>JACAXG010000058.1:3678855-4917653 GCA_018881555.1 Amblyornis subalaris
TTTTTTCTGAATGAGGCAGTTTTGTCCAGGGATTACAAGCCAATGTTCCAATCCCTCACAGACGTTTTCCATTATCAGAGCTGCCTCTTGTCCTCCAAATCATTTTCCACAGGACTCCTGTAACTTGGGCTGGGAAATGAAGCCAAAGCTCAGAAGAAAGGACCCTGTTTCAGGCTGCTGACAAGACTGAAAAATGCTGCAGGGTGTTGCTGGGACCACCCAGTCTGAAGCATCCTCAGCAGGGGAGCAGCTGAAAAAGATGCTAGTGGTGGGAGGAGGCTCACTGTACTGTACAGGCATTTAAACAGCTTGGTAAATTAACTTTGATGAGGTATAATCACATTGTGTGGAACTGACTATAGAGACTGGTGGTGGACAACTCTGACTGATGATTAACTCCACAGCGTACAGCACAAAGGGCCTTTGTGTTGCCGCCTGGAGACTTACTCATATTTTGTGAGCTGCGTATGTCTAGGAGTCAAATTGCCCCTGCTGTAGAAAACTACTAAATGGGGTTGGATGAAGGGAGGGGAAACTCAAGGGAGCTTTTCTGTTTGGATTCTTCTTTCCCCCCTCAAAGCATCATCCTTTGCTGGGGGGACCACATGTACGGAGCTGGGCTGCCTACTTACTGCACAGACCAAGCAGCTCCCTTCCTGCAGACAGAAACCAGCTACTGGAATGGCATCAGGCTCTGCTCTGCAGACTCCTCATTCTGTTGAGCTTAGCTGCAGAGAAGGTCACCAAGCTGGAAGGACTCATTTGAAGAACCCCCAAAGCCCCTTTCTGCATCCTCACATAACTTTGCCATTCTGATCCTTGAAGACTTCTGCTGAAGTTCCTCTAGTCATAATGATCTCATCTGCCTTGAGAAGGAAAATCTCCAATACCTTATTTCATGTTTGCAAGAAAGTTAAGGAGCCACTTGATGAGAACCACCCAGAAATGAAATTAGGTTCCCTACATGTCCCTTTCCATCCAACTCAGCTCTAGGAAGCGAAATAAAGCTACAGAAGAGATAACTACATTAATTCTATTCTACAAATTCTACCACTTGCATTTGCTTCATTAATAGTGGCTAAATAGGTATTCAACTGTAAAGAGCCACCTTCTGCTTCTGTTAGCCTGCTCTGATCAAGCATAATGTGGGTTAAAGGCCTTTTTTTTTTTTTTTGAGCACAGATACAGCAACAGCAGGAAAAACTGGCAAATTTAGCTAAGACTGATGGTATACTGCTTCACCTAGCTGATTCTCTCTCCCTTTTGGGGGTTCATCCCTCGTTCATTCTTCTTTTGCATGCATTATACTGCAATAGTAAGGTAAACAAAATTAAAAACAACTTGGTTACGTTGCTTGGTGAGAGCAAAGATCAGACATTTTCCCCAAAGAAATGGTGACTTTTTCTTGCGTGCCAAGAAGTGCTGCAGCTCCCTCAGCTGAGGCAGTACCCGGGCAGGGGGTTCACAGTACATTTTGCTTCTTGGCAGAGACTCACTTTCTCAGCAATTCTGAGAAAATCCGGACTACATAGATAGCAAGACAGCAGAGGGCACACTGCAATCACTGCAGGTACGGGAGTAGCTCGTGCTTACACCACACAGTAAACACACACAGATGTCTCGGATGGACCTGTTCAAGGAAAAAGGACACCATGCCATCCAGAGGAGACAGAGCCCAGAAAAAGAGTAGAGAAGAGAAAGCTGCCCTAGCTAAGGTGACAGCACACAGGCTGGCAGAGGCTATGTATGGAGCTCCTGAAGAGCAACTGATGTGAAGAGGTCACTTGGGGTTTCGCTGCAATGCAAGGGACAATTTGAAATAGCTTCCCATGTCCTGGTGGTTCAAAGCATTTCAACTTGGCAAGACTCTCATCTGTCCACCTTCCAAAACAATAAAGCAAAAAAACCCCAAAAAATCAACAGCAACAACAACAACCCCCCATGCTGTGATATCAGATGAATCACCACCCAGCAAATAGTGGTGTTTGAGTCATTTCTATGAGGGAGCCTCTGCAAACAGATCAGCTGGAGGAGAGGCTGTTGCTTGTATGCTAACAGCACATCCCACTCCTGGTGACATTGTGACCCAGTCCTAGCTTCCCACTCTGATTCCTTCATTTCTACCTTGTCCCGGTCTGTTCTGCACCCAGAGCTGTTTTCTCATCCCAGTCTTCTTTACTCTCCAGTTGCTGCCTCCCCTTCTCATAATTGCTCCCAGCTTGTTTTCTCTACCTGCCCCTCAAAGTATCTATCTACCTTCAGCTTGGAGGCTCAGTCTCCTTCCACTTCTCACCACCATTCCTCCAAACACCCATCTCCTGATCCCAGGCTCCTTCCTCCAGCTTCTTGTGCAGTCACCTGCCTGTCAGAGACTGAAATAGTTCATGCCTCAAACGTTATTAGAGCAAAACTGTATAAAGAAGCCACTGAAGCCTACCCCTCCTTAAGAGATGCCTGACTGGAACTTTGGCCTGAGAGTTGAGCCACTGAGATTAGATAAAGAGAAACCTACTGTTCAATCACCTCAGATCTGGGGAGAAATAAATAAGGCTGAAGGAAAAGAAAGCCAAACCCAGCAGCTGTGCTGAGAATCTTCCATGGCTAGAGTAGGCCGTAGCCCACAGACCCATTTGCTGGGAGCAGGTTTGCACAGATTTCCCCCCCAGCCAAGGTGGAGGGCAGCATGTTTCAGTGTGTCGTAACCTCTGCTCAGGGGCAGTGAACCCATCCTCCCTTACATAAACTGGCCACGGAACCCCCAACACTAGGAAAGCTACATCCATGGGATGCTCATGTGAGAAGCAGATGAGGGGGTGTCTTAATCCATCAAAGACCCCCCAAAGTGCCCCCCAGAGTTATTCCTGAGTCCTTGCACCACAGGACTGCACATGATGCAAAGTAATTCAACAGATCCAGTCTGTTGTAAGAGACAATGGCAAACTTGCCCTCCCCGGAGTAGGTGCCTGGATTTTCCTACCTAGCCTGAGTGTATATTAATCCATCAGATTCTGTGTTTCTCGGGGACCTCACCACCAAGAAGACAAGATGGGGAGGATCAACAGAACATCGTTGGGATCCGTGGAGTGGTGATATTTTCTTTAATTTGTCTCTGTCACTGTCTTTCTGTCCCCCCACCTTTTTCCTATTTCTTTCTCTTCCTTTCTCTCTCTCTCTTGTATTTACTATCAAATAAAATCCATACTATTGACATTGGCATATGGCCTCGTTTGAACTTAATTCGGGCAGAGGAATTTCTAAATAATTTTAATAACCAGACCATAACACCACCCTTCCCAGTCTCTTTCCTCAGGCTGTCCACAGCCCCTACACCTCAGCTGCTTCTGGCTGTGTCTCACCACTTTAAGTCTGATCTCTCTCAGTACTTCAGATCCTGCTGTTCCTGTACTACATATTCCTCTTCACCCTTTGCTCCCCACAGTCACTGCCTTCTCCYTGTTTCAGGTCCCGGAGGCTTGTCCCAATATAATCCATTTTCTTCCCATGTGGTCCTCCCCATTCTGCATCGCAGGTAAATATCTTTCCTTCCCCAAGCTGCTTGGGCAACTGGCAAAGGCATCAGAATAGCATAGAAATAACAGCTGGGAATCTGTCTTGGGGTGACTTTATGATGCTGTATCTCCTATCGCCTGCTCTACGCCAGACATGGATCTTGTGCCTTTAAATCAGGYGAATTCTTCAGCACGGTTTGTTGTTCAAGGACTCACACAGTCCCCCGCATTCTACTGCTGTGGCTCCAGAGAGAGCACCTTTTTTTTTCTTTAGCCAGCTCTCGGCTCTGTTTTCTCAGGAGAAAGACAGAGAGTTAAACTTTTTGCTTTTTTTTAGCTAGCCTCCTAGGCAAGAAAAGTTTTCCTGGGACTGTGGTTTTTCTCCTTCTTCCTCTGGAACTGGTCAGCTGAGCTGCAACCCTACATACCATCACCAGAGGCCTACATCCTGGGCCTGGAGGGGCCTACACCACACCTCAGCTCCGGAGAGAGAGCAGAGCCACAGCTACAGAAAGGCCTCTGAATTTATTGAGGTTTTCTCCACTGTGAGAAGCTTTATTATCTAACATCATTCATTCTTTTTTTTTCTTTCTTTCTTTCCCTCGTGCCTGTGAGCACCCTGCTTGTTAAATAAACAGGTTTTTTTCCACTTTCCTCCAAGAAATTCCTGAGGTGGGGAGAGGGAGTTTTTGAACCCTACTGTTTGCAGAGGAGACGCCCCTAGTCTTCCTCCTAATTTTGTCTCAAACTGGGACAGAATGAAATGGGCAAATTTGTCCATCCTGTGAATAAACTCATGCAGCTGCCCTCACCCAAACTTAAGAAGACCAAAGCAGGTACCCACACACCCATCCAGCATGTGGGAAGTGTGCAGGCTATTGCAGTGGCCTTCAACTGATGTGATGACACAGAGATATGGACATCGTGTTCCTCTTCAGACACAGCTCCATTTTACCGTCTCATGGTTGATTACCTTCCAAACAAAAGTACTTCTCTGTAGTGGAAGTGCCTTATTTTAGTGTTTGTGTATGGAAACACACTAAAGCAAAGCCTTCTTAAGACAGCCACATTTGTATCCTTCGGAAAAGGAATAGATGATCTGTGAAGAAATGTATATCCTTGGGTCATTTCCTGATGCGAGATGAGAAAGACCATGAAACCTGGTGGCTGCAGTCTTGCATTTCTAATAATGGTACTTAACTTCAACTGACCTTCCTGATGGACAGATAAGATTGCACCAAAGTTTTCCATCATTTCAGAGTCCCACAGAGCACAGAAAACACAAGCTAAAGCCATTTGTTTCCCTTTCCACGCTGTTGGCAAGGCTGATCTCAGTAAAATAAAGGCAGAAGGAAATAGGCTGGAGCTAGGAAGATTGCATACAGCAGGAGGAAGAAAAAAGTTGTGCGTAAAAAGTTTGGCCAAGGCTGGGACAAGGGAAAGAAAGAGAAAGA
Source organism: Amblyornis subalaris (assembly GCA_018881555.1). NCBI lineage: Eukaryota > Metazoa > Chordata > Aves > Passeriformes > Ptilonorhynchidae > Amblyornis > Amblyornis subalaris. The sequence goes on from JACAXG010000058.1 coordinate 3,683,819, forward strand.
GAGAAGAGACWTTTTTTTGGGAACATACTGGACTCCATCTGAAAAATACCTGCTATTTCTCTATCATAGCAGCCTTTTGGAGCATTTTCTGCAAAAGAAAAAACATTCCAACAGGCATATTCTTTTCTTGCCTTAGAAATCTGACCACTGGTAGAGCCAACAAGACAACCTCTCTCCTACACTGTATTACAAAACTTTGTCCTGGCTGCCAAACATTCACCGTTTATTTGTACTGAAATTTTCCATTCTTGCTTTCCGTCTCAGACATGTATTTCCTTTTAAATTCTTACAGAAATAGCATCCTTGTGTTCTGAAAAGGGCTTGGGAAAAGAATAGTTTTAACAGTGCAGATTTGTTTTTTCAACCATTCCAGAAAGGACTAGAAATTCAGGGAGCTGAAGCAAGAACTTTATATGAGAGAGAGGACCCATTCCCTTCATTTTTTGCCTTTCAGATCCTTGGCTGACCTTTTCAGACCCCTCAGGAAACTGTTTGAATTTATCAGCACAAATACCAGTCTTTCTGGGCTACAGCGAACTGATTCCTGTGGCCAAATGGCAGAAATAACTAGCTGACCCTGGCTGAAAACTGGGTCCTGATTCCTTTGATTTTACAGAGGAGTTCACACTCCTAAAACTTGGCAGGCTGGTACATTCCTTAAGATAAAAAAGAAATTTAAAAGCTCTTTCCCCCCCCTTTCATGAATTTCCTTTTTCTTGCAATACTTGCAGTGTTGTAGCAAGACTATGAAATGGGGCAGGGTACGTAAGTCAGGAAAAGATAACTTTTTTTAATATGGTCTCATGAAAATCTGTTCAGATTTTTGGTAGAAGTACAAAATGTCACTAATTTCCATTTCCCATCTGTGACTGGCATAGCACAGCTTGTGGTTCTGGCCACTTGCCACAACTTCATGACAGTTTTATTGCTATGTGTGAATTCTGGCCTTGTGTCCTGCTCTACCACTTTAAAGAGAACTTTGGTCCAGCTGATGTATTGCCAGCTGAGAAGATGTGGCCAAATGTGATATAGGAAAACTCTTTGATTACTGATGTTTAGACACATGCATATTTCTCCCTCACCAAAATGAAGCATTGGATTACTAGAACATTGTCCTCTCATAGCGTCCTTGTAGCCAACAGTGGTATGGACTGGATGAGTGGACTACAAAGTGAGTAAAAAACAGGCTGGACAGGTGAACTCAAAGTGTAGAGGCCAACATTCCAAAGTCCAATGGGAAAGTGGGAAGCCACTTAAAAGTAACATTCCTCTAGGGACCAATACCATTTAACATCTTCATCTACAGGAGGGAAAGGAGGCAGGCTGCATCTGGAGCGTTCTTTCCCATTCTTGTCTTCCCAGGGTATGAATGATATTGATACATTAAGTGGGGTCCACCAAGAAAATCAGAGATCTGAAGCACTTAATGCATAAGGAGAGGCTGGRGAACATAGGTGTGTTTACACTGGAGTAAAGACAGTTTTTGGGGTCTTACCTGCTGTCTTTGATTAAAGGAAGGGTTATGAGAGAGTCAGACTTCACAGAGGTCCAAGTTGAAAGGATGAGAGGCAATGGACACAATTGCAGCAAAGAAAATTCCGGAGTTTATAATCAGAAGTGGTTAAGTGTATATTCCCAGACTCATTTTCCTTGTGTGACACTCATTCTGGGGATGTGGACCCTCTTTCCCCCCAACTCTATTCCCTAAAACCAGTACCTGAGATATCTGAGCCCTCCCATTTAATTAACCCCACTCTCTGGGAGCTCAGCCCAGATTGAAAAAAGGTTGAAACCTTTTGGCTAAACCCTCCTAAGACGGTGCAGCAGGACTGAAAGCAGCACAGGTTTCGGGGAAGGATTTCTTGATCTCACTGAACGGTTTACACTCCTCAATGTCCTAAAATGGTCAAATTACAGACCTTTGAAAAAAGCCCCATGAGATGCTGGTATTTTTGGTGAGCCTGGCACTTTTGGATGAGCCAGGACTGACTTGTCTTTTGCAAATGCATATTGGATGTGGTGTTGGTTAGCCCACCTTCAAAATTAACTCTCTTTTCTCCTCCCTGCATGCTCTSATTGGAGAACGAGATGGCACAGTCCTGCTGTCCATCGTCCTTTCATTGCAAAACTGCTGCATTTTTGTTATGGCGGGCCAAAAATTAGGTGAAGCTGGGACCAATGCAAAATATCATTTGGTGTTCAAAGGGAAGATAAAACCATTACCTCTTCTGATACCTGTTGTAGATGACGAGCTACAACCCTTGCTTCAGTGCTTGTTTGTCCCCTCATGGAAGTATGGGAAATTTGGGAGCTTCTTGCTGGGCTTTCAGAGAAACAGACGAGTTGGCCAAGATTTTCTTTTGTCTTTCAGTCTTTGGTTCTAGCTGGGTCACATTTTCCATTTTTTAGTATGAAAACACAACTTTCTTCTTTGAATTAATGAATGTCAAAATTCATAGAATCATTTAGGTTGGAAAAGACACTTAAGATCACGGAGTCCAACTGTAAAGGTAGCACTGCCAAGTCTCACCAAACCATGTCCCTAAACTGCAGAAGTCAGTAGTCAGTCTTTGACACTTGATACTGTATCAAATGCCCAAAATCTTGCACTGTCTTTGTACGCACCTGTACAAAAACAAGAGGAAATGGGATCCCAGAATCTCTTGCTGAATGTCTCTTAAAATTTGCCTCCCCATTTTACATCCCGTCTACAAACGGGAAAAAGCTCAGAGCATGGCATATGTTGCCATTTGATTCAAATAAGGGGCAGCTGGAGGAGGTAATGGACAGAAGAGGAAGAGCTTGCCACTGCATTTGAATTCTGCTGTGTCATTTAGTGAGCACAGCCCTTGCGGTGTAAATGGCCTCCCTGCTGGTGACAACGTTTCTAAGGCTACCTCAGAAATTGTAGATGATAACAATTAATGGTACAACTCTGTGTGTCTCCACCGATATCTGGCTCCCGGCTCCCAGCTCCCCACAGTCTGCCCCTACCCTCCCAACACATTAATCACACAGACAGCACTTGATATCCCAAGGACTTCTCCTGGACCCTCTTACCCCACTGTCTTTATCTGATTAACTGCAGGCATCATTGACTACTAAGTGAATACTGCTTTTGTGGGATTAGACACAGTGCCATAAAATTTTTTTAGGTAATGGTATAGCTAAACAAAACCTACCTTTTGAAAATAATTCACAATAAGTGTGGTATCTCTTCTAGAGAGYACATCAATTATCAGTTTCTGCCAATAACACAAACTCTGATTCATCTCTTGCAGTACTGTTTCTGTTTCAGCAGCAATGTCCGATATTTCCTTCTACTTGTGCTTTCACACCATGTCAAAAACTTATGTTTTCTTTTACTTTCTTTTTGTAAAGCATGATAGCAAAATGCCCTTTACCTTTTTTTTTTTTCAGATCCATTTTGCTAGGAATCACTGTTTCTCCTTATGTTTCATCCTTAGTCTTTTCTCTGCAGACAATGTTTTTCTCATTCCAAAAGTCTGCAATAGCCAAGGGAGCTTGTTATTCTTGTGCAAGTCACTCTGCTCTCTTTGCTTCCTTTTAAAATACAGCACATCCCCCACTCTGCTTTTCTTGCTATTTCTGATAGCTTAAATGCAGACACTATTAAGTGTTGGACTATCAGCATGGATTCCTTCCTCAAACTCTTCTTTTTTTCCTATTCTGTATGAAATTTCAAGGAAGATATACCAGAAGAACTTGTCTTTCCCCGGTTATATTTTCCCTTTCAATTTGAATCTTTCTAGTTTTAGAGTTACATGTGAATCACTTGATTGTACAGGAGCTTGAGGCTTGTGAAGGACATCTAAGAGACCATGAATTTCTTGCAATGTTAGCCTGTGGTCCAGTATTGTGCCAGAGAAAACTCTGACATCCAGACAATGGCAAACAAGTGCTTTTCTAGGAATATGGTTTCGCAGCATGGCTTCAGTTCATCCATACGCTACAAGTGGTCCTTCCTACTACTATAATTGTGGTATTTTCCTTACTTTTGCTGATTTAGTCTGATTTCAAAGCAACTGTTTGGAGGTCTTGTTCAAGGTTTTCTTGCCACTATCCCTTCTTAATGTTCCTCATTTATATCCTTCCCCAATCCACAAGCCATCCATTTATGCTGCTCATGGTATAAACCTTGATAGGTATGTCAATATTCCTTGTGCAATTGCTGACTTGGAGAGTGAAGTTGCTGCTCATTAGCTGCTTTCTTTACTTTGAATCAAATGTGATGTCTCCTCTTTCTGCAGCATGGACAAAATAATTCAGTTCCTTTGCATTGCTTTGCATTTTGCTGTAACTCAATTTTAGGCTGCACTCTCTGCTTCTTGTAGGTAATGCTGTTAGTTTTGGGAGGTTTTGTCATGTTTTTCTCTGGGTCTGTCATTCATAAGAATGTCATCAAGAGAGACTCCCACCCTTCATCAGCTTCGTGTTGTTTCGGGAATCTTTTGGGAAATATCTCCAGGATTGGCAGCATTTTAAGGTGCAGACAACTGAAGTGCTGTCTTCTTAAAGTAATTAACATCCTGCTTACTTGGTCCAGCCTGAACTGCCTGTGCCTAGATGGAGCATTTAATACATGTAGTATATTTGGTAGAAAGAAGGTAGGTGATCTCATCTCAGGTGTGTAAAGAGCAATATTTTATTGCTTTCTTTCTGTCTCAATAGCCTTTGCAACTACAGGTTACAATGACATTTCTCTCTTTCCCTGTGATTGTTGTGAAAAATCATTCCAATGCTTTCTCCACTTGCTCAATTGTCTTTAGTTGCGGCACCAGCTCTGCTCCCCAGCCCTTTCTCAGTCTTGCTGGTGGTGGATGCCGTGTTGTGTTCATAATTTTAGGCAGTTGCTGCTCTCTTGCAGGGAGGGGCTGTGTTGGAATCCCAAGGGAGCCTGGGATGTCATCCCAATGATTCCTGCCGATTCAATTCTCCTGCAGCAGAGGAGAAATCATCCATCATTCTCTGCTGCAGCACAGCTCCATTGCTGGACAAGTGCCCCAGCCCATCCTGGCAGGCACAATGAAACCACAGCAGAGAACAGCAAGGCCCAAAGAGGCAAGCCTGAGGTTCAGCAGGGAAATTGAGAGCCTGTGGCAGGGTCAGGGATCCCATCAGCAGGGTACCAGCCTGGCAGGAACGGGGACTTAGCACAGCTCAGGCAGGAGCCAGGCATGAGAGAGCCGTGACTTAAAGCAATTCCCAGGCTAAGGAGGGGGGATGTCCTATGAAAATGTCTCAGCAGAGCTATGCAGGGGATCCTCCACAAAAGTTTCTTCCATCTCTTCTTTCCTCACCAGCTCTGACCAACCAGCTGGTCTGAAGCTGCCAGCCAAATTCCTAGAAGAGGGAGAATGCACTCAGGGCTCTGACAAATTCTCCATCCCATCTTCAAATTCCAGGAAAACATTTGATTTTCTCTTTTCTCTGCTGTGGGGCAGGCTTTAAGATTTTTTATCAAATTTCAGGAACTGAAGGCTTTTGATCCCAGGGCCTGTTTTTCTGGCATTTCTATATCACAGCATGGGAGATATTTGGCACCTTGATGTATATGTGTCTGAAACACTGCATTTCCCTGCTGTGCCAAATGTGGGTCTCTGCATCCTGCCAGCCTCACAGTGGTGTCTGCACAATGGCTCAGGCTGTGCTTCTCCTTTACTGTGTCCCAAGGTAGAGGCTGGTCTGTGCCCCCATAAGAAGATCCAATGTCACTAGTGTGTCTCCTAGGCCCTGTTATCAGAATTAGAGATGCCTCAGCACTTTTTTCATACAATCATGGAATATGCTGAGTTGGAAGGGACCCATCATGATTATCAAGTCCAACTCCTGGCCCTACAGGAAGAGTGCAATGTCACTGCTGCTGAATTGCTGTCCTTGGAGGTGCTCTGCAGTCACACAGGTCAGTGTGGCCAGTACCTTTTCATCTGCTCAAATGACAAGCTCTCACCTGGGCTCTGGAGAGCCAGGTCTGCTTGTTGCTTTGCGTGGTGCAATGCATCACATCAGTGTCCTGCTGATGCACCTCAGCTGCTTGCTCCACTTTAACTGCTGGGTTTGGCTCAGACCCTCTGCTACCTCCCTCCTCTCTCAGCACTGCCTATGGCACTCTGTTGTCCTTGTCTCTTCATTTTATGAAGTACTACCACCTCAACTTCATCTTCTAGATGATGCCTGTGCTGTCTGAGCCCCCTCTGTTCCATTGCTAAATGGCTCTTCATTGCTAATTTTCCTTGTGCCCCTTTCTGATTTGACCCCGTTAAAGTCTTCTCCTTCAGTACACCATTCCTCTCTGTCAAAGTWGAGTTTTCCTTATAGCTTCAACTCTCCACTCAGCACTGGGCTCTTCCTGCCCAGGTTTGGTTTTTTCCCTTGATAATTTGTGTTTGTGCAGAAATGTTTTCCTTTGGTGAACTTTGTCTTCTGTTCATTTGCCCTGAGTTCCTCACCAGTCATCACAAAGCATTCAGCTCCAGCCCAGCTCTTTTGCTGTCTTTCCAGAAGCACCTCCATGCCCCTGCTCTGCTCCCGTCTGCTCCTTCCCTCATGTTCTGCTCTCCTTTTCTACAATGCTTGCATTTCTGCCCTCATCAAGGAGGGAACCAGCATCTTACTAGCTACTACTCAGAGAACATTTAAGTATATGCTGCCAGCAACTGAAACCATCCTGCTCTTGCACCTCTCCCCATCAATGCATGGCGGGGCAGTCACTCAGATCAGCACACTCATCCCACAGACATTTTCCTGCATTAATTTCCACCCAAATAACTCAGCTGATCTGATTCAGATCACAGAATTTCATGCCAGGTCCAGGTCAGGGGAAAAGAAGTGGCCAGAAGCCCCCAGGGGAGCAGAAAAAAAGTGGGACAGCCTGTTTTGTCATCACTGCAGCATCAGGGTAGCTAAACAGGACCATGCATCATACTCTGGGACAAATCAGTGACCAGGGAATGCTATTTGGCTTCTCTGAGCAGCCTGATGACTATCACAGGTCTTTCACCCTGCAGGAGGAGGTTGAGACATCTTTCTTTCTAAGTAACACTATCAGGGGGCCAGAAAATGATGCCATATAGAGGTAATTATGCTCAAAAGCACAATCAGAAGAAAAAATGTGCCCACTGGTTCTGCAGGCACGAAGTCCAGTGTCAGCAACAGTAGACACAAACCCTGAGCCATAATAAAAACAAGAAATAACAGCAGCAATGAGGACTGCTTTTCTTTTGTTCATCCGAGGGAACTCTGATGGGACACTGCCTTGATAGGGGTATAAAATGTGTGTAAAGTCAGARCAAAATGAAGAATATGGCTCTTACTTCATGCAGGAAAGGCTGTTCAAGAACTCCTAAAATCAGAGGAAAGTCATTGTATTGCTTGGCACCTACCCAAAGTGATTTCATTTTCTGTTCGGTATTAAGATGCATTAATAGCCTGAGGGCAGCAGTTTGCCTGCCAAAAAATGCCTTTCTTTCTCCACCACCTCCTGGCTTGTTTTAAATACGAGGGCTTGCAGGTCAGGAGTGAACACTCAGCGAGTATTACTTGAGTTATCAAATGAAAGTGCAGCAATATCATTTTCTTTCAAGCAAACACTGACTTAATTAAAATGTGCACTCTGAACTTGGCAAATTTCACATTATTAATGAGAAAGGTATGGGTCTGTCTATTGCAAAGGCAAACGAAAAATAATGAGAGATATAGAAGCAGAAGGGCAGCTGTTAAGACTAAGGCACTAGGAGATTTTCTGGCAAAACTCTATCTCCAAGATTGTCATTTACCCTCAGACCATTCTCTAGCCCCAACCACTATAGCAAAGCTGGCAAAAGCTTTCATGTAAATGTGATTATGCTGGCTACAAAATCCTTTTGACCAGAAAGCTGTGCTCTCTCTGGGGAAACAGCATAACCTGTATGGGCCAAAGCACTCCTGCTGACCAAATTGTGCCCCAGAAGGGAGCAAGGCTAGTACAGCTAGGTGGTGGTGGCATTCAAAGGCTGCAGTGAGAAAAGTTTCCAGCTCTTGGAGGCCCAGTCCAGCAAATGAGTGCTACCATGCTTCTGCCACCAGCTCGTGGATTCCTGTTCTTCCACTGAGTGGCTTTTTCCATAACAGGACCATGATAGCAGGAGGCATGTCTGCTATCACCTACATCTCTGTACYACTGTGGGAACCTGTGCAGGTCTCCCTTTGGATTTTGACAGGGAATTGAGGACCAAGACAGCCAGTATGTGCTGTGGGACTGGACAGATGTGAGGCAAAAAAACTGGAGTGCCCAGTGCCACCAGTGCTGACACAGAGCAAAAGTGGCAGCAATTTCCATGTTGACAGAACCAAAGCATTTTTACCTTAAGGTTTGCTCTAAAGGACACTGAAAAGGGAGGAGGAGAATAAAACTTATCTTGAATACCACATTAATAAAAGCCTGTACACAGACCAAAGAGATGACTTACCCTTTCTTCTCCTTCCAAACTCCTTTCTATTGCTTTGCTCTTAGAATCTGAGGTCAATTGATCTGTGACATTGCAGTATAAAATTTGCCTTCTCTTCACTGCACCTGCCATTCTCCAGCAGATTGATCTGAAACCACAAAGTCATGCTAGTCATCTGAAAATCCTAAGCAAGATGTATTCTTTCTTATCTGTGTAAATTTGGGTCAATCTCATCTGCTTCAACGCACTCATTTGATAGCTGATGGAAGCCAAATAGCTATCTGAAAAGTATGTGGGCAGTGAAAGTTGGCTGGTTTGCAGTACGTCCGGGCCAGTTCAGAGCAAAGGTTTTCTTCTAAGATGACATGGACTGCTTGCTTAAATTATGCCCTTATCCCTAGCTTGGAAGAACTGGAGGAATACTTACAAAAGATGCTTAGAGAAGATCTGGTAGGTGGAGGTGAGGTGTTCTTGCAGGAGGTTGTGGCAGAGACATAGTAAATCTTTGATGAATTATTTTGTCTAGGTTTATGTTAAGGAAAAAAATGTCTGCCTACCAGTAACTCTGGTAGTAGTTACTTATGCCTAGCTAGGAAAACAGGCTGGCTTACCAACAGATACATTTCCCAATCCTCCATGCAAGTAAAGCAGAAGGGTGGAAAGCTCCTGGCAGTAGAAGAAAACTGGCTGGAGTGGAGGCAGGATAGCCAGTGACATACTGTGTCCATCCCAGAGGCACTGCCAAAAGACACTGGGGCTGTAGCAGCCTTGGGGGGACAGGGGAACTGTTGCTGCACAGATACTGCACTGCAGAGACTGGCTTGGACTGTAGAAAGTATCTCTGACCTAAGGCTAAGAGCGTGGCCAGTGGTTGACATCAGGTCTACACCGGGAGACAGGTGGGATCCCTTCCTCATCTTTCAGGACAGGAACTCCAGGAAACGGCTACTGCAATACGGGCTGGGTACCACACAGGTAGYGTGCAGCCTTGCTACACCATCGTGGTCTGCTGGGAATCATCTATTCATCCCCAAAGAGATGTTCTCTTTCATCTGCCTGCCCCACCACAAAAGAAATGGGAGTGTGTGAGGAATTTGGTGCATCTATTCTGTGTTGAGTTGAATAACAGAGGAGCATTTTTCTCTCCTCTGAAGGCACCATCTTCAATGGATGTCACCMTTGTAAACACCATAAGACTTTAAGAGGTGTTTTGGAAGAAGTGTGGGCATTAAGAATAAAGTATATTCATCGTAAGGAAGATTTCAACAAAAAGGAAGGTAACCAACCTCCAACTACAAAATAAAAACAAGGAAAACATGACTAAGAAAAGAGACAATTTTTATCTCTAAAGGCATCCAGAAGGAGAGGAATTCAGATTGTGCATTGAAATTCCTGAAGGCTCATACCAGGAGCAGATTAGTATAGGTACCCTTGTAGAATGAAAACAAAATAGCTCTTCAAGTGCTTGCTGAAATAACAGGCATAAATAATAGCTCTCTTGGGGCACCCAGGTTTTAAGATGATGCTTATCTTGATTGAGGAAGAATCGGAAGGTATGAATGGGCAGAGTGCCATGCTTCTGTGGAGGACACAACATCTGATCCTGACAGCCAGRAGCAGCTGGAGGCAAGGGAGATAATGCTGTGGTTGTAGCTACAACCTTGCAACTCAAAAAACTTTGTGTGGTGCAGGTGATCAGACCAGTGGACTATGCCATGGGCAGGATGTGAGAGAAGAAGCCAGTAAGAAGCCAACTCTGASTCTTTGAAACATCTCATTTAATAGAAAACAGAGATAAAGAAAGCTCTGGTTATGTGTCACCAGTATCTCAGGAATGCAATTGAGAACGAGGATCCTGTTGGGCTGGATGCTGCCCAGGGGACAGAATGCTCCCGCAGGGAGCTGAGAGCTTACTGCATCCACTCTGTGTTAAGGAAGCCTATGACCAATGTGTCCATTTGTTGTGGATGGGTAGCAATCCCACCTCATTTATTGGTAGCTTTGTACCACACTTTGAGGTGTGACTTTCCCTTCAGCAGCTATCCCAGAGACTTTTGAGGGCTAATTTTGTGAAGCAGTATCAGGCTGCCATAGTTGGATTCACTACTGAAAGCTCTGTGAAGAGCAGCTGGGACCAGAGCAAACATTAGCTCTGCTCAAACAACAGCAAGTCCAAAACACATAGGGGAAGGAGAAAGACAAAGCCTTCTTACAGCAGCAGCTCAGCCCTGGCTCTCTTCCTGCCTACCCTCCTACCACAGCCAGAGACATCCAGCTTTGGCTCTGGGGCTGGCAGGCCACGGACTGCAGCACCTGACTCTGCTCCTTGTCATCAGCCTCTTCTCCAGGCCGTGCTACTCGTTAAGGTTGTAAGAGCACTGGGACCAGTCAATAGCAAGAACATTTGCTATGCTTGAACACTCTGCCATCCTTGCAGATTTGCCTGGCTTGATTTTTCTAGTTGGGTGAAGCAGAGCTGGTTTCTATAACCTGATCTTCTCCATTTCCCCTTTTTTTCCCATTTTTCTCATCAAAAGGTTCATCAGCCTCTGTTGCCTTCAYGGTGAATGCTAATCCTATAATCTGTTGCAGGTTTTGTTTGTGTTGGAATGTCACCTGTGTAAAGTTATCTCTGCTCAGGCCATGCACAGTTTGGTTCACGGAGACTCCCATCTGTACTGGGGAGGCCAAACAGGAAATGAAAAAGAATCATCTTCCAAAAACCACCACAAAAGATGCCAGCCAGTGGCACTAGAGAGCGAAATGAGACTTGCTGCAAGCTGCTGCATGGCAGGCAGATGAGTCTCCTGCCTTGGCCCCAGCATTGTCTCTATGATGGTGAACAAAGGCCATCACCATTACTGTCCCTCCATGCACGGGAGAGCTGTGCCTCACTCAGTACTGCCTGGGAGCTGTTGTCCCCACCACTGCTTTAGCCAAGTGATAGCCTGCTCCAGGTCAGGTTGCATCTCTGTTATTAAATAAAACAGCATGAGAGGTTCAAGGGCTGAGCGGCATGGCATGAGTCATGTCAAGCCACCTGAATTCTCTATCAAAACAGGGTGGCTGTGTTCAAACCYCTCGTCCTGCTGGTATGTACATAGACCTAGAGACGCTGTCAAACACCAGGAAAGGTGCTATTTATACTCATGCAATAAGCTCTTCAGAGCCTTAAACCTGAATCCTGGGCTTGATCCCAGACCCGCCCAGGGGACTCTGATGTGAACAGATACTGACACCAGACCCAGGGTTAATTGGCTCATAAAGAAATAAATAGGAGCCACTCCTTCACAAGTTCTTACTCAAATGGTGTCCAGGCCTCTTCTAGGCTGGAGCTGAGCAGCRCAGGCCAAAAAGGTGGCCAGGGAGCATAACCATTAAGTCATACAGATGTTTAGCTTTGCTGGTATAGCTGAAGCCTCTGCTAACACAGCTGGCCAGACCTGGTGCACTTCTGCAGGGGCTCTGACTGACTGGTAGCCCAGTTCAATCAGCCAAGGGCAAACCATGTCCCTGGAAGAAAGCCATGACAATGAACAAAAAAAATGTTTAAAAGAAAACTAACTCAATTTAAAACTTATAATGTAGGGCTGTGTGTATGTCAACCAGGATCACTCAGCACAGGAAAGGCATAACAAATATCCCTGGCTGAGGTGCCATGAGATCTCCTGGAAGCCCAAAGCTCATTTCAGTCATTCTTCTGTGTGCAGCAGCAAAACCATGTGCCAAACACTAGCTGCAAATGGAAGTGTCTAAGCTCCCTCCTGGGCAAGGCAAATGTCCTAGCCTTGTGAACAAAGGCATTGTTTAAGCCTGGAAGCAGCCAGCACATTTGAAATAAGGAACAACTCCAAAACCATGTATTTTTCCTTCAAATTTTATCTTTCCCCTCACAGTCAGTGCAGGCTGTTGAAACAAAAGAAGTGCTTCTGTCAAACTGGGGAGAACCATTCCTCTCAGGCAGGTGAAGAGCTGCTCATGCAGAGGCAGAGGAGAGGTGGACCTTTTGCAGACTCCTTCACCAACCTCTGCTGATGCATTTCATCCCTCAGCTCTGCTAAGCCCACTCCTCCAGTACAGAGACAGATGCAAGGTGGGAGCACACAGGTTCTGCTGAGAACCACACCAGTGCAGTAGTCATCTTCTATCTTTCCTCCATCCAAGCAATCTGGGAGATGGAGGCTTGGATGCTCTAGGCATTCCACACCTCTCCTCACCATCCAGTTACACTGCAGAAGAGAGCCCTTGAAGAAGAGCTACTTCATCCTTAGAATCACAGTATTATAGAATGGTTCAGGTTGGAAGGGACCCTAAACACCATCCAGTTCCAAGCCCATTGCCATAGGCAGGTGCACCTTCCACTAGACTAGGGTTCCTAGATCCACTGTGGCCTTGAACACTTCCAGGGATAGGGCATCCACAACTTCTCCAGGCAACCTGTGGTAGTGCTTCACCACCCTCACAGTAAAAAAATTTCTTCCTAATGTCTAATCTAAACCTACCATCACTCAGTTTAAAGCCATTAGAGACAAGTCTGCCTGCTGGTATGGACATGACAGTCAAACCAGATGGCTGCCAGCTCCCCTGAAGTCCCTGTGCCACAGCCAGCATGAGGCACAGAAGGGGAATGTTCAGGATGCAAGTGACAGAGGAACTGAGACAGTTCACGTCCCTGGTGTGTGTGTGTGYGTGTGTGGGTGGGTAATAATAACTCACATTCAAGCCTGGTGGAGAATTTATGCTGCAAGACCCTTTGCAGAAGCCTGGGGGCATCCCCAATGCAGCAATGGGAATCAACACCTAGGTGTGTAGGGTGGCCTGACTTTGCTTTAAGAACAAACCTTCTTTAGTACATTTCTTTTTTACCTTTGTCTCCTCTGACCTCCAGTTCTCCCTCTTTTTAGCTTTTTTGCTAAAACCCACAACAGACTGAGAACCCTATTCTTTTTCTCCTACGGACCTTAGTCATTCCCTGCCATAACCTCTCCCCCTGCCCCATCCTGTTCTGCATGTACCAGGCAGCAAGAGCTTGTCCAGACCCTGGCTATATTGCCCTTGCAGGACATGATGTGCTTCAAATGCAACTGGCTGCACTGCACACACATCTGGCAGGAGACGGAGGTGAGATGAGACCAGGCGAGATGTGAAAGGCTGCAGCAGAGGCTGTGCAGGACTTTACAGACCACCAAGGGCTGCTCTAGATGTCTAGCCCTGTGCCCATGAAAATGTACACTCGAATTCCAGGCCTCAYTGCTATAGTAGCCACGTAGTTTTGCTCCCCACATGCCCGGAGATCAGTTAGTAATGTGCTGTATTGCAGATCAGCAGCCAGGTCACAGCAAGAGCAAACAATTTCCCAAGCACCATGAAGGGAATTTACAGCAGCACAAAGGATTGAATCTGATGTTTCCAGTGTAACCTTTGCCTTTTGCAGGTGAAAATGGCTAGAAATGTTGGGTGAAGTTTCTTTCAGAAGTTGAGGGTGCCCTTTGAGAATGAGAAGATGACACAATATTGCAATAGCCACTGAATAACAGAGATTTAAAGCTGCCTGAGCTGAGCACTTTTGCATTTTGTTCTCCTCTAATGAGGATACAATGAAATATAGGAGCCTATAGTCTATCAGACACCATAGAAAATAAAGGAATCTTTCCTGAAGGGTGGGTATTGTTTACTAAGCCACCTTCTGATGCCATATATAGAACAGACTGCCCATGAATGACTAGTCTGGCACTAAAAAGGGTGTTTTAGTGTGACTGAAGCAGGCATTACAAGTAAATGAATTCTAAGATATTAAAACCTTCAGCCATGTCACCTCTAAGATAGGGAAACCTCCCAGCATCAGGCTGCTGCTTGTGGTCCTCCACTGCATAGAAAAGGTACATCTACAAAATCATGTTTCCCCATCAGCTGCAAGGAGACACAGACTTTCCATATCTTTTGCTACCGCGTTGCTGCTGTGATCATACAGGGACCAATGAACTGAGACAGTATTTTAATATGYAGTTATAAAAAATCCCTCTGCAATCTGAATCTACATAGGCCAGATATGTATTTGGGTGGAAAAGGCTGTCTCTAAATTTTTCATGAAAAAATAAATTATTGAAGGGATTAACATACTGAGTGCATGTCACAAAAATAGTCTCCAAACAAGAAACATCTATGCAAAACTGAAGGATAGGATAGAGTAGAAACCAAGAGTACTCTTTTCTAGTAATTCAGAATCCATAAAAATTGCTTCCAAATGGCAAGAATAGCTTTTGCTTCTTGTGCAAAAAGAAAAGGTGAAAATCCTCCTCCAAACAGCAACTTTTTTGTCCTGCTAGCGCTTACATGATTCTGAATTTCCTGATTTTTGTTTTTTTTAAATTTCTGTGAGCAATAGAAAAATTAGCAGTATTGTCATAAAGATAATACACCCATGAGCACAAATTTCAATTGAGAAGTAATTTCTATTGCTATTAATTAGTTWAAATTATTTTTGTTTGCTTTCTGTTGAAAAAGTGTAGTTCAAATGGCAATCAAATAATTAGGGGGATATATAAGTTTTCTAGTCTTTGCATTTGGATCTGACAACATTCCTATTTCACTGCTGGAGCCTTGGCAAAACCTCTATGAAGCTGATGAAACTTCAGGTTTTGCATTCCCACTTGAAAGCAAAAATAAAGCAGATCACTTCAGCAGGGCTGAATGTAACAGTGGTGGCTCCTGCCTGTRCTGTGCTGCACCTGTAGAATGATGGAAAGGGATGGCTAGTTGCTCAAGCAACATGCAGGTGCTATGCTGACTTAGCTCACATGAAGTGCTTTTGCCGCACTCCTCTAGGTAAAAAGCAACTGTAAGAAACTCATTCTTCAAGGACAAAGGCTTCACAGTTCAATAAACAGCTCACTCACCCTAATCACAGGCGTTGTTGCCAAAATCTATTTAGACTGTGCTCTCCCTGCAAGCGGGAAAACTCTTCTGGTTCGTCTTCTCCCACATCTGAATCTGAATCAACTTAACCTTTCAGCGTGAACTATTAAAAGCTTCCTAACTCTGTTGTGTGATGGACTTGTTATAAAGCTCTGAGAGACAGAGCTGTTATCGAAGTACCGAAATGCTGACAGCCCTGGCTGCATACTTGGAGCTGCAATAGCTGTGCCGGGCATGGGGCATGCTCTCAACGAGTATTGGCAGGACTCCTTCGAATTCTGCCATTCCACCCGGACAATGGCATCCCAGGACAGACGAGCCTCTGACTGCAGCAAAGAAACCCTGCAACGGGGGACTYCGCCTCGTACTGGAGCTGCTTGAATTTAAAGAGCAGTACAAGCCTAATCAGAGGCCAAATATTTTGGCAGGGTTCAGAGTGTACAGACTCTGCCTTGGTACCCTTGGACTGGATATTTGGAAAGGTTTTAAACTTCCTCCTCCCCTGTTCTGCCACCAGAGGGCACGGCTCCCTTCTCCATCAGGAGACACATCAGCCTGCAAGGGCAAGGGAATTGCCTGCTGGAGGAGTTYGATGTCCTTTTTCTCCCACCTCCCCTATACCTGCATTTCAGCCTCTTGGCTGGACCTGAAGGCCTGTCTAAGAAGAAAATACCCCGAGAACTTTAGCCGAGGCGGGAGGGAAGGCAGCCGGCTGTCAGTTTGCATGGCTTGAGAAAGCCTCTGACACATGTCGATCCTATGTAGAGCCCATTTAGAAGCAGCTCTGCCAACACTCCTGGTCTCCTGTTTCAGGTCTGCCTCGTTTGCACTGTGCTACAGGTTTGTGCAGCAACCACAGCCCTGCCTCAGAGCCAGTGAGGCGTCAGGCAGAGGCTGGGGCATGAGTAGGTGAGGCTTCCTGCAGCTCCTAACCTGTGGGAAGCAAGCTGGGTACTGAACCAGATGCTCACTCCTCCTTTACAGGCATTTTTGAACATACAGAGTAGAGGGTAATGGGACAGTGACCTTGTTCTGCAATGACCACTCAGTAAACAGCACATTCTATTTTATTTCTTCTCCAATAGCCACTGCCAGCACAGTGTGACAAACAGCATATCCTCTCCTCTGATGTGACAATAGAAATCTAACCAGAGCAGCCACAGATCTGAACAATTTTTGTCTTATTCCTTTTTTTACCATAAATATAATATAGGCTAAAATAGAGGATGATGCCTTTGGGAAGTCAGAGTAAGGTGAGTTCAGGAACACTGACAGTAAAACAAAGAAGAAACACTGAATGCATGGTAATTTGCACTAGGTTGAGGCTTAGTCCTACTCAATTTACAGTGAGGCTTTCCAACAACCATTGAGAAGCAAAAAGTTTTAGCTTGCAGCAAAGCTATCAACCTTTCCTTTAAGAAAGGCATTTTCAAACCAGCACGGCCATTTTGATGCTGTGTTAGGACTCAGGACTAATTTCCCACAGGTATTTCTCACTGATGAGTGTTCATTCAGGAATTTATGCAAATGCATTTTAGGTTGTGAGGTGCTGACAAATTGCTTGCTCTTCCTGATAAGACACATATGCCTGGTCTCCAACTGTGGTATCTTAAGTTTTCTGGCTTGATGATTAGAATAACCAAATTTTATAGACTTTAAAAGCCAGAAGAAACAAAAACTGAATTAGTGAAACTTTTTGGTTTAGTTTGAAGAACTAAGATTTTGTTTATCCTTAGTTAATACTAGAACAAGATGCATACAATTGTTCAGATGCAAATATGTATGGAGTTATAAATAACTGTAATTTTCCATCCATACGAACGGAAGTCCATGCAAAATAGGCAAAAGTGATCTTACCAAAGCAGCCAAATATTACTAAGGAAGAAATATAGTAAACATTATTTTTATTTTTTGAAGATACAATGGATATGAATTGGAATTTAGCAAATCAGTGGTAAAAGCAAAACTAAAAGTGTCTAGGATATGCTATGTGTAAATGCCAGGTATCAGAACCTGTTGTGCTGGAAAAGGTTAGGAGTTTGAAAGCTGTGATATAGGACATATAATTTTCCCAAGCAACCAAGATTGTATTCCTATGCAAATGATTAGGCTACTAAAAATACCAGGCAATTGAAAGGGTCAGCTTTATATAAGCAGAAATATATACAAATCAGCATTCCATCATACTCACCAGCAGGCACCAGCAGGTCTTTTATGGGTGTTTTAAACATCTGCTTTCACTCTCTCTCCCTGACAAGTCATCTCTATACATGCACCAGATGCCCCTGAGGCTATGGAGCTGCCAGGCAGTCAGTCCTGGGGATTCGGAAACGGAAAGGCAATTATCATCAGCAAAGAGGAGCACAACATGGATGAGGAGTGCCTTCCCAGGAGACTGGTGGAGTTCCTTCCAAAGGACACGCAAAATTTGGGCACTAAAACTGCGGGCTGCAGAAGCCCAATGCAAGGTCTGAGAGGAAAAGGTGCCCATGGTGCAATACAGCCACTACTACTCCTCCATACTTGATCTCCAGCCTGGAAGCTGCAGTCCCACCACAACAAGCAGTAGCAAGGAGAACACATCACCATCATGGTAAAACCCCTGTGATGTGATCTGTGATTTCTTTCGGTATCTCCTGCCTAGCATAATGCAACTAAAAAATTTAGCTCTGTCCCCTTTTAAACCTATGTCCTCCAGTTGCCAAATGGCTCTTAGTCTTCTCTGCCAATGGCACACTGCTGTGGTACTGAGGGACTCTGACCTGGCAGCACTGCGGCGCCACTGCATTAATCTTGGATGAAAATGTGCTGTAAATGCTTCTATGTATATTTCCACATAATAGGTAACGTGAGCACTCTGTAACGACCGTAAGCAAACTTTCTGAATTAGATACTCATAAAAAGCTGGGCTGACTCCTGACCTTGTGCACTAAGGACCTAGATAACTCAGGTGTCAAATTCTCTTTCTACCCAGAATATTAGCCTGTGAGAATCTGCTCTAGTGGTCCTTTTGCAGAGACCAGAGGGGAACCTTAACTGAGCTTCCCATGATAAATTTTTGCTTCAACCCAGTAGTCTGACTCACCCTTTCATAGCATGATACGTTGTGCATGGACCTCTTGAAGCAGCCCTAAGAATGAATTTTGATCCCATAATCAAATGGCAAGGTGTTTCGACTTAATAATCCACCAGGCCTTGGACCTGGCAATGTATTTTCTTCCCTTTTCATCCCTCCCACACATTGTATCTTTGTAACATGTGTTGGCTACCAGACCGAGCAGAGGAAGATTGCTCTTGTCCTTCTTCCTTTGTGCTTTTGTGCAGGGCCAACACACCAGCCTGTGCTTTCTAGTGAAGAGCCCTTCATTTCACTCCACTCCTCGTGAGACATCTGAAAGCCCTCTGTCAGGGATCCCTCTGGACAGATCCCTGAAGCTCGCTCTCTGGGCTTGAGATCTTATGTATTCAGTGTCGCTACACCAGGCTCTGTGTAAGTATGGCTCGTGTGTTTTCATTTTCCCCCTATGATGTTTTCTTTGGGAAAGTTAAATAGCAACTGGAAGAGTTCTATTGCAACCCCAGTATCATCTTCTGAACCAGATGCTTATTTTAACACTGTACACAGAAACAACAGGAAGTTCCTCTGAAAGTGATGGCACTGCAGCTTCTTTAAAGTAGTTAGTGTTTTTGGCAGCAGCTATTTTTACCCACAGAATGCAGCTCAGGGTTACGAACGAAGGTGTAAGAGAAGCATTACTGATCACAGCTCCAGTTTGGTCAGTGCTTCTATTTTTTTATAAAACTTTATTTTTTCCCTTTTGAAATTTTTCTTTGAGCTGAACCCCAGCATATTGGTCAGAATTACTTCTGATCCTTACTACTTTACTGCTGCAGCCAAGACATATCTGGAAAACATATCTTAAGTTTTGGGTTAGATCTTTTCCTTTTTGAACCCTTCACTATTTTACTAGTTTGGGACTGCATTGCTCAAACCCCCTTCTCCATTTAGCTGTGCATAATTGTTGGCTATCTAATGGAAAAGTATTCTAGGGCTTAATAAATAGCATCAGTTTTGATACAAGACATTTGATACCACCTAAAAGTGTACAGAGCTTGTTTTGACTTTCTTTTGGTCTCTGCAGAGCAGTGTGAACCCTTGCAGAAACGATTTTTTCTAAGAAACAGTTTTGCTGCATCACCGCAATTCACCTCCTGCTTTCTGCAGAGCTTCACTGATTTCATCTCAAGAAAGGCAGCTGAAGTTTCTCATCAATAATAATAATCATCATCATCATCATCATCATCATCATCATCATTCTCACCCTCTCGGAGCAGGACTCCAGCACACCTGCAGCACACCTGCAGCACACCCAGCAGACCAGCACGTGTAGAGTCTCAGGAGGATTTGATCACCAGTCAAGAAAGGAGCAACCTAAAGTTATTTTGTAAAGTGAAGCAGCAGCTATGGATAATTGTTGAGAAAATACATAAGATTTGCTGTTTACCATTGCAATTCTGCAGTTCTAAAACTGAAGCAGCAATGTTGTCAGGAGCCAATATTTTCTGGATATCTCATGCTAGCCTTTGCAACACTCAGGGACACACAATGCAGCAGGAATTGATTAGAGAAAGCACAGAGAACCAGCAGCTTTTGCTGAAAGGAGTTTTCTTGTATTTTTATCATGATGATATATCTGGGTTTGGTTGAAAAAATGTATTCAAAATAACAAAACCTGAATTGTTTTCTCTAGCTTTTTCCCTCTCACTTTTCCCTCTTGTTTACTCCTCTGTTTCTCTTAGCAATTGGTATAAAGAGGAGAAAAGGAGGTGAAAAATAAACAAATAAAAATTTTTTTTTTAATGGAAGAATGAGAGAATCCTTCTGTTTCTGCCAAAAAACCCCAGAAATATTGCATCAAAACAGAAAATATGTGAAAACAATTGTTGAGGGAAATTTYGTCAGACTCTTTTTATTGGTGTTTTTATCACCATCGCCATTAACCCGCTATGCTTTCAGTGCTACCTCTTACTGCTAGGAAAGATTGATGACTTCTTCAGAAATCCTGAGACAGGGTCAAGCAATAAAAGCAGGAGGGTGTCAAGCAATGTCCCAAGGGCAGTTCCAGCTGTGGAGTTGTTGATTCACTTCTCCTCTCCTGAACTAAAGACCACCTTTTCCTCGTCACATACTGGCCTTTCACTGCCTCAGAGCACAAACAACCAGCAACTCACAAGCAAGAAAGTAACCCTTTACCAGAAGAAATCACCTCAAAATATCTATACTCTTGTCAACTAACATTCTGTCCAAGGGACACCCAATCCTGTTCCTTTCCTCCAAGAATAAGGCGTCAGGCAAGGACAAGCCAATGCTAACAACATCTGCAGCACTAAACTCCTAGGGACATCTGCATGCTGTGCCCCATGGTCTCCCCAGGGCCATGAGCAAAGCACACTCCATGGGAAACTGCTTAAATTCAGTCCTGATCACGCCTGTGACTGTCTAGACTCTAGGAAAGAAATACTTTTGCACCTTTGCTTTTGAACAAGGTCAAGATAATGCAGTGAGTGACAGCTTCTCCCTCCAAGAGGTTCCAGGGAAGACACCTCTCACCACAGTGTCACATCTTGCAGTTGTGTTCCTGTGCACTATGCACAGTACGTCTATAAAGTCTGCATGAGCAGCATGCTACATGATAGGCAAGTCTGGAGAATTTGTCCCAAATACAGCCAAAAATCAAGATAAAGCTGGTGCCAGATGCAATATAGGGCCACTCAGACAAGACAGAGATGCTGGTATTTGGGAGAGGTTGTGCTGCAAGAAAATATGATAAMAGTCCATAAGCTGTCAACTGAAGTTGTCAACTGCCTGACAACTGTCAGATGTGGGAGGGTACAGCCAGAGGTAACTCTCCTCTGAGACTGCTCTGCAGTTCAGAAAGACCTTTTCTATCATTGCCTGAAAAAAGGGCAGCATTGCTGTCAGGAGCAGATCTCACCCCTGTGATCCCTCTGCAAAAACTGTGTCTAAGAACAAGAAAACCAAAACCTTCACTGATCTTAAAGACTATGAAGGAGATTTTTAAGATTAGGGCCTCAGTTTTCCTGCTTTGTTCAAGCTCTTTCTACAGTGAAGTAAAACAAGGAAGGGTCAAGGAGTTGACACAGCCCCAGTAGGCAAAGCAAAGGGATAAGAAATGGGGTCTTGCTCTGTGCTGGGGGGAAGTTATATAGCTGTAAAGAAAAAGCACTTTAACTTTGGTGACTGTTGTGCAGCGAGTGTTTTATCGTATTTCAAATTTTCGTTTGAATTTGAGACAGATTTTAGCATATTAGCTTCTCCCCTGAGTATATCCCAGACATTCTCAATTCTTCATGAGAAGAACTATCCTGGAAAGAATTAAGCAGGTCGAGGGGTGAGTCACCACCCTTTATCTTTCCGTTAATGAGATGCCTTCAGTCCTCGGGGAAATTATGGAGAAATGTAACCTCCCTATTAATGGGTCCAGCACAAGAGGCATCTCAGCCAGCTGTGAAAGACTGATACAGACATAACAGCACCAGCCTTTGCAATTTCCCTTGGAGTCATTCTGTTTGTGACTATGCACTGTGGGCAGCTCTGGTTACTGCAGTGACTGGTGGACCCTGTTGTGAAGGAGTTGCCTCCCTGGAGCTTGCAGCAARACCAACACAGCAACAGAAGGTGGGGATACCATGACTGTGCCTGAGCAATGACAGACTCTCTCCTGACAGTATGTTGCACACAAAGAAAGGAAGGAYTAACCACAAAAAGCATTAGTACAGAGATGGGTGGGCCCTTCTCCATAGCCTTCACCATGATACTGGTCAGTTAAACTAAAAGGCTGGTTGTAGAAACTGAGTTTGATCAGCCCYCATGTGGTGAGGAGAACCAGCAAGCAGTATGATGGCTGCTTCCACTTCCCTTAGCTTCAGACCACAGGAAGACTCTGAAGTAATTGCAAGCAAAGGAGGAAGAAGTCTGAATGCTCCTGTTCCCGATGTGCTGTGTACACATTGCTTGACACAGAGAAGATGAGAAGAAGCAGGGAATAGAGCACCACAAAGTTTTCAGTTGCCATCTGCATTTTGCTGCCACCACAACTGGATCTTCTTTTGAAGATCTTTGGAGGAAAGTGAGTGAGGTATGTCCAGGAGAGAGCAAGGAGAAGACTGAACAGCAAGGGAAGGAGGCAGAGGAAGTTGAAGTAGCTGGAGGGAGTAAAGAGCCCCTCAGCAGTGCTGAGAGTGTGGGAGAAGAGGATTGGGTAGGGCTAAAACATTTGCAGGTGAGTAGGGAAGAAGCAGATGCACATAAGAGGATGGAGTGAGGGCCAGTAGGAGAGCAGGAAAAGCACTGTGTCTAAAGAGCCCTGCAAGGACTTTGAACTCTTTCCTTTAAGGATTGCAAATCACAATTACACTGGTTGGATTAGGGGGACATGGCACTGCAAATAGAAGTGGTTTACACAAAGAGCAGAGCCCTCTGTTAAGAGGTTATCTAGAGAAGTATGGAAACATTAATTTAAGAGGCAGTTGTTAACCTTGGCAGCTGCCTTACCCAGTCTCCCCAACAAGGCAGATAAAACCTGATGGATACAGGGTTCTGCAATGTTAAGGCATATTTCTTGTTTAGTGAATGTTCCTGATTTATACAATGATACTAAGAGACCAGGAACAGCACTGCTCTGCCTTTCTCTCTCTATAGGTCAGAAGTTTAAAGTTTTAGTATTGCCATCATTTTTTTTAACACTGAAATACCCAGTCTGGACATGGTGTATTTCTCCCACTAGCTGGCATTCTGCAGCAACAGCCTCATTTGTATTCTGTCTTTTACTTGAGCAAAGAAAAAAACACTCTGCATTGCCACAACTAAGTCCCTCCCCACTGCAATACAGAGATTGCCAAACAGTCACACTAAATTCCACATGTTCCTACTAACATATTTTATTCATATTGACGGTCTGCTTCACAGTGTGTTCCCAAAGACTTGATTTAAAATGTAAGCTCCACACTTCTAACAAAATACATGAAGCAAAACAAAGTGAGTCTCTTTTTCTATGTAGCTGCCTTTCCTTCAAGGCTCATCTATCACAGATTTCAGGCTGGAGTTTTTTTCCCCACACAGGGTTGGAATGTCTTCCTGTACAAAGGAGAAAGTTGTGACTTCTAGAAAAGTCATTGTCTGTAAAGTYCTACTTCTTTTTCCAGGTAAAAATTAATTTCAGACTGTGGAGAAGTTTTGGACTTGATGATCCCACAAAATGAGGCTTCCTCCAAGACAGTGTTCTTGAGTGGACCCCACCTTGACAGGCAAAGTTCCTAATACCAAACTAACCCTTGGGGCACTGTATTTTCTGTCTTGAGACGCAGGAGTGGTTATATGTGTTGGCAATTAAAGTATCCCTGGCCCCTCCTTCTTGGATCTTCACACAGCAGGCTTTTCCTCACACTCTGATTCTGTTTGTGAAAGGAAATCCAGCTAAACCCATCAGGTAACTTCAAGTAAGGCGTTGCAGGGAATCTGAAAGCTGTGTGGGCCAGAGCCATTTTCCGTAGGGCTCTCCTTTTCTGTCAGCAAGTCCAGCATTTCACCGGCGGCTCTGGGAAGAACTTACAGGAGCATCCTCCAGGTGCAATAAAGGCTGTGTAAAATATTTTGCTCCAAGCTACACAAGCCACAGCATTCTGTCACACATTGGATACTCAGGAAAGTATTTGGTCTACACCAAACTCTTTCCACAACCTGTGGAGAAAAAATGAATCTCCAAGGGATGGTTCACAGTCTTTCAGATATGTTTTAGGACAGGAGGACTCACCATCTGAAACTCTGTCCATCATGTCAGAGAGGAGCAGGCAGAGTTCACAGCAGGCACTGCTACTTTTCCAATACTCAAACTGAATGAAGCAGATCTATCCTTTCTTTTGTGGGCAGAGCAAAACACCTGAGGAGAAATGGGGAAAAAAGAAACATCAGCTGCTGCTGATGATCTGTGTCGGGAGCAGCAGGCCAGAAAAGACGCCTCCCCTTATGCTGTATGAGCCATTTCCTGCAACGCTTGAGTTTCTTCTCACTGACTCTTGTTAGCAACTGCTTTGTGTATTTTTACTGGCGTCAAAGTTCACCCTTGGCACCACACAAAATCCCCATGGCTATGAGGTTGAGCACTGCTCCACGAGTGACAGTGCAGTCCAGGAATGGCAAGACTGGGCTGAGGTAGGAGCCAGACAAGATGATGAGGGCAGGTCCAGTGGCAATAACTACAACTGGCCACAGTCCAGTAATGTCCAGGCAAGGACAAAGTAGCAAGGAAGGCCTGAGGTCAAGCTGGGAACTCAAGCCAAGGCTAGATACAACACATATTTCACACAGTTCAGGCCAGCTCTAAGGCCAAGGATCTGAGCTTCAATGCTGCTCCTGGGCCAGTTGAAGGGTGGTTGGAGCAATGACAGCTTGCTGGAGTACTCCAGTTCCTGACAGCCATTGTGAGGGCAAGTCTAGGAACAGTGTTAGACCTTGACTGGCTAAGCACTTCTAACACTTAGCCAACAACAGGGCTTAGCCTCAGACACGCAGCTTCCTAATTGCCACCCTACTTTGAGACCTCTTCCTCTCCCACTCTTCAATGTTATGTAACTATTAATAGTTTCTCGTGTGAGGAGCTGGAAGTAGAGGGAGAGCTAATAATATTACACTACAAAATGCTACAATTGATGACCTGCAAAGGAGTGGAGAAGAGATGCCGGCTGCCAGCTTATCCTTCTCTCACCAGGGCCGCCCAAGCGGCACCAGCTCCCTGGCTGAGGCAGCTCAGCCACAGCAATAACTCAGTGTGAGTCAAAAATTTTATTTTGCCAGAAAAAGCTGAAACAGCAGAGGGCTTCTTGCCACCATCTCTGGACAAGCCAAGGAGAGGCAGAAATTGTTTGTTTAATGCCAYGTCTCATTATTCCTGGCACTTCATGACTCATTAAATGTCCTAGTTTTGTAACTAACTCCTGCTGAGCTCAACATTTGATATACATTTATAGGTGGCCTGTTGGCTGTACTAACAATTCATAATTCCCCTAACCGTGTTAACTCCTTCCTTTGCGAGCCAGGCTTCTGTTATGGGACAGCTTCCTTTAAACCACTATAAAGTAAAGATACTGAGGACTTAAGTTCTTAACACAGAATGAATTACATGTATCTGGACAATTTTTTAACGCAGCTTTATGCTGCAGTTAGATACACTCATTCTGAGCTCAAATAAACTATGCTGGATTCTAATGCTTCTTACACTGCTCCCCTTCTGTATCCTTTTGGCTTTTACCATGGATATATCCATGCAGATGGATGCCTGATACTGATGCTCCTTCAGAAGAAGGTCAGCAGCACACTCAGCAGTATTCATTCACTTGTACAGAATGGGAACAGGAACCAAATGACTCTTATTGCCCATTACATGTGGGAATTAGAAGTAAGGGGCCTCTGTTCAGGAACCTTCTTGTGATATGAGTGATTTTGTCAGCTTCTCCCCTGTTTTCCACCTTTCTTTCTTTGCAAAAGGTCAGTGAGAATTCACAACAGAGCCCAGCAACATGTTGACCCAGCCTGACAATTGATTCAAACAGGGCAACTGCAAGCACTCAGCACAAGTTGGACAGGCACCAGTGTTTTTCGAGTTGACAGCATATTTAACCTGTGTCTTCTGAAAGAATCATGCATGCTCACCTTGGAGGTAGGTAGACAGGTCTGTCATTTAGGTTAATTTTTCTCTCATTCACTTGAAGCACAGAGACAGTCTGATCACGCTGAAAAGATGGGACTTTGTGTATACAGTTGAAAAAATCCAGTCTGTGTATTTCGGGGCATGACTGAAAAGGCACCAGCAAAATCACACAGTTCTAAACTGAAGGTGAGTATCTTGGGTTACTTAAAACTCAAGGTGGAAGTTATCTGCAGCTTCAATCAAAGAGTGTCATAGAAGCATGCCTGATTTCAGGCTAATTTGTATGAGAATGATCTCAGAAATTCAGCAGTGTGTCAGAGAGCGTTCAAGCTGGCTTTGTACTGGGTTTGGTTGGAGTTAACCTTCTCCACAGAAACCTATATGGTCCGTGCCTTTCATCTGTGGTTAAAATAGCACTGGTAGCACACCAGGCTTGGGTATTGCTGAGCAGTGCTTGCACAGCATCAGGGCTTTCTCTCCAACACCCCACCAATAACTTTAAAACTCTGGAGGCTGGAGATGGGCAAGAGATTGCGGGRGGGGAATAACTGGGACAGCTGACCCAAATATTCAAAGGGATATCCTATGCCATATGATGTCCTCCTTAGAAATAAAAGCTGGAGGAAAGGAGGATGATCGGAGGACATTTGTGGTGATGTCATCTGTCTTCCCAAGCAACCGCTATGCCTATTGAGGCCCTGCTTCCCAAAAAGTAGCTGGACATCTGCCTGCTGATGCATTGGAGTGAATGAATTCCTCTTTTTACTTTGCTTCTATGTGCAGCTTTTGCTTTTCTTAATAATTGCACTTACCTCAACCCATGAGATTTTCTATGTCATTTTCTCCCCCAGCCCTTTCAAGGAGAGGAGTGAGAAAGCAGCTGGGTGGATGTCTGGCAGCCAGTCAAGGTCAACCCTCCACAGGGTTCTGGACAAAGATTAATTTTCTTAACTGGTTCTTTCCATTTTGGTTACTGCTGATGGCAAAGAAAACAGATGATGTAAACTTCAAAGGCATTTTCATAGGAGAACTGTCAATTTCATTTAATAGTGCCAACCTTGAACATTCAATAAACATCAGTCCTGATTAAAAAGAAGAAAAACCACTTGAGGTCTTACCTGTTAAGCCTTGGTGAGCGAGCCCACATGGATGTSGTTTTATGATCAGCATATTCTAGTTCAAGCCTGTGCTGCCCTATTGAGAGTGGCCCCACTCTCACTAGAGCCTGTTTTATATTCCCGCTGCTTGCCTTAGGTCAACATTAGCAGTCAGAAGGAGAGTCAAACAAGCTTCAAGATATGGCTGACAAAAACAGGGATAAGAAGGGTCTTGTTCATTCTTGCAAAATCTTTTTTTTCCAAGGTAGTTTGCAGGAGCAGCAAGGCTGTTTTCAGAATCTGCCATAGGAGGAGGCATCCTCTGTTCCAGGAGGAGCAGATGATGCAGAAGGTCTGAAAATGAGTACAGTCTGTCACCACAGCATTTCTCACTGTGTGCAGCAGTTTCTGTCAGCAGAGAAAAAACAATCACTGATTTCAGTCAAGTGCTTTGACTGCAGTGTTTCTGTCTTTGTCCTGCATTGCTTTATGCAAGGTTTAGCCACTTACTATTGGTGACTTGGGCTTTGCTGAAGGACATGTTTTAAAGTTAGAGACATGGCTGTTACAAAACAAAGAAAGTGCACAAATTCACCCCTGGAGGAGTGAAAACAACAAATTGCAATGCACAGGCTTCAATGTCAGAGAATACGTTTCTCTGGAAGGGATTTAGTTATTTTCTTACCCCATGAAACAAGTGACATCTCAGAAAAGGCTCCCTGTGAGGATTTTGATCCTTTGGGAGGGAGGATGAGTTAGTGATTAGATATGAAATGCAAAGGTGTTTTCAGCATAGCAGCTGGTTGCTTGGTTTTCTAATACAGTACATTATGTTGTTAATGGAAATGTTGCTTTGTACCTTCTGTTTTTCTCCCAGTAGAATTAATTTCAGCACTGTTTGCATGCCAAGCATGCACACTTACAGCTATGAGCTCTGGGGAGAGAAAGAAGGCACAGCTAGAACCGGCACTAATAAGATCACAAAGATTCTGCACCAGGGCTGGGAGCTGAGCCCACTGCCTTTGCCAAGTGACTTCACCACAAGACCATCTTTGCTCCTGCCCAGAGGAACTGTCGCACACCACTACAGACAGCCCTTGGGTCTGTTCCCACACCATTCTCACCTGGAAACACCCCATGTTCCATTGGGTCTCAGTCGCAGCGTAGGCTAAGGGATAGGGAAAACTCCGAATGCCACAGGATTTCTCCCAGAAGAAAGCTGCCAGGAACTGGGACTCTGGCTGGCCTTGCACTCCTAGATGCACCCTCCAAACTGACCTCAGGACCAAAGGGCGCTGACTTTTCCTTCCCATGGTAAAGGGCCATCGTTCACCTGCAGGTGCCCTTGCATGCAAGTGGGCTTCAGCCTCCCAAATTTCCAAATGCTGCAGGATTTCTCCCAGACCAAAGCTGCCAGGGACTGGGGCTCTGGCTGGCCTTGCACTCCCAGACGCGTCCTACAAACTGACCTCGGAACCCAAGGGCGCTGAGTTTTCCTTCCCATGGAATATGGAATTCSTTGGCCTGCAGGCACCCCTGGATGCAAGTGGGCTTCAGCCTCCCAAATCTCCGAACGCCAAAGGATATCTCCCAAAACAAAGCTGCCAGGGACTGGAGCTCTGCCAGTCCTTGCACTCCCAGATGTGCCCTCCAAAGTGACCTTGCAATGCAGGAGCGCTGAATTTTCCTTGCCATTGTAAAAGGCCATCACTGGCCTGCAGGTGACCGTGGACGCAAGTGGGCTTCAGCCTCCCAAATTTCCGAATGCCTAAGGATTTCTCCCAAACCAAACCTGCCAGGGACTGGGGCTCTGCTGGCCTTGCACTCCCAGAAGCGCCCTACAAATTGACCTTGCAACGCAAGATAGCTGAGTTTTCCTCCCTGTGCAAAAGGGCTGCTGTTTGCCTGCAGGCTCACCGGGCCGCAAGTGGGTTTCTGCCTCATAAATTTCCAAAYGCTGAAGGATTTCTTCCAGACCCAAGCTGCCAGGGACTGGAGCTCTGCTGGCCTTGCACTCCCAGAYGCGCCCTACAAACTGACCTCAGGACCCAAGGGCGCTGAGTTTTCCTTCGCATGGAAAAGGGCCATCGTTCGTCTGCAGGTGCCACTGGTCACAAGTGGGCTTCAGCCTCCCAAATTTCCGAACGCCAAAGGATTTCTTCCAGACCCAAGCTGCCAGGGACTGGAGCTCTACTGGCCTTGCACTCCCAGACGCGCTCTACAAACTGACCTCAGGACCCAAGGGCGCTGAGTTTTCCTTCCTGTGGAAAGGTCCGTCGTTCACCTGCAGGCGCCCCTGGATGCAAGTGGGTTTCAGCCTCCCAAATTTCCGAACGCTGCAGGATTTCTCCCAGACCAAAGCTGCCAGGGACTGGGGCTCTGGCTGGCCTTGCACTCCCAGACGCGCCCTCTCAACGGACCTTGCAATGCAAGAGTGCTGACTTTTCCTTCCCGTGGAAAAGGGCCATCGTTCATCTGCAGGCACCCCTGGCTAGTAGTGGGCTTAGGGCTTGGTAGGTTTAAGGTTTCACTCAGAGTATAGGCTTGATGGACCCAGAGGGCCTAAAGGCCCAGCGGTGCTGGCACTGGAAAGGGCCTGCCAAGGCCATCTGAACAAGGCCCTAACATTGCTGCTCTCACTCTGTTCTTGCTTGAAACCTCCTGTCTTGTGTTGGGCATAGGGCGTAGTCTAGGCTTTGGGTTAGGCTGGGGACCCAGAAGGCCTGGAGCCCCAGCGACACTAGCACTGGAAAGGACCTGCCAAGGCCATCTGAGCAAGGCTTTAACATTGCTGTTCCCACACCGTTCTCACCTGGAAAACCCCCTGTCTTGCCTAGGGTTTAATGCGCGGGCTACTTTTAGGGTTAGGGTTAGGGTTGAGGGAACCAGAGGGCCTAGAGAGCCAGCAACACCGCGGCTGAAAAGGGCCTGCCAAGGCCATCTCGGCAAGGCCCTAACATCTCTGCTCCTGCACCATTCTGACCTGCAATCCTGCAGTCTTGTGTTGGGCTTTGGGCGCAAGCTAGGCGCCGTGGCGTGGGGCGGTGGTAAGTTGCTGCAGCCTCCCAGAAGCGTCCCCGGCAGGGGAAGCCGCTTCAGCGCAGAGAGCCAGATGACGGCTCAGCAACACACGCTCCTGTGGAGGTGGAGCGCCCACACACACACTCACATAGAGATCTAAAAGGCAGCCGGTGGCAAGAAGACGAGACGGGTTCTTCGTATGAGTTCCAACAACAGAGTTAATTGTGGAGGGTTCAGGGACAAAAAAACAAGATGGAGAACAGGGCGCAGGCTTATATCTGGGGTCTGGAGGGCGCGAAGAGCAACAGAACCAATGGGCTGAGGGCCAGGGGGCGGAGTAAGGGTACGGGAGCMAATGGGGACATAGGGAAGGAGGGATTAGGGGAGAGGAGCCAATGGGGGTTACAATGAAAGCGAAATTTCTAGAAGGTGTACGTATAAGGGACAAGAGGGTGGAGAACAGTAAACGAATCCCAACGAGGGAGAAATCATTACGGAGACAGCAGGGGGTTCTCAGGCCTTTAGAATGGTCCACCAGGGAGCTCGGGCTATTCCTGAGCCCTGYGGCTCTCTAGCTTCTCCAGTAGCAGTCTGAACCACCGCAACAGCTAGGGTTAGGCTTAGGGGAAGGGACCCAGAGGGCCTACAGGCCCAGCAACACTGGCACTGCAAAGAGCCTGCCAAGGCCATCTGATCAAGGCCCAGACATCTCTATTCCCACACCATTATCACCTGGAAACACCCCATGTTCCATTGGGTCTCAGTYGCAGTGTAGGCTAACGGATAGGGAAAACTCCGAACGCCRCATGATTTCTCCCAGAAGAAAGCTGCCAGGGACTGGGACTCTGGCTGGCCTTGCACTCCCAGACGCACCCTACAAACTGACSGCAGGACCCAAGGGCGTTGAGTTTTCCTTCCCGTGGAAAAGGGCCGTCGCTCACCTGCAGGCGCCCCTGGACGCAAGGGGGCTTCAGCCTCCCAAATTTCTGAACGCCGAAGGATTTCTTCCAGACCCAAGCTGCCAGGGACTGGAGCTCTGCTGGCCTTGCACTCCCAGATGTGYGCTACAAACTGACCTTGCAACRCAAGGTAGCTGAGTTTTCTTTCCTGTGCTAAAGGGCTGTTTTTCGCCAGCAGGCAACCCTGGACGCAAGTGGGTTTCTGCTTCCCAAATTTCCAAACGCCAAAGGATTTCTTCCACACCCAAGCTGCCAGGGACTGGAGCTCTACTGGCCTTGCACTCCCAGACGCGCCCTACAAACTGACCTCAGGACCCAAGGACACTGAATTTTCCTTCCAATGGAAAAGGGCTGTTGTTCACCTGCAGGCGCACCTGGACGCAAGTGGGCTTCTGTCTCCCAAATTTCCSAACGCCGCAGGATTTCTTCCAGGCCCAAGGTGCCAGGCTTCAGCAGATTGAGGGAAGGCATCTGGCTTTTTTGAAGTCCTTTGGGAGATCTGCAGGAAGAAGAGTCTTTTGTTCCTCTCTGTGTTCAGCAAAGAGGGAAGAAACCCCCATCATTTCCCACAGAGCAGCTAACCCTTTACACTTCRCTAATCCAACCCGCACTCGTGCTCCTGCCAGGAATCAGTCTGTTTCAAGGCTGCATGTGTCACTATTAAGAAATAAGAGAGAGCAGGGAGGAATAGCTTTTAAAGCAGCCCATCCAGGCAGGGGCTGGGAAACACAGGCTGCCAAATCTTTGGGAACACTCAGAGATGAAAGAACCACAGGAATGCCATATGGCAGTGCTGCTGGTATAGGTACCATGCTGCTAAAGTAGCTCTCTACATGCCAGTTATGGACAAATCATGGATCTGGAGACACAGAGCTCACGAAATCCAATGGTCATGAAATGGGAAAAGGAGTAAATGTTTCCATGCAATAGGAGTCACTGACCCAAGCTGAAAGCCCTGGGAAAAAGCAACAGGATACATAAGTACTTCCCTGGGAGCTGACTGTGAATGAAGCAGCTTGGTTTTCTCTTGGATATGCAGACACATGTTTGTGAAGAAAATGAAGGTGGAAAAGCTGGAGGGATTTCTGAGAGGACTGTAGGCTTGTGCTTGAGAGAAGGAAAAGTACCTAATGCTGGGTGTTGTGGTGGAGGTGTTCAAGGTACACAAACTGCAGAAACATCCAACTTGTATTTCATCCTGCTGGAAGCAACTCACAACCCCTAATTATCTGCTCAGGCTAAAAGGAGATAATTTATTTTCCAAGTGCTTAGGAAAAAGAAGGGTGAAATTGAAAGATAGGAGGAAGAGCTTTTGCTCTATTATTGCAGTGCCAAAGCACAGCATCTTAAATAAAGTCAGCAGTATTATTTTGTGTATGCTTAGAAGGAAACCGTAATCCCTCATCCAACATTACTTGAGTCTGCAGTTGCCACAGTGTAAATCAGGCCATAACTATATATGCACAGCCATTAACTCATTGGGTCACAATCAGCATAACTACTACCACTGTTTTTTATACTGGAAGAAGAAAACACAACAGTAAACTTGTTTACTGGCTACTTTGTTTTCAGAAAGACAACTTGCATATATTTCTTTACATCACTGGAAAACAAAGTTCTTAATTCTGACAAGATAGAAAATTCCTAAAGTCAAAGCCTCTGAATTATTAAGGTCGCAAAATTCCTCTAAGATCTTTGGGTCCGATCACTAACCCAGCACTGCTGAGTCCATCACTTAACAGTCTCTTTAAGTGCCATGTCTTTTGRATATCTCCAGAGAACGTGACTGCACCACTTCCCCAAGCAGCCTGTTCCAGTGACGGACAACCCCTTCGGTGAAAAACTTTTTTCTAATATYGAATCTAAACCTCCCCTGGCACAACTTGAGGCCATTTTCTCTTGTCCAACCACTTGTTATATGGGAGCTGAGACCAACTTYACATCTGGCTACAACCTCCTTTCAGGGAGTTGTAGAGAGCAATAAGGTCCCCCTGAGCCTCCTTTCCTCCAGGCTAACCAACCTGATTCCTGAAGCTTTCAATAACATCTGTCAGGGTGGTGAGTTACCCCATGAGAATCCTGGAGGTTACCCGGCAGCTTGTCCAGACAGCCTGGCCTTGGTTAAAGAATCAAAGTGACAATTTGAAGCTGAAAGCCACTAAGGGTGGGATTTTGCAAATACCAGTCTGCCTGCAACACATCTCTCATGTACTATGCAATACTGTTCAGACATAGGGATTTTTTATTCAGTTCGAAAAGGTATTAATGTTCAAACGTAGCTATAACAAAGCTCTCTGTAGCACYGACAGTGTAAATTAATGGCAGTATACAAGTTCCTCTTGAGGGAAGGTGCAGGGACACCTTCTTCTCTGGCGAATGGTGACAGGACCCAAGGGAATGGCCTAAAGTTGAGTCAAGGGAGGTTTAGGCTGGGTATGAGGAAAAGGTTCTTYACCCAGAGGGTGGTTGGGCACTTGAACAGGCTCCCCAGGGAAGTGGGGATAGCACCAAGCCTGACAGAGTTCAAGAAGCATTTGGGCACATGGTCTGACTCTTCGGGATGGTCCAGTGCAGGGCAGGAGTTGGACTGGATGATCCTTGCRGGTCCCGTCCAAGTCAGAATATTCTGTGATCCGGTAGTTGTAAGACACTTTTATTTTCAGCACTTTGACGTACATTAACTACACTTTCTACAACGTAGGCATACTGTTCAAAGGGGCTGCAAACACCCTTGCAGCTATGGGGATGGAGCACCTCTCCTATGAAGAACAGCTTAGAGAATTGGATTTGTTCATCCTGGGAAAGAGAAGGCCTCAGGGTGACCTAACTGTGGCCTTCCAGTACCTCAAGGGAACTTACAGGAAAGACAGGGCAAGATGGGACAAGAGCATGTAGTGACAGGATGAGGGGGATTGGGTTCAAATCGAAAGAGTAGATTTAGGTTAGATATTAGGGGGGAAAATCCTTTACTGAGTGTGGTGAGGCACTGGAACATGTTGCCTTGAGAAGTTGTGGATGCCGCATYTCTCGAAGGTATTCAAGGCCAGGCTGAATGGGGCTCTGAGAAACCCGGCGTAGTGGGAGGCGTCCCTGCCTATGGCAGCGRAGTAGGGACTGGATGCACTTTAAGGCCCCTTCAGCCTGAGCCCTTCCCTGCCTCCGGGTCTGTGAGGGGAGCTCTCTGCTCCCGCCCGGGCCCAGCAGMGGGCGCGGGGGGGCGGGGCCGGCACCGCCTCCGCCGGCGGCAGGGCCGGCTCTCCAAGATGGCGTCGGGGTCGGCTCCGTCGGCCGCCAAGCTCTACAGGGCGAACCGCTTCGTCTCGCTGCCCGCCGAGCTCGACCCCGATACCTATGACACATCGCCGGAGAAGCGCCGCGCCCAGGCCGAGCGCCTGGCGATCCGCGCCCGGCTGAAGCGGCAGTACCAGCTGCAGCTCAACAACCCCAGCCCGCCTGCCATCATCGTGAGTGGGGAGGGACAGGGGCGAGGGGGTGGCGGGAGGAGCGCGGGTTTTGTCCGCCTCACCCGGCGGCGTCCCGGAGCGGGGAACAGGGCTCGCGGCCGTGCCTGGCGCCGGGGCTGTGCCTGGGCAGTGCCGGCGGGACGCTGCCTGCCCTCCCTGTGACCTTGGTGCTCTTCCCGGTGTGCCTTGACCCCAGCCCCCGGGCGGAGTGGCCACTGCAGGGCCCCGCGGGCCTCACTGCCATTCTCTTTGCTCCCCAGGAAGATCCCGCCTTGATCCGCTGGGCCTATGCGAAGTCGCAGAACGTCTACCCTACTTTCAGACCGACACCTAAGACGTCCTTTCTAGGAGCTGTTTATGGGTTAGGCCCGCTCCTCTTCTGGTTCTTTGTTTTAAAAGCTGACAGGGTAAGTCGGCCGGCAATGCTGAAGGTCAGCGAATACCAAGAACACCAGATTGTGTAATGTAGATCTGCTTGGAGTCTCAATTTGTGGGATCCTTATGTGCCTAAGAATGATTAATACCATTAACGTAATGGGGGAAGGAAGGCTGGTAGCTAGCCTGCTGTCTCAAAGCCTGTTACTGGTTGCAAAGTCCTGTTTTTCTAAGAGCTCTTTATTGGGTATGGTCAGTCACAGTTTGCCTGATCAGGCTGTTTAGCTGTAACAAAGGTGTCTGTAGCACYGCAGTGAAAATTAATCATAAGTTACTCTTATTTTCTGCAGTTGAGATGCATTAACTGTGCTTTTCAAACTTAAAATGAACAGAAAGTTTATGGATGACAGACCTAGCAATGTCTCTGTGCAATTGCTTGACCATTTCTCTAATTTCATGAAGCAAATGGGGAGGAGTAATTACACTAATTGCAGTGCCTGATCTCAGCTGGATGTTTTAAGATTTTGGAAGGTTTATCTTGCATCCATTTTAACCCCTAAGCTATGGGTGTCAGAGTCTGGTAGATCTGGTAGATCATTACGAAAAAAGTCAGCTATATACATACATAAAAAAAAATGGTAACTGGCAGACAGTGGCTGTTTGTAGTAGAGAATTGGTGGCTGTTATAAAACACTTTTATTTCCCTCTTTTGCACGGAAGTAGCATTTTAGATCAAGTCATAAACCACAAAGCACTAACATAAATTAATAGAATATTTGTAGGCAATGTTGTTTGCTAGGGTGAATTGAAAATTCAGGTTTTAGGAAACATGCTGAGCATGTTGATATAAATGTTCTTGAGACTTCAGTACCTCTGCAGTATTTTGTCACGCTGAAGTCTTCAATTAGTGTCCAGGATAATTTACTTTATTTTGTTCCAGCTCCTTTAGTGATGTTTGGGGATTTTTCTTGTTTTCCTGGTAGTAAATAAAGCACAGTCATAGCCTTTTCTCTGAGAGGTGTTTGCTGTGTGTCTGAGAAAGCAAGCGATAAATTGCCAGATCTTAAGCAAATCTTCTGGTTTTATCCAGCACAAGGAATCTGGGCATTATCCACAGTGTTGGTGTGCTGTAATGGTACCTGTCAGAAAGGTACATGACTGCAGAATGAGGTACTAAGGGGTTGAAAGTGAGCAAAGGCACGTTGCGGAAATTATTAAGAAGTTTCTCCACAAGTAGATCTCTAAGATGGATTATTCAGCCAGAAGGAGGAGGTAGAAACTAAGGTACAAATTATCTGTGGCACAACTAGTTCAGGAATTGGTCTCTGCTGGCCTGGGAGAGTACCTAGATGTGAGGTCAATCTGAGCAGGTCTGTAGTAGGTGAAGCTAAGTGCCTTGTTATTTTACACTTTGAAACAGCCTGTGCTCATAGAACCGTTTAGGGTGGAAAAGACCCTTAAGATCCTATATGGTGCTATCTTTATGTAGTCCGTGCTAAAATACTGATGGAAAATCCTTCTCTAGTAGGATAATGATAAATGTTCTGTTTCTTCCACAGGATCGTAAAGAGAAGCGTATCCAGGAAGGTAAATACAAACGACCATTCAGTGTATTCTAAGTTCCTGGAATTGCAGTGATGTTCATGGGATATAAATAAAATAAGATATATTATGTGATGACATTTCTCTGTCATAAGAATAAATCTTAATTGGTTGTTGGTTGTCTTGCATCTTTAAAAACCATGCAAAGTGCAAAAATGCAGGATGTTGATATCTAAACCAGATGGATACAGAGAGGGTGTCTGGAACTCAGCCATTGTACTCTCTTGGTGTACATACACAGGATCCTTCTAAACCATGGAAGTTGCTACTGTCTAAGAAGGCTGAAGTTTAGAATTRCTAGCAAGCTAAAATGTTAAGCAAGACCAAAGCAGTTTCCTAAAGGAACTAGGAACTACTGCTTGCCTTCTGGATATTTCTTCCTGGTGTCAGTTTGGCTGTGGGGTTTGCCCTACTTGGATAATAGGCAAGTTCTATGATAAATTTTTAACAATTTAGGAGGCTACCTGACTGCTCTCAATAAACTGAGTTAATTTTTCTTTTCCCTAATAAACTACAAGCCTAAACCATGTGTTTGTTTCTTGTAATAAACTTTCAGATAAAATTACAGTACCAGATTTGGAAATAGTGAGCTGAAGGTCATCATGCCATGTGTGACTAGCATTTCCACTAATTCTGTGCTTCCTGTGAGTGAGAGACAAGAAGTGTAAGATTAGGATTTTTATTTTGACACTGATTGCCATGCAGTGTAGGAGAATTCTATTTCATCTCTGTAAAGGGGCTGTGTTCAAAAAAAAACCCCAGAAAATACCACCAAGCATAACTGAACCTTATGCCTGCAAAGATGCCTTTTCTTTTTATTTTTATAAGAACACAAGTCTTTTCTGCCCTGGTCAACTGCTATAGGGAACTTTGGAATTGTTACTGCCAAAGTGCTGAAATGTGAGTGTGAGGAAAAGATTTTTGACGTATACTTGAATTTTTACGTGGCCTGTAGGTGCCATCATGATGCAAACAACCGTCTTTCTTCAGAGACTGTGGGACTGGTTTTTCCCAAACATTGATGTTAATACCAGAAGCTCAGTCTGATACAAAAGTTGAAAACTTCCATCTGCCTGCTGGRAAAGCAGCCTGTGTGAAGTCAGCAAAAGCAGGTCTATTGCATCCCTTTCCTGCATGATGAAGATGTAAATACGGGCCATTTGCAATCCCTCTCCAGCAGAGTGAGTTGAGCTTTTCCACATAATCACAAAATGGCTGAGGTTGCAAGGGACCTCTGGAGGTTGTCTGGGTCCAACCCCCTGCTCAAGCAGGGCTGTCTAAAGTGGCTTGTCCAGGACCATGTATGTACAGGTGGCAATTCAGTATCTCAAGAGATGAAAACTCTGCAACCTCCCTGAGCAGCCTGTGCCCGTGTTCAGTGACCCTCACAATAAAAAAGTTTCCTGATTTATTTTTTTAAATTATTTTTAGTGTTTCCTATAGTAGCTCTTTCCTCTGTGGGCCATGAAAGGTTCAGGTTGTGCAGAGCTTGGCACTAATGCTGTGTGCAGAAGATGGGCAAGTGTGTGCCCTGGTTTTGCAGTCCCATTATGTGCTCCTAGCAACYCTCTTGCACCAGTTTCTGCAGCTTGTTCTGCTAGTTTAACTAAAGAAAACCTGGATTATTCTCTGCAGAACAGCTTCTAAAAGACTGTCACAAATGATATTACAAGATATGGCTGTGGATCAGTGCAGGGAGGCATCAATGCATGGAGAGAGTGGTATTTAGGGAAAGAAATAATTGCTTGTCTGAGCATGCTAAATTAACTATTCTTGCTGCCACACACTAATTTGATCTCCCAGGACCCRTTTCCTCAGCTAATTGGAACTTGAGTTGCCACACATGTAAATTCTCCCTTGCAGCTGTATTTGTTTCAGGCCAGCTGAGCAAATGCTTCAGGATGGGTTGTGGATGAGCAYAGTGCCTCTGGTCTTTTAGGCCAACCTTGGATTGATGCTCGCGGCAYGTGCCACAGCCCTTTCCTTTGCAGATAAGAGTCTCTGATGCCACATCCCTGCAGATTTGAGCTTGGTGCTTGGGGAAAGGCTGCCCTACTTTTCTCTCTTGTTATTTGCAGAACTCTCCATGCTGTTTACTTGCTAGGAATGAACGTGCCGTGCTGCTGGAGGTACGGTTGTTGTTTGAGGCCRTGGTGCTGGGTGCATTGAACAAGGAAAGAGAAGTTTCCCTTCAGATATCTAGGGTGAAGATGGGAGAGTGAATGTGCCTCGTGGAATTTTACCCTTGACTGATGTATTACCACCCATATCTGCTTCAGTGATATGTCTATACCAGAGAAATTTAAGCCTGCAGGTCACTGAATGGTAATTTAGGTCCCAAACAGAAAACAAGCTCTTCCCCTCTGCCTGTGAAACATTTAGATCTCATTTATCCCTGCATCACTCTGATTAAATCAGCTTCTCTGGCAAATTGATTCTCCCAAATGTCCTTTCCTGAATTGGCTRTTTTAGAGTAAACATCTCCATGTAGATTTTATATTACTTTGCTCAAAGCTGATGCTTTTTTTTTTCTCAAGGACTTGGTACAGATCCAAAACTGATGATGGATGTAACTGACTGATACTGCGTGTCACAGTTCTACATTCCCTTCTCTTTTGGAAAACTGTTTCACTTGGGAAGTAAGAAACATAGATCCTGGTGGCACCAAGCTTAGAAACTTCCACGTGCATACGTGCTAAAGTACAGGCCTGAAGTTCGGGGTGCCTAGGGCTGTGCTCCTAGTTCCCACTCTACTTGCGGCTCTGCTTGCTGCCTCCACCCTGTGGAATTCCCCAGCTGGGGATGAGACTTGCATACTACAATGAATTTTGAGGTCCTCCATGATGTTGTCTGCAGTTGAGCTTTTTTCCAGGTACCGTCCCAGGAACAAATGCTTGGACTGGCCAGACAAGCCCTTTTGCATTTGCTATGCTGCAAATTAGCACTGAACTAGGGAGAGAATTTGTCAAGTGCTGACAAACAAGTCAATGATGCAGGATGGCCAGGCGTGGAATAGAAACTTTCCTTCACTTAGCAGTGAAGTGTTTCAGATTCGCCAACCTTTTTTTATTCATGGTCTACTTTTCTGACAATCAAGTCTTTCCTTGGCAGCCCTCCATGGAGGAGCAGGATGAAGTGGCCTGCTCTAACAGTGGGCTTAGGTCTGCTAGAGCCTTCAGCTGTGTTGATAAAGCTCTTCCCATACAGACAGCATAGAATGCTTTGTCAATCCCTAGCTTCTCCCTGGGAAAGGTACCTTGAGTTGTATTTTCGGGAGGCCCTGTGAACAGGACCTGGCTGTTACCTTGTGTCCACACAATGTGCAGCTTTCCCGACAACTGCATGTGGTGAGAGCCATGCAAGTACTTCAGCTTCAACATGTCACCAGGGAAGCTTTAATTGAATACTTGAAAGTTAAGAATAATGGTGGTTTTTGCTGCATTTCCCACATTACATAGGGATGATAATTTTCGTGGCTTGGTGGCTGGTGGAAGTGCTGTTCTGTGCTAGAGCATTCTGCACTGCTCAAGTTGATTGTGCCATCACACATAGGTATGCTGGATTTCCCTGTCTTTACTTGTGTTGCAAGCAGCAAGTGCTTCTCTTTACTTGCATTTAGGGTTGAAATGGCTTTTCAGAGGTTCCCAGCACTTGTAGTAGTTTTGATCAAGGCGATTGGAGGTCTGGAGGCCCCATTTGGTGACAGCAAGGCTAAGGGATGATTCAAACATGAAGGCCTGTTGGGAAGAGGGAAGATAGGTTARCGTTACAGATGGAAAATTTAAATCCAGGCAAGGTGTCTGTTCTACCACAAACAGGATTTGTGTGCATGGTCCAGTACTGTCAGGTTCTGGCTTCAGCCTGATCAACTCAGGGGGAGAATGCTCTTCAGACCTGGCATTGCACTGCTGCTATTAGTCAGGTCTCAGGAGTGACTTTGGACTCCCTACATGCCAAGGAAAGCCAGGTTGTTCCAAAAGGTCTAGTTCAAGGTCTGTTGATCATCATCATTAGATTTTAGGGGGTAGAGATAGGAGGTCAGTCAGGGGGTTTGCTTTTTTGCCCACAGGCTAAGACAAAAATGAAATTCCCTGCTTCCTGCTCAGGCAGCAATTTACGTGGGCAGATGATCAAAGCTGTCTGGCATTGGATGTCTCCAGGGGAGCTCCTGGGAGCTGAACGGTGCTCATCGGTGAGGGAGGTGAATGCTTCAGCAGCTGGGTCCAAGTACTTTTCCAACTTGCCAGCCAGAAGCCACAATACTAGGCTGTAGTTTTAAAGTGGGCACAATGCCATGCTCTATTCAAAATCTTAGTAGCTCCCTTGGCTCCTTACCATGGTCCCGTCTGCAACCCTCTCCGGCTCCAGCTTGGCTTTGCTTGCCTTTTCGAAGCAGTCAGCATCCGGCCCGTGAGGGGTCATCATGCTGTGCAAGCTGCCACCTCCCGGCTGGAAGCCTTCCTCCTTTGCTTCGTAGTGGCCTTTGATGAGCCCCATGAATTCGCTCATACAGTTCCCTGCAGGAGGCAAAGAGAAGAGGTTGCAAAGAAGTGTGATTGGGAGGGATCACAGATGGGCTGTGAGCTCCTTGAAACCCATGAGCTAAGCTGGGCCAGGCGGAGGGTGGAGTGGAAGTTCCTAAGCAGGGTATCATGTGAGGGGACATTGGGGGTCTTACAGGCAATGCTTGTAAAGCTGTACAAGATTTTATTATCTGGATTCAGAAACAGAGCTCCCTAATTAAGGACATTCATTAGAAATCACCCTAATGAAGGTGGTTCCATCAATCCCTAAATGATGTTGGTAGACCTGTGCTTTTCCTACCACCTCAAGCTGTGTAAGTACTACACCTGCATATGGACTGCATGGCGTAACTTGATTTTACAGCCTTGGATTAGAGATTGTAAAGCACTGGAAAGGAAGTTCTGTATAATCATCCCTGTGTTACGGACACAAAATGCCTGACCAACAGCCTCATGGGAGAGCTTGCTCTGCTGTCCCAGGTTATAAGCATGAAATTATTTTGATGCTCTTCTACCACCTCCTGTGCAGCCAGGCACTTTACTGCATTATGCTTTTAATTCATGCATTACCTGCCTATTTCTCTACAGCTACTGTATGCCCAAAGACAAGGACCCAAATTCTGTCCTTCCTTGGGAAGAATATTTTCAGTAGACCCTCTGAAAACAGTGGAGTAATACACCACTAACTTAGGCAAGGATGGTTATATCTAACCATTCAGTACTTCCTGAGTTATGTTCCCTGTAAGGAAAGTACTTCAACAGCTGCCATCCAAGGTTTCAGCTTTAGTAGACCTGATGTGACTAAACAATATGGCAACTTTCTGCTCAGCAGTTAGTTTTTGCAAAACCAGGACATGCTTCTGTAGCTATTTTATATATAGCTCTTTTTAACCACTAGTTCACTCTTTTTTAAGTACAATCCAGGGTCTGAAATGTTTAACAGCAAAACTGATTTAGCTCAAAGCAGGGTTGGCCTATATATGTATGCAAACATTCATTAATTTTCATCCCAAGTTATCAGTGTCTCATGTAAGACTGGATTGTTACAAGCTTTTTATTGAACCTGCTCATGTACTGCATTTGGCACATTTAGACTGCAGTACAGACCCTGAGAGCTGGGTTGCCAGTGTGTCTGCAACAGAACTTTTAATATCTCTTGGTAAGACTGGACAGCTTATTAGGAAACCAGACTAGAACTTAGGAGATGAGCAGAGTCCAGTTTCTTATTTGCGTGCAAATTTCATATGTGAACCCAAACAACTTAGGTGTGCCTCCCTTCCCTGTTAGTTAAATAGTGTTGTCTCTACAAGCAGGATGTTGTGAAGTTAAAATCTCTTAGTGGTCAGTAGGTATTAGGACCCGCCATCATGAAAGTCACATAAGCACTCTCTCAGACAGAATTGATATGTGCCCTTGGTACAAAAACTGCATCAGACACTTTCAATCTGAGTTCAAAAGTATTTAGGAGTAATTCACAGCCTCCAAGGATGTAAATGTGGCCAAGAGAAGGTCAGTACTTATAAGCTGCACAGCCACCTTTTTATGTGAAATTGTTATGGTGTCTAAGAGGAGTATTTTTGGACCACCACTGTTACACTTGGGGCAAAGCTAATGCAATATGAAAACCATAACTCTTGAGTGCACCAAAATTCTCTGAACACAGGCTTTCCACTGCATCTGAGGAGACAACAAAGGATTTCTAGCAAGCAAAATAGGCCTCTTGTGAAATATTTGGAGAGAGGGGAGTTCAGCAGAACTGAACTTGTTGAAATCAATATGGTACTTCTACCCCAGAGTTGCTCAGTCCTGTTACACCTCTCAATGGTACAAGATTCTCATCACAGCACAAATTTCAGAGGGAACTAACGTGTGCAGTGTGTTGATAATTGACTATCACAATGTCTGCCTTACCCGCTCAAGCTCTTCCCCTCCATGGCTGGGATAGAGCAGACAACCAACCTGCTCATCATGAATTTAGTGCTTAAGCTTATGTCTGAGGTGCTGCGGTCAAGTGAGTACCTGTGGCAGCCAGCCACAGCCATCTTCATGGGTACTTAGATTGTCACAACACGAACAAGAGAAGGAGAGTTCTTTCTGTCTTTTAGCACAGACGAAACAAACAACTTCGTATTTGGTTCGCATCCGTGTAAAATTAGCACAGCTCTGCTGATGAACAGCAACTTCATCGTGGTTAACCAGCAGTGTGTCTCACCTCTTAGGGTGTAGAAAAAGTGACTTGGCACTATCCTAGCCAGTCGGGTGATGTGTTTCTATGTCTGATTATTGCAAATGAAAGCAGAATGGTAGGGCAGGACTTTGCCTGTGGGATTTACTCAGATGGCTGCACAGCTGCCTGCTGTGCTTGCAAGTGCCACTGATTCTGCTAGCTTCAAAGATGGTTGGAAATAATCTAAGCAGCAGAAGGAGCTGGCCGTTAAACTGTGGTTAGTAAGTGTGCAGAAATCGTCTTGGCACTTCAAAGTGACCACAGTGTGGTCTCTTGATAGCTTCTGAGATGGGGCCTCTTAGCTGTTGGCTTAAGGCGTGCAGGATGGTCAAGCTTTCCCCCTCAGTCTCACAGAGCAGAGTGTCTCATCCTCTCCCTGGAAGGGCAGTGCCATGTGGGGAACTGTATTTCTAGCATCCATTCAATGCAACACTTTGCCATGCTCTGCCAAGACAAAGCCAAATAACTGCCGAAAAGAAACCATCTGGTGATGGCAACCAAATCCAAAACACATTAACCAACTCCCTGCCTAAAAAAGAGCCCAGTTCCTGATCACTGGCATCTTAAATGCCAGCAGTACCTCCATCACTGGGCAGGTGGTGAAGATGGGCTCAGGAGAGACAATTTGCTCCTTTGCTGTAACTCTGATCTCACCGTACAAGTGCCAGCTCTACATCCCCCTGTGCTTCTCACCACTTGTAATATGATATTTTCCTTTCTCCGGTTCTTTATCTATGTACTCTAATGAGATATTAAGTGATTCATGGCTGGATGACAGGACAATATCTGACTCATTTGTACAATGCGAAGTTCAATATGCACCCAGCCTCTGTGGGAGCCCCTCGAGTACGGACGCATCCATCTATGCAGACACAATGAGCCCATCGCCTCTGAGTTTTCATGAGATGCTTCAAATAGGAACATATTTGGATTTGTTAATTTTCCAGGAAGGACTGACTTTGTCCAAGAAGCTGACTAACTAAGCCAAAGACAACAGACCGGACTGCTGCTTCCCTGCGCATGCTCTCAAATAAATGCAGATTTGTTTTTTTTCTGCAGTCCTAGACTCAAGCACAACCAAGAAAGAGAGGACGTACGGTGGTAGTAAGGTGGACGGAAGGTGTTGTTAGCTACCCCCCATCGTGGGGGGAATATGACAAAGTCAGCGAGTGCCACTCCAGCACGGGTCGTCTTGGCTGTCAAGACAGTGA
Source organism: Amblyornis subalaris (assembly GCA_018881555.1). Lineage (NCBI taxonomy): Eukaryota > Metazoa > Chordata > Aves > Passeriformes > Ptilonorhynchidae > Amblyornis > Amblyornis subalaris. The sequence goes on from JACAXG010000058.1 coordinate 3,728,387, forward strand.
AGATAGAAGGATCCTGGAAAAAAGCAAAGCAAAAAGCGTGAAACAGAGCAGGGCTCAGAGCTGTCTGCTCAGGTCCTCGGAGTGGTAAACCTGACTGATACAGCCTCACCAGCCTAAACACTTTTGCCACCTGCACCTGCTAGTGTGGATGAGATTTGGGACCCTGTGGGACAGCACCGAGCATCTCAATTCCATGCTGAACATAAAGGACAAGAGATGTGACTGGATGGTTCTTCCTTTGAGCAGCTTTGGAGATCCTTCTCCATCCTGACCCTTGCAGCTCGTGGCACAGATGCAGGGGGTGGACAGCCCTGCAAGATGAGGCAGTGCAATTCCAGGAGCGGTCTCCAGCACTCCTACCAGAAACCCACACCTTTTTCTTAGCCAGTTACAGAGGGCAGGAACCTCCTGCTAGAGGCGTTTAGCCTCATGGCCCTGTTAGTTTCCAAACRGAGAAGAAATTGCAGAGAAATTGTGGCTCGTTGAAGTCTCTAGTCCAGTAAAGTGATTTTCTGGGCTTTGCTCCCAAAACCGTCTTTCTCCTGGCAAGTTTTCCTGGAGTTTAAACAATACTTTCTGTTGGTTTTCTCACTAGAAATGCTCCTGTCTCCTTGCCACACCCACTTGCATTTCTGTGGGCACCTCTCTCACTGGACTGGTTTCCTTTTTAGACAAGCTGCTCACATTAGTTTTGGCTTTAGTTATTTTCCATAAGATCTAGACATTATTACAATGAAAGCTGCCAGCTCTTCAAAATGAATTTCAGTGCTGGACTCAGAAGAACCAGGGGAAGGAATCTGTCCAATAGCAAGAAATAAATCAAGGCAAGAATTTGAAGCAACAGTCTTTTTGCTGAGTTGCACGATGTATGTTGGCTTCAGTATCCATCCCTCCTCCAGGGCATAGAAATTCTATGCTAAGCTGCATAGAGCTGTTTAAGAAGCTGATTAACCTCCAGCTATGTCTTTGTACCACAAAGGAGGATGTYGTCTTCTGCAAGAGCTGGGTTTGGGCCCATGGAAAGCAGCACAAGTGATTTCACACTGTTTCTTAGAGCACAGTGTATGTCTTAAGAGGTGCTGAGCCCCTGGAGCTCAGGGTGGATTTGTATGGTACTGTAGCCACAAAGTATTGTTTTGCCTTGCCCAGCTCCAGAACTTACCGCGTGGTCAAAAGCAACAGCATTAATGACCATGAATTTTTCCAGATGGTATTTGTACGGCGTGTAGTTCCCATGCCAAGCTACAACATTGAACGGGGAATAATCCTACCAAAGCAAAGAGACAGAGAATTACCACACACACCCTTCCAATGTGCTGCATATATGCAGGATGCTGCTCTTTCCCAAATGACAATGAGTTTGGTGCTGGTGAGTGGTACACCAGCAGCCCAGAGCACAAAGCCCTTTAAGCACAGCCCAGTGTTGTGAGGACGAGGTTTTCGTCAGTGTTTCCGTTTGGTGAGTCTCAGCCTTCCCTCTGGAGTTTGGTCTCTAAGGGCTTTCAAGTGCCCAAGCAGTGCGTGGACAAGGACAGTTGCAACACTGGCTCTCTGGTAAGGAAACTATGGATTTTCAGAGCAGCTCGAACTCCTCTTTTCTACTCCGTCATTGTTAACATACAGAAACAGTGAGGCAAAGACCATCGAGTTTTTGGCCAACCAAGTCTTTACAAACACTTTTTTCCCGGACTGAGGAGCCCCAGGTGGAAAAATGAATGACCCAAGAAGACAAGGGCTCAGTTCTGCTCCACATAACCCAGCAGGACCTCCTGAGACTACATCCATGCTACTGAGCTGCATATCCCGGGCCACGCACTGGCAGCCACTGCGCTTCAGTGTTACTTGTTCTCCCAGGGCATCCTCACCTGCTGGGCTGCAAACAGCTTGCCCTGGTATTTGCTAATCACCGTGTAGCCCCCCAGAACGTGGCGGTCCTCGTACCATGCCACAGGCACCAAGAAGTCACGTGGGTTGGCCAGGCCATTGGCTCCTGGGAAAAAAGGAGATATGACAAAGCTCTTTGCTAGCGAAATGAGAGTCTGGTGCAATTTCCTGGCTTTGTGGGTGCCCTTCTGTGTTACAAATGACCAAACTGCTTCTTGGCCCACCATGAAACCTGAAATAGTCATGTACTTCTTGTGCTCCTACGAGTAGGTAATTGTAATTCATCCTAGCATTTAAGTCCATGCTTCCTTTGTGACTAAGACAGGTCTCCACCAGTTGCCTTCTGAATAAGATCAGTACGTCATCCTCAATTAAATGCACGTAACAACTAGGAATTAAGTGGAAAATGGAGGATGAGTTGCTCTCTGTTCCTGGACATCCTGTTGAGTGGATGCTTAGACATGCAGAAGTTATGAGGCATGTCATGAGGGGGCCAAATACATTTCTGAATGCTTACAAAGAGAGTAATAAAATAGCGATACCTACAGACTCTGGGCATACTGAGAGGTTGCTTAACGTGTGGAGTGCATTTTCAAAGTGCAAAGCACTATATGGGTGCTGGAGCATTCTTCTTCTCCTCGTTAGTATTATTGTTACAGAATGGTTTTGAATTTCTTGGATAAAAATGCAGACATTACTACCCGCTGCTAAGGTTTAACAGTCACTGCTTTTCTCCAGCTGTCGCTTTTTTTCAAGTGAAAAGTGGAGTTAAAATAAAGTAAGACTGAAACACAAAGGATCTTGGTCTCTGAGGGGAAGGTGGGTAGGTGGTGAGAAGAGGAGCTCTCATAATTACCACCTTCTGAAAAGGTTTACAGGCAAGGGCACTCTTTTTCTTTTCTCCAGAAAGTCAGCCTTACAATAGATTCCTGCCTTCTGGAGACAACAAAAACCTCCAAAACACCAAAGGCAGTCCGACTGCTTCTGAAAAACTAGCTAATGGAAAAATTTATTACAAACAGGCTGGGGCAACCATATCAATAATCAGGTGGAGTAGGCACAGGGTACAGTAAGTGGGTGAAGGCAGAAAGCTTCAGCTGGCTAAAAGGCAAGCTGCTGAAAAATCACTGTAGGCTCCATGTGGAAAAAGATGTGCCCAGCATGTCATACAGGAGAGATGCTTGTGTGTGGGGTCCCGTTGAACAGCTGCAGATTGGGTTGGTTCTTCGCTGCAAGAATGACCAGCTTCAGTTTCACCAGGGCCATGAGATGCAAATGTTCCCTAAATGCAGATGGGCCACACCAAGCTWGTTACTGATTGATAATACCAGTTAATTTATTGGAAACGTGGCCAGCCTTTTAGATCCTGCTGAGAGCTAAAAATATCTAGTGGGGAAAAGAACCCCAATCCAACCTAAAATGAAAAACAACCAACCCAAAACACCAGTCTGAAAGTGGAAAACTATTGGCACTGGTTTTGTAGTTATTTTAACTGTTAAAAGAGGAGTCTCACTTCCCTTCCCTGAGACAATCTCAGTAGCAGCAACCAGGAGGTGTTTTTCTCAGCAAGATAAATTTGGAGGCAAGTACCCCGAGGGATAAGGAAGGTGGCATAACCTGAGTTGAGCATTGCCAGAAAGCTGACTGGGAAATCACAATGTGGGCAGCAGGCCTTCAGATGCTGTGTCCCCTCTCAATATCTTTGTCACAGTGGTAAGAGGCTATGCCTTCACGGTCTGTGACTCTGCACAGAGCAGGAGGCATCTGGCACAGAGGATCAGTGATTTATGAGAGCTAGACCTGTGCTCAGTGAAAGCAGATCCGCCCTGGCAGCACCACACAGAGATGTGAATGTGTTGCTGATCCGAGTCTGCTCAGTTTATTGGTTTCTAATTCTCCAAAGGAAGCAGCTTCTGGCACTAAGGTGCTCTAGACCTCCAAGGTGCTTCTGTTAACAGAAGTGGGGGGAAAAAACCCACTTGATTAAATCTAAAACGGGGTTTCAAGAATATCTGTTGCCTTAGAAATCTGTCCTTCCTTTTACTAGGTAAATTCTGTCCTATCACTCCAGTTTATGCCATATCTGTAAGTATGAGGCATCAGTGGTGATGGCCTTTTGGGTTTCTTTTGGTAGGAACAGGTTCAGAGCTAGCAGATGGGGACACTCAGACCAGAACAGAAAAGAGAGAGTAGAAAACAGGGTGGGAGATAAATGGTCCCTTCGGTGCCAGGGGAATCTCTGGACAACTGGTCTGTCACGTTTTTTCGGGGGAGATGCTTGCTCTGCTGGGGAATAACAGTGCTGGAATGGAAAGCATCTTTGTGAAGGAGCATGTGCATGGGAGAATGTATTACATAGGAYGTAAAAGGATGGATTTGGTTTTGCAATTCATGCCTGTCCCTATGAAATTGACTGTAGGTCTAACAGGAGGAGATCATTACCAATGGGTCCCAGGTCAGGCAGCTCGAAGTGTGCCCCATACACCTCCAGGATGTAGCCTCTGGTCTCTCCAAACACCTCCACACTAAAACGCATTCCTTGCTGGAAAATAAAGGAACATACTAGGATCCTTCCAGGACTTTGCTGACAAACCGTGAGCAGCTGAGTGCAGGAACCGGCTTGCTCCAATATCTGGCTCTGAGCCACTGGCAAGGCACATTCAGCTCTTACCTGGATGACACAGATTTCATTGGGCTCCACTAGCATCTTCCCAAACTCAGTTGTGATGAGTAGTTTTCCTTGCTGGGGCACTGTGGAAACAAAATGCAGGCAGAGGAGCTGAAGTAACATGATGGCCACCTTCTCTGTGCCTGCCAGAGCACCCAGGCTCCGAGGAAGAGCAATGGACCCCTTCTGACACAGCTACACAGGGAGTCCGGGCTCCCATGCAGAGTGTTGCAGCAGAGGTCCCTGCACTGGGGTGAAACCTTCCTGACCAGCCCCATCATCCCCATGTCACAGAAGGTACCTGCGTGAGCCATCGCATTGTGGCCCATTGAGGTAAGGTTTGCACCATGGTCCAAGTAAATGTGATTTGATATATTTGGGACCATACCTGTCTGCCTCACAGGTAATCTTCATGTAAAACAGGGCACGTACCCATCCTTGTAATGACCATGGCAGTGGGAGATGTGTGGGAATAACTGCTTCCTGGGGGTAGAAGCAATACTTTGCTAACACCCACATTATTTTCCATGACTATTCTGGCACAGGAGAGCTCACATTTTGACTTGAAAAAGTAGCAGATTTATAAAACCTGCCCTGGCACTTTTACTTCACGGTAGTGAGATAGGTGAGTGAGAACAATTTAATGGCTATTTGATGGGACGAATGTTCCTGTTGGTGTCCCGAAGGCATTCCTGTTCCTTACTCAAGAAAGATACAAACAAATATCCCACTTCTGATACCACTCAGAATATTTTTCAGCATGTGTGGACTTTATGTGCCAACCTCCACACTCACCATTGCACTCTGGTTGCCTGAGGCTGGCACAGCACAGGAGTTAAGCTGCCGTGCCAAATAATCTGGGGCTGAAGCAACAAAGGCATCTAACTGTAAGCTGTTCAGAAATCCTGAGGTTTATGATTTCCAGAAAACCTCTGCCTGTGGCGTGTCTAATACCAGTCTGGGGAGCATTGGGAAATGATCCCTGAGCACCATGCCAAGGAAGCYGGGTCACTGCTCAAGGAGTTGAGGTCTGGCACAGAGGTGCATGCTCTGAGCTGCACAGGAGCAATGCAACTTGCCCAATAGCCCAGTTAGTGTCAGACTACCAAATCTKCATGGCCTGTGGGTGAAGCGAACCCTGTCCTCCAAATCTTGGCTGTAGGACCCACGGCTTTGGAAGAACAAAGAAGCAGACAGGTGGTAACCCAGGTAGAACCACCTGGGGGAAAAAAAAAAGCCAAAGCATCAACTCACCAATCAGGAAGTCGCCATCTGAATTATAAAGGCATCTAAAGAATAAGGGAAACAGGAAGGTCAAGGTGCTGTAAGCCCCACGCATTTGTGCATACCACAGCCACAGTGGGGAGTTTTGAGCTGGGAGACTGACATGGCAGAGGTTCACAGATTTACAGAATATTCTGAGTTGGAAGGGACCCAAAGGATCATTGGGTCCAACTCTTAGGTAAATGGCCCAGCCTGGAAGCAGGATGTTCTGTGACCTCTGCCGGGTCCCTGCCTTTGTAGTCACGGGCATATCAGCTGTTGTAAACTGGGGAGTGGGGCTGATTTCCCCTGTGAGCCACTGCAGGGAACAGCAATGCCTGTCAGAAGCTGTGTGTTGAACTCTTGAGGAGTAGCTCCGATCCCTGGGACGAGAGCACCTGAATCCAACACACCTCCTCTTGCTGCACGCCCATGTCCAGCTCCCTAGCTCTCTTGGTGGCTCCCCACTCCCCCAGTGCTTGACTATAGAGCACAACCTGTTTCACAAACACCTGCTGTGGACATGGAGAACACGTTTGTCTGTGCACACAGGAACACAGGACATACAAGGAGCTGGACTCCAGCTTGGTGGCAGCAGACTTACAAATGCAGGCAGCCAGCCTGGAGCAGCCTGAGCTGCTGGCACAGCAGCCACTGACCTGTCGATCATGGCAGTGTTGCAGACAAAAATATGGACGGCAATGCCATTGCGTCCTCTGGGCTCACCGGCGCCACACAAGGTGTGCAGTCCCTACAGGCAAACCGAAAGCATCAGGAGTGAGCAGCAGGCAGAGGAGCAGAGAAAGCCCCTTTGCCCCCTTTCCTCTCCTCAGCCCACCCCTTTGCTGGGGCTCACTCCCTCTCCCCGCTTCCCACACTGCTACCAGCCTTTCTGTATGGCCCTTTGTCAAACGTGTTGGCTTTTCTTGAATATACTAAGGGGTTCTTAAAATCCATGTAAGCTGGTGTTTTCCAGCCAAGGGTCTGGGAAGATTTGAGGGTTGGGGCTTTTTTTTTTTTTTTGAAGAGTTCCTTGAAAGTCAATGAAGAAAATCAAGTCCACTGTCAGTTGAAATCTGTGATCCTCTCCACACCCACAGATCTCTGCAAGCCCAGCGCTTTCAAACCCGCCAATACTAGCCCAATGCTGAACGCCTTGTGTGCCCTGCTTCCCTCTAAGGGGGAACAGAGCTGGAGGATGCCCAGACGCCCTGGTTGCCCAACTTACACTGACAAAGTCCATCTTATTCTGAGGGGCTTTGGGAATCTCGAAAGGTTTCCATCGCAGCTAGATTGCAGTAAGCAAAAAACAAGAAGGAGATGCCAGTGGTCAGAACACAAGCAGTGGTAATTCAAAAGAAAGTAGGACCCCCGTCCTCCCCCTTTGTTAGCTCTCTCTTTCCTCTTTGCCCTGATAGTCTGGCTTACAAGTGGCTTGTTTGTTGGTTTTTTTTTTTTTATTTAGGGGACTTGTAAAAATTTTAATCATAATTTTGTAAATTAATTGACTGGTCTGTGTACTGCCAAGGTTAAAAAAAATTCCTATTTAAAAACTGTCTCTTCCTCTATTACTAACAACAATGTTGACAGCAAAGAAATTCAGATGAGCCAGCTTTCCACAGCCAAATTGTTATGATCCTGTGCTCCACTCCACACTGGAGGATTCAGTCCCTCTGTGACCTAAACATGACATTCCTATTTGCTCCGCCTTATTTTCCCCACAACTGAAGCAGAAATAGCTCTACCTGCATGAGTGGGAGCCACAGGCAGCACTAATTACTTCTTGCAAAGCCTATGGAGATCTTCAGGCAGAAGGTGCCAGAAGAGTCCAAAGTATTTATTGGATTTGAATCCACCTGCATCCTCTGGCAAGAAGTTCCAYAGTTTATGCACTTTTGGGGGGGGGGGTGTTGGTTTTTCTAGGTTTGTTTGTTTGTTTGTTTTGGGTTTTTTTACTGACATTTAGTGACATTTGTTATTGGTATTTGTTTTCTCCCTGACTCTCATAGCTTCCCTTGGTCACCTCTGTTCCAGTCTGGGAAGCTTTCCTCTGTTTCAGCATTTCTTGCACAGATGCCACCCCATATATTTTCATCAGCTTTGAYTCCTTTTGGGTTTTGTCCTCTGTATCTTTTATAATTCTGCCATTGTCCTTGGGTAATGTTAAAGTATATTTTTTCCCATTGAATTCAATGCTCTTTGCATAAGGTGCCTCTGTTTAGATGGATGAGGATTGGGAAAGCTCCTTAAGTACCTAGGTGAAGTGCAAAGTGTTGCAGGGGAGAATAGGTCTTGTCCAACAAACTGAACCTTGTCTCTGGCTCTGCTTCAGAGAGGGCAAGAAGGAAAGCAGGAAGGTGGTTCCCTCTTACTGCCAGGAAATAACCCCTCTGGGTTTGGTGGTTGCAACTGAAAGCAGCCAGAGAGAGAGTGGGCAGGAGCTTTGTTGCTGTTTCCTTAGGCAACAAAGCTACTACACGTAAATGGCTTCAGATGCTTGGGACCTGGGCATCTTGGAATTACTGTAATCATAAATAATCATCAAGGAGGTAGATGTAGGGTGCAAAAGGGCATCCAGGATGGATGAGGTGATAACAGAAGTCATTGGAGCTTCATCTGGGAAGGAGCACCAAAAGCATATAAATATAAGCCTGTCACCACTTCTTGGTCAATGGCTGGAAAACATATTCCAGCAGATCCGGGAAATTATTTAGACAAATGGTGAGGCTGCTGGGAGACTCGAAAATAGCTAATCATGATGCATCAATGGGCAAAACCTGAGACAAGTGAAAACCAATGACCATGAGATGATGTTGAGAGGAGAATGGCAGGAGATTAGCAAAACCAAATGTTCTGGGGCTGGCAGGGAAGAAATCATGATTAAAGATGGCAAGGCTGTAACAGAGGAAGACAAATGCCATGTCTCTGTGTGACTCTCCAGAATGAAGCCAGATTTCCCATGAGGGCTGCAGAGAAATGGGCTGGCAGCCAGTAGCCTCTACAAAAGCACAGGGAAGAAGAGGATGGATGGCAGAGACTTCCTTCTGCTCTGCCTGCCAGACTAGGGCATGATGAGACTTTGATGGGGGACACTGAAGGAGAAGAGAGAGCAGATTGAAAGGTGGCCAACAGGAACCCCCAAGGGAGATGCCAGGTAGCATAGATCTAACCCTGTGGCACTGCAGCCATGCTGGAACACAGCATAAGTGTCTGTCAAGGTGGAAAGCCACAAGCATCCCATCGAGGGCTGTCCTTCCTTGGCTGACCCATGGTGGGCAACAATGAACGTGTGGCAGTCAAGACCCTGCTCCTGAGCTGGCCAGACTCTCAGGTCCCCATGGCTCTCCTCAGACCTGTTGAACTTCTGATTATTTTAATATTTGACTGTCCTCCTGGCAGGACCAGGGCTCCTTCAAGCATGGTTACCTGGTTGGGGTCAGGCTCAATTTCATCCCAGTCATGTGTCAAGTGGCCCTCCTTGAGAGGTTTGAAGGGTTTGTGGCAGACTGAAGGTAAGATTCGATACAGCCAGCTACGAAGAAGGAAAACACCTGGATTAGCCAGGGGAAGAGGTTAAACCCTCTGGGTGGCCTATGGCTGATTGAACTCCTGGAATAACGTTTACATGGGTACCAACTCGAACAAAAGGTTTATKAAGTATAAATTAATAATATTAATATTAAAGTTAATATAAATATTAAATATCAAACACCAGCTCACAGCCAGAGATTTCCAGAAAGATGGCTTTTATTATAGGCTCTAAATACAGGTATATCCTGCTATATATAGGTGAATGTCTACATGTATTTACGTATAATTACATGTGTCTACATTCACACACACACACACATGGATATAAAAAATATACAGCTTTTTCTGTGGCTGAAATACAGCAATCTCTTGGTTGGAAAAAGAAGCTTGTTTAAACACAGCTACAAAGCTGCTCAGACAGGACAGGGATGAGCACAGTGTCCAACTGAAAGAACAGTGGAGCTCTCTGGAGACAGAAGGTCACAGGCTGCATCTGAATTTGGATGGATTACAAAAAGTAGCATCCTATGTCTGGCTGGCCATGCCCATGCAGCAAAATCCAGAGTTTTATGTGACGTTTCTTGCTGCTGTAGGAGGTCCCTCCTGCCTCCATCACTGCCTGGGACACTCTCTCCTCGTTCCTTGCTGCCTGCTGTGTTTGTGGCTGTGACCCCTGCCACCCCTGCCACCTCAGCATCCGCACGCCCTGCATGGTGCAGCCAAGCCCGAAGCTGGGCTTTTAATCAGGTGGGAGAGCAGACGTGGTCAGGAAAGCCTGAGGTAGGCAGGGCTGCCAGTGCTTTTGATGTGTGGTTCAGCAGTGGTTGCACTTTGGGGGAGTGGGAGAGGGGAGGAGGGAGCTCCCTTGAGAACTGGAAAAGTTCCGTCAAGGACAACTTCGTGCAGCAAACAATGATTCATCCCTTTCCCACACACGCTGAGAGCTGGCACCAGCCTGGAGAGCAGAGGCATCTCAGATGATGCATTTGCCTTTCATTTGAACAAACAGCAAAAGGGACAGAAAAGCCACAGTGGGAGAAGCAAAATGAGAAACCCATCTTCTGCAATCTGGTTATGACTGGAGTATGACAACTGGGACAGAGCTCTGGGAAGTTTGCTGCTGGCTGGAACAAGCTGTCCCCAGCACTGCTGAGGTGTTAAAAGAGCACACTGGGTGCCTGGCACTGGTCTGAGGCCCTGGGCGGTCCCAAAACAGAAACAGACTGAGCTAGCAGCTCACTGTCCCCAGCCAGTGTGCAGGAACAGCCCCTTAGGAGGAGGAAAGAATCCTGCTCAGAGGCTTGGTTTTGACACTGTCCATCAGGTGCTTACCAGTGCCAGTCACAGGGGTGATGTTTCCATAGTAGCATCAGGGCTAAAAGCCCAAGCTTGTTTCAAACAGCACACACAACCCACTCGGTACCATGTGGTCGCTGTGAACATCCCCCCCTTCCTCACCTTGCTCAGAAAACCACTTTCGTTCTGACCCCGACCATTCCTTTCTCAGCATTTTTGTAACCCACTTGCGCCACCAAAGCCTTTCCTCTCCCTCTGCCGTGATTTTCTGTGCTTGTCCCTCTCCCAGTGCACAGTGGAGGATTTTTACCCTTCTGGGCTTGCAGAAAGCACTGGTGGCACCGAGGCAGCCTTTCCATTGCTCCCCAATGCTCACCCCAAGTGCCAGCCCCCCCCCTGCTGCCAGGGGTCACGGTACCTTCGCTTGTTGGTGGGCCGGGGACAGGTGAAGGCAGAGCCCGAGAGCTGTTCCGCATAGAGGCCGTATGGGCAGACTTGAGGGTTATTCTGAATGGGAGGAGAAGGAAAAATAAGGAGTGAGTGGCAGTGGCATGGAACTTGGCTCTGAAGCCTCCAGCAGAGCACTGTAGCAGGCACYCGATACCCCGATGCCGTGGGGTGCTGTGCTCTCCTGTGGCTATGCTTCTGCCCCAGTAGTTGTGTGTTCTTGCTCCTCTGAGGCTGCAGGGTGCCCTGCAGGTACCAGCCAGACCCCAAACCCCATTCCCACATGCCACAAAAGTGCCCGAAGGAGTCAGCACAACCACTGAGGCAGAAATAGGGTAAGCTGCAAGGGGCAGTGCTTGACACGGTCAGAAACAGGAGTGTCAGGGAAAAGGGAATAATTCCCAATGATTACAGACTGCAAAGTATTAAGCACAAACTTTTTTGAGATCAAGTGTTCAGAGGGGTTGCCCCAGAGCATCATGTCTGGTTTCCAGAGAGCTGATAAAGACTCACAGCAGCTGAATGCACTGAACTCTCCCTTCTTCCTTCTCCTGCTCTCTGCCGTGGACCAGGTGCCCAGAGCAGGCATTTCGGTGTCATGCTGCTTCCTTCTGACAGTGCTGCTTGCTGCCCCAAAGCATGAGTGACCTGTGTAGGAGCCTTTGCTTTCCTGCAGGGTTTCTGCACAGTGAGAGTCCTCCTTTGGAGTACAAAGGGGGCACTTCCCTCTTTGCAGAGCCATGGATACAACTAGCACTGGTTTTAGCAACCCTTATGAGTTCATAACTGGAGGACAGATTCCTCCTCTTCAGAGAACAGAAACGAAGCATTTTGATCTAAGTAGGCCACCATCTATTTGTTTGAGATCAGCAAGAAGCAAAGGAATGTGAGAACTGCAGGAAATACCCCAGTGGGACAGTCATACACCATTTGCTATCCCATCTCCCTCCTGCAAGCTCTAGTATGGCATTGTGTCATCCTGCTGCAGCTGAGTGGACCGGCCATCCATAAGGTACCAAACCCTGCCCTGACAGGTGGGCAGAAGGGAGAGGTAAAGCTCTCATAGTGCACGTGGCTTCCAGCCCTCAAGCTCCCTCTTGTCGGTGTGGGTATACAGTGAAGCAGGGGGATCAATAGCCCTTGGAATTTTTATCTTAGCCAGCACTACTGCAGATGCCAGTCTTATAAATACTGCATCAGAGAAAGGATCCACTCCTGGGACTGAAGATTTTYTTTTGTCTAACTTGTTTTCAGGTTTTTCTATTAACTCTTTTGACACACAGTCCAGACCCTGTCCAGATGAGAGCACCTCAGCCAGGAGCTGGAGGGGTCTGCCCCTGGAAAGTGGTGCTGCTCTGGGAAACCTCAAAGAGCCCATCCACCACACCCCACTGCCATTTTAGACCAGCAGCCACCACTATTGATCTTCCAGTTTTAAGGTGCCTCTATCTTACACGTTATCCAGCCAGCCTCAGAAACAAGACACTGCACCAGCTGAGCTACCAGCCTGATCCAGCACAGGAGTTTGTCTTTCTTGTGAGCACTCCGTGGGCTGCCATGCAGACCTAGGGGACATATACACGCATTTAATGCGTCCCCGTGTGGTGTGTTAGTGTCCATGTTGGCATATAACGTGTAAAACATCAGAACTGGGGACATCCAGAAAGCTCAGGAAAAGCAAAGGGTGAAAAAGTCTCAATTTGACCTTAATTCTACTGGCCTCTTTGCACAGAGGGTGAAAAGGACCACCAAGGGATGTAATTGAGTAAGCATCAAGTCATAGAATCCTAAAATCCTAGAATGGTTTGGATTGGAAGGGACCCTAAGGATCATCCAGTTCCAACCCCCCTTCCATGGACAGGGACACTTCCCACTAGATGAGGTTGCTCAAAGCCCCATTCAGCCTGGCCTGGAACATTTCCAAGGATGGAGTATCCACAACTTCTCTGGGCAACCTGTGCCAGTGTCGCACCACTCTCATAGTAAAGAATTTCTTCGTGGTATCTAATCTAAACCTGTCRCCTTCTTGTTTAAAGCCATTCTCCCTYGTCCTGTCACTACATGTCCTTGGGAAAAGTCCCTCTCTAGCTCTATTGCAGCCCCCTTTAGATACTGGAAGGTGCTATAAGCTCTCCCTGGAGCCTTCTCTTCTCCAGACTGAACAACTCTAACTCTCTCAGCTTGCCTTCATAGGAGAGGTGCTGCCATCCAAGTCCAAGGGATTACGGGAGATCAAAGGGAAGCCACAGGCGGCCTCAAAATGTGTGCTGGTGTAAAGGAGATCAGCACAAAGGAGATGAGAGAGTTTTAATTCTTCAGGGTTTTGTTCTTGCCTCTGCTGACCAAGGGGGTAGCACCACATTGATCGTGATTCCTTTCCTTAAAACAGAATGATCCCACGTAATTTATTTTCATCAAACGTGTTCAGAAGTTACTTTTAAGAATGAATCTGTCAGTGCATTACTACAGGCATTCATGTCCCCTCCCTACAAAGAAGCTGCTCTCCTGCCAAAGACTTGTATGTCAGCTTCATAGATCCCATTCCTACAGAAATTGTGAAAGCTGCCTCTCCTGCATGACCATGTCTCTCTGCCAAACTTCAAGCTTCTGCTCTGGTTTGTTCCAGAGCTGGTGGCTTCCTTCTCAGTGTGGCTCAGCCACTCGTATTGCAGGCTCCTTTAGGAAAAAAAACCCCTGCTGTTGAGCAGAGGTAATTTAGGCAAGTCTTAACCCCTAAGGTGAAACTTGTAAGCTCACAAATAACTTAGAGATAGAAAGTATGAATGGAAATCTTTAATTCTGATTTTCGCCAGCATCTTATTATTGCAGTCTTGCATAAATAGTGTTCCTGGAGATTTTTGTGGTGGCAGAGAGAAAGAAAACACATTAAGATGAAAAGAATCCCAGGGAGTAGATATTCACTCTATTCCACGTCATTTTGATAAAGCTCTTGAAAAAAACTCAGTACCTGTCCCTCCGGTAAAGCTCCTGGACAGCGTGGATCCTCAGACACATGTTCGTTTCCAAATCCTGACATGTACTGTAAAATAAACCACAGAGCTCATCACTGTTTTCAAAACACAAGCAAAACCTCTCCAAACAACCCATCCATTGCTTCCTCATGCATTTTTCCAGGTTCTTTGTATGCATTTAGACTTTCTCAATTGATCTGCTTGCATTTTACCACAGACCATTTTCACAGCTCCTGGATTTGCTTCATTAGCTAACTGTGTGGTGTGCTGAGAAACACAGACAGGAATTGTTCTCTTAAGTCTGCACGTCTATTTTGACTACATTCTGCACCATTAAGGCACTTGAGAAATAACTCAAATATCACAAATACTGTCAGACTCAAGAACAACAGGGTGATGGATAAGAAGGACTGTGCACCAACATTATGGATGTGTGCTAGCGCCATTCAAGTTCAATCTGACTTGGCTCGAATCATGGATGTTCCAAAACCTGCAGACTGCCTTGCAAATTTATTCACTGGGTCCTCAGATTCCTAGGGAATGCAACTAGGATTGTTTAGTTGACATGTCTGGTGATAAATCCCCATGCTCTTCAAGGAAAAGGTCAGGATGTAGATGGGATCAGGGAGAAAGGGAAACATAGCCAAGTTAAACTGTGTCACTGATTTGCCCTAAATAAGCATTTTCCAGTTGGGCATGAATTGTCCACCATGGTGGGAAGCAAAAATTAATATATCACCAAGATATATTAATTAAGCAAGAAATAAATATCACCACCATTACTGGGTGATAGTCTGGTTCTCTAGGGCAGTGAATTCCCAAGAGACCCATGGACTGAACAGACCTGTATGTCCTCCCATGCCTGCCATGCCTACAGCTGCCATGGTCTGAGCGTGGCTAAAAGCCACAGGACATGGTGGATGTGGCTCTCAGCTTTGCAGCACTGGGAAAAGTCCCAGAGCAAGCCTGAGACACACAGGGAAGCAGGAATAACAGAGACCTTAGCTTTGCACTGTCAGAAGTGTAAATACAGTCCTTTCAGATGCTACAGAAAGGCACGAAGCAGCTCTGTTGAACTCTGCATGAACGCAGAGGTGGTTTTTGGCAGCGACCAGTGGTTCAGCCCCGTGGCCTGGGGAGGGAGTTAAATATTAATGCTCCCCTCTAACAGCTGCAAGAGTAGCTGGGCTACTCATCAGCCTTCACACAGCGGAGCTGGGATGGCAAATCCCAGGAGCCACAAGGCTTGGCTGTAACACCCCCTCCTGCAACCAGCACCGACCAGCCCTGGCAAGGGCAGGCACCTCCCCCAGCGCGGTGTGACACCTCGGGAGGCACAGGGCTGAGACAAAGGTGGAGTGAAAAAGCCCCTATACCTGTTTTTTTTATACGTATTATTACAGTGCCTGGATTATTTCCTCTGGAGGTGCTCAACCTTGGGCAATTTGCAGCCCCCTTACAATTTTCCCAGTGTAGCAGACACTCAGAGAGCAAGCCTGAAACCCCCTGAGAATTCATGTGTTTTCCTCAGGCTCCTATCAGCGACCTGTAAGAGAAGAGCATTCCCAGGGGGGCCGGGCTGGCTGGATGCCCTGCTCAGCCTGAACCTGAAAAMATCCTGGTTTCCATCGGTTCAGGGAGGATATTTCTCTCGTCTTGCAAATGAATATACATCGCTAGGAGCTGTTCTCCGCTGGGTTCTGCAAGAAGCATATTGATATGCAAAGCAGTGGGTCACCTAAGCAGCCTTGGCAAATGTATTGTACTGGAGCATTTTTTTCTCCTTTTTTTTTTTTTTCCTCCCTTCTTTTAAACGGAAATGCAGCAATAACTGATGGGACTGCAGCAGTTCCAGAATTAACTGAGACTTCCACACTGCATCCTCCTCTATCTGTAGCATAAGGGTGGTCCATGCATTCGTCTTCGGGGCAGCCGTGGTGGAAAGGGAAGGAAAGGGGAGGAAGTGGAGGAGGAGAAGGAGGGAGCATGCTGATTTTATGGAGGCATAGCCAGCAAGACCCGACAGGCTCAGCTGAATGCTGATGGAGGGCTGAGAGGGGACAGTTCCTTGGAGGGTTTATGTATCTAGCAAGCATCACATGCTCCTTGGCAGCCCCGTGCCRCACCGCTGGGGCGAGGGGGGAAGGAGGCACAGAGATTTTGCTGTGACATATCCATCCCGTCCTTCAGGCTAAAAAGCTGATGACCTGCACATCTGGCCTGCCCATCCCGCCTGCCCATCCACATCCCCAAAAGTCCCTTTGCCTCTGCTGGCTGGGCTAGGGGAAAGAAAGAAAACCAACTCAGCAGCAAGCATCGTGTGCCAGAAGCTGCTTTGTGCTCATGCTGGCACTTTGCCTGAGTGCAGCCATGTAGGGGGCAGCTTCCCACCAGGCTGGACAGAGTGTTGCTGCCTTCCTCAGCTGCACATCACCAGGGGCTGCAGAGGGTGGCATCGCCCCGCTGCCTCGCGAGTGGCAGCAGAAGCTGCTGCATCATTGTTTGGTCAAATAAATTCTTTCTTGCCAAGAAAAAAAAAAAAATAAAATTCTCAGGTAACTGCATCGAGGGCTGAAAAAAAGACATTGGCGGGACTGCAGCTGGTGAAGGGGAGACATCGTCTTGCTGGTGATTTATCACCCCGAGTGTGGCTCCAAGGCTTTTGCCTAGATGGTGGATGTGGCTTTTCTCAGTCACTCAGTTTTATTTTGTCTTTCCCTGTGGCAGACCTAAGAGAGGCTTCTGTCCTTTACATGTCCTGAGGGGCTGATGTCAAACGTTACTTGGGCTGCCAAAAAGCTGCACCACACCACCTCCCTGCATGCCTCAGAGTTGTCACACTCCAGGGCTCTGGGGCACCATGCAAGGACCTGCTGATACAGGTTGGTCGGGTGCAAGCGCCACGCACATCATAGCCCTTCTCCCTTCTGATCCTCTGAGCCCACCTCCCACCTTTCAGTTTGTGTTGCACATGGTGCCCCCGTGCCAAGGGAAATGAGCCCTTTCTGCCCGCCCAGTGCCTGCACCAGAGCATCCTTCCTGGGCTGAAAAATCTGCAAAGATGGAAACCAACCCTTCTCCCTGAAGTGGCACTACGATTTCAGTCCAAAGGAACCTCCCCCTAAGTCTCTGCCTGGCCTCTACAGTGCCTAGCTAAGTTATAGATATCTCCGGGTTGGGTAGGTTGATGGGCACTTTTGTGGTAATTGGGCAGGTGGTTTCTCTGTTACACAAAATGTTCTCTGTGGCTCTTTGTTTTCACTTCTGCTTTTAACTACTATTGTTATTTTGTTCAAGATCCTGTAGATTTTTATGCCAACAGGACCTTAAGAATTCATCTGACTCCACTCTGGTTTTTGTTTTGTAGTTTTTCAATAAAATGAGAGAGATAAAAGCCCAGCACAGCATAAAAAATTCAGCAAAGTTCATTGATTGGAATAACTGGAATATAAAGCAGAGTGCTCTCAATGGGTGTTGTGCTCTGACCTATAAACCATAACCTTTTGTTCTGTGGATTAGTCAGCAGGCACGGGAAAAATGCATTTGAAGTCTGAACACATAGTCTGCAAAATAATTAAGACCCTTCTCCAAACACTGCATAATATATTTCTCCATCAGTTCCTGCTGCAGGACACAGGAAAACAACATTCATCTCTCGACAAGTAGCAGGGCACTTTTTATCAGCCCAGTCCAGTCAACGCTGGAGTGTTTAACACAAATGCAGAAACAGAGACATGAGCATGTGGGGCAATGGGCAGAGCAGGTCTTTCACCCTCATGTGGGGCTCCACAGCCTCCTTGCAGGCTGAAGCCAAAGGACACAAACCAGAGCTCTGCCCTGGTACTGCAGGGCCAATATACCCAGTAGAAGTTGCCACTTCCTCYGACATTTTGACATCCCTCTGCTCCAGAGGTGCTGGAGTGGTCCAGGGACAGACCTTTCCTGAAAGGACTTGCTTAGCTCCAGGATGGGACATGGCACTTGGTGGACAACAGAAGAGAGGGACAGATGCCAGGGGAAGTGGAGAGGAAGGGTGAAGCAACAGTTTTGGAGGGAAAATGCCGAGAGAAGGCAGAGTAGGTGAGGTGATGATGGGGTAGGGACGCATGTGGTGTCTCAGAGAGGAGCTGCTGGCAGAGCAGCCTGTTCCCATGAGCAGCTCTGGGCAGACCCACGCTCAGCCACAGTCACACCGACCAACAAGCCTAGGGGTTGCTAGGAGTGAGTCAAAGACAGACATGGAAGAGGCTGTCACAGCCATGACATGAACCAGTGGGACCCTCCTCTGGAATGGTGCAAGGGCAAGCCCTGCTGCTGAAAGAGGATGGTGAGAGCTGGGAGGTATCATGGACAGGCAAGGAAGAGGCATGGGAAAATCCTACTGTTTGAGGAGACAGGACTCTTCAGAGGTGAATAAGAAGGGCTGTAAGAGCACYATGTAAAATAATGAACATCCCAGGAGATGGTTACGGAGCACACACATGTATCTCAGGCAAATCCAGGGCTAGGAACAGGCTTAGTAACAATGACACCCCTGAAGCCTGGGGAGAAATATGATGATCCTGCACAAGCTCTTGAGAGCTGCCACCACATCCTGGGATGAGGCCTTGCCACTCCTGCCTGCTGCAGCAACTCGTGCACCCCAATGGCCCTGGGGCAGCTGGCCCCTCACAACAAGGGTGAGGTGCTGATGAGACTCAGGGTTGAACTTCTCATGTTCCTATGCTTGAGCCACAAAACCACCATATCACACCGGTCTCACAAAGTTCCCCCGTGCTCTGGAAAATGGCAAAAGGGAAAGCTCCTGCCAGCTGTCCTGCTGGGGGTCGGAGAGGAGGGCATGGCGACAGCCTTGCTGTTCCAGGGTGCCCTGCAAGGGGTACTGAAAAACTACCCTGAATGGAGCCGCTCCCCGGGGCTGGTGGGGAAGGTGGCAGCCAGGGTTGCAACATCTGGGCAGATGTTGCCAGCCAGATTTCATAGGCTGAAGGGGAAACACCCCTCTGGCAGCCCGGGTGGGAGGAGGGGTGCACACGGAGGGTGGGGGGAGGACAACTCCCACCATGAAGAGGTCCTGACCAGAAATGATTTCCAAAGGACGTGAAGAGGGAGAGAAATGCCTGTTTATAGATGAAACACAGCAAAATATTTCATCCCAACAGAGCTTCAAAAACACACCTTGACACACAAAAGAGGGGCATGGTAAAAGGAAATAGATTCCAAAAAATTAGTGTGAGCAGAGAAGGAGTGTCCACAGCCAGCACTGGTGGGTCACAGGCACCCGACCTCTTACCTGCAGGCCCGTCATCCTCCTCCTGGTTATCTTCCTCTTGGAGCAGACACAAACCCCGAGCAGATGTCCGGCCAAAGCAGCCTGCCAAGCAAAGCCTGCTCACTGATCAACTGAGCTGGGCTGGAGGCAGGCTGACAGTGCTGGGAGTGAGAAAGTCCAAGGGAATTTTCAACCTGTTTGCACAGCCCAGTCTGCGTTTAACCAAACACAAGCCCTTCTCTGCAGAACCAACCGCAGGATCGATCTGAATAAACAGGGAGTGAGAGGGACTGGGTTTCCTCATTGCCCCTGTTCCCCCTTAGATGTTAAAAAGGGGGTCATAATTCCTACACATGGGGAGGGGGAAAGAACAAGGTATTTAGAACCAAGAAAAGCCATTTTGCAACTTTTTTAACTGTTAACRTTTGCAACAGTTTTATAAGCTTATTTCATAAATCATACCTTACTTCATAAGTTATACCATATGTAAATTATATACAACCCTCTAAATGTGTAACAAATATTTTTTCTTTAATTCTTCTGGGCTGTGTTACATTGGGGGTAAAAAGGATCACATCCCCATCCTGTCATATTTGTGAAACACTGTGTGGCAACATCACACAGCATTTTGGGGCCAAAAGCAGGGGAGAATTTTGTATTCCTGTGATTAGAGCTAGTGAGGGGAACTTACAAATTCTGAAATATTAATATTTTTCAGGAAAGCTGTTGCTGAGGAGGAAATGGCAGCAAGCATTTAGCTACAGAATACTAATGAAAGTAGCTCTGCATTCCAGAAGTTGCAGGGAAAAAAACACAATTGATTTTATTTGATTTTTTTTACTTTGAGTCTTCAACTTACCCCCTTCAAAAAAAACCTAAAAACCAAAAAAAACCGCAGCAAACCACCCAAGAAGCAATATTTTTTTCCATTTCCACCACCTGCTCTGCTATATGCGCTCCCAGGAGGAAATTTCTAGGAGGCACACACTGAAATTTGAATGTGACCCTGAACTTAACGTCTCCTCCTCTCCTAGAGTATCCTGGAAGCCTTCCCTCCCCAAAGCAGTTACCAGCTTTGGTGACCCTCACAGCAGTCACTGAGAGCTTGGGCTGAAAGAGGGGCAGGTCTTAATCATTTTGGTTTCTCTAAAAACTGGTACCTCCTCACACCATCCTGAGTAATACATGAGAGCCACTGAGAGCTGCCACTTTTTAAGGTCTGGCAAAATAGGCTGGCTGCCACGAGGGAGAAGATGGGCTGGGCTGTATGAAGAGACCGGTTCTGGATGGGGGAGAGGGAGAGATAGTTTTCCTTGGCTCTAGAAGAATATAGACTGAGTAATCTCCAAGTTATAAGTCTTCTTTAGGTCTCTGTTTCTGCACACCAGGAAGGCTCTCTCCATACCCTGGCCTCTTCCAGCTTTGCCATAAAAAATCGCCCCAGCGGTGAGGAATTCTCTAAGACAAGGCAGAGATTGTGAATATGTTAGCTCACCCTGAGCAGCAATTCATCATTGCCAAAGAAATAAAGTACCTGGCACTTGTCTCCTACCCTTGAGACTCCTTTCCTACYAGACAATATTTAAGAGTAAAAAGTTCACCTCACTTATTTTCTGACAGTGAAGAATTACACATTTGACTACAGTTCTGCAAACTGGTGTTGGAAAGTTTCAGGGATTTCTAAGATCCTCTTCTACTGAGTCACACAGCAGGAGAGAGAACATCACACTTTAGCTTACATTTCTCTTTGAGAACCTACATTTCACCTTGCTCACATCTCTTTACAGGCCCCATTCTCTTGTTTTCTTCTCGTGGGACAGGTAAAAAGAAAGGTGTTGCTTTTTAATTATGGGTAGGCTTACTTCCTCTTGTTCTTGTTTCCTAAGAAAGCACAAGGTGTTGTCACTTTGCTCACTTGATGGCCATGTAATGTTTTAAACCTTAGGAGGCTGCCTAGCCTTGCTTTTCCATTCCATTCCATTCCATTCCATTCCATTCCATTCCATTCCATTCCATTCCATTCCATTCCAAACATTATTTAGTAAGATACTGTTTGAAATTACTCTTTATTTATTGACCTCCAAATTATATGAAATACAGAAAAAAAATCTTAACACACCTATGGTGTTTGTGTCCTAGCCCATACCATTTAAGAGGAAAATCATAAATCCATGCTGATTACTCCAAATCATCTTCATGTTCTTCATGCGTGTGAAAATGTTTTCCAGGGTAAGATGCCTTGAAGCATGGCAGGGATGGGGGTGAGGCTGACTGGCCTGCAGTTCTGTGGACTTTCCTTTTGCCCGTAAAGGTGGATATTAAGTGGTGGTCAAACACTGGAATAGATTGCACGGAGAGGTTGTGTCTTCTCCAACTGTGAAGATATTCAAAACCCATCTGGACATGGTCCTGGGCAACCTGCTCCAGCTGACCCTGCTTCAGCAGGGGGTTGAACTAGATGATCTCCAGAGGTCACTTTCCAACCTCAGTGATTCTGTGATTTAGCCTAAACAACCCTTTTAGTTAGTTGCAGTAGCTCTTGACTATAACTCGTATGTAACATTGAGTATAGATGTACTTCATTAATATTTTAGCAACTGTCTTCATTATCACGTAGATATGAAACACAGAAACACAGTGAATTGTTATTGCATAAACATGAGTCATAAACACAACAAATTAAGCCTGGAAGAATGAGTGTTAAAAGCGTTCAATGTTTTCTCAGATACCTTTCTGGGTTTATGACATTATCCAGTGCAAGGCTTTACCTGGCCTTTACTCCAAGGAGATTCCAGCTGGAAGACGTAACCAGACCCGAAAGAGATACGTAAAAAAGGATCAGACATCAATACAACTGTATTTGGTACATGATGTCTGTGCAACTGGATGGTACCTGCATACCAGCAGATTATTACTTGTGAACTGCTCTCAGAGGTACCTCCATGGAGGTGTTCAAAGAGCTCATCTACTTCAGAGAGGCAGAATGAAAGTATCAAGGGGCTTGCTTGAAAATTTAGCAGCTGGTGTACAACATCTTCGTGGTGATTGAAGGATGAGGAGGAGAATGGAAAAGATTTCCTTTCAAAGAGAAGTTGAGGCAGCTTATATTTGATCCAATAGAWGAAGGAGACTCAAATAATTTGACTTCACAGCATATGCATTAAAAGACATTTTGTTTCCTGCTGATTCAGGTAGTGGGGCCATGGTGAGAACTATTACTGGATCACAGCTCACCATAGCTTCTTGTAGCAAGTCATTGTCCAGTCCCCAAAGTAAAGCTCTTCGGTCCTGTGAACGACACACCTAAGAGGTGACTGAGGCAGATCCTTTCTGATGCATGTGAGGGCCTTCAGTTGCAAAGACCTGCTGCTTTTCACAGTGATGCACCCTCCTTCTAAAAGGACCAACCTCTCCTCCTGACTATCTTCATCCACCTAAAATGCATCTGTGATGTACATATTAATAAATATCCTCATTCACTCCTGTCTCTGTGATCTCAGCTTCCCCAACTTGCATCTGTTCTTTGCTTGTTAACCCTTTACACGCTGCCAAATGGGATAGGAGCTCTCTAGAGCAGCTATCTTTGTTTATCTGATAGTGTACCACTTAGTATCAGGAGATTTAATCCCTTTTTTGAACCTGTAATCGCAATATGGCAAAATAAAGCAGTAATATTTATACTTTTTTAGCACTGCCAACAGCATTGTGTTAAAAAAAGGCTCTTTAATAACATGTACTTTCCTATAGAGTGGCTCTTATGAAATATATCCTTGTCATTTTTCTGGGACTGTTCAGCAGGAGATGCCAGACAGGTTAATTATTATCATTTATTTGTGAAGGAAAGATCATAAAAGTTGTCTGCAGCAGAAAGCACACGCTCCTTGTTGCCAAAAAGGAGCATGCCAGATGCTGCATGAATAGAAGCTGGAGAAGCCACCTGCTCACCTTGCTGTGATGCTTCTGCCTTCAGGCTAGAACCACCACTCCTAGAAGTCAGCAGAAAATTTAGTCACATTGCCTTGTTCTGTCCTTCCCCACTCTGGTGCATCGGCTAAAGAGGGTGCTAATTTTGGACAGCCACTGAATTTGTGATCTGACCTTTTATTCAGCAAGGGTAGGACAGTCCATCAAAGCCACATAAGCCACAGCAGAACAAGCCTCAGGAAGAGCAGATGGTATCAGACAGCAAGATAAAAGCTCTGACCATAGTCATAGCCTTCACAGCTACTGGGCATCCTTGTCCTTTAATAAATCTTTAACCCAAGGCCAGCAGTGCATTTCCACTTTGTAAACATTAACTTTCAGGTCAAAGGGAACATAGATGTGCAGGGGTTAATCACCCACTATTTCACTTCATGCTCCTCCTAGTCAAAAATATGACTGTTAGTTTGCTCACAGAGTCCAGACTTCATTTGATCTAGTCAAGAAAGAGCATGTGTTTTTACTTATGAGCTTGTCTTGTGTTCAACATCTTTTTGAGAGAAGTCCGTGGTGGTATGTCAAGAATAAACTTCCCTGTGCAATTTCAGTAGGTATGGAACCAGAATTTCTGTGCACTGATAAGCCCAAGAGGCACAACAAGCTGTACCTCGGTGATATAATGCCAAAGCAGGAAAAAGAAAACACATTTCTGTACTTAATGGTATTTGCAGCAGGGGTTGGCTCAGCAGCTGAACTGCCAAAGCCACATTTCACAGTCTCTTTGCTGCCACAGATAGCCCTRATCATCTGAACCACCTTCCTTACAAGTATGCTGGGGGACTTTTCCTCAAAGCTGTGCTAAAGCACATATTTCAGAAAGCTACTATTGCTGCCCTGAAAAACCCCAAACATTGACAAATCTACTTTTTTCTCATTAACTGTTTCAGGCATCATCACTCTCACTGTTAGGGAGCTACATCTAATTTCAAGATCCATTTAGAGTCATGTCCTGAGAACTGCTGTTCATTGCAGCTTTGCCTGCACAACTGGAAATCCCTTATGCTGCACACATCCCACCGTTAGCAAGGCTCTTAACTTCTTCATTGGGTTCTCCTGTACCATAAAGAAACATACTTTCCCCATTTACTGACCAGATATTAGAATAAACCCACAATAGCACAGGTGGGTAATTCTAAGAACAATACTTTTGGCTACCTGTCACAGGCCCTCACGAGGTAGCAGAGCTTTGCCATTGATTAGGTATTTGAAATTAAAGATTGGGACTGATTTCATTTTCCTTCCCCTCTTCCACCTGATACCTATGTGATGTTTTTTTCCTAAAACCCTTGTGTGTCTGAGGACCTAAGACACAGTGCTGCAGCAAAGCACACCCTAAGGAAAGCTTTGCCTCTGCACACTTCCTGGTAACTTGCCAGGCAGTGACAGGTTCATCAATAATGATAATGGCTTTTTGTCAAAGAAAACCAGTGCACTAAGCCACAGACTTGCTCAATCCTATAAAGGAATCAAGGTAACCAGCATCCTCATAAGGAAAGTAAGACAGAAACATGACTTCTAACAGGAAGAGCTGACTAACAAAAGAAATAGACGGATTAAGCTCCCTTTGCTGAAAAGCAGAAGCAGGGTTTTGATCAGTGAAAACTGTCACCTTGTTATCCACTGAGAAATGAGAACTCAAACCCTGATTTCACTGTACCTGACTGACACTGACTGCAGGCTACAACACAGCACTTCATCTCTCATTTGTGACAAATGGAGCATATTGCAGCTGCCTCTGCAAATATAATCAATAATGAAAATTTGTATTAAGGTTGCACCCAAAATCCCATTACTGGATAGGTTTCACACACTTAAAAAGCCAGCAGCACCTTTGCTAAATTTTCCATATTTAGGACATATTCATATTAATTCTGACTATCCCTCAGTCATCAAAGTGATCATAGATCAACCAGAAAGCTCTGCTCAGCCCCTTGGGGGAGAAAGAGGGATAGAAATTGGGAGAAAGGGAGCTGGAGGAACAGAGAATGGAGGTATAGGCAGACAGAGGCAAGACAGACAGGCCACAGAGCGTGGGAGGGGTGTGTGTGTGCACAGAGAAAAGAAAGGTAAAACTTATAAAAGAAGTGTGACACAGGGAAGTTGTCTGTTGTCACAGCCCTAAGCTTGCAGGTGAACCTTTTTTGAGCAGCTGAAACAGGTAAGGTGCAAAAAGCAATATAACCAACTCTGGCTGCTCACACACTCTGGTTCTGACAAGAAGTGAGAAATTCATGTAAAAATAAATGTAACCATCAACATACATGACTCCATTACACATCACCTTGTCCTAAAAAGGAAAAAAATACACCTAATTGTGGTTACCTGATGAGATCTAAACAAATAAAATACTTAATCCAGACTAGAGGCCTATTTTAAAACAGACAGGTGAGCTGCAGTCAGGGGTTTGGCCACCCTAAAGATGCCATGAGGTAAAGGAAGAAATAGCACTAAAGCTTGCTTGATCTGCTCTGCAGTTCCTTAGGAACCTGAGGGAGCCCAGATATGGTTACCCTAAGATTGCACCTGACCTTGAGAAAATAATTTCAGCTTTCATTGTCAGAGGATCATAGACAGCCTTTGGTGCAGTCATGAGCTGCACAGCTCAGACATGGGTTATTTACTATGAATATTTTGGTGCCTTGTTTTTTCTGCTTGTAAACTAAGTGTAAACTGATAACCTACTTCATATAGGCCTCTAAAAACTTACTGCACTCGTGTTTACAAATGCTCCCGGACCTTTCTGGAAATGGCCTAAGGAAAAGCAAAGCATCCCTATTTTTAATAAGTTTGACTAGTGCACTCAGCTGTCACTTTTGTGCCTGATTAGCGGCAATAGGCAGTTTTCCATTTATTTCCAAGCAGCTGCCAAAAGAGCTGCAGGCACAGGTAATCCAGAGACTGCAGAACTCTGCTCCCTGTCATTTTCACACTGGCATTTTACTTTCTTTTATTCCCATTTATTATTAATCTCTATTTATATCTAATTCCATCTCTTAGTTAGCCTTTGCCAGAGGCTTAACCATTAGAGGTGACTGTGAGGAAGGAGTGGAAAGAAGAAACTGCCACAAATCAGGCTTTTACCGCTCCATGAAATTCTGCTGAGGTGAGAAACTGTGCAAAGCTTGGGCTATTTAGGAAGACGAGACCCTGCACAGTACATCAGACTGTGGTCAAGCTCCCTTTATCCTTGGTGCTAAATATGTAAAGGACACATCCCTATCACAGAACTTGCCTTCTAATCATGCTCATTTCCTACTTTTTACACAGCTTTATACCCCTTCTAAATGTCTATCCATTCTAATTCAGAGGATGTTCTTACATTTCATTTTTTCTGAATCCACTAACTCCTCAGGCTCAGTAGGACCATGTCACATTTGTTCCAAGTAAACACTGTATAAAAACATACTTTTTCCATCAGTTTTAAATGCATTGCCTTTTAATTTAATATAAAGAACAATATAAAGAATAATCAATCATGAAAAGGTAAACAGGAGAACCTGATTCACTTTGTCCTCTCCAAAGTAAACAATTTTGATTTAAGCAGCAGAATTAATACCAGTTGTTTTCTACTAATGATTTTCTTTTTAAGGCTTCAAATCTTCTTTTGTATCTTGCCTATTTATTTTATCCCTTTTGAATAGGGATGAACAGTATGTTCTAGGTGAGACAACACTCCATTCATTTAATGAAGGTATTCTATTATTTTCCAGACCACTCCTTACCCATCCTTACATTTTGCTCACTTGAGCTGGTCACTTTACAGTAAATGAGGCCCACTCGGTGTCATCTTTCCTTCAGACGTAAAATGAATGCAAGTCATTACAAAGACTGTCCATAAGTTTTCCAAAAAGGAGACAAAGATGTCACATATATGTGCTGTGTATGATAAAGTTTCTCACAGCAGTGTGAGAGACATTCAATTTATTGCACACTTTCCTCAAATGTTCCCATATATCCAGATAGCCTGCAACCCTAAAAAATACTCCAGGCTTCAGATTAGGTTTTTGGAAATCCTTTCTCAAGTCTTTTCCCACAATAGGAGCTTCAGCAGGCTAGCCAGCTGTAATACCATTTTACTCTGCTTGACATAAGCATTATTGTCTTTGAGCATCCAGTCGGAATGGGAATGTCATTAGGAACTCAGAGAAGTCATCTTCTACTTCTTCAGCGTTCAATCATAATGAAGGCTCTTCAGCGTTCCTCCTCCAAACCTTTTCCTTTCAGAGAAGCCAGGAATCTAGAGACAGGGAAGACAAGTTGTCATGTCAGAAATCAGCATGAGCTCCTCTAGCCCACAGTGTTACCACGCCAACTGCATCGTTTTCCAGGCCACCTCCAGAATCAGGGCTACAATACTTCAGCTGGCTGCTGGAGAAGCACCACTAATTAAACACTGCACAACTTGACTATGGCTCATTTGTTCTCTGGTGCTCCTTAAGGCTATTTGGCAAGGGAGATTGAAAGCCTCAATTTCCTGGGCAAATCCCAACCCAGTTAATTACAGATTTCAAAGCCTGTATTTCCCCCCAGATTCAAGTGCATGCAAGAATTTCTCCTCCATTCATTTTTAAAACTATAAAACAGTATAACCAAGTCCTATCAAAGAGCTGTTGAGGCTTTATGCCCTCAARTCTGGAAGAGCAGCACTCTACTGGCAGTTTGAAAGTACAGTTTTATCAGTGGCTGAAAGCTTTAAGAAAACCATTGGAATAGAAATGGCTGCAACAATACAAAGGATTAGCACTCCTGCTTTTGCAGACCACCTGTAGACACTGCTTACACAGTGACAGTGGATGTTACAAAGAAAATGTACTTGAAACCATCAGAAGCTTCTCTGGCTTTAACAGTATTTCAGACAGGTTTTCAGTCCAACATCTGTGAATCCCCAAAAGAAAGTGATGTGCTGCTTTCTAACACTGCGTAAGAGATCTGTCCTATTGGCAGCATAAAAATATTTGATTACAGTCCAGAGTAACTTTTACCTTACTAACTACACACAAGCAGAAACAGCAGACCCAGTAAACACACCCTCCCAAACCAATTCCACACTTTCACAGGAAATACAGCATATTAAAATGGAAGGTGTCAACCAAGCACTACAAATCATGCCAACCAAGCACTACAAATCATGCCAGGAGAACATGGGCATGTGTGGATGGTAGGGAATGAAAATGTAATCTACAATTCACAGTAGATTGCTCAGGTTACACACTTCACTGGCAAACAGAAAGCTAAAGAGCTTTCCCAAAGTAAAAGTCCACTAAAACCTGCACAGACTAAATTTACTTAGGGTTTTTTCAGGCCTCGAACTCCAACAGATATGCAAGGTATTCACTAAGGTATTGTTTTATCCACCTCTGCAAAGGAATCATCTCTAAGGATAAAATCAGGTGGATTTTGTACAAAGGTTCATCTCACGAAAACTGCTTTGGGAATTTAAAAAAAGAAAAATGCAATCATTATAACCAAAAAGCAGCTGGACACCATAGGTAAAAAGTTATCTGCTCTAGCATGTCTTTCATCAAAGTCACTTATTAAGAGTAACAATTACTTATTTATCAGAGATCTGATTGAAGTCATAGCTAYGAACAATTTGAAACTTATCATTTTTTTCATCCTGAATAAGTCTATAGCAGAAATACCTCAAAAYATGAGTGATTGTAGTGACCTACTGCAGAAAACCCACAAACACATTGGTAAGAGTAACATTAGGCAGATAACTTCAAATGATAATGTTAAGAGGTTGTATTGAAATCTCCACTTCCAATTTGGATTTTGCCTCTTTAAATATGACTGATTTGTTTCAAGCTTTTGAGCTCTTGTCAGTGAAGCAGATAGTCATCAGCAGGCTGTAATCTTTGGCAYGCAGCCATAAGGAATATATAGTTAATCCCTGGCCAGCCACTAAATACGATCAAATAATAAAAATAAAAATCTTACATCATGCGTCAAAGCCAACCAGCACACAAGCAGATTTCTGCATTAAGATATTATTCCCATGAAAGGGAAACTTCCTTTCACAAGAATGTGGGGAGGAGGGGGAGAGAGGAGGAGAAAAGGCATCATGCAGAACTGAAAGAGGCAAAAGCAAGTTTATTTTTAAAAGGCACTAAAAAAGAAAGGAAGCATTTTGTAATTTGTGACTATTTTTTCCCTGCTCTCCCCAAGGGGCTTCCAGTACAGCTACCTCTAATGACATGTGTGACTGTACTTCAGAAATGCTATTCATGGTAATTTGCAACACCTTTACATATGGTAAATGAAATTTCACTAYTCCCTGCATGGCAGACGGAATGTGGGGAGGTGGGGGGCACAAAAAGTTGAAGTGGCCTGCCCAAACCAGAGGTTATTTTGCTAGGACTTCACCAACTGTGCTGAAAACAGTTAATTCAGTCATTTAGGAATGAATAACAAGCTGGTATCATACTGCCATTTTTCTTGTGGCTCCACTGGGTCTATGAAAACTGCCTGTATTAAACATAAAATCTAGTTCCAGCTGTGCAAAAAAAAGCCTTTTCATTGACCTTCAAGATAGCATCTCTCATGTAAATTTGCAACCAAGCAGCCTTAGGCTGACAGAACTGAAAGGAATAATATCTGCCCATTTTACCTCACTATTCCAACTTCTACTGTGTTAGCATACTTGAGTATTTCACTGCCAATCACACTACTTCAGCGGACAAAAGTCAGCCATTTTTCTATCTGTAACAGCTGTGCTCCCAGAGATACAGGAACTCAATTACCAGCACAGATTGTCATTTAAGTTGCAGGAAGCCCATGTTTCAATGAGGACTGTGTAAGCAGTTCACACTACACAGGGAGAAATGAAACAAAAAAGGAGGAAAAATTACAAACCTGATTGCCATCTCTTAAGAAGTATCTCTTCTCTATCACCTGGGAACAACAAAGAATGATCTTAGCTTGCACAGCACATGCATAACCTCAGATTCCAACCAAGACTTCACACCTGAGCCCTGAAACCCACGGCTACCTGGGACAAGGTCTGATCCCACATCTCTGCTACAGGCCTACTGCTTTAGTGCACTGCTCTGGTACATATACAAGGAGTTGCCACCTACAGCCATTCTTAGAAAAGCTGTATTATCCTCAACTTCAACACACTTAATTTAGTTAGCCCTTCTGGGTAATGGAGGTGATGGTTTGCTTGTCTCCTTCTGCATCAGTTACTTCCATTCCCTCTTTGCAGATGTAGTGGTTCCTACTATTGCACAAGAGCTCCACTTTGCTATTTCTGCTCAGGGGATGCTTAAACCAGAGCATTCCTTCTCTCATCTTCACAGTGGACCTTGACAGTCTCTTTCTCAGGAAGGGAGAGTAATATGCCAGATTTCTTAATTCCTAAAGGTTGCTTTAACCAGGATCAACAGAGCTAATCACAGGCTTGTGTCTCTCCACATTACTACCTCAGAACRCTGCAAACCCTCTGGCCTGCCAGATGACTTCAAAAGCATATGCAGAGTGTCTTTGCACATTTGTGAGTTCTTTTTCACTGCTCTATGCAGATCAAGAATTAAATCTTCAAGTAGATCAGTTATTTTCTGGAGGATTCCAAAAGCAGACCAATCTTTGGCCTCCCCACACCTGGCTTGAACCAACTCGAAAAGTGGAAAGTGAAAGGAACAGCTAAGTGTTGTTTGTGCTCAAATCCCAGACAGCATTTGATYCACAGGATAATAAAACATCATTTAATTGCCTTACCTTATCAAAAAACCTGCTTAGTTTGACAGCATTGGATGAACCTGCAGCCAGGTAACGAGGATTGGTGCAATCCTAGAACACACAAAAGACAACAACACACCGAGCACAAGGAAATCAATGCGAGGAAGCCACACACATGGAAATCAACACCCTTTCCCCTGACACAACCATCAGCGACGGAAAACAGTGTCTCTGCTGATTTCTGCTCCACAGTCACTTCAGGGAAAAGGCCAACTTCTGTTCTGTGAATCAGCTGCATGTGCTCCACATCTTCCTTCCACCACCAGCTGTACAGTCAGACAGCAATTTGTACAGGCTACCCCTGAGATTGTGAGAGTGTGTATGTGTGTATACAAGCATTCACACAGCACATGTATATTTTTATACCTATGTATCTATATAAAGTGATCTTCACGTTTCATTCATAGACAGCCTGTGTCAGAGCTACGAACAAGAAAAAGAAAATTTAATTCCCAACCACCAATTCTAAGCTTCAGTGACCTTATCTAACACCCCCTAAATCTCCCTATGGTGAAACGAAGATATCTGTTTCATCAAGCAAGGGGCACAGCCAACCAAAATGTGCATGACTCCAGCACTACTGAAAAAATCTCCAGAAGCTCAATTTTTGTTACAACATCCTTATTTACTAAAAACTGGATTCATTCCCATATAAAAGAAAAAAAAAACAGTGATGACAAGGATACTAACCAAATTTATCTCTTCAGCATTGAAATCCTCAGCCAAGAAAGCTGTTCTGGTCAAAACTTCATTCCTCTTAGGTTCTGGGATCTGATCCAGCTTCGTTCCTATTACCAGCAGCGGGATCTGGTTATCAGCAAACTGCTCACGGTCATAGTCACTGGTGAGGGAAACMAATACAATGCTGAATGAAGCAATGGTCATGTAAATGGGCACAGGGGCACCATCAACTCCCCTGTCCCTTTCAAAAAACTCATTTATTTATTAAGGGTCTATTTATCTAAGTGCAGTATCTGTAAATTAGGGAAGGGCTTCTGCATCTAAGTCACTACATAGGAATCCAAGCTTCAATCATTCTCCTTAGCTGGGATAATCACTTGTCTTTCATTTTTACCTAAACCAAGCTTTCTAGAAAGTAATTTTACAACCAACAGCAACAACTTGCRTAGTGGCTGAACATCTGTCCTTGACAGAAGTTAAACTTTTTAAAATTAAAACAGTTGTGAAGACCCTGTCTGTGGAAACACCAGGGAAATCTGCAGTTTATACAATCCAAATCTTCTTTCCCATCTTCTATATTTCTACAGAAACACSTGCATACCAGAAGACACAGATAAACAATTGATATTCTTCCCACAAAAAGCTACTCCTTATTATTGCCTTCCTGCTCAAGTGTGAGGTTCAGCAACGATCTTAAAACCTCCTTGAGTAGATGGATGACAGGAGCACAGAGGTACAGGAGGAAATACCTGACGGATGTTGGAAAGCTCATTATGCATATGCTGTTTAAGCAGAGTTTTCTAAGCTCTTTTAGCCATGCTCCTGAAATAATTCCCCCATCACCCAAACAAAAAGATCTATGAAGTGAATTTCCTCAGCCTTGGTGCACGGTGGGAAAGTCTTTTTGCCCAGACACATCACCCCATGACATTTCCTGTACAACAGCACCTCTCAGTACAGACAAAGAAGTCTTCAGGTACCAGGGACTGGACCCACTCTCACAGAGGTCTCAGACAAATACAGGACGCAGTAAACATCTTTTCCCTTAAAGCAAGGTCTCTGTCACACAATTTGGGAATCTGCTGTCAGAATGGCCTGATTGGTAGTATAAAACAAAATAAACAATTAACAATCAACTGTCTCTGATATTCCCCATTTTTTTCTTTCTTTCTTCAAAGTCTAAGCACATCTACTTTCATGCGGAGACCAAGGAGCCTTAGAGGTGAACAAAGACTTCTACAACAGCTTGGAATTACTGTGCCTTAGCTCTGCATGTATGTTTTTCACTCACCCATTTGTCACGAGAACTCCTGTTGGAGCGACATCTCTGTTGAGTGCTTCCAAAGACCAGCGATACAAATTCTGGGATGATTTCTTGTTGGTTAAGTCATGCACTAAAATTATCCCTGGAGTGAAAGACAAGACAGCAAGATGCTATTTAATGATACATACTCTCTTCCTTATCTTACCAAAATGACACCTGCAGGTTCCCAGATATCTGAGAATGAAGTAAGGGATGTATAACCAGTTCAGTTACAGTGAATAAGTAAGGTTGAAAATATCAGGATGCAACAGGTTTTTTAAAGCTGCTTATCAAGAACTGGATAAGAGCTAAGAGAAAAATCACAAGAAAGCAGGAAACAAACAGCACCTCAGCATTTAATCCACAAAAGGCTTGCAGGCATTCACTTATTCTGTCTACTTCTCGTGATACTGAAATTCCATATTACTGCAGCAGAGAATTTAGCCTTTCTCTGTTTTACCAATCTGGTAAATGTAATTATTTTTTGTCACACCATCTATAAAGCCTAAAGGCCTTTCTTTTGTTTCAAAAGAGTTCAGAGAGAACTATTGCTTTCCTGCATTTCCAAGAATTAATGCTACATACTCGGGGAGGGTATCCAAAGGGGAAACAGACACCGATAAAATGTCATAGTCCACTAAATGGCTGGTAGAAGCACGAATTAATAAGATTTTTTTGTACTTAAGCTTCTAGCATTTTTCATTACCATGAGCCTTCAAAATGTAAATTCTGAGATAGAATCAAACTTCCTAGCTGTGCTATTAACAGACACCCACTTCTGATAACCACAGTTCCTAACTCAATTACCAACTCCTGCTAGCAAATTTCTTCTATTTATTCACACCTTCTGCAATATGTGGAATGTTCCCACTTCCTCCAGACTTCAAACTATCATTAATTCAAGGACAAAATGGAATGATACCCCTGATCTGCATCAGGATTCATTCTCAAAACACTTCACAGCCTACAGGTGAAAAAAAGTACTAATTTAATCTTTCACCTTAACTCCCAAAGGTGCCACTCACTGCACATTATGAACAAACCACATTTCCACAAACATTTTCCACCGCCCCACATGACTGTGCACAGACTCTACCAGGAGAGTTCCCAGCACATCACAACCATAGCTCTATTTCAAAGCATTTACCTCAGTAACAGTATAAAAAGGCAATTCAACTACATGTCAACCCCCAGCGTAGGGAGAAAATGCCTGATCCAACATAAGCGGGCCAGCAGATTCAGAGGCACTGCTGCATAACCTGTGAGAAACACTCTCCACCTCCAGACCCTCTCCCTCAGTTATGTTTTCGATTGGTCAGTTTCCTTATCTGTTTCACCTAAAACCTGCAGTTAGTTGCACCAGCAGAAAAAGACTCTGTCAACATCCAAAAAGAGCAGGCAGGACCAATGACTACTCAAGGAAATGTTCCTCCCACATTAATGTCTGCAAGCCAAAGCCTTACTGCCCAGTCACTGTCCACACCAGGTGGAGGGTCAGCAAAGAAGAAAATCTGGGGTTAATCCAAAAACAAACTGTACCCAACCTTGTCAACAGCCTGACAGCCTGCCCAGGTGCTGCCACAACCAAACATTCACTGTCTTTCTGTCTCAGGTTTCCAGATCACTGCAAGCCCAGAAAGCACAAGCAGTCAGGCAGAAGGAATGCATTCATCTTCTCTTCTTGAATCAGGGCAAACAGAGGCAATTTGTGAGACAAGCTCTAATGGAGAAATTAATCTAATGAAAGAAACAAGACCCAAGGTTAACTACCAAAGTCAACAGTTTTCATATGAGAGCTGTCTAATTAATATCTTTTGGGCAGTAGAGATAAATAACTCTATTTTAATGTCATCAATTATAATGCAGATGCATGAGTCCAAGATTTCATTTCCTAATGGGCTATTCTAAGATATTTCCAAGTCTGACCCACACTCACTGGCACACTGTGGATTTGGTGTCAAAAAGAAATCAATTTTTTCCATGTACCAAAGAGGCTTGCTTTGAGGGCACAGCTCAACTCAAGCCTTATTTACAGAGGTCTAGTTAACAATATAAGCAAGAGGTTCCTATACACAGTTTTCCTCCTGGGAACAGAGGAAGAAACAACTAGTTCATCACAGACCAAAAATGTTTATTGTCTGGTTTAACATGTTATTGAAAGGCCTTCAAATGATTGGGAACAAGAAAAGAGAATCAAACGAAACATTTGAGACAGACTTTCAGAAGCAGTTGTTAATGTGATACACATCTATTTTTAGTGAACCATCCTTGAGTGACAAAAGCAACAAATGAAATACTGCATTGTTATGTTTATAATCTCTTATTTGCTCTTATTAGAAGTACAGATGAACTACTAGGCCTTTAAGACAATATCTCAATAGAAGGCATAAAATACTACTTTCTATATATGCAGCAAGTTGCAAGATTAAACTCTTGAAATATCTTGGTAAGCTAAATGAGCAGAGGCAAGATGGTTA
Organism: Amblyornis subalaris; assembly: GCA_018881555.1. Taxonomy (NCBI): domain Eukaryota; kingdom Metazoa; phylum Chordata; class Aves; order Passeriformes; family Ptilonorhynchidae; genus Amblyornis; species Amblyornis subalaris. The sequence continues at coordinate 3,763,902 of JACAXG010000058.1, forward strand.
TCAGCATATTGCAATTTTATGGGAGACAGTTCAAATTTGCCAGRGTAAGATGTAACTACCAAAGTTCATAAATATTCAAAAAATCACTTCTCTGCTGTAGGTTTTACAACTGGACAAGAACATATAAATCATATTTCTGCAGTATATCAGGCCTGGAAAGGTGAAGGGAACCTTTATGTCTGCAAGTGTAGCTGGAAAGGGATACCACTGCACCCTCAGAGACTCCCTGCTGTGCCAGCTGCACAAGCCTGAAGTGAAAGGCTAATGAAGCTCATCTGCACAGGTTTGCGTAAAATATCTTTGCTGTTCAAAACTGAATCCATAAAATTCTGCCTACAAATGGAATCAGGTTTTTTTCCTGTATAAATCAGAAAAGAACAGTGTAGCCCTCAGCCAGGCTACAAGGAACTCTACCCCACAATCAAGAGAGAGCTCTTAAAAGAAGCAGTAGTAAAACCATATTTTTACCAGGCAAACTTACCATTCAGCAAGTTATAGAACACTGCTCGTGTGCTTTTCACGCTGGTGGCACTGCCCACTGAGCCTCCAACATCCCACAGCTCAATGTAATACGTCTTCTCTTCTGGAGTCCCTTCTTTGTAGTCATGGATCTGATGAAAAATTCACATCATACTTAACCACAGCACCAGCTCACAGCAGTAAATCCACACAACACTTACACATCCAGCTGGAAGGATTACTGCACTTGGATAGAAAATTGGAAATTCTCATGTTGATACCATTTCAAACCTCTCAAGTGAAAAAGAGATGGAGTGAGTCAAGCAGCAGCCATTGGATAACACAGCTCTTATACGAGATGGAGCCTGGTGAGTAAGCAGGGAGCCTCCTTTACATCTCAGGATTAACAAACCTAATGTCTCATGGTGTGCTTGGAAATCGCATTTTGCTAAAGCAAATGAAAAATCAAGGTCTTGACTTCTTACAGTTGTTAAAGCCCACATGGCAGCACTGCAAGAATATTAACACAGGTGACTAGAGTGGATTTCAACTGAGCACATTCTTTGTCCTCTCCAAATTCTGACATCTCAACTGAATTAATCAACAACTTTTGCTCCCAGATCTTCTAGGTAGTTTTGCTCCACAGTCAAACAGGACTGCCATGTTTCTCTCCTCAAATTTTGGAAATATATTCCTAACCCAGGGCAATGCATTTCAAGGAGAATGCAGCAAACAGCAATGAAGGAAAAAAGCATTTATCAATGTCCCATGGGGGTCTGGGTTGGGCCAAAGAACTGCTGGATGAATAGCCTCATTCCTCCTGTAGCAGGGCCTGCAGCAAGTAGGAGGAGAGGCAACTCCATGGACATAGCTGTCACCAAAAACTGGGAAATAAACTCTCTAACCCAGCTAGGTTAGAAAGCCAACATTACTTTATTCAGTGCTGAGGTACATGAGTAACACTTCACCAAACATGTACATCACTCATCAAGACTCGTAACTACTTACACATTTTAGCAAGTGAAGAAATTAGTGTTCACTGGCTGACAAGTTATCTCAGGCCCAACTTTAACTTTTGTAACRCATGGACGTCACTTTCTTGTGCACCCACAATCTAAACCAGCACACTGGTTTTCCCCAGCATGTTTGGCTGACAATTTGCCTGTGCACTGCCTGTTCCTCAAGGAAGGGTGGTTTGAATCCTGTGTCTTCTGACTTACACTGGCCGCCCTGTGACTTGCAACACCCCAGTGGCCACTGCAGCAGGGAGAAAGGCTACGAGCGACAAATGTCTTGTCCGATTCTGACAACCTYGGAAGGTCAAACTTGCTCACACAAGTGCTTGGCTCACATTCGACGCTATTTGCATCGAATGATTAAGCCCTCAGCGAAACACATCATCAAAGCACACCTCTTCCTGGAGCGGTAAGTAATTAAAGTAAAAAGTCAAGGCCCTTCTCTTCGCCTACACTTTGSGCTCAGGGCCATCAAGAGACCGTGCACGTCACCTACTCGCACATCCACGGAGCAGCCCACTGTCCAGGACGGGTTTCCCAGCACCTGGTTGTGGCACAACAGGTGAACGAGCGACGATTTCCCGACACCTGCAAGTGCACAGAGAGAGAACAACTCCTGGGAGGCGGGGCCAGGGTTACAGGCGGCGAGGGCGGGAGCAGCGCTGACTGAACGCGGGCGGCTCCGGCCCCTCCGTGGGTAACGGGGAGAGAGGCGAGGAGTAGATTCCCCAGGAGAGGCCCCAGGACACACGGCCCGGGGACACGGACTCACCGGAGTCGCCCAGCACCAGCACCTTGACCCTGTCCAAAGCCGCCATCTTTACTCTGCCTAGCAACAGCGCCCGGCCGCCGGGGCGCCCGCCAATCCCGACGCGCGTTTCTGCAGCTTCTCTCGGTCTATTGGCTGCCTGCTCCAGCGTCCAGCGCGGCTCTTACTTCTGATTGGCTTCTCTCACGCGAGGGCGGGAAGGCGAGGGGCCGTACGAGCACGCGATTGGCTTCTTGCCCTGTCGCTCGCGCCGCGGAGCAGCSCGCCGGGCGCGGGAAGGGCGGGGGCGGGACGGCGCACGCGCGGCCGGCGGCGCTGACGGCAGAGGCGCGCGCGGCGGTGACGCGAGTGGCGGAGCCGCTGGAAGCGCCGCCCGGAGCCGGGAAGAGCTGGAAGCGGCGCCAGGTCAGTGCCGGCCCCGGGGAGCGGGGTGGTGCCTGCGGCCCGCGGAGGCCCCCGGCCCGGCGCTCGGGTGCCGCAGAGCGGCTCGCGGGGCCCGTGCTCCCTGCACGTTGTGGCCGTCTGGGCCCCTTCCTCGCCTTGGCTCCTTCCCACCGTGTCCTCCTGCCGTGTTTGTTGGGGCTTCTTYTTTGTTTTGTTTTGTCTTTTTTTTTTTTTTTTTTAGGAGGTGCTGCTGACCTCCTCTTGTCCTACAGAAGCCTACACAGTCCGATGTTTAAACCTGAACACATAAAGTGGGTAGGGAATGGGAAGCTGTGTAGATGCATRAGGATTCTCTGCTTTGATTGGCGTTAAAGCTTAGTCTGCAGTTATAACCTAGGAAGTCCGTGCAGTTTATAATTCGAAGGGACATGCAGGATTCTGGGCATCTGAGGAGGAGCTGGCTGGCAAACCGAGCTCATTCCTGTTTGCCAGGTTTGGTTGTTGGTTGAGCCAACCAGCCAGCAGTGTAACCATTCAGTTTTCCAGGTCAGCAAGGTGGGGTTTGTGGGGTTTTTTCTCCTTTTTTGGTTGTTTTGTGGGGGGGGTTCCTTTTCTTCTGGCCTCGGGAGCCTGTCGGTTACCTGAAAGGCACGAAAACGTCACATCCGATGATGGCACCGAGCTGCTGATGTTAAATGGGTCTAGCTGGCAGGCTTGTGCCGTTCCAGGTGGCTCAGAATGAAGGAGGAAGATCAGCACTCTGAAAAGGGTGTTCATGAAGTGTAGATGGTTTAATATTTTTCATCCACAAAAGGTGGAATTTTTTCTTTCATCCCTTCCAGTGCAGTGGCATCCTCTCATACCTGCTGGTTGTGTTACTCATCAGACTTATCCGCCAGCTCATTAAACTGTTTAAAAACACAGTAAAAAGGAAAAAAGAAAAAAGGAAATGTGTTTTTCTGCCTTTTAGATTGGTGCATAGGAACGCTTTGTGAGTGACAGAGCTGGCATGAGTGAGGGCAGAGCCATGTGCTTGGGAGAGGAGCACATGCCTTTCTGGGAGGCATGAGGCATGATGGGAATTGATGGGAATCGCATTCCTGCCTTCCACTTCCTGTGAGATACAGCTCACTTTCTCACCAGATGCTGTAGGGGATTCTTCTAAACAGGAAACCACGTTAATTAAAGCTAATCTGGTATCTTGTTATTTAGTTTCTTTGTTTCTTTATTGCTTATATCCACAGTATACACACACTTGCTTGCGCTCTGATGCGCTGAAACTGTTCTGAACCCAATACTTCCATAATTTTTCGTCGTCTTTCTGGAATTCCCAAAAGTCAGGCAATACCACTCACATCATCTGTCATGATGAGAAGTGTTGTGTTCCAGGTCTTATTGAATCCAGAACATGAAAAGCAATTACTGCTTTTTTTTCCTGTCCAAAACTTGAAAAGGAGTGCTGGGGTTAAGCCCACTGTGCTTCGGTGTAATCCTGACTTCCTGGGCTTGATGTGTGAGAGAAGTGATCTTAATTTCTCCCCTTTAAACAAACCCCCAAAACCTTACGACGTCATTATGTGAGGGCCAATGCTTCCATGTCTCCAAAATATTCTGCTGATACACATTCAGATAAGAGTGTAAATTGTAAGAGGTTCTGGTGTCCCATGGTTAAAATGTTCTAGTGACTTCACATTACAGTTGAGTCAATTTTGCCACCACGTGGGGAAAGCTCACTCATCTACATCCTTAGCCATGCATTCTTTTTTCTCTGTGTTGGCTCTAGTCTGGTAACATAAAGGATTCAGTTCTTGAACTTTGCCCCTTTGCCCTCTCTGAAATATCCCACTTTTTTTATTTTGACATGTTAGTTTTTCATTTTTTATCAACTTGATTCACATTGCTACATGAATAGTGTACTGTCAGAATTAGCACAGAAGGGTGGGGCTTGTGGCTAAAGGCAAGGAAGGAAAATAAAGACTTCCTTATGGGAGGGAATTTGACTTAAGCTRCAACAGGAAATTTCATGTATTTGTATACATGCACACAGATGGTCCTTTAATTTCCTGACACCTTGCTATTGTTTATGCTGGGTTAAGATTATGAAAGTGATTACGATCTACATCCTGAGCCTGTGTTGTTCAATTTCTGCCTTGCATGGTCAGACCTTGTGGCCTTATCACATCTGGCCCCTAATTTCAGCCAGGCCCCTCAGCCTTTGTCTGTGCAGCTGCAGCACAACCTTTCATCTTAAGTGAAGGAAACCCTTTGATACCTGTGGCCTCTTGGTTTCATTTTATGAAAAGCCAGTAAGAAGGTGGGATTTCAGTGAAAGCAGATTGTTCTTTTCTGCCCTAATACTTTGGGCAGGTCTTGCAGTGAAAATACATGATTTCTCATCAAGATGGAAGTGTTCTTGAACTCTCCAGGGAAGGAAATTCAGTAAGCTCTTGATAAAATGCCAGAAGACTTTGGCTTTGCAACTGATGTGGGATAAAGGCAGTTCTGGGCTCACTACAGAGAAAAGTGAGTAAAAGCAAGACTTGAAAAGGAAGATTCTGTGCCCTTTTCTGGAAAGGATGAGTAGTGTCTGAGGTTACTTTGTGTACACATTTAAAATCTTGATGGCAAGTTTTCCCACTATAGTTCTGAAATTTATGCCTTCCCTTGCTGTTCTCACGAAGATTCAGAATTGCTCCTCTTATCTTAACATCATCATCTTCTGACAGGCAGAATTTTAAATTTTGTCAGATTGCAAGACTACAAAACTGGGATCTGATGTTTGCAAGTGACAGCTGGAACGGGATATGGCACGCACTGGCTCCAGGCAGCCTGTTGTACCTGCCACATTTACAGGTGAGGAGACTCTCTTATTGTAACCTCACTTTGATTTTACCTGAAGAAACTGTATCAGTGGTGTAAGCACATAATTTTTTTCCTTTTTAGAAAAATTTTCCATTAGAAGCTGGCAGAAACATTTTCCRAGCAAGCTGGTCTCAAATATTTAGTGAAAAAGAGCACTAACTATGTAAATAAGATGTGGGAAAAATAGGAAGCACCTGTGCAAGTGTCAACAGTATGTCTGATAGCTTAGGTTCACAGCCAAACCTGCAACTCCCAAATTTTTCTCCAAAAGAGATCTGGGGTGTTATAAAAGGTTTGTATATCCATATGAGTCTGAAGAGCAATCTACTTCGTTTTTCAAGACCCTGCTTTTAAAATGTTTACTTTGTAAAATATACGAATAGTGAGACCATTAAATATTCTGGGTAAAATTAATATAAGTCTCACAGTTACATATTAAAACAGGATGATGTACATTTGCAGTATTGGATAAAAATTCAGGTTAATTCACTGGGTTTTCATAATTTGTAGTACTAGTTTCATCTACATTATGGCTTCTAGRTATCTTCTTTCTAGCACTTTCTGTCTCAGTCAGGAAAAGCAGGAAGAAAATCAGATCGAACATCATAAGCACAATTCCTGTTAGGTCACAGAAGAACTCTTGAAATTGTTGTATGTGGAGAAGAAGGGTTCAGTTGCTTTGATGTTGCATCAGAAAAGTCCTGACCAGTGAAGATGTTTCCTCAGTTAAATTTCTGGCTTCTACGTGGCCTTTGGTCCCATCAAATTGAATGGTTTTCTTGCAGTCACTTGTTTTCCCTGATTTCCTTTCTGATGTCTCTGGTTTTGCTGAAGGCCTTGAACATTTTATTCAACCTCAGGTACAATCTGCCTCTTGCAGAACRTACCCTGATTTTCTTCACCCAACACATCTGATTATGTTGTTTTAACTGTAGATCTCTTTTTCTAGTGTTGCCTTTTATAGACATATCAATATTAATTCTTTCAATTACAGCAATTTAAAAAACCCAACAGATGTGTATTTAGATTTGCTGTCCTACTGCGTTAACACAGACAGGTCTGCTTTCCTCCTGTACCCGTGATACTGAATTGTATTAGTGTAATTACCCAGAACAATTCCCCAACAACTGTCTCTTTTAATAAAGTCCATGTTTAAATTTGGAAGTTTTTCTTTTGGCTGTTTCTGAACATGCGCCTGTCCAGCGTGCTTTATTATTGATGCTGTAGGTGCTTACTGGCATAGTGGAGTATCTTGGCCATTGTTTTGGGTTTTTTTTCTCCTGAAAATGTTCCTTGGTGTTCATAAATTATTAAGGTGGGTTCAGACATTATTATGAACCAGATGCATATCCATTAAAACCTTGTTAAAAAGTGTTATCGTATTTCTTTGCACATGTAATTAATTCAGGCTTGACGTACTGCTTCAGGGGAAGTTGAAATCATTGCTCAAGGATGCAATGCTAAAGTCTCCTGATTTTGAATTTTGTGAGCTGCATCCGTGCCTTTTTTGCCTGGTGGAAGATGGTAAGAATTTGTAGTTTAGGGATTAAAAGCCTTGGAATCTTTATGGGCCAGACATCGGTCTGGCCTGGTGAGTTCTGGCAGTGGGATATACTTGCTTTTTTTTTCTTCCTTTCTTAAAGATGGCACTGGGCAGTTGGTTGTTTCACCCAAAGGCTGTCTTCTGCAGAATTTAGAATTTAACCTGTGTTAATCCACTTTTTGAAGTGGAGAATAATAGGGAAGAATAGTTTCTGGTGTTTTCAGAATGCTTGTGTTTCTATATATCTCCACCTGGAAGAAAACCAGTATCACAGTCAAGATGCCCTCTGTTACCTGAGGACATAGAAGATTTGGACATCATTCAAAATCTCCAGCAGAGGAGAAGAAATTGTGTTAATACTCCTGGTCACACTAGATGAAAAAGAATATTTTCTAGTGATTGACACTAAAAAATACTATTAAATCTCGAACTATTGCTGAAAACCAAGGACGAGGTATATACTCTTAGAGTTGGTTTTATTTATTGGTCCCTTGTAGGTCTTAGTTTAAGCTGTTTGAGTGCATTATTCAGGAAATTTTACCTTAAAGCTGTTTTGAAGGTGTCTGTGGAAATCTGCAGCTATCTTATCAATGCAGAGGAAGTCCTTTTCATCAGCTCTCAGTTGAGGTGTCCAGAGTGAGATGTTCTTATTTAAAAACACTTTTCTCCTTTTTTTTATTACGACTGGTGTTCTGAAGGTCAGTGTGCCTCATGCAAGTTGCATCACCAAGTTTTTCTGCAAGGAAGTTTTAGGGAAAGTGGATTGTTAAGGAGAGAAGGTTTTTTGTCTGCTCTTCAGATCAGCACTTAAAAAGCTTTTGACTTTWAAAATTTGACTTTTAAAATCTCCTGGGGTGCCAGGTTTTATTTAAAATTGATCTTTACATTCGTTCTTTACTGTGCTTAACCTCTGAATAAGATTTAATCAATTTGAATAAATAAGGGCTTCTCTTCAGCTTCTGCATTGACATTGTTTTATAGTCAGTATGTTGCTGACAGATAGAGTCAAAACCAAGATTTACCTTTAGGTGACTGAAAGACTGAAAAAATACCAATAGAATGAATTGATCTTGAAGGACAATATCCTATGACAGTATTTAGATTGGGTCTGACTTAGAGATTCCAAAATACTGCTTAGCTAACTCTGGATAAGGCATCCTTTACTGCTAATGCTTTAACTTTCACTGCAAATCTCTGTAAAGCACTCCTTTGCGTGAGATAAATCACTGTGTATCTGGCATGCAGGAGAAAGCTGACTGGCTCTAGAAGTACTTGTTTCATGGTTAATTCGTGGTGTTATAGAGATATTTTAATTTAATTTCCTTAAAGGGGTGCTGTAGCTGGACATCCAGGCGTTGTTTTCTGTATGCTGTTCTCAGCCTGCACACCAGCAGTCAACAAATGTTGTTCAGTTAATCTCAATTTGAGCACTGTGAATACCATTTGGCCCTAAGTCAGAAAAAAAGCAAAGCTTAAGCAGGGAAGCATTTTAAAAGAAAAGAATGAAGGTGGTGTTTTTCTTATCCAAGAGGCAGAAAAGACAGGATGATCTGAATTTACTTGCTGTTAAGCTTCACATTCCACAGCCTAATTGCTTTGCAATTGCACTGGCCGTAGCCCTTGAGAGGATCATCCCTGCTCAGTGGCAGAAGAGGTAGAGGTGGGAGAGAAGTACTTCAGGGGGTAATGTTACAGATTTTTGAAAGGGCACCGTTTSTCATAAGAAAAAAAAAATCCGAGCATGCTACTGTGATAAGTAATCTCAGATTTTTTGAGAAGTCTTAGCTGATGGAAGTGAGTCAGCAGCTGCTTGGTTACATATAGAGTTGTTGATTTCAAGGGGGATGTCTTAGTGTGGGGAGTGTAGACAAGTTGTGTAATGGTGTTTGTCAAAAGGCCTGTCACAGGTTTTATGATAGCGATGGAAAAAATAGGATGCTCATCCAGATCCTTTTTTTCTGTTGTCACTCCCTCTGCTTTCCTTTATTTGATAGACTTGAGTACTGGGAAGATACATATACAGTGTGTGAAACAGCTAATGGAAGTGAAAATTGAGATTGGCAGAGTTTTGCAATTTATTATATTAGTTCACAGATAAAAATTGCTTAGCAATGATGAAAAAACCAGAAATTTAGGGGATGTGTGGTGTTCTTCAGTTGAAGGAACCTTTTACTTAAGAAATGGTTTTCTTATCGTAAACTAGCATAGAAAACTCATAGTGAAAAAGGTTATTCAGAGTCTTATTTGACATTAAATGGAAGTGCAACCTTCTGAATGGGTATTTCAAAGACACCTATAATACTTYGTTCTTACCTTGAATCACTGCTGTCTGCTGGCTAAATCTGGCAGCGGTGACAATGTGAGGAATTCCTTCCTATATATGTTCCCATRTATGTCACAGAAACATGTAATAGTCATGGATTATTTGTGCCATTTGATGTTAAGGTGAAGAAAAGTGAAGCGAAAATACAGTTCTTAGAAATTATTGTCTTGTTACAGGAAGCCTGGTAAGTGGTGGTAAGTAACCCAAAGGATACTTCATGGAATACTTTTTGCTTTTTTAAACACGTCATCACTTCATTTTTGCTATATCTTGATTTTTGCTTCATTTATTATGCTGTATTATTCATGTGCCTGTAAGGTCTGAATATGATACACTTTAAATGAAGGCTCAGTCCTTTGTAAGGACCTGTTTGCTCATATAAGAACAAGGCTGAAGCTGTTTGTGGTGTAGGAGTTGATAGTGCCAATGGTTTTCATGCTGCAGATAGTTGACTGAGGTCTATTTATCAGAAAGTATCTGTCCTCGTGGTGCAGGTGGGAGCTTTTRCTTGAGTGCATACCAGCTTGTACAGCAAGGTGTCCTCACACAACATCTGTGCCCAGGGATGGCTGAGGAGTAAAAGCAAACAGGGCTACTTACAATGGGATCAAGTGACATCAGCTGAGGCCACAAGACTCCGCTCTTGGGCTGCATTAGGACCTTGCTGTAGCCTTTTTCTGCTTCTCCCAAGATACAAGTCTCAGCTGATCCTGAAGCTGTTTTCCGGAGCTCAGCTTCAAGACAGCTTTYTTACTCCAGCTGTGTTGGCTGTGACTGAGTAGAAATGAAATCTGCTGTATGTTTTGGTACCAATTTCTTGTGTGTTTTTTTAAAGTTTTACCTCACTTTGTTTTGAATGAGAGGCACCATTTTCCTATTTCTATTTCTGTAGCATTAGTATTATTGAACCTAGGGAGGCAGTACAGGGCTTGGGAAAGAGAATTGCAAAACACTCCATCCTTTTCTTACCTCTAAGATAAATAAARACTTTGGAAGTTAGGAGACTAGCTAAGAATCCATGTGCCTTTTTTTCAATGCAGTATACATGAAGCTCAAGATCTGAACCTGCTATGACTGACCCAGACGTCCTCACTGAGGTCCCAGCAGCTCTCAAACGCCTTGCCAAATATGTGGTGCGTGGCTTTTATGGCATTGAGCATGCTTTGGCTCTGGACATCCTCATCAGGAACCCCTGCGTGAAGGAGGAGGACATGCTAGAGCTCCTGAAGTTTGACAGGAAGCAGCTGCGGGCTGTCCTCAACACCCTCAAGGGTGACAAGTTCATCAAATGCAGGATGAGGGTCGAGACAGCTCCTGATGGCAAAACCACCCGACACAACTATTACTTCATCAACTACCGCCTGCTGGTGAACGTGGTCAAGTACAAGCTGGACCACATGAGGAGGAGGATCGAGACCGATGAGAGAGACTCCACCAACCGCGCCTCTTTTAAATGTCCCATTTGCTTCAGCACTTTCACAGATTTGGAGGCCAACCAGCTGTTTGACCCCAGGACAGGTAAGGGTACAGGTAACAGACTGCTTTTGTGGTTTCCTGTGTCTGTAAGAGCTGGGCTTTAAGGAGATGGAATCTTAAGAAAATTCTCTTAGAGTTTGGCCAGAGCTAGAGGGCACTCTGTTTCTGCAGGTGGTAAATGTCTGAGCAAAATTGAAAAGTAGTGTATACAGACTTACGCAGTCTCTACAGACAAATAGCAATCTTGGTGAAATGCTTCTGAGTGACAAGCAGTAGAGAAATGGAGGTTTTATCACAGTTGGACTCAAGGGTGAATAAGGCAGACTGTCCTTGTTGGAAGCTGACAGCTTTTCAGTATAACCTGCTCTTGCCTGTCAACTCTATGACTTACAGGTAGTTTGCAGAGAGAGCATATGTACAGTTGACTTCCGTTGATCATGCAAGGACTGAGTTGTTCCTTTTTAATATTCTCCYAGCTTAGTGCATTATACTGCACAACCCTGTTTCCCAGTGTAAGGCAGTCTCACGAAAGTTAAAAGAAATTAATTACAGTCTTGTCTGTGGTTGGGAGTAAACAAGATTCTTTTTCATGTATAAGTCTCCGTGGAAGTGCATATCTGTCTCATGCATATGAAATAGTCCTTCCTGGGTGTCATTGTCTACAGGGGCAATCCAAATACTTTGTGCTTCTGTGCCAGGGAAGAAAAGGAAGAACACCTGCAGCGGATGAGATTCTGTTTAGCTAGTCTAATCTGGGATTATTCTGGGGGGAGGGCAGAGAAGTTGGGTGTTAGGCTTGCACCTTCTGAATAATTTTCTTTTTAATTTTTTCCTTTTGAATTCTATGTCCTGATATTACTTTTTCACAAAAATAAAAGGGCAAAAGAGAGCTCTAAGGTACATGGAAGTGTTGTGCTTTGTGTCAGTTACCATAATGAGAAACTAAATTTTGACTGTTTAGCAACATTAAAGCTTTTAATCTAGGGTTACTGATGTCTAATCTGCTTTGGCAAAGTGCAAACACYCAATAAATGCTCAGCCTTTCACTTTCCCTCTTTCCTGCCTCCAAAGTTCAAAAGCTGTGAAACTCCTTTTACTTGSGCAGCCATGAAGATGTTATTTAGTACTAGGGAAGCAGAATCTACTAAGTCAAGTAACAGTTGTTGATGAAATCCAGCACAGCTCTCTGAGTAGAAATTGCTTCCTCATGGAGCACCAAAACCAGCAGCGCCAGCACAGAGTTTCTGTGCTCACCACTGAGTGTAGAAACTCTATGTGCTCTTTAAAGCTAATGATCATCTGTGGTGGCTGTGGTTATGTGTATTGCGCTGAAGGGACATTGTGCTTTTGCGGTTTGCATTAGTAAGGAGAGAGTAGAGAATCTGTGCAGAGAGCACACACAATGGRGAGTGTGAGACACTGATCCCAAAGGGGACCTGTGACACTTCGCAAAGGCCTGTGGCCATTGCCTCCCAGCCTGCGTGGGCAGTGAGTTCTGAGCAAAGAACTGGCTGTCAAGGAGGTGCTGAAAAAATAATTCTGGGATTTGGCTTTGATACCAAGGCCTGTGCTCCAGGAACTGGTAAGGTCAACCAAGGGTCTGTCTGYAGTACAGGCACTGGCTGTGTCCACAATGTGAATTCATTCACTGGCACATGTGGTGTTTTATTTTCTGATGGAGGGAAAGGTTGAATGCTGTTTTCTCAGCAATTCCCAGTAGCTGAGTTCTGACAATATTTTTGCAAATAACAGGATTGCCAGTTTATCTTCACTTACTTTCAGTAAGAACATACCTGTCTAGAATTTATGTATATTCTCTTTCTCTTTATATTATTTTTAAGTCAATTATAGCTTCATCTAGATAGTGCACAATGGTACTGTTACATGCCTGCTTTATATTGCAGCAGATTGTGTTGTCTGAATGTTTCCTGCTGCTCTGGATTTCTGTATTAAAAAATAACTGAGACACCTTTAGGTCTCTCACAGAGGAAGCTCATGAGGTCAAGGCATGTAGAGAAACAAAGTTCATTAGACAATGAATAGCCATCCTTTTCCAARAATGTCTTTAGCTCTTGTCAGTGCTAAAGATAAACCTCTCCCACTCATGGAAACTCGTGGCAGTACAACTGCTGAAGGGTAGCTGAAAGCCACATAGCTTCAGTCACAGTTGACCTGAGCTGCTCTTAGACTGCAGCTATGTTGATAAAATTTCGTGAATTAAAAGGCCTGCAGGGCCAATGTCTGCTAGGCCATAGAGCAGGCAGGACATGGTAGGCATTCTCTGCACCAGTCGGGACCAAGCTGAACATAAATTGAGGAGCTGTTGTTAAAAGATACCCTCTTTCACTGTCTGCTTTTTGTCCTTGTCATTCAGAAATGGGTATGATTTAGATCTTCTATGTTTTCTTCTGCTTTGCTTTCCTCTTTCCTGTCTACAACTCAAATGCAAACTCTGAGCTATGGTTATAGAACKGAAGAGTTAGAAGAAGAGCTTATTGCTCTTACCCTTCCTTATTAGCAAGGGTGAGGAGGTTTCCAGAACCACTCCATGACTATGGTTATTATACTGGAATTTGTGAGTTAAGAGTGCTTGAGAAGAGCCTGTCCGTAAGTTGGATCTGGAGAGCTCTTTAATTTTTACCACAGCATCTGTGTCTATCTCTCGGATTTAGCAGAGCTTTGTTTCTCACAGGTCAAGTGCCTCTTTTTTGGCTCTGTGCTTTACTCCATCTCTGAATAATGTTGAAATAAACTGAAGTGTTTATTTTTTCATGAGAAAATGTGATTATTGATGGTTTTGGAGGGTAGATGTATGTCTGCTGAGAGAAAATAATTCAYAATAAGAAGGGTATGTTTTCAGGGCGTGTAGGTACAGATGTGCTTTGACTGCTGTTCAGTTAACTTGGAAAAAAATGTTTGAGCAGAGTAGTGTGTTTGCCACTAAGGTAATTTTAAATGTAGATCTTAAATAGTATAAATATTACTTTGAGAGTGTGTTCTCTCTGTTTTTAAAAGTATTACAAGATTTTTCTCCATTCCTTTTTCTGCCATTAAATATCTCAACCCAAAAAGTCTTCCTATGCTATCAAAGGTTGAATAGCTCTTGTCTGGTACTTGTAGGAAGTTCAAGGACAGGATGTGAGCTGGTGAAAGTCGGGATGATGCAAAAAACTGGAGTTTTTCCCGCTGCTTCAGCTCACAAGTGAAAAGTGAAAAGAAACACATGTTGTGGTGACGGAGGTGCTTGGTTGTATGAGCAGGGAGTGCCTGCTAGYGCTGGGCATGGCATGCCCAGGTCATGAATTGTAGCTCCATCTGTTCTAAATGAGGAGCTTGAACAGATCTCCAGCTGCCACACTTTCTCCTCAGTGGTGTTTTTTACTGGTGCCTCCGAAGAAGCAGTATCAGTAACCTCTGGTTTTAGAGGCAAACAGCTGGAACACTGCATCATTTTATTATGCAAAAGTTTGCAATGGAAATTTGTAGCAAACCTAAGAAGAACTTTCTGATTGAACCGTTTGTTGATTTGCAGTTTGCCTATTGATGGGAATTGGTGCAGACTGGGTTGTTACAGGCTGAGCAGACAGTCCTTACCCACTGTCGTGAGTGTTTTGTAATCTGCAGGAGGGAAAATCCTAATGCTGTATGAATGAAAAGTGTTCCTTCTAGCTTTGTGTTTCAGATGGGGTGACTGAGAAAGGAAAAAGATTGTAGTTTTTCTGGAAAATCCTGATATAAGCCTTTCACTTGTGCCATCATCTGCTGTCTGACCATACTCTTGGTTCAGCATTTGAGCAATAGCTTGCAGCTGCTGTTGTGATGGAGCCTTATGCATTTGGAAAGCTGCAGCCATTCCCCTGAACAAGATAAGGGCTGTCTCTTGAGGAAGGGGTGTACAGGGAGGAGATTAATTGAGGAGCAGTAAGAAAAGCCAGCTGTAAGATGTGTAATGAGAATAACATTGCTGAACTGTGTCTACTGCCAGACCTGGGCTGACAATGGACACTGGGTTTTCACCCAGAGATAGGATATTACATTAGTCTTTTAGACCTGTGGGAAGAATTTACTTCTTTGTGCTTTGAAATGTAGAAACTGCAGGAATTTGGTTTCTGCAGCTGATCCCTTGAATTGCGGATCAATCAAAACAACTCGATACCATCTTGTGGATTGGATTTTTGGAGAATTAAATACACCCACGTGCGTTCTGTGGAGTGCGGGGGAAGGACAGCAGGAGCTGCATTTCTCACCCAGTAGAGGGCTCTGCCTTTTCTCTCTACAGATGGGCTTGGGTTGATTAATCTGTGGAATGTCACAACGCTGGAAATTATGTTCATGGATGTGTGTTCTGTAGCATGATTAATTAGAGAAGGACTCTGATGTATCCTATTCTAATACCCTAATCGTATTTGTAAATCTAGTGTAGTGTTGGAGTTAACTGTCAAATTCAAGGTCAGTTTGAAAGAAAGTATGTGACCAGAAACTGCAAAAGGGAGAGTGGGGTGGAAGTGAAGGAGTGGCAGAAATGAGATTCTGCAGTGCCTTGCACTGTTATTCAGCCCTGGATTTCCTTAGGTATTCCAAATACCAAACTGAATCAGGATAGTCACCAGTGTAGCAAGTGAATTTGATGTGAGAAAGAAAATGCAAGGCTAGATGAAGTAGTTTTTCCACTGTTCTCTTCTACATTTGCTGTATAATTTTTATCCAGGCTTGTGCTTCTTTCACTTCTGTTAGCGTGAAGAAAAATATTGATRTTAACAGTAAATTGTAATTGGAGTTGATCTCTCGTGTACATCTATACATTGTGTGCTCACCATAATATTCAGTTAGATAAGGTGTGAATAATAGTGGAAAGAAAAGGATGGAGGACAGGTGGGTAATGTGAATCRGAAAGATGATGCTTGTTGGGATGTTCTTAATTGCGGTTGTAATCACTGAAGTATTTTGTTGCTGTTGGCAATCACAACAGTTAATTACTTGTCTGCTCTTCATCCTCCCACAGTTTGCTCTTGGTTTGGTGAATGATTTTGTGGATATGGCTGTCTTGCTGTTGCTGAAGCACTGTCACGGGAATATACTGTGTATCTGGATGCCTTTCTTATTCTGTGTGCTGATAAGAAATTTAATTTGGGAAGAACAAATTGAAGGTGGCAATATCAGTTTGATACAAGGAAAAACACCTTGAGTATCATTTTAACCCCACTTGTTTTACTGTCAGCCTCTCACATGTCATTTGTGTACTTCCTAGCAGAATCACACATAACGCATTCAGAGACTGGTTTTCAGTACCTGTCACAAGGCAGCTTACATCACGTTCAGGCAGCCTGAGCGTTTGTGTGGTTTGGGCCCCGTTACTGAGATTAGAAATTTGACTAGTCTTTCTTTTTTTTTTTTGCTTTGGTCTTACGTGTCTACTTCTAGAGCTACTGCCTTTTCTCCTGAGTGCTCAGCTCCTGACTTCATTCCCAGTGAGCTACTCAGAACACATCTGTCTTCTCATCTTGCTTTGAATTTCCACTTCCTCAGGCAAGTTCCACGTTAGCTTCAAAACTTCCTCATCTGATTCAAATTACTTTTGAGCCTGTCCTATCTATTTTGTTAATTTTTTGTTAGGCTTCCCCTTCTCCCTGCTTTTTGCCTTGCCCTTTCTTGGGGAGCTCTTGTGTCCATTTCTGGTACATTTTTTTTTGCATTCTGTCCCTTCCAGCCATTAGCAAAAATAAATCACATGGAGCTATTTATTCTATATATTCACACTATGTAGTCAATCCTATTTGAACTTTATGTGGTTGTTTCTTGTCCTTCAAGTTCAGTGATTTTCAGAACAGACATTCTGCATAGCTTTGTCTGCCATGTACTGCCATGTGTGTGCTATATGATACTACTGCTACAACAATTTACAGCTTTTAACCAGCCAAAATGAGGACTTAGAAAKTCTGATTGTAAATTGGCATACCAAAACTTCCCTTGAAAAAGAAAGGATTCAGAGCAGTTCTGTTTTGAACAACTTCRTGTTCTGTGAAGTTGTGGTTTTTGTTATCATTGTGAGCTTTCCAAGTGTATGAAAACCCATCAGTGTGATTTTCCTTGACTCTACAGGCACATTTTGTTTGTCTATGCTGCCACTGAGAGCTTTTGGCAAACACCAGCAGAAGRAAACTGTCCATGCTCTGCTTAGTTTTTCTATTTCTATTCAAATTCCTGGCAAAAGCTCCAAGAGTATTCCTGTCAGCTTCACTCTCTGCTTCAGCTTGATAAGGCTTGGAGCCACAGGGAAAGGAAAACTGAGAAAAACATATCAAAATTAACGCATGTTTTCCTCAAAGTATGAATACTCTGTAGAGTGACTTAAAGGTTACATCTGTAACTTGAACTCATTCCCTGTGGGTTGGGCACTCTGTCTGAAAGATAACCAGCTGGTCTAACCATGGATCTCTCAACWTGATGGAGAAATAGGTGAAGGTAGGGTTAGAACCTGTGCTGTGCAGAACATCAGGCCCGAGGATCAGCTGCTGCCTGTAGAATGCTAGCTGCTCCCTGTATTCCACACTGACCTCTGGCTGGAAKGCTGTGTCTCTTAGATTAAAAAAACCCCTATCTGATAAATGCATGCCCTGACTTACAATATTGATGCCTCTTCTTTTTCTGTCTGCAAAGGGCATTTTATTATTTGAAGTGCAAGAAGTAATTGCMCTTCAAGTAGAGGTTATCACTTAAACTTTTCTCTTAGCTTTGCAAATTGAAATAGATAGCAGCAAGAAGATCTCTCTGAAATCTGTGAATATTGCTAAGCCATTTACAGTGATGAAAGCTGGGTGATGCTGAGCTGCAGCATTCCTTTCTTTTATTCTGGTAACTTGTCGTTCTTTTGAAACTGCATCCTTGGCAATAYCATCTGCAAGGGGTGTCATTCTTTTAGGCATGGACATCTGTAAGTCAGATCAAGATCTCGTGGAGAATCCTCTTGTATTGCAGTMTCTCTGCTATTGGATGCAATTCAAGGCTATAGTATGTGGGCTCAGTTGGCATTTTGGTGTCATCTTCTTGGTTGGAAGAAAAACCACCCATCTATGGTTTCTGCTGGGCTGCCTTTGGGTAGTCCCTCTGTCCAGTTGTGTCCTTCCCTGCTTACTGTCTGGCTTAGTTTGTCCACAGTAGGACAGAAGGAAGAACCCTGTCAGCTTAGAGCTGCTGAGGTTGTGCATATGAGCTGGAGCAGAAATAGTTTACTGAGAAGAKGAAAGGATTCCTCTCTTCCAGTTTTATATTGAATACGTATTAAATCATCTGATGCTTCTGAATGATCAATAATTTGTTGTGTCTCATGCAGTCCATTTTTTGAATGTTTAATTTACCTTTTCAAGAGAAATGTCTTTGCTTAAAAATCGTGTTACAGTAATTTTGATTTAGTTGAGCTAAAAATGGTCTGCACACTGARATAAATGAGCAACGTGGTGTTCCTCTAAATAATATAAAGTTGTTCTTAAGGTGCTGCCTTTTTTTTTTTTTTTAAGACATTAAAGGTTAAATTGTTCCTCTTCTCTAATTGCAAACACAGCTCATCAGGAAGGGGAAACTGTAGCATGAAATGTAGGTTAACATTGTTGTGTGGCAACATTGTGTTGCCAAAGCAAATTTGCTTGATATCTTTTAAATTTTCTCGAGTTTACTGCTGAAACTATGGACAAGAAATAAATACATATAGGCAGTTCCACATACACTTTGCAGTCTGTGATCAAGTTGCTATTTCACAGTTGAGTTACAGCACTGCTTTGCCCTTAGAGCACCTTGCATGCCTCATTCTCCACTGATAACCTGCTGTGGCCCCCTGGCAGAGCTTATTAACTTGTATCCTGTACAGTGCTCTAGAGAAATGTATTTTAAACTGCTGACGGAGCCCCTGGACTGTCTCTGTATAGCTGCACTTGGTCCTTGGCTAAAAGAAAACGAGTGTCTTTTTGGCTTTCAGTTTAAGATCAGAGTAGTACAGCTGGGTGTGTTTTCTCCCAMAGTGCTGTCAGGGTAGAAGTTGGAGGCTCAAGTGTGTCCATCCTATACAGATATGTGTCTTCCAGAGCACGCTGCAGGTCAGGCATGGAGCTCGAAGAAAGTAAATCTGTCAACCCATGGTGGCTATGCGGGTGGTTCTGCTGCTTGAGGAACAAGCTTTTTTTGCAATCTAAAGTTAATGAGGTTTTTTTGCTTGAAAAATGTGAGATTTGGGGATGCAGAAAGAGGAGAGTGGAAATGGAGAGATTATGGAATCACAAGTGCAAGGCAAGATGGATTTTAGAAGATAAGTAAACAGTCCACTGTTCAGTGTTCCACCTAACCTGTGCTCTTCCGGGAGAGGCAACAACAGCAAGAGGCATGAAACCTACTTGATGAAGATTTACACTTCAAAAGGATTGGCAAGGCTTTTAATTCCCTCCACCAGGGATGGCCAGGAAGGGCATTTCATCAGAACACAGCATCCTGTCTTCAATGATTAAAGGAAATCTGGGTGTCGGAAGGAAACAGGCAGCTGCTTTGGCAGAACAGGGCAAAGCTCAATAGTACAAAACTGTTCTGAAAATGCCAGTCTAAAATTGCATCATGGAAGCATTTTGTCTCTTTACAGTGAAAATTTTTCTTCCTCCTGGGCTGATTAATAGTTTTATTCTTATTCTCCTGTTTTTTCTTGGGAACTTAACGTGGCTAGTAATAATCAGATCCTTTGGTTATGCTTACAGGTGGAGCTAAGGCAGGCTGTCTTTTCTGGACTACTTTTGCTGTTAATCTGAAGCAGTATGATCCAGTTTGCTGACTTCAGGCTGGGAAAAAGAGTTAAAACTACACTGCTTCTGAAAACAATCCTGTTGACAAGTAGATAAATGCATTTAGCAGTTTCACAGCATGACTTGAGTATATAAACTCTAATGTCCGTGATTATGGGAATACTTGAATACTGTAGTTTTAAGTTGCAAAGAAAAGATTAGCAACTTCTGAATGTGATTCAGTGGAGTTGAAAGAAGAGATACCTTTTTAATTTCCATAATAATTGCACTGAGCTGGTGAAACTGATTAAAAAGAGGTTTGCTTATCTACCTTGAAGCCTAAAAAGCAGTGAGGGCAGGACAAGGATGTAACTTAACCATAAAAGACAAAGGATTAGGTGATTTGTGAATCTTCACTCAAGCTGAAATGGAGAGATGGCAGTCTTGGTGGTTCTCCCTGCTTTGTGAACATGATCTCACGTGAATATGTGATTATTTTTGGGAACAGACCAATTTTAAAAACAAACAAAACCCAACATTTTTTTCATATGAACAGACAGGAAGAGCTGTAATTAAATTGGCTGATATGTATGTCTGTGTAAAAATACTGGTGTCAAAATCTTAAAAATGTCAGAGAAGCTGATGAAGGAAGAGGCACTAATTCTCACCTGCTGTATGTGAAGTTCTATCACCTTTGGGCTGGTTGTGTGCTTGACTTGATCCTTTTTTGCATTTTGRAGTATTTAAGTCAAGGAAATCTGTGTGTTCTCAAGACACAGTTGAGCTGCTTACTATCACCCAAATATTTTTATGTGATAGCTGAACATTGGATGTCTAGACTGGAATGTTTTTGCTAGGGATTGAGTTCCTCAGTCCTGCCTGTGGTCCTCCCTCTCGACCAAGGGTCTTGCCACTGGTAAATGCTTTGGTGATTCATCTTAATCTGCCTGGAGCTGGAAGTTAATGACCCACAAAAGTAGTAACTTGTAAAGCTGACAGGAACTTGCTGCTTTCAGGCAATGAAGGCTGCTGTGCTTCTCAGCAGTTTAGTATTTGCTTCTGGAATGTAATCCTAATCGTCATGTGAATCTGTAGCATGCATTCAGGAATTGGAGTGTTAAGGATCTGCCACTTYGTGTGTTGTCAAGACTGCAGTGGTTACAGGCTAGTGCAGGGACAAACAGCTGCAGTTGTGGAACCAGAGAAGATGTGACTGAGCCTGAGTTTCACCTGTGCCCATCAGCATGCAGTTTTTAGCTCCTCCTAAATGTTCCCTGAGTGACTGTGTCGTTTAGATACCACAGCTTAAACTGGGCTTGAGCTCCAGAGATCCCCCTTCTATAACATCCTTACATGGCTTTATGACTTAATACTTAGGTTCTCCATCTTCAAAACAGGAAATGTATAACACCTTTTCTTCACACTTGCTTGGTTTGCCTGGTTAGACTGACAGTTTTTGAAGCAAATTTTTCCTAGCAAATATTTTTTGCAGGATTCCGGTTCTGTGCAACTCTCAGTCCCTATCCCACGTGAGTAGGACTGACACCTCAGAAACACCAGAGTCTCTCCTGGTCTTCAGCACTGTTCTGAAACTTCATCTTTATATTTAACTAGATGACAAAATTATAAATGAGTGTTTACAAATTTCTGAGGTTCTTCTATCTTTCACTGCTCTCTTGATTGAAAGAGATTTTGTTATCTTTGGCATAAATGAATCATTTATACCCTGCTTCTCCCTCTTCAGAATACAGGTAATGAGTTATATCACAGATTCAAGTTCAGTGGAGCACTGCTGCTCTTCCACCTGTAAAGGAAAGGAATAAGAGCTTGCTTCTCTTAACCTCTTTTTATTTGAATTTTAATTTATTAGCTCACTTATATCAACTCTGGTGCATTTCTAACAGCAAGATGGCAATTTGCCTTGGAGTTGTGCCAGTTCTGCTTGCTCCAATAGAAGCATTTGTGGCACCAAGCATGAGTGGGTACTTGAGAGGGAGAGCAAATGCGAGCAAACAGCACAGCAGGCCTTCTCTTTGAAACTCCCTGGGAGAGCTCAAAGATTTGCAATTAATGTCCGTATGTTTGTTTATAATCAGTTTTGAAAGAGCATTAAGACCCTGTAAGCTACTGAATGCTGAAAGACAGGAAATCAGTTTGGGAAATCTGTGTCTGAGAATTCATTTCTGTAGTTGTTGTTTGTTTTCTTCTCAGATCACTGCCTGTATCAGAATTCGTGCAACAAAAAATTTCGTCTATTTACTGATTTTTTTATAAAGGCTGTGTAAAGTCACTTTCTTTAATGTAATGGCAGTGTTTGCTTAGGGGTATGCTATACAATTTCTTTGTGTCAAAACATTGATTCCTCAACTTGTGATGACTCTTCATTTAAGATCTGCTGTCAGCTGGGATGCAAAATCCTTTAATATATTTTGTGATATGCCTTTTCTTTTCAGGTTAAAACTTGGAATTGATCTCTTAATCWAAAGTTATCTTGTTTGAGAATATCCCTTGTGATATAGTTTCCAGCATAGAGAGTCACTTTGATCTTGTCTGCATCAGTCTTTGTAAGTGCCCCAATATTGCAGTGTCTGAATGGTGATAGGAAATACTGTTTTTATACCTGTTCTGACAATCCAAAAGTCAGATTTATAAGGCCTTTATAAGGCTCACAGCCATCATCTGTAGGCAGTATAGAAAGTAAAGTGCTGGTGTGGGTGAATAATGGAAAAGATAATGGAAAAATAAATGAATGCTTTGGACTTGAGTAAACATCATCTTGTTGACTGATGACAATTTCTGTAGTTCATAAAGACAGTTTTTTGTTCCAGTTCTGCCTTCTAMCAAGGACCTTCCACCTTTTTCAGTTTTGTCTGTTTAGTACATTGCATATGCACAAAGATTCAAAATCTTTGTAGACAGTATTAAATAGACATGAACCAGGATACTCTTGAAATGCCCTCGAAGGCTGACAGTAAACCATGATTTTTTCTAAAAGTGGTGTTCTCCACTGGGTGTGCAATCATTTCGTGATTGATTTATTTGGACTATGTTTGTTTAGTTTGCTGATAAGCATACAGAACAGTTGAAGATCCTCTCTTCCCCCAACCGAAATAGATTGCTTCCCATTTTTCTCATTATATTTTAGCTTCTCTAAAACTTAAAATTTGGCTCACTTTTTTTTTTTTCTCTAATAACTCATACTCCTGCTCGGTTCCCGCCATGTGAATAAATTCTCTTCCATGCTTTAGCCTCTACCAATATCCAGTTTTCCCGAATGTGTTATGAAGTATACTCCCTAACAAAATGGGCGGTGAGTCTCAGCTGTCTGCCACCCTTCCCCAATCCTGAATTCCAGTCACAGGACTCTCTGCCATCATAGATGTTGTTTTTTCCTCCACTAACTCAAGGTAAACGCTGTTCCTCACTGAGCTGCAAGAGATTAGATAATGTCCTTGGAAGTAGGGAGGAGGAGAAAARGCCATCTGCAGCAGTCTCCAAAGTGGGAGTCCCCAGCGTGCAAAACAATCCACTGAGGTGGGAGGGATAGTAAGAAGGTATTTTTTGTAACATTAATAAAAATCTTCTAAAACTCAGTTTTTAATCTTTATCTCATTCYTGTTTCTATTTTTGTGCATGTTTTATTATGTATATAGTATATTATTACAGTAGTACATATAGAATTTATGAGTAAATACTCTTGTAGTATGCTGAGAAATTTTTTTACTKATGGGGTGTGCAATCAAAAAAGTGATCTGGAGCTTCAAATTTCCTCCTTTCCCTTCCAAAGATAACTTCCAGTCCTTTGCCCATTGTCAGAATCTTTGTTTTGGAAGTTTTTCTAATCCTTATTTTTTTAATCCAGAGCACTATGATTTTGTTACTTGAGGGTTAAATCAGACTCTGGATTTGTTTACAATTTTGAAAGACAGTGCTTTGTGCTCTTTGGAAGATTTGCATGGATTTTTATAAAGTACCTTGATCTCTTGCTGGTCGCTTTTGTCAAAAATCTGAATGTTTCTTCTTGCTTCCGCTGCAGTCTTTTGTCTGGCTTTCTGTGATCCTGAAGTAAACACTTTATAAGTACTGAATACTTTGTTGTGAAATTGAGATTTCTCTTGCATCTTCAACCTGTATCACATGTTTCTCTGCATCCCTTTGGATGTGCATCAGGCAGGCAGTGAACAGATAAAAAGGATGGCTGTGACTTCCACATGATGAACTAGCTGAAGGGTAGTCCTTGGAACACACAGAAGAGGATGCCCAAGGAGAATTGAGAGTATTTTCATTTGGGATTGCAGTGATAACAAGTGATTTGCCTGCTTCCCATTAAAAGCTCTTTTTTTTCTTAGTGCAGCAGGTGATTGGTGCAGGTGCCAGCAGAGCAAGGTGATATGCTTTGAGGTTTTGCTTTTGTTTTTATTCTCTGTTCACCTTACTTTGTCATATCTCTAAGGCAAAACATCCCTGTGTGTTCAAATGAAACCAGAACAAATTGCTTCATTCCTCAGATTGCTGTAAGTGAGGCAAAATTATTTTGGAAATATGTAGGAAAGTTGGAGCTTTTTGTTAAAAGGAAGGCCAATATAAAAGGGATAGGATCTTGGATTGTGGAAATAAGGAAAGATCCTTATCTGTGTGGAAAGATAATATTTTGATGGAAACTTGTTCTGTAAAAAAGTATATGTAATATAGGAAAAGAGAAGTACACAGAATACTGTTTGTTAGATTTTTCAAAAATGTATACATTCAAAAATGTATACGTTCTAGGATGCAAGGCAGAGTAGAAAATTTTTTTACTCTGAAAGTTACTGCAGTGATGAACTTGAGATATCTAAACAGAACAGTACTGGAGCTTTCTGGCTTTGGTTGAAGAGGAGTGAATAACTGACATTAAAAAATCAGTAACTTAGCGTTGTTATGGTAGATTTGCAACTCTGTTTCTTTTGTGCGTAAGCATCTGACACAATCTGCATATGCCCTTCCTTCTTAAAAGAAATGCAATATATTGTTTTTCTGCAAATGAGTTTGCTACCTTGTGTGCTGTATCAGAGAGTGTACACTTGCACTAAGCTGCATTTTCATGAATCTTAAAATAACTAATAGTGTTAAATTGAGTAGTAATTGTGTCAGTCATTGTTCTTTTCTAATGACAATAACTGACAGTGTTACAGTGAGGTCTTGTGAAGACATATACAAATGTAAATAAGTTGCATGGATATGTATATGATGTGTTCCTAATTGGAAATAACTTGGTGACAAACCTAGAAAGAGACTCTTGAGTTCAGACTTGGAAATTCTCATCCCCAGAGAAAACCTGAAAGGCTGGGATATTGTTATTTTCTTTCTGATTGTCACAGTCTGAAACTGTAGAACCTTTCATCTGCCTATGCTGCAGAATATGAAATGTAGAGTGGCACTATTCATTAGTTAATTCTGCTAAAATAAAAGTAAAATGCAGCTCAGRAAACTGATGCAGATAACTCTTGTACTCTTTTGAAGACTTTGAAAGGAAGCCAAAATCAGCCTCAACAATGGTTTAGTTTAAAAAAAAAAAAGTATTTGCAGAACATTAGAAAATGTTCCGGTAATACGACTCAATAAATGGGAGAGAGGGAAGGAGAGAGTCTTCCCAGTCACAGGCGCTGATACTAGACGAGGTATTCATCTTTCCTAACTTTAAGCATTTACAGATCAGACATGGACACTCAAGGCAGAAGAAAACTGATGGAGCATCTTTTTCTCTGCTGCCAGTAAGGGAGCCCTGCAGACTAGTAGCCCATATTCTTGTCTGGTTTTAAGTGTCTTAAGTTCAGTGGGGAGAGCTCTCTACCTGTCATGTACACCATATGAATGCCAGGTTTGTTCTCTGTGACTCTGGAAGACCTATTAAACTGGCAGGAGTTAAAGTTGAGCTCATGTATGGTCTGGTGTATATTAAAGTTTTATGTAGAACAGTCCAGTCCAGGAGAGGCCATTGAACTGCCTGACAAAAATAACAGGGTTTAGTTTTCATTAAGAAAACCATTCATTAATAAAACTTCTTGTTTGTGAAACCAAACTCTTCTCACTTAATCTTAGAATAGTTTTTGTGCTAGTCATTATTATTCTGCTGTGCTTTATTTTTGTTAAAACCATGTGTAGCATATGGAGATCACAAATATTGTGCCTCACATTCTGTACAGTGTTTTGAGTATGAAGGTAAATTCCTCATCTATACTTTCTTGTCTTGACCCYTGAAACTGCTTAAAAGTGCAGAGGATCAAGCATGTTACTTGGTTTGGTTTTTTTGTGGTGATCACTTAAATGAGTTCAAGTTGGATTAAGCTCTCTTCCAGCCCACTTTGAAATCAGCACATTCGCTCTATCCAGTCTCCCAAAGGGTGAGCGTGTGCCTCACAGCATAGCTTGTAAGGGAGTGTGCTAGGAGCARGAGAACAAAAATGTGAGGATCAAGAATTTCTTGAAGGAATCAATCTGCAATTTTATACTCTTCTTTCAGCCTGCATGTGTTGGAGACAGGGAAAACAGGTCAAGAGCATCAAGAGATGTTCAGTGCCGAATCAGACATAAAATCTTGAGTTAAAGTAAAACACACTGCTGGGACTTTAGCTTGAACAGTTTAACAGATGGTCTGTCAGCCCATGTGTAAGGCACTGGTGCAGGTGTTTGCTACAGTCCCAGCAAGAAGTTCTGTGGGGTATTGATTAAAATATCAGTTATTGGAGCTAACAAGAAGGCAAGGGAGAATGGATAATCATACAGGCCTCCAGAGGTGGTGTGTGTTTTGGTACCCTTCAATTACTGTGACACTGGCTTACTGGCTTTACAGCATAAGCATGGTGGAAAAACATAATCTAATATTGGCAATCTGTTGATTAAAATGTACAGAAGAAAGCCTGAAACAARAGATAAGGCATTTGTGAACCAGAATGATGATGCAGAATCAAATTTTCCCAGGAAAGATATTGTTAATAATCTTATTTATTAAACAGCCGTCAGTGGTGGGAGGGAAGTTCTGTTTGAATTTTTCATACTTGGTTGTCAATTTTATGTTTCTGGCTTTAAAAACATTATGTGTGCTCCTGCTTTGAAGAGTAGACACGAAATAGGGAATGAGTAAACAGTAAAAATATCTGCATTTCAGAATATGCTGAAGGTTATTTTCAGATACAGTGTGGGGCTAGAAGAGATAGCCCATCTTCCTGTTCYGAAGCAGGGTAAATTTAACCTCCATGGCTAGCATATTCCAGGCTTCTTATCCTCAGTTTTTCATAATACCCTAACCTAAATGGGTTTTTTACCCTGAATTAAAGCTGTGAGTAATCTTTGGTATGTATATGTGAAATTAAGGATCAGGTTGTCACCATTTTCATTACTGTAACATACTTAATATCCAAAATTTGCTGTTCCTTACCACCACCTTCTTAAAACAAACAAGTCTGTCTTTCCAACGTGTTAAGCTGTGTCATTTTGTTCATTTGGAATTGTTACAGTTGGTCCCTATCTTCAAGTATGGCRTCTGAAGCTGCACCTGGTTTATCAGAAGGAGATATTCATAGGGAAGAATAAAGCAGGATAACATACTGTGGAGAGTAACAGTCATGGTCATGCATGACAGAGTTATTAATATACATAGCAGCCAGATTTTCTCTTACTTTCCTTGCAGCACAACAAGTTGGGTTCCTGGCTTTGTTGTCTGTTATAAACCTGAGGCTTTTTGCAGTGTGCTGCCCAAACAATTATCCCCTTCTAACCACCCCCCTTCCTTTTTTTTTTCTTTTTTTCTGTTTTTTTTTAAAACTCAAGTGCTGTATCTTCTACCCGTCTCTACTGAATTTCGTTATACTTATTCCAAACATTTCTCCATTTGGAATGGCAGTCCTGTCTCCTACAGTATTTGTAAGCCCCATCTTCTAAATTGTGAACTAAATTTACAAAATTTAGTTATCTGATACTAACTAGAAAATACTAACTGTGGTCAGGGCCTCGCTTCATTCCCAGCTGATACCAAATTATTGATGCCTWCTCATTGAGAATATTTTTCAGTTGTGCATCCTCCTTATTGTCAGTTCACTTTTAACCTTTCTCCCTGATTTGCTTGTGAGGATGTTTTACAGGACAGTCCAGCATCAGATTGTATCACATCTAATACCTATTCTTCAGCATTTATGAGACCTCCAGGAAGACAAAGCCAGGATATTCACAGTGGTGCCTGGTGGGAGGACAAGAGATGATGGGTATAAAGCAAAACAAAAGAGTTCACCCTGATATAAGAACTTTTCACTTCAAGCAAGCCTTCCCAGAGATGTTGTGCAATCTCCACCCTTGGGAGGTTTCAAGATGTGACTAGATAAAGTCATGAGCAGTCAGGTCTGATTGCCCTCATTTGTGCAAGAGGCTGAACTGGACACCTAAGGTCCATCTATGTTTGTATTCTTTCTCAGATCTTTTCTTTTTACCCTTTGTGTTTGTCCTTCTGAGATTTTGACAGTTCTTTATAGCCCAGAGCCTACTTTCAACAGTTGCCTGTTTTCTGGGGGGGAATCATCATCAGACCTTGCTGATGGTATATCAGAGATTGGTAACTCATTTTACCAGCTGTACAAAGCTTTAGGTTCCACTTGATTTCCTTCTAAGTCTCTGTTACAACATGATACCAGTTTCCTCATATGATGTCTAACTGCAGTTTGCTGGTGACAGCAACACTCTGAGCAGTGACACAGCCACAGTGACCCTGTGGTTGCCACCTCCTGGACTGTACTGCTGTACTGGAGGTGAGTGTGAAGGCAGCAAGCAAGGCCATGCAGTTACAAAATGAACCTTCTCCCTGCCCTGTGACTTCTTCAAGCCTGTGCTGGTCTTTCTCCCCCCTCCCATCTAACTTCSCCTGGGGATGTAACATCTCGGTGCTCCTTTTCGAAGGCAATTAATAAATCAAGTCTGTGCAACACCAGGGATGTCATACATTGGGGCCAACTGGCACAGCAGTGCAGCTCACAGGGGGCAGTGTCTGTCTGTGAACACTGCATAGTTTTAACTTTCAGAGGTGAACTGAACTGATCGAAAAACTCTTATGTTGAAATTTTGGGTGGGCCTCAGAAAAAGTAGGCTCACATATTCCCATCAGTAACTAGTCCACATACATCACTTTCCTCTAGTTCTGCTACCACCTTGGCCCATTCATTTAACATTATCAAACTTGCCCATGGAACTGAAAAACCAGCAGGCATTTCCTGTCTGCTGGAGAACAGACAGTTGCCAGCCCCTCTGGTGAAGAAGCACTTTTTCCCTCCTGGGATGCTGCCTTTRTCCATCTGTTTCCTGTCCATTGTGGTGCTCAGGGGCATGCAACTGGACGGTCCCCCCTTGGCCCCTGACACCACCTCCCAGCACAGCACTTCCAGGGGCAAGGCTGCCGTTCCTGCCACRCTCCCTGCACTGGAGGGAGCAGGGACTGGTTAAAAATAAATTTGGGAGCAGATGGTGAGGCAGATTATTGTTCATCCTAGGGYGATGATGATGATGTGCCAGCTATCTGCTGGTTGTCTATCAGAATTAATCAGGAGCTGTTGTGGCAAATGATCAGTGAAGCCACTGCTCCCCCTGGGAGCAGGGAAGGAAGAGCAGAGAAACAGCTCTGTAAAATAAATTGTTGGAAAAAGACTATATAAAAACAGGAATGTTTTTAGGATTTGGGTTTTTTTTTATGTACCAACACATACATCTGAAGGTGTGCTTTGCTTCTGAAAAGCAACTTGGTCACTTTCTTCTTGCATTTTTTTCACTAGAACTGTAGATCATCTGAAATAAAAAGATATAAGAGGTTTATAGGACCCTTACAATCGCTATCTAAATTGCTAGTATGAAACAGTATCCATGAATGCACCTGTTTTGGATTTGTGATCAGTGTCAGAGGAAAGGACACTTGCTGTGCTCAGAATAAAAATGTTAATTCTCTACACACTCACAGAACAGACAAGGCAAAAGCTGACTCAACCTACTGAGCTGAAAGGCAGTATCAGCTCTGATGCTTTAGCAATCTGAAGGGTAGTTTATCCGTGTTACCGTTATTTTTTTCTTTTTCACTAAAGAGCTTAATGAAATGGTTTAAGCATTAGCAGACAATGGATCAAATTAAGAATAAAACAGGGATTACATATTTGGTTATTGTTTTGTAATGAAAATAACAATAAATTTTGATCACTTAGTCCACTTAGATAACCTGTCTGTCTGTTGTGTTAGGCTACTAGCATTTGTTAAACCAAATTTCTTATTTTGTGTATTTAGCTTCTATTGTCCAGACTATCTGTCATGGCATCTCCTTTCAGAGTCCATCCAATCTGATAACCAAAGATACTTTTTGCTGGGTTGTTATTTATGGAAGACTTATGCTTTGTTTTGGAAGGTGATATATTAAATACTTTTTATCTAAGACTATGAGGTCTGTACAGTCTACCTTAAATAGCACATTCTCCACAAATGTATGTTTTAAATACAAAAATTTGGATGAAATTTGCTATTTCTTGACRTTTTTAATCCATTCTTTTACTTTCTATTATGAAGGTAGTGCTGTTTCAGGTTGTACCATAATGTGAGGGCTGTCTGTACGTAACAGGGAGTGGAAGTCAAGGCAAGGCTGAATTAAGCTGCTTCAGCTTTTATTTTTCAGGTGATCTAATTTGATATGTTAGAAATAAGACAGAATGGCATAAAGAGAGGTGGTGCCTCTGTACTCAAAATTCGCAGGTGTCAAATCAGTATCTCTTAAACAGTTCCACGAGTGAGATGGCAGATCACTAGTGGGTTATCTGCTACAGCAGTAATCCGTAGATCAGGAACACTTTTAAAATACTTCTAAAACTAACAAGTCCTTTTCTCTTGCTTGGTGTTGAAAATTATGAGAATGAAAATAAATTTCTTTATTTTATTTCTTGTTGTGCGTAGGTCAGATTGAACTGGAAATCTAGTCTCACTGGCTTTGTTTCTGATCAGTTCTCCTATGTGCTGCTGCAGGAAGGTCAGGCTCTAACTATTTGGCATCTCTGGCACCTGGAATGTCCTTTATTACTGATTTATTTTAGGAAATGAAATAATCTCAGGAACCTGTTTATTTCATTGTCCTTGCCCTTCCAAACTGCTTCTTTTGATATGCAAGTTGCTGGAGTGAGAGGATGGTTTAATGAAAGTTGTGTGCACGTGGGGTGTCTTGCTCTTTAAATCTTTGTAAGTGCTTGGATGCTGGTAAGGTGAGGTTTTGTACAAACCCTGCAGTGCGGAGGCGCCTGGCTCCATGGGTGAGCATTACTCAGTTTTGCCATGAAACCCGTGATGAGAGACTGCAGTACAGAAAGCAAAAATTGCCCTTAGCTGTAGAGATATTTCTCCTCGAAGAAGAACAGTAATTGAAAAGAGCACCTCCTTTCCAAGCAGGTAGTACAAGTGAGAGTGCTGGGAATTTGGTCTTCGAAAGGTTGTTAGCAGAAATCCTAATTTTTAACGCAAGCCTGTGGCACTTGTGACTGTTTCACCAGGTCAAGCTGTTGTTATAGTCCCTCTCACCTGTGTAGGCCCACATGGTTCCCATTGCATGAGTCAAAAGAAAAGGGATAGATAAGGTCATTCTCAGGGAAGGTAAAAAAAATACACCTTTTTAGTATCTTCTTTCCCTGAGGCAGTGTGGGAGACACCTCAGTCCGGGCTTCACAAGAGATCCTGCCCAGTATCATGGGCCAGCTTTTGAGCAGCCTCAGCAATTTCTCCTGCATGTTTCGCCTGGTGCCCTGTTATTCCCCCTAATTTCCTTTTTCAAGATTTTTGTAGTCTTAGTCTGTGTTAGTTTCCCTTTACACTCCAGGTTCCCTCCTGGCATCTGTGCAATTCTTTCACTTTGAAACTGCCAACTTATTTCTGTCCATGGCAATTCTGGCACCGTCCTGCAGTTTGGAGCTCGGCTCAGTCCCGAGGAGCCTCTCTTTCCATTTATTCTTCCTTCTATTTAATGAGAAAATGGGGTCTTCCCTGCCAGCTGCTCAGAAGCACTGCCCGGGCTTTCAGGGCTGCTCCCATTATTCTAATGGCTCTGCATGGATGAAGAGGGAACGGTAGTTAAGCACTGAGTGCTGTCTTTGGAGGAAGCTTTTCCATCGCACTTCTTTGGACTTCACTTTCTTTTGCCAGCTTTGGCCTGAGCCTCGGGTTATGTGCAGGGGATCCTGCAGGTGGGATCTGGTTTGCTGTAATCCGAGCTATGGGAAGTGGCCCTTCCTGAAGTACTGGGACCAGTTTGGGCTTCCTCATGTGGCAGGTAGTTTTCATAAGGAAAACAAGGGAAAGGTATTTCCTTTAAGAGTAAAGAAGAAAGAACTTTTGCACAAAGGAGTTTTTAAAAGGCATAGCATTAAGGAGGAGAGAGAACAGTGGGTGGCATGAGGCATGACTATCCAGAAGAAAGTCTGAAGGTACAAAAGAGAATTCATGGATATTTCTGTTTCCTTGATGGCAGGTAAGAAGTGAAGCTTCACGTGCTAAAATGTGAGAACTATGAAAAGGATCAATAGATTGATAAAAATACTGTGTAAAGCAGCAGTTAAAAGGTTGCACTTCCAGGCAGAGGGGATGTGCAGAAGTTTCTTAAGGGGGTCTGTTACCTTTTATATGGCTGAGAATCCAAGTTAGTTGAGTAGAAAATGCTACCTTGCGTCATCCTTCACATTCCCAGCAGAAAGTCAGCTGGAGAGCAGCACTCGTTCTTATCACATACCATTGTATGTTTTGCAGTGCTGGGGCACCTTCAAAAGCTGCAGACCAGGAGCATGATCCCTTTCACCAGTAAACAGCTGGTGAATATTGCCCATAAACTATTTCAGACCTTCAGGAAGAAGGGTAACATGATGTCTGTTCTGATAATAGGCTGTCTTTATTCTTGAGTAACCAACATTGGAAAAACCTGCTTTGTTTGTTGTGAAGGGCCTCCCAAACCTCTTGGAAAACAAAAAATGAAGAGTAGACTTAATAGCAACTTGTCCTCTTGGTGTTGGCCCGTTCCGTTATGTGATGCCATTGAAAATAAGGCTGTAAACAACATGCTGGCTTGGAACTCCTGCCTTGCTTCCTTTCGCTATTTCCAGGTGCTGCCATCCCAAGCACTGGTACAGAAATGCACGCTTCTGATATTAGCCCCGTTAGCCTTTCAAATACTGCCTTGGGACCATGGTTTAAGGATTTTTTTCTTGCTCTTTGTTCCTAAATAGATTTCTTGAGTGTACATGAGCAAATTTGCATGAAATGCAAAGTCTCGACATCCACTGTGTGTTCCCTTGGGTACCCTTCTTTTTAACTGGAGTTTATTATAATGAGGAGAAAATGACATTTTACTTTTTTTTGATTAATCTGTATTGTTCTCTGTTGGTGGCCCTGTCAGCTCATGAGGGAGGAGATTTTTCTTGCTACACATTAACTCTGAGGAGAATTTGAAAGTAAAGGATTTAAGTTGTTGCCATTTCTGAGCAATTGAATTTGAAGCACTTTTGGACTATAAGTAGCATAGTAGGTGTGCCAGAGTTCTAAATCTCCTCAGGGAATGTGTTGTATGATACTAAAGAGTTTGATAGTGGCAGCGAACATGGAAGAAAAGATCTCTCTAGAAAATCAGAAGTACTGGTATAGTTTAATAAGTGGATCTCAGGCATGGGGAAAGTATTTCATGTTTGCTGTTGCCTGAAACAGGGCGATCTGGAAGCTTTTGAAACCTTCTGTTTCCCTGTCCCTAAACACTTGAGATTTTCAAGGAAGAAAAATGCTGGCTTTATGTATTTGAAGGTGTTGCCAAGGGTGTCTTATTTTGGCAATTCCTCCTTCTATTGTTAGTGGCTGGGTTCATTTTGTGCTGAGAGGGTCCGGAATGAGTGCTGGACACTATTCTTAGCCATCTGTAATAACATTCTAGCACCACCATATTTCCAAATTATGCCTAGGATAATGTAACTGCCTGAGTAAAATCTGCTCTGCAGCTTAACAGAGGGACCTTCTGTTTCCAGGACTGCCAGTCCTTCAATTTTTATACATTTACACACTGCTCTCAGGAAGAATAAATAATACATGAACATATGCATTGGCTAAATGAAATTTCCTTCTGATTATAGTGAGACACTGTTTAATGGCAATTATAAAATATGTTTCATCTTTTGCTATTCCTGCTGTGTGTTGAAGAGTATGCCTTTATCTTTTTTGTTGCTGTTGTTGTTTTAAGTTACCATCTTGTTTTTATTTTTTAAACAAATTGATCATTTTTGATGTGTTGGCAAGTTGCAGTTTTGAAACCTCTTGAACACGTTTCTGTCAGAATTACCTCATCTGAATCAGAAATAGTGCTACTGCATGAGTGCTCTTAAATGCTGGGGCTGCTACATCTATATTACAAGAATAGAAGCTTTGAAAGGACACTGATTGACATTTATCCCGAATGAAATGTTTACTCTCTGTTTAATACCTGGTGGGCAATTCAATACTCTGAATCTATATTAAACATGTTTAATATTAAAATGTTTAAGAAGCATTATTAAGGCTCAAAATAGGTACTCAAAAGTCAGAGCTGTATTTTGGTGTGCATGTATTACGAAATGGTGTTGAATTGTATGGTGCAACACTGGTTTTTCTACTTACAAAATTCATAGAATAAGCCCTTTTCAATCAGCCATTCTTAAAGGCTGATTTGGAGGGTAGGAGTATATATGACTCCTTCCCAAAACTGTACATGTAGGCTAAACAGTTGAATGCTGTTCCAGGAACCTGGATTTTACCCTTCTGTCTCCAGCATACAGTCCAATTTCATACTGAACAGCAGGTCAGTGAAAACAAGCTGTTGGAAGGTGAACAATCATTGCTCATTCTCTAATTCACAGAAACCTATCTTAAAACCTGAGTCTGATACTGAGAAGTATCGATCTCATAGCTGTTGACTCAGTAGGATTTATGCTAGAACATRTACAGATCTGAGAGAAACTGGATCAAGATTTGGGGCATATAAAGTTAAAAGGGTTTCTTTTTTAAACTTTGTTGTGGAKTTTGATCCCATTTGTAAACAATAGATGACACAACTTTATTAAGAATTCAGATACTGTGGAAAAATTCATAAAGAGATTAAAATCTTTCTTCAGATAACAGTATTAGTTACATTATTTGTTCCTAGCCCCATTTTTAGCTGAACTGCCATGCTTGACATTTTATAATGTGCACTCCACRTGCCTCCTCACTCATCTGAGGCAGAATTGTGATATAAAAGATGTTTCAGCAAATTTCAGTTTAGGATCTGATAATAGGATATATCAAGCAGTGTATAGTATTGGTTGTTGCTGTTCTTCCTGCCCATAATGCTAATTGTATGTACCTGGTATTACTTCTTCAGAAAAGGAATAGGGGGATAGAGAAGATGCTGTACTTCATTAGCCTGTTACTAGGAGAGCTGTCAGGTTTGGGGGCAGGATGCTGTATTTAGCAATCTACATCTGCTCAGGCCTCACCCAGCTCATGTCATGATTTGGGTGCAGTGCTGTTTGAGGGGTGCTGTGTGCTCAGCTCCAAGCTGCAGCCACTGCACTGACCTTCTCCTCTGGGCAGCACTGTCCTGTGTGCTTGTCAGTTCTCTGCTTTCAGGTATCACCCGCGTGTTCTGGATTTCTTCTGTCACCATCTCTGACCAAGGCTACTCATCTCAATTGCARTATCCTCTATCTTCTCTGTAGTTAGAAATCATAAAGCAAATTGGGCAAAGCCTGATGCATTTTGGATTTCAATGGCAAAGCTGGATGTTTTATTCCAAAAGCAGGGTCAGTGAATCTTCCCAAAATGCTGACATTTTCTACACGTGGTCCAGTGTTTGTTTTCATGCCCTAAGTTCTGACAACAGGGTCTGTTCTGGGCTATCCCAAACAGGACTAATATAAAGACTTAAACTTTCTGTGTCACGTTTCAAGAGAGAGTACTGCAATCAGCCCTGGGCTGTGGAGTGGCCCCAGGAGCTTATGATCCAGTGGACCATGAAATCTGTCTCAGAAAGATGAGATGTGGCATTACATTTTATGTAACACACTCTGCTCTGTAACTGGCTCTTTTAGTGCATGTGTAGAAACATTGAATTACTTGCAAGAGAGAATGGTGTATTGCTGTGGTGTTCAGGAGACACATTTTATGGGTGGGTTTCTCTATTTTTTCCTAAAGCAGCTGCATTTTTGGAAGTCACATGTCAGTACAAATGTACTTGGGACTATAGGTCTCCAGTACAGGGAGAAAAGAGAGATGGGGCCAGGGAAAGCTGCCTGATGAAATCACCAGGAGACTCATCTTTCTGTGTGGCAGGAGTGCATTTCCCACTCAGACACACTGCGTTGCTTTCTCGTTGAGCAAGTGAGAACAGTTTGAGGGCTGAGAAGTCTGTTTCAGTTTGGGAGTCACTAAAGGACAACAGCTGCTACAATCTAATCTGTGTTATCATTAATCCAGTTAACAATCAGCTGTTTTAACAATTAGCTCTGTTACCAGCTCAGTCCATTAAGGTCATTAAAACTCTCTTTGCTTTAATTTAACCCCTCAGGTTGCCACTTCCAGTAGGTGAGTACCCTTATATCCTAATGTAGAGTATGTTATGGTAACTAATGATCCAGGTCTGTTGTAGCCACTTGGTCTACTATTTGTATTTTTAATGACTCAGCAGAGACATGCCTTTAGGTGCTGCTGGGAACAGTCCTCTAAATCTTGAAAATCAATGATAAATGAAAGGAACTTAATTATAATTTGTACTGACAGCACTGCCTATTACTTAGGTTGCTAAGTATTTCCATTACATGATATTGGATCGTTTGTGGAGAGGCAGGCATAGGAATTGTGCTGTGATTTTTTTTCTGCTCAAAACTTTGTCAAACACTTACTATATGCTGAGTTTTTCCCATTCTGTGCATTTGACTAAGTTTAAATTGCTTAGGAAAATTTAATTAAAAACAGTTTGGCCTTATTGAAGAATGGGCTGATGAGAAAATGGAAGGGGAGACCAGAGAAATGTATATTCTTTTGCCTGTGTAATATTGTTCTGAATGACAGGTTGTGCTGTGAAAAGATCTTCCATCTCTCTGGCTTGAAACAGGAAATTAGTTTGATGACCAGCGCTCAAATCAAGAGGGCAGAATTAACTGATCTAAGAGCATGGGGCAGAGGGGCATGGGAATGGGGAGAGGCTGAAATTGCAAAAGGAAACCCAGGAAAAAAGAATGGACAGAGAAGTCTGAGAAATGAGAGAAGCCCAGSCCGAGAAAGCAGGGCTAGATAGACCAAGACTTGCTAGCAAGGAGAATAGGACCATCAGAGAGGGAAGAGTCCAGAACTGAGATGGGAGCAGATGGGAAGAACTGCATAGGAAATGTTAGGTGTGGGGCTGGCAGATAGGATAGCAGGTTCCCACAAAACACCTCTCTTTCAAGATGCTAGAGCAGCACCCAAGGTGTTTCCTTCTCACCCTCCCTTTGTTACAGGAAGCAGGCTGGCATGGTATCCTGCTCCCCTGCAGCACTAGCAGGTTGTCATCTTCCCTTTGTTGAGTCAAGTGGCAGAGGCCTGTGCGGAACTGATGTCTCCAGGTCTGCAGACCTGGAGACAGCAGTTCCACACATGAACCATATGGCTCCTGGCACTGCATCCCGTGATGGGAGGCCTTGGTCTGGCTTCCTGTTGGTAGGAACCTAGGAAACTCCAGTCCTTTCCTAGGCATCTTTGTACTCTCATTTTAACATCACATAAAGCACTCGGGGTTAGGGAGTGCTGAAATAAAGCTGCTTGTGCATCCTGGAACTTTTTCTATGCAACATAATTCCCTCCTCCACCCAAACATGCTTTGCTCAATGAGAGAGAGGAGTTATGCTCATAAGATGCACTTTTTGTCTGGCTTGCTGCAGAAGGAAAAATACAATGTGAGAGTCAGGGAGTTACTTGAAGAAAACTGCTGTAGCCACCACAGGAACATGATCTGGTCCTCCAAGCCAGCTGAGAGTTTGTGTGATGTTGAACAAGTCATTTTAAGCTAAACTTTTCAGAGGCTCTCATTAGCTATTGTACCTAACTTGTTGGAGATGTCCAATCCTAAAGCCTGGAAGAAGACTAGTAAGAGTACTGCACGCTCTGTTCTGAAACAGAAGTTTCACAAAAGTATTTTTTAGGCATCTGAAGTCAAGTACTGCTCAAATCAGCAGATACTTCTGAAATTGTGCCATCTGTGCTTAGCTCACTCACCATGTAATGGTAATAATGCTACTTCTAAAAGAAGGTTGTGGAAGATTTTGAAAATAAATTAGCTTAATGTTTTGTGATGCAGTCAAGAATAAAGAGTCGGATGAGGATGAAGGCTGGAAGAATAAAAAGAGCTGAAAGATTATACTATAAAGTACAGAGTCATGCACCTACCATCTAATGCAAATGTCTGCTATAAACATGGAGTTCATCAACTGGAAATTACAAAGGAGAAAGATCTGGGAGCATTGCTAGGTCTTGTGATAATTGAGGCATCACTTTCATGGTCTGTTACAATGTGATCTTAAAAGGTCTCAGCGGCTATCAGAGAAGTACTAATGCCTTTGAGCTTTTGGGAGAACTCATCTGAACACTTGTCTGTATTTCGATCTTCACAGCAGAAAGATGAGAGCAATCTAGAGAAAGGGCCAATGAGGCTGTTACCACAGTTGGAGGAATGGGTGGCCAGTTTTAAAAGGTAAAGAAAAAAGTGTGACCTTGCAAAATGAAGATGAAGGGATGAGAAGACAGCAGTTTGTAAATATACATGAAGGATTAACAGCAAGATGGAAACTGGATGAGCTGAGATACAGATTTTGGCACAACAGCCTTTGAGATGAGGTTTGGGATGAACAGGAATAAGGTGAGGTTGAAAATCAAATAGTTTTTTAAGAGAGTAGTGAGAGTCTTGGCAGCATCCCAAAGGACAGAGTGGAAGGGAGACACCTTGTTGGGCTGGAGGTGAGGCTTGAACCCTTTGACAAGGGTGTGAGCAGGGCTTGGGCTCAGACTCAGGAGTCTGTAGCCAGTTAAATGTGTTAATTGTACCAGATGCAGCATGCACGCTTGGACATCCTGCTTTCAGTGTGCGTGGGTGGTTGACCTTTTCTTTCTCTCAAGTGAAATCAAGTCATTAGGAATTATCTCTAAATATTCTTGCCCCATACTTCAGAGCTCGAGCTGCTTTAATCTTAGTAAACCTTGGGGAGCCAGATTACCAGTGTATCTGCCCTGCAGAGTGTGGGAGCATATGAGGAGATCTCTTTCAGTTGGCTGGTTTTTAACGTGCAGCCAGAGAGGTCTGTTGAGTGCCTGAGCATGTGTCCAAAGAAGGAGATGTATGTGCTCTCTGTTAGCAGTTCCAAGATGCAGAAAAGCCTCATGTCTGTTTGCTCCAGGATATCTATTTTTCCTGGTTTATGCAGCATGTTTGAATTGAAAAACTAAGTTGCATAAGGGCTGAAGGAAAAAATATATCTTTGGAGTGGAAACATTGCCATTCTCAGCCTTTGGATGGCTTCCACTTCATGTTTGTCACATGCAATTCATATCTGAAAGGAACGTGTGTCACTGCTGATGTGATGTGCCATGTCATAAAAGCTTTGGTGACATTTTTTGACCTCTTAAAAGTCTAATGAAAGAGGTTTGCAACRTGTAAATGCCATCTGCCATGGCAAAGCAGCTTCCCAGTTCTCTAATCACATATGCCTCTTGTGAAATGCTGCATCACCTTGAAAAAAATCAGCATATTAATGGAGGAAGCTTGTCGTTTCAGTCATTCCCAGATTCTTTACATAATTCATCTATTAACGTTTTTTTGCTTATTAAGAACCCTGAGGGATGGAAGTTGCAGCAAATCCACGATAGCTTTAGGAGTTCTGTTTCATTAGAGCTGTATTTACTTTCTGATTTTTTGGTACTCTGAATTGGAACCATTCTCCCTAGGATCTTAATCTTTTGCAGATACTCATGGGGTTCACAGATGGAAGCGTGAAAAGTCTGAGCTGTCTCAGGAACATGTAACAGGACTTTTGGGGGGCGTGTGAAAACAGGGGAGTGTTCTTCATTAACCTGTGTTTGTTCCCTCAGACTGTTACGGGAACTGAGATGTGCTAATTATTTTAAATTGATTCAACTTATATCACACCAGTAGCCTCAGGTGTGGGATAAGGAGACCAAATTTTGGGTTCAGTTTTTGCCAGGCTGACAACTTGTATAATGAACAGTTTTGAATTAGTAGGGACAGTTTTTACAGCCTGGAAAAAAATAAGCAGAGTGTTTCATGCTTGGATAGGAGAGAAGAGCACTTTATCCACTTATCTTTTACTTTGCATAGTGCTGTTGTTGGGTGCCTTGGCTTTTACATGTCAATAAGACAAACTTTCTAAGGAGAAGGTTTATTGCAGGAAATGTGTCCATATTACAGGCCACATACACCACATGCATTAATTTCTGAGTAACAATGAGAAAAAGCTACTTCAGATGGTGCTGGGGAAGAAAACTGCATCTCTACAGACTGTGGTGAGAGGCAACAGATCTCCCTTCTGTCATAAACGGTGCTTTTTGTGTTTCCTGAGAAGTGTGCAGGCATTGTCTAGCCCTCACAGCCAGCGCTGAAGTTAGGTCTGTTTTTATCGCTGCATTACAGGCAGGGAAGGAGGTGTGCTGAAAAATGAAGTGACAAGACTAGCAAATCTGTGTAAGCAGCAAACCAAGATACCAGAAGCCCTGGCTTGCCAACCTGTCTCATTACATCATGCCCAAGTGCCCTGGGCAAACCCTGTTCTTTTGGCTGTGTTTGTACATAGCATTGGTGACATAGCAGGCTTCAATACTCATTCTAATTCTGATTTTTATACWTAAGATTATCATTTCCCTGACAGCACCTATCCTCAGGCTCCCTATTGGTAAATAGATCTTTTCATTTCTTCATTGGGGTATTGAGAGGTGATGCTAGATGTGCATGAGTGTCTCAGAACAGATAAATAAAGAGTATCATCTAGGGACCAGAAGCCTGTGAGCATCACTCTGGATGTAGTGTTCTGAGGTGGCAGTGGTATTTCTCAGTCCAGCACTTGCAAGACTAAGTCATTACACTGTGCTGCTGCCCTCCTAGCAGACCATGTGTTAAGGTCCCACTGTGCACGTAGTGCCCCAAGGGTCCCGCTTGCAGATGGAGYGGTGAAACCCAAAAGCTGCTGTGCAGGAGTTCAGTAGGGTTTTTGTAACTGCTTTGCCATGCAGCCATTTTATCCCTTTTATGTTTGACCTGTTTTTATAGGTCATGCCGAGGTTTGGAAAACAAGCTTATTCTTAATTGCCATTCACATGAACCATTCTTAATTTTAAGAAGCTAATATGGCAGTTGGGTGGGATAAATTTTTGCATTGGCTGCTCTGCAGTAATGACTGTTTCGCCTGGTTTGGCCCTGAAACAGAAGGAGAAGCCATCTCTTTTTTGCAGTAGTTGCAAAGTGACAATGGTTATATGAGCAGTTACTGCAGGCTGGTTGGTGCAGTGTAAAACTACACTCTGTTTTATTGTGAAATTAGCCTGTTCCTGTGGCCTGGGAGATACCA
Organism: Amblyornis subalaris; assembly: GCA_018881555.1. Taxonomy (NCBI): domain Eukaryota; kingdom Metazoa; phylum Chordata; class Aves; order Passeriformes; family Ptilonorhynchidae; genus Amblyornis; species Amblyornis subalaris. The sequence continues at coordinate 3,805,119 of JACAXG010000058.1, forward strand.
GTGCAAGGACCTGAAACAGACTATATTTGAACTCCTTAGAGGATATTGTGTAGCTTTTTATCACAGCCCAGTCATAGCTGACATTTAAAATATGCAGCAAGAAAGAGGGAGGGAGATCAGGAGATGTCTCAGTAGAGGTATTGCAGCCCATCTGGGCTTTTCAGAGCGAGAAACTGTACCCAGCTGAGTATCACTGGATGGTATCAAAATGCTTGCTTTCCTGTCTGCTTAAATAATAACCAGGTACACCATGAGTGGGAAGGGATTTTCAGGGCAGAAAAACTACTTAGCATCCAGCTAAGGAAACAGCAAGGCACTGCCGTTGGGAAGAGCTGGGCCTGCTGCTTTGCTTCCAACTCTTAGCAACTTTTTTCGTTTTAGGAACTTTCCGCTGTACTTTCTGTGAGACTGAAGTGGAAGAAGATGAGTCGGCAATGCCCAAAAAGGATGCAAGGACACTCGTTGCAAGATTTAATGAGCAGATTGAGCCCATCTATGCGCTGCTTCGTGAGACAGAAGACGTTAACTTAGCCTATGAAATCCTGGAGCCAGAACCCACAGAGATTCCTGCCCTGAAGCAGAGGTGGGAATATGCCTGCTCTTCTCTCACTGCACTGCTTCCTTGTAGTGTGTTCCTCTGCTCTGTGGGGCTTTCCCAAACCTTGTGCATTGACGACTTACTTGTTCAGCACCAACTACGCAAGCAACTGACAGATACCCTAAGTAATGTGTGGTTTATAAGGAGATGGGGCTGTAGCCTTTTTTTGCTAAACAAGGCAGATGACYGTTCGGGTCAGCCTCTTGCATGTTATTTTGTGTGAGGTGGGATGCTTGAATTACCTGCTGCTTGCTGTGCTGCTGCTGGTATGGGCACCAAACCCTTGCCCCAGTATTTAAGAAATGAAAACTGCAGTTGCTTGACAGAGCTCTGAAGGTGCCATCTGTGCTGTCTTCTATCTCTTACCTTTCATCTATTCCTTTTTCTTCTACCCAGCTTTTGGAACTAAGCCATCTGCAGTCTACACCTTGTAGTTCGAATGCACATACTACAACATTCTAGTTCGAAGACATTACTTGTAATAAGGGTTTGGGGTTTTTTTCTGATTTTGTCCAACTTGTTACACACCTCTTCTTTTCAGGAGGAGACCATATTGGAATCAAAAATTCTAAAATGTTCTTACCCATGGGAAATGACGCTTTCTTTCAGAACATTCCTAGCTGTACAAAAACAGATGATGTTTAAATAATGCAGAAAGATGTGGGGAGCTGTCAGTTTTGTCAGCTGTGGTAAAATGTGATGCACTTCTCTGCATTTAAAAAAAAATTAATTAAACACACAGGGGAAAAAAACTATACCATGAGGGGAAGCATTCCCACAGTGCCTTGGGGTGCTTGGCTTTAGTAAATAGGAGAGCAAACAGGATACTCTTTTTTTCCTCTCAGGCTAACCTTGAGAGAGAACGTTACTCATATATTCACGCTAGACAGCTTCTAATTAATATAATAAAAATTCTTTGTCTATTCATAGTCTTCTTCTAGCCAAGAAGGTAGCTATTTTTCCTCATCATTCTATTAGAAAAACAGAATGCAACAGAAGCAATATAAAGAGCAGAAGAGATTTTTCCAAGGTCACTGAACGTGTCTTTGGTGATATGGGGAGTTCTTTGAAGCCTTTCTACCCAAGCTGAATCACTAGACTTTGCTTTAAAGTCCCTTTTCTGTAGTTTGAGTAGTAGAACTGGGATAACCCTACCAAAAAGAGTAATTTTTCAGTCTTCTGCTTCTGTGTACAGGAAATTATCACAGCAGAGACCTGGTGCAGTCCCATGATTAAATACCAGCGCCCACTTACTTGACTCTTAAATACTTAAAAAACATTGTAAATGATTAATTACTCTGTGCAAGGAATGACAAAATAAATAGGCAGCTTTTTAAATGCTTATTTGAACACAACTTGCTTCGGCACATACAATGATTTAATTATTTATTAACTCTTATTAATTCAAAGCAGCTAATTCCATGAAAGCACTGCTGTGAGATTTTTTTAAAGTGCCAAACCCTGGGTTATTTATTCTCTCACTTTTTATGGAGTCTTGAATGTCTGAAATCATTGACAAAACTGACATTTGGTGATTCTGAAACAAACGGAAAAGGTCACCAAATGCCTGCATCTTCTCTTTGCAGTAACTCAGGCAACTTTATGTGTTTTCAGGAGAGTTACAGCTCTAAGTGGCCCCACTGATATTGCATAACTGTCATTCACCTGCCTTGGGAAAGTGGGTAGATCTTCATTTATGTTTTCATAAGAGGCTGTTAATTTTCTTAATCGTGGGAGAGCATGAATTAGCATCACAGGTTTCAAAGTAAACCTGCTTTACTTAAGCCCTTCTCTGTGGTTTTCGAAAAATTATGGATTTTAATAACGCCTCTATTTCCTTGTATCAAAATAGCATGATTTCAATTAACAAAAAATCTTCACAGAATTAATTTTCTGTGGTCATGCTGTCAAGAACCACGGGTTGTCTGTTGCAAAGCTGAAGCTCTTAAGAGCAGCACAATGAAAATATGTTTCCCTTCAAATACGGCAAAAAAAGAGTTATCCCCATTACGCAAGACCTTTCTTAATAGTCTGGGCGGGATTGAGATGAAAATTTCAAATTGTTTGCCCATTGCACAGTGGTTTCTGTGGGCCGTACCTCAGCCATGTCAAGGACTATTTATGTTGCCTTTAAAGGCAGCTAAACCACTCATTAAGGGATTTCCATCAGGGTARATAAAACAACTGATGGGTAACAGAGCAAATGTAGCCACATGTGGGCCACTGAGCTGCTAGAGCTCCTGTCTGCAGGGTGGCCATGTGAAGCCTAGACTGAGGTGGGGGAAAAGCAGATCATGGATCTAAGAGAGAAAGAGAGAGAGAGATTTAAAAGTACATTGCCTTCATCTGCTCTGTGCTGCCTGTAAGGCAGCCCACACACCTGGCCTTTTGCTGATGCCTCATCCAGGGTGTCTCATCCTGTACTTTGGAACAGGTTGCTGAACAGTAAGTTCTCTTCTTGCAGAAAGAAGTGTTCCCCTGCTCAGGTAGTCTTGAGGTGTTGCTCACACCCTCCAACAGTGTCACTGAAGATAAAAAGAAGTAAATTGAGGCACATTTGCAAAGCTCACTGGGGTCCAAAATTAGACAGAAAGTGTCTAGATGGTTCCACCTCAGTGTGGGACATTGCAGTAGATTAAGTGAAGTAATTAGTACTGTAGGTGTCTCTTAGAACTGTTACTTTCATTTTTGAAACATTCCTGACGTCTTGGAATAAGTGTTTTGCTGCTAAATGATTCCACATAGAGAAAAAGTCAGTTTCAGGCACACCTACAGGGGCCTCTGTGCAAAAGTATTATCAGGTAGTTCCTGGCACTACTGAGGGTTTAGTGTCATGCTGTAGCCATGGGGAGGGAGAGCTTGGGGAGAGCTGCATTGTACATCCTGYGAGGAAAGTGGATTACATAAAATCGTCAGGGAAACGCTAGTTAGAGATCTCTATTGTGTGGGAAGCAGAGTGGTGCTTTTCACAGAACACACGCCTGTCTTGGAGAGCTGAAAGGTACCAACACTTGAAATAACACGCTGGGAAGAAGGTCTCTGTGTGGTTCCTTGGGTTATATAAGCAATACGTGTGCATGAGCCTTCTGCCCCAAAAGTCAAGGCTGCTGTGAAGCTCTCCTGGCAGAGCTGGCTGCAGGATTGCTAAGGACACAGGACACACGCTAATGTGGATGCTGTGAAGTATTTTGCTAGCAGATCCTAGAAAATTCACTACTGAGAGGTTGTGAGTAGCCCTCGATCAACACTGTGGATGAACACAGCAATATTTTTTATCTGGGGAAGAGCAATGTTCACATACCTGTGTATTTTCCCCTCACTGTTTACCCCTAAAAATCCAGCAGAATTAGCTCATCAAGCAGTGGTTACATCCTTGCTGAACTACAAAAAAATTGCATATTATTCAGGTCTTCTCCAAGTGTAACTTTATTTTAAGCTCCTTGGTTGGAGAAAGGTCATTGGGTAGACAGCAGCAACTGAACCATGCTCACTGATGACAACTGTCGGCTCAGCTGGCATCACTGAGTATCCCTGATGGATTTGCTCTGGACAGGAGGAGGAGTCAAGGCAGGGCTAATCCTCATGAAAAGCTGTAGGTACCACTGGCAGTCAGATAACTGAAATTATTTGGCTGAGAGTGGGTGCAGTCTGCAGCAGATCTGTTTCTCTGAAAAAATGAAATATTCTGAAGAAGAGGAACAGTCAYGTTTGGCTTTCCCCACCCAGAGAGCAGTGAGTTTCCATTCAGCCACTTTCCCTGATCCATGCATATGTAGCAGCACAGGCCAGGGAGTATTTTAGGCTCATTGCCATCATCAGTGTGCAGAAAATACTTCACCTGATATCCTCTTTCAATCAGATCCAAGCGGGAATGTTTTTCTCCATCAGTCTCTTGAGCTAAAAGGGGCTCTGGAGGAAAATGTGCTGAAAGCAAAGAAGGGCCAGGCTTTGACTGCCATACCCTTCGCATTGGTCAGCACCTTTCTTTCTCCAGGTTTTCCACGATGAAAACAGCTCTTCTGTCTCCTCCTGCACACCACCAGCACACAAAGCCCTTTGCCCACCTCTAGTCCTCTGATTTGAAGGTGCTCTCCTTTCTTCTCTGCCTGGGCTCCCCAGTCCTCCCAAGGCTGTGTCTGTGGATAGTACAGATCTATGTAACACAGGAGAGGTGACTTTTCATAYGCATTGTCACTCACAATTCAAGCAAAGGTTTGAATTGTGTTTTTCACAGAGAGTTAACTCTTTCAGGAATCATGTGATTAATAACAGTCCACAGCTCTGAGCATGCTGGGTCTCTGAGCCTACCACCTGCCTTGGTTAATCTTTAGTGCTTTTTTAATGCAGTATATGGTTGCTGTGTGAAGGCCAAAAAGGCCTTCCAAATACCTTTTCCAAAATTCCTTTTCCAAATACCAGACTACTATTCAACTGTGTTTTGCTGCTGTGGCTTTTGTTTCAGGGAATTCTGGGATTTTATGTTTGTTTTTTATGTTTGTTTTTACAGTGCATCTGCATCTCTAGTGCTGCCACTTTTCAGTGTCTGTGATGGATGTTGCCATGGCCTTATGTAGGGTTTCCCATTAGAGATCCACAAGTTTCCCAAACCAGCAAGCTGGTGCAGAAATTCCTGGCAGCTCATGTTAGAACTGATAATGAAAGTTCTCAGTGCAGATCACGAGAGATAACTAATCATAATTTAAGTGTTTCTGGCTAAGGAGGGGCTTGTTCTGAGTGCTCTGTTTTTATCTCTTTGGCTTTCATGTAGCAAGGAGCGTGCAGCTGGTGCTGGCTCAGCGGCAGCAGCCGGCCTTGCGGGTGGACACCATCGGGAAGCATGGACTACAAAAGGACCATCATATGAGGACTTGTATACCCAGAATGTTGTCATCAGCATGGAGGACCAGGAGGATCTTAACCGGTCTGCAAGTGAAGGAAAGCCAGCCAGAGAGAGACCCATCTGGCTGCGTGAGAGCACGGTGCAGGGGGCTTATGACCCCGATGAAATCAAAGATGGTAAGAAAATTCACAGAGCAGAAGTGCTGCTCAGCTTATACAATGCCTTTGTAGTGCTGACAAAAACATGTTCTCCTGTGTGTGTGCAGCTGCTGCTCCCAGCACTGGAGTTTGCCTGCTCCCCTCTCCAAAGCACCTGTGTGTAGGCAGATATAAAAATTCTTTAGATCCAGGATTGAAATCTAGGTCAGTAAAGCTGAGCTGTCCACGAAATTTTGTGGGGGCTTCTAAAATGTTAATTAACTGTTATGTCTTCCACCTTGAGAGCTTATTGCTTCTAGATGAAGGTCTTTCAGTTTCATGTAGAAAGCTGCCTCCCTAATAGGTTGCTGCTGAAAAATAACATTTATTAATGTTCAGTGACTTTGAAGTCTATCAAATCTACCAGGGAGCTATGCTCCCAGCCTTCTTGCCAATTGTTCCTCAAAACTTGTTACGTATGAAGAATAGTCAGAAATAAAGCTGCTGGAGGTACAGTAGGAAGGTATGACACCATGGCAGGTGAATCTTTATTCCTTTCTGTTTGTTTCTCATTATCTTTGCATCTATTTTCATTCATCTTGGGGTTGGGTTGTCCACAGACCATGGTCAAGATCTTATAACCATTAGTAGAAACATTCTGCTTTGGTATGTGTGCTATTTAAGCTTATACACTAAAAATAGGAAATGGAGACTTTTTATGATTTTTACAAGAGTGAGTCAATAGATACGATCTTTCGAGTCATTGGAGGACTATGAACTGAAGCTGTTCATGCCCTAGGAAGAAAAGATGGCAAAAGGGAGCCACACGTGTGAGCACGAGACCCTGGAACTCGTGCAGTGTTCAGGAGAGGAGTGGAGTATTTAGGTATAGCAGAAGTGAAGAAAATGGATGTGATAAAATGGTCAGAAGATATGTAAAGATCTTGTTCACATTAAATGCTGTTCAAGCGTATGGATCCCCAAACATTTTTCAAATAGATTAAACAAAGTGAGATGATTGGAACAACCTGCTCCTGCAGTYTGTAGCAGATGTTGTTGTTACTCACCAGCTATGGCGAGTTCTCACCCCATTTTTCTGCCAGCCATTCAATTCACTTGTAGTTGTAAATGGACTCCTTGAGACAACTTTTGGTTTACACAACATAAATGTTTCTCAAGATGCCACTGAAGGACTTGGAGGTGGAGTATGTCTCCTTACAGCATGATGGCATCACTGCTTAACCTTCTCAGCTACTGGAGATCAAAGAGGGAACTTCTGGAAATAGCCTGGAATTGCTGCTGCAACACATAAACAGGAAGGACAGAAACTTGGGACTGTTGACAGAAAAGATTCACTGCTTGGATCTGGCAAGAACAGTTCTTGCAAGCAGAAGACAGCCCACTCCTGAGCCACAAAGTCAGACTTTGTGAGCTACCACAGGCTGTCGTCGTTTCACAGCTCTCAGTGATGTGAGCTGTGATATTATTTCACAGAGATGCTCTCCCACAGCCTCTTATGCTCCACAGTCACAAGCAGTGAGCTGAGCACAAGGTTGCCAACAGGATGCCTTTACTCTTCTTTTCTTTCAAGAATTTGGCAGTGCTCTAATATTAGTAGTTGTAGCTATCACCTATTACTACAACTTCATTTACAATGAAAATAGAAGTTTGGTGAAATCAGGTGTGGTTCTTTTGGCCTTTATTTTACCACAGGAGAGGAGTGGCTGCAGACTGCCCTGGCTTTTTGTGCTAAATGCAGAACTTCTTTAGTTTGCCTGTTTCACAGTATTTTTTCATCTCAAGYTGGAAAATGTAACCGGTGCATTTCTGACCCCGGGGAGAAAGGCTTGGGAGCCACCTGCCTGGATGTGGTCCTGAAACCATGAAGGTCCATATCTTGGACGAGCAGGCAAGTGGCTTCCTGTATGAGGGCAGAATGCCATCACCTCAACTCCAGCAATTGTTCGTAGGCAGCATCTTCTGGTGCAAGACAGAAAGTTTGCCACAGGGAGCCTGTCCTGCTTTTTAGGCCTTGTTTTTATGGAAGGTTCTCCATATTTTATTTCTTGTTCTGTTTTTTATAWTTTTTTTTTTCCCATACTGCCTGTAGTTTTATTGGTGCTGGATGGATTCACAGCCCTCTCATGAAATGTAGGATTAGGAGAGGTTTTCTGTGGAATGCTACTTTTTGAGCAAAATTTTACCTTTTGTGTCCATGAACTGCAGACATCCTGCCTACCAGAGCCATTTCAAACCCTCCCAGCTATTGTACAGCCAAGCTCACCGAAAGAGGAGCACAGGCCAGGTGTGTCAGCTGGGGCACTGCAGTCCCCTTCAGATAAGAGGTGCAAGTAGGGAGCCATAGGGACAGTCTGGGCTGTGTTTCAGCTTGGAGAGCAGGCACTGCTTTAGCACTGCACAGCTTGGCTGCAGGCTGTCAGCTGCATCTGCTCCACGAGAGACATCCTGCTCCATGCCATCACCAACTTCCTGTAGCGAGCTTTTCCCTTCCTGCCTGATGGGTGCACCTCTGAGCTTACCAGACATGGCTGCTTTAAGTGTTTCCACAAATTCCTTGTCTTTGTTTTGCTTCTTTGTCTTAATCCTTATAGACAAGGAGCTCAGCAGGACAGAACCTGGGCTTGGGTCTGCATTTTATGGTCTATGCTGGCAGCACCTTGTGGTCCTGGTCATCACAAGTGCCCTGGGCTGTGGTCAGACAACCTGGAAACAAAGGGACAAAAAGGAAACAGCCTGTGCTTGTTCACCTCTGAAACACCCCCGGGATACTTGCTGTATCTCTGACAAGTGTCATCACTGGCTGCATAGTCTGGGTATCTGAAGTCCAGATTTAGCTCCCAAGGACTGCTTTGCGTTCTGCTCCACTGTAGTGCCCGAGTTGGACACATTCCTGGGGAAGTCTTTTCCAGGTGCCTGCCCATCATGCATTTGTTTTCTTCACTTGCAATGTACTTCTGGCCAAGGCTTCCAGCTGGGAGCCACAGTGACTCTAGGTGTCCCAGGTCCTAGGAGATGTCAGTACTTGCTCTGACATTATGAGAAAAAACCTATCTCTGTCTTTTAATCGAGAGGAGGAGGTGGCATAGAGAAAGTGTGTGACTTGGCCAACAGTGCTCAGTGGCAGTAATTAAAAAGGTTAACAAAACCTTCAGGGCCGTCACATAGATCTCTGTGAGGAAATGATCATTCCCTTGTGTCCCTTTGCAGGGGGCCGGGATCTGGATGCGTTCCAGGAGCGTGAGGAGAGCCGGGCAGGCCTGGATGACAATGAGGAGGTGATGCGCGCCCTGCTCATCCACGAGAAGAAGACACCTTCTGCTTCCACCGTCACCGTCGGCAGTGCTGCTCCTCTCTCCGGTGGCAATGCCAGTGACTCCGAGAGCGAGACGAGCGAGTCAGAGGAGGAGTCCCCTCCCCGCCCGGCTGCCACGGCCACCACTACATATGGGCTGGAGGAGGAGGAGGAGGATGAAGAGTTCGAGGTGGTGGCAGAAGACCCCACTGTCACAGTGGCTGGGCGGCCACACTCTTACAGCCAAGTGAGCCAGCGCCCTGAGCTGGTGGCCCAGATGACACCGGAGGAAAAAGAGGTTTACATAGCCATGGGGCAGCGCATGTTTGAGGACATGTTTGATTAACTGGTTCCTGCCATGGCATTTTTTAAAAGGTGACTTTGTACACCAGAGGCTCCTCAGCAGAGCAGAAGACTGAAGCGCATCTTCTCTTCCCTGTGAGCAGGTTACTGCAGCTCAGCATTGCTCATCTCAGGCATCCTGCTCGCCAGAGCAGGGGAGCAGGAAAGCTGCATGTGCCAAAACACGTAGGACAAGCCTCAGAAGTGAGGATGCTTGCAAGGTAAAAATCTGCTTCGAGGTGCCCTGCACTGGCACTGCTTTAACCTTCTCCAAGGCCCTAGCAGCTCCTTCCCCCGATGGCTTTAATTTGATTTTTGTTGCGGATCCCAGTGAAGTCCACATCTGTGCCCTCACAGGACATAAGGGCTCCATAGTCTGAGCAGAGTGCTGTGCAGAGGAAGGTGTAAGTAACATACAGCTGCCTGTGCTCAGCGAGGGGAGAGGAGAGGGAAGCTCTTGTCTGCTGATGGCAAGCTTGGGCAGGGCTTGCAGCTGCCAGCAGCCACTGGCCACCAGAGTGGCTGTTTCTAAGCAGGCCTGTAGGCAGCAACCTTTTCTTGCTCCCRTTACCTCCCTACCGGCACTCAGCACCTCAAGGTCAGGTATAACTTGAAACAGGCAGAGTGAAAGCCTTGGCAAGCATACACTGTCACTCTTTGTCAGTGTAACAAATGCCCTCCGTGGATCTGAGCTGTCAGTGCTCTGACTTGCCGGGAGATACCTTCATTTTCCAGTACTGCTGCCTGTTGCTTCTGCCTAGCACTGTCCAAACTCCACTGTTGCAGACAGTTTGTGGTGGGCAGGGCTGCTGTCAGGCAGTGCCAGAGAAGTAGCATAACTAAGTTTTATTTGCAATCTCACCAGGGCTATATGATTTTAAGAGGAATTACACAATTTTGAATTCTGCTTGGCACACTCTTTTACTACAGAAGGACATTTATCAGTGCCTATAGAGCAATATAATGTTTTTAATGTTTTTCTCTTTCAATTGAAAATGTTGGTTTTTTAAATTGTTGTGTTTTCCTACACAGTACTACAATAAAACAAAATTATAAAAGAATTCTGTGTTCCAGAGGGTAGGGGCAGCATTACGTGCTGTTCCACTTACATGGGTGGTACAAATTTGCTGTTCACTGAGACTGTAAATCTGTTTTATACTAACTATTCTTTCTATGTTCTGCTAACCTTGTAACGCCTCCTTTGTGGTTTGATTTTCAGCTTCTTGATATTTTGAATCCCCTCTTTTTTAAATAGTGTTTTAAATTTTCTTTTAAGTCATTTTAAAGAGGAATAAATAAACAGAAACTTCTCCCCTTTGTCATCTTTCAGTTTGTCTTGTGCCTAGCTGGGAATGTTGTTTGCTTATCATTTTGATTTACTGGACTTAAGAAAAAAACCAACAATTTGAGCTCTCTTTTGAGAGGCCTGTTTGAAATCCCACTGCACATTGTTTCTCCTTACCAGAGCTTCTTGAATGCCTCCTGGAGTCTCCTGCACTTCCAGGACGGATATTTCATTACACCAGTGCTATGGGAGGCTGGTTTTGATCAGCACTTCCATTCCTTTCCTCCTTCCTCAAGGGAAGCGTGGGCTGATGGTGGAGGACTCCCAGACATCATACTGCTGGTTAAAATGGTGTCCTTGTGTAGACAGGCTTCCACGATCTGGTATCAAGCTTCCAGATATCAAGTCACAGAGCTGATAAGTCAGATTCAGTGATCAGCTAACAGAAAAAACTGTGCTGTACCCATTCTGTCTAGATTTAATCTGGCTGAATTCAATATTAACACTGGAGAAAAGCAGGTAGATTTACCAGGAGCCAAAAACAGAAACAGAACTAATCCTGAATCAGTACAGCTACTTGTGCTTGTAACTCACCAGGACTTTATACTGAGCTTTCAGTTTGCAAAATCAAGCTGTAGGTTTAGTAAAGCTTAAGTGAAGAAATATCCAGCATAACAATCTATAAAGTAGTGGTTTTCTTAATAAACACATTTAATTGTGGTTTCTGCAGCGGTTGCAGTTTCAGTCATTCAGCAAGGCATGTCCTGCACATGAGGGAATCAGAACAGTGGCTTGCCTTCCATCTCTCATCCACCTTATGCAGTCCTCGGRGGGACTGGAAACGTGAGGTACAGGAGCAGATGCCATCATTGTTTCCTGCCCTCTCCAACAGCTCCTGGCATTAGAAAGGATGGCTGCTCTGCTCTATTCCAGACGGTCCAGGCTGTTGGCAAAGGACACTGCTGCTTCCCTGTCTTGACAAGCATGGCTTGAACGAACAGGAGCATGTACAGTTGATAGCGTTCTCTTTCCTGCAGCTGAACAGAGCTCTATACACATGCCAGGAGGGGAAAACAGCCACTGCAAGCAAAGCCAAGCACCGCCAGCAGGTCGTGCTAATGCAAGGGATGAAGCCATCAATTCTGAGGCAGGCCCAGTCATTTCCTCTGCCTGCTGGACACGTGTGCTGCATTAACACTAACCCAATAAGGCTGTTGAGCGCTGAAGCCTTCCTGGGTGAATGTTCTGTCTAACCCCATTCAAACCAGTTTCTGTGTCTGCTTCCGGCCTAAAGTACATTTTATCTGATAAGTGATCTCTGAGAGTTGAAGAAGCGCTTAGACAATGCTGTTAGGCACATGGTGTGATTCTTGGGGGTGTCCTGTGCAGGACCAGGAGTTGGACTTCGATGATGCTTGTGAGTCCCTTCCAGCTCAGGGTATTCTATGATTCTGTGGGTGTACATGAGGCCAGGACACTGCTGCTCTGTCTGGAAAGAGAACTGCATTTCTCAGGTTTCTTATGCTCCTCTTCCCAAGGGTCAGAGGTGCCTCTCCCAGCTGGATGAGAACTGCCTCTGTTCCTGCTCCCATTGCAGGTCAAAGAAACCACAGTAGTTATGTCGTCCCTGGCCCAGTAACAGAGCAGGCCAGAGCAGATCAGCTAAGCTGTTGATGGAGGGAATGTCCACTGTGAACCCTGGAAAACAGAAATGTTATAACCTTTTCTACTAACCTTCCAAAAATTGGCTTCCTCCATCCAACTCTTCTTTTCCTGTGTTGCTGCCTCCTTCAGACTTGGATTAAACAGACTTGCTCTGTGAGAGTCAAGGGATTTGAAGATCCCCTGGAGGAATCCTGGAGGGCAGAAAAATAGTCTCCTCCCTGAGCCTTCTAAGGAGCAATGCCTCAGTGATGCCTGCAGCACCAGGACATGCTGCGAAGTTTTACAGGGCCTGGGAGGGGGAAGCAGCCTGCTGTTCTTGGGTGTCTGTCTCCCACTGTGCCTCCACAGGAGGAGAGAGAAAATTGTCTCAGGAATCAAATGCAAGACAAAGCCTTCATGGATATGGAAATTTTATGAGCAGGTGGAAGGACATGTCAGCAGCAGGGCAAGCCAGCAGGCTTTCCAGGGGCGGGTTGTGGGGGAGAGGCAGCAGTCCCCTTCCTCTTGTGTGTGTCACTGTAAACACGGGAGGCTGTGGGCTCTGTCCTTTGGAGCAGGGAGGTGTCAGTTAGTGCTCCAGGTGATTGCCCTGGGCTGCCCAGGACTGGTATTGCCTTATCCCACTGGAAGCCCTGGCCAAGGTAACCATGCCCCAGGCTTGTTCACAGGAGGCTTGGGAGTATTGATCTAAGCATGGACAGCCTAGGATCCCTAAGCATCACAGTACACTCGTGTAAAGTGTATTGACTGTGAGACAACACAGCCTCTTCTCCAGCAGCAGAGGAGCTGGGGCTGAAGAGTAGCTTCTGTCTGCTGAGCTGCTTCCAGAATAATGATCAATATTTACAAAGTCCAAAGAGATCATCACTCATACAGTCTTGATAGGAGGCATAGCGATATGCTTGAATCTGTTGAAGATGTGAATTCACAGAGTCATGGAGAGGCCACTGCTGAAAGGAGTGGCAGCCCAAAGTGTGGGGAGCAATGTCTGAGTGCTGGTGCTCTTAGAAAGCTGCCTGCCTGCCTGCCTGTTCCGTCCCAGCAAGCAGAGAGCAGAGCCCCAGCAGTGCCGGACTGTTTGGGATTACAGCCCTGTCACTGTGGCAAAGCTATTTTCTCTCTCTCTCAAAGTTATCCAGGGAAATCTGGGCTTTTGCCTGTTTGTGATACATAAATGAGTTGCCAGGAGGTGGTTTCTTATTTACCAGCATTTAGCTCGAGAGAGAGAATGAACCTAATTTATATTCAAACAAAAATCAGATTTTGGAAGCACCTGGCTTATCATTAAAAAACATTAAGGACAGTGAGTATTTGTGCAACCATCCTGAAGCAGCAGACAGAGAGTCTCTGAACAAGATGCTTTAAATATAATAGGTATTTTTGCTTAAAATATGTTTGTGACCTAAATATAATTGAATTTCCATGCCTTTGAAGGGTTTGATGCTAATGAAGCAGGCGGGGATGGCAGAGAGGAGGCTGAGGCAGCCGCATSGGAAGCGGCTCCACCGCAGTGCGTTAGAGCCCCTGCGTGCGCTTCGCCCCRGCTGTCACAGCCACCAATGCGCCAGCCCTGCCCAGGGCTGGCCAGGCAGCAGGAGGAAGCCTTGGGCTGCTCAGCCAGAGAAGCAGGCAGGGATCCAGCCAGAAAATGAAGGCTGATCAAATGCTGTTCCAGCGTTAATGTCTATGTACAAAAAAAGGTACATCTGGCAAGGAGGAAAAATCACATCTCACAGAGGAGTGATTAAAGCCCTGACATATTGCTTGTGCTTATTTTTCACCTGGAATCTGTATCACCAGTCTCTGCCGTCCCATTACTTGCTGGAAGAAGGCGAGTGAGCAGTGGTAATTTTGCAGTGAGCTAAAATTGTGCATAGAGCTGAGAAGCCTGGCTCAGTTCCCCCTGGTAAAGAGATCCTCCTAGTCTCGAGCATTTATTTTCTGCATTTCTGACAATGGAAATCTGCGTGAGCCAATGCCAAATTTGCCAGGCACTGTTAGCAAAGTCCATGCTTTTCTATTTTCTCATGACATGCATTATGGGGGACAAGCGTCCAACACCACTAAGGGTTGTGACCAGCTGACCTGGGTATGCTTAGGTTGCAGTGTCTGAACCAGCCCTGTCCCATGTGCGGCAATGATTGATTGGGTCATTTTGGTCAGTTTATCAATACCTGCTCTTGGCAAAGGTGCTGATTGTTCTCCCAGTCAGTGCTGATGGGCTCTCATAAATTCGATCTGTCTGCAATCACACACAGGTTTCAATTTAAAATTAAATTTCAAGCCCTTTACCACCACCACCGCCAAGCAGCTCCAGCTTGTGCTGTGTCCACTCCTGGGACCTGTGGCACTGCCCCACCAGGTGCACCATACAGGTCTCAGCCATGACTGCCTCAGGTTGTGCCACATCCCAGCAGAGAGGTTTAATGAGTGGCAGGTCTGTGCTTTCTCCAAAAGTGAAGCTTTGGCTGGGCTCAGGATCCCTAATTTCCTCCAGTGGGGAGGGAACCAGCATCAGCGCCAGGCTGGTCACRCATTCTTTGCTGCTTGAATGAGATATGATTTGGTAGGACTGGGTTTGATTTTTGTTTYTTTAACCTTTGTTCTTTTTGTTCTTTGGGAGTATTTTGAGTTGCTGAATTTCTTGTGTTTCCCTGCTGCTTCTAACAAGGAAAAAACATTTTTTTAATGCAAATGAGGCTGTAAAATCTTAGTAGAGAGACATATCTGCTCTCCCTGCCCTGTCACCACAATTACTCTTCCATTGCCACACAGTGCTTTCTTCCAAGATGTATGCTTTCAACATCTCTCAGCCCTTCTGGTGATGTCAGGAGATGAAAACTATTCCCAGTACAAGAGGGAAGAGTAGAGGGAAATGGAGTTAGAGGAAAATTGGGCCTTAAGAATATGGTGCATCGTGAGAGAAATTTCACTCTTCCAAACTCTCCCAGGCCACATGGGAGCTGTATCCAAGCAAAGAGAAATACAATATGATGAAGAAGGACTTGGCTTATGGTGCATTTGTCCTGGTATATTCCCTTGCCTCTGAGCCCATTGGGAAGGGTAATATTCTCCAAGTGTGCCAACCTCTTCTAAGTTATAGAAAGGCATCAGGAAGGTCCCGAGTTAGCAACCAGCTTCAGCAGGAGCCTGCAAGTCTTTTTGAATGATCTGACTCCTGCTTTCACCATGCTGAAAGGTTTGGTGCAAAAACACCTCACAGCAGTTAGTCGCAAAACCAAGTTCAGTAGTGACATTAAAAAGTATCTTTTTCTTTGAATATTTCACCTGAATTTGTGCTGTTATGTTTGTGTATGAGAAACATAGTCATGAAGGGGGCTACCACCCCTCCTCAAACATGTCCCCCTCTGGGAATGTTARCAGGTAAGGATTTTAGTATGGTTTAGGTAGAAGCTACTGCCAAGAGCAGCAAATGATAGCTGGAGTTTTTGTTAACTAGACAGTCATATCATTGCAGCCTGTCTGAAGTCTGGACTAAAAGTGCTGATGTCTACAGACAGAAGACATGGGTTCTTACGGCTGAACACGTGTCAAAATGCCACATTTTGGTGTTGGGTTTGTTTTTTTTTTTAACTCTGCATTTTTTACTTCTCATGCAGCAGGCACAAGAATCTTTTGGTGCACCCACATGCTACCACAAACTAAAGACGTCCTTGTGGGTTTGCTAATTCACATGCTAATGAGATCTGCCCCAGGAAAGGTGTGAGTCAAGCCATTAGAAACATTACTAAGGGATTATTTATAATGTTTGTTGAGTAGAAAGGGGCAGTGAACCAGAACCTTTCTCCATCCCATACGGAAGACCCTTTTTCACATGGGAATGTGACAGTGAAGCAGAAATGGGAGCCATTCTGACCTCAGCTGCCAATGGATTGATCTGCACAGGAAATCCAKCACTTTTCAGTACTAGAAGAATCCAAATGTTCAGTGAGACCAGTGCAGTCTGTGCTGTGGCAGTGACAGCTGCAGAAGCACAGAGAGAGCTGTTGTGTTTCAGAAACTCATGCTTGTCCTCCCTGGTTTTTAGAGGAGCCATGGCCATGCCTCAGGATTCATGGAGCACAGAAGGAGCTCTACATGGAACATGGTCTGCTGGAGATGGTTACCTCCCTTCCTTCCTTCCTTCCTTCCAGCCTGGCCACTTTCCCCACCCCTCCCCATGTATTTTGAAAAGGAAAAATATGAAAAATAATGAATTTTCCCTTTAAACTGGAAGAACAAAACAGATGATACCCAAGCCTGCAGCTTAATGGCGAGGAATTGAGAAAAAGCAGTTGCAAGTCACCTTCAGTTCATCTTGCTGATAACTTTTCCTTGCACCAAGGGCTGTAACTATATAAAGTCACGGAATCTCAGACGACCTCACAGGAGAGCAGGAGCTGGATTGCTGGAGCTTGAGTGGACTCTCCAACCCATCCCAAGGGGACACAGCAGGGGGCTCTCATGCACATTTCCAAGGCACTGCACAGCTGTAGGGTGAAAACTCTGTGAAAGTGTAGAGGAAAGTGAAGAAGTATCAGGAGAGCAATAAACAGGGCACTTATCTCTTCCTTAATCGCAGCCCAGCCTTCAGGAGGTCTGCAGGGAGAACTAATGGATTAAATACAGGTATTAAATGAAATCTTGGAAACATTTCCCTCACCTGGCAGGACCAAGGAGCCAATGGTAATGAGGGAGTGCTCCCAGTGCAATTGAGCTGAGASGTGAGAAAAGGAGCCAGGGCCGTGGTTGCTCCTATACAGCCATGGGATTGAATAACCTGGACTTGCCCTGTTGCCAAGGACAATCTTGAAATTTCCCGAATATGTCCTTCAGCAATTCCCAGGTGCACTCAACAGGGTGCTCCTTCTTGAATTGCTGTCCGCCTGAGGAGGAGGTCAGTCTGTGTTTTATTTCACTGTGGGTACTTGCTGCAGTGCTTGACCATTTCCAGATTATGGAGCACACGAGCAAAGAGCCACAGCTCTTCTGCAGCCAAAGACTACAGCAGCATCCCAAGAGATGCCTTGATCAGTTAYTGATATGACCTGCACAAAATCTTCCATGGGTGTCCTCAAAATGCTTGTTTGGGTCTCCAGGTGCCCTTCTGTCAGAAGGAAGGCTTCAGAATGTGTGGCTGAAGAGGAAGGGTGATTTCTGTCCAGGTTCCATGGGTGGCTGAGTGCAGCTGGGAGCTCACCAGGAAGGTTTCAGTGAGTACAAGCACTGTTCACAACTGGGAAGTGGAGGTGGAACAATGTATTGTTAATTATATCCTTTAGTGCAGTGGGGTTTAATGCTGGCTACGTTCCCAGGCCATAAGATCTCACCTTGCTTTCAGCAAGGATTTAGTAATCTTTTCTCCTCCTTCCTCCGTAGGAACTCCTTCGCCTTAAAAATACTAGGAAAAGCAGCACTTTTCATAATTCCAGGGCTTTACCCAGAATGTGTGAACTAGGGCAGTGAGAACTGCCTCTCAGGTGACTGTAGCTCAGCATGGGTATGGGGTTATCTGCTTTCTCCTTTACTAAGTGGATGGGATGGTTGGAGTCCCTTCCTGAGCAGGTGGTTTGCAAGTGCTCACAGAGAGGGCAGCTCTGCCCACAGCTGGAACCAGCACTGTGAACTCAACTCCAAAAATAAAGCTTCTAGTGCTGGGCAAAGCTAGCATGTCTGTTGGGAGAGAGAAAATCATGTTAATAAATGGTATCATAATTCAAAGTATTTTCTCAATATGAGGCTAAATTAAAGTAATACACTTCTTAGGGACAAATCAGCACCAATCAGGCTAATCAAATAATCCAACACAAGTAGAAAATCCTATTTAGCTCAGTGATGATGCCAGTCATTTTATTCAGTCACTTTCAGAGCAGAAAGAGAATCCTTCACCTTTGAAGTCAGTGACATTAGTCATCTCCAGCTCCTTCTCCCTTTCCTAGAACTCTTCCCCTTGCTTTCAGAGGGTCACTGCCTAGGACTCCTGTCTCCCACAGTCTTCATGCCAAAAAATCTCAGCAGAAGTCACGCTTCACCAACACACACACTTCAGGTGCCAAATTGTCATTAGGGGTTGCTTGAGCATTACTGGAAGTAGAGATTCCCCCTTACATTTTAGACAAAACTCGCTGCTGCTGCTGTATTGGCAGTGGGAAAAGGCTGGGTTGATGAGGTGTAGCCAAGATGAGCGTCAAGACCAGGTCTGCAAGGATCCGTGCTGGGTGGCTGTGGTGGGACCATGGGTGACAGTGACAACACGGCAAAGCTGACCCCAGCACTCAGAGCTAATGTCATAATTCAAGCAACAGTAATTAAAACAAAGCAGCAGGGTATTATTTGCATAATAAACTCCCCCTTAAATGAGCGTCTGTTCTCAGACCCTTGAGCTAACTCAGCCCACTGGTCCCACTGACAAGGTTGTATCAGAACTGTGCCTCCTTGAGAGGCAGCCCCAGGTGAAAACAGGATGGGAGGAGATGGGCATGGAAATTAAAAATTAACAGCTAATTCATTCATTCATCAGGCTTTGCTATCTCCTCTCTAGCTTGTAATACATACACAGTCCCACCACTGATCTCACTATGCAATTTTAGATCCTTGGCTTCTTTTCAAAGCAAATAACTTTTAACTCACTACTGTTTTCCCTCCTTTCATCATTTTATTTCTGAAATTAAGAATTGACTTGTCCTCTGTTTGTGCTCCTGAGAGGCAGTTACACCTTTGTACAGCTATGATCTACCTGCTTTAACTTCTGGAACCATCTTCTTCCTGCCCAGGAATCTCCAAACTCCAGAAATGTTTTTGGCCCATTTCTTTTGCTCCATCACCTCTATTGCCCTGGTGTCAAGGAGAAGTCCATACACAGGAAGCTTCTTCAGAAACTTTCTATTGACCTGAGTTGCTTTTCTTCAGCTCTGGAGAGAAATGACAATGAAGTTGCTCACCTGTTACATGATCTGTCATCTGGAGAGACTATCCCTCACACAGAAGGGACTTAACATGAGCTGAGGGATTCCAGCACATCTCAACAGTTTTATCATAAGTCAGCTTTCAAAGAGGATTAGATGCGAAAAATATCACCATGCCTTTCCAGCACCAGAGGCACTGGAGATGTAAATGTAAGAATGCAGTCAGTATAACTACCTGAGCTATGGCTTCCCAGGGGCACCATGTCTCCTCTCTTTCCTCAGTCTAGACACTGGAAGTTCCTCCAAGGACTCAGCTACTCAGGTGAGCAGAAAAATCTCAGTAACATGGAGCATAACAGAGAACAAAGAGCAAAGGTGTTGCAGGGGCTCTGCAGAGTAGGAGCAGGGACCTGGGAACATTTCTTCCCTGTTCATCTTGTTCCCACTGGCTCCTGTACTCCCCAGTTCCCAGTTAGCAGAGGCTTGTCCCAGTGCCACCACACAGCACTGCTCCCAGGGCATGAGGCAGCATGGCACAGAGATATATGGGTTGCTCTGGAGTAGCAGGAGTGCCGTCAAACCAGGTGCCTTTGGAGTTAATCTGGCTTTACACAGAGAATTGTTTCACAAAGCACCCTCATGTGCATCCTGCACAGAGCTCACTGGTCCCATGGTTTAATTCCTGTGGCTCCAAAAGCTGCCAAAGAGCTTCTGGAGCACAGCTGGCAACATCAGCAATGGCAGAGCTTGCAGTGCAGGGCATCCAAGCCATAACCAGCCTGGATATGAAATGGCACTACAAGAGCCAGCTCCCATGTCTCCATCTGCAGAGCAGCACACTCACAGCTTGGACAAACGACCCATGAGAAGCTGGGATTTTATTATGTTTTCAAGTACATGTGTCTCCGTGACAGTACCCGGCAACATGCTGTCCCACTTGGGTGACAGGCTTGGTCACCATCAGGGTGGCACTGTCAGGAACAGACAGTGCTGCTGCAGGCTGCTCCGTGGGGACATCCATCCTGTCAGCTCAGGGGAGGAGCAGATCCTCAGGGGAAAGCGGGAAATCACCACTCAAAGGTGTGGCCTGACCTCTGGAGCCATGCAATCAAGTGAGCCAAACACCCTTCTTGTATTGCAGACTTTCTTTTTCATGCAGACACCAAGAAGTCTCAGCTGTGATTTTTTTCCAGCTGTGCTGGTGGCAGATGCCTGTGGGTGGATTTTGAACTGAAGGGTTTAGCTGCACCGGTGCAAAATCCCTGCTGTAAACAAGGCTGACGTCTGTATCTGCCTTTCATTCCTGCAGCAGCCCTTTCCTCTCTCCCCCTTCTCCTCTCTAATAAAGACATCCTGGCAAGCTTCCTGTTTTTCGAGAAGGCTCATAGCTGCCAGTTGCCCTGGCTTTGGCTTCATGCAGGCCTCTTCCTCTGCCCCTATTAATTCCCCTGTAAATCGGATCATGATGAAAGGGAAACGGCAGTGTAATTTAATTGTCCTGCGAGCACAGCGCGCTGGAGAGGGATGCTGGCGAGGAGAAGTCCTACTCATGAGATGCCTTTTTTATCCCTTTATTTCACTTTGCAGTGAAAGGAGAGGGKCCTCAGGATTAGCTTCCTCTCGCCAGGTGCCTTCTCGTAATGCCCAGGAGTGAATTGTGGAAGTTTGCTGTGCTGCAGCTTCCCCGCTTTGGGAGAACTAGAAAATTGAGACATCCTCGCTCTGTACTGGATGTAAGGGTGAGAGATGGGGATTAATTAAGCAATCGTTGGACAGAGCTCTGAAATACAATGTGCTCCCTCATTGTGGCTGTCAGGCAGCCCCATAACTTGGCAGAGTACTGTTGGATCCCATCCTGTCTCCAGCAAGTGGGAGTTGGGGGTGGAGGAGGGATGGGGAGCAGATAGATCTGTGTCAGAAGTATTTCCTCAGCGAGGCAGGCTTGTTAACACAGAGAGAAGGGGCAGCAGCCAGAGTCCCACAGCTGATGTGGGTTGTGAAATGGCTCTGGAGCTCAATTTAAAAGCAGCAGAGGCTCAGGCACACAAACCAACCACATTGGGTAGTAAGGTACAGCACATGAACCAAGCCCCAACGCTTCTGCATCACCGAGCTCCTTGCCCCGGGCAAGCTCACGGTAACACAGATTATGGTACAGTTTTTCCATCAGGGCTTGTTGGGATGCTTTCCTGTGCAGGGTGGTAGCAGGGAGATGGACAGCTCCTCTGCTCTGGCTGATGCACAGTGATGTGTTTGCCATGTCATCTTTTCTTGAGCTTTTCCTTGAGGACAGCGTTGGCTTTTTTCTTCCTCTTAACTTCTTAGCATTCCACTAAAACTTTTACCAGCTTCTAATCCTTGAGGGCGTAGTGTCTAACAATTAGGAAATTGCATTAAAATGATGTTTTACTGGGGAGCTGCTAGCTGGTATGGCGGGAAAGCTCAAGGAAGGTGATGAGCTGGAGTCAAGGGACACTGGGACTTTGATCTGAGGTGCATTTATTCTCAGACACTCTTGACACTGACATATGAGCTCATGTATGATGGAAAGATCAGCAGCAGGCACTTTCTGCATGGAGGTGGAGGACCCTGCACAGCTTTCCTTGCCCAAATGGCTGGAAAAAGACAGGGGAGGAGAGAGGGGCAACCTTGAGCCTCTTTACAGGAGCAATTACAAGCACATACATTTTCATGGTTTGGGTTGTTCTGCGCTCTCTGCCCTGAAATTCCCAAGCTGGTCTTCAGTTCCTCTCCCCCACCAAAACCAAGAGGTCTTGCTGGTAAAATATTCCTCTTTTCACTACTTTAAAATGTCTGGAGTAGAAAATGTACACGCTTCTGACTTTCCCTCCAGGTGTCTTGTGATTTAATTAATCCCAAGTCACATTTGAATATCTTCTGAGACAGAGGCATAACACTAATCCACTTGCATACGAAAAGGCATGCAGATAATTGCTTCTGTGTCTCTTAGTATGGGGAGGATGTCTGTCAGATGGAGAGTCACTTCCTTACATATTTCTGATGAATTACTGTTTTCATTTAAATCCTATAAAATAATTATGTAAGTTGGTGTGCTCCTGAGAATGTTGGCCCCTGAATTATTGCTGGATCAGATACTTATTGCTGAACAGTGTTCAGCCTACTGCAGGCTGCCTGTCTCTGCAACTGAAAGAGGGCAGGTTTAGATTAGATATTAGGAAGAGATTCTTCACTGTCGGGGTGGTGAGACACTGGCAYAGGTTGTCCAGAGAAGCTGTGGATACCCCTTCCCTGGGAGTGTTCAAGGCCAGGTTGGATGGGGCTTTGAGCAGCCTGGTCTAGTGGAAGGTGTCCCTGCCCATGGCAGGAGAGTTGGAAGAAGATGACCCAAACCACTTCATTAATATCAGGGTGAGATGTACTGGTAAAGGTCTCCCATGGGAAGACTGATCCTCACCTGCCTGGATTAGGCTGTTCTTCTGGCCAAAAGTGATAGGAGATGCTTTGCTGGACCCAGCAATTCTGAAGTCCAGAGGCACATAAGGAGCAAGGATGTACCAGGTTCATCAAGTGACTTCATCTGCTGGGCAACTGAGCCCCGGTTCCCTGTGACTCCTCAATAGCTGTGTGCTCATGGCCACCAGTTCCCTGGCTCCTTGCCAGATCTTCTGGAGTAATTTTTTCTCATTTGGAGTTGAATGTTCATCTGCCAGGCAGCCCTAACTGGTTAATACCAAACCTGTGTCTAAATCACGTTCCAGGTTCAAACACAGTCATCACCAAGGACACAGCTGCTGAACTGGCAGAGTAAGAAAGAGATGCAAACCAGAATGGTAGGGAAACACACACAGACTTGGACACTTGAGATGTTTATAACCCAGACTATTTACAGTGAGATGTCAAACATAATTTGAAGATTAACAAGTAGTCTTGCAATGAAACAAGCAGGAGAAAAAACAGCAGCAAAACCAGGTGTGAGATGCCTCTCAACCTRGTCACCTGAAAGATGGTTTAGAAAGGATGACCTAAGTCTGACAAACTCCTCCAGTTTCCATGTCACAAGGAACTGCAACATCARACAAACTAAAAATACAACCTGATTTCTGGTGCACGTAAGACTAAACCCCATTTTTCTGCCTCCACTTGACTTGCAGGGTGTCCTGGTCTGCCACTGCTTCTGTTTTTCTTGTAAGTAAGCTGTGTAGGGAACTTGCCACGCAGAAGTGCCTGCTGGGAAATGCTAGATATTGACAGCAATCACCACACCTTGAAAGCTTCATGAGTAACTCTTTGTGTATATCCTACACAAAGAGGATATCTTTGAGTAGACAAAATTGACAATACCATATCTCATTTTGTTTGTGCTCACAGCACTATTCTCTTGTGCTGTGTGAATGACAAATCCCTGGAAAAACACTCTCAAGCTGAAGGCAAGGATGTAATACGTGTGCCTGTGTTTGCATGTATACACGTTGACATAGCGAGACTGCTGAAGTACTTGTACCATAAAGAAATACATGACTTGTCTCTGAGATGTTCTCTGCACAAGACGTGTGGAATACAGTGCCTTTCAGTGAGGTTGTCTTATCTCACATAGTTATGTACAACTAAGTTAACTCTGGGCTTACTTGATTTTAAACCTTGTACAAAGCTGTCAGGCCCAATGCTCCAGCTTTATGCCTGTGCCTTGATAGCACTGGAATCTGTGTGTCATCTTGAGTCTAAGTGATCTTACTGGGATTTGGTGATGAAGTCCATGGGGTTTCTAGTGCTTGCTGGTGGAAGGTGGTCTCCTATTCTGCATATAAATATTATATAATTAAAATATAATATAATTAAAAAATATAAAATAATATAAATTAAATAATTAAAATATAAATATAATATAATTAAAATATACATTTTAATTTCTTGTCCTCATTGCTTGAGGAATAGGCAGCCTCTGAAGGCAGTCAGAGCATTTCTATCTGGTGCCGCTCTCGGCCTGCAAAGTCTGAAGTTAGAGTGGGGAGCAGAAGTGAGCCTGTGATCGTGCTCTTGGCAGTGTAGGACAGACTCACAGCCTGTGTACCAGAGCAGCAGCAGGAAACAAGTGTGTCCAATTTCTGTACAGGATGTGATTTCCATGCTCATCAGATAGTGGAAACTGGAATAAATAGAATTAATTATCTCTTGGGACCATTGCAGACGGTGTCAGTGGAAGTTCTTAGGCAGAGAGCTGCACTTTCCCACTCTAAGTGCCTTTAAGTGCTGTCACCAATGTGCAAAGAAGGGAAATCATGCTTCTATCCCACACTTTCTCCAACCATCTTCTACATCAAATGCTCACAAATGAATGAAGCGTGAGACTGGAAGCAAAGGTGTGAAGAAAAGTTCAGCCGTCCCACTGGAGAGAGGATGCTCTGGAAGAATCATTGCTGAGCCTGGTGCTGCTCCTGAAGACTGAACAATATTCAGTCATAAAGGGACCCAGAAATATGGAAATTACCTAGAGAGGAGCAAGGTGCAGAGCAGGACCCTCTAATAGCTTGATATGCCCATATCTTGGAATACGAGCTACTGTTGTCCAAGTTACAGCATTCTGAAGGGATATATTAGCACTATAGGGTGACAAACTCCGCAAGAGTTCTGTCACTTCAGGATCTTGTTTCCCTGATTCTCCATTTTTAGCCTCCAAACCCAGGACAGTCTGGGGCAGTGGTATTTGCTGAGGTCACCCCTCTTCCTTGCTGAGGAGCAGGGATGGAGTTGGGAGGACCCAGACTTGGGAGCCCAGCAGCACTGCCAGGTCCTAGAATTAGACAGGGGAAGATAAGGAATAGTCCCTCTAGGAGGAGTGACTAAATAGATTAAGACACTGTCCTTTCCAGTCTTGCCTTCTTGGGAGGTAGTCAGATCCTTGGAGAGGTAGCTTTGAGTGCTGGAGTGCTCCTGGGACTGTGGGTATGACTTACAAAAAGGTCTGGTTTTCTCTGCTGGTTACACAACCTTTGTAATTCTGACACCACCATGCCCCTCTCCTCAAGAGCCACATGTGCATCTCATCCTACAAATTCCAGCCCTGATTCTGGAAGGACCCACTACTGAGATGACAGCTTCCTATTAAAGATCCAGTCTTCACAGTGAAAAGGAACTGGAAAAGGAATGAAAATTTTAATTAATGCTACTGATGGTTTATGGAAGAAAAGCAGTAAGAAACACCTTTGGTGTGAGACTGATATTAAACTAATTTTAAAATTACTTTTCCTCCTTCGAAAGCAAAAAATAATTAACTCTGAAGTGCTGGCAATGTAATGTCAGCTCTGAGCGGTGGTGCATATATTTAGTACTTCAGTTGTCCAGTTCTGAGAGATCCCAGGGGACAGGGTTTATAACAAGTATATTATCTCCTCATCAAAGAGGTATTTTTTTCATTTTAGAGGAAAAGCATAGCTCAATAAATGACGTTCACCAAATCCCAAACTAATTGAAGTCGGGAGGGTGCTCCAGGCCATCCGGCCCAAACCCTCACTCAAAGCAGGCCCAATTAAAGCAGGTTATTTATGGCTTTGTCCAGCGGAGTCCTGAATAGCTCCAAGAAGAGAGATTTCATAATTTCTCTGGACTCTATGTCAATCTTTGATGACCCTTATGATAAAGAAGCTTTTCCCATACCACATCCAAATTGCTCTCATCCCACCTTAGGCCTGTTGTCTCTGCTACAGGGCACCTCTGAGAAAAATCTAGCTCCATCTTCTCTGTGCCTTCCCATTGCAGACTGCACTAAGATCTCCCCATACCTTCTCCTCTTACATCTGAACAAACCCAGCTCCCCCAGCTTCTCACATGCTGCTGTTCCCTGGTGACCTGCTGCTGAACTCTGTTAATGTTTCCTCACTGGGGAACTCCCAAATGGAGAAGATACTCCAGGTACATTGTTAGGTTGGGTGAAACAAACTGATTCTGCAATTGGAAGTCCCAAATTTAGCGTTAGCAATATGCCCCCAGCCTCAGGATAAGACGTTTCCATCTCTCTTGCTGGCAATACATGCCTGTAACCAGACTAGGGATTTTGCAGTGGGGCAGGAATGCTGTAAGAAAAAAGGAAAAGTTTTGGCAGACAATTAAAAATAAAAATAAGCGTAGGCGTCAGATCAGCCATGAGTCCAAGCTGTCACAGGTCCAAGCTCTGAATATCCTTTGAAACGCACACCACAGCAAAGGAGGCCGCTGGGCACACAGTTTGGATGCATCCTGATGTGAGCAGTCCTGCCAGTGTGGGAGCACAGCCCACTCCCATTCTGCAGGATGACCAAGGCAGCAGCAGATTATGGGGCCAGAGGAGAAGTGGGTGTGAGATCCTGTGGGGACAGTGGAGTGCTCCCTCCCTGCCACCATGGCAGGCAGCAGGGTTATGCCTTTGTGTGGCTTGAAACATCTCGTTAAATATTGTTAAATGGCTTGAAATTCTCAAGGTGATTTAGATCAAAGTACTTTCAATACTTTTATTATTTATATTTGTGAGTGGTGGGGTTTTTTCCCCTCTATTAATCAGGCCATGGCTTCCTGTGTATTTCTGTGATAAATCACTCACCTTAATTATTGTGTCATTTAGAAATAAGCAAGGGGCTGGCAGCAAGAGAAGATTTTGCTGTATTATGCATGTATATAGACATATTCCATTTTACTCTAATGGACTCTTCCAGTTATGAGAAAGGCGCGAGACACTGAGAGGCAGATGCCAATGTAGACAATGTGTTTTAACAGCAAAACCTGTTGTTAAAACCAAGTTCCCATGTCTAGGAGGCTGAATTATCAGGAGCAATTCCCATCCCATTGCTCACTACACGTGCATGTAGGATGCTTCACTTCATAGCYATCTCTCATCCTCCAGTATTCACTCACTCAGAGTTATAGCTCTTCCATTTTACAATGTCAGAAATCCTCCTGAGAAGCTATTTGCAATGCATATGAGTGKTTTTTAATTTACCATTTGTTTTCAGGAGCAAATAGGTGATTGCCTCAAAAGAGGAGAATGAATGAACCCCACAAAACTCACGCTGGCCTCACATAACTCACCAGTGTTAGAAGACTCCCTGCATGGTGCTGCCAATATTATTAAAATGTCACCTGTTATTTATGCCACTGCAGCCAAACGTGTCATTTATGGCTGTAAATGAGCAGCAGGCTTGACGAACAAATGGAGAGGCTGAGTCCCCCGTGCCTGGCACTGTCCTTGGGCTGCACTGCCGAGCGCAGGGACACCCGGGACTTCCGCACTGCTGCCGAAGGCTCATGTCCCATAAAGTTCGTTGCTAATTGAAAAGTGCTTACTCCTCTTTAACTCCAGCACTTAGTGCTGCCTGTGTGCTTTCTGTAGCGAGGAGCAGCCAACGACCTGCTGCTAATGAAGACTTGAAGTTCAAACATGAAGTAGCAATTCACTGTAGGTCAGGTATGGAAAATGCCTCTGCTTGCCTGGAGCTGTTGAGTTTCTTCAGTGCACAGCATTTTTTTCTGACTCTCCTGAAGCTAAGCTGCCAGCAGGGTATAAACTGAAAGGGCCTCCGTTAGAGCCTGTCTGCTCTTCATCGGAGTGCCCAGGCTTCCTCGCCCTGCCAGCCATGTATCAAATCCCCTCAAACAGTTCCTGTGCTGCTCTACACAGACCTGCAGAGGACACCCCCGGGTGCTGCTTCCCGCTGAGAAATGACCCATCTGCGTACCCTGTCTCACCACCCAGCCCTCTACTAGCACTCCCACTTGGAAGTGGCTGTTGGGTCCCCAGCTACTCAGGACAGCCAGACCTGGCAGCCCACCCCAGTAGCTGGGGCTTGGCTGAATGACAAAGTCCCAGCAAAGGAGCTGGATGCTACAGATTTGGAGCTGGCACTGCTGAAACAATCTTATACGTGCAGGGGATGATGCATATGTTTTCTTTTAGGATAGGTAAAACCAAGTCACTCGGAAAGCTAGAAACTGCTGGTTCGTTCTGTGGAAGAGCCGACAAMTTCAGCTGTGTGCAGACAGAACACTTCGACCCTGCAGTAGTCTCTTTGGTACTTTCCAAGGACAATTTCTAGAGGTCAGCTACAGTCAAATAATTGTTGCAAGCAAAAATTTTAGCATAGAAATAAGAACATTGTATTTGGAAAAAACCAATTAGATTCCTCCCAAGCCCACAATCTGTTGTTCTATGAGAGGCTTTCTGGTCTCAGATCCATCTTGGTAAAGGCAAGAAGTGAAAGTGACAAGCAACAATGATTATTGCAAACCTTATTATAGGTAACAAATGAGACTAACAGAAAGTCTGGTGGCTGTGCAAACAAGTCACCAGCTAGGAAAGAGACAGCTGATGGAAAAAGATAAAACATTAATGAAAAAATCCTGGGTTTAAAGATTAAGGGCAAGAAGGCATTATTTAAGTATACTAAGACCTAACAAAATCCTTGCAATCATACGGAAGAATAGGATTCAAAGGGACCTCTTGGACCATCAAATCCTCATGCTATCTGTAGTGCCATACCAAACAATCCTCTTCATGGAAATAGTGGTATTAAAGTAGTTCTTTTTATCCCCAGATCACAAGGGATGGAGGAGAATGTGGAAACCATTCTAGAACCTGATACTTTGGTTGGTTATAACCTCCCTGTGATTTCATAGTTAAATTTGTTTGTTGGCATTTCACACCCATTCTCTCTGACAAAAACTCCACTCATCACGTTCAGTGACATCTCTTCCCTTTGATAGTCCCTGTAGCTCCAGTGTTAAAGGTGGCAGAGTTGCCAATTGTGATAACACACAAAGAAGAGATATTTGTTTAATATTTATATTATGTATTCGGAAATAAATGGGATGTGCTTATGTCACAGGAAGGAAGGAATACTTTCTTTCTCATCAGTAGCAATGGAGGATGTAAGCAGCCATTACAGCAATGCACAGCAGTAGTACCAGAAAATTTGAGGCTAAGAATATTGAAAGAAGTGTCTGAGGAGCTTCCTAAAACACTGACAGTGATTTGTAGAACCTATTGAAAGACAGAGGAAGCTACAAATGACCAGAGAAGTGACTGTTGATTGTGACAGCATGAACCAGGCTTGTCCCCAGAAATGGTTACGTACTGGGCACCGCTTGGTTGCAAGTCTGTCTGGTCCCCCTCACAGACAGCCTGGGCTCCTGTGCAGCTGGTACGGCATGCCCGGTGTCATGCTGATCATGTGCCCGGTGTCATGCTGATCATGAAGCAGCATGCCAGCTCCTTCAAACTGTGAGTCCATACCTGGATTTCCCAAGTCCAGTTGCTCTGACGAGTCCCAGGCAAAATTATTGCTAAGCAGCTACGGGAGGTGAATAAAGCGTTAATGAACGGGAGCATACTCAATGCCAGCAAATGCTGAAACCTATTTTCTTAAAAGCAATCAATGAAACCTCTTATAAAAATGAGTTTTCTTATTTATCTGATTAAAGTTATCTTTATAGATCACTGGAAATAAGAGATGTCTATTTGACAGTTCCATGTGTCCATCTCATTTAAAAAAAGGGAAAAAAAAGACAMTAAAAAAATCAGTGTTGCCAGTACCACACTGGAGAAATTAAAGACTGGCTCATAGATGTCCAAGTAATTTTCAAAAAAAAGAGCTCAGTCAGTAGTTTTCATAACAACCTCAAGTTCGGTCCAGAGAAGATCAAGAACTGACTTTGGTTGTGATCTATAAATACTCACAAGGGCAGCACTTTCTGGCAGTAGACGAATCTGTCATCTAGCTAAGCTAAATCTGAAAAATAGTGAAGCTAAGACCAGTGATAGGCAAGTTCCAGGTAGGAAGAAGAAAAGACTTGGAAAAGCGAACAGCTGATTATTAGACCAGCTCATTAGGCAAGTAGTGGATTTAGTCCTGTTTGAAAGCTTGGACTGTATTCGCCCAAACTCTCTGCAGGCAGCCCCAGCGAGTGCTGGTGGCCAGCAAGTCTAACTGGGGGCAACTCCCTGTCCCTTGCCATTTCCGACGGCAGTGTTTCAGAGCACCTGTCCCTGCATCGGGCTTTGTCTCTCTTTTCTTGGTGGTGTKCAGGGCAGCCACCAAACCCAGAGCAGATAGAACAACACATATCCATGACACCTCTTGCAAGAGCAATCATCCGATTGTTGCCTGCGTGCGCTGTTTCCAAACAGCCGCCTGGGTTGTTTTCAAGCAGCTGCTTGCAAACACTGCAGACAGACACTTGAATTTCATTATCCCCTGTTGCACAGGAATCACTCAGATATTTGAGGTCATATCACGTTATTTCTGGCACTGCAATGTCTGTGAAGTTACCTTGGGAAGGGAGGGAGCTGCATGACCGCCTCCGTAAGCATCCGATCTCAGTAAAAGACCACTACTGGGGCAACCTGAAAAGCACAAAATGATGGGTCAAGGATTAACTAAGACAGACTTGGCTGACCAGCAATGCCCATAGGATTCCCAAATGAGAACAAATGCTTTCCCGGTAGGAAGATCATCTTTGCCCTGACAGAGATGTCAGTGCCATCTGGGACCTCACTGTGCCTCATGGTYGCTGCTCACTGGATAAACAGACCTCTGCTTTTAAAACAAAAAGATGAACAAAGGGCAAACTTGGAGTAGTCATGGTAATGGTATCTCAGGCACTTTTCCATAAGAAAGAGGTGAAGGAGCATCARAGCAGACCTGTGCAGTGAAATAGTTTGTGGTGGGGAGGCTGGTTCAGACCAGCTCTGGTTTGGACCCATGGACTGAATCACTATTAGCAGCTGGAGTATGTTAGGAGTGTTTCTGGGGCTTGTCTTTGGCTTCCATTTCACAGGAAAGGCATCTGCTTGTGTGCTTCAAGGCTGCTCCACTCTGCAAGCCAAAGCAGGAGGTGGGGCACAACCAGGAAAATCTCATCAAAACCACTCATGTAATCCAAACTAAAATGCTGATGCCGAGACACCTCCAGGTGCTAACACTGCAGTATGCAGGGGAATAATGGAGATGGATATTGGCACTTCTTTTACTTACGAAGAAGTTGCTTAACAGGGAAAGCTTTTTTTCCCTTCAAGTCATCACAGGCAGTCATTCGACTTTGTGAGGGTGCCAGACTCTCATGTCTGCTGTTAAAGTAATGGCCCTTCTGTTCCRAATCACACCATGGCTGATAATGGCATGGGAAGGACAACTTTGCTTATTCTCTTTTTTTTCCCTCACCTACATGCATCTTGAACAAAATGCATATATGTACTACATGGCATCTTCATATGTCATTGGAAGAAAATATAAATGCCATGAGTATACTCTTTCTTGCATAGCTGGCACTGTCTGAAAATGCTGAATCTCAGCATATAGAAGAGAAGTGATAGCTTTTAATGCAAAATCAGTGTTGAGTATATTCTGCAAAATCTGACCCAAAGCCTGAGGAAGTCTATGAAAACTGTTTTTATCTATGACAGGGCCCTGAGCAGACTCACAGAGCTGTTTCCCACAATGTGAAGCGGACTGGCTTAGATGTACCATGACAGTATATTTCTCTACAATGTCCATGAAACTGARGCATTCAGAGTGAGAGACAGACAGCATGTAGGACAGATCTACCTACCTGTCCTAAATATTTCAGCAAAACAAATCAAAACATCTGTCAAGAAATATGACGTTGAATCTACAAAGCTCTAAGCACTCTTTGAGGTGAAGCTCTTGCCTCTCATTGACCCCTTTGGAGAACCAAGAACAGTAAGTGTCAAATGCCAAGGTTTAGTGAGGGAGATAGTCTTTTTTTCTACTTTTTTCCTCCAGACATTACTGGCTTTTTTGTGTTTTCCTCCATTCTGGTTTTCTGAGCAGTGTGTTGCTGGCAGGGAAGGCAAATGACCGAAGCCTGCATGCCCAGACATTTTCAGTTGGCTTATGACGGCATGAATATGCTGTAATGGCAGGATTCATCTTCACAGCTTCATTTCAATTCTTGTTCTTTATCTGCCTCTCCTAATATTCACAAGATACAAGGAAATGACATTGCCACAGCCAATTATATTTTAGGTAGGGGATGGTTACTGATGATCAAAGGCTGACACACTTCTCTTCACACGTATGAAAAGACGTTTTAGTTATTCAGAAGCAGCACTGAAAAATCTACATCGCAATTAAGGTGTAAACTGTTTGCAAGGTGCAGGGAAATGGTTACAAGTCCCCTCCGCAGAGATTGCTTGAGAAATGGCATCAATGGGCACTGTAACAGCAAAAGAGGTAGAAAACATCACAAATATGAATGAGATGGGACTAAGTGATACCATCACCACTCATCTGTGTGAATTTGTCTGCGACTGTAGGGGTGGCAGTAGTAAAAACCTCTTGAGATTTTTGCTGCCTGTGAGCAGGGATTGCTGCTAACCATCTATAGGCACCTCAGGTAGTATGACTATGTCCCCTTGTTGTATCTAGCTCCCCACATGCTGTGGGGTACAAAGCAATGATCCCTCTTCCCACTTGCAGGTTTTTTCCCTTACCTAGCACCAGCCAGCACCTTTGTGGGCCTTCTTGTCCAGTGGTCAGTCACAAGTGTCCATCCGCCCCTCCATCTTCTTCTAATATCAGCTGAAAACATCACTGGTTTTCCTTTCCTGCAGTCTCTCATCATCCTTCATTTGTACACTACTATTTATTATTTAAACAGTGCCTTTATTATTTAACTCACTGAGCATTWTTGGGATACAGTTTCCATGAAAGAGGCTGTGCAGCATCACTCTGTTGAACTGYGAAATAGCAACACCCTTCTCTGTTGGAACAAACACCACGCATAGTTATTCTCAGGTGTTTTTGAAGCCCACAAACATACACATACATGCATAGCATGCATACATTTGTGTCTGTGCACATACTTTCATGTATCTATGGTGTCCAGAGAATGCGATAACCTGCTAGATATTCTGTAAAGCCTTTGCCCAGCTGCAGCTTTCTGCACTCTGTGCTGTTTATCCTGCATCCTTGGCTATTCCATCACCATGCCAGACTATTTTCCAAAGAGGTTTTGTCTGTGTCTCAGATCCCAGCCACGGCTTCTCTCCTCTCCACACCCTAACTGGCCACTTTCTCCTAAGCTACAGGTTTTTGACAGCAAATGTGCCTGAAGGATGAAACAAACTGGTAACCAGTTCACAAACACTGGTTCTTCTTCAGCCCCAAAGATATTTGGTTTTCATTATATTATTTTTATATATAAACATACCAATATTTCTAATTGAGGTAATAATAATAATAATAATAATTTCTAATTTGGGGTAAAACTGGGTCTATTATTTCTACATACCTACTTTTCTGCTGATCCACCACAAGACACATTCCAGCTGAATTTTCAGTCTCATAGAGCTGTTGTGTGGTTTATTTATTTTTTGCCTGTGATTTGTTAGTCTGTCTCTGACTTCTCCCCACACCACTCCTCTTCCTCTCATTCAGCCATGGGTTTGCAGAGCCGTGGGCTATGCGTGCTCTGCGGATCTGTTTTAGTTCCCTGTCAATTATTCCTCCCTGTTTACGGTAACAGCTCATATCACATTTTATTACTGTGGCTCATGTGCCTTTCACATCATTGCTTTTGAAGCACTGAATTTATTCTGGAACRCGTCTGGTTTTTAGTCTAGCTCCTCACCGTTTCCTAATCCCAGAGGGATTTTGTTGTTGGTTTTGCATCTTTTTTGCCAGCTGCAGCTGTGTCCGTGTTTCAGGATTATTGCTCAATAATTGTGAGAAATGTGGAAATGCTTTTCCTGCTCTTCTCTGACCTTCCAAGCCTTTTAGCTGCTTCTGCCCCTACCTGCTCTCCCTTCTGAGCCTTAAGTGCTGTGCTCCCTTGCCAGCCTTTGTGTCGGACACAAAGATGGAATGACCGGGGCATGTGAAAGCGCTTGACAACGCTTCAATATTATCTTCTCCTGCAGGATATCACAGTTAACCCTGGGTCTCCACTTCTCTTTACAACCACCTTATTTTCATTTTGAGGGAACTCAGCGCTCACAGCAGCATGGAATTAATATCCCGGCTGCTGCTATGGGCAGACAGAGAGCAGCTTCCTCTCCCAGCGCATCRCCCAAGTGTCTCACACTTGACCACCTGTATCCTTCCATGAGTAAGGGCAGCTTGGAGCTGTTTATCCCTCTTGCTCTTCCTCCACGTCAGTATCCCCTTCTGTCAGGGCCTGATTCCACCTGTGAAGCTGAATTTTCTAGAGGGCAAACAGGATCATTTCAGAGAAGATCTTGCTATCCTCGAAGGAGGGGAGCTCATGCTTCTGATATGTACTTTTTAAAAAGCCCACTATAGCTGATCTGGAGCAGGCAATGGGAGCAATGTACTCTGTTTATAATGTAAACACGATTTAAAACTTCCCCAGACACTTATACTTTTGCCAGCTTCAAATGATATAAAAGCACACGTCAGGTCTCAAAACACAAGATTGTCTTTAAAATTCATTACATTTAAGAATATAAAGTTTGAATGTTTATTCACTCTTCCCACTCCAGGCTCAGAATTGTATTTGATAGAATCTTCCTTCTTCTTTGAGAAAGGAAGCTTTCACCTCAGACTCTGGAGCATGGATAATGGGAAATGCACAAAGAGGTTAGAGCTCAGGAACAGTTCAATGCTTCAGTGACTTTGGAAAAACTGAATTTTCTTATTCCTGGATTTAGCGTTTTGGGAAAAGCAGAGAGAAAAGAAGATAGGCCTGGATGGAAGAAGTAGGAGAAACCCCTGAGAGACCAATGCTGAGAAGAGAGGGTGGCTCCTTCTACCTCTAAGGCTTGCTGTCCCCCACGAATTCCAAAAACTCAGGCTCTTCTTTCATCAGCACCATGTAACTTTTCTTTCCATGGCTTAGGCAAACCAGGCTGAAAAAATACGATGATATTGCCACCCCTAAGAGTCTATTGTCCTTTGTGACAAGGTCTTCCTTATATCTAGAGCCCCCTCCTCCTTATCTCCTGGCGGAAGTCTCTCTGGAAAAGAATTTTACAGAGATCAGGATACAAGCTTCATCCATTCAACAAGGTTGAGGAGGCTGCCAGACTCACTTTTTTTTTCCTRTGGGTGGCAAAAACAACTAGGAAAAATTTGGGCAGCATTTCACCCGAAGTGTGTATCTGGCTATTTCAAGAGCAAGCATCCAGGAAAGTGAGGGCTCCATTGCGTTATCAGTGTCTTGCAGAGCTGAGGAAGCTGATTCTGAGCAGCTTTTGTACACATATACACCAGTGTAGCCATTTAAGGCAGGCGTTAGAGATTTCAATCGCAGCTTGTGGCTCTCAATGGACTTGGAGCAATCCTACACCCTTTCTGTGCCCCAGTTTGCCTTTTCTAAGAGAGAGCAAGAGTGATATTCTTTTACTACAGAGGAGCCATTGAGAACATACTAGTTCATGTTAATAAAGCAGTTGGATACCCTTCAGTTACTACAGGAAAGACACGCAGAGTATTTTGGTTTATTGTGGTTGTACAAAGATTGAAACACTTGCCCATTTTCTACCAAAAGGCATAATACCTTTACAAAGCCTTTCCTAATAGCAGGTAGGAAGAACAAGCCAAATCACAAAACAAATCTCTGAAGCTACTAGTTCAACATGAAGACAGAGAAAACTTAAATATAGGCTATTACTCAATGTAGCACCATTAAGTGCAAGCTGGGTAACCAGCTGAATAATCACAACTGCTGATGATTACTTATGAGCACTCCTGAAAGCAAAGTGTGACCCTAAATGTTATCTGCTGGGAAACAGTATAAGCCAACTTTTCCTTTGAAGAAATGAGATAGCTTCCAATCTATACAGGTAATGGGGGACAGGGAACTAGAACATAAAGAACACTACATCCATAGCTAACAAATAGGTAAGGAATTAATGAAGYAGCTGTTGTGTGAGCAGCTATGGCAAAATAAGGTGATAAATAGCAGACAACTGGGGTTTATAATGCATCTGAGAAGCCAATTTAATTATATTCTTTGACAGGAAAACAAGCCTAGTGGACAAAAAATACTCCACAGCAGCTATCTCTGTAGTTCCCTGAGATGACCTTATACGTGGATTACTGAAATCTGAATGGTACTTCCCAAACTCCGGCTCTTCCAGTGTGTGCCAAATGCAGGGAAGTGTGTCACACCATGCAGTGTTTTGCAGCCAACACACACTCATTTTAAATTACATGGCTGTTTTAAGCATGTTTTCTCAACCTCCAAATCTATGAAAGCACTGAATGAAAAGTGGATTACATCACATCCTTTTTCATAAGAAGGATCTGAATCCTAAACTTCAAACTACCAGAGGGGCTCAAGACCTCAGCTATGCAGATGTTTTGCTACTAGAGCAGGCAGTAGAGGCAATGCACATAATTTTGGTTTATTTTGCCATCAGATGGTAGTCAGCAGTTTGCTGGAGGTGGAAAAATTGTTGGAGCTGTGAACAAACACCCTCTTCCAAATTCATCAGGAAGGCTGTTGCTCGCAGGTTTGTACTTCCCTCCTTCTTGCCGCTCACTCGCCTGCCTGATCTCTCRTGCTGGGAGGTGGCATTGTTCAAGCACCCTTATTTGTTTCAGCCAGTATGGAAGGAGATCTTTTCCTGGCTGTCTCTATATCAGACTTCCAGGCAACCAGAAAGGGCACCAGGAGAGGTGTAGAATGGTGTAAATCCAAGTAGTGCCATTACCTGTCAGACGCTCTTCAAAGAGGAGCTCCATTTGGAACACCAGCCATGGTCAGAATATTGGCATTACTACAGTAAGAGGTGTTTGTTCCCTGTGTCCTGGTTTGGGGCCTACAAACACCATGGGTTCCAGTGGTTAAAAATTGCATAGCTAGCACAAGGACTCTGTTAGTATCACTGCTAGGAGCTTAAAACATGAGCCAAGTGTGGCATGGATGACATGGATCAAATCTGCTAGCACAGAGGTATCAGAAAATTCAAGAACCTCGCTACAGAAAAACAAAAGTCCATCTTCTCAGCAGAGGTCACACAAGAACACAGTTTCGTCTGTTTCTCCTGAGAAGATCTGGAGCAAGTATTTGACTTCTCTATCTCCTACTGGTTTTTGCTCTCAGTTGCATTCTACATGACTTTGTGCTCTGTGGGTCTGGTGGGTGGCATCCTTGCTGTGGTGGGGGAGTTGGAACTAGAAGACCTTTAAGGTCCCTTCCATCCCATTCTGTGATTCTATGAATTTTATGAGTCCTCTCTTATCTTTATGTTGAATGACAAGGAAACAAGAAAAGCCATTTCTTTCTGAAATTGCAAACAAGTCTCTGCTATAGGAATGTCAGGTGGAGTGCAAAACTGATACCTCTGCCTTGTACAAAGCCTGATGAAAAACAGCCAAGYACCCAGGATAAGTGCTAGTGCTGGAGAATTAATCAAGGAGATCTCCTGTCATGCCCAAGCAACCCCTCTCAGCTTGAGAACAGGCAGAGCAGAGCCTACCCATACCTGCACAATAGAAAGATGGAAGCATGTACATAACTCTGGAAGGTGAGAATACACAAAGTGCAAGCTAGAATAATGAGCTGAAATCAATTAATTGAAGTTCAACCCCAACAAATATAAAGGGAAGGATGAATAAACATGAGTACAGAGAAATGAAGAGATCACGGGAAAGAGTCCTAGGGTTAATGAGAACATAGTCAAGGGGGAATTGCTAGATGAGGCTGGCACAAATGCACAAAATGTATTATCAGATGGATATTGGGATTAATAGGTGTCATGACTTTAAGCAAGTAATGTAGCTGGAGAGTACTGAAGCATGTTTTGATCAGCACAATTCAAAAAACACATAAGCCAAATGGATAGAAATGAGACGAAAGAATGCAAAAATCAGCAAATCTGGACCCATTTTGTTTGTTAAAAAACCCCTAACACTCAGTGTAAGGCTTTCTTAATGCTGATATGGGTAAGTCTCCTAATGATAGAGCTTAGAAGAAGAGGACTTTGGTTCCCTTTGTTAAGGAAAATGGAATCAGCCATTTCTAATTAGCCACATTTTCAGGAATTACAGTTCTATTTACTCGTGGCTTCATGTGCTGTGTTTTCCTACTTTATTCATGAGCAGAACAACTCCTAACTAATAATATGTTATTGCTGTGATTGTGCCCATTGAAAGGCACAGGGAACATACACAGAGGCTTTAGAGAGAGTGAACTGCACTTTCTGGACAGGGGGCAGGGATGCAAAAGTATTAAGAAAGGGAAGAGAGCTCTGCCTACGAGTCTCTAAAGCATTGTCAGGAAGCCCACATTTTCCGGACTCAGACCAGGCCCTGGATGATCCTTGTACCTCCCAAGGCTGGCCTGGAGATTGTGAGGTGACTTCACAGCAAAGACCAAGTCAGACCATTTGCAAAGGTGCACAGGTGATGTGTGATACCTGACTGAACCAGCACCAGTGATGTGAGATTTTAGGCAGGTGTTGCCAAACTCAGGAGGGCAGACCAATCCAAAAGTGATGAGCCACACCGGAAGGCACAGATTTAACTGAATTGGAGAAGGCAGGGAAAAGTCTACCTGTAACTGTGAGTAAGTGGCAACAATGGTCTGTTCATCCATTTCTATAGCAGCAGCTGCTATACGATGTCAGGATAGCCACTACAGTTGCAGTTTAGAATGGAGGAGAGCRTGGACTACCACTCTGCAAAGGAACAGAATGGGATGGCAGAGGAAAGAAAAGAAATCCCAAGGGACAAATAAAGTTAAATAAATTTAAAGATAAAACACAACCAGGATATCTTATAGGTAAGGATAGACAATGTAAACATGATGGAGAATTTGTCATCTTTATTTATTTTAAAATTAGCTTGTTACATTTGTCACTGCAGAAAAACCTTCGGAACATAAGCTGAACACAAACCACTGGCTTCTCGTTCTGAAACAGATGTAACAGCAACAGCCCAAAGCAAAGGTGACTCTGGAAACAAATTGTAACTGAGCTTTGGCTGACCTCAGCTTTTGGGAACTTGTTAACCCTTTCACTGATGGTGGTTAGTGGAGAAACACCCAGCTGCCACAGCTACATCTACACTGCTAAAGGCCATCCACCTTACAAGATGCCTACTCTGATTTCCAAGCCAAGTATATATGGAGCAGTGCCCCTAGTTGGTGCTAGATCCCTCTAGAGATGCTGCATGCTCGCCCTGGGCATCCTCTGAACTCCCCATGGAGCTCCCAGGGCCCAGGGACAAACCCCTTTCTGCTATTTCTTTCTTTCCTAGTTCAATATGTGTTAAAACAAAAGCCACATGCGGCAGCCCCAGCTGTTTTTAAGTGAGTACATGCCATAAAGGTTGGTGGAGGTATTTAATTCTCCAGTCCCAGCACTGTTTGCCTGGATACTGACTCACCTCACATGTTTCAGATCAGCTTCTTTCGAGGAGAGGAGGTGTAATACTGGTCCCACAGCCATGCRGAAGATGAGACTCTGTTATGCTTGCAAGACAGGTCTTAATTACAAAGTGAAAATTGTTATTTCATGTTAAAGTGGTGGGACAAGATAAATGAAAGCAGAGGAAATACTCAGTAACTGCTGAAAAGGACACAAGGAGATGTCTCATTAATTACTTGCTTTAGTCCCCTTTGGGCTCAGAACACAGCAGCAATAGAATTACTTTTGTTAGCAGCTGTAGGTTCTGTTTTGACTGAGATAGGTGTTTTCTATTTATACATTAATGGTTTTTGACATGTTTCTTTTTGGTGTGGGAATTAATTACCTACAATTTACCTAGAGACTGTACTTAATCCACATGTCAATCATTCATGTTTCGTAGCGTTTCACAGACAGCAGCAGAAATAAGGACTACAAAGAACGGAGCAATCCTGCCGGCAAACGTGGAGTCATTCAGGGCTACAGCTGTTGGTTACCAGCCCAAGCAGGTATGTGATATTCAACACTTGAATTTCACATCCCAAAAAAAAAGAATCCGGTGAAGCAGTAGCTGTCACTGGACTGAATTCCAGAGAAAATCTCTGGCCTCCTAGAGACCAGCTTTATCATTGTCCAGTATTTTCTATTGCAAGCCTTGAAGAAATCTCAGAGACAAAATAATAGGAGTTAGTGAGGCACTAAGTTACTAAGATGTTGTAAAGTAAACCAGTATCTTTCCCATACATAAAGCATAGCTACTTCAGATTGGCAAGAGGCCCTAACTTATATCTTCTCCTAACCCCAGTCCAAATGTATGAYCAGAGCTGTCAGGTGCTGCCTTATGAGAGCAGGAAAGCACTGGAGTTCAAAACTGGAGTTTGAACTTAAGTCTGAGTTTCCTGAAATGTGAAAGATACTCTGGTCCAGGGGACTTGTTTCAGAACTGCTCCTTGTTAAATGAAGTTTGTTACTCTCCTGAAAACAGCTTAGCCCTAAGAATCATCCACATCCATAACTTTGCCAGGGAGGGAGGGCCAAGAGACAGCATCAGTAATTCCGGCTGCTCTGGAGCTAGGACCTAGAATGCAGGTCTGCCTGCACTATCCTCTTGCTCCTTCCCACCTCATTCCCAAAAATAATGGAACACAAGACAGAGTAATTTGGTCACCTCTCCATCGTGCTTTGTCACTGCTACCCATGATCTTGGCAGTTTATATTTATCCAGGGAGAGAGGAGGCGAAACAAAAAAGCAGAAGGAAAGATGGAGGAGTGGATGAGAAACTAACAATTTCTAAAACTGTAAAACCTGGCAGGCTTTGGTTTTATGGCATCATGGTGGATGGCTGCACAATGAAGAGCTGGCTTCTGTTGGTAGCAACTCTATCAGCAATTTCCCATCCAGCTGGGAAAGATTTTTTGTTAATACACATCATGATTTTAATAGCTTGTGTGTAGGTGGTGAAGAATTGGATTTCTTTTAAACTTTATAATCAAGGTGAGAGGAGGCAGGCACAGTACACGAGAGAGAAACCTGCAGTGTCAAAATACTCTTATCTATAATCCCTCAGGTCACACCGGCAGATCTGTCCCACCTCCCACCTACTGACTGGTCTTTGAGAAATGTAGCCTGCTGTAAACACTTGGCTTTTAAAATTTATTTATTTATTGTAAAAACTGGGCTAAAGGTGGTGAAGAAGTACCACTGAGTGTATCTGTTAACCTCAGAGGTTAAAAATGATTGCTCACACTTTGGATCCAAAAACATGTCTACATGCAGACCTTGATGTAAAGTCTGCCTGTGGAAAGGAATCTGAACAGTGTTTGCTTAGTACAAGATGAAGAGGAATGTGCAAAAAGGCAAAACCCAGCAAGACAAGACAATTAGTAGTTTTACTGTTAATACATGTAAATGCAATACAACACTTGAGCTTTGCACTCTGGTGACTTGGGTTTAAAGCACAGCAGGCTTCATCTTTACAAGAACATTTTCTCTCTACCCCACTGACTGGGACAGCTCCAGTGATGCTTTTTGTTGTGCCTTGCCCAGTGGCTGCTGGAAGGGGGTACCTTCCCTGCCCCAGCCGTGTGCTCTTGCAATTCCCCTGCATTAGCTCTAAGTTCTAGAGGTTCTGTAAGGGTGAGGTGAGCTGAGTGAACAAGCTGAGCTGTCAGAAAACTGACACAGCCGAAAAGCAAATAGTTTCAGCACATTGCTCTGACTTACACATGTGACTTCACAAGATCTGATACAAGGGATGGAGCACAAGGCAAGGAAGAGATGGCTGGTGTAAGGACAGAGGACATCAGGGCAGGACTGACCTGTGCTCCTCAGCACAGAGCCCAACTGAGTGGTCACACATGACAACTTTGAGACACTCAGAGCAGTAATCTTGTTCTTTGGAGTTCTTTTCCTTTATATAAAAAAAAAAGGGAAGATAGATTGAAAACTTGCATGGTTGGCCTGGTGCCACTCCCACGAATAATATAAGAACAGCCCTGTACTAAGCTTGTTGTGGGCACAGATGCACTGAGGACTCGTCTGCACTACCACTGGGAAGGACAGAGAGCCACTCATCCTACTGAGAATCCACTGTACTTCAAATACAGTATGGCATATGCTGTCTCCAAGGATGGCACAGGATCCTGGTTTCTGTGCTTCTGCATCAGCCCTTTTGGTTTAGGATGACATAAACTTTCCAACCCCTTCAATGTGGCTTTTATGTCTGTGCTGGTTTGGCTGTAAACCAGCAGGGGAAATTAACCCCACACCGAATACCTCGAGAGATGTTAGGTCAAAATTACAATTTTAATTAAAAAAGGTTAAAATAAATGCAGTAATACAGAAACATGGGCTTAAACAAACCGACAGAGTCATGGTACAACCTGACACCCTGCTGACCAGGGTGGTAGCTGTGCAGGCACTGGTCCTGCAGGAAGGCCTGGTAGTCCAGTCCCGGTAGTGGAGTAGCTGAATCCAGTTCTGAGGAGTGGAGTAGCTAGCTGAATCCAATTCCGAGGAGTGGAGTGGAGTCGAATCAAGAGTCCCATCGAGTGGAGGGTATCTTCTCCTATCCAAATACCTTGTTTTGTGCTGTGCTTCTTGGCTGGCGCCTCCCCCAGGGGCGGGGACTTTCACAATGGAAGAGGATCTTCCCGATGTTCTATTGGTTGCTTCGGTAACGAGCTTGGA
Source organism: Amblyornis subalaris (assembly GCA_018881555.1). Taxonomy (NCBI): domain Eukaryota; kingdom Metazoa; phylum Chordata; class Aves; order Passeriformes; family Ptilonorhynchidae; genus Amblyornis; species Amblyornis subalaris. The sequence continues at coordinate 3,847,732 of JACAXG010000058.1, forward strand.
AGAGCCCTAGGGTCCTCCGAGATGTTCCCGAGGGGTTCAGGCTAATTAGTCAGGCTGGGCGGTGCTCATGGGCCATTAGCTGAGATCAGATAATCAGCTGGGTGGTGCTAATGGGCCATTACCTGAGATCAGATAACCAGGGTGGGTGGTGCTTCCTGTCGGCTGGAATGCTTATCTCAGTTGACATAAGGAGCCCCAGGTGTGTAATTATGAAATTTATCCAGCTTTTTGTGGGTGGTAATAGAATATATAACYAACCCAGGACAATGTCTTACATATTTTGTGGTGGTTCCATATCCTTGGCCCTAAAACTCTCTTTCCCTCTGCACATTCCCTGAGGGTAATTTCATCCACACAGATTCAACAAGCATCATGATCCTGACAAACAGAGTACTGACTGGTGTCACTCTCCTGTCTAAACTAACATCTCAGCTTTCATCTGACATAATTTTAGGGCTAAATAGCTGTCAACTTCAATTCAGTATGGCCAAAACAGAAAGCTGATTTTGATTTTTCCCCTTGTCCCCTGCCTTATGTTTTTCCCCCTCCTTCTCTATTAGTCCCGCTTCCCAAAAACATTGAAAAACTATGGCCTTCTACTAACATCAGTATCTAGTCTGAATCAGCTTTCTCTGAAGTCTCTCACCCCATTTTTTTTAAGCCCTGCTGCCTCCCATTGCATGTTATTCTAAAATCCACCCTGTCCTCTTCATTGACTCAACTACATCTGTCAAATGCAATCAGTTTGTCAGCTCCTGTTTCTAAAAAGCCAGTGAGAACAGGGACTACTACATTATTACCACACTAGTTTCTTTCTACTTACAAGCCAGAGCAGGTTGTATGGCAAAAGAAGAAAGTGTGGCCCAAACAAGACGTTTCCAAAAACATTTGCGAAGCAGCCAGAAAAAAAAAGCACAAGAGCATCTTGCTTCATGAATTCTGTATCTCTTGAGTTTATGCCAGGCAAAAACTGAGACTCACTATATTTTTATGCTTGAAGTTGTCAAAGCTTACTTAAAATTAATACAATATTTCTATTTCAGCATGATAGCAGGGGTTGTAAATACAGTGTTTTGTATTCAGAAGGGATTGTAATGTAGTACCAGAAAGATTGTGGTATAGGGCCTTACCTATCTCCAGGTATTTTATGTGTAATTGTTCCTAGAAGTTGGAAAAACTTCAAAAGCAAGTAGAGGTCAGCTTAATTTGGCTACCTGTCCTGAGGTAAAAGAGCATATAAATAAAATATAATGACCCCTTTCTTCCAGGAATGATTTTGTGAGGTAGGATTCTCCCAGAGCTCAGCAAAGAGTCTTTGGGGATTTCCTTGCTGGATGAGTGTAGTGTGGAGGCTGTATGAGCAAACGCCTTAGAGGAAGTGAGAACAGAATAGCTGCTTAAGAAGATTAATGACTGGATTCCTTAAAGCTACTTATGGGAAAGGTGATCTCTTATGTGTGAGCCAAAGACAATTAATTAAAATGGGTCAATTAGCCTGTCAAATACAACATGTATCCAGAGTTCAAGCCTTTATGTATTCACACCAGAACCAAAATCAAAGGAGAGGGAAGACCTTCCTGAATCATACAGGGCAGAAGATGAATATGAGTTGGTGAAGAGGTAGAATACTTCCACTCAGCTTCCACAAGCCCCACACTTGTGAGCAGGTAAATGCTGATGTGTTAAGTCCTGTCACTGGTGTACAGGACAGTATTTGCCTGCATCTGCAGCGTCCCTCAGTGTAACAGGGCCAGAACCAACCACAGAGCCAGAAAAATATGCAATTTAACACTTGTGGTGTTTTGACCCTGGCAGAATGCCAGTGCCCACCAAAGCCATTCCATCACTCCCCTCCTCAACTGGAGAGAGCAGGGGAGAGCAAATATAACGAAAGCTCATGAGTTGAGATAAGGATGGGGAGCGATCACTCACTGATTACTGTCATGGGCAAAAGAGACTCCATTTGGAGAAATTAATTGAATTTACTACCAATCAAGTCAAAGGAGGATAATAAGAAGTAAAAAAAAAATCTTAAAAACACCTTCCCTCCACCCCTTCCTCCTTCCCAAGCTTAACTTTATTCCCGAATCTCTACATTTGGTATGCAGTATCCTCCCCACTAGCAGCACAGGGAGAGGGGAACGGGGCTTATGATCAGTTTATCATGTGTTGGTTTTGTTGTTGCTTTCTCCTCAGGGAGAGGAGTCCTTCCCCTGCTCCAGCGTTGGTCCCTCCCACAGGAGACAGTTCTCCATTAACTTCTCCAACATGAGTCCTTCCCATGGGCTGCAGCTCTTCACAAACTTCTCCAGTACAGGTCCCCCACAGGGTCACAAATCCTACCAGCAAACCTACTCCAGTGTGGGCTCCTCTCTCCATGGGACCAGAGGTCCTGCCAGGACCCTGCTCCAGTGTGGGCTTCCCACAGGGTCACAGCCTCCTTCAGGCATCCACCTGCTCTGATGTGGGGTCCTCCATGGAATACAGGTGACTCTCTGCTCCACCATGGACCTCCATGTGCTGCAGGGGCACAGCCTGCCTCCCACAAGGCTGCAGGGGAATCTCCTCTCCAGAACCTGGAGCACCTCCTTCCCCTCCTCCTGCACTGACCTCAGTATCTGAGGGCTGTTCCTGTCATATATTCTCACTCCTCTTTTCTCTGGCCGCAATTACTTCTGCCCAATAATTTCTTCTCTTCTTAAATAAGTTGTCACAGAGGCCTGGTGGGCTCAGCCTTGGCCAGTGGCAGGTCTGTCTTGAAGCCAGCTGGCTTTGGCTCTGTCGGACACAGGGGAAGCTTCTGGCAGCTCCCCAAAGAAGCTGCTCCTGTAGCCACCACCCTGCCACCAAAATCTTGCGAAGCAAACCCAATACAACACCAAAACAAAACCTTTTCGTAGGTGGAGGAGTCAAAGCCCAAAGAGGGAACTGTAAGGAACTAAAGCCTTTTTTTCCTTCTAAATAAACAGTGGCATCAGTAGCATCAAAATAGAAAAACTTTAAAACACTGAGGTTGCAGAACAGATTAGATTTTAGCATAAATCTCTGGAAAGATAAACCCACCTTGACAGAATGAGTTTTGGTGAGCCTAAACTAAATGCAGTGATCAAAATACTAAGTCAGTCGGTTATGTGATATATTTTAAAGAATAGTCTGATGAGAACTAGAAACATTCTTTGTTCCATCAGTCACTCGAAATGCATTTCCTTCCAAATGTGTCTAGAATCTGTCCAAGCATCAGTGTATGTAAATTCAGAGATGAAAGCAATAATTCATACTGGTGGGAAAGCATAAGGCATTTCTAGTATGAATGCCAATCATCCTCCATAGGTTAAGCTGCCGAGCAATGCATTGGATGTGAACGTGCACCTGATCAAAACTGAGCATTTCAGAAGGCACACAATCCATTAAATATCTGGGGATCTTAATATTCAAAATGAGTGAGAACTTCAGTTTTACAACTTGTCTGCAAGCACACAGCAGATGCAAAGCGAGGGCTGGGATGTCGTGTTCATGTTAACCAAGAATGGAAATCTTAGACACGCCTCTTCCTGGTTTTTCCAAAAATGATGGGCTTATAATGAACCAGTCAGAATCTTTGCTGACTGAGGGACAAGAGCCTTTGATGAATCACCCAAACTCCTACAGCCCAGGTACCACTATGCAAACTTAAATACCAAATAAATTACTGTTTGTATCTGTTATACCTATTCACCTTCAAACTTGCCAACAGGTGAAACAAATGACTAAAATACGTGACAAACGAGTTAAAGGTGCAATACTTCGTTTTGGCTGCATGTTATTTAATAACTGCCAGATTCCTGGTGTTATCCTTTAGACCAGGATTTATAGTCTTATTTGTTTTACAGAGATGAGAAAATAATTCTCAAAAATACAGAAAACTGAATTCTATTAGGGAGAAACTATCAAAATGTTCCATGTGATTTATCACTTTGAACACTTTCCTAGTGCTGGAGCCAAAGATTAAAAGTGATTTTCCTTGTGAATAGAGATGAGCATGATGTGACGTACATGAGTGGGCTATGCAATTATTTGCCAGTCACTTAGTAGAACAATAGAGAGAATGATTTTTTAATTCTTTTTCTGGATTTGGGTAATAAAGCATGGTTTGATGACACACATGGGATAAGCAAGCACATCAGTCTGGTGTATTCCACCTGGAAGGAGGTGGGTCTGCCTGAGAGAGAGTTGAATTTGCAATGGAGGACCACGGTCTTTACCAAATATTTCAGAAAACTCCTCCTGCAGCTTCTTGGGAAACTGATTTGACTCAATGGTTATCACACAGAACTTGAGATGTAGGACAGCTGTGCCTAATTCCACGCTGACGAATGCATCAAACTATAGAAGTGGAAGTCAGTGACAGCTCTTTTGGACTACCTTGAGTCAATGGGAAAACTGAACAAGCATGTCAGTTTTAGAAGACGATTCTAATAGAAATAAAATGCAAGCAACATTTGGAAAAAAGAATTCTGATATTTTCAAAGCAGACATTTCCTATTTTAATTTACATGTGGATATTTATTTCAATGTATTTTAAATATATTAACATTGTTTTGAGCTTCTGAACTGGAAAACAAATTATTCCTGTCATCCTAAATAGGATGTACTGATTACACACTGAAGAGCTAAGCTCAGATCTGGTCTGAGGTGGATAGTGGGCATTCTCATTTCCTCCAGGCTTGAAGAAATGGCCATTTATAGGATTGCACACACACAAATTGCAGAGGAACAGACTTTATATTCAGCATTGTGTTGCAGATCAGCACTGCACTAACTCCTTACCTGGAAAAGCATTCTGCAAGTATCCACTACCTGAAGGATGCAGATGGGACAGCAAGAATTCCAAGCCCCTGAGACAGCTCAATCCAATCCAATAGAGRCACTGCATACCAAATTCCTATTTGGTATATCACATTGGCATAAAGAAAATCCCTGACTGCAAGACAGAAGAAGGGCTGAGGAATAATTTAGCTTCATTTCTGGTATGAAGAAACATTTTTTAAACTTTTAGGACTGATTGGATTTTCACTGCTAACATTTCTGCCAGACTTTCAACGAAGTACTGAGACTAGGATGGAATATTTCAGAGAGTACTTGCAGAGGAACAGAATTGTCGGATCTGCCTTCACTTTGCTCTTAAATTAAGATTAAAGGGGAGAAAAAGAAAGCATAAGAGCCATTTAGTGATCAAATTCACCCATGGACTAGCTCAGCATGACATTAATTCTTAGACAGCTGATTAGGTGGTTTGCAGTCCTGTGCTGAATGACCTGGCTGTGGTCAGATGTGGTCCAGGTTTGGGGGATGGTCTGGGAGGCAGGAGTGATTCTATAGAGTATCAGCAAGGTTTTTTTAATAGACTTCATAAGAGGGTTGAAAGTCAGACTGCAGGTAGCATTTGTTCCCTAGAGTCTTCTGGTTAGGCTGTTTATTAAGAAGTATTGTTTAGTCGAGAAGAGACAAGGGCAGTGGTCTTGCAGGTCAACAGTAATGTATTTGCAGAACACATCAATTGTTAAAAATGAAAGATGCAGACATAAAACTGAGTGCTCTTAATGACAAAAGGAATGAAATACTGGAATGGAGGCTCCATTTTACCTTTGCTCTTCTTTTCTCTCTCTGCTTTAATCTTTCCAACTATTTTTTTATGCAAATATCTACACTATTAAGGGCCATCCATACGAAATGCTGTCACCTGCTTTTGGACCAAGACTTTTCTACGAAGATTTTTTGCACACAGGCCAAAGAAGTGATATCTGATGGTCTGTGAACTGACACATTATATTTTTGGTTCCTACGATTCATCAAACTAGTTTGAGTGAATGGACATTTTTACCCTATAATTTAAACTGAAGGATATTGAAGGGCAGCTGAAATTTTCCCCAACTAATAAGAAGTCTCTTTTCTGTGAGTATTGGAAGAAAACTCTCCAAAAATTTAAACTGTGTTGATGGCTTTTCTAGAGAGCAAGTGCAGACTCATTAAATGTATTTTTTTTCTCTAACTCCTTATGCTTTTATTTTATACTATCCTGTAAGTGGAATATGAATTCAAAGATTACGTTTCAAACTTGCAAGACTGTGTGGGTTTGAAAGCAACCAAGAGAAGTAGCCCAGTCCTAACTGGGACCTTTGTTAGTGCAGAATCTAGTAAAGTGAGCTAACAATTTGCAATACATTGGCTGTCACTTTAAATGTCAGTGATAATTTGCAAAACACTCAGAGCAATAATGGAAAAATGCATAAAATGTCAAATTTGTAGCAAAGCTGACAACAAAAAGAATATTCACTGTGAATTACAGTCTTCCTGACTTGGTAAAGCTCTTACTGATTCTGCTTTAATAAAGGATATTCTCCTCTCAAGGGATTTAAATACAGTAGATTATCTAACATGCTTAACTGATGCTTGAAGTTCCCTATCTGCAAGCTTATCCTTGATGAACTGGAAATCCGTGATGTCTTGCTAACGTGTTTGGGAGGGTGATTGGTCAGTTTGGTGATCTGACTACGTATTACCTGGATAGGTACACATTTGGTCAAGGACCCCAACATTCCCTTGTATTCAAAAGCCAGTGGCTATCCCATTTTCATAGATGTCTTTTTTTGGAAAGCTGTTCTGAGAACTATTAACAACTAACTTTGAAAAGACATCAGCTCCTGCTGTTTTGCAGCTACTAGAGAAGATGAAAATGTTCAGAATGGAAAACATCCACAGAAAAATTCAGAAATGTATATATTGATCAAAAGTCAGACATATGCTTGGTGGAAATTAAAACTTCAAGTAAAAAAATAACAACTCTGATTTCTGAAAATCTGTGCCAGCTACTAAAAATATTTTAATGAACCATTACACCTTCAGATACACCGGATGTGCAYAGGCTGGATTGCAAGCCCGGGTCATTAGGAGTTCAAATAGCCTGGCTCACAGCAGGACCTGGGAAAGCCAGACAGTTTTGTCTAACCCTTATTGAAGGGGTAAGTGGGGAAAGAGGTAGCTAAGCTATGTGACAGACAAGGATCTATAAAATGAAGTGTTAGGAAAAGGGATTAAGAGGAAGAACTAGAAAACTGTGCATGGAATACAATGCAAGATGGATGCAGAAAGAATACCAAAAAGTCAGTCTGAGAAGTACAATAAGGGTGGATAAGAAATCTGTGGCAACGTGGTACATGGCATATATTAACTACCCCAGTATTTACCAAGCCTCTTAGACCAGTTTTGTCTCCCAGGCAAGGCCTCACATTGTCTGGACTAGAACCCACATTACCTCAATTTGATATCCCAGAGATTTGCATACTTGCTATAGTAAAAAAACAGCAAGTTACTGCTGTGCAGATAGCAATTGCTGAGGCTTTAGCTCCTCTGTGGCTTCTTAACAGCTTGTACCCCACAACCTGTTAGAAAGAGACCCCTGCTTCCAGAGCAACCAAATCCAGGTTGAGTCCCAGAGCCTTGGGAGGACCTGCTGCAAAAACCACATTGCTCTAACACAACAGGGCAGTCCCTTTGCCCCTGACTGCTGTTCAGGTGGCTTGTGACAGTTCTTCACTGAGATATGCAGCCCCTCCTGAGCAGGGCATATATCTGAAATACAACTCAATAGGCCACCATCGTGATGAATTTATATTGTATGCCTCAGCCGAGCCAGATTTAACAAAAGCAAGGCTACCCTCATCCTTCTGTCCAGGTCTATGGCTCTGCCATACTTTGCACTGGCTCTAGGGCTTGTCTGACCCTGTGCAGAGTTAATGCAGCTCATTAACCCAAAATAAAACTATTGACTTTCCTAACAAATTAATGCATTGCTGAAGGGACAAAAAACCCCCAAGGGCTCAAATGGATACCGGACCTTTCTTTTCAACAGCAATGAGAACAGATCACCTCAAGCTGAGGTGATCTACCCATGGGGGGACTCTAGCCGTGGGCTAATTTACACCTGTACTTTGCCTACTGTGCAAAATGGAGTCCTTATTACAAAATTACATTCTCAGTTTTGTACAGACACATTCCACAGCTTCTTCATTAAGAAATCTGCTTGCTGAGCATGCATAAAAGATCTCATTTTTATGGTAAATATTTCCATCCTGTACTTGTGAAGAGAAAGAAAAATGAAAATGTATTAATATTACATGAGGATGATGAATTATCTTTCTATCCATTGACACCTCTGTAGGATGAGAATGGCACTGCTGTTTTTCAATCAGCAGTCTCTATGGCACCTGAGTATCCAAAGATCCTTAAAGAGTAGGAGCCTTCCAGCCTCCTTATGTTAATTTTTAACAGCTCTCTCTACAGCTAATATTCAAAGAGCCAAAGGAAGCCTCATGTTATTCCAAGAATCAAGCAGAATGACCAAGGCAATAATAGTCCTGGCATCCCAGGTAATCCTAGACAAAACAGTGATGTTATGTGAATTAAAGCAGCCATGCTATGTGTGATTCAATCAATAAGGAGTTAAAGCAAGTTCACATGGCTTTATGGAAACAAGACTCGACAAGCAGGCCTGACTTCAATTTTTGATGAGATTACAGGTTTGTTTGATCAAGGTAACCACATGCATGTGATAGACTTGGACCTTCCTAATGAATCTGATTTAGTACTGCTTGACATTTTGATTAAAACATTAGCATTATTTAGCCTTAATAAAACACATTAAATAGATTAAGATCTGGCTAATTGATAGAGTTCAGCAAGCTGTTCTAACCAGATATTCAGCACTGACTGGGGATATTTTTAGTGGAGCTCTGCAGGCAAGAACACTATGCCTGCTGCCATTTGATGTTCTGGAATTACACAGAAACATGGGTAATATTGGCAAATGTCCCACAGTGTAATGAGGAATGGGTAGCTGTGGAAAGTCACAGTTTTGCCTGCATTGGCATAAATGTGTTTCTGGTATTTGATTATGTCCTTTTCCTTCAGTTCTCTACAGGCACAGAAGTTCTTTGGCAAAGTATAGTTGCAAGGCTGTGGTCTAGGCAGCTCCTGATGGGCATCCAGTGATTTCTCTCAAGGGCCATTGCTTTCAACTACTGATACATGGACTATCAAAAGGAGTCATATGAATAATTTTTAAAGTGTCAACTGTGAAACCATCACTTATTGCACACTTCTGCATGTCTTTTTTTTTAAACCAGCAAAAATATAACCTGAGATTAAAATATGTTTGCAGCTTTGAAAGGTCAGGAAATTCTAGTCCATGGGCTGAAGCAGGATTTGCTATAAAAAAAATGAAGCAAGAAAGCCGGATGAGGTAAGCAAAACAAAACCAAAACCAAAGAGAACAGACCAGAACATTAATGATCAGCCATATACAAAGCATATACAATCTCTACTATTATCACTTTCTGGTCAGCTGATCTAAGCACATCTTCATTTTCTTGGTCAGTTCTTGAATCAGACTGAGAGAACACTGAATTAATATTACTCACCTTTGCTGGGTTTGATTCTGACCAATCTTTTTGTATTACTACACATTATCACAAGCTTACTTAAGCAAAAATCCAAATGAAAGTTCATACAAATTTTTATGGTGTAGAATGTTAAAGATGCTCTTTCTCAGCAAAATCTTTGTAGCAAACTGTTATCCTTTTAACATTTGGTTTTCTGTTTGACCTTGCAGAACAAGATGACTGATAAATGTAAAAGATAGTATTCAGAAGAAAACACTGAAAAATATACTCCCTCATTACTATCTAAAATACAGATTCAGATACATATTACCCACACACATTGGCAAGCCTGATTTAATTTGGTTTATTTATCAATTTAACATCTAAAATCTTTCCACATTTTCCTAGTTTTAGCAACTTTTATTAAAACTCTTGGTGGCAATCTCCAAAGTGTCCTACAAAACATCAATACCATTTAAACCAGTACAAGCCAGCAACAGAATGCCTCATTAGTCTACTGCTTGTTTCTCCACTTAAAAAAAAACCCTAACCCCTTTTTTTTTTTGCTGTGTCAAACCAAAGTGTTCCTTTTTTGTTTGGTTGGTTTTGGTTTTGTTTTTGTCATACAACAGAACTTCTCCCCAGCCTGGTTATTCAGTGGGGCTCCTTTCTGTGCCTGTCATCACTACTGCTCAGTTTGCCTACTGACAGACACTGTTCTGTCTCCCTCTGCACCCTCCCACAACTCTCATTTCCATCGTTCTCTTTCTGGTTCTGGATTTGTGTCCAGCTTAGAGGAAAATTTTCAAAAGGGACATACATGCCTTACATGCACCAGTAGTGAGCCACAGTATTTTTCTCAGGTCTTGTTTTTAAACAGTACTGATTATGTTTTATTGTTCAGTTTGGTTTGGTTTGGGTTTTTTTTTCTACAAGTCAGTTTTCCTAACAGCACATTGGCAGTGTGAGGATCCTCACCTGCACTTTTGGATACTCTGAGGTAATATCTAGTCATCAATACCCAGCTCTCCATACTGATTCTCTGAAAGAAAAATGTTGTTGGTATTCAAAAAATGTCTGCATCTTATTCCACTTCCAAAGTTATCATTCATTCTTCTAATTTTCATCCTTCCTTTTCTTGACTGAAAACTGTCTTATCTCAGTCCTCCCTAGAACTGTGGAACTATTATCTTATCAGATTTTCTTCCTCTGGTACCCCAACTCCCAGACAGACTTTTTGCAAGTCTGTCTGTGACATTTTCTTCATCCTAATTATTTCATTTTTAACCTTATCTTTCCCTTTCCTATTTACAATTCATGTTGTTATCTTTCTTTTGGGTTTTGTCAGCCTTTTTTTTTGCCTTTGCATTGCCTGTGGTGAAGGTAATATCAGTAGGACATGACATTCTTCAAATAGCTTCAACTGGGTTCTGACTTCTCCTTATTCTCCAAAACTCTGTACTTATATCTTTACAGATTTGCTTACTCAGTTCCATGCCCTTTTTCATTTCTGTCTCCTTGCCACAGTCCTCATATATTTTGTTTCCCATATAAAGTTATGTTCCTTTTTTTTCTGGCTAGGGAACCCTATCAACCTTTCCAGTTTAATCAGCAATGTATCCTCTATTTTTCATGAGGGCATAAGTGAAGATACAGTTATTCTTTGAACTTTACTGCAATCTTTTTATCATTCAGATGAGGAGTACCTGTGAACACAAGCGGATGAGCTAAAGTGAAAAAAAAGCATGGATCTCGGTATAAGCAGCTGAAATAAACACTATTATCTTGCTTCAGAGAACTGTGAGATTCACAAAACACAGATTAGGTATTAGAGTGGGTACCAGAACTACACTAAGCATCCCTGAGACATCTGAAAAATGAGGTGACCAATGTGCACCTCACTGGTCAGGTCAAGTGTGAGGAATGTGCAACACTTTGGTGAGGTGTTATGTATTTATTCCTGTACAGGAGACGAGAGGTGTGATGTGTTTATTCCTGTACAGAACAAGTTCCTTACACCACTTTATTCAGCTCTTGGCTTCCAACCACGTTGACAGCGCTGCGCCATGAGTCACTTTTAATCGCTGCCTCATTTCTCCTGACCTGAAGAACCTTTTTATACAGGCTTGTGTACAGTTTAACACCTCCAGTGCTGGATCGCATTTCGGAGGCCACAGAGCTGTCCCACACAACTTCCATGCCTTCGGAGTCAGCCTCAGGAAGGGCAGCCCTCGGTCCTTGTGTTCCTCCTGGGAACGAAACAAGGATGTGCCTCCGAGGAGGCAATGTCGGTGTGCGGGCTGAGCACCGACCGGCACGGACCCCTCTGCGCCTCGGCGAGAAATGGAGGCTCCTCCCTCAGGACCCCTCTCTGCCACCGCCAACACCTTCACCTCCCGTGACATTTTTACAGAATCACAGAATATCCTGAGTTGGAAACGACCCACAAGGATCATTTAGTACAACTCCTGCCCTGCACAGGACCAGCCCCAAGAGTCACACCATGTGCCCCAGAGCATTGTCTCAACACTTCTTGAACTCTGTCAGGTTTGGTGCTGTGCCCACTTCCCTGGGGGCCTGTTCGAGTGCCCAATCACCCTCTGGGGGAAGAACCTTTTCCTAATATCCAATCCAAACACTCCCTGAAAAAACTTCACGCCCAATTTTGGGTGTGTTTGACCTCCCGCATGCAGCTCAGGCTGCAAAACCAAACTTCAGTCCCCGCCACTGCCAAGAACCCCGCCGCCCGCCAGCCCCGCTCTCCCCGGGGGCAGCTCCCCCTTCAGCAGCTCCGGGGCCGCCACGGCTCCCGCCGCAGTGGGGCGGGGCGGCCTCTGGCACCGCCCACTCCGCCGGGCTGGGGCGGGGCGCCGCAAAGTTGAACTTCCATTGGTGGGAGCGGCTGCCCATCCTCGCATCACGCCAATCAGGTGCCGCGGATGGCGGCGGCGGTCAGACATCGCCTGTCCCCTACCTGGAGCCGATGGCCCGTCGAGACCGAGTGCGCACTCCCCGCCCCCTCTCCCCTCTCTTCCAATCACGTCCGCGCAGCTGGACAGCAGCAACCAATAGAAACCTGTCGGTGCCTGCCAATCACTAGCGTTTCCCCGCCTTTCCCGCTTCCCGCCCACCGTGGCGCTGGGAGCAGGGATCAGGTGCCGGCTGCGCGCTGGTGCGGCAGGCGGGGCCTGGCGGACGGGGGAGGGAGGCAGGGAGAGCGGAGGAGGGGCAGGGGGAGAGGAGGAGGAGCAGGGGGAGAGGAGGAGGAGGCAGGGGGAAAGGAGGAGGAGGCAGGGGGAAAGGAGGAGGAGGCAGGGGGAAGAGGAGGAGCTGCGGCTGACGCCGGCGGAGATTTCAGTACCTCGGAGAACGGCTGCGAGTACGCCGGGCGGGCAGGAGCCGCCACCGCCGCCCTCAGCTCCCCGCTCACCTGCCCCGCTCCGCTCCTCAACCACCCCTCCCTGCCCCGCGTCCCCCCGGAGCGGCCCCTGGGGCAGAGCACGGCAGCGGCACAGGCTCGGTCAGCGGGACGCGCGCGGGGTCCGCCACCGCAGGGACGGGACGAGTGGTCAGCCTGGGACGGCCGGACTGGCTTAGGGGGTCGCTCGCTCCCCGCGGAGCGGCGGCCGGGGCGGCGAGGAGAGCGAGGGGCTCGCACCCCGCATCCCGCACCCCGCCGTGGAGCCCGAGGGGAGAGCGGAGCGCCGAGTGCGGCAGCGGCTGCCGGCATTTGCTGGGGTGGGCAGGGAACCAAGAACAGGAGTAGCGCCAGCGGCTGGGAACGGGGAATCCGCTCCTCCGAAACCTCGGGAGCTGAGATACTCCTGGCTCAAAGGGGTTGTGAGGGGAAGGGGGCATYGAATGTAGACGAATTTTGGTAGTTTTGCTGAAATAATCAAGTGCCGAAGGCAGGTCTTAGGCAGATAAGATAGCGGGATGGATCCCACTGTTTTGGATGCCGGCTTGAATTTTTCATTTACTTTTCTGTTTTGACCACTGCTAAATGTGGATTTTGTGAGCGAACCCGATGGCTGTTGTTCCATTGTTCCTTGTTTGAACGTAAATCTTAGTCCTGCTGCTTGTGGATTTTTTTGTTTGTTTATTTATTTATTTATTTTTGAAAAGGACCTTTCCAGGTAGCTTTTGCGTCTGACAAAATGAAGCCTTTGTATTTTTCAATCAATTATACCTAATATTGACATTCTGTTGGGTACAAGAGACTTAAAGTGCTGCCTCACTCAGAGGACCATTAAAGACTTTCTCTGTCGCTACATGTAGCTGAATGTGTTACGACACATCCTTTCTCCCCCCCCAAATCTTCCGAAAGATTTTTCCAAAATGAAGAAATTTAATTTTCGCAAAGTTTTGGATGGTTTAACTGCCTCATCCCCTGTTGGAAGCAGTGGTGGTGGCAGTGGAAGTGGGGCTGGTGGTGGCTCCGTGCACCCAGGAGGGACTGCGGGAGCTGCAGGGACACCCAGAGATGAGATCCAGGAGACGCTCACTTCAGATTATTTCCAGATTTGCAAGGTAAAGGCTGTATTTTTATTTTCTTTGGAAATAATAAAAGCTACGTCGGGTTGGGGGGGGGGGGGGGGTGGCGGTAAATGATACCAATAAGCGTTTTACTCGAGAACTGCAGTGGTTGTATAAGGACTTTGGAATGAAAAGACAGAGATCTAGTGGATGCCTTTTTCTTCCTGCTGCAGAGTTGGGCTGGTCAGTAAATTCGTAGAAATCTTGATTTCACCACTCGGGTCCAAATTCCAAGTTCACGCTTGGACCCCAAACTACTAACAGGATTTTGGGCAGGAAAGCAAATCAATTGGTGCTAGTACAGRTAACATTTTCAAGTCATTAGAAATTGAAAATTGTATATCCCCTCCTCACTTCTCTCATCCTCCCTGCCTTTCCTTCCCTATTTTAAGAAAAAGGCACGAGGTAGAAATAAAGGACAGTGCAGTCATTACTGAACCCAGGACTTCAATTATTTGTGAGGAACTGGATGTAGATTCAGGGTGGCTGTTTACCATCAGTACCGAAGTTTATGACTGCATGATAGTAAACTTAGTGGGGCAGCATAAATACCAAAAGTTGCCAAATTTGTTTGGCATTGGTTTTTATGTGTTGGTCAGGTCGTTACGTGGGAATTTTCCGTAAGTAGAAAGCATAAGCTAGCCCTGTACGTATTTTGTTTTGTATCTTTGTTTTGCAACAAAGCTTTCCGTCGTGTTCTTAAATATTTGCACCTGTATAACACTACGAACTCTCTGGTACTTCTGATGAACTCTGAAATAGGAAAATCATACTTTTTAAATGGAGACAAAAAAATGAAAGGAGATTATGGTGGTCTGCTGTTACCTTTAACTTTATGTGAATTCTGATGGCTTTACTAGAAGTTTTGTTTGCTTGCTTGTTTTGATTAGAAGCTTCAAAAMCAGAATTTTTTATTACTGTAATTTGCATTACTAGGAGTAAATGGACTTCACCTCTTAGCTATACTTTCCTTTTATTAACCAGATACAAATTGATCAGAAATTTAGATTATGCCCAACTCCAGCACATACTCATTTCTTTTTGTGTTTTGGGAAGAAGGAAGAAATATAAACAGCCGAGACAAGCCTCTAAGACATTTTGTGTGCAGATCTGGTCCTTGTGAAACACACAGCTTCCCTGATCTCAGATACAATGTTTCTAATTGTTTGGCTTTCAGCTACAGCTAGTGTCAAAACTCTTACAAAGTTCAAGGGGAGAAGGATGAGCCCCTATGACTTAAAGACTCAGACACCTTTATATAGGTTCTACAAAATTCTAGTTCTTTTTTTTTATAGTTGTTTGTCATTCTGGACCGCAATAGGTTCAAGCCTTTTGACACAAATTATTCTGTAGTTTAATAGAGTGTCAGTGATGAGTGCATTAGAATCATACCTGCTTCCCAGGCTTGGATTTGAGTATTTTGCTTATGTACACAGTAATTTAGCATTYTGTGAAACTCCAGGTATTCAGTACAGTGATTTCCCATTTTTGTCACTTCGGTAAAAAGATAATGCAAAAAATATCATTAGAAGGTCTGACATTCAAAGACTTCTAAGTAAGGCTAAAACTCAACATCGTTCTTCGTGTTTAAGTCATGTGACAGGGCCGAAGATCTCTATTTAGTGTGATATATTCTTATTTTGTTTGGCATATTTGTGAAAATAAGCAACATAAGATGAAATGAAATTATTTTTTCCTAATCTCCATTATTTCCCTTCTTGGGCTTGATATTACTTGYGGACAGTTAGTGTTGTGTTCTGATAGATCCGCTTGGAATATGTGTATAGGAATATGTCATTTGAAGAAGGTTTCAGTAGGCAATATTTGCCTGTCTTAACTCTTAGGTTAAAATGTTCTCAACAAAGTAAATATTTGTATAGGAAACCTTTTGGTTGCTCGCAGCAGCCCTTGCTTATGAATGTGCATGTTACTGCACAAGTCTATTGTACACAAGATACCAGCTTCTTCTTTTCCAGACACAAAGGGATGCCGAAAGCAAACTTCCAAAATACTCAGTGATTATGTGCTCCTGACACACTGCAGTGTTTATTCCACAGGCTCCACTTTATCAGCTCTGTAGCACTTCAGTGGCACCACGAGCATGTTTGAAGGAACCCCAGGAGCTGTGAGGGCCCGGTCCTGCATTCTGCACTATTGCGAAGGGAGCCGAAGGCAGCGGGGCCTGACACAGGCGCAGCTTCACCCTGCCTGCTCCAGGGTGAGGGATCCCAGCCAGAATTTGTGCCTCAATCAGTCTAAATTGAGTTAAAAACACACTAACATGCACACAACCTGAATTCTGTCTTCCCCAGGCTTTTGTTGTGCAGAACTTCTGGTGTTTCAATTGTGTATTTTCAGGTTCAGTTACATAAGTTGTACAGGCTGCATATTTAAGGATCCGTGATCTGTGATCTTGCTGCACACAGAACTGAGTAAAGCTAATGGCAGTTTTGGTTTGTTATGATCTGCAGGAACAAGGCTTCTGGGCTAATGGCCTAAGCAGCACCTCAAATTGCTTTTCCTTTCTTTGCTGATTATAAAAATCTTCATTTAGATGTGAAACATAAAAGCTGACTCATACTTAATAATTAAAGGGCCTTTCCCTGCAGTTTTTATGTGAATAAATTGCCTTTCTGAAGTTGTGGGAGGTCTGCTTGACTGAAAACACAGATCCAATCCTCTAGCAGAACACTGTTTGATTGGTAACGCACCTGATTTCGTTTGTAACACACCTGGAAGCCACCTCTGCATTTTGTGGCATTTTTAGGATGCTTATTACCCCAGTGTCTTTTTGAGATACAGATTAGAATTTAACAGAAGTAAACTGAATATTTCATTTTACACTGAGATGTTCTCAATAAGTTACTTCTGGCATTTATATTTGAAACATAAATGTGACCTTCTGTATTGAAAGAATGAAATATTCTTGRAACTGTTATATATGAAATAGCTACATCTTGTTTTAAGCATGATAAAATTGTGTGTTAGTAGCTGTACTAATGAATCATTGGCACCAGTTCAAAGTAGTCAAGCAATGAGAAATTTTGTCATACCTATTTTTTGACAACAGAAAGCTGAGGTACAGTTTATGTTGTATCTAGGGGCTGCTCTTGGGATTTGAGTATCCAAGTGGAAATGATGAAAATATCGATTATATTTCGCATTAGTTGAACTGAATGTGTGAGACAGCAGCATCATGCAAAAAGTAGGTGTGATCCAGTAGAATATGCTAGTAAAGTCTATATTAATTTTAATTGGGATAGACCTAATTTCCTTGGGTTTGCTTCTGTCTATTTTTTTCTTTGCTTACATGTTGTTTTTTCCCTCTGGCAAGGATTTTTAGGCTGACCTGTGTTTGTCCAGAGCATTTAGAAACTAAAATACAGCACTGGGGAGAGATCTGCTATTAATAGAGGAAGTGAGAAGATCACAGTTAGGATGTTTTAAATCATTTGAGTAGAACTTTGAGCAGAGGGAACATAAAAGGGGAAAACAGTGATTTTATTACTTTTTCAGAAGGTTGCTTGTTAGGGTATGACGCAGTTGGGAAAAACTGAATAAGAATGAAGGTGTACGTTTGTTGTTCATGGAGTACTTGTTCTTTGTGAAAATAAGTCTCCCATATAGAACTACTTGAGCTTTTCTTGAAGAACAATCACAGGGTTGAATTTGTAKAGCATGAGGTTAATACCTTTGAAATCAGACCCTCAGCTAAGAGCACAGTAACAGTTGCACTTTACCAGGTGTACAATTTATCTACTCCAGCGTGTTTTCTTTAGCTGTAGGCAGCAACTGCCCATGAAAAGGTCCAAGAATTGATCATTTAATCTTCTCAAAGAATGACTCCCCAAATGGTGTTGGTTATGGACCAGTTTCCAAATTGGTCTTCAGTGTTGTTACTGGGTAGTCTTGCAACCCAATAAATATCTATCCCTTTGAATCTTGCTGTGTTAGCCATATTGATAGTATAGTCGTAGTTTCAATATGCACATTACCCAGACTTTATGCAAAACCCATGGAGGCCAGAATAGTTTTAGGCTTTTGTTAAAACTGGTATGGAATCCCATGGCCAAGTTGCAATTGTGGCTTCCTAATCCTACTTATATTTGACAAAAACAGGCCTTCAAGATACAGTCAATCAGTAGCCAATTTAAATGCCTTAATTATCTGGATTTCTTATCAGGTGGCCTTAAATCTTAATTCCCAGAGTTTATAGATGGAATACCTTATTTTGTCAACCTATGAAGATGAACATTTAATCCTTCTGACAGCAGTCAAGTAGGTATTTTAACTGCAAATGCAACATGACACTACAGTTCAGTGATAAGCGAGAGAAGATGACTTTTGGAATGGCAATTTAAGCACAATGCTGCAGGAGCACATTTTGGGTTATGAAAAATTAAAACCAAAAAATCTTTGTTGTAAGCCATCCACAATGTTTTAGTTAACTTGAGCTGTTTGGTTAATCTGTCTTGTTTCCTTACTAAGGTCATGCAGGTAACAAAAAATAAAATATTTGGAAGTGCTACATTTCAGAGAAAACTCATTTTAAAATTAGTATGAACCCCTAGTTGTAAGTTCTCAGAGTTCATTCAGTACTTAAATGGTAAATAAGATAATATTGGGAAGGATTTTTTCCTATATACCAGAGTTTGGACCTAAAGTTAGGTGCAAAACCCTATTCTGTTTAAAACTACAGAGACATAAATGATACTTCTAAATAGATTATAGTAATTTTATGAAATTTGAGCATAACGAGTGTAATGTACTTTTCTTTAAGTGTTTGTATAAATTAGAAATAGAACTCATCCATGGGAAAGAGCATAGCACATTAAAAGCTTCTTTTTAAGGAACTTTGAAGATTTTAAGGTATCTGTAGTAGTATAACTGGATTCACTCCTTTTGGGGTTTTTTGCAGATATCTATATTTTTGCATTGCTATGTTTGATTCTTAATCAGATATTAATCCTAAATGCAGTAATGCAGACCCTTCATGGCCAACACATGCAATTACATCATCATAATTATTGTAAGACTTTTAAGGTTGCTGCACTCAAAGCACTCAAAAAGTTCAACTTTTCTTAAATAACTTTGTTCGCGCAGACAACTTTTAATTACATGATCCCATATTTCTTCTACAGGTTTAATTTAGCAGCACAAATGGTCTTTGCTCATTGGAAAGCACTTCAATATTTCTTTGCATGCTTAAAACTCAGAGCATGCCTGAATATTAAGTTCCCCATGGACTTTTCCAACAAAAGTGCTCACCACTGTAGTTCTGAAAGCTTTATAAACATTAATGAATTGACCTTCATAATATTTCTGTAAGATGGAGATGATGTTCCTGCAGTATAGATGCCACAGAAAATCCAAAATGCCTKAATGTTTAGTGTCCGCTGTTTTGAGTTTCCAGCTTGACCTGCTTTGCATCTGTTTTTCTTTTAGCATATTTGACTTATCTCACATGTCTTCCCATTGCACCTGCCATTGTTTTCACATTCTGTTGCACATATTCTGCAGTGATCTTTAGGCTGGTGGTTCATATTGTCAATTTATATGTCCTSCTTAGATAGCCAGAATGACTCTGAATTTCTCTTCTGTCTCAAATGACTACAAATGGATTTCTGGCTCCACTTTGGACTTGTATATTGTATGTAAGATATATGAATACCATCAACCCCCATTATCTCAAATTGGTCAATCACAAAATTGGGAAATGATTAGCAGCCACATGTGAAAAGCTTAATTCAAGGCCCTTGGCTCACTCATTTATAAAACAAAGTGATAACAGCACTGATAAAATTTCTTTTCTGCAGTTTTCTATCTGAATTGTACCTTGCAYATTCCTATTTTGTACCAAATAGACAACTTTGTCAGAAAACAGCTCTTAAATTGGTTACTTTTGGTTTGCCCATAAGACAGGCCAGACTGTACTAGGGCAGAAAAAGATAATTTAATTAATCCCTACAAGAGGAGGACAAATTCATGCTGCATAGATTATTTTAATTCACATATGTTCTAATTGTTTTGCTTGTTGTGGTTGACCTTGCCTTTTTAATAATGTAAGAATCATAGAAAAACCTGAGTTGGAAGGGAYCTTTGAGGATCACTGAGTTCCACTCCTGACTTTACACAGGGAAACCTAAAGGTTGAGCTATTTGCTCTAATTCTGTGTGCCATTTCAAGTGGGGTTTTTTGGAGTTGTTTTTTTTTTTAATCCATGGAATCATAGATGTTGGAAGAGATCTTAAAGATCATCCAGTTCCAACCTCCTGTCTGCCCCCAAGGGCACAGACACTTTCCACTAGACCAGGTTGCTCAAAGCACCATCCAGCCTGTCCCTGAACACTTCTAAGGATGGGGCACCCACAGTTTCTCTGGGCAAGCTGTGCTAGTGCCTCACCACCCTCATAGTAAAGAATTTTTTCCTAATATCTAATCTAAACCTTTTCTCTTTCAGTTCAAAGCCATTCCCCCTTGTCCTATCACTATCTGCTCTTGTGAAAAGTCCTTCTCCAGCTTTATTTAAGCCCCCTTTAGGTACTGGAAGGTACTATAAGGTGTCCCTGGAGCATTCTCTTCTCCAGGCTGAACAACTCCAACTGCTAGTGGGAACTGGACACACTGGCTATATTATACCTTACCTGTGGGTCACCAAGTAGTTAATGAGAATTTTTCCCACTACTGAAGTGGGAAAAGCAATTTTTAATCTCTTCTGGGAGGATGGAGGAAATTCAGCCTGGTTGGCCCAGAGTGTTCTGATTGAAGAGCTGTCACATAAAAAGTTGGYTGCACGAGGAACTTTTCCCCCAACTTATTTCTGAAAGAAAAATACTTACACTTAATTTTTAAAAGAAATTACTAAGAAATTACTTAGAGATTCATGGATAAAAATATGAAGTGAAGATTTTTTTTTTCCAAAGAGAAATACATATTCTGTGTAAAACATGCAGCTGTCCTTAGTGGAGCTGGACTAAATCCAAGACAGACCCCATTCTCACTTAGTTTAGATGAATATCCATTAATATCTGATTCCTATTCTGAGACATCTGATAATCCCTGGTGTATGATGTGTGCCCAAATCACTTTTTGAAGTCTGTGTGAAAATACTGTGAAAAGTTAAGATATTCAATTTATAAATAGAGAAAAGAAAACGGTAGAGAAGTGAACAAATACASCTTCCTAAACTACGTGAATATAATGGTCTATTGGCTGTTCTAAGAAAAAGTGCTTATAAAAGTAGCTTATGGAGTATATTAATTTGTCAYACAATGTGTGTTAGAATCATTATAGGAGAAAATTGGAGGACTGTAGGATTAGAAGAACAAGTAATGTGCATCTGTGGAGAGGAGARAAAGCAATATTGTTAGGTACAGATGGCTGGCAAGTATGGTCAAATGTAATAAGATGTTATCTTTGTGCAGTGCTGTGTCCATTCCTAACAGATCACCAGCAAAGACTATGAATAATAAAAAGTACTAGAGACAATCTGTCACCTGTAGCTAGGGTCAAAGTCTGAGGAGGTGCACTCTTTATGGCTCCTTTGAAGTTAAGTTCTGTATAGTACTGAAAAAACCCCAACCTCAATATTTAGGGCTTTGAGTTGATGAATGCATGCACTCAGAAGGAGCCTTACTGAATTCTGTGGTATAGATGTAGATGCATGTGTATATGATAGCATGTCTTTTTGCAGAATTTGAATCCAATAAATTAAAAATAGTTGCTTCTATTTAATTTAAAAATCTGTTATGTAAGAATGCTGTGAGGTCAGACACTGAGAAGTCAGGTCCCTCATTCAGGTTATCCAGTTACATTTATATGTGTGGCAATCTAGTCTTTATTCCATCTTTTTATTTTCTTGAAGTGTCTGGTTATATTTTGTTATTGCCCTCCATTACGTTTGTTTTGAACAGTACATGACATATAGGGAGGATGGATGCTATCCTGTGTGTGTTCTTTGCAACAGTTTCTGTAAGAAGATCTCTGTGTTATCCACTGGACATCACAAAAATAATAAATAATCATAAATTAATGAATGCTCATCTCTGCTTTGTTCATCCTGTTCCATCTATTGTATCCCTTAAGGGTGGAGATGTGCTCTCGGTTACAGCAGTCCATCATCCCTTGTGTTACAGATACATTCCACTGTAGMTGAGGATGAGACTTAATTGTAGTGAGTCCAGAGATCCCTACTTTATTCATTGTTTGTCCCTACATATATTTTTAAATGCTCACTGAGTGAGGCAAAGGCAGGAAAAGCAGCCTGTGGTTATGTAAACAGWGATCTGATTCTTGCGATCCTTGGCTGTACTGTCTTCATTTGTGTCTCCGAGCTGTGTCCTTGGTAGCATCAGAGGCAATGCAGAGGGGGATAGTGATGTGCAAGATCTGCTTGATTTCACTGCTGGGACAGGGTAAAAACCTGCCACAAAGTATCTCCCATTTCATTTGGAAGCGATCTTCACCATATGTGAAATGAGATTCTGGCCATTATGTTCAGATTAAGTTGTCCATTCGACATCAGAAAAAAAAAAATCTTCAAATTGCGTACAGCATGTACACAGAAATAAAGTAGGAGAAGATTAATTATGAATTAGTATTAAATAGTAAACAATGTTGTAAATGCTAGTAATGAAATCTGGTAATTTGTGTACAAGAATGCCAAATTATATTGCAAAACAAATATTCACAGGAATAAACCAATAATACAGATTATCTCTATACCAAAGTAGAGTTTTAGCACTGTGTTTCTATAGCTTCCTCCCCTGCTGCTCCCTCCCCAAACCCCTCACCCTTCAAGAACTTTATCACAGTAGCAAAATTTTTTAAATCCCCCAATATGGCTCATTTTTAAAAAAACTAAAATATTCTGAAAGCAGCAACCAAAGCATTTGCTTCAGAGCAGTAATCACAATCAGCCATAACAGAACAGAACATAATCAGCCTAAAGTAGCAAAATTTCAGAAAATCAAAAAATGGGAAGTCATGCAAAATTAATTAGAGTTATTGGTATGTTGGTCTGATGTAAATTTAATAAAAACAGTTTGGGGTTTTTTTTATTTCTCTTTAAAGTTATGAAATTATGTTATTCTCTGCATCCACAGTCATAGTGAAGACAAAAGTATTTTCTTTTCAGGGCTATCAGATAAGTTGAATGATTTTACAATTCTTGTAAATACCCATGGAACAGATCTCCATCAGACAGATGCTATTCTGAACCAAACTGTTTCCGGTTCTAGAGTGATATGGTTAAATGGTGCAATGACAAAATCGATATGAACTGCTATTTGAATTACTTTGATTATGAAGATTCTCCATTTGGACAGAAGTCTTGCTTACATAGGTAGGCCAAAATGAACTTTGCAATCAGTGGTTTAGGGTTGGGGGTGGTTTATAATTGTACATTAAAGCCAAGGCCAAATATAGTTTTATTAATGTCCATGGCATTTCTCTATAGGTTGATGCCCTATTTGTTCTTGCCAATTTAAATGGCAATAGAGGGAAGTACATTATAGCATCTCTACTGTACAATTATAGCATATTTACTGTACAACAGATGCAATTCCTTCATTGTGGTCTCAGTTTTTCTTCCCTTTTTGTGTATTTGTCCATGGTTTGTTGTTTGTTTGTTTTTAAACTTGGTAGAGTTCCTTTAGAAAGAATAGGAGGGGAAGAGGTGAAATAATTCTACATAGATCATCCTCCCCTTGAACTTGGGATTTCTCCAGAGGGCATAATGCCTCCCTTGGGATGGTTATGTCCATGTATTACCCTGTAACTTCTTAACTTATGCTGTAACTCAGTGCTGTGGTAGATGTAGCAAGATGGTGTAGTTGTCAAGCAGTTGCTTGGCCACAGCAATACCAATTTAAATAGATCAAGAAAGTCACATTAAAGTTCAACCACTTKTTTTTTGGGCAGGAGGAGTTGGACTAGGCAGTCTGCAGAGTTCCCTTCCAGCCTCACCTGAGCTGTGAACTGGGAATAATGCAGCTCAAGGATCAATGTAATTTTATTTATTTGTGGATTTTCCTGCCTAAATTATATTAATTTTATATTTTTGATACACTACAGTGTATTTCAAAGAACAAGCATGATGAGAATGCTTTTTGAAATTCAGAAGGCCTTATTTTTCCCCTGTGGTTTACTTAACTTGGCTGTTTGTATCTATATGAATCATTTTTAAATAGGGCCATCCTTATTTAATAGTCTTTAACATCCAGCTTGCAGAACTGGAATTGACAGTGGAAAAACACATCTCTGATGTATCTGCAGAGATCTTTGTCATGGAAAAAAAATTCATTTGTTCATTGTACAAAAATGTATAATATACAAGTCAGTTAATTTCAAATACTCTAAAATCTCTCTTATTTTTCATATAATTATCAGTGTCTAATATTTGTGAAACTAAACTTTAAAAATTCAGACTGTATTTGAAGTCTGCTTTATGTCCAGGACAGCTGTTTTCTCAAAATTCTGCCATAGCTAATTAAGTGACCTCTTACAACAAAGTCAGTTTTGTAGTTTAACATTCAAACAACAAACCAAATTTGCCTATTGCTAACAATATGATTCTTCCATGCCAAAAGTTGTGTATGAAAATATTATGTGCATATTTTGTGCAATTATTGTGCATATTTTTTCTTCCCACCCCTGTATTCCTATTTCGGTAACACTTCTTTTTTGTACCCATATTTTCCATGTTTTTTTCTCTGCTGGAATTTTTATCTGCCAATACTGATCTCCTTTTTCTTCCTCTCTGTTTCACTGCTACTGGCGAGGATAATAAGCTCATAAGAAATACCCTGCTGAGACAAACCCACGGTCCGTATCTCCAGCAGTCAGTCTCTGACACTGGCAACAGAATGTGTGACTTAGGGAGGGTCATAAGTTAGATCACTTTCTGCAGTCCATTCCCTTTCCAGTCTCCCATCATTCACCATCACTGGAGTTGAGATGTCGGAGAGTGCATCCTTAGCTGGTCCTTTTCAAATCCATTTATCAATATGTCAATGAATTTGTCTAATGCCTTTTTGAACCTTCTGGTACTGTCAGCCTTCGAAACCTCCTATGGCAGCAAATTTCAGAATTTGCTGAAACATTACCTCACATTACCTATTGTGTAAAGTATTTATTTTTTTTCTTTTTCCTGTTTTAAACTAATCTTTAAGTTCTTTTGAATGCCTCCATGGCTTTGCCAAATATGTTTGGCTTACCCACTCACTTGTTTATGTAAGTCTTAGTCATATCCCCTGCATACAGCTCTCAAGTGATGGGCTCACACAGGTTTTCTATAGCAGCAAAACGATGCCCTCCGAGTTATTCTTTATGCTCTTCCTGATGATGTCCAACACTACTGGGCTTTTTGGGTTGCTGTTGAACATTAAACAAAATATTTCAGAGGAATGACAAGCATGCCCAAAAATTACTTTGCTGAGTTGTAAATGCTGGTTCCAAATTCAGCATTGTGCAGGTTTAGTGAAGATTTTTTTTTCTTCTACATGTTTTATCTTATATCTATCCACACTGGAGCTCATTTATCAACTTCTTGCCCACTTAAGTCAGTCTAATGAGTCTTTCAGGAGTTGGTCACCATGAGTACTGAATTTCACTATCCAGAGGAGCTTACTTTTAGCCATGAACTCAGAGATTTCACTGTTCATTACCTTTTATAGGTCACTAAAGAYGATGAATAAAACTGGTCCAAGCACTCATCCATGGAGAACTCTACTTGTGAATTTTCTTCATGGTAAAAAAATCCATAAAACCCTGTCCATTGTTTTCTGTTATCTAACCAGCTTTCAGTCCACAAATAAATTTCTTCGGTCCCATGACACTTTTGTTTCTTTAATAACATTGCTGTGGAATGTTACTGGAACGTTTTTGGAAAACTTATGTATATTCATATCCCCTTTATTTACATGCATGCTGACAGCTTCATAGAATTAGAGAAAATTAGTCAGACAGGATTTCCCACTGAAGAACTTCTGCTGATTTCTGCAACAATCTTTATCTGTGTGCTCTGTTAGTCTTTATTTTATCATCTTGTCAGGGGCAGCAATCAGCCGTCCCAGTCTACAGGTCTAGAGTCGCTTTTGTAAATRACTTTTTCCAGATRAGTGTTTCTAGCTTTTCACTAAGGAGAAGAACTATCTATGGGTATCTTTAGCTAAGAAAAGAAAATATTTTTTTTTAGAATATTTTGTGAACATGCTCAGAAGCCCTAGTTCCTAATATAGGTTGAGAGCTAGATGGAATCAATAACTTGGGTTTGAAAAGTTTTTGCTAAGCTGTGGTTTTTTACAAAAAGTATTACTTTGAAAAATGAAAATTTAACTAATAAAAAATGTATCTCTCCTGTATTGTTTATTTAGGTTGGAACTCTGCTGATACCATGTCCTCTTTCCATTTTTAATGGGAAGGGGTCAGTCTTACCAATCAGAGATTACAGACACAGAGGTCCATAAATGAGGGATGTCATGGTTTTGTAATGATATAATACATGGCAGCTTGTCTGTACAAGCACTGATTTTACCAATACAATCTTGGAGTAGCACAGTACTAAAAATAGTATTGTAGTGGTGAAAATACTGTAATCATTGACATTTTTTAATTTCCTACAAAGCTGAGTAAGAGGCTGGAGCAGATTCAGTCAACACTTCATCCTCTATTTTGTAAACCAGTCAATTACTTCTTCAATGAGATTTTTGCATGTGGCATGTTGGTCACAATTTGGAAGTAGACTCTACATGCTGAGTCACAGGTTTGGACTACATTGTTAAATTTTAACAAATATACATATCCTCAAAATTTATTTGCCTAAGTAAATCACTTTTGCTGTCAGCTGTTAACCGAAACAGGATATCTATAAAACATTAGTAGAAAAGTTACARATTCTAAGTTAATGCAAATTGACAGAAACACTTTTGAGTATAAACTCTATTAATTAGTTGATACAGTTTAAAATTTTATTTAATTCTGTATTTTCTGGAGCTACTTAGAGAATGTTATAATCACTTCTATAAAAAAGCTGTCTTTGAAGTCTGCTATAAACTACCACAGAACTAAAGTTAAGAAAAACTCTCTTACTGAAGAATTGCATTATGCACCATGTGAACAATTATGCTGGGTATTGCATATTAGTACTAGTGCAATTTTTTTTCTGGCTAATGAAATATATCATGGTATCTTAGAAAAAGACCATTATGTTCTGTACAGGATATTAAAATGTTCATTGGTAGATTACTAGCAAGCCCAAATAATCAATTTCCTATATTAATTTAGGTAAATTGGTTGTGTAAAGATTACTTTAATGATATATACATGCAATTTACTGCTTAAAATTATTTAAAAGAGAATTTAAAAGAGAATAACTAAGCTGAACAAAGATTTATGCTGAAATTGTGTCTGCATTTGTATTTGTTCTGTTTCAAATGAATTATTTTGCATATTGCACAGAAACTGTATGTGCTAGGGAGCACAGACTGCCTCTAGAGACATCATGCCCAAAAAGGAGGCATAAAAGAAGCTGGAAAATGTGGAGAAAAGCACTGCTGGCTCCATCTGCCGTCTGGTTTTTTTCTCTCCCTTTTTTTTTTTTTTCTTGGCAGCTTCTTTCTTTGGGTATTCGGGCTAGTTAGGCCCTATATTTCTTTGAACACAGRCTGATGTTTAAGCACACTTTTTCTGCTTTTGCCTGCTATTGAAATAGTTTAATTTTGGAAAAAAATCCCCAACTACTTTGTGTTTCTGAGCACCATTGATAGTTTTGTCCAGTGTTGTTCCTATTAGACACAACTCAGAGTAAGTAGGAAGGTACTTTTTTCTTTTTGTCATCCTAGGATCAAGTTAATTTTGTGGCTTTGTCTTCTTTTTCATTGGTATTAGTAAATGCTGTAAGGAGGCCCAGRCACTGTTCTAGAATTGTTATTCATCCTTYGTGTTCCCATGAGCTGTATCAATGCACAATTGAAAAGTCTACTTCAAGCACTGGCTTTTCCTGTCAATTTTTCTCACAGTCCTTGGAAATAGAAGGGTTGTTGTACCAAAGCTGAGGATGAGAATCTGGGAGTTTGGAGTGTTACAGCTTTTCCATGTTCTTTTGTTGAATAGGTTTGATCTTCAGAATAATTTCTGAGGCTGCTCTAATTTGTGCCAAAACCTCAGTCTTGGAGACATGTTTTTGTGCCTTACCTGTGTACYTTATAACTTGGCTCTCCTTCCAGAATGGTTTTGTTCTTTCAGAGCCCTAATAAATATAAATATTTTACTTGAAAATCGTAATTTACTTGTATGTTGAATGGATTTCAACAATTTTTTTAATATTTTACAAATAGCAGAATTTTGCATTCGCAAAAACCTCCCAATTGGAATTAGTCTAAATACGCAAATTTGGAGAATGGCTGCAAAATACAAATAACACTTTTGAGTCAATCCTAGAGTTCAAAAAATTTTATTGAGCTATGATCCTGAAAAGATGTAYATCACTGTGCTTCTAAAACATGGGTCTATCTCAAATACAGGACCCAGTTAAAATTTCCAGATGAGAAATCTGACTCTAGATTGCAGAAATACTGAAAATACAATGCAGATGCTGAATATGTAGGCAAGGATGCAAATAAGTCTTTAAAAATATCCTTAGAGCTTAAAAATATTACTGAAAGCTCCAGTCATAGCTAAACATCGGAAAAGCTTACTGTGACTGGAACTGATAGGAATTCAAACTTTATTATAGAAAGGCTTTCTAAAATTAATAAATAAAAAAGATAATGGGTGAAATAGATGGGTTTTTTCAGATAAGAAAGAGTAATTGTTCACCAGAATACAGAAATTTCAAATATAATAGCAAATTAGTGATGCAGTTAGGCTAAATATTCAACACACTAAAAAATACTACAATATGATTCCTGATGTTTTTGTGACATGAGAGGTAAAACCATTTCTATGGTGTTTAAGTCTGGTCCCAGCTTATATGTCAGAATAAAAAAACTTTACATTTGAGTAATCCTAACACTTAAGAAGAAGAGAAAGTTAAAAAACCCCAAAACACAAAGCAAACCAAAGCAGAAATAGAATTGTGGAGATCTTTGATAAATGCCTACATTATCATAAAAAGCGAATTACTTTTCTACAGCTTACAGAAGTAGCATATGCTTCTGKTTTTTTTCAGCCTAGAAACTAATAATTAGCCATTCTTTAAACAACCTCCCTTATCAGCAATAATTAAGATACGAGACAAGTAAGATCTCTTTTAAGGAAGTGGTTATTTGCTGAAAAACATACATTTGGTTGTTCCCAAACTGCTTGTGAATATCAGTTCAAGTGTTTCCAGCTGTAACGGAGGAGTTGGAGTGATACAGCTGTGGAATCATCAGCTGCCTTTTACTCAACAGGTCTGCAATTAAGGAGTCCCTTTTGTTGAAGTTGTTCCRTAGGGACTGCTGAATGGTTCAGCAGACACTTCTTGAACAAGATAATTTCAAGGAAGAAGAAAATATCTTAAAAAGTTCAATTTCATTCAGTTCAAAGTACTTCCTCTCCAATCCCAACTACATACTAAAAAAAGAGTCAATCCTAGAATTCAAGGTTTTATTATGTTAAATGATATAAAACATTATTATTATTATTATTATACTAAAAGAAATTATTTTTTACCCATTTTCAGATAAGCAGTCACACACACAAATTTAATTACAGTTCATTTTTACGTGT
Organism: Amblyornis subalaris; assembly: GCA_018881555.1. Taxonomy (NCBI): domain Eukaryota; kingdom Metazoa; phylum Chordata; class Aves; order Passeriformes; family Ptilonorhynchidae; genus Amblyornis; species Amblyornis subalaris. Next base: position 3,877,395 of record JACAXG010000058.1, read on the forward strand.
ATTTTTATAGTCTAGTCTTGTTATTTCCAATTTTATTCTTAGGTTAGTGTTCTCCCTCATCGGATTCTTCCTCATAAGAATTGGGCAAGTCATATTGGTCATAACCTTCAGGTTAAGAGAACTTAAAATATTGAGGCAGTCTTCAAGGATGTGTTGTATCATGCTCAGTTTATTTATTCCCCAAAGTATCTCTGCAAAAATTAGAATTAAAAGCATAGTATTATAAATAAAGATTAAGAAAGAGTGAGTGGTTCAGTTGCTCATTTTGAGAACATCTTCTCTGGCATCTTTGTTTTTTAAATTGATATTRAGGGTTTTTACCTTGTAGACTCGATTCAGTTTATTGGTTTATTGGATCCCTTCCCTTGGACATATTCCATGTCTTTATGCTGGAGCTGTTCTGTTGAGGCWGAGGTGGTTTCTGACAGTGTTTTTTTCAGTTCTTTTTTTCAGTTTACAGTTCAGCTGTCCTGCAGATTAAGGTTATCTTTCAGTATACCACTTCAGCAATATATACCATTTGTATAATAACACGCACTTTGCAAACTGCTTTGTTGCCATAAAACCATTTGAAATGTTACTGARTAAAAAGCATAACTAGAAATTCATGTAAGCAAAATTCACCTCTGTATCCAAAATACTGTGTCTCTTTAAATACTTCTCTTGAAATGCATTGCAAATGCTATAACATATAGAAAAATATAATTTCTCTTCCTGTACATGTAACRTAAAACATTCATCCTGTTGTCCGTGGTTGCAGTTCAGTCACTTTGCTCATTTGCTCTGTTTCAGACGGTTCGCCATGGTTTTCCTTATCTACCCACTGCCTTAGCTTTTGACCCAGTTCAGAAAATTCTGGCAATTGGAACAAGAACAGGAGCCATACGAATGTATCCTTTCTCATGCAGAATTTGCACCATTTCTATGTGTTTGTAATACAGTGATGTGAATTATCTTCCACAAGTGCTCAGGTAAGGTTACAGTTGTTATGTTCTACTTCATTTTGCTTTACAAGATGGACTGGAAAAGGATGTGCTGTTGAGGAATGAACCAGGTCCTTAAGGGATTCAAATAAAAATTTCTGACTGAGTTTTTAGCATATGGGTTTGGCATATATTGGTTAATATAAAACAGAATTGATCTTTTTCAGCCTGAAAAGTAAAAGTGGACCTCAAAGTGGTAATGAGCAAGTTGTGAATGTTGTGCTAGCAATAAATAAATTCATTGCTGCAATGCAGTCAGCCAACTGTAGACATCTTCACTGTAGAAATTTATGTGTGAAATTATTTACACTCTTTCAAGTGAATGGTGGGAAATAAGTGATTTTAGGGCAGAATTCATCTCTTCCCGGAGGAGAAGGTGAAACACTRAAAGTGCCTATTTCTTTTCATTAATTATAGAGTTACTTCAGTGCCAGCAATTTATATGTATTTTTTATACAGTAGGATTTTTAAGTTAGAAATCTACACAGAATAAATTTAATTACAAAGTAATTAAAATTTGAATATTTTAATTTAAAAAAATCTGAGAATATTTAAATATGATGTATTTCAAAATGTTTCTTTACATAATTTTCTTAGTTTGGCATGGTTCCAATGTATTCCAGTTTGATGAAAATACCTATGAAGTAAGGGAAAAAAGGAGAAAGAATATTACAGGAAGGTTTGAAAGTTATGGGATACAGAATTAATAAACCAATATTTTTTACAAACTTTTTGTAGCCAAATAAGTATGTGTTTAGAGTAGGGGACAATGCTTTATGAAATACCAATATATTTTCTGGTTATTTTGCTATCTCTGTTTCCAAGGTATCTATAAACGTAATGAAGCCAAAGGCAGCTTACAAAATAAAGAAAAATCTCCTCCTGGAAAACCAGCCTGTGCTTCATGGAACATGACTAAAACTTTGTTTCCTCCAGTTTTGGGTACTCTTGGTCTGAACAGTTGCATTTTCATAAGCCTCAATTTCTATCTGATCCAGAATTTCTCRCAAGACTCAACTATGCTTCTAGTTACGTGACAAGCTTGGCTTTGATAGTTCTACTCTCAATTTCTTACCTGTGTGAAGTAGGTTGAATATATTCYGTTCAAATACAAAGAAGAAAATCCTCTTGAATTTGTGCACTTCTGGGAAGTGCAAGTCTAGTAGTTGTGGTTTCTTCTTCTCTTTAGAGGTTTGCAAGGTTAAAAAGCTGAAGCTTTGTCTCTGGAAACTTCCTTGATATCTTCTGAGTGAAGGTATTGGGAATTTCATGGTAGAAGTAGGAAGAAGACCTTGCAGAAGATTGACTCCTGAGCCCACCTCTTCTTTCCATCTCAGCAATCTGGCTTTTCTAGGAGCAATGCTGTCACTGACTAGGCATCCTTTATCTTTATAAATCCCTCCTTTGAGAAAAATTCAGGTACAGAGCCTGAATTAATACAGGTTCATGTAGAATTAATTTAAACCTGCATGTCTCCTGCCACAGGAATGGAACATGAAGTGGAAAAACAGCTATATCCCTAAGCTTATATAAAATTCTCAATATATCTTCTATAAAAATGGATTATATAGGGTTAGCAGAAGAAGGAAAAAGAATGTTTTTGAAAGCATCCTTCCTGTTAACATCTCTTCTCCAGTTTTGCTAGCAAACTTCTACTTCATTCATGGAAAAATTTCTACCAGTTCTAGTATCTGAATCAAACAACATTACCAGGGAATTTGTTTTTTTTTTTTAAAGATATGTCATAATATGAATATTTCTCAGCTGAGTCAGTCAGAGCCTGGTTTGCTTAATTGAGCCCTGAGTTAATGGAAACTGTGCTTTGAAGACAGAGGGTTCCATAACAACTATTACTTATTTATTCATTTTAACKGAGGCTTCTCCACTTGGCTCTAAGTTTCACAGAACATATTACATAAAAAACCTAGCTGTGGACTAATAACTTTGCAGTGAAACAGGGCCTAGGACTACACACAGAACACTACTCATTTAAGCCTGTCTTGTTGCAGATTGTTGACATTCAAATCAAGATGTAACAGATTAAGTATTACATCTGAAAGTACAATTCATAATGGAATTTTTTAGCAAACTAAGGAAAATACAGGTTTTAATGGCTCTAAGTCTTCCACAGTATCCTGTAGAAATACTTCTTAATAGAACCGCACAATTTTGTTCTGCCAGGAATATGTTAGGTAACAAAAGAGAGTTCTTTCTATACATACATTTTGTTTGGCTGGTGTTTCTGAGGTACTATGGATGGAGTGAAAGGATGCACTATTTGGCTACCATCAGAGAAATTCACCCAATTATTTATTTGTTTGTTTACCGGTAGCACCTAAGGGACCTGGTTTGAATCAGACTCTGTTGTTTAGGGCAACACAAACRGATGGGACGACTGAATTTTATGTTTAGTATTCGTGTAATGATGTAGAACAAGTTTTCCTGTGRTGAGTGCAAGTCTCATAATGGTATTGTTGCTTCCTTGTCTTTCTAAAAGATTCAARGTGCTGGTATTTCTACTGGTCACAACAGGTCTCAAAAGACAAGCTGTTTTTTAAAAAAAATGAAGCGTGTTGTTCTGTGTTGTGAATTAATGTTTACCATCAGCCCTTCAGGTGATCATTTCAAGTGATCCAGCTGCAGTACTGAAGTTGACTATGTTAAATTGTCCTAAAAYAGAGCATATTATTCATAAGCTGCCATTAGAATACAGAGATAAATGAAAGCTCATTTTGGTATGGCAGTCAATTTGTCTTCTCCTAGATTTCTTTTCAGGGTGCTTAGATGCAGCTGCTCTAGCTTCTGTAGCACTGGGAATTGCTGTTGCTGTGTTCTCCTGTTCCTAGCAGTCTCTGTGGGATTCTCAAGGAACTTCAAACAATCGTGTAGGTTTTACCTACAGTGTGGACTGCTGGGTACTGAATCCTCATAGGTCCAGCCCACAGAATAAGACTGAACTGCAAGTCATCGATGAAGGAGTATCTTCCTATTACCAGCACAAGCTAACAAAATCTACAAATAAAGGGCCAAAACCCTACTCCTGAAACAGTTTCTGTGATATCTGGTCATTCTTTCCATTTGTCCTAAACACAGGAAATTTTATTTCCCCTCTGAGGTATTTTTTTCCTGTTTGGAGCTTGTTCCCAGCTCCCGTACCTTTGATCATTGCTCAGATCGTTGCTTGATACCACTCTACCTGGAATATCCTTGCTTCAGGAAAACACATTCGGTTGAAGAGRAGCCTATGAAATTTAATTCCTTTACTTAGTGTCTCCATATCCTTCTTCTCTAGTCCCAGTCTGGAGAACTTTCTGACAMTACACACAGTAAGACCAAGTGTGCAGTCTCTGGTTTTACTATCACAGAACATTCTGTATCGCCGTACAAAGAGGTGAGAAATTAAGATACTTTGTCAGACTTAAGTATCTTCTTCATTTCAAAGGAAGAAGAGAAGTCTGGGGGTTTGTCATGTTCTCAGTCTGAATAAATAGATTAAAATCAGTGTTGTTAACAATGATTATTCCAGTAATAGATCTGAAGAAGTGACATGTTGCACTCAGATTTCAGGGTGCATATTTCTGTATTGTCATTTATTCAGCTGACAAATGCTTGTTAAAAGTTATTCTTAGTACTTTTTGGAGTCACTGAGTCCTTTCCTTTGAATTTCTTTAATTGCATCAAAGACGCATTTAGCCATTACAGCCACCAACTTCAAATATATAGAATACATAGAACATCTACTTTTTTTTTTTTTCAGAGCTGCTGATTATTTAGTGGTCAATTGCGGTAAGAAATTCGGAAAGAAATTCTACTATAGTGATTATCATCTTTGCTTATTATGAAATGAGAGAAAGTTTGTCTTACATCCAGTTCAAAGAAAACAACCTACTGGGTCCAGAATGGCCTCCACACCACTGAAAAATCATTCACCATCAAACARGCTTATATTAGTAATATATTTTTGCACGTGTTATAGTGTTGTCTATTGTTGTTAGTTGTTAATATGTTGTTAATACATGTTCTTTAGGCTGATGGGCTCCATATTGCCATGCATGCAAATTTTTGCTTTCACTGKTAGTTGTTTGAGCAGAAATGTAAGCCATCTGCAACCCATGCAAGGCTTTTCCAATAGGCACAGCAGGTTGCTGTTACCAATGTTATCAGACAATATAGTGGCTGTTTAATACCTAAGCAAACAAAAAATTATTCTGACTGSCTAAGACATGAAAGTGGAAGCACTGCTCTGTCCTCACCTTTCACTCATCTGCACAGTCCTGACACTTTCTTTGCTCCAGTTCTGGTGCTTGTTAGATATATGATTGTGAGCAATCCAATGCACTAACCTGGCAAAATACCAGTTCTTTTTTGCTGTGCTGCTTTTTTTGCCAGATTAGCRAACTGATTTATCTGGTGCTTACCTCCAAGGTTAGTAGAATGATGCATAAAGAAAGTGGAAGTAGTGCAGTTGGAACTGGGCAGAGAGAGAAATGAGGGAGAAACAAAATTTTGGCACTAAGGAGCAGGTTATTAAATTGACTTGTCTTAGTGTGTGAAATTGTATCTGATAAATCCAGCTATGGCAGATTGCAGCTGTCTATGAAATTTGCCATAAAATGTAGAAATAGCCTTTCAATTTTGAATGATATGGAAGACAATGTCTCTTTTTCTTACGTTTAAAAAATCTTCATGTAAAGCTATCTGCAAGTCACAAAAATTCTACAGGTTCTGCTCAAGAGAGATTTTGCTTTAGGAACAATTTTTTCTGGCTTGTTTATGTGTTTCTTCCAATGCTTTAATAGCAAGAGTGATTTTTAAATGACAAATAAGGTACAGCAATACTTATTTTAACAAGTATGTTTTGTGGAAAAACAAACATGGCTTCAAGAAGGCCAATGGCATTCTGGCCTGTGTCAGCAATAATGGACCAGCAGGACCAGGGCAGTGATTGTTCCCCTGAACTTGGCACTGGTGAGGCCACACCTCAAGTCCTGTGTACAATTCTGGGTCCCTCACTGCAAGAAAGACACTGAGGTGCTGGAGCGAGTCCAGAGAAGGGCAGTGGAGCTGAGAAGGATCTGGAGCACATGTCCGATGAGGAGCAGCTGAGAGAGCTGGGAGTGTTTAGCCTGGAGAAAAGGATGCTCAGGGGAGACCTTATCACTCACTCTCTCAAGTACCTGAAAGGAYGAGAGGAAATGGCCTCAGATTGTGCCAGCAGAAGTTTAGGTTGGATCTTAGGAAAAATTATTTCAGTGAARGGGTTGTCAAACCATGGACCAGGCTGCTCAGAGAAGTGGTGGAGTCACCACCCCGCAGGTGTTTGAAAGTCGTGTAGAGGTGGCACTTAGGGACATGGTTTAGTGGTGGGCTTTTTAGTGCTGGGTGACCGGTTAGACTCTATGGTCTTGGAGGTCTTTTCCAACCTAAATGATTTTATAAGATTATCTTGTTTCTTTCTATGAAACAGCCAGTAAACATATCTTTGATTCCAGAGTTACTGTGCCAAGTAAAGGGGAAGGTGAGATCTAAACCCAAGATGGTCTCTGTTGAATGTCATGGATCCTCAGCAGCTGGTGTACACAGAGAGGCTGTATTCCTGGGAGGTAAAACTGAGGCTGTTTGTTAAAAAAAAATCTGGCAAAGAAAATAAATAGCACTAATTAAATCATTGCTTTAAGAGTTCTGAGTAGGCATGGAATTTTACAGTAGCTAAAGGAAATGTGGTGAAGAATGTTTGACATCAGGTTGGATGTACTTTGAAAGAATAGAGGAGAATATAACTTGAAGGTTTGGTCTGTGAGAAGGATGGCATAAAAGCTAAATATAAAGTGTGACAGATTTACTCTCCCTGGAACKGCTGTCTTTTAATCTAAACAAGGTTTCAGTAGATCTTTATGCTTAAAATAAGCCAACTGTGTTCTGTGCTGTTTACTCTATGTGATTTATTGGGCAGATGGAATGGGGGTAGCACAGACAAGATCATAAACCCGAAGTTCTGTTGTTTGACTTGGAGGAATCATTGATACATTTCATCTTTTATCTCATTGTGCAATATATTTGAGATTTTTCTAGAGAACTTGAGTGATTCAGGAATACAGACTTCACTGAGAGTCAGTACTCCTAACACAAGTTCTTTTAAAAATTCCCCTGGAAATCAACATATACAAATAAGTATTTTTTTGTGTATAGATACCTAAACAGGTTATTACAGAAATGAATTTATTGTTAATCTACAAGAATAAAAAGTTATTGTAAAAGAGACAGGAATAATCAAATTTGCCTGTATTACTAAATCTGACAGGATCAGAGTTTGGAGAATTTTTCTATACTGAGACTCCTACGCATCTGGTTATGTGTGTATTTATGTATGTGTACATATTAGGTTTCTGTATTCATGCATAAATTTGGGTCCATTTGTTTCCCAAGCCTCTTCCGTGCTTTTTAAGGAAGCAGATTGAATATGTTACAGTTAAATGTACTGGACTTCCCTCACTTTCAATTGGTGTTTATCCAGAAGATAAAAATGGAATCTGACATCTGCAAACTAACCTACTAAGAAAATATAGATTTTCGTATATCTGGAGATACACTGGCATATAGGTGGATGAATCTGGCAGCATTTTAATTGGAGCTGATGACTGCATTTATGAACACTATCTGAAAAACAATGCTTTCTGGATGTCTGTTACAAGACTTTTTTTAAGCTTAATAAAAAACCTTGCTCTGATAGTGAAATCATGACTACTGGTGATAGTCAACCATTTCAAAGAAGTGTTGTGTCTTAATTAGACCTTGTGTGAGCTTTAGAGCTTTCCCTACCTTTTTTGTTCCAAACATTGTCATCAACAGAAGTGTTGACATGTGTAGGAAATAATACACATCAATTTGCCCTCCTTTCCAGTCTGCTAATTATCTTTTTTAGACAAATATCCGTGACCTAAATTTGGCAAACATCCTTAAACCACAGAAATTTGTAGTCATACTATACACTTATTTATTTTGACTCTTTTCTTCTTTTGCTTTCATCTGGCAGATACTCTTGATGGTAGAGGGAATTGATATTTCTCCAAATAACTTAGGAAAGCTAATATCTAGCAAAAAGACAAACCCAAAGTACACAGACACATACATACACTGGGAGCATTTTAGTATTGTGAAAAGACTATTTTTGTCTAGCTGCAGGCACTCATTCAATTTAAATTCTTGATGACTTCTTGAAGTTATGTGCTTTTCTTGCCCATATGTTGTCTATTGAGGGAGACCAGAGATGAAAGGGAACTGTGGAGGGTCGAATGCCCATCATGAGGCAGAAAGGCTGCAATGACTCTGAATAATTGTCTCTGCATTGGGAACACCTGAGTAGAAGAAGTTTCTGGAAAAGAGATCCACTTATGAGGATCTGCTGCAGCAAGCAACAGGAACCATGTCATGGTGGTTCAGTAGGAGATGGGACAGACACAGTCACACATTATTTCTGCCAAAACCTCAAGTACAGGTGTGGGATAAAAGCACAGTTTTTCCTGAGGTCTGAGAAATGGGGAGAAGAACAAAACAGAGACTATGATCTCATTCAGGAGAAGGGAAAGGAAAAGTTTCCTTGAAGTTCTCTTCCCTAATCCATGTTCAGCTCACTCCCTCTTTCCCTAACTGACCTAGTTTCACTCCAGTTCTTACAGTTCTTAGATTTCTATTCCTCAGCCCTGACGTATCTTTTCTTAGTGGCATTAAGCAAGCAATATTCTTTCAATCTCCAGCTTTCACCTGACCTGTGCAAAGCAGCCTCTGAATAACATATTTTTCTAAGGAAACTGTTTAAGTAAAGAACCAAGATATTTCCCAGGTGCTTCAGATACAGCATTCAAAGCCACACATGAGTACAAAAGGAAGAATTTAAAAAGAGCATCATGGTAGAAACCAAGTTTGTCCAAAGAGATTGTGGATCAAGAGCTATCAGAAAATGAATGGCTGGAATACCCAAGTCTTAGAGGGCACTAAAGAATGTAAGGGTAGCATCAATCTCCTCATCCAGAAAGAGCACAGGTATGGGAAATGACCCAAAAATTGCCTGAGTCTGCTCCTTTTTACTATTGTTATGAAGGTGATCAAAGGTAGTTTAGAAATGTATATGTAGAAAGCATCATCACTTAAACATATTTCTACCAACCCACTCAATTCCCTGCCCCGAGTCCTTTCAGGGGTTTCAAAAGGCACTGCAGGCACCAGTGATGTGGAGAGAACTGGGAACATTAAACCCCAGTCTCTCACATAACCCCTTGCACTCAGACAGGCACTTTTCATAAACTGCTTCCCATCAGCGTGCAGATGTCCGGCCACTTCCTGGAAAGCAGGGCCTCAGCACATGGGACACTGAGTCACTTGGGAAGACTGAYGCTGTGTCCACAAATGTCCTCACTTCCTCCTCCTTTCCCTGAGCATCGGAGCGTGATGTCATATGGGATGGAATATCCCTTTGGTCACATAGGATCAGCTGTCCTGGCTATGTCTCCTCCCAAGCTCTCGTGTACCTCACTGCAGGTGCAGCGTGGGCAAAGTAGAAAAACTCCACGCTCCACAAGCACTGCTCCACAACAGTAACTACTCTGGTGTGTTATCACACAGATAGTTTGTGTCTTGTACCCAAAAACACATCACCCTGCAGGCTTCCATGAAGAAAATCAGCTCCATTCCAGCCAGACACAGCATACCTTTCAAAAATTCTGCAGTACTGTTTGTTTGAACAGTTGTGGTTTTCAGACGATGATGAGTGGAAATCCAGTGATCTTAACATGCTTTAATTGTAAAACTGATCATTTGAGCAGAAAAAGGATTTCACCATCTTCTCTCTACTGACAATAACTATGCTTTCCAGTAAACAGTTTCTGGGATTTTTTCATTTTATTGAATAAATATTAGCATATCTCTGGGTATATTTATTTGTTGATATTCAACATTAACTCTAAAAATGCTCACAGCATAAGAAAGAAACATTGGGTTATGATTGTTTTGTACTATAGCTGATTTCTGATTGGGTTTTTCGTGTGATTGCTCCAACAAAGCTAAAGCCCCAATCACCAATCATCAAATACACTAGATTTTAAGCAACTAAAACAAGTGCATTTTAAATGCTAAGACTTTTAGTGGAGTTTGACTTTCAGTTTTGTTATTTAGCTGTATTTTCCACAATGCAGAATTGATAGCTCTATGACATATTTACATCTTTCAGTTGCTTCAGTAAATAAATAAGGATTGACTGAATTATGTGGACTGCTCTGAAACACACTGATTTCAAATGCATCGTGCCTTTATTATGAAATGAATCAATGTGCTGTGTGGTAGAAGAACATATCTGAGTACATTCATGTAGTAGACATGCACATGAATGACTTTAGTCAATATTCTCTTGGAAACCTATGATTAGAATTTACCAACTTAGGCTTTTAAAATATTTATCTTTATTTTTTTTTCCTTATTACTTGCAACATATAAGTTCACATGTTCAAGTAATTTCTTCATTTCAGATGTGGGTAGATGTTTGCCCCAGTTCCCATTAGATTATAACAATAGTGCTTTCTTTTTCACAGCAGTTTTAATAATCTTAATTTGTAGATTTTGAGAAATTCCACTTTAAGTTAAATGCTTAGAACTAAGGAGAGGCTAATATAATACATCAATATTTTATCTGTTGAAGAACTGGATTTAAAATTTGTGATTTGATTAGGGAAAGTGTCTTGTATTCCTTCTGCAGACATCATACATTGTATTTAGTAGATTATTTGCATAATATTAATACCAATTCATTTTATCTAACTGGCAAAACTCATGAGAGGGGCATTATTTTGAAACCCAAGAATACAGTCTCTTCTTATTTATAAAAATTAAGTAAAAAAGTTAACTTTGGCTCATGATTGAACACTAATGTGATCAACCAATCTTCTCTAGCAACCTCTGTTAAAGGATTAAGATCTGGCAGACCTTCTCAGAGCAAGCGTACAGGATCAGACTGAATATAATCTGCAGTAGTGGGTGCTACTTCCAGGAGTTTGTGCTCATCCACTGAGTTGTACTGTGGATGTACTGACTTGAGATGTGGGACTGTCAGTTCAATTTTCTCAGCAAAATGTTTAAACCTACACATCCCACTACACACAACATTTTTCCTACCAGACCATACCTGTGAGGTGCTTTTTACCTTAAAGGGTTCCATTTCATCAGAAAAGCAAGCGCAAGTCTTTATAGGATAATGATTTAGTCACATAATTTGAAGTAGGAATCTTGCATACCAGTCTGTGCTCAAGGACAATTTATAAATTTTACTTGGAACAGTGATCAGATGCAATAGTTATAACAATTCTCATTTTTGTAGATCATGCTGTCTTAGCAAGAGAGATGGAATATCTAATTCATGATAGGTTCATATGTTTGTTTCACAGAAGTTGTTAATAAAATATTAGTTTATACTGTAAGATCAAATGGTACCCAATAAATCTGGTGATTTCAAAGTAGCACTTAAATTCAGAGCTGCATGTCTGCCCATAGCTCTTGCCTTTGGTAAATGCATTTATTTTATATTAGCAGATCACTGGATAGCATACACAGGTTATAAGAGGGGCTGGAACCTAAGACCTCTCCATACTAGGTGAAAACCTGCTAGCCATGATTTCTTGTTCCATCTCTCTTAATTATGAGTATTGCCTTCTCCTTCCACATCCTGCCCTCCTGAACTGAATGAGTCAAGAGTTGCCGTAGTTCCAAGGAGCRTCTGGTCAGGACACTGTGCTTGTAGCACTTTAATTTTAGGCAGAATAACCATTCRTTTTTTGTTCCTCATTATTTTGAGACACAAAAAATGTTGAACTGTTAATGGGGAAGTTTTTTAATGCTTTATAAGTAGACCTTTTCATTCATACAATGAGGTGTCTGGTGCATAGATGCACCTGCAGATTTAGAATTGGTTACATGGATTTTTTTGAGATAAAAGTTTTCATCTTCAGCAAGACCTGAGACTTGCCTTTTCAAGTCCTTTGGCCTTTCATAAAAGGAGCTTTTAACTTGATTCCTGCTGTTCATATCTGTAAAATGGTGAAGTATCTACCAGTGTCAAGAAGTCATTGCATTTAATAAGTGTAATGCATGGTTTTAAAATTCTTTTAAGATTAAGAATACCACAGTTATATTTTCCAGAACAACAGACAAAGGAAATCCTTAAATACATTCACAGCAGAGTGATGAGTGCTGTTAAAAGCATCTGTGAATTATCAGGTGTGTTTTAATCATTCCTCCACAGTGTGTGGTTTGTATAAAGTGAATGAATAACCATTCTTGAACATGTATTTCTCAATTTAAAAARATTGTATTAGAATGGACCTTAAATTAGTTTAAAGATAACTTACCTAAATTAAAACCATCTTCCAGACCATAAGCCTTTCAAGCTGTCAACTTCCTCAAGTAGGATGTCCCAGCTAAAAAGAAAACAAAGCTAGAAACCCCAGTCTTTTCTGAAACAAGAAGAGAAGCAAATTCTCCTGTGAAAATCACCCTAAGAGTGTCTTCTCATATGCTCCTGAATTTTGTAGATTAAGATCTCTAGCATTGCAACTCTCAAATGAAAGAAAAACTGGTTCATTTTATAGGTTCCTTCAGTTTTAATTGATAGATCATTATTTTGGACTTTACAAGAATCACTTCATTAGGCTGACAGTTTTACTACAGCAAAGAAGCTTTCTCAGTTTTTTAGGGGTAAATTAAATTACAGGGAAATCAATATCTGCAGTAAGAAAACAGTGTAACTTTCATGGCTGCTGAGCAACTTAAAGATGAGATATTTTCCGGTTGTTTAAAAAAATGTTTAACTACTTTTACAGGAATATATGTAAAGTCACCTGCTACATATCCCTAGAAGTATACTACAACTTCTGCTACAAAAGAGGAGAGAAGAACACTAAGAGTCCCTTCTAGTTTGTTTAGACGAATTATTCTCTTCTGACTTGAAATCCATTAGTTAATTTAATTCTGAGCAGGCAGGTAGAATGTTGTACCTTACTTGTCTATTTTAGCTAACCAGTTCCAGGACTTGCCTATTCCAGCTACCATAGCCCTTTCTAGGGTTTCACAGAAGAGGTACTAAGAGACATTATATTAAGAGTGAATTCTTTCCTTCTACATTCATACCGTAACCAAAGAAACTCTGAAACATAGGGTTCATAGAAATATGGTGTAATTAGGTCTGCATGTTCAGTTCATTGATTTTTCATTAGTCTTTCATCAGTTCTGTCCTCACAGTTCTCCAACTTTGCTATTGCCATGATTCTTAACCAGCCTTACACTTCCAGCCTGAAAAGGAAGAGCTGTGTCAGGGTCCTTGTCTACTTTGCCATACTGGGAGCTGTAGAGAAGGGAAGAAGCATAGACACATAGAGGAAATGAGCATGAAAGAATGAAATACTGCTTTTTTGAACTACTGCATTCCTCTGTAGTTGCTTTTCTGTCTTCTCTCCTGTGAGACTGATGTTATATCATGAGGAGAAAAAGAGAAAATTTTGGTGGTTTCATGAAACAGTCTAGTTGGTTTCCTGCTCCCCAAGTACAGCAATCAAAGTGTCTGCTATGSTTCCCCTGGCATGTTTGAAACTTGCTAGAGGGACTGAAAGTTTTTCTGTTGTTCCTAGAGGGACATCAGGTACAGCTAAATTTATTCATCTGGGCAAAAGCCACTGAAACTGCTGCCACTGAATAGTTTAAAGATTTCTTGTACTTCCCTGGTTTAGAACAGGATCCCGAAGGGGYGACTGAAAAATCCAGCAGTTCTGCTAATGTGGTGCAGTTTCTAAAAGGACAGGTGAAACTTGTGAAGATGGAGACAGTCAGAAAGAATGTTCACAGTCTATGTGCTTGGTGTTATCTTTGCTATCCAGAAACAAAACGTCCACTGGGGCCTGATGTTTGTGTGGCTACTGGTTTCTCTCTAAGCACCGCTAGAGGAGGTTCATGCTGTCAGCCTGTATAAACAGATCTCTGAGTTTGCAAAGATAAGGAATCTGTAGTAGAGTAGGGTTATGTTATCTGTCCTTGCTTCTGATATTTCCCTTATTTAGAACATCACCTGTGTGATCATCAGCTCTTAGTTTTACAAGGTCTGTGCATTGACAGAGAAGAGGCAGTGACAGACARTTACCTTTTGGTTTTGGGTTTCAACCCAGGATAAATATATTGCGCTTCTGGACTCTATATGATGTTGGCATCAGGATCTTAATTAACACACAATGGAACAGCAAATCAAGATTGCACATGCAAATTTAACTCTTGCAGTTGATCATACTTCTGAATTCTTGGCTTTAATTTTCACTCTTTATCATTCCTTTATTACTTCAGTGTAATCATATAGTAAATCATTCTTCAGGGTTTGGGTCAGTTTTGCACTAGTGTAGGAATCACAATTTATTTTCTTGTAAATGTATTTAAATGTATTTTAAAACATGAGTGCTAATACTGAGTTAATCACTAAATTAAAATCAGTTGAATTTCAGAAAAAAACCCAGATTGTATAAAGTATCTTTCAAAATCTGTATTAGAATTAGCCAAATCTATTAAAATTATTAGTTTATTTGCCTTTTAATTAGCAGCTTTAAATTCCTAATTAAAACTACAATTATCATCGTGCTTACTGGAGATACCTTTAGAATCCAAGTTTCAATTCAGTATTTCTCATTTTCACTTTCTCTTCTTTTTCCTTAGTAGAGTTTGGAAAGAACTAATATTGCCTATGGTTCTGRTAATGATAAAAAGGGAAAGTCTGTCAGTATTCCATGAGCCTGTGAATGGCTATTATGAATGAAGTTAAGCCTGCCATCAGAGATATAGAAGATCTGCGGGTGCTGCTGCTTATGAAATAGTGAAGTATCGTGGATAATAGCAAAAGAAGATCCCCCAAACTAGACAGTTTGAGAATTTCATAGAAAAAAATAGGAAAATCCATTTCTTATCAACTTTCTTAAATGCATATTTAGAAATTTTCTTGTTTATCAACCAACTGCCAGACCAATGACAACATTATCAAGTGTTATTTTAAGTGAGTATTTTTATACTGTCTKTGGAAACAGTGATGTCTTTTTTTTCTTTTTTCTTTTTTTAGTTCTAGTCAAGCTATGGTTATATAATCATAGTACTTATGCCCTGGAGCCTTGTTGTCACTGCTCATTGCAGTCATTCTTCAGACATGATTCTGGAAATTTAGGCAGGGTATTTTTATCAACAGAATCTTGTAAAGTTATCTTTTAAAGAGAAATTGAGCTGTGAATCTCCATGTCAGATTGACGCTCATAAGCATATAGGATCTCTCATGGGGCTTTTTTGTTGCAAGAATTGTACTCATCAACACTCCCTATAGAGTTAGTTGTAGGGATTCACACATCTCTTCCTAGAATTCCTGCTGTAAGTTTAGATTCTCCTGATGTGCATAAGCAACTACACTGATTCTTTCTTCTAGTGGGAATTATATTGAATTTGTCAATTTTGCACATAGCCATCACTGTGCTCTTTCACCAAGTTGTTTAGGTCTATTTTAAAGATTCATACTAAACTTGCTAAACCAAATGAGTTTTTCACATGTTTAACTCTTTAGGTCTTTAGCAGATTAAGAAATATAGCAAACTATCAGATGTATACTGTGATACTGTGACTGCAGCCTAAGTGCCATTGCTTTTTTTGACAATGTCTTCAGAATGTCAAAATCAGTCTTGAAAGTGGACTTTGCTCCCTTATCTCYCATCCATTTTTTAAATGCTCTTCACCTACTGGAAAACCCTACTGGGAATTTTTGAAGCCCATTAGAATTCAGGTTTTTAGTTCATTAGCAGTTAACCATACCCTTTTTTTTCCTACCGTAATTTTTAATCAATGARGGTATTTTCTCTTACTCTGTGTGTCTTCAGTTGGTTTGTTTTCTATTTAAGGAGACTTTTGGTAGCCTTTTGACAACTGAGGAAGCTGTTGTCCAATTTCATGACTTTTTAGAAGCAGTACCAAGAGATCAATATCATATGAACATTTTGGGAGGAATWATTGTTAGTTTTTAGGGAATTATGTTTAGACTAAACTCTTTATATTCCTATTTTAATTTAAAGRTGTTTGCAAAATGCCAGTGTAAGATTTGCTGTTTTGTAATTTTTTGGGTAATCTCATCTATCTTTTAGAAGTATGCAGTTTGGGGATGGGGGTGRGCATTGCTAGCATCCATTCTGCTTCATTCCTATGCTCCTTCCAAATCATGACATAACTATTATTTAAAACTACTAGTAATTTACTTAGGACTGTAGCTGTTGGTTTCTGAACCTACATTTCTGATATCTGCACCTTTAATAGTCTTACTTAACACACACATACACACAAAAGGAGTGTTCATAAAGGAACCTTTGCCAATATACTCTGTTAAAAGCTGAATCAAAGAAATAATTAAATTTTTTAATATTCTTGTTTGATTGCTTCCTGTAGCCCTGGTAACCCAGGAGATTCATCAGGTTTTGTTGCAGTTATTATTATTTTATAAGCTTGCCATTTCCAATGTGATCCAAACATTTCACATTTCAGGTTTTTTCACCTTTATCTCTCTTAATACTGTAGACTAGTGTAAATCTAGAGCAACTCTTCTGAGCTGAATGTGGTTATTCCAGATGGATATTGTACTTTCCACTTYCACATAGCCTGACAGCACTTTCCCTCAGGTCTTATTTTCCTTATTAAAATAAAATAAAATGCTTGAACAAGAACATATATTTGCTTTTTACRGTAATGGGAAAGGAATTGTACTAAAAACTGGTTGTACATAAGTTTGGACTGTTAGCCCAGTTACTGTCCTTATAACCATAAAATCTCTATTGTAGAAGTTTTCTTCTACCTTTTTCAGAAAAAGCTGCATCCATATTGGTTCCATCATATTTCAGAGGTAACATAGTCTTTACTTCAACTGAATTTGGGCTTCCAGGGATTTTTAGCACTAAGAAAATCTCTCTTATTAACCAATGCCTGTGGGTTTAACAGCAAGCAAAGTGCAGGGAATGATATAGTTCTGATGGATCTCAGCGAGTTTCTTTAAAAAGGGAGTTTAAACACTTGGGAAGCATTTAATATAAAGGAAGATAGAATTAATTCGGTTTTAATGCTTCCATTTTGCTTTTGCATGTTTGAACTGACTTGCGAATAGAACAGTTCTAGATCAGTATTTTAAAATCGATACCAATATGAATTAAAACTACAAAAAGCAACACTATAGAATGGGACAAAAGCAGTATTTTTTAGGGAGACCTTTAATCACCAAGTATCAAAATTAAATGGATATTGATAGACCTATCCCAGTTTTACTGGTGTRAGGAAACTGAGGCACTAAAGTGATTTAACCCAGGTTTTAATACAAGATGCTTGAAGGGCATATGTTCTTTGATTTTCAGGCTGGTTCTTCAACCACAAGCTGTTTAATTCAATGGCATTTAGCCTGAAAGCTTGTGTGCATGTTTCTGATGGTGCTCTTAGATGTTGTCTTCTAGATCATAAGGAATTCAGGATTGATCCCCTTACCCTTTTGCACTGTGGTGCTGTAACAGCGACTTAACAGTGTAATGTATCAAGGATGAGTCAACTACATCCTTAATCTTATTTTCCCCGTGTACTTTACTGTTGTTGAGGCTTGATCAATAGGCTTTAGATTGCCTATTACAATCATTGAATGGCATATATATATCACACATGGAAATTGTTCTCAGAGTCAGGTTTTGAGCACTCTGATGCATAGACAGGCATTTGTTTAATGTGTTGCTACATAGAGAAATGCCATGTAAAATCATGGAATGAATAGATTCAGTGTGCACATTCCTCAAATGTAAGAAGAGGTGGTAAAAATTTCTTTGCCCAAATGTGTGTCTCTATGTGTTATTTTAGTTCCTATCTGAAGTGAGGAAAAATGAAACAGTATACACACAAAAAGAAAAGAAAAKAAATACTTTGGGCAATTGCATACTTCCAAATTGTATTTGCATTTTGGGGGGGAACTGGGAAAATGCTGTGCAATATAGCCACCTGTCAGGAAAATTACCACCTGTCTCTAGTCTTGATTTTAGTTGTTTATAAAATTAACAGAACAGATAAATAGTGGTATCCCTGTAAGTGAAAACAGTTGATGGATTGATCTTTTTTAATAGGGTTACAAACTATTTATTACCCAGGTAATAAAAGGCTAAATAAATTCTTTGTACTGTGTATCAGAATATCAAAGTCTCAGGCRGATAGGACTGGCTCTTGAAATCTATTTATATGTTAGTTTTTAGGTTCTGTAAGGCTACA
This sequence comes from Amblyornis subalaris, assembly GCA_018881555.1. Lineage (NCBI taxonomy): Eukaryota > Metazoa > Chordata > Aves > Passeriformes > Ptilonorhynchidae > Amblyornis > Amblyornis subalaris. The sequence goes on from JACAXG010000058.1 coordinate 3,895,706, forward strand.
TATTAAAAGCCTCTATTTAAATTTCTTTTTCATCTCACTAATGCTGCTTTAATTTCAGTCACAGTGGCAAATGATAATCATATTGCTTAGGAGTTCAAACAACCACCAACTATATCATCCATACTGTAGAATTCTATTGTTGGTTTCTCTTACCACTGTTCTCAGAAACAGGGATTGGGAATCTTCCAGGTTCTCCTTTGTCTCTTCTTCCCTATCTTTTCACTCTGAAGGATGAGGTAGRGTTAACTATTGAACATTGACTGAAATGATGAGTGCATACATGAAGACCTCATCCTTCAGCAGCACATTGCTACTACTACCATAGCCAGTCCTCATGCTACTCAGTGTGAATCACATCTTAAAGGAAAAACTTTCATAGGCAAGTACTATTCCTTTTTCTTGTCTCCAGCTGTGTTTTGTTACTAATTTCAATCACTTGGGCAACCTCCCCTGCCACTAAATCATAAAGCTACCAGGTACTCCACATCTTGCACCCTGAAATAGCTTTGTTCTGCTGCTCCTGTGCTCTGCAAAACTTTAAGAAGCCACCYCTTCACATGGATGTTTGTCATAGATCCTGGACTGGAAGCCTAGTATTGTCCACATAGCTATTCCACTGGGATCTTAACAAGTTAACCAGGACAGAGGAAGGCTGAAATATCATCGTCTCAGGGAAAGGACACAATCTTTTCAAAATCTTCTGCTGTAGAATACTGTCCTGTTGCAGAAAACTCTAATATTCAGTTTCAGCTTATTACTTATTCTTCATATACTGTGGTATTTCTGCTATTTCACAAATCTGCAGCCACTTTTCTGCATTCTCTCAGTATCAGCAGATACCCACATAAAAGCTGTCTTAGCAAAGCCAGGAGTCCTTCACTCCAACCTGCCTGGCACTCCTCTGCATGTTACTATGCCTCTGCACGTTTCTCAGGTCTGGCATTTGCCTTTCCTTCTGCAGTGTCTCACAGCCTCTCAGCACGTTCAGTGAGTTTTACCCCAGTTGTTCATGGGCAAGAGCTACCAGGTTTTGCAGAGCTCTGGCCTGCTGTTCCTACTGTTTGCAGCAGTGTATATTGACCGCATACACTGGTATTTGTAGCTGAACACAAAGCAGGTAAGAATGGAACACAAAAAAAAAACCAACCCAGAACTGTTTTTAACTTCTTTTAATGCAATCGGGTCAGTTGAAAGGAGAAGGAGAATAAATATCATCTGACTTGGACAGTTCTCTGAATTCATCAGCAGGTCTCCAGAGATTGTTCAAATACTCTTGCATTTTGAAGTATTTTTTTTTCTAGTCTTTGTTAAAGCTTAAAGGTTCTTGGGGTGTTGCACCACTGCAGGCTTCACCTAAACTAGGTGTCTGGATTACAGCTGTGGTAGGAAAGAACTCAATTGGTGAACTCACATTCTGCCTGGGAATGTGAATACATGTTGGGAGGTCAGCCCTTAATGACCTTTGTGCCRCTGCAGAGAACTTTATAACAATACTGGAGCTTTGTGAGCTCGTTGGGAATTACCTTCCTGAACTGTAGTCACATGTTTGCTGGTTGTATGGTTGTCTTTTTGTAACTAGAAGCTCTACTCTTTTCATATTTTACAGTAACTCATAAATGTTTAAGACAGCTTTTGAGCAATTAGTGCTGCTTCTGCTCTAGAAGTTATGAATTTGTTATGTGCAATGATTTTCATAATGTGTCACCTTAATTTATTTCAGTCAGTTTGGCAAAGAAAAGCATTAAAACTGAAAACATGTAAGATTGCAGTTTTCTAGTTGCATGAATAATGTGCAGTATGAATTCCAATCTATTTTCATGAAAAAAATAACAAATGGCTTATTCCACTCTATTCTTAGCCTGGAAATATGCTGACACATCTAATGCATCATAAAAAGTACTTTACACGTGAGTTACCTTGGTTAGCGCCTCACTGGGTCCCCACACTTGTGCTTCCTATTTATGAAGTGACTTTACACATGAATGCAATTTGTTTTGTAAGGCTTAAAGACAAATAACTCTTTACAGCTATTAAAATGTGAAAAAATCTGTTGGGCTAAAAATCTTTTTCTACAAGGGGTTTAGGTTTTTTTTTCCCCCTCAAAGATGTAGCCATCATGTGTTCCTTATTCATCGTTTGTGTCTGACCTATCAGACTGAAGTGGTTTGTGGAGAGGAAAAGCAGTCCCAAGATAAAATACTAGAAGCAACACTAGAAGGATTTTGATGCAGTTTTATTTTTAAAAATCCACATCAAAAAGCCCTTCAAGGCAATGATTTTTTGACTTGTGACCATAGACAAACATTTTTTCAGAACAAGTTRGAAAATACGTCTGCTTGTTTATCTGTAATCATTCCCTTCTCAGAATGGGATCATATGTACTTGACATACTTCCTAGAAATCTTGAGGATTCATGCCTTTATGAGTTCTTGGGTTGCAGCTGAGGCTGGTTATKTGACCTTCCTTGACAAGGTCTCCTGTCCAGGCTAGGAACCACCTGCGTGTATGGAAATGATGGAGCTGTACTGTGTACTTGAACTGAATAAAGAAGATGAGTGATGCAATTCCTGGGACTTTCCACCACCACTTTATCTCGTTAGATTTCTCCATTTGTCTCCTTTCATCCCTTTTTTTTTACCCTTGTGTGTTCAAGGAAAGGTTAGGAATGGTGTCTTTCTAGCATCTCCACAGGKAAGGTCAGAAAAAAGTATGAAAGTCATGAAATTGTTTCACTTTAGTAAGTTCCTAAACATGCAGATCCAGTCCTTTTGTCCTGTAATTGGATTCCCCTTACAATGCCTATTTCATAACCCAGGATCAAAATAACTTAAGCAATTTTGAAATGTAATCCAGCACATACTATGCTACAGGAAGTTATTAAAATTTAAAATGTTCTTCTAGATATCTACTTGATAAACCTGATTCAAATTTGAGATTCCAGTTGTTTGTATTAACTTAAACTGAAAGTTGTGGAAGAAACCAAAACCTTGCAGCAAAATATATGTTCTCTTTGCTGTTTTAATATGTTCAGAGCCAACCCCCACATTAAATWAAGTTGGTTCTAAACTAAACACTTCAAGATATTTTTTACTTCTCAGGTTATTCAGCCTTTAAAATTCATATGAGTAGTTATATATTTGCCTAGAGCTTCAGACCTCTCTCCATCCTCCATGAGCTCAGTGAAAGCTTTGCTTGAAGTTTTTTTCTGTTGGTAGGGTGAATGACTGGAGCCCTCTTTGCTGAAACTGGTCACCAAAACCCCTTTCTTTCTGTGCTGATGCAAGCAGTGCAAGAAATAATAATAATAAAAAAAGGTTCCTTTTCCTGTCTAAGTACACTCCCTTTAGACAAGGTATTAATTTACAATCTTTTCCTTTGTAAAATGCCACTAGAAATAGGAAATAAAATTAATATAGAATGACTTGCTGGTTGCTTTTACTTGGTGACATTTTATTTTTAATATACACTGATATTAGTATGACAGTTCTGATTGTCAGAAAGTAATTTAATATTACTGTAGTTCCAAAACCTACAGAAACACATTTAAATTGGAAACAAAACTGCCAAAGAGAAGTTAAATATACTGAAGAAAGTAGTGGGAAAACCCACTGAAGTATTGTAGACTCTAGCAATATTTTAGGGCCTGGATACCTTGTGTTAGGTTTGTGGTCTATTTAGGCAAATAAGAATAGGTTGATAGGTTTTTCTGAATTAACAAATCCAAGATAATCTAATTTCAAAAGGGTTTTTTTAAAAATGACGAACACCCAGAAAAATGAAGCATTTTCTCTCTTTTTTTTTTCTTTGAATCCATTCCTTTATTTGAGGAGTTCAGGACTAAAAGATGTAAAAAGGTGGAATATAATATTTAAGACCRTCTCAACACGGGCATGTGATCAGTTGATTTAAACAAATCTCTGTGTGTTCCTACTCTGAGGACTGGTTCCATTCAGTACCCTCCACCACCAGCCAGCATTCCCATCCCTCTCTCTTGCTGCCTGGTGAGCCAGATCTGGGAGCTGGGAAATGCCATCTAGGGGAAAGGAGTTGTTTTGTCTTTTGCTGTGGAGCTGCTTTTCAGCACAAGTTGTGCTTGTGTAGCAGTGGAATGAGCCACATTGTCAGCACGAGGAAGATCAGGGTGCTCAGCCAAAGGCAGCAATTGAAATCCAAAGCATCACTTTTGTTGGTGCTGTGGGCTTGAATTTGCTTAGACCAATCATGAAACCACACAATAGCATTTCCACCTTTGCTGTTTAACAGTTGATGTTATGGATGAACTGAAGGTATTAACTAGATTGATTTTCAATTTGTCAGTCATCTTTGCAAACGTGTTTTACCATCCAAAAGGCAAGGTAAAGCAGAAAGATCAGACAAACAAACCAGACTGAGTCAGGTCACAGAGCTCCAAGTATAAGATGTTTCAAAGGTTATTATATAGTCCAATTATATAACTAACAGTCTAGATTTCATTAACAAGTCTGTTGGTCATTGAAAACTGCAGATTTCATTGAACAAAATCTCTGTTTTCAGCAGCTTCTCCTGGGATGTAGGATGGCTATTTTTAATCAGAATTTCCACACATAAGGCTTCGTCTCAACAGTTTTTTTCTTATTTCAGAAGGCTATCAATACAAGTAGTACAAAATTCCAAATGGCTTTTTGCCAACATCTTCAAAAGAGTGATGTCTGCACAAGTTAATTAGTTACTTAGTTTTAAATTATCTTATAGTTGTAAGCTTTAACTTTCCCATTCACATCTTATGGGAAAATATGACTGTGCTCTTCCTAACTTTAAAAGTTACTTGTATAAATATTTGTAACCACATTTTTGCTTTATAATCCTGTCAGATAATACAGGTGGTCCAAAACCTCCCATATAATGCTTAATMCATAATTTTAATATTTGCCCAAGTCTCTGATTTTCATTCTTCACCTCTTTACCGCATCATTTCCCAATGCTTTGAGGAGTTGTCATGAACATTGAACCATCAACATTTTGCAGTCTGCTATCAGAAGTGAAGTACCGTTGACATCATTCCTGAATCTGTTAAAAGCAGGTTCCCACAGGGCAAATATTGCATGTGTATGAATTGTTTACAGCTTCTGTGTGGTCAGTGATGATAATAATAGTAGAAAAAAGGTCCTGGGAATTAAGCCATGCAGAGATTTGCTGTTTAATTTTGACAGTGTATTGGCTGCTGCATGATATCTTCATGCACACTAGAAATATAAAGGGCAGTTCTTTTAAAGAATGACTATCAGTGGCTGAGACAGATGCTCTTTAGAATGAAATTTTATGATATGTAGCATTCAAGTAGTCAAACTGTTTTTTCACTTCAACCTTTTCCTTATTCTATTTAGCTAATTTTGTCAGATCTTACTAACTGATAGCTTGTCRTGGAAGAGTGAAGAGTGTTATGACTGTCTTTGCTCTGTCCCTTTTTCTTTTCTTTCAGTGTACTCTATCTCTAAGTGAATGCTTCTCTCTTCTGAGCATGATGTTATGCATAACAATCGGTTCTTCACTCAGTGACTGAGTTTTAAAATGTTTTAGAACATGTCCTTTCTTCTTCTGTTCCTTTTTTTTCCATGTTGCAATTTCATTATTGCTGATGGAAATCTTTTGTGTGTGTGTGTGTATATATATATATRTGTGTGTGTTTAGTTCTCAATCAAAATCCTTCTTTTTAATTTAGGTAAACCAGGTGTTTCATCTGCCAGGCATAATTTTAGTTTAACAAAGATTAGAAAGAAATGTGCGTGTAACAGATGTACAATATGCATATTCATTAAGCAAAACAATATATGTGGAAAAATACACATGGAATGGAGCAAATACTGTGAGACCTTTAACTTTGAAATTGGCTTAAATTCAAAAATGCTGTGTCTTGAAGCAATATTCCAGTCTTGTTTCATAAGCACTAAAAGGTTCCTGAAGTCAAATAGTCAAAAGGTATTAAATTACCTAAGTTATGCATACGTTTTATGCTTCAAGTGACTGTGCCAGGGAGCTCGCTGAGTACATGCCCTCGTGTCCTCAGAATGTTGGATGTGTGTAGCTAAGGCGGTGTTTTTGTGTTGCACAAGCAGAAAAGGCCTCAGCCAGTTTGTTTGCTGTATGTTGTCCTCTAGTCTGTGAAGATAAAAGAGGTACATGGAGGTCAATCAGAACATGTTCAGGATAGACATCTGTCATACTTCAGAATTTTCCCGGAGCCAGTGAAAATTTTGGCAATCTRTACTTACTTTTTAAAAGCTGAAGCAAGCTACATGGTTCCCCCACTAACCTTCTGCAGACCAAAGAGAATTCCACAGACCTCAGGTTCTTAAACAATTCTTTTTAACATTCATAGAAGCAAATCCTTCAGAATTTTTTTCTAACCTCTAGAGGCAGAGCATTCTTATCTTGCTGGTTTTTTATTATAGTGCATCTTGCTTTTCATCATTCTACAGGATTTAAGGAAAGCAAAGATTTAGTTTGCTGGACTAACTAAAAATCTAACTAAATCCTGGTTCGGGATTTTATGAACAAGATTGCATTTTGCACCTGATTATTTGTTGTCYTTTTTTTCCTGATCACTACTTATAACAGAATCTCTTCACCCGTTTCAAATTTTCCTCAACTAAYCTTTTTTTCACTTTTTTCTTTTCATTATGAGTAGTGGTGACTCAGAGGATGTATGAGCAATTCAAAACCCATCTGAGGAAAYGCTTGTTGAAATCCGAGGAAGGGAGTATCTTGCTTCAAAACTACTCATGTCTGTTTTCTGAGATCTCACTCAGCATAACACTTGATTGGGGTCCACTATGGGTCTATGATCTTTCTATTTCCCTTTCTCTTTTCACTTCAAAGCCTCTGAAATAATGTGAGATCTGTGTTTCAGCCCTACAGCACMGTGTTTTTGTAACACATGACAAAGGATGTGTCTTACAAGCCCCAGTGTATGGTAGGAATGTGTGCAGTGGTATTTGAGAATGAAAAACCTTTGGGGACAGAGCAGGAAGACTGTACAGGGAAGAAGAATCCAAATCAGGCACAGCCTTTTCACATTGTGTATGGAGAGTGCTGCATAGAATATTCTTCTTTCTGCACAACTCCCTGATTAGGTCTCAGAGTGAACTAAATCCATCCCTTCTAAACAGAGCCTGGAAGCTGAGTAACAATTACATCACAGGGACAATCAAGGAATCTGCTCCTCACTTTGCTCCTGAGTATTATTTTACTTAGCAAAGTAGATGCATTCCAACTGCTCCTTACRTTTTGGACTGCTTCCACATTCATCTATTGCATTTCTATTCCGTTGGATTTAAACACTAGACAGAAATGCWTTTGCTGACAGGTGTCAAATCAGGCGGTCTGGCTACTTAAGGGTACCTACTGAATTAACCAGGAGCTGTGTCAACTATGGCAAAGCCACTGAGGTCTTTTCCTGGAACCAGGCACCTTAGTTAAAGACTGTGTTCCTGACTTGTCAGCCAGCTGCTGTTGTCCAGCATGAGTGTTTTATTTTCAATCATTAAATTACTAAAGGCACCAATGCATTAACATGAAACATACAKTAACACACAAGATATCTGTTATGCATGCATTCTATGATCTTTGCTACTCTTCCTACCTTCTCATGTTGTCAGTGAAGTATCATAGTAATAAATGAATATATGATACTTATTTATTTATTTCTTATTACGTTGTAGGTCAGACATAAGACTTGATGTGAAGACCATAAAGTGCACAAATTCACCCTTCTTCAGTTGTTTCTTCATTATTTTTAAAAAATTTGCTTCTTTTTTTAGTTCAGTTTCCTGAATTGTCTATTATTGTCTATTATTATGGCTTTCTCAGATTAAAGAACTCTTTACTAGTTTTGGGGTTTTTTTCTTGAAATMGATTTATAGACCATAAGCAATTGGTTCATCCAATACTAATCTCATTCATTTTTAGCTATAATCTATCCCCAAAGCCCCTATTTATCAGATGTAATGCTGTTGGCTAGTTTTCYGTAAATAAAAATGGAGGAAAACCTCCAGAAGGAAATAAGTAATTTGATTATAGATGTTTTCTGTTTGAGGAATTGACTTTATGTTTACATAGCTTTTCACCTTCCATGTCAATGTTTGTGTGACCATGGAATCTGTGGTTTGGGGAGTGGAACGAGGCACTAGGAAGCGTGTATTTCTCTGTATCAAGTAAGAGGATGGTTGCATCTTCATGCAGGGCTCTTGTCTGAATGTATCCTTATAAGGGTTCCGTGRGTCAGTCCGAGAAGGGAGGATGTACAGTCTGCACTGTTGAACAGTGCTCAGTGTTGACATCTTTGCAGCRGTATTCATCTCTTTCTAACTTACATATGCCTGTTGAAACAGAATCCCAATAATGCAGGAACCACATAACAAAAACCTGTGACCTGCATTTTGTGAAAGATAAAATTATCCCCTTTTGCCTTAATAGCTTGTTATGAATCAGTTTCTTTTTAATGTAATCATTAACAAATCATCACACACAAARTAGGAAGGCTATTCCATTTTCCAGTAATTTGTTCATAGACCTTTTGAAGATACTCCAGAGGTCCTACTGGCAAGTAATTTAATTAGGTGAAACTATTTCCTTTGCTGTTTCTGAGCAAGATATTATCAAATTTAATAGCACCAAAAATATACTCCATAACTTGATATATATAAATTACCACGCTCCAAACTGAAGCTGGATTATTTTTCCTCCTAGTTTCCAAATGGCTTTTTGAGATTCTGTTTAGACCTTTTGTTTTTCTGTGGCTCAGAAAGTTCAGAGTTTAAAACTAGTATTATTCCTCGAGATTCTTAGATTTCAAGAGTGAAAGCTATCACACAATTGCTGAGTGCAAACTTGTAGGCAAGCTGCAATAAATCAGGGCATTACTGAGATTTATCCTGACTCGAGGGAACATTTAAGGGTTCTCTCAATGAGTTTATGTACAATGAATTGACCACTGTTCATATATCTGTTACATAATGGCAATATTATATCCAGTAAAGGATTTATTCCAATAGTAAGAAGAGAACATAACTCAGGAAGCAATGTGTTTAAAATAAAAGACTGTCATGCTTATAGCTGCCATTGTAGTTTTAACTCTTTCTTTTGAAAATACTCTAGAGGTGATCTTTAATTACTTGAATGCACAGTATTTTTTCTACAGGATCTGTAAAACCATTGAACTTAGCTAATGGATTAGTTTGGGATAAGCTCTGCGTTCAGTAGTTTTATGAACATCATTTGGGTGTTTGCCTCTATCATAGTTATTGTCCATGTTCGGTTGTGAAGAATACACTGGTGGAGGCTTTTTTTGCATTTCTTTTTAAAGAATTTGTTGCTGTTAGAACAAGGTTGCTGCTATTGTAGTGCTATTAAATGGCTTCCAAGGTATGGATGTGGCATGCATTTGGTCCTGTATGGTCCTGCAGTCCAAAAAAATCTTGGTGGAGTTACTGGTGTTTTCTGTCTGGGTAGTCTTAACTAGCAATACATTCTGGATGAGGTTTGAACATCTTAAAAGAGGAGGTAAGAAGGGCCTTGGTGATGTTTGTTGAAGAATAAAGAGTGCAGCAATCGGCTCATGTTCAAACCAGCACTTGGACAGTAGCCTCCCATCCACCAGGGAGCACAGGAAGCTTCTAACTTCACTTGCATACCCTTCGTGACCCGGTTTGATCTCCCAAGCAATTACACTCCATGGTGCCAGCAGAGAGAATGAGGTGAGGGTTTATACAGAGAAGCACAGCAGCAGTAATTTAGATTGGTGGCCACACAYAGCTATAAAAGAAACTCTGACCCAGACTTTTGACAGCATTATTTTGGGAAAGTGGTAAGATCTCAATTACTCAGGTATCCCTGAGTTCTTGTCCTGTTCTATTTGTCTTTTTAATTCAATAGATATTGTTTGCTTAAATGTCTTTGATTGCCACTTCAACACCCTGCTGCCTCCCGTGAGTGGGGAACATTTCTCCCATTCATAAACAGTTTCTGGCCAGGACATTGGACATTACACTAATGTAACTAATGTAAGAAAATAGAAGAAAAAAAACGGCTGATCACTGTGTATTTGTATAGTTTGAGGCATGTTCTTAGAAGCCGTGGTAGCACAGGTCCTGCATCCCTGCCTTGTTCGGGAGCTAAGGGGAGGGCACTATCAAGATTTGTACATAAATGAATATTCTTGACTCAAGCATCTTCAAAGATCAGTGTTTGTAAAATATGACATACGGCATCATGTGCTGTGTGTCCTCCAACCTGTTCCATGCAAAACCACCATGGATTTGAACTTCTGCAATTTGCATTTCAAAGTGTACAATTACATGTGCAAAAGCAACATGGTATAATATTCTGTAAGGATGACCTTAACATTTCGATACCTATTTATTGAAAGTGATATCCTAAAAGAATGAGAGGGGGAAAAAAAACTTATTCAAATGGAAACAATAGCAGAATAGGACTAACAGAGCTATTTAGAAGTAGCTTCACCTCACTGGAATGTGAGGATAAATCATCATTTTGGAAAGGTATGTAGATGAAATATAAAATAGATATTTACAGTTTTACGAAAGGTAGAGGTAGCATTGCGTGTTTCTTTTTAAAGCATGAATTTGTTATCACTGGGCTTTCTCCTCAAAGTAGTGAAATAAGGAAGGGCAGTGACAGTTCCAAAGATAGGCAACATGATTAAAACCCACTGACTTATGTTTATATAAATGCAGAAATGGCAAATGGGCATTTTTTCACTGCAATATACTGCCTGAATTATTAAATAGCTGAGGAATGAGAATGAGCAGAATTTTGGCAGGCTGCTTAAAAATCTCATGCAGAGTTTGCCTTTTTACTTAATTGCTGCTCTTTCTGAGGGAAAAATGCGTAGATTTTATTAGTTTGTTTCATCTTTTTAGGTTCTTGATATTATGAAAATAAGCACTCAAAACACAACATTCCAGGAATCCCAAATCTGTAGATTGGTCTGCCCTTTGCTGCTTTTGTTCATGAACTAGAAATGAAGAAGGCACAAATTCTCATCTCACTTCCTCCTTTGATTTATTTTTACCATTTTTTATGCTTCACAGTCCTAGTTTGTTTTACAAATAATATCTTGGCTACATGCAATTTGAAAAATTACATAAAATACATTCTCCTACAACCTTGCATATAAATATGTACTACTTTTCTATTCTGTGTAGCCATTTATAATAAAAATCTTACTTTATGTGTGTGGTTTTACTACTTTAATACATTAATTAACTGATACACACCTCAGTGCATTTTTCTCTCCTATATCCATGGTATGTGCAATTAGACATTAGAAACTTAGGTCTTGCATTGATATAGTCAGCTTTGTTCATGATCTCTTTACTTTCCTAGTTAACAAAAAAAAAACAAACCACGTTCTATTTTGCTAACTTTTGGACATTTCACTTGAACAAGAATTCTACATACTTTTTCTGTGTGCATCAATAAAATTACCCGTAATAAATACAGATTAGGATTAAATTCAGGAAATTTGGATTCCTGTTATCATRCATACACTTCAGTTTTTAATTTTGAAAACTGAAAGTTATATCAGTGTTTCATTTAGAGGTATTTGGTCCATAAACCATTATTGCTGCAAAAACTGAGTTCACACTGTTTCTGACTACAGAAATTCTTACATCAGTACACAAAGAAAATTGACCTTGCTTAACTCGAAAAAAATCAGACTACTTTTTAAATTGTCTAGGAACATAACTTGAGGTGTACCATTTTAGGCTTATAATTTGAGAGTTGGGGCAATCCTTGTTTTTTTTGGCTTAACAAAGGGCAAAAAAGAAATAAGTGCTTCCTCAAGGATTAGTTCATGTTGATACTATTGATCTGGTTCCTCTTGTGACCGAAGGTCGTGCTGACTGCTAAAAAGAGAAAGTGATTGAGCAAAAGACCACTGACTTAGAGGGAGGTTGTTAGTAGAGGTGGCTCGGTAAATATTGTCCTTTTAGCTGCAAGCTGAGCTTCCATTTCTGCAGAGATTGTTGCTTCTGTTTTATTTCACTGAGTTCAAAAGGCCAGTTGTGACTGCTGAACCAAATAATGTGAGTAATGTAAGGTTTAGGAAAAGTACAGATTTCCAGTATAGGACTCATTCTGTCATTTGAAGGGATACAATCCCAGCAGACCTGGACAAGCTTGAGAAGTGGGCCCAGGAGAACCCCATAAAGTCCAACAAGTCCAAGTGCAAGGTGCTGCACCTGGGTCAGGGCAATCCCAGACATGAGCACAAACTGGGAGATGAACTCACTGAGAGCAGCACTGCTGAGGAGGACTTGGGGATTCTGGTGGATGTTAAAAGGGGTCCAGAGGAGGCCACAAAAATGATCAGGGAACTGGAGCACCTCTGTTATCAAGACAGGCTGAAGGAGCTGGGGTTATTCAGCCTGGAGAAGAGAAGGCTGTGGGGAGACCTTGTAGCATCTTCCAGTACCTAAAGGGGCTTATAAAATAGAGGGAGAGTGACTTTGTACACAGACATATTGTGATAGGACAAGGGGGAACAGTTTTAAACTAAACTTGAAGAGATTTAGATTAGATAAGAAGAAGAAATTCTCTACTGTGAGGGTGGTGAGGAACAGAAACAGGTTGCCCAGAGAAGTTGTGGATGCCCCATCCCTGGAGGTGTTCAAGGCCAGGTTGGATGTGACTTTGAGCAGCCTGGTCTAGTGGGAGGTGTCCCTGCCCATGGCAGCGGGCTTGGAACTAGGTGAACTTAAGGTCCCTTCCAACCCAAACCATTCTAGGATTGACTCTATGTTTTTATGTATAAGTCTAAGTGCAAATGTGTAGATATAGGTATATATCTACATCTATCTATCTATCTATCTATCTTTATGTAATCCCAAAGGGTGGGGTTTTTATTCCAAGAATTTGGCAACAACTGAAAAGGGATTAAGAAGGTATAAAGTGAGATCGCTTTCATTCAAAGGTTGTGTTACTTTATGGAGTGGGATCAGAAAACCAGAACAATGACAATGTTTATTTTGTCCGTTTTCTCCAGGCTATCTACACAGTTTAGTTTTTCRTGGTTATTGCCTCAATTTTTTTTCTAAGTTCACATGTTGCAAGAGGGGAAAAGAAAGACTAGACAATTCTTGCTATGTTTTGATAAATAAACTACTGTGCATTCATGGGTTTCCTAGAAGTCTTTTGACTTCCTTTGTCCTCCTTTAGGATTTTCTGGTGTCTTCTTTTTGTACTTCCATCTTGTTTCTAAGGTCTCAAGGATGTAAATTGGAAGAGTTTTCACTGTAAAATTCTTCTCTATGCTAGCAACATATATGTACATATCAATCTGACATGGAGGTTCAGTAGTTCAGAAACAGAATTTTGTAGACCAGGTATTGTTTATCCCTGACTGTTTTCCTGTTGAAGAGTATTCTTTTTTTTTTTTTTTTTTTTGGTAGATTCTTTGATCAGCATTCTGCTCACTTTGGTTTTAGCTGGTTCAGGCAAATGCATATACACTGACTATGACAAGTGCACACACACTGCAGTAACTTTCTCATTACCCCTAACCTTTCACCTTTCACGTTTTTGGCTTGCTCTTTTTTTTAAGAAGTTTCTTGCRTTTTTTCAGTGTTTTGTGAGGTCCAGCTTTTACAAGAATTTATATTATTGGTTTCYCCACACATTTCCAAGATCTCAGTTCATAGTGGGAGGTTACCATATCAGCACTGTAGAGCCAGTTTCATATCAATTCTGCTGGATAAATACTGAGTCTCCAGAGCTATGAAGATGGTCTCTGAAAAATCCAATGACTACTGCATCTGCAGAGAAGCAGCACTGAAAACTTACTGCAGAGTGAGTCAGATGAAACACAATGAAAGAACATTTTTGCAATTTCTACCATTTTGCAATTACTGAGAGTGACATTGACATTTTTCAAAGTAAACTTTGTGTCTCTGGAGATTGCCTATACAAGCATTGTGCATCATGCAGCCTCACTTAAGCTATCTGAAAGCTTTAAATGGCCCATGGTCTTCGTTTGTCCTCTGTAAAAGAATAAATGTGACTGAGGCTGTGTCTTCACTTGCTGAGCAGACATTGATTATGTGCCAAATGCAGCAGTGAAAAAGTTTGCTTACCTGRAGACTTTTTTCCAAGCTGTGTGGCTTTTAGTTTTGTTTTCTGGAACTTTAGAAGAAACATCGTCCAAACAGCAATCCATAAGAAAATGAAATGGGGAGATGTAGGGTCTAGGGTTCACTACCTATTTTGGAGAAGTGAGTTATGTGRGGTCTCAGCTTGACAGCTCTGTTTACATGTGACTCATACAGAGAGTCATGGTGCATGACTGACAAAACAGGATGAGCCTCTTACATGGACAGAACAGGATGAGAAAGTGGGGAGTTTGCAGGGAGGGCTCTAATTTTGGCAGAAGTGCATGGGCTTACGGCTGAAGAATGGAGCGTGCAGGTGCTGAGGTTCATAAAATGAGTAGGAGAAAGGAAGGGTTGTCAGGATGGGGTACCTTTCACGGTTAAATGGAGATCTTTGATATGTGCCTCATAAAGAACAGAAGTATTGTGTATTTATTTTACCAATGCTGCGTTCCTCTGGTTGGAGACTGATATCCACACTGGACATTGATATCCTTAAATAGGGTAAAATGAAAGGCATTTTTCATTAACAACTCAAAGATGTCTGTGTAGTTCATTGATTTTAAATATTTTCAGAAATCATTTTATGTTTAATGATATATATATAACATTATATATATAGTATAATATAATACTGTTAGAACACTTCTGAAAGGGAAACCCCGTCATAAACATTCATACATGACTTTTGGAGCTAGGGTAGGAAGGGATCATGATCAGCAGTATTCCCTCAGACTTCAGCCTAGAGCTGCAGAAAGGTGCTGCAGATTGACGTTTGCATTGTTAGTCAGGCTAATGTTTTTAGTGAGGCCAGGCCTAAAGTGAAACTGAACTATTTTCTGTAGCTTCTCATTATGTCACCTTACTTTGCTCTGTGGAGTGCAAATGTCTGAATACTCTTGTTTTGCTCTTCTCTCTCCTGCATTATTTCCACTTCCCTTTTAGGAATCCATGGAAGTTTTCACACAATGTAAGAATAGCTTCTGTTTAATTATCTCTTTTTCGTTCTGAAGAAAAAAGCACAGTGAACTATTTTACCAGAACTGAAATAAAAGGGAATTACAAGTTGATAGTGAAAGATAAATTACAGCCTTTGCTATTTTAATAAGTAGTATTTGTTCAGTTACAGAACCATAGTAATATTTTCTGATTATATAAATTGCAAGATATCCCACATTTTAAAGTACAAATAGCAATTGTAGCAACCATTTAAAATTTACAAGTAATTAACTCATAAATTATTACTGTAGATCAAACTATAAAAGATCACAGCTGTTGTGTAGCAATAAACGATAACTGTATTTTTCTTTTATAGATTTACATATCTTTTAGTAAAGTAGTCTTGAATTTTCAAAATATTGCTGTTTTTACTACCTTGTTTATGTAGCATATTAGGTATAATCTTCATGTGTCACACATTGTTCTTCTGATTTTGATACCTCACAGATACCTCAAAGGGAATAAGCCTTTCATAGTAATCTGGCCCCAAAACATTTGTCACTGAAAACTGGAGTTTCTAACATATATACATAGTATAGACACACAAGTGTATATTTGTATTTTATTTATACATATATATTGTATTTATATTTGTGTGTGTAGATATGCATGTATATATAAGCTGTAATGACCAATAGTGTTCTGCATATTGAGTAAGATGGTTTGATAGATTGGAAGCTATATGTATGTAAGGACAATTCAAAATAAATAGTTATCTGTAGAATTTGATGAAATCCCTTGTTTTACCTCCAGATACATAATTTGTGAAGGGTAGCAGATAACTTGCTGTAAAAAATTCAGCCAGTTGGAGAGAAACCCTCAAAATATGGAGGTCAGAAAAAAACCTCCTAGTTTTTAGTAATATAAAATAAATATCTGAGGTGCTCTTTGAGAATAAGTATATTTAGACAGACTGAGTCTTTCTGAGTCTATGAAATAAAATAAAGATCTCAAAATAGTATATTAATTATGGATAGCATGCTTTTAAACATATTTATGCATACCAGATGTTGTACTGATATAATTATATAAGGATGTCTGCAGAGCTTTACTTCATCACTTTTTGTTTAAGCCAATGAAAATAATAAATTGCTATATATCTATACAAAAATAGCTTATTAATCATGGGAGTAGTGCAATGTCATAAAAATATCATGTGACAACAAAAATAACTGCTGGAAAGACTTATTGCATGACATAGCTGAAAATATAAAAAATATCCCATATGCTTCCCCAAATTTTTTCCAAATCATGAAAATGATGGATTATCTTGGACAGTTGAAAGAGGTCTTCCATTTGCCTTATGGTGGCTCCATCTACATTCTTTGCTGGCTGACTGGATCCCTAGGGCGAAGGTTGTATCCCTGGTTTGCCTGTTGCTCTCAGCCATGGGAAGTTTCCAGCTGTGGAAGGGGGAAGAGTAGGGAGTGGGAAACAACACTCCTGGGAGCTTGGTGTACAGGTGGCTCTGGTGGAAGGCAAAAGAGACCTTCTGTGTGTGCCAAAGAGGAACTGTACAGGGGTAATGTGCTACTTCGCAGGTGCACAGTGTGGAGGTTTATTTCTGGTTTTGGAGCTACCTCACTCCCAGTGGCGCTGAGATTTTATCCTTCCCCATGTTTGTGCCCTGACAAGAGCTCCTGTCAGTGATCCTGAGCCCTTGGGGAGCTGTGGAGGTCGCCCACTTGGGAGGAAGGGAGCAGGTAGTTCTCCTGTAACATGTGATCGTGGCGGGGCCACGGGGCGGTGTTGCTCCTGTGTTCAGGATGGGAAATGTGCAGGAAGCACTGAATCAAGGCTGTGTTGTGTTCTTTCCCTCCACTCTGGGGAAGTGTCTGAAGGAGTGCTTTGTGCTTTACACAAATGTAAGCCTTTCTTTACTGATGTCTTAGGGTAGCTTTGCATAATTCAAGAGATCTTCTCTTCCTACTCAGTGGCTACCTCCTTCTGCTCCCTTATCTTCTTGCTTTAGGCAAATGTGGCCTGAAGAATTAGAACTCCTGCTCTTCCTTRTCTTTTATGATTACAAAATTCTCTTCAAGCTTATCCTGAGTTCCCTACAGTTTCAGACTTTTAAACAAATTAGTCTTAGTCTCGCAGTATTTGTCACCAAGCAAAGTCTTCACAGACTGTGTTAATTTCTGCATCAGTGACCTTTTTATTATGCACACCTGGAACAGGTTCTGGATCAGATGCTGTATCAGACATCAGAGCTTGGGGAACTAATTTAAGTGTGAYGTGACAAGCTTTCCTACCTGTGTCATTTCAAATGTACATTTTCATAAGTTATTAAAAGGACTAGGTATTGGGTTAAGAGTGTTTTAGTCTGAAAAAGTGATCTTCCCTGATTACCAGAGTATTTTTCTTTTTWTTTTAAAAACCAACCTAGTGAAATGTATGATATGAAAAATGTTTTTCGTTCTCTTCTGGCTTCTGTGTTTATGCTGGTCAACAACCAAATGACATTAACTTGCTGAATACAGACACACTTTCATGCTGGTCATGATAATTAGGATTACAAAAAAAATACCAGGCGATCTTGCATGGTGTTGCCTACCTGACATGATCTGTGAGATTTTTTGTCCACCTGAAATCTTCCTCAGTTTGTTTTTTTTAAATGCAGCTTCTATAGTTAGAGAATCAAAAGCATTTTGTCTGAAGTCAAATAAATTATTTCTCTGTTATTTTATGTGTTAAATTGTTAGTGAAAGCCAGAGAATTAGAAGCACTAGGTAAGAACTTCATATTTAATGAAAAATCAATCACAGTTGTTAATGGTAACTAAAGTCTCACTTCTTGAAAAATTACACTGTTGTGCTTGGGAGATATGGGGTTTTTTAGTGTATAGCAAAGTGTTTATTTTGCAATGTTTAGTTGCTTTCTTTGAAACAAAAAAAAATTTTATGTAGTTTTCTAATCATACAATAATACTTGGATGTTTTGTCTATTTCTTTCTCAGTAATCAGGAAAAATAAGGGAACTTCTAAACTACAGTTACATTCATGATCTTCATACAGCTTAACCCTCAAAATCAGAGCTTCTATTAGAGTTGAGGAAAACATTCCTCAGGTTCTTCTTGATGCTTGACTTTATAGTCAATCACATGCTGGAAAGACTTATTGCATGACATAACTGAAAATATAAAAAATATCCCATATGCTTCCCCAAATTTTTTCCAGATGCCAAATCACAAAAATGATGGATTATCTTGGACAGTTGAAAGAGAGGTCTTCCATTTGCCTTATGGTGGCTCCATCTACATTCTTTGCTGGCTGACTGGATCCCTAGGGCGAAGGTTGTATCCCTGGTTTGCCTGTTGCTCTCAGCCATGGGAAGTTTCCAGCTGAGGAGAGGGAAGAGGTGGAGAGGTGGAAGAGACAGCAAAATAATTAACATTGAAAAATCCATTGCTTGGACAGATTTTTGTCCCGAAAATGTTCTAGAAGTTTGTCTGTCAGGCTCTCTTTCCCTGCTGCACAATAGCAAAGACTTTGATCATACCAACTGGCTACAGATCATTGTTTTTCTGGCAGCCTTCCTAGTTAGGAAGTACACAAGTCTGATTATAGGTTGCAGCCCAAACCATCCCAGAAGCTCCACTACTTTTGTGAATAGCAGCAACCAGACTTCATACCTGACATACGACTCCATGGCTCAGGTCTAATCTTTCCAAGAAAGAAGGTGCAAAGAGGAAGAATTTGTATTTACTTTTTCCGATCTGGGGCACATTCACTGCCCCAGGAGTTAATGATGACAATACTGAGAGACCACTAAATTCCTTCAAGAACAAGGCTGTCTTCTCATGAAGCAGCTAGCAATTTAGATAAAATTAATACAGTTTTTTCCCATGAAGAATCAGAATGCATGTCTTGTTTTCTTGAAAAGTGATTACATGATATGCTTCTCTGTTTATGATTCTGTACCTTATTGTGAGGGTTATTACTTAGAGAATTGGTTAATTGCCTTACCAACAGGAATGCGTGTTAGTGGCACTGAAGTTTAACAGTTGACTGCTACATTACTAGTTTAATTCTGCACTGGTGGTTGAGTTATTTTGTAGTGGAGATATAAATTACCAGTGTGTGAAATTTAGATAAGGGCTATATAACCAGAATGCAGTGCTTATTAGGGAAGCTTTCACTGTTTTCTCTCTTTTTCGCTTGCCTTGTCTTTTTGGTTTTGTGAGTGTGAAAGACAGCTGTAGAAATCTTGATAGATTTACAGGAGAGAAACAAAAATTACTCGGCTGGAAGAACTATGTTATAATGAGAGACGTGAGGATCTCAGTCTGACTTAGTTTAATAAAAAGGAGAGTGAATGTTGTTTAACTGCTTTCTATGTGTCCTTCCACAGGAATAAAATGGCCACTTCAAAGATTTTCTAAAGTAATAGAGAAATATATTAGTGGCTTGAAATTAAAKTCTGACGAATTGCTTTAATATTTTTAGCAATATGTGTTCTTAGCCTTTGAAATAAAGTACCCAGGAAAGTCATAGGGTCTTCATTTCTTGAAATCTTAAACTTTATTGCCTTTCTGGAACACAGACTTTTATTAAACAAGGTAATACAAGAGGTTGGACTAGATATTTTCATGCTCCAACAAGTAAGAAAATTTGCTTTTTCTGCATTAACTATCAGAGAATTGTAGTTCAAAAAATTTAATTTCAGCCAGAGTAATCTTTTTTATAATACTTTTTCTAGTGTTTTTTTTTCATGGTGTGTTTTAATGCTAATCCAGCAATTCTAGCATATTTGTAAAATTGCTAATAAAAAAGAGCTAATGCTGAAAGGATGTTATAGTAAGAGCTTTGGTTAGTCAATCAATAATTGACTCCTTGTACCTTTTAGAATACCATGATATTCTACACAGTGATCTGAAATAGACTCAGCATCAGAAGAAGTGAGAGTCTTCGAATATTAAGAATGAATCTGGTTCACGTTTCATAATCTGTCTTGCAAAGAAGATGTCAAAACATACTTAAATTAATGCAGGACACTTTGATATGCAAAGTGCCTTAGTACAGGGCTTGGAATTTGGGGTTTTTGACTCAAACAAGACTTAAAACAAAGAAGGAGCTGCCCTGATTTATGCTTTTCCACCTGTATTTCTACCAGGCCTTTGCTAAGTAAACAACTACAGTCACTTTGCTCTTCAGGGTCCAGTTGTGGCATTTGCATTGTGCCAGAGGAACAGTATTGCTGGGGATATCATTGCAGAACAAATATGGCCAGAATCTGAGTATTTAGTATCCAAAGATAATGTTTGTTACAGGAAACAGGGTTTTCAAACCATCGYGGTAGAGTGCGTTAGAGCTGTTGTCATTGTTCTGGACTCTGGTAGGTAAAGCAGGATGCATAATGCATTGGTCATCCACAAGCATGAATATCTCGAAGTTGAAAGAAATTTAGGGTATTACCTGTATTATTTTAAAACAATCTCTTCCCAAACCCACAAAGAATAGCAACAACAACAACAAACYTTTCCCTTGAATCTCTAAGTATCAAAAAAGCTATTTTGCTCTTTCAGACACTATAGACTATTCTGGCAGATTACCCAAAATAGAGGAAATATGAAATTTAGCATTGTAAATTAATTCCTTATCGCGTTTTATTTCTGGATCAACAAATATAGCAGGGAAATAATGTGTAATGTGTGTATTCAGTGAACAGAAGAAGTGCTTATACTTTCCAGATGAAATAAAATCACTGCAGTAGTTGGAGCAGCAGATAGGTTGTATRTACCCTCGGTGCAGACATCTAATTCAGAAGAAATGAAAGAAAATTACAAGTATTTACTGTCATGAGGTATTAAAGGAAAAGAATAGTATGACTTGTAGCCCTTGATTTTAACGTGCTGTGGATTGTCAATGCCRAAGTTAATCCTCCTTAAGCTGGTAAACAACCTTTTTAATTGTCTTTAATGTAGTGACTTTGATGTGTTACTGATTTTTAAAATAAAAATGTGTGAAATCTATAATATATATTTGAGTTATTAGGTAGATAAAACAGTCACATACTTTAATTGCTTTTTGATAAGTATTGTTGAATTGATTCTTTTTTTGTCAGAGGGACCACTTGAAATTTGATACTATCACTATCATTTTACAGTACGGTTAATATTAAGTCTGACAGATGATTAGTGTGCAATGAATATGAATGCTAAATATTAGAATAGGCTGTGCGAAGTATAAATGTCCGTGTGATTTGGATTTTAAATTGCTTAATTAAAAAAAACAACAACAAAAAACCAATTTTGTTATGGGATCATAGAAATTACATTAGCAACCAATGACATCTAACTCTTAGTATCAGGGAAATGTAGATCTTAGTCCCAAAAAAAGCTTTGATGTGGTGAATTTGCAGTTCTTTTTCCTGGCGAGATCAGTATGGGAAATGTTTGTCGATAAGGCAGAACTAGAGCTCCTTCTCGAAAATTATTGTTTTAAACCAGACAAAACTGAAAGTAAGCCTCAAGAAAAATGGGACACTGAGTTGGACAGTAAAGGTCATTTTAGAAATAAACCTCTTTTATGTGTATAGACCTGAACTCATTGGCAAATCCAATTGTGAAAATAAAGCTTCACTTTGGGATGCACCAGCAGAGGACTTCTGGTGAGGTTTTCATGTTTTTGTGGAAAAGCGTGTATAGATATTCAATGTACATGTTCTACATAATGATAGCTTATCTTGCAGGAAAGTAGCTGTTGTAGATACCTATCAGTTTCTAGTTCTGATGTTGGTCTTTGGCAGAGAGGAGTCGGGACACTCAGCAAGAATAAATATTTGCCTTTAAACGTGGTCAGTTTGACATCATCCCTTTCACAGGCATTTCTTCTCTTTCCATTTACTTACTAATCAGTTCAGTTTTCATGCTACAAATTAGTGCTAAGATGTAAAACATGTAAACTGTGTAACTTTACCCAAGCTACGGCCTTACATTTTTATCACATATTAGGATGTGAGTGTATCTCATATTTAAGAGAAATCCATCAGCAAATTTGGACAAGAAAGCCTCCAAGCATTGTCGGTAGCTGTGAGTATATCTTTTCAATGCTTGTTCTAATAAATCAGTATTCTCAGAAGACCTTGTACCGCTCCTGTTCTATCTATACAGATACTGGCATTTCCTTAGGCAAACCTAAATTCTAAATCTGTTTACCTACTCTTTGAAAATTCTGAATCCTTCCAAAGCATTCAAATCATAGTATCAGAAGTCTCTGTTGAAGAAAACTGGGGCGTTTGTTAGGGTTTTTTTGTTCTTTCCACCTCATCACCCCCCTGCTTTGTCTGGAGTATGTCAGAAAGTAAACTTTTCGTTTCACTGCCATTTCTTAATTTTTAAATACTTCTTGCATTACAAGTTCAGATTTTTCTGTGCCAATTCAGTGACTTTCTGGTAGGAATTATCTCATTTTTCTGCCTCTTGCAAGCACTAATGAATTGCATCCTTCTTTCCTTGCTGTTTTCCTATTTCCCCTCTCTTTTAAACATTTCTCTCTATCTCAGTATGTTTGTATGTGTGCGTGCACTTTTCTTTTCCAATCTGACTTTTTTGGGCTGATTTAGCAAATATATTGTGGTCACATAAAGCATTCCTTAATAAATATATAGTCATTTGGACAGTTGATAGGCTCTTGAGCTTCAAGTGTTGGAAAACTCCTGCTCGTTTTGGTAAATTAAACCAAAAGGTGAGATACAACTACTGAAAAGGGGCAGTTCAATGTCCAAATTCAGAATCACCCTTGTGTTTTCCTAGACAGACATCCCAAGCAATGTGATGTTTATGTGCATTGAAGTCAAACAGAAATAAATATGTCTCTTCTCCAGTTGCTCCGTAACAACCTTTTGTATTTATATTCTTTTCTCTACCTTAAAATTAATCTAGATGTTAGTTTTTATGCTGAATTTGGAACAACAGTGCTTGGAAAAATAAAACTCTTTTTTTCCCCATTTAGATTACTAAATTTGCATTAGTAAAAAAGCAAATCAGGAATATAGAGGTGCAGGAACAGTGACCATTCAAAGGTGATCTTTATATTTTAATCTGCTTTTCAAGTCTTGGAAACAATGTAAGATTACAGAAATGTGATTTTTGTGATTATTGTTTGTGGGATGGAATAGAATAGATACAGCTTTTATGGTACTGGATGGTCAGTAACGTTTGTTAGGGTTTAACAAAATGAAAGCTAACTACACCTCCATGTTTAGCTTCCCAAAGATTTTGGTTTTGCCCTTCACATTTGTGAGAGTCAAAGGCTTTAACTGATCAGTGATCTCTCTTTCTTATCCTGCCTACAGTTTATACACTAAAACTTCAATATGGCCATATGAGCAATATCTCCAACTGCTGAAAATCAGTGTGGGGAGAAGATCATTAAATTGATGTGTGTGTACACTGTGAAGCTGGATTTCTTCCTGTTTTGCTCCAGGTTTCTCCTCTCTTTTGCTTATGCTACATGTATGATAGATTGCTCTGTAAGAGGTGTCTCTCCCTAGATGAAACCTATCTTAATAATTAAAATTACAATGGGGACTTCTCCAGCAGGCAGTATGGATGGCCTACCCCATATCTTGCTTCCTCTGCCCAGTTTGTTTCCCTGCAGGCTTCCTCCCTCACATCACGCTGCAGAAACACAAATTAGATTGAGCTTAAGGCATTTTTCTCATTGTCTTGAGTAGAGAGCAGGCCCTGGTGGTGTGTCATATTGTGCTAGGCTGGATCTGCAGCTCTTACTGCAGACCTGCTTCCTCACGTAGATAACAAACCCGGCAGATCTTGCCAAAGATTATGGCCATGGTAAAACAGGGCTGAATTGATAACCACCCAGCCTCCACAGTCTCTGCTGGGCCTCTTCATTCCGTAGGGAGGGATTTGGATTATTGGGAGCCTCCACCCCCAGCAGCACCATCTTGCTGTCAGTTACCTCAGCTGTGGCAGCGTTTCAGCTCTCTCCAAATCTGCAGAGAATAATCCCTTGAAGGAAGGCAGAGCTCTCAGTCTTTTTAATTAGAACTGCCAAGGAAATGTAGAAGTAGTTTTGATCCTTTTTGATTCTTGTCCAACAAGAATTGGGTTATTCTGAAATAATGCCGTATTAGTATGTTAAGGTCTGAAACAGTGTCCTGCTTCAGTGAAACATGCAGATTTTCAGTAATTGGCATGGAAAAACTGGGATCCTGGGAGATTTGTGGTATGTCCTGCTTTATTCCYGGAAGTAGTCAGTCATTTCTTAAAATGCAAATGCTCTTTGGAACTTATTCAGTATTCACTAACTATGCTTTCAAACCTTTACTCATGTTTTAACCCATGCTAACTAATGTGACTATAAATTTTAATTCAAAACAGAAATGCTTCTTACAGCTGACATCAAACATGAACATAGTTTGTATAACACAGTCTACGAGAGTCTGTTTGAAGTGGCAAAATGATAGTTCATACTCATTTACACCAAAAAGGCTTCCTGAAATACATTTGATCTAGCTGCTGGTTGCCTATTTCATGTATATTTTCATGGAAGGGCTGATTAACTGTAGTCTATATTGTACTTTATTTCAAAATGAGATAGAATAATTATGTGGCTCAGGAGGGTTATAAAAGTGATAAATGTAGATACCATTTAACCTGCATCTTGGACTACGAAAAAGAAAGCCTCTTTCATGTAATTTGTTGATGAAATCTTTTCTTAGAAAAACCTCATGAGTTTTACGATGGCAAATAAAACTATTTAAGGCTGATTGATATTTGGAATGCCTTTGAACACAGGCACATTTATAGTGTCAATTCTATAGAACTAAACCGAAGAATAAAACCCACCATATGATCCATTGAAATTTTGTCAAATGCTAAACTAAATTTACTTCAATTAAATTCTTATTTTTTTCTAATTTTATTTATTCAGACTTGAATAGCTTCATTGTCAGGTTTGGCTTTTATTGATAGCACATGTTCCTGTCTGCTTTACATGACCATTTTTGCTTAACAAATGAAATTCTAGATTAACATCTTTCTTTATTAAGAGTCAAAAATAAATATATTGATTGGCAAAAAAGATGAATATTAATATAGCTTAACTGAAATTTATAGAAATGTCATTTGTCTGTTTTTCTGGGGCAGGAATGAAATTACTGCCTAGTTTAACGTATTGAACTTCCTTTTAATAAGTTTTTGAATGTGAAGCATTTTCTGTGTTGTACCAGAGACCTCCTGGAATCGTCCAATACTAAACAGATGATAATAGAGCTGAAGCAGTGGATAAATTTGAGGAATTGCTCATCAGCTGACTAACAAGCTGTGAGCAGTTTCCTGTGGAGTAATGGAATTATTTAATATTTTAGGCAGTGCTGCTCTGCCTAAAAAGAACATGGTGTATGACCTCAGCATCTGTATTATCTTGTGGTTGGATAAACACTGAAATGTCTGAATGAAAGTCTTTTGAAGTATTTCTTTTGGCATATTGATGTTATAGGGCACATTCCCTGGAACAACGGAAATGTTCAAACAATCAAGCTAATGAATCTCTAAACCATTTACCACTTCCAAAGCCTGAGTCAAAATCAGGTGCTGTCTTTCCCAATGCATTAGTACCTGTGTATTGGTACAATTTTTTCTGACCAAAGTGCCCTTTCATAATATATATCTCTAAGTATTCTTGGATCTCTCCGTTAAATGAAAGTGTTCTGTGATGTTATGCATGGAAGTTTAGTGACAAAAACGTTAATAAAATAAGACCAAAAAAATGCATCATCAAACAGTCCACTTTTACTTTAGTGTGTCAGGGTTATATTTGCACACTATACCTTGCTGCTTACACCAGTATAATCAGAAAATTTAACAGAATGATTATTTAATTTTATTTGTAAAGTTGAGTTCATACAATAAATATGTTAATCAGTATACAAGCTCTGCTATTCATCTATTACTGGACAATTGCCTCACTTTCATAACCTATTACCTGTCTTGATACTTAGTAGTCTGGAGATTTTCAGGGACTAAATTTCTTAAAATTAATTCTGGGATTATTTTGTTGTTGTTTTAGCAGGTAGTTGTGAATTTAACTTTGAAAGAAGTTGGTTGAAGAAGTTGGTTATAGAAAGCATTTATTTTTTGTTTAAAGGACTTTTTTGAATGCCTCGTTAAAATGCTCATAATTTTTCAGAGAATTATAGAATTATCTCACTGCTTCAGCAGAAACTTTTCACTCTTTGTTTCAGTTCAATGTTGATTTGTTGATAAGACTAAGCAAAGTAGTTTGGGGAGTTTTAGCACCTGATAAGAGTAAAATCTAGGACATTTTTGTTGCAGGATGGAGCACAAAATTTCCCATGAAAAATAGTCATATGTGTGCTCCTGATTGCTTCTGCTTTGCCTAAAAATTGGGAGTAACACAACAGTGTGCAAGGCAGTGTTTGTCTTAAAACTCCATAATTGCTCAGGAAACACAAAACTAGAGTTGTGTGGGACTCATTGCTGTGAAGTACCTGGCATGAAGAATTAGCCAGAAGTAATTGCAACAACTGTTAATTATTCTATCACCATTGAACAAAGAAGTTCTTCCCYCTATCTCTATTAGCCAAAACAGTGAAACAATTTTATGTAAGAGGGAACATTATTTAATCATTTGCTCTCATCTCCTACAGACTACATAATTTTCCATAGGACCTTCATTACCTTATTCCAGTTGAGGCTGGAAGTAGCATTTGGGAAAACAAATCTGTCTTGCTTTAGAGATTTCCAGTCATGGCTAAGTGCTGTCTCTGTTTAACAGAGAAAGTGCAATGTGTATCTCAAGCTCTGTCATGATATGGATGAAGGTTTAATGTATTATTTTACTTGTATAACTTTACCATAGCAACTAGAGGAGGAATTAGTATTTGGAAAAATGTATTTTTATTTTTGATTGCATTTAGTTTGATAGGTCTTTTGACCTTTCTTTTTAAAAAAGCCCAATTATGTGATCACTTTTCATTCTATCTTCTCTTGTCACCAGTTTTTCTTCATAACTGGCAGCTATGAAGAAAATCTGCACCTTGTGATCACTGTTACTAATTTGTAAAAATTTAACAAACGTTAGAAAAAATTTCTGTTAAAGAAAAACATGAGAAATCTTAAGTTTTGACCTTATGTAGAGTTTATATAGGCTTTCATTTTTGCTTGAAGAGCACAAACAAAAATTCCTTAAACCTTCTCTAAACATGTTATAAGCAAATTCAGTGGTACAGTGTACAAACAGGGAAAACAAATACTAACACAACATTCGCTTTTCTTAAATGCAGTTGGGTTTAGTATGAAACCATTGTAGATGGATGTGTTTGTCATCAGTGACTGCACATGTGATATCCTGCATCTGTTATGTGTGTTTTGGGTGTACAGGTACACATGGAGCAAATACTGTGTTAAACATTAATATCTGAAGGCTGAGAAAAAAAAGCAAATCAAAATGGCTGAGTTAAGGCTACCTGCTTGGTTCCTTTGGTAAGATAGAGTGTGTTAGACTACCATCTGTGCCCACTGCAAACAGATGGGCAGCACATGGTGTGATTTGCATAGTCCTCTTAAAAGGAGTAAATTGAATAAAATGCAGTGGTGTTATCAATATTTTTTTATCTATAGCTCTGTATGGTGTTGCTCAGGATCTTGGTTATGTTAAAGTAACTTTCTGGCTTTAGAACACAGCCCTCTCATTTCTGTCTGTTTGGTTTTGCATAACCTCCAGTGTGCATTAGGGCAAGAGTATCACTCTGTCCCAGCTTATTCTCTCTGTAGCTTTTTACCAGACAGATTTGTAAACAAGCTTTACAGATATGTTCCTCCTTCTATTCCCATATTTGTCGTGCCTTTGACTGAACTGGTGTCTGCATTTGTAAATGTCTCTGAAACACTGGTCCCTGTGAATACAACCAATTATACTCTTCACTCACTTCCACGGATTTCAGTTTGCACTCATTGTTACCTTTCTTGATTTTATCTGTATGTGTCAGTGAGCTTGCTGAGGTTTATGACTACCTCAGAAAAAAGAGGAAGCCCGCTATAAATGCAACCTTTTAATGTTGTTTTTTACTACTGTGTGAAGTAGAACCTCAAAATATAGATCTTTCAGTGTAGCTGCCTGGCAATGTGGAGCTTTTACAGACTAATGMCTAAATGACTTCTCTTTTGGAGGTGAATGTAGAGCTAGGTAGTTTCTGTTAAACATTATATATGTGTGTGTGTATATATATGCATATGCAAAGGGAAATTGAAAATTATTGATATTCCACAAATGGAATATGTGATTATTCACCTACGTGTGAACTAGATGATCTTTAAGGTCCCTCCCAACCCAAGCCATTCTATGATTCTATGATTTTATGTTATTTGTGAAACACTGCTAGGGTTTTCACAATTTACTCTGCTTTTCACAATTTGCTGCTTCAGGTTTAGAGTTGATCGAGTTCAATCACACGGTGATTGTATTTGTATTTTGTTTCTGGAACAGGTAATTCCCACAATGACAAAGACCTTGAAAGTCATTTTTATTCAGAAGAATGAAAATCTGTAGCCCTGTGAGTTTTGCTAATTCTCTTGGTATCTGCAGATACTTTGGGAAATAAAATAGCTTCTAATATGTAGACTTGCCATTACATACAAGCTATCTATGAGCTTTCAAGTGGAAGAGATCCAAAGACTTGCCAAAAGCAAAATTTTCAGCCAGTATAGATCATAATGAATATTTACCTGAGATTAACTCTTACATAATTTGTATGCTTGAACAGAGAAATCTATGTCAAGAAAAACAAACAAGACGAAGGTCATTGTAGACCAAGATCTCACGTTTATTGGTGCCAAAAAGATTTGTATTTATAGAATGTTTGACATGTAACATCTTAAGATAGTGGCCAAGTGCATCAGTATTTCACCTTTTCATAGAGGAAACAAAAAAAAAAGAGCTATTTATTTAACCAGCTGAATGAACTCAAGACATAATGAAGCTTGTTGTAAAACTGGATCTTTCAATGTTCAAAACAAAACCACCAAGAGTTACTGTTTAATGAAGCAGTGCCCAGTGAATCTACAACAAATAGAAGGCCATAAAGGCAGGAATAGGTTTCATGTCCTTTGTAAGGAATTCAGTGAGCTCAGCTACATGCAGTTGAGAGAATAAAGCTTTGTAGGGGGTGCTTATTTTTTGCAGAGCAATGGAGAGGTCTCAAAAACCAAAACCAATATGATTTCCCAATTTGTTATTGTAATTAAGAGGTGGTACACACCCATATTAAAAAATTATATTGAATGTAAGAAATTATGAAATGCCATATACATTTTTACATTGTATTAAAGAAACCGTTACCTAGATGATGTGTGGCTTTGGTTTTGATACTTGAAAGAAGTTGAGCACACATTCTAGACTATGTATAAAAACACATAGAAACTATTAAAGAGCTAACAAAATTGACATGAAAGTAAAGGAGCTCAGTGTATTTTACTTTTATTTACGCAGAAGATGGATATGATACAGCTTGGTCAAAGTTTCAAAGCAGGAAATTTCTGCTAAYAGGAAGTTATTTAATTTATCATAAAAAGGCATAATGAGATGCAAAGTCTTGAAACTAAAGCTAAATGGATTGATTCCTCGTATAGCATGACATTTCTTAATAGTGAGGATAACAAAACCCTGAAGCAATACTTTAGGAATCAAAATATAGAATATCACATGTAAAGAGTGAAAAAATCAGTTTGAACCCCAGTTTTGTACTTAGGACTTAGGCATTTATTTAGGACTTAGGACTGTGGCATTTATTTGTACCAGAATATGCACTGTCCTTAGCAGACAGAAAAGTAATGTATGTGAGACYTGGAGAAACTCCGTGAAGGAACTGTAAAAATATGTATTCCAGGAACTGAAAGTAGCTATGTTCAGAACTGCAAATCTAGATGTTAAGGGTGATGTTTCCATAATTGTTATCTTTTGACAAAATCCACCTTGTGACACAGATACAAGTGACTAACCTGGTTGGTTTAGTTGGTTAGTGGTGTGGTTGAATTCTTCAATCATTCTAGTAACTGRTTGTTTAGATAAATATATTGGTGCTTTTTTAGCTGATAAATCACTCAATTCAGTGGAATAAGTCTTCTGCAAGAAAAAGCTGTCCTATATTCRAGCTACACACTAAGTCAATTTTGCAGTTGGTTTATATAATGGAGTAACACCAGCCCACAAGCATCTGCTCTTAGGGTGCTGTATAGTCCTACTCAAACATGTACCAGTCAGTGCAGATCAGATGACAAGGATTCCAAGCAGCAATGCTACTTCTGCAGCACCCCACAATTCCCAAATGTTATAAAGAAGAGGCTATAAGTGGAGATTGCCCATTTCTATGTGTATCTTGTAATAAAATGGTAGATGTGAGACCATGGGTTCTGCTTAATAATTATAACCCCTTACTTTAATGTTCATTTCTGTACCTAGATTGCTTTTAGTTATGGAAGAAGTTAAGCACTCAAAGTTACAGCTGCTTATTTACACAGCTTGGTGTCATTTTCTTCTACAGAAAAGTTTTTGTTTTGAAAAAGATTTGATTAAGAGCCTTCACTTGACAGGGGATATCTGCTAACTGCCTTAGCATGCCTTGGAAGGAGGTTTTTTATGACACCATGTCTTCACTTCCTTGCCCTTGCAGAGAGGAGTGAATCAGACTGCCGTCCTTGTTATTGCAAAAAGATTTAATTTCACCCTACTAAAGAATCACCTTCTTAGTGAGGAAAAACTTGTCCTACCTCAGCAGCTTCTGGTCCTAAGAAGTTAAATACCTGCTGTTAAGTAACACAGGCCTAAACTCCAGGAGTCAGTGCTGAACTATCTGCACTTTTGGTTCTCAGTGAACACCCAAGACCTGCAAGTCTTTGGATTCCATTAGTACTAACCTCTGAGAAGAATGTCACACACACACATCAGGTCTGTGTGTATATCACATAGCAAAAATGAATCACGGAATAAAAAAGCTGTGGGGTGCTGTGGCAAGTGGTCATAGGTCATGCTATGAGAAGCTTTGGTCATTGTTACCTCTCATTATAAATGTAATCATTCACTGGCAACTTTGATTTCCAGGACATGAGAGTGTAAATTCTTGGTTAATAATGTATTATGCTGTTACGGAAGTCTGCATCGTGGAAGATGAATCCAAGTACTTAAAATTAGTCATCTTAGCAACTGATTTTTTTTCCTGAATAATTATAAGCTTTGGAATATCAAGATGTTGAGAAACTCTGTGTATTCACTTGCATACAAGTGAATGTAGAGCAAAAAAATCCTATTTCACTCACACTTAAAACCAGGATTAAATGTAGTTTTCAGAAAGAACACTTTTCTTTTAAAATGTTATTACTGTCACACTTTCACTGCTTGATGTACGTAATTCTAATTCTACTTGTTTCACTCTAGATCCCAAAGGACATCCAGACTTAGTTTTCATCTTTTTCCCTTTTATGTATAGATTAGGATAATCTGGCATGGTTTTGAAGGCCCCTGGGAGATCCAACATGCTGGTAAGAGAGAACATAGTGTCTAGCTTTTATTCTTGAAACCCATGGTGTCTACTTCGAGGTATTCAGATGTATTAGTCCCCCCTTTTAATGTCCTCAGAGATATTCCATTCTCCCTGATAGCAGAGTCATCATTTAATGAAAAGGCAAAAGTAAAACCAGTAAAGTCAGTCCAAAGCCTGAACTGTAGGTACTTGTGCTGTATGTCCTGTTGGAATACACTGTTACGAGAAGATTTGATGAGGTAAGGTTTTATTTCTCCGTGCTTGGCAGCAAAACCCAGAATTTGCAGAAGATGGGTTCAAGTGCCAAGAACATGTGCCAAGTCATCGCATCTCTTCAGCTCCTGCTCCTGGAAGGACCTCACTGCAGCTCCCAGAATGTCTGAAAACCACCATCAGTCAGTGCTAATGCTGCTGTTTAAGCATCAGTCCTCACTTCAGGGCAATTGGCCAGAATGAGGCAGACAGTGGAATTTTTCTCCTATTTTAGTAATTTGTGAGTATTTTAGTAATTTGTATTACAGGGTCAACACTGATGCATATAAATGTGAATTTCTGGAGAGTGCTTTGTTTGTTTGGGATATGGTGAGTGAAATCATCTACTGTGTTAGGATGTTTCCTAGAAAACTGACTTAACGTGATACTGATGCTGAAAGGTGACAGCCACTTAATCAGGGCAATGCTACTGTAATTTTCATTAAGGACAATCATCAATTAGTGCCATGTGTTTATACTGAATATTAAACTCAGGTTAAAAGGAAAGCACTTATATGTTAAAAGTTCCACTTAGCTTGAAATCCCAAGTGGGTTGGTTACTTGCTTGGCTGGTTTTGGTACTTCCTCTCACATTACAAGAAGTGTTTGTTAAATGTTAAATGTTAAAAAAGAGTGCCACAGAACAGTCATTCAAAATGTTGAATGAAATGTTGACCAGAGGATTACCATTAACCCTTAAAAAGTATCTTAGGCTACAATACATCTTTGTTGTCCATTTTGAATAGGTTGTTTAAATTATGGAGGTTTTTAATATTTTATCGGTTATGATTGCATCTGGGACTACAGTTTGGGAACAAGCAGCAAATGGAGTTACTTTTTTTCTTTACCTTGCTGTTCTGTAATGTAGTTATGGTGTTTTATACACAACTTTTCATATATAAATACCATTTTTATAAAACTCTATCTCCAGCTTACAAATAGAGATATGAAGGCACAGGTAAGAAAATATACCCTTTGTACCCCTAAGGTTATCCACTAGACCAGTTAGCAAAATCAAGAGTAGAGTTCAGGTCTCTCAAGGTCCGTGGTATCCATTAAAATTCTTGTTTAACAATTGGAAGAGTGATTACTTCACACTTTAAGCTTTTAAACCTCAAATTTGCTAATTTATGGATTATACTTCCTTGAGGCTAATATTAGAACAGTTTACTGCAAGTCTCCTGTGTAAGGGGAAGTAAAGATTCTGACATTTACCTACAGGTGAAATAAGTGGACACTTTACTGTTTTGTTCAGGATTTTACAATATGCTAATATGATCATATATTACAAGTAGATAAGCCTTTATGTTGTAAAATCTTGATTCTGATAATAATCTTGATTTTTTTTAATACATATGAAGGTGTTTCACACAATATGGTTGCTAATAATAAATTTCATATTTCTCCTTTTGTTTTACTTTTTGTCTTCAGTAATTTTCTGGAACAACAGTTTCTTGTTAAAGTCTCCAACTCWGATGGGAAAGGCCATCATCCTCTGAGTTAGGGAGATGACCATTTAGCATGCAGAGAAAAAGACCTGAAGCAAACAGATGAAAAAGCTACATTCATGATATATCTGGACAAGAAGGTCTTGCTGCAAAGCAGTGTGTCAGTGTTGCTCCCAAGTGGACTGGCTGGGTTGCCAGAAGCAGTGTAACTGTGGTTTCCCTCAGACTGGACCAGGGAATGCAGTTCATGGGTAGACTTGTGTATCTCTGCAGGCACTGGATTGTTCTGTTGATGAGACAGAGACCAATAGTTACATGTGAGCTTTTATGAAAGTGTGAAATGACTCACTCTAAAAGGCATTTGCTTAGATTTAAAAAAGAAAGCCTGCTATAAAACAATGTTACTGACCTTAGCCCTAAATTATTAATTTGTAATGTCTTGATAAGTACAAAAATCTGATACATTCATGTGTTACATAAACCAATAATGTATAAAAATACATTTAAGATGCATCCTACTGAATTTGTATGTTAATTCATGTACTTTGTGTCACACAAAAAAAAACTGAGGCAAGAACGGATCACTCACAATTGCACTTGTTTCAGGCTGATGATGTTGGTACTTTAATTAGAATAGTGGAAAGCCAGCGTGAATCCTTTTGTTTTACACAAAGCAAGAAGAATCGAGGTTAATTAAAGGTTAATTAGAGTATAATTGGTAGTCCTTTCTTTCCCTCTTTACTTCTGGTGATAACAGGAATGTTAGAATCCTTGACTTTGATGGCAACAGATTGGGCAGGCCTGGTGTTGATTGCTACTGCCAGCATGAAAGTGGTGCTGCAGTGCTGCAGCTCCAGTTCTTAATCAATGAGGTAAGGACATATTTACTCCAATTCTTCTGTATAAATTTAGTTGAATAAGTCAATTCATGTTATTGTAATTGAGTGATATAACTTCTCATATCGACAAATTGTGCCAACAAGTAAGTGGTGTACATCCAGAGGACATTCACCATACAGCCTTTTAGAAGAATATTTATGGGACTGCGCTCAGGGAAAGTATTGCCCTCATATAYATCAGTTTAAAGTACTGAACAAAAGGAAGTCAATATATGAATGTGTGCGAGGAGATGTAAAATCCATCAAGTTACTAAATATGCTGCACAGTCCTGGTTCAAGTAGAAATTAATAAATGAACTAAATCTTTCTATAGAAATATATTGATGGTTATTGGCTGAAAACTCAATAGTTGGGGATATGCTGTTACTTGAAGCAAGAAAAAGCAATTGCAGGGATCATCAATCAAACCATCATGCTTAGTCTTTGTAAATGGTTTGTCGAAATGGAGTTTAGACAACATGAAGAAACAGTGCTAGATTATAGCTTGCTCTGTGCAGAAGATTCTGAAGGTGGGACTAAGCAAGAAGATTTTCTGGAGAATGCAAATCAGGCTTTTTTTTCTAGGACATCATAACTTGGCCAAATCATAATCTAGTCATAGTTCAGTTTTGATTAATTTTCTCCTATGACATAAGGAAACACTTTTGACAGTTTCAAGTCCTCTTTCTAGATGTGGAGATCTTAGAAGGTCTCAGAGGAAGAGTTTTAGTTTTATGGGGTTTTTAAACCTGAAAAATATTTAATTTTTTCSTACATCTGTTTGGAGAAAGTAACTGAACCACAGAAACTGAGGGGGGAGGACTGAAAATTTAGAAAAAATGAGTCCCCTGAAATTCTTTACAGGAACACAGGGATGAAAACATGAAGGCCAGGGTTTGAATCCGTATTCTTTCTTTTCATTAGGTGACCAGCAAACCCCCTAATACATAGGAATAAATTGATTTCTGTGGTGGACATTCTTTTTGACTCTGGGAGATGAGAATTAAAGCATGGATTACACTGTATTAGGAAAGTCTCACCTTCATAAATTTCATTTGCATAGGTCAATGTTGAAAAGAACAGTTGCTAGGATTAGAGAAGTTTATCAGTCTGTCATAGATGGTATGAAGTAATCTTTTCAGTTACATGCTCGCCCTTCCTCAGTATAAAGCATTGCCGTCTGTTTGGGCAATCTGTTCCTTTCTGCAATAGTAATGCACAAAGGTAGATGTCCTGTACTCGGCCTGATCTGAGGTGTAAATGTACTAAAGCACCGCAGGAGCAGTTGGGAGCTTCCTCTGCAGCTGATTTTCACATGTCATCAGTAGTCTGTGGTGAGGAGAAAGGTAGAGTTGAAAGCAGTCTAGGCTTTGAAAGATGACCATTTTTAGGACACCAGAAGCAGCTCCAACCTTCAGAGTATTTCTGATCTGTGATAAAGACTCTGTCCTTCTGTCTATATCTCTTAGTTCTTCCTAAGTCCTCTCCTCTTGCTAGCTGTCCCTACTTTCTTATCTGAATCCTCTTTTCACAGTTCCAGTTCTGAATTTTCATCTTCTCTTCATATGAGTACTAAGCTGTGCTTGGCACTGTCGCTTGTGTGCCTGTGTGTGCACTAATCCCTTTATCCTCCAGTTCTATCTTTCACACACACCTTTTTAAGTAAGTGTTGTCTGTTCTCCATTTTGCTAATCTCTATGCTTACATGGAAAGGCATGAGAATTGGCATGTATAACCTTGGTACAAAGCTTTAATTTGAATTTTAAATTGATGGAGTTTTAATTTAATTTTGGCTGATSTTGAATTGATGTAAAATGTTTACATTACCAGATCAAGTCAAATTGTCTATTATTTATGGTAGAGTTGGTTTTTTTCTAGAAGAAAAGAACAATTTTTCATAAACTGTCCATTTCATGGGTAGATCATTAACAGTGATAATCACTTCAGAATAAGAATCTGCAGAAAAATAACGTTGCTATATTTTGCGTCTGCTCCAGGGTGCTTTGGTCAGTGCATGTGCAGATGATGCACTTCATTTATGGAATCTCCGACAGAAACGACCAGCTGTTCTACATTCTCTGAAATTTAACAGAGAAAGGTAAGACTATATGACACCAAATAGATACCTCATTACAAAAGTAACACTTTCTGGATTTCTTATAATACATTTTGTCTTTTTACAGGTGGATATAGTTTTGTCTTGAATATTTTTCTCTAAGTCTTGTTTCTGTAGAACAAAAACTTCACTTTCTGCAGCCTTTTCAGAGCTAGAAAAACAGAAAATTATTTTCTTTACCTTGAAAGGACTTTATTTTTGTAAAATACTGGAAGTTTAGCAGAAATAATTTGTGAATTTGGGAAACTATGGTAAATGTCAAGTGAATCAGAGACTGATTTTCTAGATTTTACTTTATCGGTATCTAATTGAAGGAATCCCTACTGAAAATAGATTAAATGAGTGGTTGTAATTTTCAGACTCAAACAGGAGCTGAGCACTTCAATGTGTATTTAGTCACCCGAGTAAAACCTGATATTACAGAACTTCAGTGTTACACTTCTATTAATGTTGAGAAAAGTTCCAAATTTCTATTAAGGAATTAGGACAGTGGTCAAGAGACCAAGATTCAGTGCATAAATGCAGCACTTGTTTTTGACTGGAAATTTAACTCATATTGCCATTCTCCTAGCATATACATTTAGAGTTTATTAAGGTGCAGCAACTTCTTTTGTATTTATGTATTTGCTCGTGCAGTGGTGAAAGAACCCAGTACTTTACCAGAGCTGTGAAGTAAACAGACTCATCAAATCTTTAGCTGCAGCAAATCTGAAAATTATTATGGAAATACATTTTTCTTTGTTGTTTATTATCCAGATACATGTCATGTTTGCAGTTAAATGTCACTGAGGTGCATGTTTTGTTGTGGGAAGTACTGCATAATAAATTAGGAAATATACAGCCTGATTCCAATGAGTTTATAACCTGTAGCAAAAGTATATCAAGTGGTTTGGGACTGTGTGAGGGAAGAGGAAAAAGAAAAATTACGTGTGCATTTCTAGCTGCTTCTGAACAGTAAGTCATCATTTTACATATGGTGAAATGTTTGAATCTTGGTATTATCGTCAGGTAGGTGCATTATTCACAATTTGTCATTGATAAATCTAAATATCGTAGAAGTTGTTCCAGTACATCTTGGTCTAGCTCTSCCGGCAAGCAATCTGATATACAACCTAACCAATCACTGCTTGTAAGAATGCAGTCCCTGTTCATCTCTGCCTTCTCTTCAGAGGACATTAACATGTTATCTTCGTCAGATTTTATCAGAATTTCTTGACAAAAGAAACTCACACTCACTTGTGCTTTGCTAAGAGCAAAATATTTGTCATCACATTTACCTAATTTTCTTTTTAGTCTGACACCCTAAAACATTGGGCAAAAATATTCGCGAGTTGTTTGGAATACTGGAAAACTTTGCTTAAAGCCAAATTTTCTCTAATGACATTTTTGAACTGAGGTGTAAATAGGATCTGAGAATATAGTTATTTGTAGCAAATGCATAACTAACTATACTGCCTTTTATCAAAATCTAGTAAGTTGTGAGTAAAAAAAATGCTGTTGGTTCTCTTATGCATATTTTATGTAACTGGTTCAATTGCTGCCATTTAAATAATTTTTATTAGCACATCAAAGACTATGAGGCAAATATCCTGCTATATAATATTGTCAAAGAATTAAGTCCAGTTTTAAATTTAAAAAAGAGTTTTCAAAAAGTATGAAAAAATAACATTGTAGGCGGTTCATTTCTTCTCAGKGTTCAATAGCACTGCCCTAATCTTCTGGTTGAGTTTTTTTCTTATTCAAGCASTTGACTTCAGAATGAAATCTGTTCATTTTTATTATATTTTCTTTTTACATCCGTATAAATTTATTTCAAATCATCAAACTTTCAATTTTCTAAGCTCAATTACACATTTAGTATGTAAAATTCAACATAAGCCTCTGGGCAAGTAGCAAAAAAAAGTAAGGCTAAAACTCTAATTAACCCTCTCAGTTTGGAACATTTATATGCRTAATAGAGCTAAGTCTAGAAGAGAGCTACCATTTTTTTCTGAATATACTTTTGGTGTTAGAGAAGTTATAAATTATGCGATGGTCAGAGAAACAGTGAGTAATGAAATAATTGTTGCCTTAGCTAGATGAAATCTGTGACAAAATGGATGTAAGGGGAATTTGAGAAGCTGATAAAGTGATAAGATCAAAATTTATTTTCTTCAAGAAATTCAAAGGTCTGTCTTCCAAACTGTAATGYCTTATTCACTGTGGGAACAATTGAATATACTTTATTTTCATCCTCTCCTCTCCTCTTGCAGGGGGAGGTTAAGGGGAAGCAAGATTCCTACTGAATAGAGAGTCTTTTGTCTTAAATTTGTGACTCAATGAACAAGCTGGTTTTGATGTTTCTTAAATGAGGGGAAATGCTCGTTGGCAGGAAATGAGTTTTAAAATACTGATGCATGTTTTCAAATAATAGTAAGGTATTGGAAAAGGCCATACAGTCAAGTGTTTAGACAGTCAAAGGCTAGTTTTTACAAGAACATCATTTATAATATAATCTAATTTTAGATTTAGGTAGCTTTCTCAGAGCCAAACACATTWTTATTCAGATACGTTTTACCTATGCAAATGGAACATGTGACTCCTTCACATTTTTCTATTTGCATGTCTCCCTTCAGGATTTTTAAAAATTGTAATTTTATTCATCCAGTGTGTTTGTCTCCTAAATACACTGTTTGGTTTAGATTTTTTTTTTTTTTAGCAAATGGCAGATTTACTTCATGAACTGATGCAATGTAACATACTTAAAATTCTGATATTTTATCTGCTTGTGATGATGAYGATAATTTTATTAGTCCAAATGCTTGATTTATTTGACTTCAATTAGTTAACTTTCATGTAGAATCAGTTTATTCTGAGTTTTTATGGTATTTGGTGCATGAACCATAGAGCTGTTAGATTCTGTTAGATGGATGAATGCTACTTAAGTCTTTGGCTATTACTCACAGTGCTCCAGTCATGATATTGTTGAACTGTTTAATTTGTAATTTGCTTCTGCTTCTTGACATTTAAGATTGCAGGATAATGGACCAAAATCTGCTCTTTAGCACTGTTTCTGTATAGGTTTCCGCAATTACTTGAGTCAAGTTTCCCCRAGTGCATATCCCCTCTTTCCCTCCCACAAAGTAAAAAATGTTTGTTCTTTTCTTTGGATGTTGGTAAAAACATAGTTGTAAAGAGCAAGGAACCCTTAAATGTGGCACACTAAGTTGTCTTTCACTTAATATGTAGCATTCAGTATTAAGACATTGAATGGTTTATTAATAATAATTCACTAAATAATTGCACTTTTATAGCCATTAAATCAGAGTTTGCAGCCTCTCCAGATTTATTTTTTTCTTCTTCTGACCTATTGTTAAACTAATGATGATGCAGCCCTAGCGATATCAACTTGTCTCTCATAATTCACTGTTCCTTTACTAAGTGTCTCTTTGGAGCAAGTGAGTAAGGAATGCTGAAAAGACATAATGGCAAACAGATATTTTTGTCATACAGTGTAATGCTCTGGACTTTTTAGCAAATTAGATGTTTTCACAAAAAAAAAAAAAAATTTAACAAAATATAAAGTAATCATCTTAGATTTTTATTGTTATAATTGGAATGTAATACAATGCATTAAGAACCTTCAAGAAAATATAAATGTAAGCAATGTGTTTCAATGCTTGGCTCCATACCAAGAGCTGTAATGATAGGACAGTTACTCAAAGACATGCATGACAGTAGCATATGGTTGGTACTATATGATTTGYGGTTCCTTTTACAAATAGTATGGACAGGTAAAACGTTTTAAACTCTGTAAACACTCTATAAGAATCTCCTCAGTATTTTTGAACGTTAACATTGTGGACACCTTCCATACGTTAGTGCCTTCTTTTCCTTGCTTGTTGTCTTAGGAGATGCCAGCTTCATCTCCAGTAGGCATTTTAGGCAAAATGAATAACTCAGTTACTGGAGCTAGACACTGTCTCTATCTGCAGCAAAGGACATTAGGATTAAGTGAAACCACTGGAAACTAGTATAGGTCTTCATTATTTTTGATATCATCAGAGCAGACTTCAGCAAGTACAGCTTTAAATATACAGCAGTTTACATATTCCTGTGTAAGATTAGTGCAACTGGGGTAGGAAAACCAGCAAAGGATTGCAGTGTGAAATCCAGGTCCTTTAAGCCAGCAGGCACTAGTTTCACTTACAAACACAGTTCATCTCCTGTCATTCCAAATCTGAGCTGGTTCAGTTCTGTTGACTGACATGGGAGACAGCYCTCCTCCCTTTCTTCTTTTAGCCAGTGCTGACTGGTGTGTGACAAGTGAGCCAATAGTGCTGCAGCAGCTTATCCACTGACTTACAGCAGCATACATGAACACAGTGTACAAGTCCTGTTGGGTCTTTAAATCCATCTGCACACACTCTGCACTGATGCCATGACAATTCCATAAGTGCCCTTCTGCAGGGGAATCACCAGGTGACACAATCTGTAGAACTGGCTTTCTGATCAGGGACTGATCTGTAAGACTTTCTTCAGTGTTAAGGGTATGCTGGCACAGAGGAAGAGGAGCCTTTTAAGTGGGCGACTTTTAGAGCAGTCCTGTTCACTGTAACTCACTATTTTTTAGAAACTTGACTCTTACAGCTGAGATTTTGCAGTATTCGAACAAGATGATTGAGAGTATTACTGAAATGCTTGGAAACAAAACAAAACAAAACAAAACAAAGTGTGTTTTTGAATCAGGTAACTTTTCTTGGGTCTATATTCTTTCCAGACAGTAGCTGAATCTTACTATATTCGCCTTGCTGTATCGTTGCAGGATTTTGTGTCCTGTGCTGTTAAGGGCATTTTAAATACTTTCTTCTTTGCAGATACATCTCATCAAAATGACAGTAAGAGGCTATTGAATGAATAGTGGTGACTGGCTGTGCAGCCTCAGCAGTACCTGTGTTTGTTTACTTGTGTGTTAGGGAACTTGTGGGTTAGTTAGATTATCTGTCTCATTGGCTGTTCACGGAACTGAATTCCTGTGAGAGCTTGCCTGCTCATAAACAAACCTCCTGGTTAGTATTATGTAACTGCAAACTCTGTTTATGTACTTTCAAATTAGTCCGAGATCTGTCATCAAGCAAGGTTCAGTACAATTGCCCAATCATGCTATACAACAAAACAGATTCTRATTACATGGTGTGGTCTAGCATTTAACTATGGCAGAGAACCATAGAATTCAAACATAAAACAATATTTCACCATAAAAACCTGCCACAGGTTCTGAAAAGGATGTAAATTTTCTCAGGTTGATGGTGGAAAAAACTGAGGAAACCAAAAGAAGCCGTGTGATTGACATTCACTTCCACATGTTGAGGAAGATTTTACAAAACTTTCTTCTGMAGGGTTTTTGGTTTGTTTTTTTGTTGTTGTTGCTGCTGTTGTTGTKGTGGTGGTTTTGGGGTTTAGGTTTGTTTTGGTTTTTGGGTTTTTTGGTTGGTTGGTTTGGTTTTGGCGGGGGGCRGTTGGTTTTTGTTTTGGGGAGTTTTTTGTTGGTTTTGGTGGTGGTTGGTTGGTTGGTTTGTTGGTTGGTTGGTTGGTTTCATATGTGTAGTGTGGTCTTGCATCAGCATTTGTCACTTTTGAAAGAATAGTGCTCAGGGGTTTCAAAAACCAATGTTTTTATGCAATTATTGAGCTTGAAAAGATTCCTGAAGCTCGTAAAAACCTTTGCTCTAGAGGGATATGCCTTAGTACTTCAGGGAAGGAAAATGAACTTTGTCAAATGTCACATCAGAAAGACAAAAGGCTGGAAAGATTGTCCAGGGTGACTGACCCAGGTCATGTTCATGTAGTTACCACATGCCTCTGCTTTCTCTGTTAAAAAAAAAATAAATTAAGAAATAAAAAATAACGTTCTTTTTTCATCTCTTACATCGTGTTATGGAAAATTTCACAGTGAACTTGACCTGTAGGGTCAATGAGAGCCATAAGCTCATCCTGGAAGGYTTTTTTTGTCTTCAACACACATTAGCTAAACAATCAAAAAAGAGCAAAAATTCAAAACATTGATTTTCTCATTGATACTGATGCCTAAAACTGGGAGTACCTGAAACARAGACTGAACAAAGTTAGTGAATAAAAGTATGAATTTATTGAAGGCCCTCRAGTGGTACACCTCTGGTACAGAGCCTYGCCAATGCTAGGCTAGGCCAAGATGGACCCTGATCAYGAGTTTTCCCCCCCAGATATAGGTTTGGTACATTTGCTTGTCAGAAGTTAATTGTCCAATTATAGTTTCAGGTAATGAAGTAATATTCCCCCATTCACCCCCTCCCAAATCACTTTTGTTTATACTTAGGCCTAGGATAGTGACCTTGTTTTCCAGGCTTAGAGAGAATGTTTTGTCTAACAAGAAGGTGAAGCACATAATATGGATTTCGGAATTACACACTAGTACAGTGCAGGGTTAGAAAAATCCAAAAGCTAATCCTTAAGGCAGCAATACCAAGAATCAACCAGTTTGATTTGACAGATTTATGAGACTATGCAATTCCACTGAAGTAGAACGAAAATTCACATGATCCCTAAGATTTTCCTTTTAGTAGATCTTAAGCATTTAAGCCTTCTAGTGGAGTGGAGCTGAAAGAGCCTCCTCAGTCTGATTCCCTCAGTTGC
Organism: Amblyornis subalaris; assembly: GCA_018881555.1. Lineage (NCBI taxonomy): Eukaryota > Metazoa > Chordata > Aves > Passeriformes > Ptilonorhynchidae > Amblyornis > Amblyornis subalaris. The sequence continues at coordinate 3,938,721 of JACAXG010000058.1, forward strand.
ACACCAGAGAACTCATACACCATCCTTTATTAAATGAACCAGCAGACTGCGTTTTGCATTAGAGATTGCTGGTCCCTTATGATTCCAGTAGGAAAGGCACTCAAGACCCTGTTTATTAGAGCTAGCACTACAGAAAATAGGAGAATAGCATAGGAAATCTTGCATCCCTGTAGATGCTGGAAACCCCATATTGTGCATTGTCACACAGGCCTTCAGTCAGCAGGTAACCCATTTGTAGATAGTGTTACCTCATTTTTGTCATTCAAGTTGTTATAGAATTTTCTTGTAAGAAGACAACTGTGTGTTATTCCTACTGTCAAAGAGAAGGGACCTTAACACTAAAACTTCGTTCTGCACAGTTAGATGAAGATGGTGCAACCACTGAGCGGGAGCTGCCTGCAGGCTTCTCAGTGACAACGAGCTGGCTGTGTTTATCCAGCTTCCAAGGGGGACGTGCAGCACAACACAGCCTGGAGACCACGCTGCACATGCGGCCCCTGGCGCCTACTCAGTTTCACTCGTGTGCATCACCAACTCCTCCACATGCACCAGACCCCAGCCAGGGCTGTTACACTGTTATATAACTACTCAAGCTGAAATCCACTATTTGCTRTTCAGGAAAATGGTTTCTTGTCAGTGCCATTCTTCTGATGGAAAGAAACCTTCCAGCTTCGAGACTAAATTTATTTTTATGGATCTTTTATTCCCATTTGATATTATATTCGGGTATCCACATTGTCATGCATTTTAAATATTTTGTCTCTCTTTTGCAGATAAGTGGCTCATTCATATGCATTCACAACCTGTTTGTTTGGGGGCTTTTTCACTACAAAAATCAAGATTCTGTATTTTCCTTTATAAATTTTTGTCTTCATTCCCTTTTCTTTTCTTTGGGCCTTTCTTCTCATATCAGTTCTCTCTGAGCTGATGATTCATCAGGGAAACCCTCGGTAGGGTCCCATCTGTACTGTGGCCATTGACATTACCATTTTCGTTTGTAATCTCTGCAGGAATATGTTTACTGATGCAGACAAAAATGGCTTCATCTTACCAGTGTTTGTGGTCTTGCTGTGATTGACTAATACACTCATTACACTTCTTCCCTGATGTATGTCTAGCTGGCAGGGAATGTGCTGCTTTTCAGTGCAAGCCTTTAACAGTGGAAGCAAAGCAAGACAAGAAAAATTGAAATTATATTTTCCCATCACTTCTGTACCATGAGCTCTAATCCTAAAGTGGAAGTTCTTCGAAGTTTGAGGTTGTGCCCTTTGCATTTAAAATTTGATTCCATTTCTTGTGCTGTACTCGTGCAATTGTCCTTCCTCTGTAATACTGTGTCCCTAAGAGGTTTCATTAGCATTAGTACCAAGATCACTGGTGAAATTACAACAGCTGTAAAACTAATACTTGAGAATCTCTCAAATATCCAATAAAATATTTCCTTCTCAGTAAAATCAAGCATAAAATAGACATTAAAATTAGAATTTTATAGTGATGGTTTTTATAAGTGCTGTATTTCCTATAATTGGAATATTCTGGACTAGCCTACCTTTGGTGAACCTACCTTTCATATTTTACTAGAACTTTTCAAAATTTGGCCTTCTGAAGGACTCAAAACCTTAGTTAGTGTGTATTTTTGAGTGTATGTGAGCAAKTAGTAATAACATTACAATCAGAACATCATAGATAACAAATGGTTTAACTTTATCGGCTTTAGTTTTTTATGCTTACAATCTTGTGGGGGATTTGTAATGCAATCTGAGAGTTGGTGTCACTGCAGAAAAAGTGCTGCAAGACCTTAAGCTGGCTGGTCTAAAATCAGTTTGGTTTCTTTATGCTTAAATTACACGAGGGTAGATATTACTCTAAAATAATATCACAGAAGTCCTGGTCATGTTTTTCATTCTAGAACATTAGAAGGATCTCTGCTTATATCCAGATTTAGCCTTGCATCTAAGAATCTCTGGGTTTTTCTAATGGTGGCTCTCACAGTCTTTCCCTGAAGTAATTTTTAGTCCGTCAGGATTCTGCCAATATTATTATTATCAGTTTCAATCCAATTTAAAATGTCCATAAATGCATTATGCTGCAGTATTTGCTTTTATACCTGTTTGTTGAACAAATTCTCTGAGGGCAAAATGCCTAATATGCTACATATGAATTACTCCTAGCGATAGCAGCTGTATTTGATAGCAGAATGGCCAAAAAACCTGAAAAGATTACTTACATCCAATCATTTCACACATGCACATGTGAAATCATCATGACCCATAGAACTGCTAAGGAGAAAAATGCATAGCTGGCACAATTCCCTGAGGACTTAACAGCAGTACAGGGACTAGAGGGCCCCTGGCCTCACAAACCCTCTTTTCCAATCTACCTCTTCCTTTGGGTCACTCTGGCTGTAGTTTCTTGTATTGTTTCTCTGAGAAAAAAAATATCTCTTCAAAATTTCATTTTGCAAAACATCTTYGTGAAGTTTTGTTATTACTGCAATAGGGAAAAAAAAGTCCTGGATTTTTAAATGTTAGTGTCACCTGACCACATCTGATTGTGTGTAACTTCTGTGTTGGTTTCTTTCCTCTGGAAAAAATCCCTTAGGAGTGGACATAATGTTGCTATATGCTGTCAAACCCTACATCATATGCTAAGCAGTGTGCTTGTTGTTTCTAATGCTTTGTAAAAAAATAACACGTGTTTGTCAGTAGATGTATGCTTTTTTGAGAAAACATAGGGCAATATGTTATGTTGTTTTCACATAGCAGCTATGTTGCCAAATTGTTCTAAGGCCAGCTTTGGATAGCAAAATTTAAAATATATACACACTGTGCTACATGGAACAACTGTGTTTCATGGGCTTAGTAATAACAAATGAGAAGCCAAATACTGTAATACAAAAATGCGTCATATTAGACAAGAGGAAAAAAAAAAAGTCTTTTAAAATGTGAGCAAGTTCAGGCAGCATAAACAGTCTTAGATCATCAGYTGGAATTTTCAGATTGTTACGGTTATAGCATAGATACGGGAATTGTGTGGTTTTCTCTTTTGAAGTTTTCAAATTAGAGTTTTGAGACGTCTTCCATAGTTCTGTTCGGATCTATCCTTTGACCTTTGTTATATTAGATTTCCAGTCATATCTTGAAGCAGTGAAGAACATGCATCCGTTCTGTTGCAGTAAGTAAGTTGGTTCTTGGAAACCACATCACCTCTTTCCTGCCCAGACACATGTCAGCTTYAAGCAAGGACCCAATGCAATGATTTAGGATACTTTTCCTTCTGTCACAATAAACTCTGGGCATTATTCCAGTAAATCAGAAATAGAGCTAGTAATGTCAGTGTTGAGATTATATCATTAAACAGTACATGAGCAGGAAGAGAAGGGAGACTACAGATTGCAGAAAAACAAGGACCATTAATCACAGAGTCCCTCTCTACTGAAGCGCACCAAATGAGAACAGCTGGTGTCCAATAAGTCTACATGATTTTAATTGATGAAAGCTGTTAAGAAAAAAAAGTGTGCATACAAAGAAAAAGCCTACACATGTGAAATTATTTTTTTCTTTGAAGTCAATTTCAGTTGTATCCTGATTGTAGGCTGTCATTCAAAATAACTTGATTGATATTGGTATAAAATTGGTTTTAAACTTATTTTAGTAAGAATGTATGATAAACACAGATTTATGTATGTTGCATCTAGCAGAGGGTGAAATACTAACATATCTTTAGTTTGCTTTTCTAACAGTTCTGTGAAGTCAAGCTGTTCAACAAAAGACAAGTTTCAACCTTTCATCTTTGAGCTAGGTCCCAATTTACTTTTTTGGAACTATGAGACTGAGAAACAAAAACTGTATTTTTGATTTATATATTCAGTGTTGTGTGAAGGGATGAGAGAAACTCTACCCTTAGGTATTTAGGGTTTTTTAATGCAGATGCTACAAAATCAATGAAATAAATATATCAAAAACTTTCTCTTTTGAGAATATCATTTCTCTGTTCCATCCTTTGTTATTTGGCTTTCTTTCCTTGCTGAGAAACTCAGTGGCTCTTATTGTGCTCTATATTGCCCATCACTGTCACTTTGTTTGGTATTACAACCCCATTTTTACTTAACCTTCAAAGAAATTTATGAAGGACAAGTGAACTACTGCAGATACAAAATAGTGATTTCACAAGCCAGTAGACAAGAGAAAAATCATCTACACTGTCCTTTCCCTAAAGATGAGAGCAAGAGTATGTTTGGCAACCCTGTTTCATTAATTTGCTCACCTCACTGATTTTGTGGAACTTTTATTCTCATTTTTGTTGTGTAATGACCTTGAGTCAGCATCAGAAACAAATTAGAAGTCGATGAAAATTATACTGGTTGCTTCCAGCATCTTTTTCTATTTGAGGCAGCATGTTTCCACGAAATTTCCTTGTCTTTTTCTCTTGGGACCAAGTCTTCGTGTTACACCTGTTCAATCCATGGCATTGTGTAATACCAAAGTATTAGCCAGGGAGAGTATGCCACTGTCACTGCCAATGATCCTGTTCCTACAGGGAAGACACCCCAGTGAATTTGCAGTCAAAACCATAAAAGGGGGTTAGCAAAAGAGGACATCTCTTTGCTGTGCATTTCCCCAAGAGGAAGGAAAGTAATTTTCTGTCATTCTGAAAATCAAACAAGCACAGGCTATGAAAGTTGTCATGCCCTTGCACACTGGGATTTCAAGAGTGACTTCTAAGTTGTTCTTGAGCTCCAGTAATGCCCARTAACTTGATGCAGTGCTACTGCAGATAGCCTCGGAGTTATTGAGGGTGGGAATTTAAATGCCTGTATCTTATGTTATAGGAAGTTACAGTGCAGCTGTCTTTCTGTATGTGTTATGGCATGTTGAGCAGGCCAGGGTGACCTTCTATGGAGTTGTAAGAAGGTTAGTTATAAGAAATAAAAGTGGGAAAAACCAAAGGATCTGTTGCATGCTGTATACTTAGACTGTCCTTGTAAAGTGTTCATACCAACATCATAAGGTTTTATCTAAATACATAAATTCAGTCTTTATTCAAAGGAGATCGCTGGGTTTACTAATTTAATCAAATGGAATGCATCTAATATATTTCTGAACAYGCTTTTTCTGATTTGTTTTAGGTTCTTTTAAGTTTGAGTTAACTCCTTGTGAATAATTTATGTTGACACCCATTACAAATGTTTGTATAGTTGCTACRCTGATATTTTATGTGGTTAACATAAGCATTTCTTAAAACAAGTATTTTTGAAGTGCTGTAAACTATTAATTACAGCTGTGATTACAAATTCACTTGAAATAGTAAACTCACAAGCCAAGAATGGTCCTGACATCAGGCTTTTAGTGTTATTTCACCTGTCCAGAAGGTTTGCACAGAAAGTCCTAGATTTTGAAGAAACAGAGGAACAGCCTACTTTTATTCTCAATTGATTTAGTAGAAAAGAAGGGAAAYGAGAAACGGAATATACTGTTAATAGTGCTTTACCTTGCACTTTGTATTTTAGTTTTTAACACTTTAAGGGATTAATAATCAGTCGCAATTTCTAAAAATCAGGATGCTTCAGAATGTGCCAATAGATCTAGAGAAAAAAGAAATCCATCTAGGGACAAAACCAAAATATCACGCGAAACAAATAGTTTTCCAGCTGCACTTCTTAAAATTTTACTTTTTTTTTTTCTTGTATTGCTCTTTCTTATTCTTTTAGGTTGCTTATGAATAATATTTTAGGTAAGGGACACCATGAAAAATGCTTGTATCTTGAACACTTTGAAAGAACAGTAGGCTACCAGCCAGATGACGTCTAAAAATAATTCGCTGGAAAGTAGCTGCATAAGCATTTTTTCTTTGCTGAAATAAATAACTATGTAAGGTATCTATCAGCACTATTTGAGCCTGTTGGCTTAAAATGAAACTATAAGGTCAAAATGTTTTCTTAACATTTTKTCTAAGTGGAATTTACAGAAATTGGGTGTAGGGTGTGTCTTAATTATATGCAGGTTGTTCACAAATAGCTGAAAGAAAACTTTGCTTTGGATATATTTGTATTGAAATTATAATTTAGAGATGGAATCCTGATTTGTTGTACCTCAGCATTTGTAGAGAATCTTCCATCACTGAAATTMTTTAAATCAAGAGGTATCTTTCAGTAAATTGTTCTAGTTCAAGTGGTAGTTAATTTGAAGAAATCTGATTAAATCAGTATTAAACAGAAGAGAGGAAGTCCAGAGGTTCATTTCTTACATGCCAATCCACAAACCAAATTATTGCTGTTGGACAAGCAGCAGTGACTGTAATGAATACTTTTATCTAAACCAGTATAAAACAAAGACAAATAAAACTGTTCTGTGGCTGATTGGGTAAGATGAATAGTCTGAGATACCAAACTTGAAGGAAACATGGGCAAGTGGATGTATATGACTAGAAAATAACTGTTACCACTCCTTTGACTCCATTTTTCATTCATGTTTCTTTGTAAGGAACATGCATTAAATCGCCTCATGTAAAGCACTTTGTTTTACTCACTCTTTCTTTAATACATTGATCTCTACAGACTACAAGATGTAAGCTCAAGTAATGTCTTCAAGCAGTCCTACAGTCTGCAGGTATTGATAGTTCAGTCAGGAAATAGGCACAGTGGTATGTGAGTTAAATGATGACTTGTTTCACAGTTTTTAATTGTAAATAGTTTGTGACTCTCATTAATAACTTGGAATTTATTGGTAGAGATGATTCACTGAGTAGCTATAAACAGAATAGTCACATTCAGCTCCAAATTTGATGGCAAAATAGAATTAAGTTCTAATTATTCCACTTCTCATTAGAGACTCTTCACTACCAAGTCCTGTCATCACCTTTATTTGCAGTGTATGCACTATAGTCTTAAAACAACAAATATTTGTGCAGTCTGTATAACACTCAACTGGAATAAATCCAGAGACAGAAATGTTCATGCAGTTGTTTGAGAATATAATTTACATTAATATTCCTTTTGTGTCCAGATATCCCTAAATAACAATGGGATTTGTCTTTTATTATGCTGTCACCAGGATGCACTGCAATTTATGTACAATGTGGTTTTAGTTCTACTTCACTGTCTTCTATGTAAGTAATTAAAATGTAAAATAAGACAGATCAATTGATTTTAATTCAAAATAAATGTTGACTGTTGATTCTAGCAGAAAATATATGTGAAAAAGAAGATTTTTCTTAAATTAAAACTAAATCACACTTTTAAAAAACAGGTGGACTGCAAAAATCAACCTCAACATGTTTGGTTCATTCACTTTCTGCTAGGATCTGCATGTATAGGGCTACTATAAATGTTTGATATCATCTTACATGGTATTTGGAGAATCTAGTTTGAATAGGAGGAAGTTTCACGTTGGGATATAGAATCACCAGGACACTGAAAGGAAAAAACTCTCCAGATGTATTGAACTGCTCTATATTTCATTTGACTCTTAGTCAGCCAGTTTGTAATTYAGAGTATTTCCTCTGCTCTTACATCAGCCCTAGAGACTTTGCCTGCTCTTCAAGTAAGTTAAAATGAGAGTTGAAGTTAAACATTGGAACTCATGATAATGGAGTTCATACTGGATTTCTGCCTTCCTAGAACTTYCTGGGATATAATAACACCCCGTGTTGCAGGGGAAATACTGTTGTTATTACTTTGCACAGACTCAGCTCATATCTATCTAGGGAACTGCACAACCATCTGCTGAAAACATATCACATCATGAGGATGGCASACTGCATGAATTGCTGCTACTGTCATGTTTTTTACATGTCTTTTACAGTGCTGATGAGCTCCAAATTTATGTATAGTCCAAGGAGGAGATTAAATACCTCCAGAGGCCAAATAGCTCATATTTTACATCCTTTGCTAGATCTGCTGGAAACAAGTCCTTTTTTTCATTGTCAGTAGCTTTAACCTGTGCTTCTGTTTAGKCACTTCAGGTCAGCTACAAATTACTTTGCCTGAATATCTGTTTAAATCTTCTTGTGTCCATTTTGTGATTTAAAGCAAGAATCTCAGCTTAAACATTCTCTACTGAACTGACAGAAAAGCAACTCTACACTTTCTGAGAATACTGAAGCTATCTCAGTCCACTTTTCAACCACTGGAGAAAAAGGGTCACTAGATGAGTCTGGTCTGCTTTGTTTTGTATTACTTTTTTTCAAAAATACCAAAAGATTAAGGGAGTATGAGGGAGGAAAATAAGTAGGTGGAAATAATTTGTGCTTGCTGAYGGAGGGAGAAGAGGACTGATACAAAGACATGAGGCACCCTCAACAGCTGTTGTTTTCACTGATGGGGTGAAGACATCCTGCAGAAGTCAAGAAGGAAGGGAAGGGCTTACGCAGTGGTTTTCCTCTGTTGTGAATATTCGTTGAAGGCTACAAAGGCCACAGATTCCTCTCAAAAAAGAGCTGCTTTGAAAGAGGACCTGACATAACATCAGCCAGTCATTGGCAAGTACTAGGGATGATGGCCAGTCTGTCAGGGGGCAGTGCCAAGGAAACAGCTTGTGGGGGTGACCAGCTGAAGGAAATAGCATAAATTAGTGGAGAGAACTGAAAGCACCAGAGAATACTGGAGAAAATTCCTTGAGTCAGGAGCGGACCCATAATCACTCTAATGAGAAAGTAAACTTCTGATAGCCATAACCTTCTTACGAAGGTGATCAGCTTTCTTGGGAGCTGAATTCATCCATGCTGGGGCAAKGCACTGTAAATTAGGTGTAAGGCAGTGGCAGTCCTTTGGTAGTCAYTGAGAGCAGAAGGCTGGGCCAGGACCATGGCTGGCGAGCCTTGCAGCTACTGGGCTTGCTTCCTGTCAGCTCCTCGTGTTCCCAAGTTAATGCTCCTTCATGTTTCATCTTCCTCTTTTCCTGTAAATTTGTGCGATTTCCATATTTTCTGRGAACATGGACAGTGTAGTTTATTTTGGTAGGATTCTGAAAGGGAGTTCAAGCTGATGTTTGTTTTCTGTAGGAACCTACAGAAACTGAACTCCTCTGCCAGTCRGTGCTGGGCATAAGGGATACACAGGCTCTATGCTTGTTCATATTTGAGATTATCTTTATAAAGGGAAGAGCCATAATATAAATTTATTTGCAGTTTTGATGTCCAGGAATGAGCAATTAAATAATTAAATTGGAATCACTGTTTATCATTTTGACAAAATCCAATTTACTCTCCCTCCTTCAGCAGCTCTCCCCACTCTCAACCAGCAACAATGTTCCAGGAAAATTTTTCATACTAAATATAGAAAAACAAAAATAACAAATCAGAGGCAGAAAGAAGTGTTCTCAAAATTATCTTTTCTTTTTCTTAGAGAAATACAATTAACATGATAAAGATGATTTTAAGTCATCTGAGAGTTTTTACTAGTACTTTAGAGAATAACAGTCTGAATTATTTTAACATTGTAGTATTCTACTAATACACAGTGAGTTTTTTGGCTGTGGTTGTTAGACTGTGGGGTGCTTTGRTTTTCTGAAAAAGAAACCTTTTCAAGATTTGCTAGTCAGAACATATTGCTTTCTAAAATGAAGTTCAATTTTTTGACAATGCCTCTTTCAGTTATTCCATTCTGTCTCTTATGTTGCTTACATAATTTTAGATATGTTTTTAGAACTTTAGCAAAACAGTTTTTACAACTAAATTCTGATTTGTTGTAGTTACTACCTCTTGATTTTCTTTAAATTGCATTCTATATCCTTTTCTGTCATTTAGAAAAATGATGCARTGTTCCAGACTGTTCTGGCAGAATAGAAACACATTTTTGGTATCAATGCATGGTTTTGCTATTTCTTATAGTGATCAATAAGATTCATGTTGTGGTTTGCTGCTAAGAATGTATAATATCCACATTTCTGGCTGACTTTCTGTTAAGTAATCAACATTGAGCAAATCCTCAGGTTTCCATTTAATTTGGTTCCATGTTATCTCAATCAAATTGACGATCTGATTAAACTTTGTCAGAAGCACTTCATACTGACACAATTCACTACAGCCTCTACCTTCTTAAGAAGAAAAATAGCCTTTCTTTCTCTCTGGCTTATTGACTCATTTTTGTAAAGGCATCAAAGGACATCTTAATTTGCTTGTGGGATATGTGACTRATAGAGTCATATAATAGAATACCTTTTATCCGCAATGAAAACTACAGTATGAAAGTTCATTGTTTTCTCTTGAAGAAATCGTTATGTAATTTCAGTACTTACTGAAATGGAAGATGTTCATTAAAAATCTGAGTCTTGCTTGAAAGCTTCCAAGCCTCAAAGTCAAGTTAATGTTTTCTGTAGAAGTGAAAAGTCAATAATATATAAAGCACTTCGAATTTAATTTACATAATGAAAAATAAAAGTACTTCAGAGAAGTGCGGAATTTTATAAGAATATGAAAATCATATGGCTTTGTTTGGTGAAGCCTAGCAATATATTTATATTAAAATGCCCTGTGCTCTAATAGGTTTGTTACATACCTGGGTTGTCTTTAAGGGAATACCATTTTCTTATAAGCTCACATATCGTAAAAGGTGRTGTCTCCGTGTGTTTATTCGAACCCGAGAACAACAAGGTGGTATTTCATAATGTCTAATAATAGTTTGGGTAAACAATGAAGACTCATAGGGTCGTTTTCTTTGTGGGAGAAAGAACATGCAGAATGCTTTCTTATCTGACTGTCCCATAAGTTTGTCAGAATAAAATGAAATTATTTAAGAGGAAATAGCAGAGCTTAAGAAAACAGACAAACCTGTCGTTTTTTTTTCATTCTTTAGCAATACCTAATTCTCTTTTGGTCCTTCATATTGTACATCCAGACTTAGTAGCAGCTGGTGTCTGGGATTTCAGAGGAAATTAGGTCTAGTAACTTACAGCCTAACTACTTATTGGTAGTTAATTCATTAGTCTGACTTTTCTCTTACTGTAGGACCTTGCTCTTAAAGCATTGTGTTCTTGAAATTCTAAACCTAAGGCAGGCAAATGGAGGACATGCAATGTCTGGGAATTCAGACACCCACTGATTCTGTTGGTTCTTGTGGCAGTGTGTGCTAGAGATCAAAATGTAGAACCAAATTTCAAAAAGGACAGAAAGCAGCCCAAAGCAGCCTCAAACGGTGTGTGAGGTGATTTTGAAACTTTATTCATAGTCAAGGCATTGGATTCATTCTTGCACATTGGAGACCAAGTTTTCTCTAGTACCCTGTACTGGCTTGTGAATGGCCTGAAAAATAGTATTGTCCTAGGGTGGACTTGGACCTGCTTAGTCTGATGACACAACTGCATCCAGAAGTGTAGGAAATGGTGCACCTCAAGAGAAAGCAAAAGAAATGAKGTTGTTTAGATTAAGGAGAAGGCTCAGGAAAGACGTGAAAAACAACTTCCCATTTGTAAAACTGTAAAATGGAAAGGGAAAATTGTTCTTTGCACCTGTTATGAGCAGAACAATAAAGCGAATAGCTTTAACTCCATCAAGGATTATGTAGGTGACATACACCTTCTGCAATTGTTTCTGTGGGACTTTGTTGGTGTGACTGCACTCACAATACAGGTACTGTGTGTGTATACTAAAATGTAACTCCCATTCTCAAAGCAATTCTCTTGAAAAATGTGGTTCTCTTTCCACTAAAGGCTCTGGAATTATTGCCAAAATTAGACAACTAATGGTAAAATTTAGCCCTGTACAGCTGGGTACAACAAAGCCTATCTCATACTTAAGTCTCACTTTAGTCAATAAAACAAGATCTCTGTGAAGGATAAGCCTTATTCCAGATTCATGATTCTGCAATAATTTTCCCCATAAATTAGGATGTGAAGACTCCRTATTTTCAACTGTGTTCAATCCAGCATCATGCATAAGGACAAAAAAAGAAAAATTTTGCWCACTTAGATGAATTTAACATTAAATTACTGACACTTTATTACATACTTGGAAAACTACAGARCTATCCAAATACTGTGTATGATATGTTTGGAACCTTTTTGTTTGCTACACAACAAACAATTACAATTACAGAACAGTTACAGAACAATTACAGAAAGCATGTTTAATTTGTATAATTATTGAACAATTCCTTGAAGGGTGGCAAATGTTGTACTCAGAGGACTGTATTTGACTGAGAAAGCCAGATTACTGAAAGACTGCCAACACCCCTCTCACTCCATTATAATAAATTGGGAAAGATTGCTATAAGAATAAAAATTTTAAATATGCGTGATTTTAAATACTGTATGTATTTTTGTGGTGGTGGAAGATGCTAAGGAAAAAAAAATGAAATTTGTATATAAAAGCCAGGAATAGCCTGTTTGTGGAACTGAATGATAAATATAATAACATATGGCATACCAAGCAAAATACCTGGGTTTTTTGTCAAAATTCACAAGTATACCATAAAGTTGGATTAAGTTTCAGTCTCTGTAGGGAGCATGCATTCAGTTACATTTTAGTAGCAAATGTTTTCTCATCTCATGTAAATTGTTTTGTTTGAATGTGTGTAATATCTATACAGTAACTCTAATATGAAAGTAACCTGAATCTACTCATTCATCATCTGTGAAAACTTTTATGTATTATCATGAGAAATTGTCATGACATCTTTCCAAGCTAATGTAGCACTGGTTCATCACCTTGTAATATGAGTGTAGGATTCAGTGTATCTATGGTAATTCAGTTTTGATARATGCTCTTATCTAAGGCCCCACTCTTCCAGATGGCAAATAAATGAAAGTTTTCTTGTGTGAATAATGGTGTTACACTTCTGTTGTACAAAACACGAATCCCACTGATATCCATAAAATTCTGTTTTTTCAACTGGATAATCTGCTGATTCTAAGAAAGGAAATAAGAAAGCCTTCCTTCAGAGTCTTGGATACTATCAAAGTGCAATTTGCATGCTCGTGGAGATATTTAGACTTAGTTCAGTGCTTAAGTGATGCATCTCTTTTTTTTCCTGTCCTTCAATAGTAGGCAAGATGGCCCTGTTTTGTTTCATGTTCTCTTTTATGATTTTTCTGGAGATGACCCCCAGAACCTCTGCATTCTTTAGAATGCGTGCTGGGCAGGCTTTTCTCAAGTTCTAAAATGGAAAGAATAATTATTTCAGTTGCAAAATTGTTTAAAAATATTGTTGATGTGATATTTAGTCACTTTTAATTTGTTGTTGGTTTTTTTATCTTTTCCAGGATTACTTACTGCCATCTACCTTTCCAGAGTAAATGGCTTTATGTTGGAACAGAGAGAGGAAATACACACATTGTAAATATTGAGTCCTTCATTCTTTCTGGATATGTTATCATGTGGAACAAGGCAATAGAACTGTAAGTGCAGACTTTTCTGCATTTGTGTGTGTGGTCATTTGCATAGCTGTCTTAAATTTAATTTTTAAGAATTATTTGGTTTTGCAAATATTACCAGAATTTTTGAAAGCCTTTAATTTCAATGAATGCATTTGCAGTATTAACTGTTTTTTACAGGACATTAGGAATCAGATTTATGTTAGAGACCATGTAATTGTATTTTATATAAAAGAAAAAAATTTTAGTGAACTGTTTAACCATGAAGTTCCATGAAATACAGAAAGTCTTTAATCACCAAAACTCAGATTTTCCTAGTTTTATAAGGAAACTTGATTCTCCATCCTATGAAGAGAATAATGGAGTATATTTGCCCTAAGACTCTACAAAGAACTTTTTTTCATTGACCTGTGGAATCATTTAGTTGCGAAGGGATAGGAGGTCTCAAGACCAAGCCTCCTGCTCAACATAGTGCAAGTTTCAATGTTAAATCAAACACATCAAAATCTGATGAGGCCACAGGAAAGGTAATGAGTGCCTATTAAATGATAGTTGTCTAACAAGCTAAACCAGGTCCTGTGTTGTGGGTATGAAATGGAAAGAGACATATAAAAATCTGACTGTAATACATTTGTGCTTCCTGGAAGTRAAAGCCTCAACAGAAATGAAAAACTTTCTCTGCTGTTTCCTCTTTGAAGTTCCAGCAAGAGGAACTTCTGTGGAAAAGCTCAAAGTACTTCATGCAGTTTCTGAGACATTTGCTTCATTTTGTGAGGGACCTGTAACCTCTGGTAGTAGACTGAAACCCACCAACCTCAGTGAATCAAGAATAGGTTTACAGACCTACAGTGGTGGGTCTAATTCTCTGTCCCAAGCAGAGATCACATTGATAGCAACCCCAGTTCTCAAAATTTTTCCCTTTCCCTTTCTTTTCCCTCTACTATTATTATTGTTCTTTCTCCCACCTCTGCCCCCACCAATCTTCAAAGGCACTGTTGTAAAAATCTTAGTTTATCTTCAAAGGACATGAAAATAGAGTTTTGAATGGTAATCAGGATTCAGTCTGCTGGTGAATCTTTCATTCAGTTCTCTAAGACTGCTCAGGTCTGTTTAATAGTTTTGGCTGCAAAAAAATACTGTTGGAAAACATGGTTTAATAAAAACCAGAATATGATGATTTTGATGAGTTTTTCAGATGGCAAGTACCATAATTATTTTCTATTTCTCACTTTGTCTTGGTGATGTTGACATATTGGAGGGGGTTTTGAATCCTGTATTTTAGAATGTACATGTATACCACATTGAGTAGATAACGTCTTTAAGATTTTGAGAACAACATGTTTTCATTTTGTGTGCATTTGCAATTTTCTTTCCTCCAGAAATTAGGATGTTTCTATTCTGTAGGGAAATAGATCCGGAAGTTTTTTATGGACTGGAAGCCTTGCACCAAGTTTCACTTCCTAATTCTTTCAAAATTCTTCTCGATAAATGTTTTTTTAATTTTTTCTATTAGACAAACATTTTTCATGAGAATAGAATGATGCCTCTCTTCAGTGAAAAGTATGTAGGAAATAAGGGCTACTTTCTAGCAAGCTTCAATATTGAGTTGTTGGCGTAGGCTAGATGCTGTACAATAAGCTCCCTCTCTAGAACCTTCCAGGACGGAAGCAGCCTCTGCTAATTATTTTCTTTGTATTGCCTATGCAGGAACATACCTAGATTTTCCAAACTTTCTCTTCCATAAGTTGTGAAAGGTTATGACAACATAATAAAGATAGGCCTTGTCACCTYAAGTACTTGGAGGTGCTGCATGGTTACCAAAATAGGTTCTTCTTCTAAAAAGGTGGTTTGCCATGTGCTGTTCTGCTGACAGGTGAGCACAGGTATCCATTCATTACTGCTTCTAGTTCTACCTGTCTTACAAGGATAACCTGATCCATGTAAGTGGTGTGCTTCCCTAAAAAGGTCCATCCTCTCCATTCAATCTCATCATGAATTTCTCGGTACAGAACGGAGGAAGTTGTCCTTGCATGTGTTACACAGGTAGACAGGGGATCCTATGTGTCTCCAGATGAATTTCTCTGTATTAGAGGAAGAGGCTGGTGGGAGTAATAGTGATGTTTGCCACAGCAGCCACCTTTTACAGATGCTATAGTGCTGTTGAAACTGGGTGACTCAGTAAAGTAATTTGAACTCTCTTCGGTAATAAACTATGATGTCACTTCCAGTACTATTGTTTTCTTGCAGGTAAAATGGAATTAGATTAGCTTTTAAAGGAAATGTTATTAACTTTAAGTGTACTTCATGAGGACATGGGGATGAACTTACGATAGCAGGCTTTCCTCTAGAATACTACTGAGAAAAATGTTTGAGAGGACATTTGAGAGGATAGTTTTATTTGAGGCCAGGGATACATTCTGACTTGATTATATTTTATAATCTTCACATTATTTTCACACACTTTTTGCATATTTTTCACATTTTGGAATTATAGTCACATAAAATAATTCATATTGTAAGGCTGGTCTAGAATTTTTTAGACCAACTTCCTGCTCACAGTGAGATCACCTAAAAGGTCAGGTTGTTCAGGGATGTATCACAGGGCCTGTTGATTTTAGGTGCTTTCAAAGATTAAAGAAAATAGGAAAACATATATATGTAAAATTCTGGAAAATCTTCAGCCTTACCATGAATGATGTAAGGGGCAATGGTGTTCATAACATTGCTTTAAATTCTCAGTTAGATGATAACATTTCAGAGTGTGAAATTAGTTTGAAGATGTTACTATTCTCTATAAAAATTTGAAGAAGAAGGATTGCCTTTTGTGCAAGCATATTTCTGTCAAACTTATTGGAAGGAAAAGACCAGTAAAAGCCATTGCTCTGCTGCTATATTCAAGTCCTCAGTTTAGATGGGGGGTTTATAAATAAAACTTTGAGTGTGTCAAGTTTGTGTGTCATCTGCACAAACAAGCCTGTAAGAGTTCATCCCTCTTCACGCAATTCTAAAATTACGAAGTCTACCAACATAACTTCTCCTTCATTTAACCTCCCCCTTCCTTTTCACTGACTTGTATCTACTTCTGATGAAATCTCCGTGGAACCTTCATCCTCAGAAAACAACCAAACATTGTGAGTCAGTGAGGCCCACCAAATGACTACAAGAATTTTTTGTATAACAGTGATTCTGTCGCAATGAAAGACTGAGGTGAAGAGGCTTGGTAGTTTGAAGACTTGAAGGGGAAACAGGTTTAGATGTAATATTTTTAGGCTTTGCATATGATGCAAGAAATCTCATCACCTTGTCCTGCATGGCTACTTCGACTTAAAAAGCTGGCTTTTGGTGCAGGGGTTTTTTGTGATTTTATTGCCTACTTCTGTATCAAAATATACTGAAAGATCTGTAGAGCACTATATTTTTGAGTGATAGTGGTTTTATAACCTGTTCAGAAGCATCTAGTAGAGATATATGCCAAGAAGATGATTGCAATACACATTTTATCACAGGGACTATTGTCTTCTCTTGCAGGAGAGACCAGTGAACTTAAATATTAATGAGAAATTAAGGCCTGAATAGACTAATAATGCGAAGGAAACCGCCTCTTTTTTTTAGATTATTTTCAGTACTGAGTCGTAACCAATTCTAGAAGTTACAGAAAAAATTTTTCTCTTAAATCATGTGCACTGTCTATGTCTCAGTGGACCTGGCCTTGTCCAGAGCTGAGACAGAACATAAGCATATGAGTACCAATTCTTGTCTCAGCCGTTTCTGTCATCTCATGCATTATCACTACTTCAGACCACACTGAAGCAACTTTTCAGCTAAGAATGAATAAATTGAAACCTTTTCACTTGTCATTTCTCTGTCATGCAGCAGAGCTAGTCCTTTGCCAGAGGTGTTTGAGGCTCATGATACTGTTTGGTTTTCTACTCTCTAATAAGTGAACCCTCTTTTCCCTCTAAATGTTTGGAAACAGGTCTGGAAGAAAAAAGTAGTCAATGAGCTCAGCATGTCTCCATTTACTCCAACTACAATGAGATCGATTTTCACAGCAGGATAATGCATTTGGGAAGGTCATCTAGCGTTGGTAAAGAAAAGAAGATCTTAATAGGAGTCCACTGAACAAAAATGAAAAAAATGCATTATAAGCTCCCAGTAAGATTCCAGTGTTTGAACATTCCACTATCTAATTAATGGATAACTGAAACTTGCCAAAATTTATGGGATTTGGAGTATCAAAGAATTGGGCCAACTGGTACTCAGTTATGACAGAGCCATAACTTGGCATTTCCTTTCTTGGCCCTTCCTTTGCCCACCCCCATTTCCTAGACTGGTGACTCAGAGTCAGGAGTTCCACAGCAGTGAGGGAAAGCAGCACCTAGGAGGAGAAGTAACAGTCCAGAAGAATCTGCTACCCTCTCTGCGTGCAGACCCAACTGGAAAAAGTTCTTAATAGAAAAAAAATGCAACTTTCAAGGCTTCCTTCTTCTGGACACTTCAGAAAGTGTGTCTAAGACTCAGAGTCACATCTTGAGGTTGAACTGATTCTTACTTACTCCAATTCTCACCTTTTACCCACAGTATATGAATAATGTATCTAACTTACTCATTCTGTTAAATTTGTCTGTGGCTCTACCAATCAAAAGAAGGTCTTAAATTCCCTGGAGCACTGCACCTTTATGGAAAGCAGAACTGCGGAAGATGTCCGACTACTGACRCTACAGAAATATCTGCTTATGCACGTGTTTTTTTCAGCACTGTCACATTCAGTCAACTTCAACTCCGTAACAATGAATAATATAGATGTTTTCTTTTTTTTCCCCCCACTCCTAACTCCTCCTGTCACTTTCTAATACCAGAGTTTTATTCTCGGAAATCATTACAGTACTTGTACAATTGTGCAGGCTATTTTTTTTTTCCAGTAGGAAAATTGTTTTGATTTGATTCTATTTTGTCATAGCTTACTTTCACCTGCTTTAAAGATTGTCTTGGTATTTGAGGTTCTTACAACAGCATTTAAGTTGCTTGATTTCTTAGAGTGCATAAAGCATCCCAGGATGATTGAAGAATACATCATCTATGTGTTTTCCACATTTTGCTGGGTCCAGATTATAACATTGCTGAAGACTTCTTTTTGAGCTTTCTAATTTTAGAGTAAAATAATCAAATAAAAGCTTCCATCCTTTTAAGTCTTCTGAAGATTGTTTTACAGTGAATGGTTTCTTAATTTCAGTCCTGTTCTTCTGGGTAAGAGTCAAGTCTTACAGCATTACCACTCTCTCGTCGTCCCAAATGAACATTCACCTGCTGCTGTCAGGAACAACTTCTGATGAAGTGCAAAACAGCTCAAATTATCAGCATCTTCTTAGCAAACTTCTAGCTTTAGTTCTGTACAGCTGTCATGGGAATCTTTGTTTCCATTTTTCAATACTGCAGTCTGTTTTTGTGGGCTTAAAGGTCAACAAAGACTATGAAATATAGCAAAGTTTTGTATTATTAGCTCATACTTTCTTCTTGCTCAGTTGAAGGTAGATTTTACTTCAGAAATTTGTTACTGCAAATCATTGCTGATAGTTTTTGGACTTGACCTTCATTTTTTTTACTTTCTCCTGTGTATTGACTTGACTTTGTGTCTTATTCTTTTTGTGTCTTTCCAGAGCTTTTATTTTCTCAGTCATTCTCAGCTGTACCCCAGCTATTATTTGGGAATGAAAAATTCTCTGCTCAATTTCTCTATTTCACTTATGTCTTATTTTCACCTGCTGATTCTTCTTTACTTTTCCCATTCTCAAGGGATAGGATCTGATTAGTTTTTATGCAGTTCCCCAAAGCCAACTTGAAGGAGTGCCTATACACAAGTATCTGTCATCAACGGTAGAATGTTTTATTCGCARTAGCTTCAGATCTGGTTGGTTTTCCAGCACCTCTTGGTCCTTTCCTGGAGCTGTTGGATCTCTGCTTTTGCATTTTATATAATTCAACTGTGAGGTTTTTTATTTGTAGGCAGTTCCACAATGACAGCATACAACTCTTCAGTCTCTGTGACAACTTTACTGTAACAGCAATGAGGGGAAACAGGACATTTTACTTGAACATTTACTAGAACATTTTACTTGAGGCAAAATGGGTTTTGTATGTAGACATTTCCACATGCAGTATAATTTACTGTACGAAAGTAGTAATTACTGTATCTGTAGCTCTGATAGTCTTTCATGGGTTCTATAAACTAATGTTATTGATATAATATAGCTAATTAAATAACTGCTATGTTTAATTCTGCTTATAGTGCAGTCATGATGTCTACCCTTAGAAGAAATTGACTGTAGAGCCTAATGCCTGGCACTCCTTTTACAAGCAACACTTCCCTAGGGCTCCAAAAGATATTGCTATTATGTCTATTTATACATACCTTCCTTGAGGAGACAAGGAGATGCAAGAAGTGAGGCACTGGTCTGCCTTTGGCAGACTATTCCTGGTCTTAGTGTGAAACAAAGGACTAGGTTTGGGTTCCTCGCTGCAGTCCTGTACCAGAAAGGAGATAACATCACTTCAGGAGAAGCAAACTAGAAAAGATTTATCATGTCACTCCTTCTGTATCCAGCCATAGGGCAGGTTCAGAGCAACAAGCAAAAGGTCTTGCAGAATGGAGGAAGTTGCAATGCTTTCACGCACAGTTTTCTTCCTCACCCCACCTGAACTGGGGTTATTTTGTATCAGTTTATCCCCTACAAACATCTCCCCCAAGATGAGAATGTGCATGTTCATCCCAAAACCAAACACCAAATTTYGTCCTGCATTTTGTGAATACTCCTTGTTGTGTAGTCCAAAGAGGAATCAGTTTTGATGCAAATACTTGACTTGCTATGTATAAAAAAAAATCAATATTTCTTGGAGCCCTGGAAAGGCAACGCAGGAGGACTGCCAGGGAATAGGCTCTACRCTTCCGAAAAACTTCAGGAACATCTGTTGTCATCTGTGTGTGATCTTGTCTGTGATGGCACATGTGAAATTAGTTTTAGTATATACAACTATTTGAAACAGATCCTTTCTGGTTTCTTGACAGAAGTAATGTTATGACTGCCAAACTTGATAGACTCTCTGCTTTTACCTATGTATAGGCAAAGCTGGCCTTTGTTAAATGATAAAGGAGTTTGTGGTGAGTGGATCCTGGTTGGTTGTGAGACCTCCACCCAACTGCTCTCTCACTCCCCATCCTCAACAGGACAGGGGAAGAAAATAAGGTTCATTAGTTAAGGTAAAGACAGGAAAATCACTTACCAGGTACTGTCAATAGAGAAACCAGACTTGACTTGGAAAAAATTAATTTAATTAATTTCCAGTTAAAATAGAGTAGAATGGTGAGAAACAAAGACAAAAACTAAAGCACCTTCCCCCCAATCCTCATTTTTTCTAGACCAATGGTGTATGTTTGAAAGCTAAGCAATGGTTTGTTGAGTCTTTTGATAGAGTGATATAGCCAACAGTCTTAAATTTAAGGGAAGRAACCAGACCAAGTAAGGTATAATACAAAACAATTAACTTATTAAAATACCAAGAAGTAGGGTAATATAAGTACTAAGAGAATACTTATAATAAATGTAGAGGAAAGAGAATGAGGAAAAATAAAATCTCGTACATTTAGTGCACAGACTTCTGTGTTTGATATCAATTTTGCTGATAGTGTAAATGAACTCAAAAAACCAAAAGAAATAGCTAGGTGCATAATAATTAAGTTATAATACTCCTAAAAGAAACAGAAAGTGCCTGAAAAGCAAGAAAAAAAAAATTAAATCCCACAACAGTATTACAGTGTAATAAATCCCAGAACCCTCCAACTACAATGAATTCAAGAGGGAAATGGGAGAGATAGGAAAATGTACTGTATTAGTGAAGGTTGCCCCTTTTAGCTGAGGTTTTAGCATGGAAATCTGAGGGTACACCCCTGCAAGAATATAAGATAAAAATAAGACTGGTAGGAAAAGACAGTTTTATATCATTGACAGAGGAACAGCTACTTTGTGTGACTATGAAAGTGTACTTAGCCTAAAGAGTAGACAGCAGCTCATGTAAGAGTTTGCTTCTACCCAAAGACAAATTGATACATTCTTTGGTAAGCAATGTCATACATATCTTACAAAGAAAACTGTGGTTTATACAGATTTATCTAAACTGTTCTTGGCTTTTAAAATTAATAGGTGCAAAGAGCTGACTAGATGGGATCAGCCTTTACCTTAGAAAGACAGTATGCTCTGTTCCTTTCTCCCTCCATTTGTCATGATTTTGCCAATATTCCTCCTCAAGTACCAATACTGGAATGGCCAAGCAACCCAGCTTTCATCCTGGTTGGTTCACTGGGCTAAGATAGCTGCCCACACCATTCTGTCTTGTCAGCCTGTTTGTGCTTCTGCTACCATCTTGTCTGTTCCCAGCTTAGTCATACCTGATGTTTGCTTGCCTCTGCTCTTTCCTCTGTCATCTGTCAGTGGTTCTTATCTGGGTTAAAAAGTGAAAATTCTTATTCTGTCTCTTCTCTTCATGTTTTTCCCTCTTATTCTTATCCTTCCTCCTTTGCCTATCATGGCATAGGCAGCATATATTCCTAACAGGCATGGTTCTTTCCGTCAACATACTCTGACCAGTTCAGACAAGTGAACCTATGCCAGAAACATTTGAAGCAGCCTAGAATGTCCCAAACTGTCATATCCACTCCCTCAGGACAGATGTACAAGATGTGTGTGGGTCTAAGCTCTGCTGGCAAATAACCTCATCTCGCCCCTCAGTTCCCCGTCACTGCCTACCCACCCTGCCAGCCCCAAGGCCTGGTGTTGTGCAAATGGTATCTTTATTTCAGGATAAGTTACTCAGAAACAGAAGCCCAGCCAGAGGGCTCCCCTCTGGTAAGTTGGCTTGCATAGGAATGACAGCCAGATCTCCTGCTATCTGCATCTCTGCAAAAATGGTTGTATGCCACGTCTCAAGCCAAATGGGTACATTGCTGGCACCATGAAAGACAGTCTGTGTAGAATATTACTGTATAAACCGTCTGTCCACTGCCTTCCTGCCGATCTCACTTCTGTGATGGGATGTGTTGCAAAATACTCTTGTGGAAACCTTGTTCACGGAGACCTGATGTAGGAAAGGAACATGCTGCATGTCCAGGGTGTCTGGAGTAATTTTTCATTGTCCTTAGCTCAGAGATAAGTATGAGACAAGATCTTTGCCACTCTGCTTTGACCCAGCTTTGGTGCATGACAAAATAGTTAAAATATTTTAAACATATGGGCAAAATATAAAGGCCAGAGAAAAGAGTGCATGCTTTTAAGAGTGTTGGAGCATACTGCTATGGGAAGGAGGAGCCTATGAGGCAATGGATCAGTCCACAGGATTTTAATGTAAGAGTTGCATGGGAATTTTTGCATACCACTCTCAGTCTTGATTTGGAGTCTGAGTAGGTAGCGCAGAGGCCATTTTTGCTACAGTGCAATATTTGAGCCAAAGGAAGAGGCCATTGTTTTAGGAAAATCCTTTGAGCAGTTTGGCTGGAGAACCTTTGTTTCTTTAGTTTTCTTGCAGATCGTTTTAAAACTAGGTAGTTTTACATATGACTTCCAGATAAATTCTTCACTTTATGGGCTCTGCCAATCTCTGCCATATTGTTTTCCTGGTGACCTTTGGTGAACCAAGACTAGTCATGCAAGTCTAGATCCTGAGCTGAACTCCAAGGGACATGTGCTCTGACTTCTGAACCTAGATGGAAGGCATTCAGTTCGGACTGGTGCTTGTCTTCTTGTTCTGTATGACTGCCAGGGCCTGAAGATCTGGTCAGAAAAGATGATAGTTGAAAAATCTCTATATGTCCATTAAGTTTCCTATGATTTGCATTTGCTGTCAGGTGCTGGACATGAATAACTTCAGTACTAAGTTGCATACTATGCTGTTGGGACATGTTGCAAAAAGAGAGGGGATGTCAAGAGCAGTAATCAATCTTTATACAGTCTCACAGAAACTGATAGGATGGGTGTTGTGGCTGTGGAGCCTCACTGAACATGCATTGTGGGTGTAACTGCATTAGTTGGTCTGAAGATGYGATAAGGTTTTACAGATCAGACAAAGGCAAAATGCTCAATTTCTGAAACCCCACTGCAGTAATGCTGAGAAGCTTCCTACAGAGCAGTGTAGGTGAGGTTACTGAAGCCCTGTCTTTAGTGARGCTGGAACTTGGTGAGTAATGCTATAAGTATTTGAAATTAATCCAGTGAAGACTTTGTAAATCCTTGCCAAATTAGCCTTGAAATTGAGCAGGTAAGGAGGGAGGGTCAGAAAGAGAGGGAGTAGAAAATAGAAGAGGCAAAAAAGCCATAAGAATGAGAGAGGGGAAAAATTACTGTAATAGGAGGAATAGTGAGATTCAAAAAAAAAATAGAAGGAAGGATTCATTAACAAAAGAGAGTCTGCCTATAATGGCAAAAAGGAAATAGAGGAGAACATGAAAAGATACTGATAACTTCACCTTCCCCTGCTGAGCTCTTTACAGTTGCCCTTAAACCATATTAACACACCTAGAAACTGAGGTAACCTCTAGCTCTTTATACAAAAAACCAATTCACAGATTTTAATTGATTTTTGTCTTGCAGATCCACCAAGACTCACCCTGGTCCAGTTGTACATTTAAGTGACAGCCCAAGAGACGAGGGAAAAGTGAGTACCATTAATGATATAAAATTTTGCAACATTTCTAAGCCTTTATTTGCCTTGCTACTCTTTCCTTTTGCTTACTCACTAGTTTTATCATCTGCTTTCTTTCTAGATTTGCAACATCACTTTAACTATTTTGCAGTTTTTAAGAAAAAATTTATCTTTGTACAAATTCAATGAGTAAAAATCTGTGATACAGAGAGGTTAGATACTGTAGATCTAATACAGTATACCTAGACTGTACTTTGAAATGTATGGCCATCCAAATTGTTCTTAATTAAATAAGCTTGACTTTGTATAAGTAAGAATTGACTAAAAACTGTATCAGGACTCCAGTACTTGGATAAACATGCTCTTATGAAGGCATTACAGTAAGTTTTCATAAGATAGTAAGTCTTTCCTTATACAAGAATTATAATTATCATAACCCATGTTTAGAACTTGCTGCTATTTGCTATTCTCAACTCTGTTCACAAAGAACTGTCCACAAGTGGAAGTCAAACATATAGCCAGAGCATCCAGGGTTATGACTGATACCAGCAGGAGGCACAATCAGAGTTGGCTTTATTTGTATGGCAGYTTTTCAAAAATGAAATATGGTTGACAGAATACCAGTTTTATTAGAGCTTTTATATTTATGTGTTGCTACTGATTTTTTTGAGCACTTTGCCTCTGTGGAAGTGGTATTTAATTCTCTCATTGGTTTTCATCATTTTTAGTAATTGCATTTTAGTGTGTATTTATAAAGTAGTGCATCTTACAAATGGTGCATCTGTTTGACAGTGTGCCTCACATAACAGCTAATGGTTGTTAGAAACTAGCAGCAGTTTGAATTTCTGGTATTGATATCGGGGATATTATGCTGGAATTATGGGTACCTAGAAGAACACTGATGAGTAGATCTGATTTTCATTTGCATCATCTGTCCTTGGACTTACCTATATTGCAAGGTGAACTATGTACAAATGGTGCACTTGTGAACTAACCCTCCARCAACTTCGATGGCATCTCTCAGTGTTTCTGAAAGAATCACAATAGGTCAAGCAATTTAGAATACTATCAAATAATTAAACATTATGAAGTGTAGTGTTTTAGCCTCAAACAAGAAGCCATCAAGAAATGCAATTTAATTATCAAATGCCTGATAAAAGTAAAGGTTTATTGATGAGGCATCATTCTCATTTGCTGGCCACAACAGAAGCTGCTGATGACCTACCTAAAACACACAGTGTAGGGAAAAAGGATACTAAAAGAAAAAACAGTCCTGTGAGTAAAGATCTCTTACAGGAATTTCGTGCACTGTGTCCAAACAGAAACCGAAAAATATTTTTCAGCAGAAAGACAGAAGATGAAAAGGACCCAAGGAAGGGAGTTAGAGGAGAACTGGCTTGGAAATACAAATGATTGTTGCTCAGAGGGCACATGGGAGACATCTGGGCAGAGATGAAGTACTAGCATACTAGCAACAGCAAAATCAGATGGATGCCTGKGAAAAACAAACACTGAAAATTTATGGGGAAAAAGAGTAGAAMATTTAAGCTATACTGAAACCATCTCAGTGCAGCTTTTTATATCATCGATAGATTGAGAGAGGTGTAAAGAACAAATTGGTGCTGACAAAATACTTGCTGATTTGCAGAATGTGGAATTGATAGTGTTTACAGGAAGACATCAGTAAAATGTACACACAGATGTAAGAGAAGATCCAAGCATTGAGTCAAAAGACATAGCTCTAGATCAAAAAATTTAATAGAGAATTTGTAGAGAATTAAGTTAAACTAAATTTTTCAACTAAATCTCATTAAAATTTGGTTGAAAGAATGCAGAATAAAAAAATCATTATTCAGAATCCCAGAGTCCTGGGACTTTTGCTGTTCAACATGGTCGTAAATAGCCTAGAAAAGAGAGTAAGCAGTGATGTGATCGAGTTTGCTGGACTTCAGGAGGCTGAGAAACTCAGCAGTAAAATGGCAGGTTACATAACTGTCATTTGTGAGTATTCAGGGTAAATGGTGAGAAGTGATATGTGTAGGGCAAAATATTTCTGACTTTACATATAAAACAATGGGTCTGAGCTGCTGATTACTGTTTGGTATCAAGAGCTTCGAGTGATGATTGATAATTCAATGGAAATGTCAGCTCAATGCTCGGTAGTGAACAATAAAGGAAATCAAACTTAGGCATTATCTGGAGAAGAACAGAGAACAAAACAGGCTGTTAAAGAAATGCATTGTTGACCTGCCTGCTGAATACTGAGTATAATACTTGTTCTTCCATGTCTAAAATGAACATAGTTGTGGTAAAAGAAATTTGGAGAAGGGACTATCTCTATACGAGAGACAACTTAGTGAGACAGGAAAATTCACTGTAGAAAAGACCTGATTGTGATTCCAAGTTTGAAAATCACAATTGATATTAAGAGGATGGAAACAGCTCATAGTCTGTTTCAATACAAAAGCTAAAAGAATATCAAATGAAGCTGACAAGTCAAATTCCAAACAAGCCGATTAAGTACTTCTTCAAATGTGCAGTGAGTAGAAGCTATAAAAATTTTTCCAAATGCAGTTGTGTGTGCTCAAAATGTATATTGGTCACAAAGAAGACTAGAAAAGTTAACACAAAAGAAATCAATTTGAGGGTAACTGAAGAGGTTTGCTGAGTTCTCCTTAAAGGTTCTTAAAGATGAGGTTGACCAGAGCCATGAGTTGAAGAGATGGCTCTATTTGAATGGGAAAATTACTTAGGCTGAGAGAATATGTGAGARTGTTACAAGTACTTGCCCTCTTCCCATCTTGTTATTTGCTATTTGCTCTTGGCCATTTCAGTACAGGATACTGTGATAGGTAGACCTTTAATTTAGCAGAGTTATTCTTAGATAACAGAACTGTTTGAAGATAGTTCTACATACACTGCTTAGCTCCTCAGCTCCAAGTTCACCAAAGATCACCAAGAGGTGTTGGTGGAAGAAGTCAGACTCCCCACGCCACTTCTTAATAGACAAGCAGATAAAAGTGCTCTTTGCATATGTTTCAGGAATTAAATAGTAGGTACAAATCAGTCATAATCATTACTCAAAATACAGATGTTCTTGTGCTCTACAGGAGTACCACTCTACAAGTACTTTGCAAGGGTCAGTGGTATATCTTTCTCTAGGGTATCACAAAGTTGTTTACAGACCTGTGACTGTTTTACAGAAATAAATATTTCTTCTATGCACACTAAGTCTAAAACACAGTCAGACCTTTCAAAATCTAGGACAATCATAAGATCTCTATTTGAAAGTCAGGAGGGTTTGTGTACTGACAGTATCTTTACCTTTTTCATTAAAATCCTTTGGATTCCTGAAAGTTCTAGTTTGTATCAGTGACTGGTGATTGGGTTCCTTGTGCCAAAAGAGTGAATATAATTCCAGAAGACTTCTGCCATTCAAAACTTTTCCRGAGTGCCCTCCAGGCAAACTATCTAGGCAGACTTTGGAGACACTCTCTTTTGTGAATCTAACAAGCTGTGGCTGGAAGACAGACATCAAAGAGTATTTGGGCATTTAATGTGTCACTGAAGAACAATTTGGGGACCTAGTGATTAAGTTCATGAAATATAACTGTGTCTGCCAAATCAATTAATAAGTGTACTTTAGGGACAGACTGAAGTGCACAGACATTTATAAGTGGCAGATCTGTAGCAAACATGATTTTTCTTGCTGACAAAGGAAAAGACATTAGCTGCAACGATCTGCAGTTTCCCAGCAAATGGAGAAAGCTTAATAGGAAAATGTTTAATGTTATTAACTATTAGCTGGTGGGCTAAACTTCCTATCTCAGTCTGAGTTCTGAGATCTAATAATACCTRAATACAGTGTGCATTTGGCAGGCTTGTTTGTTTGGGATTTTTTTCTTCTAGCTGTTTTGTGTTACCAAGGCAAGGAATGGGCTTGCTGGCAYGTACCAGGATGCAATTAGTTGATTGTAAAAAAGGAAATCTCTTAAACCACCATCATCAAAAGCATTTAAAGGAGAAAGATTTAAGTCAAAATGTGGAGCAACTGCACTAGACAAGAAAGATCTTACAAGGACTTCTCTCTCCAAATTCTGTCCAGTCTTCTGTATTTTTCGTAACCTAATTAAGCTTGAGTAATTAAACGAGGTGCCATGAAACACAAGCTGAAGAGAAATCTTCGGAGTTTTTTCCATCCTGGACTTTTCTTACATGTATTTTTCTTCTTTGTCCATGTTTTCCGCTCCAACTGCATGTATGGATGTTTTACTTTTTACCTCTGTTACAGAAAAAGAGCTTGTCTTGTAGATCTCCCAAGTGATCCCTATGACTGAGAGGAGTGCAAATGTTTAAGTTTCCTATGATTCAGACAGGTCAGAATCCAGAGCATCATAAATATCCTGGCAATGAGACTAATCCCATTCACCCAGTTGGAATTATGACTGTAGTGCACAGTCACAGTGTTAGTAGTAAAGCAGCAGAACTATCATCTGAACAAAAAGAGAGATTCCTGGCTATGTAGCAAATCTCTTCACTTTCAATTTCTGTCCTGAAATCACACCACTTTGTAACTTGCATTTCTGTGGTGCTGTTGTGCATTAAGCGTTTCAGCAATAGATCAGGTGAAATGCGGTCTCTGATAAAAGGTATTTAACCTTTCAGTAATTACCTGGAGCATGATATCTTTTCAAAAGAGAGGGATTAAAATCAAAAGACAAGCCTGCTTCACCAGGGATAAAGGCTTTTTAAAAAACAGAGTCACATACTAAATGCGCTTCTATTCCTTCAGTTTTCTGAATATATTTGTACTGAAGCAGACGTAAAAAGAATACTGGTAGATACAAGCTGAACTCTACTGGTTTGGTACCCAGCTGTAATGCACAGGTGCAGTGCTTGTTATGATGACAGTAAGGAGGGCACTCAGACTCCATGACATATTAAAATACTACTTATTGGAGTTAATACAAAAAGGCTGGTGGGAACACCCAATTGTGTAGCACTGGACGAACCTCCAATAAGAGCACAGCACACTGTGCTAAATCCCCTCTGTGAARAGGCTTGCCAGCATTTTGGTCTTTGGAGATCTCAAAAGATTGTTTTTAAAAAAAGAAATTGTATCCATTTCTACTGTCAGACCAAAGAATGTTCACGAGACGTGCTGCATTTCATTAAGATAAAGACAAAGGCACCAAGGTGTTGTAATTGCCCTTACCAGGGCAATTACCACCTACAGGCTCCTTTAGAATTAGCCAGCTATGTTTATCCTGTGGCCGAGGAATATGTGCAGCACAATGCAGGCCTGAAAGCCAAGAGCTGTGTGCAGCACAACACAGCACAGCACAGGCCTGCACCTACTCAGGTTAACGGCTATGTGGATCACTAACTCCTGGATATACAAATGACTTCATTTAGGATCACTACACTAGCAGTGAAAGCAGCTGCAGTAAGACACTCCTTTGTTCACTCTCTCAATGGCAGCCTATTATCCCAGGATACCATATGGCATCCTGACACAAGTGCTATCCAGTTAGCTGCATGCTTTCTGACTCTGCCACAAAATCCCATATGGAGCCATCCAGAGCAAAAATGCTAAATATTCTGGAATTTCTCCAGGACAGTTTGAATTTTTTTCAGGAACATAACTCTTCAGGAGCATAATCAGGTATTGTTCATATTCAGGTATGAAATATATTAACTATAAATCATTCCCCGGTTAGCTAATACATTCTACATAATGAGTATTATACTGGCAATAAGAAGAATCATATCCAGTAGGACTGAGACTATTCCCAGATTCTTTTGTAGCAGTATTGATATATCAGTTATACTTAACTTGGAATGAAAGTGATATTTTGTTTAGCAGCCCAGCCAAGTTTCATTTTTATGACTGATGCAAGCTCAAGTGAATGATAGCAAAGATGCTGTTAAGGTTTCTCCAACTAAGAGATAATCTTGTCATTCTTCTGCTCAAATTCTTAATATAGAAACTGTAAATTCTTGCCTGCATTCTGTGATATATCTGTTTATAGACGATGAACAACTGCAATTATCATTGCCAATTGTATAAAATATTCTATAACAGAAATGTGAGAGTCTGCCAGTTTGGCCATTTCCAGTCTTCATGTCCAGGATAGATTCTTAGGAGGATAGACTCTATGGGAAACAGTTTCCAGGACACCTAAATAGGCTAGACATCATATCATCCATAAGATCTGAAATTAATGGTGTTCAAATGAAGAGTAACTCTACAGTGCCAGATCAGTATTTCAGTTCTTTTTAATGGAGACAAGGAGAAATGATTGTGTTCAGTCTTATTTCTCTCCTGAGCATTGTTTTTCTTCTCTTTCATCTTTTCAAAATCTTTGCTGATATTTCTCTTGTGTGCATGATGATATGACATCCAAGTTCTAGAAGAACTAAAAATTGGCRTATCGGTTAATTTATTTTTAATTATTAGGAAAGCAAGCAATTTATTCTCTGTAGGAGGAATTCTTCAGWATGTTTTAAAGCAATAGCAAGCATAAATTAAAGGAATATAAGTAGCTGAATAAGAGTTTAATCTGGTGACTCTTTGGTTTGAATTTATTTAAGTGGTGTCTTAGGTGTCAAACATTCTTTTTTCCAGCAAGGGGCACAGAAGGTAAGAGCTGTTGGGATCATGGTACAATTATTTTTTCAGCAGATACGCAATTGTGAAGACTGTCCAGGCACATAATCTTGAAGGGGGAAGAAAAAGGTGTATAAAGCGCTTTTTTTCCTYCATATCAGATCTTAAATTGTCAGTAATGTGAAGTAATTTATACTGAAAGATAACTTGAAAGCAGGGTATTAAGTGTAGGGCAAATTACAATCTTGTACGTCACTTTGGTATTTCTTTTTATATTATTCAATATTGATATGTACCTTTTGGATCRGAAAATGTAATTGTGTTTATTTCCCTCCTCCAGCTGTTGATAGGCTATGAAAATGGGACTATTGTGTTCTGGGACTTACGATCTAAAAGAGCTGATCTGAGGGCTTATTATGATGAGGTAAGCAATTTCCATTAATTTGGGAAAGCCATTATTCAGCAGTTTGCCATATATCTTACCAAGCAGATGGATGTTTATCTGAAGGCATTCTGGAAATACTGTTTGTGCTATGCTTTTGAGCAAATTACTGACAATAGAAGTCAAAGCCTGAAATCTCCAGTACTGATGCACTGGGCTCTCATGAGTGTATTGTGACACAGAATCTCTCCTGCTTGATTTTGACAAGTTCATCAGCTTCTCTGTAGGGATCTTCAGTTGAACTGAGTGCAGCAATGACCTGACCTGAGATATAGCTACAGTAGGAATTTTATAATAATCTTTACTGAGTATTTCTAGAACATTCATTACAATGAAAGACAAATTACTTTGCACAGCTGTTGATATTACCTACTACTTAAGATCTGATTAAATTGTTTTCAAAATTACATTATTATAGTGTCATAGTTATCAGACAATTGTCTCTTCGTTTTTAAGCAGCAGATGCAGTTCTTGTATCAATAATCAAGCTGCTTGAAAAATAGATATATTCCTAGTTATTATGATTTGAGCACTAGCCCTAGGGAAAAACATTCCTTGTTCTGCCACTTCTCTAAAGTTCACCATGGATGAATGTGAATGCAACTACAACTGAAGGTAGAAGAGGACATTTTCTTTAAAGTGATCCAGGCAGTAATTGGTTTCCTGTAGTTCTCCTTCCTTCCTCATCTTGTCACCTTGCTATGTATAAGGACTATATACATTTATTTTCCCTCTATAAAGCAATCTGAATACATTTGAATCCTGTACTCTTTCAGACCTGCTGTCAGAGACACATTAAAACTACTCAGAGCGTCAAGGTTAAGTTTCTGAGCATCCACATAGCAAATGTTTTAAAGGACAGAGTTTGAACAGGCCAGCACTTAAGCCTCCAGACATGCCCACTAAATTGTCTCTAAGTGACAGTCTGCTTCTGCATACACTTGTGAAATTGCACCCATTCTACTACTTAAGGCTGGACAACTTTTTCCTTTTACAGATCTCCAGGGGAGAGTGTGTGTGTGTCTTTTTACCTACTGTCCTCTCTTGTACTCAGAATAAGACTACATAAAGCAGGATCTTCATAATGCTGGTTCCCCTTTTCTTTTTTTTTTTCATTTTGAGACAGAATGGTTGGGTGTTGAAAATTTCTCATACAATTCAGTAGATCCACATTTTTCAGTACTGTTCTCAGGAACACTTTTTGGCCTTTTAATCAGTCCCGTGCTTTCCTCCTTAGTGGTTACTTGCTGTGTCATTACTCCACTTTGTGCAACTTGTGCTGGCTTCTTATTTACTGAAATAGTTGCACGATTCTTATTTTGTTTTTAAAAGGATTGTGTGACTAGCCATTTTACTTTATTCCAGACTTTCAGCCTCCATGTTCATAATGCTCCAGACCTGCTAGGATTCCCTTAGGGATCCACTAAAAAGGGTTCCTTTTTAAATCCTGGGTTACATAGCTTTTGTGAGTCACAAATTATTAGTTCAGCGTGTGCCACTTGGTATTTAGCAGTAACCCAAATTTTCAAGCCTAAGCCTCATCTTATGGGTTGGTCACCAAAGATCACAGTCCAGAAATCATTGTTCCTGCTCCCCGTCACCATGCTATCTGGAATGATGTAAGGCCTCTGTGCCCCATAATGTCTGACCAGTCTTTCAGTATTGATTGTCCTGGCACTCAGCCAGACAGAATTGCGATTGCAGGGTACCTGTGAAGTCTCAGATAAATGGCTGTGAGTTACTGTAAGTATCTTCATTAAGTACCAAAGTGCCTCTTTGCATGAGTTCTGGATAAAATTAATCCACCCTCACTTTTCTTACTATCATTGTGATTTTCGTCTTCTCAGTGGTGGTATGTATGAGGTATCAAGGCCTTTCTGATCAATGCTCCTACACAATCCCCTCTATAAAAGGCTTTCCTTCCAAGCCCTTTCATAATTTCCTTCAAAAGTTTCCTTTCAAAGGGAAGGGTTGTTCGAGTTGTTATTGATAGTTGGCAGACCCAGAAAAGCAGCCATCTTCATGTGCAGACTTTGGAAGTTTGTGTCAACCCACATTCAGATCTGTCTGAAGCAGTCATCATCTTTCATTGGAACACATCTCCAAAATGAAGCTTCATAGTTCTCAGAGGCATTTGCCAAATGACATCTCCCTAACTTTGTCTAGCACCATGCCACTATGGAAGTATCAAATTGGATGTGGTCCTTGCTGTAATGATCCTGCAGTACTACTAACACAAAGGATTTTTAGCATTCAAACGATGAGATGAGACAAGTATTGTTCAAAATATGGTAAAACTAGTCCTAAAGATCCCACGACTTCTTCCCAGTGGAGAAGGTTTGTGGTTCGGAAGGAAGTTAAATGGGGTTAGGCAGGTTTAATTTTAGTACATGCTGAGTATGAGAGAAGATGGAATGTGTATGCAACCACTGTGGGCATTGCAGGAGGAGAAACATACCCAATCTGGAGTGAGATGCTTTATGTGCATACACTGTGTGAACATTCACATGAGTCACCCACCATGATGAACTCCTGTTCTAAGCAAATAGCTGCTTAGAACAGGAAATAGAAATAGAAAACAGAATAGAAAATTCAGGACTTGTTCGGGACCATCTCTCAGTATTAGTCATGGCTCGCAGCTGAGACCTCCGAAAGCATTTCTGAAGTTTTGTTGCCCTTTTTGGGGCAAAGTCTAACAGGTCAGTTTGAGTTGCTGCTATGCCAGCTGTCTGTGACAGGATCATCC
Source organism: Amblyornis subalaris (assembly GCA_018881555.1). Classification (NCBI taxonomy): domain Eukaryota; kingdom Metazoa; phylum Chordata; class Aves; order Passeriformes; family Ptilonorhynchidae; genus Amblyornis; species Amblyornis subalaris. The sequence continues at coordinate 3,972,512 of JACAXG010000058.1, forward strand.
CACCTCAGCTCCACTCCACAGGAGGTTTATGCTGACGGGTGGCACCTGGTACCTGAGAGGCAGTTTAACAAGCAGCTCGGTGCAGTTTTCAGCTAGTTACTAGCTCCTGCTCAGACACAGTCGGTGACTGTAACCATGTGAAATGTTTCTAAGTGTGATAACACATCAAAACCAGATTCAGATTTGGCATGATTGCAAGCATGAATGAGCTCATGTCAGAATTAATTTGCATGAGGATAGACATGCCTTCAGTGCGAGTGAAGTGCTCCCCACAGAACTAAGCTGCTTCTACCTGAGGGCAACAACATTGGATTATGTGTGAACCACCCTTCTGTGTTATCTTTTGTTACTTCAGTTATGGTTTCTTCTGGTTGTTTGAGAAGAATTGTGTACCAACACCCCCTCTGGTACGTAGAAGTTTGAGTGATACCCAATATGTCACTCAAAAATAAATATCTAGAGTTCAATTTTTTCAGCTCGGTTTTTTGAGTCCTTTTTGACACGMCTATTTTACTAGTGTGTTGGTCAAGCATTCATATACAAGGCATGTCAGATTCCTGTTTAAACATTTGGATCATCTTAAGGCAAAGACTCATTTGTGGCTATGCTGTCCAGCTCCAGGAGGTGAGTAAAGCTCTGGTAAAGGGTCACAGCCCTTTTGTTGTTTTCTTCTGATACTCTCTCCAAACAATGAGCTGTAACCAACCATAACAATCCATATAATTATTAAAAGAGGAAGAAAACCAGGGAATTTTGAATAGTGACCAGTAGCACTTGAGCAAAATTGAAATGAACAGCTGCAGTGCTGATTTATGAATACCCAAGCAGGATTTTAAGTGATTTGAATAAATCAAATAAATGGCCATTTGCAATTGTAAGTACATGCAAGGCCTTAGCATTTCCTGGTTGAAAAAAAGTGGAGATTTATTAAACTGCATTCAAAAATAGATCTCTTTTATTAACATTTACATAAAAATATATTGTGTTTTTTGCTATTTGGCAGTGAATATTTCTGGAAGGGATATGGATTCAAGGGAGAATTCTGTGAGTTTGTGCTTCTGAGGGGAGTGAGTGAGAAACTGTGGTGTACAATAAATGTTTTGTCAGAAAATGGCTTTTGTTGATTTCCAGCACATACCGGTGAAGGTGAAGGACTTACACCATTATCCTTTCAGCTAGTTTGATGTAACAATGGATATTTTCAGTCAATTCCACTATTATTCACAAAAGAATGGTCTATGTAACATTCAGCATGTGGTACTTGTAGTGTGCACAAAGGAGTGCAATATTGCTCTTCTCTGATGCACTATCTGTTCCAAAACTGTCTTTCATCATGGTTTTGGTAATTTCCCATATCAGTGAAATAATCCTGGATTCTTTAGTGCTTTGGTTTTGACATTAAACATCCCAGATTTTTGTGAACCTGGTCTGCAATTTAAGTATGTGAGTGTGTGTGTGGAAGTTATTCAAGAACAGTGTATTACTTCCTCTGGGGAAGACTGCGTGTGTTTTATGTTATTTGTATTCTTGTTACAGAGAATTGCTTGTAAATTTTCCAGATTAAATACTTCTAAGGAAAGCTATCAGACATGTTGCAACTGCATTGTATGTCCCTTGTTCTTATACTTTTGCCTTAATACCCTTTGCCTGCAGTTTTGGCCTGATTCAGTACAGGCTTTCTTCCATTATTGTGTTGTGTTTGCCTTTATGATGAAATAGAGATTACAGCCATTGGTTACTAAAAAGTGATGGTAATGGACTTAGACAAATAAGAGCCATCCAACTGTTGATATACTATCAGAATAATGTAGTCTGAAGTCGTACATTAAAATATCATTAGTGTAAACACTCTATTTCATTCCAGACTCAAGCTCTTCTTTCATTTCTGCAGGCTATTCATTCTGTTGCTTGGCATCATGAAGGGAAACAGTTCATGTGTAGTCACTCTGATGGCAGCTTGACCCTATGGAATCTGAAAAGTCCTAACAGACCGTTCCAGACCACAATTCCACATGGTAATTTTGATAGTTAAAATGTGTAACTAGGAAGCAATACAATGTTCTCAATGTTGTTTTCTAATATGTATGTTTATTTCGTTTTTCATTGCAGCCCAGATCCAGAGCTTCTTCTTGCACAAATATTTTGATCTGAAAAGTAGCTGCAAATTGTTATAAAAATCAGTAATTTAGATCAACTTTTTTCTAATTGGTGTCATAAATACCTCTTTCTGGTTAATATTACTCTAATGTCTTCTTTTATCCAATTCCTTTTAATAGTCTACTGCTGGTCTGTGAGACCATCAGGCTATGGGATTTTCACATTTCTTTATTTTATAGTTTGTACTTACATGCTTGTATGTGCAATTTTCACAAGAAATTAATAGGTTTTGTACAAGGCACTGTGTTGTTTGTCATGGAAATGGTACAAGGCTTCCCAAATAACTGCAATGAAGAATTTAAAGGAGCCATATTAAGAGATGGCTGCATCTTTTATGGCTGGGACTTTATATGAAATTGGTTCCTAAAAAATAGGCGAAATAGCACTGACACCATTGTACATCAACACATTACTAAGCAAGCTGACTGAGTAGAGAGGGAGGAAGAAGAGGAAGGCAAGATCTAAATAGCCCCAAAAAGATGTAGCATTTTCTTAAATTTCCTTGTATTTTATAATTTTTACTCATAGAATTGTACTATGTCAGAAGGGACCTCTCAGAGGTCAACTAGTCAAACCATCAGATCAAAACAGGCCTGATTTGATGAGTAAACTCAGGACACTGGGCACTTGAACACTTCCAGCAACAAATTGCGAAAGATATCTTCCAGTATTTAATRATGTTCATGGCACAATTTTTTTTAGTAGTATCTAACAAGAATTTTCTGTGTTACAACTTGAGTCCTTTGTCTCCCATTACATCACTGTGCACCTCAGAACAGTGTGTATCCATCTACACTGTATCCTCCAATCAGGCTGTTGTCAAAATCAAGCATAGACCTTTCAAAGCAACAAACTCAAAATTGCTAATTTTTTTAGCCTATAAGTGACTTTTCTCTGATTGGAGGAAAGTACTGAGGCATAATTAACCAAGAACTAATGAATTTCACTTGTCTGCTTCATTTAATTTTATCACTYAACTAGTTACACTCCAAAGCTTGTAACGTTTTGTCCACAAAAGGAATTAAGTCAATCTAAGAATGGCTTAGGAAAAAATTAAGCTGTTTATGGTCATTACGTGTTCAGAAAAAAAGGCATATAATTAGTCTAATTCATTAATTTTTAGTTAAGTGTCATACTCAGAAATCTGCATGGTTTATAGATGTCTTTGAAGTGTGGTATATGGTCCTTTATATGTATGTGGCAGTAAAAACACAAAGACATAATAAATATAATTAATTTAGACAAACACATGTTTTACGGAAGTAGGAGCTAATACTCCTCATCTTTTGTAGCTTTAAAATTCCTTTCTTTTGTAGCTTTAAAGTTCCTTTTTTGTTGTTGTTTATACAGTTGTTTCAACATGTGTATTTTAGCTTGATAATTCTATTATCATGATGTTTTAATAGAGTTTTCATGTTCTTTCTTTCCTTAGGAAAAGTTCAAAGAGATGGAAAAAAACCTGAATCTTGTAAACCAATTCTGAAAGTAGAGTACAAGACCTGTAAAAACAGGTTTGTTTTTAATTCTGTAATTAACTCAATATTACATTCCTAAGTTTAAGTCCTTTTAGAATCTTTTCCTGCTATCTTTTTACAAAGCTATTTATTATTATTTGAAGATATTAAACCTATGATGTAATCTTGTATGTACTATGTAGACTTATAATTATTATGTTGGGTCTTTTAATATAGTGAACCATTTGTGATATTTTCTGGTGGATTGTCCTATGATAAGCCTTGTCGAAGACCAAGTTTAACAATCATGCATGGGAAAGCAATTACAGTTCTTGAAATGGATCATCCTATAGTTGATTTTTTAACTCTTTGTGAAACTCCATATCCAAATGGTGAGTTAATTGAGAAAAATACAATTATGAAAAATATAAATGAAGTGATCTTTTCTCATATATTAATTCCATTCCAGGGACTTCCATTCTCATATTTGTCTTCATCTCGAGAAAACTACATAACTGAAAGTACCTGGAGCTTGTTTGCATTCTCAATGTAGGAAGCAGGTAGTGAGTGGACAATAAAGCATGGATAAATCTCCAGCTATAGGATTGAAACACATTGGCTAGTGTGAGGAAATATTGCTATTAATTGAAAATAGGTGCTTGTATTTCTGACATTTTTCATTATTTACAGATTGCTAAATTATTGAAGATTAAACTATCACTTATCTGCAAAAAATTTCTTATACTTCAGCATGAAATGAGCTGTTAAAAATGTTTGTTGCATATTGTGGAGCTGCCAAGTTCTGAAATATGTTCCCAGAAAGTAAATTAAGAAAAGCTGTAAGTCAAAAAGGAACTAAGTTTAGCATTTTAAGCCCTCAAGCAGAAGAGTAAAATAAGTCTTATATACATAGGTAAAACAAATACATATTAAAAACACTTGGTAAAGATAAAGTTTCAGTGTCATGCAAAAATTTAATTTTCAGTTATCAGCGTTACTTTGGGCCTTCATTTAACTGTGTCAAATACAAAGATTTTGTAGCACCTTCCCCTGCTCACAGACTAATATTTAAACGTTTTGGTTTAACCTGTGTTATTCATAGCCTTGTATAAAAACGGACAACAAATAATGTGCATTCATAGCAGGATTGAAAGGAAGATGAATCAGTTGCTCTCATTTACTCATCCTGTTGGCATCACCCATCTGAACAGTTTATTCTGAGCTTGCACATGCTGGAATGATTTGCTGCTGTTGAAAAGAGTAATAATTTCACATTTATATTTTTTAATGACTTTTGTCTTATGTAAACTAATAGATGATATGCATCAAGGGAAGCATTTATTTGCCATTTAAATTCTTTAGTTTTGATAAATAAAAGAGAATTATATAAAAAACCAAACCATATAATCTCCTAAAGAGTATGCAGGAGGAAGGGACTTGTTCAAGACTGAATTGAACACAGCAGTCTTACAGGATTCCTTTGGAATATTCCCTTGAAATCACCTTGGAAATGAGGGCGTTGTGTATCATAAAGTGGACTGCACAGTCTGTTCCTGAAGAGCAGTTGTACACAGTAGAAGTATTACTTCCGGATGGCAGAAATACTTTTTCTGTATAATAATTGGATTCAGTAATGCAATCATACACACAACTTATTCATATTCTATTTCTTTACTCTCAACATAGCATCATGCTGGCAGGCTATAATATTCCAATTCTGTTTCTGCTTTGCATGTTGTCAACAATACTACCCAAAAGTAATTTCTTACTTCCTGCCTGGCCCTAGTTTCCAGCTATGTTTGGTTTGTGCACATGTCAAGGACTTATATCTTAAAGCTTCTAATATACTGTTTAGTATATAAAGTTTAGAGAACATAAATATGACTTGCTTGCTTAAAATGACTAACAGGAGAACTCCATATTTTTTATACTTGATTACTTGCTTACAGAATTTCAAGAACCCTATGCTGTAGTTGTGCTTTTGGAAAAAGATCTCATTGTTGTTGACCTGACACAAAGCAAGTAAGTATAGACTTTTACATGAAGCTATTTGTGTATTTAACTGTCCAGTAAATTATCATAAAATTCCAAATATTGCTGGAAATAATACCCTCTAAATATTTACTTCCACTTTAAGAGATAAGATCAGCTAACCAACAGGAACAACTTCTTAAACTTTGGAATAACTCCAAATCTATGGTCCCTTCAGCATAGCCCTCAAACATTCACTCAACACCAAAGTCAAATAGTGCTTGAACACAAGCTGAATTATGTCCTGAACATATGTTTTGGAACACAGGGTCTACCACTTAAGTATTTACTTAAGTATCTTAATACATAGTGGCATTGATTTATATGGATCTACAGAACTACTTCATGATCCAGTTGCTGGTTTAAATGACAAATAGTTCTTTCATATCAGAATCAATGTTCCTATCAAAGAAGAACTATACATCATGTAAGGCATAATCCAATTCTTATTTATTTTGTTCTGCCTCCAACACTACCAGTAATATACATCCACATTCACACTGCTATAACTATGAATAGATTTTGCTGTTAATGTCTGGAAACATTTAAAGTGAATCATATTCTGATCTCACTTACTTTAAAGAATAATTCAGATCATCTCAGCAGTGTAAAATGGACATAACTGAAATCAGAACCAAATTTCCTATATTTTTCAATTGTGAATAATGTTGTGTAATGTGCCAAAAGTAAGGCTTTCCTCCTTATCAGACTGTTCAAACTGATGGAAGTGAGAAATAAACTGAGATTTACTCATCTGTTATTGCAATTTTTCATTGTAGAATCAGTAGTCTACCAACCCAATAAGCTAATATGCTCAATATAAAACCCACAGTTGTAAAAGTAGTTTGTAGTTCATAGTATATGTCATATCCATGAACCTAAAACTTCTAGAAAATGCATCACTTCTGTATAAATAAGATTTTGAGATTTTAGAAAAAGATTATTTCTTATCCATTCATACAGGTAGCTGTATTAGTCTTAGGGACTATTCAAATGAATGGGTATTTATGTAACAAGAGGATTCTTATCAAAGCAGTGGAATATTTATGTCTTTATTTCGATAACATTATTATTGACATTAAAAACAATACATAAGTTTGAATAAATAAGGGAAAATATATTTAATTAGTAGTGATTTTACTTAGATTCTGTTATACACTGTAATATAAGAATATGTTTTGTTCTATGGCTCAGTGTGTCACAGTGCTTCTAATAAATTGTCTTCCTTAACTAGTTTTCCAATCTTTGAAAATCCATATCCTATTGACATTCATGAGTCACCTGTTACCTGCACAGAATATTTTGCGGACTGTCCTCCAGATTTGATCCCTGTACTCTATTCTGTAGGAGCAAAACATAAAAAGCAAGGATACAGCAATAAGGTAAATGAAACCAATATTCTTTTTTTAAGAAAAGGAAGTAAATGTATAACCTATGTTTTTGTAACATCTTACCAAATTATTTTCATTTGACTTCTTTTAATAATCACTTTCAAGTTAGTCCACCCAGCACCTTAGCAGCATGATTACAGCCTGGTATTTGTCCCTCAGAAACACCACCCCTTAAGCACAACTCTTAATTACCATTATATAGGACTTAATCATTAGGCTGCTGGAGTTATTCTGGACTGGATTGAGTTAAAGGAAAACCATCAGTGTACAATTCAAATTTGTATGGATAAGTTATCTCTATCAAAGAAAAAAGTGAAAATGTTATAACTGAAAGACTTAAGCAGAAGAGGTTTGGTGAGGATTGACAGCATGTCTGGGAGATTTGTTATTAGATAGGATATTAATAATTATTTTCCAGAGCTACCAAAGTCTTAGCGTAATGCTTTTAGAAATAGGACGAGTTGCAGAAAGAAAAAGAAGAAATGCAATTAATTTATAAATTTCAAGCTTTAAACTGGTTTATGTTTTGGCTAGAACKAATCCATTTTAATAAATAAAGTTAAAAAAAATACTGGGTAAACAACTCAGACATCATCAGTTTTCTATTCAAATCAGCAGAAGGATTCTCCTTGGAGCTGCCTTGTTTTCCATTAACTCAGAAACTGAGTCCTCTACTTCTTTTGGATCTTGGTTCAGAAAAGTACTTCAGAAAATATTTTTTCTTTTATTTGAATCCATCCTTACCTCATACACCTACCTGTATTCACTGCATCCTCTCTTGTCCCCTTGCTGTATTTGTGCACGTGCAAATACACACTCTGAAGGTAGGTACTCACTCATATGCCAGCCACCCCTTTCTGTACCCACAAGCATCCACTCCATGTATCCACATAAACTCTGCTCCCAGTTTTTCTCCACCCACTCAGACTCTGCACACATCCTCACTCACTCTGCACATGTCACCCTCCACATCCTGTATCCTGTATCCATACATGTCAGGCTTTAGGCACAGAGCAGCATTCTGCTCAACCAGCCTAGACCAAGAAAATGGGAGTCTTGCCACTAGTAAACAAAAAGCAAGGAAGAGAAKATGATCTCATATGTTCTGTAAAAGTTGCATTGTCTTATCTCATGGCATCATGCTCCRATATTTGTTTCTGGGCCAGCTTCTTCAGTGGTCTTGCTATTCAAAATAGATTCTTCGTCTATTCAGTGTTCTATGGAAACTCCAAGAGAAAAGCCATCTCAAAAGATTAGTAGAATTGTGTATTAGTCCTTCCTCTTGTTCCTGTTTTAGATTGTTGAATGTCAGCTGTGTAGAAATATTTTAAAAGCATAGATTGTTAGTTGATAATATAAAAATGTTATTAAGTTTCCAAAGCCTGAATTGATGACACAAAAATACGAATAAACTGTAAAATCCTTGAATGATACTTATTTTTGTTCTTTTACAAGTTGTATTGTAGATGTTGTTTACTCCTGAATTTAAAAATAACCAAAGAAGGTTTATCAGAATTAGTTGTGATCTCTGTACTCTTGTTTGCTTAGGAGTGGCCTATCAGTGGTGGAGCATGGAACCTTGGAGCTCAGACATATCCTGAAATCATTATTACAGGGTGAGAATGAAACTGAGGATTGGTTCTTTTAAAATATTAGTGTCTACACCTCTTGACTGTGGGGTAGCTATGGATAAGAGTTGAGACTTCACAGCGTATGCATATCCTGGCTCTTCATGTGAACAGTGTCTCCACAGAAATTCTCCTTTGCCGTAGAAAATAGTACTCAGGGATGAGCCACCATTAAGAATTACCATTAGAGGCCCCACTGTTAGACAGCAAGTCCAAATATTTGCAATAGTACCAATAAGGTGATGAAGGGATCGTTCTCGTTGTAAACAGAAATGTCTCCTTTCTCCAGCTTTGCTTCAGGGATTTTATGTTAATAAAAAGAACACAGTTTTAAAGTATTAAGCAAAATAAAGTTACCTTCTGTCCTTTCAAAGTTCATTGTATGTGGCATTTTCAGAGTGCATAGGCTTAATGCTGGCCCACTGCAAAGCCAAAAGTGCTGTAACTTAAACTCGTTATTAGTATGGGAAGTCATTTCTTCTTGTTGCARTCTAAAAATTCACTGGGGGCTTAGTTCTCTACAGGAAATGCATGAAAAATATTTTATTAACCAAATCAAACTAATAACAAAGTCTTTTCTTATAGTTAGTATGTATATCTTTAGTATATTGTCAGTAAGTTATAGACAGTTACATAAACAAAATACAGTTTTTCTGCTTATATTTATCAGTAGTGAAAGTAGATGGTGTTTAAGATTTGCATCTTGTTTTAACACATTTAATTTTTATATTTTTTTTAAGCCATGCAGATGGATCAGTAAAATTTTGGGATGCTTCTGCCAGTAAGTTTCTAAAGTTCACTTTTATATAATGCTGACAAATCACACAAACACACAGACATATATAAAACATTATATTTAACAGTCTGAGTAGTAATACCTGGGCTGATATAATTAAGAGAAATTAGGTGAAATGAAGAAAATTTTTATTAAACTAAGGGAAAAAATGCTGCTAATGACATATATTAGGCAGAAAAGGGTAAGGAATAATAACTCAGGATCCAGCATACCAAAACCTATGAAGGGTGGAGTGTTGGTAAAAAATCCCTAGGCACATTCTTCTTGTGTGAATAAAAGAGTGGGCTCAATTAGATCTAAGATTTGGTTCCAGTTGTCATGTCATTTCTATTCTGAGTACAACAAAGTCTTTTTTACAGCTAAGCAAAAATAAAACATTAAACTACATTCATACATCTCAATACATGTTTAGTCTGGTGAGAGTGGAAAAGACCTATATCTTTTCTTGTCCAGTCTCAAATCCCAGTAAATAATTGGGAAGCATTTCCATTCATCCTAGCAGGAAAAAGCTTGAAAATACTTGTTACATACAATCTAGCTATAACTACACATATTAGCAATCTGGATTTTCCCCTGCAGAAAATACATATAGTATTCATTAGTAAAATATATTTATGAAAAATACACATACATTTTTATGGTTTTTTACAAGATTTTAATGTCAGCTAAACCTGATGACTTTGTCAGGTACTTCCCTTTTTGCCTAATACCAAATATTTTCATTCATCAGGGTGGACAAGGAGAAAATRAGGATTTCAAAACTCCTCATTTCACAAAAGTATTTCACATAGGCACGTCAACTGAACATGACTATGGGGTGTTTTTTATTATATAATTATTCTGTTTGGAAATGGATAGAAAAGAGATGCATGCTGCTTAGAGCTTACATCTTCCAGCATTTTCAAGTTATGGTGAACTCCAAAAAAAGCCATAATCAAATGAGGTCAACAGTTTATCTGCAAAAACAGAAGTTTGGGAGAGCTTTAATATGAACAAAGCTAGGATAATTAGTTTTATTTAGAGAAGTAGAGTGAGACGTTGGACCTCATCTTGTGAATGTTTCATTACATGTTTTTAGCAAGAATGTGCAAATACAGGGACTAAAGTTAGGGTGAAACAGTACAGACTGTTGGAAAACCCCAAGGCATCTGATGTATATACTGCACAGGAATCAGTGTGCTAGTTATTTCTTCGACAATTCTGGCAGAAATGGGGAAAGAAAAAAACCTCTCAGAGAGACTATAAACATAAGCTCCTAATCAGTATATACATACTGCAATAGGAATTTTTCTTAACATTAAAGTCTTAGATGATCACGAATATCCACAATCTCTTCAACAGTAATGGTATTTTCAGTGCATCTCTGATGTTGTGGTCCTAGTCCTGCTTTTCAGGGCATGTGCTGTGTTACTTGTACCATACTTGATACTTTTTTTTACATGACTTTAATTATTACAAAGTTTTATTATTTATATTATTTACAAGCTGTTAACCTTTTTAATGGAGTTCAAAGTTAATTTGAGATTTCCTATCAAACATAATATCCTACTGGTATTTGAAAGCACAAAATACTTTGCTTCTAGACATATTTTCATTGTGTAATTTTGTATCTGAAAGCASAGATTTGTGACAGACAGGGAATTGCTAAGGCAGTGGAGCTGTTTTGCAAATGTATCTTTATTCAAAAGCCATTGCTGTTTCTAATTTGCGTTTGTGCAGATGGTACCTAGTAATTCAGGGAAGTATAGAGAGTCTTGTCTTGTCCTCTGTGCCCTATGATTCTATAATTCTTCCAGTCCTAGTGTGCATGGACCCATGATGCCTGATTTGAAGTGCCACTCAAGATTTGCCACTGGGACTAAGAGCAACCTGAATCCTCTTTCATTGCCATTGAGGGCAGGAAGAATTATGTATTTATTACAGAAGCATTTGCTGTAATTTGTGAAAATTCAGTAGTGCTTTATGTGCTAAGCATTTTTAAAATATTAAAAATTGTAAATCTTAAACCTCCTGGAATATGTCTACACTGCCAAACAAAAATATATTTTTGCTGTGTTCTTCATCTATTTACATAACTAAAACACTGTCCTTCCATCTTCCTGTTGCTCTTGTCACACAAGCTGGCCAGGCTGAGCTATCACAATTACACTGATTTGGGCAACAGCTTTGCTTTTCTGGATATGCACACCTTTAAAGGTGCTGGGCCTGGCTGACTTTTTCTGGCCTTATGCAGTTATTAATTAATGCCACTGACAAACTAATGTCAAAGTAATAAAACCAGGGAAGAGTGTAAAACATAATGGGGTTAATTGTCACCCCTCCTTTGCCTCCGGAATTCGCTGCAGTGGAGTTCTAACCTTGAGGTTAGGAAACTTAAAGGTTTCTGGATATCAGGATTTTATATGCAGGTATAAATACAGATCTACTTGTTAGTCAAGAAATTAAAAACATTTTTGAACTCCTGTTATCTCAGAAGGACTCTGTGTTGACCAGGCCACTAGAATGCTTTCCTAATGTCTTCTCTTGAATYGCTGTACAGTCTTTACATTCTATCAAGGTCATAACCTCAGACCAATGAAATCTTAGTCTCACATCTCTTTAGGAAAATATCAGTATTATCAGAGCCTCTCTATAACACTGAGTATAAGCCTAATTATGGACACAGTGGTTTACACCTTTGACATCCTGTCCCAGAAAGTACTAAGAAGTATTTCACAGACAAATATCCTTTTTGGAAGTATTAAATACATATCCTATCAGTAATGGGACCAGAATAGTATCTCTATTGTATAATAAGCAGCTTCTCCTCTTAGGCTTTCCTAAGATTCCTTGTTATGCCACCGCAGAGAAGAAAGTGGGAATTGAGGAGTCTTATAACTGATTTGCTTCATGTTATTATTTTTTATATGTTTTAATATATTTCAGTTACTCTACAGATGTTGTACAAATTAAAAACATCAAAGGTCTTTGAAAAACAGAAAGTGGGAGAAGGAAAAGCAACAGCTGAGATCGTGGAAGAAGATCCTTTTGCTGTTCAAATGATGTACTGGTGTCCCGAAAGCCGAATTTTCTGTGTGGCAGGAGTTTCTGCATATGTGATTGTTTACAGGTTCAGCAAACATGAAGTAAATACTGAAATTGCAGTAAGTACTTATTTCACTCTCTTATAAGAGAATGTAATTTCTAAATCAAATTGCCTTGCTTCATCTATGCTCCAGTACTTAAACAAAAATAGCAAGCAGCATAAATACAAGTTTAGGGCCATTCCATTTTAAACTTTTCCAGTGAAATCTTGATCCTACTTAAGTTACTGACAAAAATTTGAGGGTTTGGGAGCCAACTTTCMACTTCCTTTTTGCTTTAATAGTAACATACAGTACCGATATCAGACATAGTTTGCTCTTCATGATACAGCAGTCTCTGTTGTATTTACCTGCTCTAAAATTACTGTCTGTTGTATGTTTTTATCAGCTAATGTACATTGTGTACATGCATAATGCTCTTTTTAACTCCAGTATTTAATCTCTGTAATTTCTGTTCACGGTGTTTGTACTGCAAGAAGACTGAAAATTATCATTGGGTTTAACGAAATAAAAGGAGTTGGTTTTTTTCTGGCTTATGCTGACTTTGTTTCCCTAAAAATGGAAACTGTGTGAAATGCCAGATTATTTGTGGCTAAACACTTGGTATTTTCATAAGCATTGTGTTGCTTTATCCTATTAAAATACTTCACTTTCTGTCTTCATGTTTAAGCACTCACCTTCTTTCAGGCAGAATCATACAGATTATGTTCTTTTAACTGCACTGCAGTCAAATTGTATTTGATCATTGTTGAGCAGTGATTCTGACTTTAGTTTCAACCTTGCATTTTTGTACAGAAGCCATAACCATTTCAGTGTGACTGAACAGCATTTGTAATGTAAAACATTCTTTATTAGGTGTAAGAAGTTTAACAGGAGACTACTCCTAGGGCAAAGCCAAACTAAACATGAGTGCCTTTTTCTTCAGGCTTGTTGTTCCCTGGTGCTGGAGAACAGTTTGCAACTCCAGACACACTCTTGACAGAAAGTATGTCTTTTCATCTGCCAGCTCTCAACAAACCCAAATTTTCCCTTTCATTTTCCACCTTCCCTGACTGTAGTTCTTTTTCTTTTCACACTATTTCAATGTGCTTTAGAAAGTTCTACTGTGGCAAAAACCTGTGTCATTTTTGGCCTGTAGCCCTGTGCCTTTTCTGTAAGGAAATTCATTACCTATAGCTGTTCTGTTGTTTTCCACTCATTTTTTCCCCCAGAGGCAATTATTAAGCTACCTGAACGTATCATTTCAGTTAGGTTTTAAAACTAATGAACAGTAATTTCACATTACTGACCAGCTCATGTATAATTCTGCTAAAATTACTCCATTTCAGTATTCTTACATTGTTCCACAGCAAGTGCACCTTATCTTTTATTATCTATAATTTAATGTCTTTTTTTCCTGTCCTTCACTTTTCTGTCTGAATTGCACCATTACTGGTATTTTCTAATGTGTTATAATATGTGCAATTTAACAGTTTCTCAAATCTCATCTGTAATGAATAAGCATTTTTCTCTGAATATTAAATTATGCAATCTTGGTGGCATAGTCACTGAGTTTCCCTGGGTTTTGTGCATCCCTGAAATGGACCTTCTGCTCTTGGTTTCTGCATTTTTGCTGCTTGCATTCAAGTCTTTGCTCTTAAATTATGGGGGGTTTTTTTAATCAAAAGTATGGAATTCTTTGTTGGAATCTGTACCTGACTTTAGGCTGTGTGTCTTTGTCTCTGCTTGAGACTAAGCTGGCTGGTCTCAGGATTTCTTTGCTGCCTGAGGTACAAAGCACTTTGTGTCCTCCCTTCTTTATCAGCCAGACTGAATTTACCTTGAGTTCAACCTACAAATCCCAGCATTTATGGCCCCCACTGCCCTGATATCAGTGTTGTAGTGTTATTGCTGTGGTAAATGGGAAGCACTGAGGGTATTCAAAGGTTTCTCCATGTAGCAGGGAAGTCTGCAGCTGAATATGCCTTCAGGGCATAGGCTGTGCCTGGGATTTCCTCAATAGTAGTATTATTTGCATCATTTCATATCAGATTCTGGAGGCAAGGAGCATAAGACAAATTCTGCCTCATAACCAACCTTGGAGTCATTGCCATGCAGTTATATAAAAAGCATTTGCTGCTGTTATTTTTGTTTTCTCATCTGAATCTACTCCATCCTGTCTCAAAAGGATCTATTAATTAAACATGGTCACTTTCTCAGTGATCAGTCTTTACTCAGTGAAGCTCCTCTTCAAAGCTCTTGAGAAGAGAACCATAGGAAAAGAGTTTACACTCATTTGAATGTGGAAAGGAGAATCAATGAGCCTAGTGATGAGATCCTCCAAAAATATCTTTACTCTGTGTCAAAATAAATCAGTTCAACAGTTCTATAACCCTCCTAAAGTCCAGTCAAAGCAGGGACAAAAACATAAGAAAAATTCACGATCATGTTGTTAGCCTGAATTTTTCCTTCTCAAATGCACAATAGCTAGAATTTAACAAAATTCATTTTAGTAGAAAAAGGAATAGGCACAGAAAAACATCCAAAGAAGAATGATGCACTTCTAACATGGCAGKAGAACATACTCTTCAACAGTTACTACAGGCCTGCATAAAGATTAAACAGCATTATAAATTGTTTCAATCAGCTGCAATTACTTCCAGATCAGATTTTCCTGAGCTCAATATTTCACTCATTAGTCTTGGAAGGCAAATGTTGTCTATAGGTTTCTTTAACTGATTCCAGCAAAAAATATCCATGGATTTTGCAAGGAGAAAACAAAAGTGAAATTTTGAGAAGAGACTCTCTTCTGGTTAAACAGATTCACTTCTTTCTGAAATCTTACATGTTTTAACACAATTGTTGAGAAACAGGTGATCCTTCAGTACTACTCACCTTTATCTCCTGATTCTCGTAAAACTTGGGTATTTTGTTAATCTTCAGTCTGGTACAGATGATGTCTCAGTGAGAGATCACTAAGATGAGTTTGYAGTGTCTACCTCTGCAATTGCTTCTGTTCATTTCAAGATACCAGCACTGAAATTACTGTTCAGATAGTAATCCCCAGACCTTGTCTCTTTGAGGGCTGTACCTTGGTTTTTATTCTTTTCAAAATGGGGATCTCCTTGGACAACTCATGAGGTAGAAAGAATTGCTCAATATTTACTTTGATTCTTTACTTCCATAGATTTGAACTCACTGTCCAGTTTCCCCTGTGTTTTGGAGTCCTTCAGTTTGTATTTCCTGAATTAGTGGAACAAACTATAGGGTGGTTTGTTCTGGTTGGTCTCCTTTTCCCTTTCTAGAGAGGCCAGAAGGAAAGCAAAATGTAACTGGTTTGAATTTTGCTTTCTAGAATCCACCAAATGTGTTCATTCTAAGGAATAGAGAACTCTCTGCGCTGTTATCTCTGGTTTCCTGGCACCCACCTTTGGACAAATGAAGTTCATGTATCAGTACTATTAACACCGTCAGACTTATCCATACAGGCTAAAACTTGTCTGGTAGAGACTCTTTTCTACCAATAATCAGGAGCCAGAGTTGATGATCCTTCTAGTTCCAATCTGATGTTGCTGTTTGGCTGTATAAATAACAAATGACAGTATTCTTTGTCTGCAAATTAGAATGATAAATGTGGAGGGTATTTAAAATTTTAAAAAAAAGGGCGTACTGATATTTATTTGACAGTAACAGAACTTTCAGCAGCTTTCCTTATTAAATTATAACTTAGCTTTTTATTTATTTAAGTCATTAGAGGTACGGCTTCAATGCGAAGTGGAAGATATCATTACTCCTGAACCAGAAATTAATCCTCCATTTCCAGATGCCTCCTCCCAGCTTCCTTCTTTAAAGAGCCTTTCAGGCAGTACCAACACTGTAGCATGTGAAGGAACGATGAAGGATAGTATTCCATGTCTTAGGTAAGTCTACGCTATTGTTCAAAGATTTATCTTTCTACAAAGCATTCCTATCTGTTAATCAATCTATCAACTACCAAGGAAAAGAGCTTAATTTTATGTATGATACAAAATGAGAAGAAACCACAATATGGAACAAACAAAATAATTAAGGCAAAATAGTCAACAAGGGATTTTAAAAGGATAGAGGTAATAATGAAGAAGATAAACTGTTACAGTAAAGATTTGACTGTAACTTCCCAGCGTGATCTAGGAGTAAATCTTAAAGGAATTTCTGAGGAATCTTTTTTTTGTAGTTCACAAAGAAACTTCCATTAAGCAGACACGTGCAAAGCTTTCTCTTCTATATTAATTAGTATAACACTAAAATTTTTCTTTATGAAAGAAGTATATGCATTTTATGGTGTGTAAGGCATGGCAACTGTGTTCATACTCATGAAACAAATCTTTAAAATACACAATTATGAAACACTTGCACTGTGTGGAAGTGTATATTTGTTGAATCTTTAGAAGGAAGCAAATTGTTTTGTGCTAGAATGCACACTGTCACTGTTTTGGGATAGATTAATACGTCGTTATTAATAAGGCAGATAAATTATGGGTTTGAATAGTTTAAAACAAGAATTCTGTAGAAAACTCTATAAACTGTAATTTTCCAGCAATTATAGTGTATTGTTGATAACAATTTCTCTCATTTTAGTGAATTCATTATTATTTTGGTGTAATTATTATTAAATCTTTTAAATGCCTCAATTATTTCAAAAGCAGTTTAAATGAACATTTCCTGACTTTGCAGATACTTTGGACTGGTTAGCTCCTGATAGTAGCATTAGCATTTAAAAGCAATGTTATGATGTTGTCCTTGTAAAATTAATGGTATTTTTTGGCATTCTCTTCATTTGTCCACCTCCTTCAGTCAGGCAGCTGAACTTCAGACCTCAGTTTAATCGTTAATTTGAACTATGCAAATCAATAGAAGAGGCAGAGATAAGTTATTAAAAAAATCCAAATGTGAAATCTATTTATGGCACTGAAATCAGGAAGAATGCAGTGGTTCCACTGGCTAAGATTTTCCCTTGAGGGATTCTTATTTGATTTTGTCTGAGAAGGACAGGAATTGTAGGTGTTGGAGGCAGAAAAGCTGTGATGGACCTGTAGAAGTTTTCTTGACTCAGTGTAATCTCACATTAAGCTGGCTAACAGATTTTTGTCACATTTTACACAAAGTAACTGTAATCTTATTTTGACCGAGAAGTGATTTTTCAAAGTCAAAGTAATTACACCACTAGAACTGCTGGCGCATTTCTACATTTAGATAAAAGTATACTTAAGTATGGTCTTATCCTTTTCA
The DNA here is from genome assembly GCA_018881555.1 of Amblyornis subalaris. Lineage (NCBI taxonomy): Eukaryota > Metazoa > Chordata > Aves > Passeriformes > Ptilonorhynchidae > Amblyornis > Amblyornis subalaris. The sequence continues at coordinate 3,990,299 of JACAXG010000058.1, forward strand.
ATAAGGAAAGATTTATAAACATCCACACTTTCTCCGCAAACTCTAACTGTGTCTACAAGCCTTGTCTGTCTAAAAAACTTCTGATCTAAGCAGAATTATGATGGTAAAATGAAAGTAGTGCTGGAAACACAGAAAAGACAGTGAAGACCAGGATGATGCTGTTGACTTTATATGCAAGTCATTCGGATGGGGAGCAGGACAGGGTCTAAGATAAAGCAGTAACAACATAAAGCTGCAGCCACCTGCACATGGAGGGTGAGTGCACAGCTTGAACTGTATTGATAATACACATAAAATTTTACATACACACTAGATTCTAATCTTGGCTCCATTATGGTTATTTTCATATCTGGTTCTCAGCCTTGTTACAGCAAATGAATGGCACTCCACACTACATTTTTTTTGTGTGTCTGTGAATAGGTACTAGGATGAAAGTAATTGAAGGGACTGAAATAATGAAAACTTGGCACTTTTCTGAAATCAGAAGTAAATGTTACCAAGAGAGGCAGGCAGCAGTATAGAATAAATACTGTTCTTGCTTCTTTCAGAAGGTTTTACAGTAAAATATGCAGCTGTAATAACCTAAGAAACCAATGGATTTGTGATTATGCAGATAAATACCTTTGATGTAAATGCTGTTATCAAAAAGCTGTACCCAGAATGTCGGTCTTTGTTCCCAGTCTTCTAGTATCATCGCAAAACTAGGTCAATCAAGCATTTTGACAGTAACTTCAAGTAACTCCAAAGTGAAAAGGAACTGTGAATATCTTGTGAAGAAAACTAAAAACCAAAACTTTGCAACAACCGAATTCAGTGTAGCGTAACAAGAACATGTCAAGGAAATCACTGAAATGTCTACATTCCTTCTGCTCATATTCCTGCGGTCTATTTAGGCTTATATGATAAACACTTCAAAAAAAGCCATCCAGATCAAGGTGAAGAAGAACTGAATATCCACGTTGCTGTTCAAGCAGGATGGTTAGTGAAACAAGGGAAGTAGCCCAAAGATTCTTAAGCAGGAAGGTGTTACAGAAACATGGGAATGACAACCTTAATAATGAAACCTGAAATTATTTTTCTCCAGTATTATGGTCTTTCACCACCTACAGCTTATTCTATGCTCAGAGAAAATCCCTGTGAAATAATATCCAGATTACCAAAGTAGATTCTCAAATTTGCAATGAAAAATACATAGAGAAAGGTGTTTGCTTTTTTCTCTCAGGTAACAACAATCTGAAAGAAAACTTAGAAGGTACTTCAAGTTCTCTAATTCTTTCAGCATGCWGTTAAAAACACACTGGAAAAGTAACACCACATTAAAATACACGTTTTAGAAGATCAGAATTAATTCTGCAGCCATTGTCAGTCTCATGGTAGCTTCTTTAGAAGAAGGAAAGTATAAATGTGTTGCTTTGACAAATACTTGCTGGAACTCACCATAGCAGCATGCTTAACTCTTGTGTTCCTCCACATCATCAGTTATCAATTAGAAAATATGGATGGAAGCTCAACTGAAAGGGCATTAGGCTAAGTCCTGGTTCTTGGATGTCATTTACCTGTTTTATATTTTTATAGCATTTTTAAGGGCAGGAGCTGAAAACTGAAAATGGGGTGCAAGATAGAAAGACCACCACTATTATGCCTCTTAAAGGCTTATCCACAGAGATTAGGAGTTGAAGGGCTCCATCACAAAGGTACTCTGAAGGACTGTGTAAAATATTCCACTTCTGCTTGCTGTGAAGTTTCTTTGAAAATAATACATCTTTATTGTATACAACTCATTTGTAGTTTCAGTATTTCCTGGTCTCGAAAGACTCCTCTCCCTTAGCAGCTGGGGTTCACAGATGTTCATCCCTTTGTTCTCACCACAAATATTCCTGGGTAATCCAGGGCTTCATTAAGATTAAGGATAGCATCACTTCAGAAACGATCATAGACATGTATCATATGAACAAAGAAAAGGGCAGAGCATTAGTGCCAGCAGAACAGGTAAGAAATTGCAAAATTTTGAGCAGAGTTTTGCTGTTAGTAGAAAACAATACGAAGTTATTGCCAACTGTAGTGGGTTGAGCATTGCTGGACTGTACTGTCACGTCTTTCCTATGACAAGATCCAAGCCAAGTGCCTGATTACTGCTCCAGACAAATGCACATGTAAGGTCTGAACAGTACTACAGGGAAAAGAAATAGGATAGTGAGTGTGTCAAGCCTCTGTTAAGGAAATGCATTTAGCGAGAGAGATAAGGAATGACTTTCGCGTCAAGTAATAAAATAGGGAAAGTTTTGGCAAGGTTTGTGAATCATCTACAAAAGAACTATAAGCAGTACAGCATAAACTGCATTTCTGAAATGGTTAAACAATTTGAGAGAGGATGTGAATGTATTTTGAACAGGCAGTTATCAAAGAGGCATCAGTGCAGGTACCTGGGTGCTGCTGGAAAGGGTCGCAGGGTGGCCTCCCTGAGGAGCAGCTGGGGCCGCCCTGTGCTGGACACAGCAGGGCATGGCTGAGCCCCTCAGCCAAGAGGGTGGACCTCTGGAAAAACAAATTTTAAAAAGGACAAAAAATGCCACACAGCAGCTGTGAGAGAGAGGAACAAGAAAAAAGAATGAGAAACAGTTCTACTGACAGCAAGGTGAGAGAAGGAGGAGGAGTTGCTTCAGGCACCAGAGTAGACATTGCCCTGTAGTCCACTGGGGAGACCATGGTGGTACAGGATGTTCCCCTGCAGCCCATGGAGAGCCCATGTTGGAAAAGGCTCCTGGCAGGACCTGCAACCTGCGGAGAGGAGCCCACTCAGGAAGAGGTTTTCTGGCACAAACTGTGGCGCTTGAGGGATCCATGCTGGAGCTGTCTGTTCCTGAAGGACTGCACTCTGCATTGGAACAGGGGAACTGTATGAAGAAGGAATGGCAGATACAGAGTGTTATGAACAGACCACAAACATCGTTCCCCATTCTTGCTGATCTTCTTGGGGTGGGGAAAGACGTAGAAGAGTCAGGAGTGAAACGGAGCTTGAAAAGAAAGTAGAGGAGAGGGTAATTTTAGTTTCAAAGAATTTTTCACTCTCCTACTCTATTTTTAATTGGCAAGAAATTAAATTAATTTTCCCCAGGTTGAGTCTGCATTGCCTCAGCTGGTAATTGGTAAGTGATCTCCCTGTCCTATCTCAGCCCATGAGCTCTTTAATCTTATTTTCTTCCCCTGTCCTGCTGAGGAAGGGGAGGGAGAGAGCAGCTCAGAGTGGGTGTATGGCAGACAGATGAGGTTAACCTAAAACGGATATGATAGTCTCATTAAGAAAATAGTCCTTATGCTTTAAGAAATTTTCCAAAAGCTTCTGCTGCTAACACTGAGCTGGAGATTTTATTTCTGTGCATAAGGTAGACCAGTGCTCCACATCAAAACATGAAACTGTGAGAAGTAGTGCACTGTCAGAGCACTATTTTCTTTGTACATTGCCCATTTTGCTACTGGAGTTACCCTGTTGAGAACTTCTGCCCTGGCATGATTCTGTGCTTATGTTTTATTTCATTTTACTTCAATTTTCTGCATCTATCTTCAATTTTCCAAGATTTTCGGTAGCCCTATTTGCCACCAAGACCTCCATCCCAACAGATGCAATCAGAGTATCTACAAAAAACCGATAGCCCTGGTTACTGAATGAGAAGTTTGAATATCCTCTCTTGAAAGAAGTGCTTACTTACCTGCTTCTGAGAAGTTAGTTGGGTTTTTTCTCAATCTGACCCATCGTCTTTTCAGGTGTATGGGTCAGGAGTGCTTGGAAAGCTTGCAGAGTCACATCATGGGTCATATTCAGGAGATAGTCTGCATCATTAGTGTCATCAAAGATCTCTTCTCCAAGATCCAGTACATAGGATAATGCTGTTTAAACTATTTATGGTAGACATATATGTATAGAGAAGTACTCAAAGCAGAAAGAAATATCTTGTGCCAAAAATTGTGATTCTTCAGAATGTGTTGTCCATGTCTAAGTTCACTAGCTACTCTCCTTACTCTCCTGTTTCTCAGTCTTTTTTGGGGACTATTTTTCACAGGGATAGAGGATTATATGTCATAGAGTGCCCTATTTTATGACTGTGTGCAAAGGGGTGCAATGCCAGCAGTCTCATCAGTTACAGCTACAGTGAAAATGCACTGACTAGTGGGCTTTGCTTGTAAATTACTACCTACAGACTGAATGTACTAATGATTAACAGGAATACTTCAAAGTATTGCTGTTATTGCATATTTTCATTCAGTCTATTACCACATTAAGTGGTACCTCTCAGAAATACACATAAAGCAGTCATACAGAGGTGTTCAGCTCTCACACTTCCCTTTAATATATACACCTTCATACCTGCTCTGCAAGTCACTGAACCTGCCATAACACAATAGGAACAGGTGTTAATGATTGTATCAGATTTTGTGTAGGAAGCATTCATTCACATATTAGGTGATTCTACTCCCAAAAATAAAACAGGACTTGTTTGCACTGCATGGACATATAGAATTCTCAAGTCCATCAGATTTAGTCCTATGGTGAGGACCACTGCAGAAAGGTGTATCTTCTCATCTTCTCTTGCCTCTTTACATTTTTCTGTTGTGCTTTACTTCCGAACAAAAAAGTTCCAAATACATAGAGATGTCCTTTTTCACAGTTTCAAAATAAAGTATTTTAGGTTTTCCATTCAAGTTGGTTATTCCTAACGATGTGAAGCAGTTGTTATTCATGGCCCAGTGTTTTTGTTCTTATTTTGTACCTCTTCTTCTTAGCGTTAAGGCTCGACCTGTGCGGATGCCTCCTGGATACCAGGCAGACCTTGTTATCCAGTTGGTGTGGGTGGATGGTGAGCCTCCACAACAGATTACCAGTCTTGCTGTAAACTCTGCTTACGGACTGTAAGTAATTCAAAGTTAATGTTGTATTGGTTTATTGTTTATTGCACTAAATCCTGTGTTTTCCAACTGTACTTTGAAATCTCCCACAGACAATTACGGTCAAAGCGAACTATTCAAAAGATGCTATAAATCCGATTCTTCAGGAAAAATTATTTGAACTCACATAGAGGTTGCAAAATGAGATGCTAAACTGCCATTCTTGCCAATATTTTTACTAATCCCATTTAAAAGATTGAGTCTTTTCACATTATTCTGTCCATCCTTTCAAATAAAATCTAATTGCTTTTCAAATCTGTAATTTTTGAAGTTATTTTGAAAGGTTCACCAAGGTGAAATGCATTTAATAGAAAATGGTGAAGTGATTAACTGTTACATATCATTTATCATGACAACATCATATCTTAGTTGGAAATTGTCTTCTGAGAGCAGCATTTTTATGTCTGTGCTAATGTCTGTTTGCACAAGAATCAGTGACCTGAAATTGAAAATTGAATAAGGAACATTTAAATGCTATATTCTGTATGGCAATGCAAATGAGCGTGTGTAATTGTTTCCTCAGATTCAATTTATTTGCAGATTTTTAATGTTTTCTCTTACTGAGAGTCACCCCAATACATTAAAATGGTTTTCCCTGTAGAAGGTATTACTCCAATAAAACTGTAGGCTATAATGGGTGTTAGGTGCTAACTCCTACTGATTTTCAGTAAGTCAGTGGACTCTTTTCAGAGACTTCAGCAGTTTTTACATTTGTGCAAAAATATTGTCTTTTGGGAGCTGTTTTTTCAAGTTTTCTGCCTGAATTTCTAGATGGTTTCGTATTCATGAGCTCTAAAAGTTTCCTTTGCTTTACCGTACCTGGATGCATTTGTCACTTTTGCAAATTGTTAGGTTTTGCCTGATTTGCTCCCTTGCAGGTTTCAGATCTCAAGGCAATGTCTGAATAATCACGCCATTCTCTTATTTGTAAACTACTCTGATAGGCTGTGATTCTCCTAAAACTCACAGTGGTTTCCTAAACCACTGATTTGATTCAATAAAACACTTTAAATTGTTTCCTTTGCTAGGAGCTATAACAGTTTACAGGACAGCCTCCTTTAAAGCACCAGATGCTAAGTACTGGTTTCAGAAATAAATGCATGTATCAATAAAATACAATCTTAATTTAACTTTCCTGCCAAAGTTACCCAGGAAAGGTCTTTTTCTTTAAATTTCCTGTGCAGACTCTTCTCTCTCCCTTTCTCTTGTCTCTCTTAATTTTTTCCTTGGGCCTATGACAAATTACAGTCCTTTCTTTAATCAGAATTTTTGTTTACTACCTTAATTGTCACCTGTTATCCAGCGTCACAGTGTGGAAAACCTATGCCACTTCAGCATGAAGCCTGAGAACATGGCATTTTTGCCATGCTAGTTGTAGGGTTATTTGGGTCATCTTATGCCTGATTTTTTTTTTCCTATACTAATCGATTTAATTAGGTCAAAGGCATGCTTAGTGTGTTCTGGAGAGTCTACTTCCAGTATTCTTTTAATTACTATGATTTCTGGAACTGTCTTACTGCAGCTGTGAAACAGGAATAAAGTGAGATGCAAAAAAACTTCATTCTCACCTAAGAAGAAAGACTTTAAACACTGCAAAATTTTATTTAATGTATTTGTTTTACTTTCAACTGTACCAAGGCTACAAATTAAAAGTATTAACACCTGTTTTATTTATTCTGAAATGAATCATCAAAAACTTCTCCATGTTATGAAAGTAGAAAAGAAAATTTTACAAGATGCTTCAATTAAAACTGAAAAACGAGGTTAACCTTGAAGAACAAGGTTAAATACAAATAATAAAATTGTTTGAAAGTAGGTTATGTTGGACTGAAAACAGTCACTGAAAATTTATTACCAGCTCATGGGGTAATAGTTTTCAGCTAATCTGCATATTAATTGTCAAGAAATGTCTCTGGTGAGGGTTTTATGACATTTCTGTGAAAGATACCCACAGAACAGAACATTGCCTAGCAACTAATTCTATTCATTGCTCATAATTGAGAAATTCATTTTGTATTTGATTTTGTAAGGACTTTGTTGTTAACAATTTATCTTAAGCCTAGTCAATAGTAATGGCTGTCTAGACTTTTTACCATTCCTCAGGTGTGTTATAATATTAATGAACAATTTCTGATTTTTTTTAAAGTAATTTTTTGGGGTAAGAAATGTTATATCCATGCTTGTGTGTGAAACTAGCGAAGTTCAGAAAAATGCAGACAAGGAAGTGATTCATTTTGTTAAATTGGTGATCAGGGTGTGAATGATCACTAGCTCTTCTTGTGACTTATGTTTTCCAAAATTAATAAATCTCAGGTTAATAATTTTCCAAGTGCAAATGGCTGGTTTTTTCCCTAAAGTATTAACAGATGAGACTGATACGTGTCATTTTTATTCCTTTATTTTTCTTCCCCGTCTAGGACACAGGGCCTTATGAACACATAGAATCAAACCTCTTTTAGTTTAAAACCACTACCCCCATTCACATGAGCCCACTTCTCAAGCTTGTCCGGGTCCTTCTAGACACACCCTTGGGTGTGTCTCAGCTTGGTGTTGTCTGCAAATTTGCTGAGGGTGCCCTCAATCCACTGTCTCTGTCATTGGTAAAGACATTAAAAACATCCCTGAGAGACACCACTTCAATGGGGAAAAAAGGCAATAGGGAAAAATCAGAGTGTGTCTGTAATATTTCCATAGATGCTCTACTAAAGTCAGTGTTAAGACAAGGGTGGTAAACATGCTGTAGTAGCAACCGGTAGAATTCAAGCCACTGTTGTAGATGGTGCCTTAATTTGCTCGTTTGACAAATTAGGAAAAATAATTTCATTTTACTTTACATATTACTTTTTTATTTGCTATATGGAACCCTCTTTTTTATAATGGAAGCAGCATAAGAAAACGTGGAACAGAGGAAAATGTTCTAGCTTCCCTACTTCCCCTTCCTCCACCTCATTACTTTTCTCTTACACTGTTGTTTTTCCACACACAAATTCCTTTTGGATATTTTGGAGATATATTAAAAAAAGGCAGATGGGGGTGAGTGCACAGCTCACTTTTAGAGTGAATTAAGTGCTTAAATATTTTGCTGGGCTTTGAACTAACCAACTAAATCACTTTTTACATAAAATGACAGAACTTGAGAACAGACGATTCTGAATATGATTGAACATGGTTTGGGTTTTTGAGTTTCTTTGCAGCTGTGCCTGCAGTCCTTTCTGTCTGGAATTTAAAATTGCAGTCTGATACAAAAGGAGAGAGATCTTGCCCATAAATCAAACCACCATCAAAATGTATTTGCAGAAGCATTGCAGAGGGGTAGAGGCTGTTTTAACAGGAATCTCTGCTGTAGCTAAGCTGACAGAGTTGAAAGGAAATTTTATAAATGCCTTTCAGATTTGGGTATCTACACAACACAGCCTAATATATTTCTTTTGGCTTTTCTGTTTAGCTTAAAAGAATTTTTTTTACATGTATTTGTGTTTATATTTTAATTTATATTTGTATTTTACATAAATGCATAACCACTTTTTAAGGTCTACATCCAGATTTGTAGGCTTAATTTATATCGTTATTACTAGAATTATATTGTTCGGTGAAGCAACATTTAGACATTACTGCAATGTGTTTGGTACAGAAACTTAGTTAAAGTTTTAAGTCTGCTTTCTGTAAAGTGGATTAACTGTGTTTTGGGAAACAGTTTTATGAATTCAGGATTACAGATCTATAAGAAATATAAAATGCAAGCTTTGAGTAGTTTCTGAAGAAAAAGTTTGTGCAGAATTCATAATAAGAAGTAATAATTATTGTTTGCACAACTTAATTCCACATTACTAACACTTTTGAGGAACATTTCTTTTTGCAGAGTGGCTTTTGGGAACTGCAATGGTTTGGCTGTCGTGGACTTCATGCAGAAGACAGTACTGCTGAGCATGGGTACCCTTGACCTCTATGGATCAAGTGATCCATACCAGCGCCAACCCCGTTCGCCTCGCAAGAGCAGGCAGTTTGCTGCAGGTAGGAAATAAATCACTGTGGTTATGAGCCTGATACGTTCTTTGGTTTTTTTGCCTGTGGCTTTTTATAGTGCTTTTGAAATGCATGACTATTTGCCAGCCAATGGAGTTTCTATAAGTTGACAAAAGAAACTTGACATGCTCTAGGTGTGAGCACTTTCTCAGAAACAAAATGTTTTATGAGGTTTTTTCTTTTGGGATGGAGGTCAGCAAGTAATTCCCTTAGCTGAGTCTGTAAAAAATCATAATGAGCAGAGCAATAAATTGTTTCTCTGGCAGTCACTGGAAGTGTCGTTTGTATGCTGTTTTCTTTCTGGTTTCCATAAGTTCATACCAATAAGTAAGACTTCAATTTAAACTTAAGCATACCTTCTGCCAGGTGTTGTTCATTTGAATAATCAGTAATGTTTAGAGAAGTGTAACACCTGGGAGACATGTTATGTAGGCAGCACAAGTAGCTCAAATTAAGCACTTCATTAGTGATCTGAAGTTCTTGATATAAACCTAAAACATCCAGCTGTACTCCATTTTAAAATTTGAGGTTAAGAGGATCACATTTGTAAGACATAACTCTTACTATGCATTGTGTCTTAGAACTATTAGTACTTCAATACAGCTAAATTTTACCGTACATTGTTGGTTATCTAAGCATTTACTTGTATGAAAAAAGTCAGAAGATCATCTGTGTTTCAAGTCTTTTCACTCGACATATTCCATAGTAACATGCTAGAGTCAGACACAATTATGGGATGTGTTTTACATAGCTGTGAAGTTTTAGAATTAGATTTAAAAATATCTTTGGAAATGTGGAGCTTTAAATCTAACCATAAAATTACAGAAGCTACAGATTATAGTGGGTTTATGCCATCAGCATTTTCATCAGCAGACCCTGCACTAAATCATCAAATCCTACTTCCCCATAGAGTTATGGGAAATATATTTTTTTTAAATGGGAATAAGTTTACATTCCAAACAGAAAGTAAAATTTAGAGAATAAAATGTAAGTCTTCAGGCTTACTTTTGTTCCTGAAAGACCATTTATCTCACTTTCTATGCATTTAATCATGGCAGGCTTAGTTCCCATCTGTGCCAAGTGTTAAATATGTGAATTTGGCACAGCTGAGGAGAGAAGAGACAAGCAGCTTCCTTGAGCTTCTCTGTCTGGTTTCAGCCAGGCTCACAGCAGCTCCTAAGGAAATCTGAGCAGCTAGCCATAAGCAGCATACTGCAGAACCCTCTGCAAAAGGTGGAGGATTGCTCATGTAGAAAAAGCTGTTATCAGCACTGTATCATAGAGGGTTTTTTGCTGTCAGTGGCAGTCTGGGCCAATCCTTTAAGGTGTCATTGCAGCTATGCAGTGCTGCCAGAATGGAGCTCACTGAGGATAAATGACCACTAAGAAGGATTACACACTTCTAGATTGCTCATAGAAACTATGCATTTAAAAAAAGCCTCAGCTGCTTTCTCACCATCCATCCCACATCCTTTACTCTTCTGATTATTTTTATTGTTGTATCTCCCAATCGGAAGGTAAGCATCTGCTGAAATTTCTTCACCTTGGCTGTTCTAGATGCTGGTTATAATATCACTTCCTTTCACTTTAGACTGTTTTTTCTCTCTTTCCTCTGCCTGCTGCTGATGCTGGTGTACTGGCATGTTCCAAAGACAACTTTTGCATGCGTGGCCTGTCTAACTTTTATCCAGATTTAACGAAACGGATCCGTACTTCCTATCAGAGTAAGTTCTATAAAGGTTAGGCAAAAAGCTTTATCATGATTGGACTATGCCTGATTTGAACCCATGTGTTTGTGCTTTGTAATGTGTTTTTTTAAACACATTCAGCATGCATGCAAACTTACTACATTTTGTGATGTCAACCATGCTTAATTTTGACAGTTATCTTTATTATACAGAAATTCTTTTCTTTCAAAAGAGTCGAAGAGAAAACCCCAGTGTTATATGGGGCAGATCGGGCCTTAGAAATTATTTTTCAATGTTATGTTATTGATGACAGTATCTTTCTTTGGTTTTATATTTGTGTCCATATACATTTACTAATATGAAGCATTTCTTGTTTTGCAATGGCACTATCTATAGTTATCAATTAATTCTTCCCTTTTTTCAGAAGAACAATGTGGCTTAAAAGATACTCATTGGATTGGATGCTGTGAAATTTAAAATTTTAATCTTGGTTTGGTACTTAAATATTTGGCTTTGGGGAACCATCCCGTGCCTCTGATCTTTGATAGGGAACGTAAAGTGGGCATAAAAATACATACATCAAAGAGAGCTATGAAAATTAATGTTTTTAATATCTTTAAATTTTGAGTTATACTGATATGCAATTTAAATATTAGTATTCATCATTGCAGAATGCAATGAACAAAGCTATAATTAATTTTACAAAAATGACTGTTCAACAGATGAGCCATATGTATCTTAATTAACTGCAGTGCTTATATGTAATTAGGTCTCTAGGATGCCTCTTATTCATCTCTTTTTAAAGTACTTKTCACAGAAGAATGGGATAGGCAATTTTATGTTAAATATTCAGTATAGGCAAGATAAAGGAAGTGCAGTTGTTTTATCATCTCACATAAATATAAAGTTATGTAGCTATTGAAATACATTTGTACACTTGCACGACACATTCTGTTCCATCCCTCTAGGCTGATTTCTATGACTTTATTTCATAATAGATCATAAAAGGTGGCCTGTTTAAAGACTAGTCCAGTTACAAATTCAGCAGTCCATAAAAAGGTTTGGTGTATGATATCTTAAAGTGTGTTAGTCTGGTCTTGCTAATTTGAAGTCTTTAACAGAGAACCTGAGAGACAGGCAGCAGTCAAAGGTTTCGGGCTTTTTTACCCATTTAAAAAACTAATTCTAAGGCCAAAAATTACCAGTATTTTCATTCAGAATTACAAACAGAGACTACAGAGTCTTTCATAGCTGAAAATGTAATACCTTGTTTCCATCTTTAACCCTAGCATTGGAAAAGCCTGCAAAATCTTCCTATGATGTATGAGTCTGAGTTTTAGGCAAGATCATTAACAGCTTAATTTTTTTCCTCAAAAATGATGTGAGTTTTGCTTTTGTGATTTGATACTTATACAGGAGTATATATTGTATGATCTGAAAGATGCACCAAGCCATCGGGTCAAGAACAGGACCAGAACCTGTCATAGAGTGAAAATATCTTGCTAAGTCATTCTCAGGTTGTGCTTTGTTATATGTCTAATCTGAGAGATGAGGTATTAAGAAAGGATTTTGAATTTTGCTTGCAAGTTTATCTCCTCTCATAAAGRATGATGATGGGAAAAGTAAACTATTTTTGGAACTTGTGCAGTTGAAGATATTATTACTACAAAAGTAGGAGCAGTCATGTGATAATGTAAATATTAGGTCTAAAGTCTTAAGGGTTATATCAATGAAAATGGAAGTTAATGGGAAGATATACAAGCAGTTGATTCAGTTAAGTAATGAACCAGGAAGATAATTTCATGTGGATCAGTCTGAGAGAATAAGACTTTAAGCATTGAAGCCAAAGAAGATTATCAATGAGCAAGATACTTAGATTTTTGTTGGTCTTTTTAGGAGTGATTTTCAGGAAGAGACAGTGTAATTTAGTATCCAGCCTGATTATGAGAGTTAAAGAGTGATATTCGAAGGATGTTGGCAATATTATAGGTTAGAGTATCAGACTAGACAGTGATACTGGTAGCTGGTTGACATAGTAAAGAGGAGACTTCAGGACAAAAAAAAAAAAGAGTTCATTGCGGCAATGTTAAATTCATATTTGGACTCCTTTGAGTAGATTTTAGAAAGACAGGATTACTACTCTAACTTGGATGGAAGAAATCCAAGTTAGACATGTGTATTTGTGAATCATTAGGGTAACAAATATATATTATTGCCATGTTTATACAAAAGAATCTCTTCAAATACTGGGTCAGAGAACCAAAGGGAGTGTTGATATTTCAGTCTGGGATGTCCTGCAACTGAATAGGGAAAAGAAAAAAAAACAAAACAAACAAAAAAAAAATCACACCAAAAATACCAAACATGTAAGAGAGGAAAGAAGCAGTATGTTGGAGAAGAGAGGCTTTCCAAAGGAAAGGCATAATCAACAACATCAAGGACATCCAATATGCAAAGCACAGTGGTGGAATAAAAGTTTTGAATTTTAGCCAATAAATCTATAGATAGCTTGATAATGGTTACATATGTAAGGTCGACTCAAACGCACCTAGAGTGGACTTAGAGCATTCTCTGGTTTGGGAGGTGAAAGTAGGAAAGGGGAAGCAAGGAAGGAAGAAATGTAACCAGTTCTAGGACTACATAATGGAAGAGATTGAAATATAATTGTCCTATCAGGGAAATAATTGGAGGAAAATATGAAGCTAAGATGAGTGTAGAGTGCAGAGCTGGGGATAGCTTTCAGGTGTTGATGACCATTGCTATAACATCTGCAGCCACCTTCCTTTGGAGCAACAATATATGACAACCTAAATAAAATAATCTCTCTCTGCAGTAATTCAGAATTATGGTTTTGGTTGGTTGTTTTTTGGGTGTTTTTTCTTCAGTTGAAATCAAGTCATACATGTTACTGCCTGGTGTTGGGTAACATGCATTCAAATATTAAAACAAGTATTTTTACTGCATCTAGAGGGATAACGTTTGCAACAGACTATAAAAATACCAAAATGATGCAAAAGGAATTTGCATCTCCTGCTGGAAATTCATACCCTCTGTTGGTATGAAGAAGATAGTCTTTATGAAATGTTGTCAAGTTCAAAGGATGTTGATACATTGCAAAATAATTTTCATAATGAAGACTCTTCAGTGAGAAGTCCTTGTTCCACCTTCAGGCCAGTCTCTTGAGAGGCTCCGAGCAAAAGTAACCTTGGTCTGGCAGGAGGACACAGAAAACTGTGTATTATGAGTCATTATAGATCAGTAATTGACGCTTTAAATCACACCTAAGAAGCTAACATAGGTTGAGTTTTAAGTCATCAGCTATATTCTGAACTAACTAATTTCCAAAGAATGCATGCAGATATATATAGATGTAGCTATATAAACATAARGAAAACATAGTATGGTAATTCAGTGTGAAGATGATGGATTAAGATAACACTGGGCTTACTTATTGTTTTGTCAATATTTATGATAATTTATTTATAATTCATTTATTTATAGGCAAAGATGTGATGACTTTGGGTGCTTTAAAGTAAATGATTGGTCTGAATCATTTAAACACAGAGATAGAAACCTAAAATTTCAAAAATCCTTTAAAATTATGAGTTCATTGAAGTGTTACTAGACAGTATGGGTTTTGATCCTTTAATGAAGAGGACATAAGAATCACAGTAAACTTTAGAAAGTAGCCATAGGACATGTCTTTAAAAGTGCTTTACTGCCTTATTTGATATATCTACGTCTTGCACTATTTACACGTTTGATTTGCTCAAATCATAGCCAATTTCTTTATAATGTCAATGTATATATCTTCTCTCTTGTTCACATTGCCAGTCTGATGGTTTTGCCTTTATTTCTACTGCTATGTTCCTCTTGCTGTAGGTTGGCTCAAAATTTGCTGGGGTGGTGGTTTTGGGGGGCTAAAAATAGCTAAAATATCTTGGGGCACAAATTGTGCCTACAGAACTTCAAAATGGAAAGTGAAAATATTTTTTTAATCTAATTTCAGTAGCTGTTGTAGTCTCTCAGACATTTGAGGGAAGCTGAGGTCCATGGAAATATTTATACATGATAAATTATTGAAAATATGTAGTTTGGTTTCCTTAAAAAGGAAATGACAGTAAAAAATGAGCAGTAGTACAAAGAAAAGTTTGAGAGCTCCCTTTCTTATCTCAAAGGGAAACATTTAGTGGAATCAAAGGTAACACATAAAAGTTGACGAATATGTGTTTATCCTTTTCAGTGAATGATGACTGTGCAATTCATTGCCTTATAACATTTTCAGAATTTAGACTTTAGCAAGATTAAAAAAGACTTTGGATAAATGGGTGCATAATGAGAAGAACTCATTGTAATATTTCAAAGCAAGAAAGATTTATGACAGGAGAAAATCTACAAGTGGCAGTGCTTAAGCAAATCTGAGTGAGTTTAAGGCAATGCTCCTGTGCAGGRCACATGGTACCACTTATGATTAACACAGAGACATACTCCCTTGCACTTCTTTAAAAGCCTCTGCTGGTGGTCATTGTTAGAGCTGACAGTGGCTTGACAGCAAGTCAGGGTTTGTAGAAGTTCACATGTTCATCATTTTTAAATCTCATGACATGAAATGTATCTTTAATGTTGTATGTTGCAAACATGTGCCACACATGAAGAATTCRTGGTATTCTTAAAGCAGTTGTTCTTAGGTGGTGCAGTTTGGTGTGTTTCCTCTTTAAGTCCATAGCATCATAATTTATATTGAGATGTAATATTGTTTTTATGAACTCCACGGTAAAAAAAMCCCAAACTTTTTAGAAGCAAAATCTGGGATTTGACGTTGTAACCAACACCAGAACTAACTACACAATGTTTAGAACATCATAACCAAGGGGTTAAAACTTTAATATCTSAAATAATGCATTTACAAAAGAAACAGTATAATATTTTGTTTTATTTATCCAAGGCTTCCGATGCTATGCAAATGTGCCAAACTCACTCCCACTGCACCTTGGAGGCAGTTCTTCATCAAAAATCAGTTCTGTCCCAAATCTCTAGGCACATACAGAAACTTTGCGTTCAAGTGGAATTAAGATTTGCTATGAGAAAACTATACTAGAGAGGCTCCCTAAATGATTGTGGTTTCTGAATATTCTCATAACATCAAAAGTGACTGGACTCTCAATTGATTGAAATATAAAATTTTCTCAGAGATTCTAAATTGAATCAAAGAAAGATTCAAGTATGTTTCTCAAAATAAAAAACCTTTGGTTTTCAATAACCATATCTAGTTTGGGATCTGTTGTTTTTTAAGTCAGGAGCAAGTATGTCATTAATCCTGATTTAACAGGCCAAATCGATACYGCTGGTTTTCCAAAGGGCTCTCAACATTATTCTTGCACTCCTGCATCTTCATTAGTGGTAGGGAGTTTTTTTGTTCTGCTTGTTGGGGCTCTGGATTCTCCCCAGTTCTTTTAGCAGTTCAAAAATACATTGTAATAAAGTTGTCAGTACTTACATTAAGATTCCACTGTKTTTAATACCAAGAGAGCAGCACTGGTGACTGAGTGGTAGCAGAATTTTTCGAAACAAGAGTGTATTTTAGCAGTGGGGATCTCTGGGCCTGAAGGTCCAGAAGCGATAAATATTATAACATGTAATCTTACAGGAGCCGTGGTGCTAGATTAAAGCCTACTGAAAGGTTCCTGTAGGATGTTTGGTTTTCAGGATGCAGCATAAGCAGAGTGTGTGTAAATACAGTATCACTGTGGCGGTAATGTACATCTGACTGTGGGCTCTGACCTGAGTGCTGTGAGCCCACGTTGCTGGCACATGAATGTCTGGGCTGAGCTGCCCATCCCAGTAGCCTATGGCACGGAGTGCCAGARCTCCATATAACAAGGATGAGCCACAGGGTATTTTGGGATACGTACAAAYGGTACATTTGAATAGATGTGGCCGTGCCCAGTTCACTCACTCAACAGCTGGTAAAGGATAGCACGAGCTCAGACTTTCCCTCTCTACCATGGCAAAAGGCATGTTTGAACTTGTATATTCAACCTGTGCCAAAGATGGATCTTAGTTTGGTCATAGAAACAAGCTCAAGCTTACACAGGGTAAACTAGGATTGCTTTCCTTGGTGCTGTCTTCCATGTAGATGGAGTTCCTCACAAATATTTATAAACCATATATAAAGTATCTTGTCAAAAAAATTTGGTTTAGACAGCATTATCAATGCTTCTGTGTCCTTTAAAATGACCTATCTTGTGTGAATTCATATAAAAGTTCTAATATTGCACAGTAGTGGTAATTTTATTTTTTTCCTCCCCTTTTTTAAGATCTCCTCCCTGCATTATGCAGGAGTTGAAAGCACAGAGTTGTTTCCACATCACTTTGACAGGGATGAATGAGTTTGAGTCATATCACAGGCTTTTATATTTTAAACTATACTTACTTGTTTTCTTTTGTTAGGTACAGTTGCTCTTTTCTATCCCGCGGCACTCGGAAAAACAAATCTGAGTTAAGAAGAGGTGTGACTTTTATTTTTTTTTTTTAAAACCAAACCTAAATTGCTGCAGTGACAGCCTGATAACTGCACTTATCTGAAATAGATTATTTCCCTCTCATTTCACACCATTCCTTTCTCCAAATTGAATTTAAAGTGCAGAATATCATCAACCAAGAAAGTTGAAGCATGCCCTGTTAGATTGTAACTTAACTCTTTAACTCCATTTTTTCAGGCCTGACTGAACTCAGTGACAGTCCAGTTTCCCTGGAGCTAGAGCGTTGCAAGTCTCCCACTTCAGGTAAAGGTGATTGGCTTCTCTTCCTGCAGTCTGTATAAGCCATTCATGTCATGCATCACTGTGTTTCATTAATCCCTAAGAAGTGAAGTGCATAGTTCCAAAGAGAAGAATTTACTGGAGAAGTGCTTCTTACATRGCACAGTAAAATCCTGAGTCTGTTTCCTTAAGAAAAACTTAAATGTATGTGGTGCATCTTGAGGCAAACAGTATGAAAACATTTGAACTAACAGGATGGTGCAGGTATATTCCTATAACCTCCTATAAAAATCTTGTTTCTCTGTTTTCTTAAAAGGCTTTCTGACTAGTTTTTTTTTTTTTTTTACAGTAAGAAGTCCTTTTATATATACATATATATAAAATGCATATGTTTACATAGCGAAATTATTTGAAAAACAGCAATATGGAGATGGTAGATTTTAACCATCAAACCCACTAGTGCCAAAGTTACGAAATTTACAATGAAAGCAGAACCTCAAATAAAAAATATTTGCTTATCAACCAGCTGTGACCTGGCAGGGAAATCTTGGCCACTCAAAAATTTATAAATGTTTCCCATTTTACCCATAGTCCTTCAGAAGGTGGAATTCATCTCATTCCTAGAAACTTTTTCTGCAAGTGCCTAGTCTGCACTGATCTCTTTAATGTGAGTTCACTGTCTTAAAGATCGTTGCTAAGAGCTGTTTTCTGGTAGCTGACTTTTAAATGTTAAGGAAAATAAGGAGGTGTAGCTGTGACACATTCATTTTGCTTGGGATATGCATATCACACTTCTTTTCCTTGTAGCTTGGTAAGTATTGATAGATATTTTTTCCCCCTAGCTAGGATAACAAATTCCCACAAGTATGCTATTCAAATTCTCTGTTMTTGTTTCCCATATTTTATGTTACAATAACAGCATACATTAATCTTGAATGAAGGCCACTAATTAGTAATTTATAAAAAGCTGAAACTAAAAAAAGTATTTCCTTGGCATATCAAGAGCTAAAACAAAACAGCTACTTTAAAATATGTATTTCCGTGTACTATTTGGAACCCAGAATCTGTAGGCATGGGAGTATCAAAGTGAAATAGGTTATATTAATATCGGTATAAAACTAGGAGTTCAAACTTGAGCAGGGCCTCAGAAACTCATGACATAAGCTTTAAAATAAAACATTTGATACCTCAGTTATAATTAGATTATTTATTGTGTGGCTCATTGGGATTCAACTTCTCAATTTTCTCTTCAGAAATGAGCTAAAAYCTCTTCTTTCCACTGAAAACTAGGAGACGACAACTGACAACCATATGTGCATATTCTTAGTTTTATAATGATGAGTGACTCCTATAGCACCTTACTTTTTCTGCAGTTAAATTCAATTTTTCATTCTGCTAGTGCTCAAAAATAGCTCTCTTAGATAAATCTAAGATAATCTGCTCCAAAATTTATACTGCTTTTCTGTTTTGGACATATTCAGCAGGGAAAACATAGCATATTTATGGGGGTTTCCTATTTCGGCACTTTCATGTTGTTTTCCAAGCTATATTTATATTTTTTAAATGTGAAAGGTGCAATTTTGTAGGAAGTAACTATTATTAGATCTGCTTTTTAAAACAAGGAGTTTCTTTTACTGTGACTGATATTAATTATTTTTTATAAATTAATGCAAATTTTAATTAGTTTTGCTTCAGCATATCTGCTGTAAAACTGGGCAGAATCTAATCCAGTCAGCTGGAGTAAGYGACCTCAAAACCGTGCCCTCCAAAACTGGGAGTGGTACTGATCTTGTGCTTACCAGCACAGCCTTACACCTACACCAGCCTTCTCACTGACTAATGTTTCTTGCTCATAGAGCACAGCTACACACTTATGGATTTGTCAGGCAGGATCCTTCTGCTTCCAGTCGTGCCTTTGATCTGTTTAAAGTCCATGGCACGCGAGCTCCGTGATGGAAGTGTGCTGTGTTCTGTAAGAGCCCTGTGATATCTGTGTTTGTAAAACCAGTGACCACATTTCTSTGCTGAAAATAGACCAAGTCTTTATCCTTCAGAAATTTAGCAGAAACAGGAAGAACACTTGACTGCTGGGTGAAGTGATTAAAGTTGCTGCCCAGTGGAGGGTCTGCTAGGTATGATTGATTTGTAGCAATTCAGTCTGGTTGCTAGACCACATCGACATCAGTTCTTCACCTGGCTGTCAAGTTCATGCCAGGTACTGGTCCTGAGTGTGCTCAGGACATRCTCAAAGTGCAAACTGCTGGAGGACATGAGTCTAGATGGCAAACACTGCACACATGATAGCACACTGCTGATCATCTTTGTCCTTGGCTCCATCAGAAGGGGAATGATTCGAGGAACATTGCTGTACTCACGTGCATACTTTGAGACTTCCAAAACAATGCCTAGGATTGCACGAGTTGCAAATGTAGACACAAGTAGTTTTACGTCTAAGAGAGCCATTAGTAGCTTAGTCAGATTTCCCTTCCAGTCAGGCCCAAACAGTGTTGATAAAGGCTTCTTGGAGAACTTGAAAAATTTCCTCCCTCCTCATTTCTTGGTCTGGTGCTGAACATTGCTTAGACTGCCTGAACTATCTCTGTTTTCATGAAAAATTCCTTTTGCCTGTGATATCCTACTGCTTGTCAATGTTTTAACCTCTGACTAAGTTTCTGCAGAGCCAGCCTAGGTCAGCTCAGGAATTCAGCCTTGTTGTTTCTCTTCTGCCTGCCTCAAAGCAGAATCAGGCATTTGTGTGTTGTATCATTGATATGAGCGTTGGAGCACTGAGCGAGAGACTCACTGCTAAAGAGTACTCCTTATTTCACATGCAGGGCTGGTTTATAATTCAGTACAAATCCTACTTCTTCATTAAGTAATATTTAACTTGTTTCACGAGACTGTCTTCTCAGATGTTCCTCCTGTACTATTTACTAAAACATGACTTTGCAGATGATGTAATTGAAAAATCAGATTCCTGATCTGAGCACCTTTCAGAATAGAACATAAAATTAAACCATTTCATTAAAAGTTTTCTGAAATCCACAGTGCCACACAGAGGGTAGCAGTAAGTGAAGAAATACCAACCTTGCTTTTTACGAATGGTAGGCAGAGGTGAGGAGTAATGTTCCKTGATCGCTGGTATCTTGTTTAATTAAATTAATATCTAAAAACTGTAGTGATGCATTTCTGACATTATGAAGGAAAACAATAAGTTAATAAGGCCATTTGAAAGCTTCTGCTTATATTTTAAAATCTGAATGGTGGCAATTTCCCCTGTAAATGTATTCAGGATGTAGCAATAKATGTCGAATAACATGGGTAAAAACTTGGAACAAAAAACTTTAAAACCCCAAAATGCTTATCTATACAAATATCTTATCTTATATACCTTAGAAGATATATATCTTTTCATGTTTCATGAGAGCAGTAATGCAGCAAGGCATGCTATATCATCATATTTGGTGGCTTAAAACCAAAAGCCTCAGAAGATCTTATTTTTACTCCAGCATGCCGTGTTCTTTCAATGGGGAAAGTCAAACTGCGTTTTGATTTGTGTTTGTGATTTGGAGGTCAAAAGGGCTTTGCACTACTTTCATTCTGCAGTGGCACACGAGAGCTCAGTAGCTCTAAGACACTCATCCTGTAAATGGTRCTGTATCCAATGCTTGAGTTAATTACTGTGTAATGTGTTACAGAACAGTACCCATTCCAGTAAAGTTTGCCTTTATTTTTATCATCTCACTAGGAAAACTTATTCAGGGACTCTTAGGAATATAATATATATGTATTTATGTACGTCCATTACTGTTTTGAACATTTATGTGCAGGTTAATGTTGAAGTATATAGTTGAGAATAAGCTCTGAGCACAGGAAAATACAACTTTGATAGGTCGTTTGTTGTGTGAGATGCAATGGACAGTTTAGACTTCTTCCAAGGACCAGAAGGAAAGAATTTCATCAGTCTGTGTATAGGAGAGTGACTTCTCAAGTGTTTCTTCTAAAATGAGAAGAGATTTGTGGTTTTTTCTTAAGAAATCACCTTCATATTGGGGTCTTGCATATGTTATCAAGACTATAAAGCTTAGAGATGGCTATGTAAAAATTTCCACAATGATTCCCATGAGCTTTGGAACAGGTCCCTAATGACAAGATTACAAGTTTTCACACGTACTGTGATTTCCAAGTGCTGCTATCCTGATTCATGTCACTGGTTAAATCTGCTGGGATTAGGCCTGTGCCATGCCAAACTCCCACTTTCCTATGTGAAATGTTTTTTAAATAGCTTTCTTTCAAGAAGAATATTATTAAGTCTCTTAACAATCATTCTCTTTTTTAACTTGTGGGTAACTGCAGGGTAGCTGAAGAGATTTGACTCCATTTGAAAATTATATTCTCCTGGAAAACAAGCTGGAAAGGAAACATTTCAAAACATTTTGTGTGTCTGTGAAACGTAGAATGTAATTTATTTTGAAACTTTCTTACTGATAACACTGCTAGCATAACCATTTCTATTTATTTATATTAAATTGAAAAGAATATTAACTAGTCAGAAGACAAATCAGTAATTAGAGGTTAGCTTCGGCGGTGTGGATACAAGGTGCATTTTATTACTATTTCCCATAAGCAAGGGAATTTCTGATCAAGTGAATTCATGCTTGCTTAAGTTCTTGAAAAGGGATGTGTCTGTAGGGATTAGCAAGGAACAGGAAGCAGTGTGAGCTGGGGACCTGAGTTTGGGCCCTTGAGCAGCCCATGATGCATGGCTCAGAGTTCAAGGGGCTTTAGCAGTGGAGACTGACACTGATATTTCAGAGCGTTAGTCAGGCAGAAGCTCCTCAATAGAAAAAAACCTGTGCAAAGTCACCTTCATTTTGAATAATATTAATATCCGTGCCCACAGTGCTGCTGTAACAGCTGAGGGAAACAGAGCACCGAACGCTGTAGCTGGGAGCGCACATTTGTCTGTTGGTTGTGCTTTGTGTTTTTCTTGAAAGGCCGATAGGAACCATATGGCTACAGAGCAGGATGCTGTCAGGTCAGAAGACCCGTGTGCTCAGCTTAGCTGGCTGCTAGACTGTACCTAGTAACTCTTTCTCATCCCACAGTTGAGTAACTTGACTCTTAACAGCTTAAGCCCTTTTGTGCAGGGGCTGTCTTSCCTTATGCTGTAGCATCACAATTTCTGCTGGCTGTCTCCAGCATGAATATAAACAAATAATGATAGCAGACAACTCTTCTGGCCTCTTGAACCTTTATACTTTACTTCATTCTTAAATTAAACTGGTTTTCAAAAGCTCTTTGTCAGCAAGATTAGGTTTACATGCATGATCCTGCTTTATTATAAATGTAAAGATAGTAAAACATGCATGATTTAGGTACTGAAAATAGGTTACATAAACTGATTAGAATGTGGATATTATGAATAGTTGAAAGTTAGTTTAAAAAAAATAAATTACTATAGACAGCTTTAATCACAGTAACGCATGAAAGCAGTCAGCTTCTTCTTTGGTTTTTACCTCTAAAGATGTGGTCTATCAAAAGTGATCCGTGCTGTGTCCTATTGCATCCGTGTCCACTGTGTGACTGCCACGTGAAGGGTGTGCAATTGTTGTGTGACAGCTGTGGCAGCTCCMAAACCAAGCCTGTTCAGAGTCCTTCGTAGGAATCAGAAAGTCCAAACTTTGCATGTGCTGTATGAGCCTGCACACAAATAGCTGTGAGCTGTTTCTGGCAGTTCAGACATATGTATCAGAATTTGGGAACAGCTGTGGTATATAACACAAGACATGTAATTCCTGCTGTACACAAACACCTGTAACATAAAAACAGAAGAGTGTAGACTGCCAATTTTCAAAGCTCAAAGCCTGCATGATGATAGCACTAATGAAGCACTTTGGTGTTAAATGCAGCTAGGTTTTATAGCTCTGAAATATTCTACTCTAGATGCTAGTCTGTTAGTAAAGTGTCCTATAGTTTTTCTTGTGAATTGCTTATCCTTTTTCAGAGGGCTGGTTAGGCCAGATGTTGTCCTTTCCGTTAAAGGAGATTATATCATGAGTGGTGCTTCTTTGTAGCAAAGCACTGATTTTCTGGAGCGGTGTCCTCCATTCACAGTCTGAAAGGGTAGATGACAGCTGCTCAGATAAAGGGAATGGTTTTTTAAAGGCTGTTCTGAAAATCAAGCTGCCCTTCGTGCGAGTGCCCAGACTGGATGTAGGTGCCTAACATTTGGTACCCAAATTAGAGAATTTTTATGTAGTAGTGTTAGGGGTGTTTATTTTTCATATCATGCTGATCTGGAGAGATGTCTTCACCATGTCCTGAATTAAGGTGATGGCTACAAATGGGTTACTGGGAGGGCTGATAGCAAAATGTTGCTCAAGAGCCTTATGGGCTCCCCTACTCATCCCTGAAGATAAAAACATCTAACATCGGTGCTGGCTGGTATTTAACTCTGCCACATTGCAGGCTTTGCAAAAGAATACAATAGAAAAATTTGGGGGAGGGGTCGGATTTTGAGGCTTAAAATGGTAAGTGGCTATTCTGGGCATCCTTGTGACTTAAAAGCTTATTAAATACAAATTGCAAAAAACTTCTTCCTTATATTCATATGTCCCAGTGTTCCTGTCATTGTGATATTTATCATGTGGAACTTTCTTTGGAAGTGTAATAGCTCACAAATATTTGATTGTTCACTTCTAGTAACAGACAGTATGGGTAAGGAGTAAAAGCCAGAAAATCATGTGAAAAAAATACCGAATGAATACAAAATGAAATAACCAAATTGGAAATTAATTCTTCTGAATAATTAATAAAAGATTTCTTAAGGCATTCTTTTGATGAATTTAATGCCGTTTTGACTGCTACAAGACATGCTTCATTTCAGTTCTCTGGTGTTCATTGTTTGAAAATGTGCTAGTGTGTGAGGAAATGAAAACATTTTTGAACAGAAGCAAAATTATAGTTTACTTGCATAATTGGAACACAACAAATAATTAAACCTTCACTAAATTGAGTGCAATATTTTGATGACTAGATAACACCACATTATGTCCTGAAGCTGCTGTATTTCGTTTCTGTGCAATCTGTCTTCTTTTCCGTGATGTTACAACAGTATGTTCTGTCTCCATCACCTGTACAATATGCCCTCTCTTTTTCAAATGGTATCTTGAGGTATAATGTCATCAGATCTCATAATTTCATTGCACCCTCTTATTAAATCAGTTTGCAGCTGTTTAAATATTTGCGATATGCTGCATAGTCAGCATTTGCAATATTTGCCTTAATCTCATTCGTGGTTTCTTTTTTTATCATTCCTGTCACCACAAGGTAAGATATTGCAGCACACAGCCAAAGCTGTGTAAAACACCATTCACTCCTTGACAGCTGGAGTAATGTTTTTTTCCAGTGCTCCTTTGTTCAATTGCATTTATTTTGCTGAATGGTGTAAATGAAAATATTTAAACCATAATTCTGCCTTTATATGCTGATCAAAAGAAAAGTGCTACAAATTTGCAACATGGTTTTAACCAGAAGATGGCATGTTGTTTTCCCTCRCTCCTTTTTCTTTCTTACTTATTAACAACTGCCTTTCTCCTTTTTCTGTTGTTTCAGTTAAAGGATCAAGAAAGTTAAGTCTGCCAACAGATCTTAAGACTGATCTTGGTACGGTAGGCGAAAGCCAACAGCTTTAAACTTCCTTACATTCATTGGCAAAACATTCTACCAACTGATTCATGAGATAACACAATAACCTCAGAGGCTCTGTCTGAAAAGGCTTTCTAAAAACCACCTATTAACCCATACAGTTCTGTTGGCAGCTCTCAGCATTTTGCTTGTTTAATATTCATTTATTTCATGTAGACATATATTGCCAATCATTACACACTGTGTGTGTAATATTTTATTCTGAAAAAGCTCCAGAAGTTTTTACAAGCTGGTTGTTGTTGGTGAACACTGCCTACGATACCCAATGCATGCGCTGGTCTGTTTTCTTTATTTGGTGTACAAATTGTGCCACAACAGTGATAAGACAGTTGAACATCTGTATTTTATGRTGTCTTTGAAGTTCTGAGAAGTCAGATCAGAAATCAGTCATTTGTCTCAGTCCTCTCCTTGAGACTTACCTCAGTCAACTGTTAAATACRTAGTTTGCTGTAACCTTTTTTGACAGTTCTTCTTTAATATTTCAGTGGAAATGCATAGTGAGAGCAGAAATTTYACCTCAAAAAACCTACAAGGAAAACTTGACATCTTTGGATAATCTAAAAATGTTTGGGGCCGATCAAGCATTGCCGTCTTAAGTATCCACACAAWGGGGATTTGCTCCTGGTATTTCGGTTGGAATGTGTGGTTCCACAAAAATCCAAATAATTGTTTTTTAAATGTTCTCAGTCTCAAGGAGTTCTTTCTAGTTTTGCTCTCTTGGGAAGTTTCTCATGTAAGATGACTGAAAAAGCCATGTAGCCATGCTTCATTATTTAGAGTGTCTTTTTAGAGACAAAAATTAAAGCTGGATCACGTCCTTGGATAACACAGCTGAACTTAATTTCTGTCCATGGGAATCACATGCATGTATTAACCAATGTAGCACTTGTTCCTCAAGGCAAAAGTCAGGCGTATAAATATATCTTTCATGTTATAARTGACTKAGGAACTTGGAAAACTGCTAATTGGTCGTAATAAAGATTAAGTAAATAAATTTTGAAAAATCATTGGAAAATTCAATCCAAATTGTGGAGGTTTTAGTGTTTGAAGTGATGTAGTTSAAATAACTGACTCCATTAACAATGGTGTTTGAGAAACTAGGAATGTGGGAATACACCTAAACAAAATTTGGAGTGGAAAAGCATAATATTCCTAATACTCCAAAAAGGTAAAAGGTAAAACAAGGAATGTAGGCAGGTATAGACCTGTAAAATTAACATTTATCACTAAAATGATGGGCAGCTATTAAGAGGGAAGGTGAATACTTAGAGTATCAAAATAGCCACAGGGTAGGACCTAAGGCTAAGCCATATTCTACAGATCAAACTTCTTTTTGTTAGTATTATTAAAAATACGTTGTCTTGAAGGATACGTAGCATGAAATAGCTTTAAATCCTGAAGCATAACACAAGAAAAAGATAAACCTAATGTACAAAAGACTTGATTTAGAGGTTTTTAAAATAGAAAGAAAAATACCATTGTAACTAGAATTGGGAAGAGCTTTATTGTATAATATAAAATGTTGCATATCAGAGAAAAAGCTGCCTTATCATCAGCTTTCCTGTAATCACGTTGGTAGCAGGACAAYATTGTAAGCTTTGCCTAGAATATATTTACAATTTGCAGGCAGATTTATGTTTTAAAAAAACCCAAACAAACACAAAAAAAAATTCCCATAAAACCCCAAGGACTGGGGAGCAGGGTAAAAAGCCCCAAAAGTTAAACAAATTCAACCTGAGAGGGTAAGAAGCATATTGACCCATTTTAAATATGTCAGGAATTTAGAAGATTAATGAAATGCATAATCCTGCCTGTGGATTTCAAAGTAGATGTGTTTCTACCATTCGTCTATTTACTCGTATTCATTATTTTTTAACACAATAGAACAAGCTAAGTTTAAACTAAAATAAACCTAAGAAGGTCTAGTTCAACATCTTGTAGAAATTAGTGGAATGCCATTAATTCTAAAAGCTTCATACACACTGAAAGTTGTGATCAAATTGTCACTAAAGCATTCTGTTTGTTGTTAGTGTCACAGCAGTCAGGTACCCTGTGCTCGTATTCTGAGGATAAAGCATGGGGAAGCAGCGTTCAGTGTTTAAACTGGCAGATACTCATGGATAATCAACAGCAGAGGGAGGTTTAAAAAAAAAAAAGAAGGAAAAACTCCCAAACTTTCAGCTCTCATTCATTACTGTCTTAGAAGGGCAAACGATTCCTGTTAATTAATCTATCCATTAAAACTGTGCTGAATTATAGATTGCTTAGTTTACAACAGGCTGGAAAAAGCCTCTCTTTTTCGGTATAAAGAGCTACATTTAAATGAGAGTTCYTGGAAAAGGTGATGAATAATATCTGCATTTCATTTACTTCTGCTCCAAACTGTCCTGGCTACATTGTCAGAGCTCTAAGAGATGATTTATCCACTCTTTGGCTGTTGCCTGAGATTCTACCCATAGTCTGAATATTCAAGGGCTAACAATAGTTTTCGGCCCACACTTCTTGTGAAGATATTCAGGTCACCACTTTGAAATGATAAAATATTGCCCATGCATCCCATTGGCTCTGGCTCATAGCTTTTTACAGAGTGCTGATACATCGCCCACTCTCAGCACYGACTGCGGCTAATTGGGAAATACATTAGCATTTGGCAGCTCACAGTTCTGCTCCCTTCTTATGATCTGGCTCATGGAATGTCCTTGCTTTCACTTTGCTTTGAATTGTAAATAGTAGAGGTTAAGTAGAAGTTAAATCTATTTCAGGTGAAGGTGTTGCCAGCGCTGGAAATTGCCTGGGGAGTAGTTTGCTATCATTTAGGGAGATAATGTGTGATCTGATGACTCAGGGTGCTCTTATTAAACCTTGACAGGGTTTTCATGACCTGAAGGTACTTTGGGACTCCACTTTGACCTTCATATGACCGATAAAGTTGATCTCAGCTTCTTTTTATTTTGATATTGTGATTATTACCTATACTTGCTGAACACTTGTCACCTGTGGATGCYGTATCTCTGCACAGAAATGAGTGATGCAGCACATGTGGGGATACACTGAGACTTCTTGATAGTTTGAGCTACTGCAGGTCACGGTAACCYCATGTTTATTTGAGTTAGTAGGAAGGAAGATGTGGCAATGCTGCTGCACAGACTGTACAGTTTCCCTATTATCCTTCAGAGACAGCTCTGAATGATAGTAACTTTATTTTTGAACCTAAAGATGTTTCCCAAAGTCTTCTGAAAAGATCATCTATATTTCCTTGTGGTGTTGCACTGAAATGAATTATAAGGATAATCCTAATCTCCTTTAATCAAGTAGAGAATTTGAGATATACCCAGACATATAGAACTGCTTTTGTCTGAGAGTTTTATAACTTTGCTTCACCAGCCATTTCAAGCATCAGCTTGTATTCGTCTTTTAGGAAGTATTTCTGCTCGTTTCACTAAAAGTTTTCAAGGTTTCCGGTTGATCACAGGGAGCCAGACAAAACCCTAACTAAAAATGGGGGAGAGTCAGTAACTGCTGATTCTTCTGTAATTCCTGTGAACAGATGGTTTGACTGTAAGGAATTATGCTATCACCTAGACTTTATTACTCAAAGAACAAAAGAAAATGCAGATAGACATATTTTGTTTCCTTTTGCTAAGCTGTGATCTGCAAAATTTTAATATGATTTTCTATGCTTTCTGCAGATACTTATAAGCAGTGAATGAGTTCTTTGCCGGGTCAGAGTTAATGTCTTCCATTTTATCCAGCAGTGAAAAACTAGAAAAATTACCAAATAAGCTCATTTTTTTCAGGGGTTTAAGAAATATATTCTGATTCAGGGGCCCAAAAACTTTAATTCTGAAAGTTGGCTTCATAAAATGTAATCGTAAGGATCAGATGAAGGACCTGTGGTTATAAGTCTGTATTTCATTTCGTCCGTTTTGTATAAGGTTTGTGGAATCTGTTTGATTTATGCATATTGTAATAGAATTATAATACGAATATACCCACCATTTGATGCCTTTGTATTTCATTGCCAGGGAAGTGTCACTTCCTGGATGGTCCCAAGCCTATGAAACAGTACCCAAATAAATGAAACTTCATTTCAATTGTAAGGATGAACAGTGGGGTTACAGAAATTCTTGCTTTAAATTTTCAAGGTATTTACAGCAGACATTAGACACTCGCAAAATTTTGAAGCTTTTAATCTGTTTTTGCTTACTACTGCATTGGACAAGCTGGTAGATTTTTGGTGGAGTGTTCTATATTGATTTTTCTGGATCTGGATCTACAATTCTGTTTACAAGGCTAAAGAACATTTCAGAAATTTTGAAATTGTGTGAGTTGCTTTCCTCCTTGGTATGATGTTTGTAGGAAAGGCAATTCAGACATCCAGCTGTACCAATGATTTTTGTTAATTGCTTGGCAATATACATTGAAAATTATTTGTATTTTTGCATGATAAGGATTTCATGGACCGTCTAGTGTATGTCTCCTTCCAGAAGGTTAGAGTAACTTTCTGTCCACCTTTCAGTCTGAAAATGCCATCTGAGTTGAGGGATCATCCAAACTCTTGCCTGTAGTTAGAATCATAGGATAATGAAGATTGGAAGGGACCTCTAGAGGTTGTCTAGACCCCCATCCTGCTCAAAGCAGGTCAAGCGAGACAAGGTAGGTCAGGGCAGTGTCCGGTCAAGTCCTACAGCACTTGATCTGCAGTCTGACAACTGCCAAATAGAGGGGAAGGATTTCATCCCTCAGGTTGCTGGTTATGCTCTTGCTGATTCAATGTAGGATGAGCTTTGCCTTTTCTGCTGCAAGTTTGATCACTGTTAGGGTGCAAAACATTGTGAGTTGGATTAAAGCCTTTCACTTTTACAGAAATGGTTTTAAACCTTTGGCCTTTCAGTTATTTCACATCTTCATGTTTAGATTTTGATATTCTGTATCAAGGACCCTACTAGACAAAAGTCTTTCAATCTTCYGAAGGTCAGGTGTATGACAGCACCAGTTTCTTCCTTCATTAAGTAAGAGAATGTTTATGGTCAAGCATTTTTAAAAGACAACCTGTACACCTAATGGATATATTTGCACTCTGCCCGTCCAAATAACCAGAATTTTAAAAATGCAACAGGAGCTGACTAGCAGGATAACTCAATTTTTATAGCAGAATACACGTGTGCTCKGTGGTTATATTTCAAATGCAGAAGGGGGCTGTGTTGTAACTCCAAATGCTTCCAGATGAGAAAAAAAAACTGATCTTCTTGGGAATTTTGCAAGCAAGTAGTTTACGGGAAAGGTAAGTGCTTTAAACTATACAAACAATACCCTAACTAAAAAGATTATAACTAATACAGTTAAATGTCATCAGAAAGGAAAGGCAGTGAAATTTGTTAGCTGAAACCACAAAACAASCAGTAAAGATCGTCGTACGTTTAGGAGTTGGTAATAACAAAATGATCAATAAGTGTTAGGCTCCAGTGTAACAGACACTCACTGTTCCCAAGTTCTTTATTGTCACTTAAAGAAGAGTTCCTCACTGAGGACCTCTAAGGTAAGTAATTTTCTATTCCTTTCAAGCAATGCAAACATATAGGTAGTATTCTTCCATTTTGTGGTCTCTGTCCACCTCTCAGGTTGTCACACTTTCAAGCGGTCAAATCCTGGGGGTCTGCACAGATTTACCAGACCTGCCTGGACCCAGAGGTGCTCTGTAGTAACTGACTTGGATCTGGTTTGAGCTCTCACACAGACTCTGATCTGCAGGCAGACACTCAAACATGAGACAGATGGTTCTATCACCTTGCTTGGAGACTTAAAGCAACATCCAAAGTCTTAGTAACTGACCTTTGTGTAAAAGCAGAAGAATATTTAGAAAATAAATTTTCCATGTATAATTATTTTGACATCAAAGTAAGAACAAAAGAAAAATAAGTAAGAACTCTAAATCAGAAGTTGTCAAATAGAAAATTTGGTTTTACAGTATTAAAACAGGAATGAATTATTTATTTATTACAATAGCCTGGTATGAAACCTGTCAAAAATCTGTAATGCGTAATGTTAACAAGTTTGGAAAAACTTGTAATTTTTCTATAATTCTTTGATTGCTGCATAAAAATTACGTTGGTGCCTAGTTATATTGAATGCCTTTTTGACCATGCCTGTGCCTTTTTCTGTTGAGTATTTTGCAAACAAATTATTTTTCTGTTAGCATCTATGGAGCTGTGCTAGCTCCGTTTTTTCAGACATCCCTGACTCTATTTAAAAACAATGATTTTTGGAAAAATCAGGGAAAGACTCTCTGGAAGAATCTGGTTAGAATAGACTACAAACACATTTGTAGTAATTCTCTTGCATTTTGTTTTTTCATTTCAGATGGAAAAGTGGGGGTTTGTTCACAAAGTCTTCAGCTCATATGTGTCATGCTTTATTTTTGCCATGTTCAARTTGAAAAAATGTTTCCAGTCCAAGCTCTTTGGAGAATTTTTCATTTTCAAAACCAGAGAATAGATGCCCGTTTTTTCCATGCTGAAAATGCAGGGGCAATGCTACACTAAGGGGTGCTCAGGACAAGTTGTGGATAGCCAGATGGTGTGGTCCATCCATTCTGCTTGCATATTCCAGTGTTGTCTTCTGTGCAGCTCAGCATTTATCATGTTTCAGAATTCAGTCGAGTTTTCTGTCTTGTGTTTTCCTGTTTATTGTACAAAGCATGGCAACCCTTTATGTTAGATTATTCTGTTGAGGCACACCGAGTGCTGTGTACTTTTTGAGACAGTCCAGTAGTGTGGTGTTGCATGATGAGTGGAAATTCAGGAAATTTTGAGGAGCAGAGTTAGATCAAGTAGTCCAAAATTTTCCCAGATTCTGTGGGAACAAGGCTAGATTTGTTTTCAGGTTTGCACTGCCAGGTTTGGGTTTTTCAGGTGTGATAACGTAGAAGTGATGTTATGATATTACGTAATATATTCTTAGTGTTTTTCATTTGTAGGGCATTTATTTTATATTTCAGTTTCGTTGATCATAATTACAGCCAAAAATAATAGTTTTAATAGAGGATCTGTCAGTGATCTGACAATGCACTTAACRTTTTCAACCACTTCACATTGTTTTATTTCTCTAACAAATACATCTGCTCACCCTGCTTCCAAAGAAATGGTGATTTTTAGGATCAAGTGCATGACAGGATTTTGTTACCATAGGAAGGCTACCATTATATTACATAGGAAGTATATTACAATGACAGCATATTATAGTCTTACTGTGGGCCTAAATATGCTACCAGTATGTCATTAGGGCAATTCCTCCTTCCTCTTCAAACTGATGAAGACATGATGGTAAATGTACACTTCTGCTGGCAGTGCTTCTGTATTAACCTCTTCTGCCAGGGCTTACACGTTCTCTCCTGCCTGACTGACAGAACTGCACCAAGAGAAAATTGTGGTCCTGACTTTTGTAATCTTTTCTTTAAAGAATTTTAAGGAATTTGTTAAAATGTTACGGTATCAGTCTATGTTCTCACTAATGAATAATCACACTGTTACATAAATCTTGATTATTTTATATGCAAACCTGGGACTGTTCTTGGGGCCATTTGTACAGTTTTGACTTTTTTTTCTTGATTCAAACATGTATCTCTTTGCAGTGTAAAAATAAAGGTTAGTCACCCCCATAATTATTACTCAAAATCTAATTTATTGGTAATACACAAAAATCCCCCAGTAGAAACAGGTGGAMTTTTCCTCACATTAACAGTAAAGATTGCATTCCTCAAGAATTGTTGAGGAGATTCTCTGGGACTTATTTTTCAGGTTCTTTCTGCTCTGTATTAGAGCATCTCTCTGGCCCTCTTGTCTGCTCTTTTATTGATTACTTCCTTACAACTTAAGATGATATTATAATGCTTCTTATTACTCATATTTAAATTCCTTTGTTCTCAGCCGCTCTCAAATCATTAGTAAGAAGTGGTTTTCAGCTAGTTTTTCAGCGTGAATCTATTCCTTTGTTAGAACTGGAAGAATTGGTTGCTCATATTTTTTTCTGATTTCTTACGTCTAGTGTACCAAATTGCTAGGCAGTAACTGCAACTGAGTGTTTCTTCTTTCTTACTGACATTTTCACTACATTTGGTTTTAACAAGTGTTCATCTTTTCACTGGTAAATCGTTAGTTCCTTTTGCTTTCTTGAGAGGTCACTAAGTAGTTTAAAACAGTTCTATGATTGCAATCGGGCAGGTTTTCTAAAATACACRTTACTGTGTGTAAACTCAAATTAGCATGTGTATATATAATATTCTCCCTGTGCAACATGCCTCAAAAAATCTGGCTTAATTTGAGGCTGCCCAACAGGTTTTGTGCTGTCATGTTGCACATCACATCTCTCAGTAGTTTCATCAGGTTCACAGTAACTACTGTTACTTCTTCAGTTCCTCTTAATCTCCTCATCTCACTGGTATTTTGTGTGGCACTCTTGTCTTACATCCAGCATAGTTCTCTTTCTTTTTTTTAGGCAGTTTGTGGGGTGCACATGGCACTGAATGGTGCGGGTGTTTTGTAATGGGAACAGCTAAAGAATTTTTAATTCATGTGGGTAGGGCCATGGGCCCAGACAAAGGCGGACAACCACCAACTGCACTTAGAAGCAGCACATGGAGAACATTAGAGAATTTTATGTCATGAACTTCTCTTTTAAATATTTTAGTACATCTTACATACAATGTGTTACCAGCTGCTTTTTTAAACCAATAGAGTTAAATCAGTATGAAATGGACTAAAGGGGTAATCTGCTATGATTATTTCCAATGGCTTGCATGAGCTTCACGTTTTTGAATTAATGGTCAGAATAGCTACAAACTGAGCCCTGGCCATTTAGTTCATTATCCACAGAGAGGAGAAAAGGCTGCTCCCCTGGCATAGTGGGATGGCTCTTGCACAGTCTGGAGACTGCTTCAAGGATAAGCTCCACTAAACCTGGATGCATATATAGTGCATTAGTGTGGTACTTGCTGAAGGGACCCAGGAGCACTAGAGAGGATGATGCCAATTCCCTTGACTTCATGGGCAGGGGCAGCAGCACCTATGGGAAGGAGTAGGAGGCAATGGCAAATGCAGTTGTAGAAGAGAGAAGAGGTATTTTGTGCAGTATTTTCTTCTCCAACAACTCTTCTTTGCCTCCTCCAGAAGAAGAGAGAGTTAGGAGCTGTTGCACTGTTGTGTCGATAGCACTGAGCAATCTCTGCACTGCTGCTTAAGTACCAACATTAACATCTCCAATATCAACTGGTGCTCTGGATCAATTAAGAGTTCTGAGCTGAGAAAAGCCCCAGTGACCATGTTACAAAAGCAGTAATCCAGCAAGGACAAAAGTTGAGAAGTTGCTCTTCCTTACAAATCAAAGAAAGCTGGAAAAAAGCTGTGTTTTCACAAGCCTCCTGTATGTGTTCTTTGGGGTGATTGGAAGACATCTGTCATGGCAAAGGAGAATCAGGTGACTCAGGCCTCACAGGGCTACTAAATCATTGCAGTCATTCTGACAAAAGCTGAGTGTGAGCAATCTCGTTCTCTCTTAGAAAGTACATTGAAGAAAACTACATTTTTTTCCTTGTCACTTTTCTTGCACGCTTCATCTTTTTTCAGACAATGCGGTAAGGAACTCTTTCCTAAATAGTACATAGCCTTTCTTTAGAAATGTTTTGTATTACTGAGCTTATCACATTAAAAAAAGTGAGAAATTAATTTTTAAATACACACATAGAATCTTCTCATAGATTTGAGTGGTCTTTATCTGCTGGATTCTTCTCAGTTTCTCCACAAAAAAATGTTGCAGTCATGTTTCCTATAATTATCTTACTCTTTGTACAATGTCTTTGTTTTTACTAAGGCTTGAAGACCTGCATTGCTTCTTGTTGTATGCATTTTAAAAATAATTGTATCTAATTAGAGGAACAGAASAGTGTTAAAATACAGACAAGTTGGTAGCTGATCGCTAAAATCCTTCTTCTGCTCATTGTTGAAGCACCCACTAGCATTTCAYCAACTTCAGTACTTGAAGGGATATCCCTACAGCTTCCAGGATGAGGCATGGTTTTTCTTTTTTTCCTCTACTCAGGAACTGGCTTTGCTTATTCAGAAAGGCACTGTCAAAACAGCTAAAGGGATTTAGGTGCCCAGATCCTAATGATTCTTCGATGTGGGCCTTCGAAGGTAACTGAGACAAGCCAGCACACTAAGAGAAACACAGCAGCATTTCTCTTAAAAACTGTGGCATAGTAACAGAGGTTTAGATGTATGTGGCCATTCTGTACGATGTTCAGGGGAAAGGACTCACAAATGTTGTTGATGTTTCTATAGAATATGATTCTTTTTCACTCTGTTATGTTCCTCACCACCTCCTAGGATTCTCCCTGGAGGTAATTAGATATCATGCTGAAACACCTTCACACAAACTGAATTTTGAAGACAGGAAGCAGCTGGATGAGGATGTTTCTGTTACTGAGGTTGAACAGTCAGCCTGTGTCCTTGAACAAAGCCCCCGATCTCAAAGGACTTTCAGCTGAAATATAGGAATAGTTGCAGCAAATTCTGGAAAATTTCCTAACTAAAAATGGAATGAGTCATTCACATCAGTTTTATGTCTGCTGTTAGCTCAGTTAATAGCCGTGTATTAAGGAAACATGATAAGAATCATGGAAGTTGTGTCTCCTACAGAGCTATTTCATTATGCAGTACAGATACTAAATTACGTTCTAATCTCTAATTCTGAACATTTTTTTCCAATTTTGCTCGTTAAGACTGAACTGCTCTCACATGGAAAGGACATGACTTGCACATTTGAAGACTACATATAATACCACACTATACACTGTATTCAGTGTAGAACCTGAATGTAGAGTCTGAATATAGAAACAGCTTTTCATAATGTACAGTGGTGCTATCGTGGCATGGTAACCAAGAAATAAATTTATCTTGCTACAGTGACATTCATCCTTTCCTTGGATACAGTTAATGGAATATGATACTTAAATACAGAATCTTAAAGACTAAGCTAATTCTCAGATATAAATAACCTGACATTTAAAATTAGGGCAGAAACTCCAAGCTTGTCCCTACCTATAGTATTAAGCTTTTAGTGTTTTGAATAAAATACTCAATGTATTTTCATGAGTCTGAACTTTTGTTTTGCTTATTACCTGCTGTTTTCTTAAAATAACCTGCTGACCAAAAATAATTCAATTATACCTGGGTGTGTTTCCTTTCATATGCTGAAGGGAAAATGGTGTTGAGTAATTCTCATGTTGCCTTGCCCAGCATGAGAGGAAGAAGAATATAATGTGAATGCTTTACAGTCCAGTCCAGTTCTGAACTCTGATCTAAGCCCTGATCAGTGAATGTTGTGGTTTGAAGACTTGTTGGCAAAGTGACAAAGAACAGACAAATGTAGTAAGAATTTGAAGCCGCCATGTTTTGTTTCTCACCCCATTAGACAGCAACATATGCTCTGCTGATTGACCATAGCCTCTAGCAGGGGTYCAGGATCTTAGCCTCATTTCTTTAGATCTGTAGCAGACAAATCAATTGTTCAGCAGTCAGTTTCCTTAGAAGTAAAATAAATGTGTGGCATATAAAGAATAAAATACATAGTAATATTATGGCTAGTTTTAAAATGATCTCAAATAGTGGCCTGTTTCATGCAGCTTTGAGTCAGGGAGGGAAGATGTCTAGCTCTGAATTGTACTCTGTAGTAAATTGTACTTGCAGTTCTTTACGAGAGCAAAAAGGAAAGAAAATRTTCAAATTGACTTGCTGTCTCTTAGGAGACACAACATCGGGGTGACAGTGTTACCAGCAGTACCTTGGGAATTGCCTGGGTGCATAGGTCAGCAAAATGTTGTGGGATCTGCAGCTCTAAAAACATGCACCAGTTCTATGTCCCTTGGGGTTTTTTTTTTTTCAAACTATACCTTAAAAATATGGTGMGTTATTTTTTCCATATACGTGATGGGCTGGTAAAACAAATAAGTAGTTATTCTCAGAAGATTTGATTTAACCCATTCTTAAATATCAGAACATGCATCTCTCCTCCATTCTGAATCTTTGGGAGCTGACACTTTACCTAGCACTTGTTGCATTCACTTTCCAGATCACGTGAATGGTCACTGTACCAGCCCAACATCGCAGAGCTGCAGTTCAGGCAAACGACTTTCCAGTGCGGATGTGTCGAGAGCAAACCGCCGAGGGCCCGGCAGGCCCCCCTTCAGGAAAGCCCAGTCTGCAGCCTGCATGGAGATTTCTCTCCCAGTCACCACAGAAGGTGGGTGGCAATGAATATTTTGCCAGGTATTTGTGAATTCCTCAGTGGGTCTGAAAGGGAATAAGTTTAGCAGGATCCTTGTCCTGCTCATTGGCCTGAACTAAGGTTTTAAACTATGATAGGCAATCAGCAACACCATGACCCTAATCCTCTGTCTTGTCAGGAGCATTTGTAACCTAACCTGCCCACCTGCAGAGGTGTCTGCACCACAGTTACAGCTGGAACCAGGACCCCCTAATTTCTGCAAATGTTAATGAAGACAGAGCAAGGGGAATTATATCACTAAGAGTGTCTRAATTTTGTATTTTTAGGTGCAAATTTTTGCAAGTACCTTGGTTGTTAGTGGCAAATTGCTAGAATCTTTGATTTTTTTTTTACCTTTATGAGAACATAAAATAGCAAGTTTTTTCCTCCACATTAATTATTGATTATGGACACAACCCTTTCACCTAGCTGTCTTTATGCCTCACACAAATATGGTAAGTACCATTGACATATAATAGCTCCTGATGGAAAATACACCACTGTCACAGTACTGCTGTGTTTTTCTTCATCCTGTGTAGTACCAAACTCTTCTGGAATTCTTGCACGCAGATACTGCTACAATATCAACACTACTTGTACCTGCCAAGGCCACARTACTACCTAATTATTTTATGCTGCTTTTCTTTTTCACTCCCATCCTCCCAGAGTAAATAGGGTCACTGGCAGGCAGAAGCCACAGCCCCCTAAGGTCCCATTGACTCTTGTGTACAAAACATTTAGTAATACAGTGATACTTTTGATGGTATGATGTTGCTTTCTGCATATCTGTATCATAAAAGATTCACTTTCTGTCATTCATCACTATTTATAATACCTATCAAGTTTAATATAAAAACATATCTCTTTTAGAGATAATCACCTAATTTCCTTTCRGGCTCAAGAAGTAAATTAAATTAAGTGACGCAAAAAATCCCTATTTAAAAGCATCACTTTAATAGTATTAAAACTTTTAGTAAAGTCAGTGAAACAACTGTTGCAAGAGCGAGCCAGACAATCTTCAGAGTATTTTATATCAGCATGTGATATGATGGAGCATGGTTTGAATTTGTCCTTGGGTGTGTGGGTTTATGTACAAGTGACCTTTCAGCAGGTCTATTGACTAAAATAATTTTCTGGTTATCTGTATTCTCTCAGAAAAGCAAAGCCATCTGTCCAGCTTGTCTAAACTATTTTTTAGTTGGTGGTATTAGTCTTTTGACTTCTAGCTCTACTACCTGATCTGTCTGGAATGGCTGACATTCCACTGTTCCTCATGTATCTTGAATTTCTAGACACACTGTTTTGTCAAGTGGTTTGATGTATTTCTAAAGGCTTTTCTACTAAATAATATGGTGGAATCCTGGGAAGATTCTTTGTCTGGGTGAGGGAGAAGGAAGATGAGAAGTTAAAAGGTTTGAGAAAGAATATACTGAGAATAAGAATCCTCTCTCTAATGTGAAACTGKCTTTGATCAAAACCTTCTGGTTGAGCTGTTCCAAAATAAAATTTAAAAATCCTCTCTCTGCTAAGAATTTATTGGCTACTTAGGAGCATATGCTGCAAAAAACAATAGATGTATTCCCAAGAAATTATTGCCTTTATTTTTATATTCTTATGTGGTGAGTCAAGATACATATTTTATGTCCTTACTAGAAAGGCAGCACTTAAGGTCAGAATATGGTAGGATTTTATTATTCTACCTGAGCAGAATTTTGATTAGAGTTTGCTATCTCAGTCATGTTTAAAGTCTTTGTGTGGGGGTAAATGGTTCTTCCCTTTTTTAAGCCTGTCTCCAAGGCACTGATAATACTTGGAGATTTTTTTTTTTAATAATGCTTCCAGTTTTTGCTCTTTACAACCTCTTCTATATGATTTGATTAAAAAGATAATACATTTTGGTAAGTAATCATAAGGTATCTATTAGAATAATAAATTAATCTTCTCTCCTCACACTGGATTTCAAAATCTACTTGTTTAAATCTGACCTTCTGGTACAATAGGAACTGTATTTCCAGCATTTTCATCAAGTCTATTTTCAAGCAACTTTCACACCATAAATTCTTCTGACTTCATTCCAGTGAGCTGATTGTCAAGATTTTGCTGACTCTCACCTCTTTGCTGTGCAGAAGGATTCCTGATATAGACAAACATTTTTGAAGAATGTCTTTGCAATGATGAATCATAGGAAGAAAATGGACAAGAGGTGTCTTGTTTTCTGCTGGTTGAAATATTGCAAACTGCTCAGGTTCATAAAGTGCTGATATTTCTTCCATACTCACAGAAGAATAATTCAAAAGTAGCAGAGGAGTGGTGCATCATTACTGTTACTGCCTAAACCTATGGGTTTCCCAGTATCATCATCATCCTCTTTTATGCTGCTTAAAGTGTTCCATGTTGCCCTTTAGTATCTTCTGCTTTCATAAATGCAGTACTCTCATGGCTGTAGTAAAATATTCTGTAGTTGCTCAGTATTCTATGTCTAATTTTAGCAAGAAATTAGAGCCTTACAAGTTCTTAATAGCATATTATTATGTATAGGGAAGAGATTTTTTACGTTGAGGGTGGTGGAACACTGGAACAGGTTGCCCACAGAAGTGGTGGATGCCCCATCTCTGGTAGTGCTCAAGGTCAGATTGGACAGGGCCCTGAGCAACCTGATTTAGTGGAAGCTGTCCCTGTTCATTGCAGGTGGGTTGGAACTTGATGATCTGTAAAGATYCCAGTGCAAAATATTCTATGATTCCGTGATTATTAATTCTAAACAATCTTGTTCTCACATATGTTCGACTAAGCTGTTTCTTTCTTGCAATAATGTAAGAATTTATTGGCATTGTAAACAAACCCAGAAATACAGGAAATTCCATTGCTGAGCTTCTAAAGCCTAAACTTCTTCAAGTCCTTTTTGACCAGAAGTTTTTGAGATTTCAGGAGTTAGTGATTATATTTCTTTGATAAGACTTTCTTGCACAGCATATGAACTACATTTTTTATTATAGAGTTAACATTGTGCTCTTAAATATCAACAGTAATAAAAAATACACCTGAATGCAAATTATTCTGAGTCAAGAAAGTCCTTACAGAGATTCTGACCCGTGATAACATTTTATAGAATGGGAATGTGTTTTGTCTCCAAGCTTAGTGGATTTCCTTAAGGGCTGTAGCCATTTGCACTGCTCTTGCTTTGCTCCAGCTCTGGGCTCTGACTATGCACCCAATTTTTTCTGCAGGTCCTCACAGAAACACTGAAATAGGGATTATATTAAACTTTTGTGTAGCTTCTTGGGGGAAATGTGTGGCCCAACTGGTTTGCCTTCTATCCTGTGGCACAGATTCAAAATAGTCCATCTCAGCTTAAGAGCTAATATCATACTTGTTACACCTGCAGAGATCCCAACCTTATCAAGAATTGCAGTGTAGATTAATAGACCCCAAACATCTGCTCCTTTGCTGCACAGGAAAACAAAAYAACTATTTTTGTTGAATTTTTAAGTGTAATTTTAGATTAAAGAAAACACTGAATTAAAAAAAAAGTGACATTAAAGAATAAAAATAAAATTGCAGTGGGAGGGAGCTTAGTATGGTTGTGCTTGTATAGCTGGTGGGTACRTGGAAGTGTGCACAGATGCATGTGCTGGCACACATTTCTCCTTGCTTTGTGTGTTATGAGAAATCCTTCAGATTTGATACTTCGTGGTTATTGGGTTTGGGTTTTTTCAAACAGACTGCTTTTTTATTCCCCTTTACATAGCTTTTAACTAGTCCAGCTTAATCACCTTGTACTCGACAGGCCGGTTAGGTCTTGGTGCTACAAAATTGCCTCTGAACTAGGAATCCTAGGAAGGTTTTGGTGTATATTGTAATTTTCTTGGAATGCTAAGAACAGAGTCTTTGAATTTGCTTTAGCTTTTCTTTAAAACAAGTTAGTTTCACCACTTAGCTTTTCATTAACTCTTTTGATTATATGTAGTTAAAATTTGATACAGAGCACTTGAATTGAAATTCAAGTTAATTCAAGTCACTGTGAGCTGGCAAAATGAACCACTCGAGTATTTAGTTATTATTTTTAATAACCTTATGAAAATTCTATGGCAATTACAACACAATTTCCGTTTTAACAGATCCAGTATACTTTTATGCTTCAAGTTTGTCTTCTGTGTCTGTATATGTATAGAATGACTACARTTGTTGGGGGAATAAGTTGTTTTGTCATTTGCATGGTTTTGTCCAATTTGTTTTAGCAAGTGCACAGTATTTGGTATATACTATACAATTTAAACTTCGTTCTTTCATCAAAAGTATTTGTGAGAATTGCCATTAAAAAAAAAGCCTTATAGGTAGCCTGACGGAAACTTCCAGATAAGTTCGATGTGCAGTAGTCATGGTCTTGAAATATGATACTGAGTAGTTATCTTAGAAAAAAGTCCACTGCCTGAGGAACCAGACTCACCTGGTGTCATGCTGAGCATTGCAATGTTTTCTATGTAACTTATATAAAATTTATATCATTTTTCTCTTGTCGGTTATGACTGTGCTGTTAAGTTGTCTCCAACAGTGCTGTATCCATAACACATTGGACTTTTTTGYACCGCATGAGTAAATGTGACCATGAGGTTTCCTTCCCGTGTGGCAAGGTGGGGGTAGAAGAGGGAGGTTTCTGTTTTTATCACTGGCTCCTTTTTTTTCTTGGGTCTGTTGGGTCTGAAGCCCACATGTGGATATGAGGTAAGTAATGATGGCCTAGAAGACGGTTGGTGTAGTTTTTAAGGTAGTACTTCCTAGACCTCCAAGGAAACAGAGAAAGAGCCTGGTTACTTGATCTAGAAAAATACTGGGGAAAAAAAGCACAAAATTATTCAAATGCATGGCAAGGTACTGCAGAGAGGAAGGGAATAGTCAGCTGTCTGTGTCTCTTGAGAAAAGGACAGAACATAAATTACCAAGGCAGAAGCCTGACTTAAGAAAGACAGTTGGGGATTCATTTTGATCACAAGGGTAGTTAACTGCAGAAATTAATTCTCTGAGGAGGTTATTGCTTCTCTGGCAGGTTTTCAGAACAGCTTATGTTCTCCAGCACATTCCCTTCGCCAGTATTCTCCGTGTTGCGGAGTGGATCATTTCTGGTAAACTTCCTTGCCCAAGCAGCCAAGCCAAACTGACACTTACCTGATCCACTGGGCATGTCCCAGCAGTCCTGGGGCCAGACTTCACGAGGCCCCTAAATGCCATGGCTTTTCTTATCTGGGCTTTCATAGGAGATGGAAAAGCCCTTGGCTTGATTTTTTAATTTTTTTTGTAAGTTATTGTGGTATTGGTTCTGCTTGCAAGTCATTTCAATTTTGAAGTTTTTTTACCATCAGCATAATTGGTAAGACCAGTATAATAGGAATTAACTTAGAGACACTATGGTAAAACCACAGTCCCCACTAACTGTTCAGTTTGTCACCGCACTTCTTGTCTGTGCAGAGGAGCAGATAAAAATGTTGCAGAGAAGACTCGTTCTATATCTAGAAAGTGTGTTTCTTACTGCAGAAAGCTTTACTCAAATAAAAAAAAAGAAGTTGTTCTTAGGAAGCTGAAATTATTTTTTCCTATATTTAGAAAAATCACAGCACTTCTGGTCTCATGGGCACTGCAAACTCAAAGATTTCTGAACGGCAAATTCTGCACGGCTTTAATAAAACATTTGGCAGCAAAAAAAGCAAATATTTCAAGAAAGGATATTGTAGCATCTTCTGTAAGGTTTTTGTATACCTTTGAAAGTATTCAGTTGGAACACTGAACTGTAAGATCCATAGCTTATTCCTGGAGGAATATAATTGTTTCCAGCAGTGATTTATCCGTAGTGTTAAGTTCTATTTCAGTTATGGTGGAGGTGAGTGTGTGTGTGCTTGTTTACTGCTGTAGGTAAAATAAAAAGCTTCTCTCTTCTGCTTCGTCTTAGAAAGGAGGTGTAGAGATATTTTAAAGGTGAGCAAGGGTCAAAGCCTGGTCTGCCAGATGCGCCAAATATACAGATATATTTGTAATACAGATGCACCAAAAACAATGGCAACTGGTCCTGTGAGTAAGTATTCAGTCCACCTACCTCAATCC
The DNA here is from genome assembly GCA_018881555.1 of Amblyornis subalaris. Classification (NCBI taxonomy): domain Eukaryota; kingdom Metazoa; phylum Chordata; class Aves; order Passeriformes; family Ptilonorhynchidae; genus Amblyornis; species Amblyornis subalaris. The sequence goes on from JACAXG010000058.1 coordinate 4,033,833, forward strand.
ATCTCTGTAGGATGAAGTGTGAGAGTGCTTCTGAGAGTGGATCTCCTAACCAAATAGATGGGGCCTGCCAGTTGCCCAGGAAGTCTGCTAGAGGACATGCACAAGAAGTAGGTTCCTACAGCAAGATGGAGCCCAGTTTCTAGATACTAACAATGGGGTTCAAATTCCCTAGAACACATTAGGATTTTATGTTAGGTCCACAGTAAATAAAAGATAGGACCAGAAGGGCTGGAAACCCTAGTCTGGCCTCTGAGCYGAGTGTCATAACCATCAGGGGCTCAGCTTCCAGGGGAGATGTGAAGAATGMTATACCTCTTTATACCTCGAGGCCACAGATGCAGGATGGATGGATGGATGGATGGAGCCAGTCCTCTTAGGCTGATCTGTGCCCACAGCCTCCAATTTTCTGCTGAGCTCTACAGTCACTAGGCTGCAAAAAGCCAGTGTTGCTGTTACCGCTTCGACTGAACCATAATCTTTACCGGAGCTGGTTTCCCTCAGAGGTTTAAATGGAGTTTAAGTGTGTCTCTGCCTAAATCTGGTTACAACAGAGCTTGCAATGCCCTCTGTCCCTGGAAAAAGAAGTGGGAGGAGGTTGTTGAAGAAGTGAGGTGCCTTGCGAAAGAGCATGTCTAATGGCTAGGAAAGGCCTGGGAAGAAATGGAGAAGAGCCTTGCATGGATGCATGTGAGCTGCTGATGCATGAAGTGCAACTCTGTTGAGCTAGATGCAGTTCATGTTTGGTTTTTCCTTGGAGTATATGTTCTGTTAGGTTCTACTAGGATCAACTTGATTTCTTAAAAGAATCTGCAAATTTTCCTTGTTTTTAAAACAACCAACTCAATGAAAATTTTGTTGTTCTTACAGTCACTGAATGTCTAGTCAGTTTTAATTTAAATAATAATTTGATTCCAGGTGAAGCTAATTTCACACTCTACTCTAGGCATGTTGAATTTGAGGATGAGTTATGCACTGCATGCTCAAATTTAGCATTTTTTCCTTGCTAACAATCACTTCAGATCAACATAAAGTGTTTTGCTACATGCATGGTCACTTCCCTCTTCCACTCCCAGTGCCCCTGGAGGTGCAGGCTTTGTGGATCTCGGAACCGTCACCCTAATGGCATGAGGCTGAGGTCCCCAGCASCATGGGTGGCCCAGGTGAGAAAGGTGTAGAGGCAGCAATGTTGCCGTGCCTTGGCTTCATCATCTATGATGCCTTTTGTCTCTGCCTTGTTCTTGAGTACTTCCACATACGAAAGATTTACAAGTTATTCTTTCCTGAACCATCAGTGTTATGAAAGACACTTCAGCAGAATGGATAGTTTAGGTCGGAGTTTAAATTCTAGAGAATTGTGATGTCTTTGATTAAAAAACATATGTCCAAGCTTATAATCTATATCCAAATKGAGCTCTTAGGGATCTTAATGTGAACACAGTTTGCTTGTTTAAGAGAAGTGATTAATACAATTAAATATGGAAGTTTTATAGATTCTTACTGTAAAGATCTTCTGCATTTTTATATTTCTATAAAAATGCTTCTTTCTACTTCCTTTTCAATATGAAGAATAGTTCTGCCTTCACAGTTCCCTTCTGTTTTTAAAACTTGCTGGACTAAAACCTAAGCCTGAACTTTATTATATTCTGGGGAAATATCAAAATAAAGATCCAAGTCTGGTGATTTGAATCTGTTTTCTCTTTCAGGCCTTTATTTGCCACCATTTCCATCAGTCTTGTGTCAGTGGGAATTCCATGAAGCCRTTCAGGTTACACTGCTTTAATTGTAGCAACTTCAGGGCAGTACTTTTCAGAACTTTTTCCAGGGAGGGTCAAGCATCCCACAACTGTGAGCTCCGTGTGAGCACAGACAGCCACCCTGGTTGGAATGCTCTGAAAGCAGCATATCCACAGGTTTTTCAGCATAGTTTTAGAGAAACTTATTTGAGTTGATCTGGTAGGAAAATTATTCACAGTAACATTCCATATTATTATCACATTGTTTGTGCTTAAAACAACTGCTGCTGCTTTCTAGTGGGTTATGTGAAATGCAGTTTTAGAGTGGTGCTATTAAAATGTGTTTGAAGCTGGTTTTATAGCCAAGCAAACATGCAGTGTTCTTAAATGTGTGAAAACCCTGCAGGGTTACCTCCTGCCCCTTTATCCTCTGTATTGCTGAAGCATTGCCATCAGTACCATGGTTTGGTCTCTGTGTCTCTGTGATGTTACTGTGTGCAAATTCATGTTGGAAGTATAATTTCTTTACTGTATATTTCCACTGACATTCAGAGCTTTGCATGCTTTCCTGACTATATAATTTTAAAAGTGACAGATTTCTCTTAAATTTTAAGATGATGGTCTTAAACTGGCAAATGTTTTAAATAGTTCCATTGGCTTCTGTTAGGTTTGATATTTGGGATTAAAACATTCAGAGGTCTCCAAGTGAGGAGAATATAAACCATTTAACTTTTTTTTTCAGAATATATTGATTCCCATGTTAAAAAGATCAATCTTTGTCTATATTTCATAAGCAGATCAATTACTTATTAGTTTAAAACCAGGAAAGGACCTATAAATAGTATCCAAGACACTGACAGTCAATTGCAAAACTCTTCAGTAATGAATGTAAACATTTGCAGTGAAAATGTTGATCTTTGTCACCTGTAGATTTTGGTTTTTTTCATTCCTAATAACAAGTGATATTTTTCGTGATTCCTAACTTCATAAAGAAAATCACTTTATGCTTCTGTGTTGGTGCTATCTCCACTGTTTTAGAAAAATCACAGTGACAATTTCCCGGAAGATGTGATAGGTGAGAATGTGTTCCCCTTAAAAAGCTTTTGGTGCAGCTGAGAATAGACAAGTCAGAACATTCCCCTGAACATGGCATACATTTTTTTTTTAATTCCATGGGAAAGTGAGGAAATTCTGGCTTTATTTCTGCTAAGCAAAAGGAATTTAAAAGAAAAAAAAGATCTCTGCAACCTCAGCTCTGTACAGGTGGCAGTTGAAACACATGGAATCATTTACTCAAATTATCTTTCAAAATCAGAAAACCCCTAAACCCTAAATTAAATCTTCCCATAGACACCAGTGCACTGCAGCAGGACCCTCTGTCAGGCAAGGAAGGGGCTGGGACAACAACTTGCTCAGGGCTGCTTTCATATAAATGCCATGATGATGTTTGGCTCAGTTGTTCCTGTCCTTTTGCAGTGCATATGCCTTTATAGCAGTGGGTTACATTCCCAGTGCTCCAGCACTTAGATGGAATCAGTACATCCTCACACAACGAGTGTCACTGCACTGCTCCCGCACAGATGAACAAAGGTGAGGCACAAAAGCACCAGCTTCCTTTATAACCTGCACCGTCATTGAAGTGTCCTGTGTGTTTCTGTCGGTGAGGTGAGGAGCAAGTTAGAGGTTCTGTGGTTGCTTTTAAATCAGGCGGCTTCCGTTTGTATGCTGCTGGCTCGTCACTCAAATTTAACAACCAATCCAGTGTCACAAAGGAAGTTGGTTCCTGCATCTCCATCTGCAGCTCATTAATCCAAACCATGCATAGCACAGGGCTGAATGAAAACATTTTGAAGAGAGCAGGGCTACTATTAGGAGGGTAGTGGTGTTAATTTTGTGTGGCCTTAACCCATGGAAAGGAGCTTTTTGAAATGCTGACTGCAGGTAATGTTTTTGCTCAGAGCTGTTCATCATCCAACAGCCTGAAGAGCAGCATCTCCCCAGCTGCAGTCACTAGTTAGCTCTCAGGAGCCACTAGATCCCTCTGGTGGTGCTCTCTGCTGCCAGCTGCAGAAACAGCCTGGAGACCTACTTGGGAAAAGAGAAGAGCCAAGAAATCCAGGTCTGCAAGAGGAAGTGGAGAAAGGACATGGTGGTCTGACAGGGCTGTGTGGGAGCCAGTGGATTCTGGGAGTTGGATACGTGCCTCTCAGAGAAAAGGGAATACTGGGCTTCCTCAAAGCAGGAGGCAATCTAGAGACAGGAGCACATTTATGAGACAGTGTCATGTAGGAGGATGTTCTCAGGAGGAGGAGGAAAAGATGGAAACTCCTGAGGAGCTTTTCACAGGTGAATGTCGTATCCCCTTGCTGAAACACAGAGTCCAAATCAACTTTGGTCTACGTCACAAGGAAGTGGTCCTAGTTCAGACTCCTGCAGAAAGATGTTTTAGATGACATTCGTGCTACACTCATTATGCAGAGCAGGAAAAGGAAAATATAAGAGAAAACCTGGAATACGGTGGCTGGGTTAAGGATTGCTGCAGATTGACAGGCCAACTTTGAGAAGAGAGGATGTCAGTTTAAGATATAACAATCATAATAGCAAAGGATATGGCACATTTTTAAAATTTCCTTGGGAAAGTGCTTTTGTGTTTCTCTGGGATACAATGGAGTGGTTTCTAGAAAAAGAATTTGGGGTACAATCTCTTTGAGAAAGGAGTCCCAGGGAACAAGCCTTAACTAAATTTTATCCTGAAATCTAGGAAGAGGAGAGATTTCTACCTTGCTTTAGAGCAAGCCAATAAAGTCACATAGCGAGTGCAGCCTTTGTTGTTCAGATGACATCAAATTTTTGCATATGTCTTGCAGGTCTTTAGAATTTCAGTTTGAGTAGTGTATTTAATAGAAAATGGCACAGTATGTTCCCAAAAGTGTCCTAAAGATTATATCTGTTAGTGTCAGTTTTGCAGAGATGTATTAGTTAACTGTACTGCACAGGAGTGAGGAACATTTCTTGTTAATTTAGGGAGGGAGAAAGCTTGATGACACATGCAAATGGCACATCATATATTTTAAGTCCTGTGTATGTCGCCTACACTAACTTTCAACATCTTTCTTAGCTTAAGCACCACCATATTTGAATTCTATGTGACTATGATATTAATACACCTGTTAAAGAGAAAATTAATTACATAATAACATTTTTTTTAMAGATTAGGTACCCTTTGGGAGGAAAAAAAAAAATTTATATATATACACACATATATATGGAGCCCTGATGATCTTCTGCCTTGAAATTACTGTCCTCCTTTCTTTACCTGGCAGCTGTCAGTGCTTAGGAAAGAGCTGGGCCAACAAGTCCCCTGCAGGAGGAGTACAGAGTGCTTGGGATTATGGGAGACAGTAATTCTCAAGGTATTAGCAGCTGTGTTTGTAGATGTGCCAACAATCCCAATTTATGCAGCTACATGGAGCAGTGCTGAGACAGAACTGGAGAGCTACAACAGTGCCTACATGAAAGTGAAAATATGGCGAGAGCAGTGCTTGGAAGTTCAAGTAGAATAAGCTTCTCTTCCATGAGAGTGGGACTGAAGTGCCAGGGACAGCTGTCCTGTGAAGCTCCTGTTTGACAAGTTACAGATGCCCTCAAAGGACAGAAGGTGGCCCAAGTGTGAAAGAGCAGCAGGAGAATCTGCCCCCATCCCCATGTGCCAACATTTAAGGCAGCAGCAGTTAACACTTGGTGTGGTTCCAACAGTGCGTTGCCCTGGTTCTCTCCACTCTCCCCTGGGGAATTGCAGTGAAGGGATGACTTTGCACTGAGGCATTTGGGTAGGGGAACACAATGCTGCAATTTGTTGTCTGAGAAAGAGATTGACTGGCAAAGCTGCTGCTCTGGTGGAGCACAGGAACCAGATACGTAATATGCGGCTTAGCTCGGTTTTAAGCTGGAGTATGTGAGAAAGTAATTTTCTGATTTTATTCTTCAACCGTGGCAAAAAGTATTCCTCTTTTTAGACACTGCTATTGGCTCTGAAGAGATGACTCTTCTGTGCTATATGAAGGACAATATCCTACCAGATACAGATCTGCTTCATAATGATGAGTTCAGGAGCAAGACCTTTATCTCAGGTCTAGTAGCTTCAGCTATTTCTCCACTTCCAGACCCTCCTGGTCAGTTACTACTGTTGCGGAAGAGCATGCAGGGTTTCCAGTGATCTGATCCCATCTTTGACTGCAGGTTGTTAAACAGCAGCACTCGTATAAATTGTTTTGCAAAGACTGTGCTAGCAACCAGCCCTATTCCCATCTTCCCTCTGGCTCCTTGACTCTTCGGGAACTTTTTAGTCTCACTCTGCCTTACAGTCTCCAGTGTGTTGCCTCCAACAGTTCCTGCTAATGGCAGGAGCCCCCTCACACAGCTTTGTGCTTCCTGCCTGGCACTAGGCAAAGCAAAGCAGAGATCCTTAGCCCTACAGCACTCAGGTCCTGTTCATTGCTACCTCTCTCTGAAAAGCTCAGAAGGAGTCTCTGTACCTGTGTACTTGCAGTGGGGAGAGCACAGCTCTGTCTCCAGCTGGCTCTCCATGTTGCTTGCTAAAGCTGAGGCAGTGCCAGCTCACTCTGCAGTTGTTGCCAAGGGCACAGAGCAGGTTCCTCACTTCACTCCTTGGGAAGCCAGAGTCGATTTATACCCTGAGATGTTTTGGACACCAGGCTCAATTTAGCAATGGGTGTCTTTTCCCCAGAAAGCAGTTATTAATATCTTCACAATAAACGATGGCTGTGAATGCAGTGCTAAAACATCCTAGTGATGGCAGCAAGAGCAGAGAAAGGGACATGTGCTCTGAAGTTGGTAATGGCATCTCCCTTCATGTCCTGCAGCAGTGAGATACATGGATTAATTCTAAATGCATTGGTAACATATGGGTCTAAAATTATTTTGTGCTATTTAGAACAAGTCCTTTGAGCTAAGGCTGTTGTAAATTCTAATTAGTCTATGCTAATCTCCATAATAAGCAGCTATTTCTAATGCAGATCTAACTGATGAGGTCTGACAGCCTTTTCCACACTTATTTATACACTGGCAGCAAGCTGGTATCATGCTAGTGTCAGAATGTTTGCTCAGGTTAAGAAAACTTTATTTTCTGTACTCTACAGGGAGTTTGTATTTGCTGCAGGCTTGCACCTGTTCCCGGAATACCAATTTATGCCTGTTTGCCTATATTTATTTATGCAGAAAATAGGGAAAACTCCTTCAGCCGCTCCCGAAGCTCCAGCGTGTCCAGTATCGACAGGGACTCAAAGGAGGCAATTACAGCTTTGTACTTCATGGAGTCCTTTGCCCGAAAGAATGACTCTGCTGTCTCCTCCTGTCTCTGGGTTGGAACTGGCCTCGGAATGGTCATAATCCTCTCCCTTAATCTGCCTGCTAGTGATGATTTACGGCAGTCAGAGCCAGTCATGGTGTCACCAAGTGGTAAGAGTGCAGCTCTTTTCCTGTTTCTTATCTGTCTTGGTACGACGGGGGAATAACTGCATGATTTTTTATGGTCTTTGGGGCAGATATTTCTCAGCAAATCAAGCAACGGTCACTCACTGCATGGAGGGTGCACAGGTAAAGATGCTCATGAGGGACCCTCAGCTTCATGGATTGAGATGCTTTGGTTGTGTTAGTTCCAAAGACTGCCTTGTGCAATGGGCAGTTGTATGTTTCTTGTGAGGACAGGGAAAATAGCAGAGTTCCTTCATATTGTGAAATTACAGTCCTGTTTACAATTCTGTCTGGGATTCTGCAAACAGTTTGGCTGTCTTACTACCAGAAAGCTGCAGAGAAGCAGAAGGGAGTTCAGGAAAGGAAACAAAGACGTTGGCAGGTTGCTGTACCAGGAGAGATCCTTGGCTGAGTGAGTGACAGATGGTGTAGCAGAGAGAACATAGGGCTGGAGGTCAGGTCTGAGGAGAGACATTATGTGCTTTAAAAATGGACGAAAAATGGGGAATGCACAGGAATAGAGGTTTCCCACCCCCACTTTGTTTAGAAAAACAGTGCTGGAAGGTCACCAGACTTAGAGCAACTTTACCGCTGGGGAATAAATATTCTACTATTATAATGTAAAGATAAACAACAGGCTATCTTTGTGGTCTTCAACAGCATGTGTTATATCCATTATTGTAGATATCAGCTGCCTGAGACTTCATCAGTACGGGCAGTCTGTTTGTTCACCTTCTTGTATGGTCAAAAAGAACCGTAGCTGGGTTAATGTGTGTGCTGTGTTTACAAAAGCTGARTGCCAGCTGTGCTGACAACCAGTCTGATGGTTGTGCCAATGTCAGTGAGAGGAAATTCTGTTCTGCAGGCACCATCCTGACACTGAAAGGAGCCGTGCTGACCTTCGCGTGCTTGGACTGCATGGGGACACTGACACATCGGCCCTATGAAGTATGGAGGGACCCACACAGTGCTGATGAGGGTGAAAAAACAAGGAAAAGGAAACTTGTCATGCATTCCCCTTCCTCCTCCCAGGATATGGGTGATCATCAATTTGCAGTCATTTGTTCAGAAAAACAAGCCAAAGTCTTCTCATTGCCTTCCCAAACATGTCTTTATGTCCACAACATCACCGAAACGTCCTTTTTATTGCGAGCAGATGTGGTCACCCTCTGTAACAGCGTCTGTCTGGCGTGCTTTTGTGCTAATGGGCACATCATGACACTGAGGTACTTATCTAACTAATCTTGTGGCAAAACTAAGTAAAGAGGTGGCACAGTGTTGTCATATTCCACTTGTGTTTGCTGCAGAGTGCCTGATGCTCTGCATTAACTCCCTGGTGGGTGCATTTAATTCCCTGCCTCGACGCAGCCATACCTGTTCCTTGGGCTGTCTCCATGTGGGGAGTTAAGCCAGGCACACAACAAAGTGAGCTCCTTTTTTTATAGTAATTTCCTACCCATAACTGTTGATAGCTGGTGACTTTTAACTATCATAAAAGAAAGCCCTGATCATTTTGCTCAGTTATGGTGGGTCGGGTATAGAGAAGCATAGAACTTGGCCATAGAAAGAGTACTGTTTATTCTGTGTGAAGTACCAAATCCCACTCTTGCCATTTCTGAAGATTTTCTGATCAGAGCACTTGATTTCCCTTCCTTGTCCCCTCCCCCAGGGAGCTGACTGTGCAGCAGCCCTGTAGTTGTACCCTCACCTTGCTGCACCCCATTTCCCTGGCCAGGCCATTTAAATTTTGGAAAGTGCTGTCCAAAACAGCAAACCATGGGAAGCTGGAGAACAAAGGTGATGCTGGAGCCTTTGTCAGCAGGGTGGAAGGAGGGCCCTGCCAGGCCATTTCCTGCAAATGTCTGTGTGGTAACTGTGGTAGGCCACATGCACATCCCAAATCCAGACAGTGGCAGAAGCTTTAGGGTCATTGAGGCAAGGCAGCTGAAACTTCTCCATGCAAGCAAAGAAAGTAYGATGGGAAGACAGCATGTTTATGGCAGAATTTTTCAGCTTAGAGCTGCACTTTAGCTGTTTCAGTTATGAAAAGCATAAACTGAAGTCTTGGTTTAAAATGMAGGCTCAGAGCAGGGGTACCATGTGTGGCAGCTGGTGACTAACCTGGGAATCTGCTTCTCCTCAGCTTGCCCAGCCTTCGCCCACTGCTGGACATCAACTATTTGCCTGTCACAGACATGAGGATAGCACGGACCTTTTGTTTCACTAATGAGGGGCAGGCTTTGTATCTGAGCTCTCCCACAGAGATCCAGCGCCTGACATACAGCCAGGAGATGTGTGACAACCTGCAGGTAGGGCTCACACCTCACTTGGGTGCCTGTGTGTGGGAGGGCCTCACTCRTCAGGGGTAAATTGCCACTGCTAAGGACAGTGCTGCAGGGGCAGGACAGATCCGTTCCTCTCCACTTGCCCTGACTGATGCCAGAGCAACAAAGAGAGGTCGGCAGCTCTGTTGTTCTTTGGGCTTTTTCATGCACTGTCACCTGTACCTGTGCAAAAAGTCTTTACAGTGTTAGATGTGGGCTGGTTTGGTTTAGGGTTTTTTTACAATGAAAATGCAAATGAAAATGTCATTTACTGGAGAAGGAGTTATGAGAGGTTACAGGGAGAAACATGAGTAATAAAAGGGAAAAAAAAGTGGGGGGGGGGAATAAGTTCTAAGTTATATAATTAGCAGTGAACTAGGATGGAAGTATAAAAGAAATAGTCCTGCCAGCACTCATTATGCCCTAGGGAATAACATGTGCTGAGCTGCTCAACTCACATCACAGCACTCAAGTCTGAAGTCTGTCTCAAGTCTGAAAAAGCCCTATGAGGAGCAAGCATTGCACACCAGCTTTTGTGCACCAAAGAAGAGATTATTTTGCAAAGCACCAATTTTAAAATAATCAAAAGATTTGACCAATGTATCTTAGACTGTGGATCTGCAACAAAAGGCTGGGACAAGCTAGTTTTTTTTTTTTTTTTTACTAGCCTTAATAGCATCATGCAACTACCAAGCAAAGGGAAACAGCCCTTGCTTCTCTGTGCTGCTGGGCTATGGCTGCTTTTCTCTTGGCTCTTATGCAAGAAAAGGTTTGCACAGTCGTTATGTGTGTACAAAAAGCAGATGACGCAGTATCACCTGCTGCCTAGGAAAACAAAGCTGGGCTGCATGAGAGCCTCCACTCAGGCTCCAAGGGCTGCAGTAATTTTTCTCCCCAGAGCAGGTGACTGTGCAGAGGAGCAGTAGGTGTGAGTCACAGCGCTGTCCTAGCACTCAGCCCCCAGGAGTGCTCTGTGCGGCACAGCAGCTGTATCTGCCTGCTGAGGCTGGGTGAGCAAGCACAGAGCTGAGCAGCAGGGCAGCAACTGTTTCCAGTGCACACAGACCCACTGGTTTCAAACACTAATGGGCATGCACGCTTTCTTCATCAGTTTTATTCCAGAGAGCTGGCTTTTCCTGGTACTGCTGCAAATAAATCTGAGCCCGAGGTTTGTTTGGGTCGGCTGCTCCAAGGTGCAACACCAGAGCAGTGCCTTCAGCAGATGGGCTTATTTAGCATTACTGATGGCACAGGAATGGGGTGGGGGAAGGTTGGATGGAAGGTAATGGACTTTCTTTAAAAAGAAAAAAATCAACTAAACAACAAACCACCAAACTCTCTGAACTGCTGGCAAGCACTGGACTCAGGTGTGCTATAAAAGAAAGCAGAGTGACTGCCCAGCTTGGCTGGGTAATCACTAAAGCAAAATACATAATAAACAACAAATTGTTTATTCGATTATAGTGTCACCTCTGCTGTTTCTAAGCAAAATGTGACCTTATCACTGGTATTTTCATTCTGTATTAATTGCAATTTTTTTTCCCCTGGTAACAAACATGGGACTGGGCAGTGACAAACCAAATCCCTTTGAAGGCATGAGTGAATCTAGTTAGCCCAAGAATTTGCCTGTCAGAAACCACCAATGTTAACTACAGTATAACTACACAACAGACTCTTTTAAGTTCATTAGATCCCAGTGCATGTGGCTTGTTAGTGCAAATGAAGAAAACACTTAGAAATGCTTTCACTTCACTTTTTTACATGGAACTTCTGGCTTTGCCTAGGACATGCTTGGGGATTTGTTTACTCCTGTGGAAACACCAGAAGCCCAAAACAGAGGCTTTCTGAAAGGACTTTTTGGAGGAAGTGGGCAAGCTTTTGACAGAGAGGAGCTTTGTGAGTAATTTGTTGTTGTTTTGGTTTTGGGGGTTTTTTTGGCAGAAATTCTTTCTCAAGATCCCCTGCCCTTGTCATCTAGGAATGGAGTACAGAGGATTTAGATCACTGATAAAAAGAGAAAGTTGACATAGTGAAGGAAGGGGAGGGTCCTTGGTTGCCATCCCATAATTCCTTTGCCTTGGCAGTTTCTTTTGAGCAACCGAGTGGGGGGCACACGACTGTACTGTAGATGTGATGGTGACAGAGGAAAGTCTTCCACATATGCCATGTGCCCATCAAATGACACCACGGCAAGGCTGCAGCTCCAGGCTGGGAAGCACTGACAGAGCCAGGCCAGGAGCTCATCCCTGTCTGCCTGTCTGTCCATTTCTCCTTCGCAGTTGGCGAGGCCACGGCAGGAAAAGCCTCTCGCAGCCTCGCCCAGCACATCCCTGGATCAGGCGGGATTGAGGGCGTGAGAGGAGCCGCAGGAGGAGTCATTGGGGACCTGACTCGCGCACGCATTGCCCTGGACGAGCGGGGACAGAAGCTGGGCGAGCTGGATGAAAGGACTGCCAGCATGATGGCCAGCGCAGAGGCGTTTTCCAAACATGCACACGAGGTAGGGGCCCTGGCACCACACCCCTGGAACTAGGAACCACCTGCAACCCAGCCTTTGGTTCCCTTTGGGAAAGCCAAGTGCGGGTCCCTCCCTTCAGCTAGTCATGTTGTTGGAGGTGTTCTCGTATCAACTGGCACGACATTCCTCCTGCTCCCAAACAATCAGAATGCCAAAAATAAACTGCCATTGCACACCCCTTCCTTTCACATTTACTGAAATAAGCATCCATTTTTAAGCCTCTGAATTTAGAACATGGAACTTCTCATCTCACCTTTCTCACTAATTCATTGTGATTTGTTTTTTATAAGCCACTTAATGCAGCACAGCTATGCAATAGGGCAGAAAACAGGTAGGTGGATGTGTTCACAGGAACCTTTACAGATCTTACTGGGAAGAGGAGAACATTGCTAGTACAGTCCTGTGGTACAGTTGTATAGAATAGGGCTTGCCAGGAATAGACAGCTTCTGTGCTTGGAGCTGGAAATGGAAAGCTCTTCCATCCCACGCTGTTAAGACTGGGAAAAATAAAGTCATTTTTCTTGAAGATAAAACAACATTCAAAGCATACTTCCCAAAATGCACGTTTTTCATGTAATGTACATCACATCTCTGGACAAGACTTTAATATTTTATTGGCTTTTGTAGGTGTGAGGCAAAAAGAACGTGTCCTGAAATGCAAGTTTATATATTCTACTATGCTTCATAGATAAGCATCTTTCTATAGGAGTAAAAAGCAACTTCCTTTAATTTTTGAAGAAGTAGTTAAAGCTCCTCAGGAAAAATCTTCTAACAAACAGCAATAGCAGCTAATGCTTTTTTTATGTAATAACTATGAAATTAAATATGAGATCTCAGTGGACTCAAGGCTTGCTGACACTGTTAGTGAAGTATTGCATTGCTCTTCCTTTTTTAATTCTGAAGTTTGTGACAGTTAATGGGCCTAGGTCAGGTGTGGCACCTCATATGCAGGCCGGTGTTTTATTGACATTTGTTTGGTTTTTTCCCATCTCTGTAGGTGATGCTCAAATATAAGGACAAAAAGTGGTACCAATTTTAGACTTTCAAAGAAGCTGCTTGTGGCTTTATTAAGAACACTGTTCAGGGAAGCAACATTTATTCCCAAATCTACCAGTCACTGGCCAGAGACAGTTTTTTCTCCTAGAAGATGTTTTCCTGTTACTATTATTGGATTCATCACAGAGAACGTCAAGGAGAAATTTTACAGACTGTGAGACGGAAGCTGGAATCGTGTGGGTCTTTCCAACAGTTGGCTCATGGAGTGGCCAATTTTTTTCCCAAAAGGAACTCAACCATCACTGTGGCATGTAGTTTTTCAGAAGCTGTAGGTATGAACTGTGGGGAGTGCGTGTGGTTAAAAATATTCTGTACAAACTCGAATGTTAATGCACTTATAAAACTTTGCATGACTAATTGCCATCTTAAAAAAAAAAAAGAGAAAAAGGAAGCATGTTGTGACCGAAGAAAAATGGGATTTATTTCTATTCTGAGCAAAAAAACCCCAAACCTTAAATGGCAAAAATCTTTATTTTTTAAGTGACATTATAAAAAGCCAGTACATTTCAAGCATGTTTGCTACTGTTCTCCACATAAAAATGAGTTGAGCTGCATTTTCTTATCTGCTGTTTATTTCCCTTGAAAAACCTTGCTTGAAATTAGTGCTCTTTGATTCCTACCAGAAGAATAAATAAATTCTAAATCCTATGCCCAAAACTTAAAGATTGTGCAGGTAGCTGGACAGGCACTACCTGAAATACCATTAAAACATGAGCATAGATGGTTTACTTGCRAGTCAGAGCACATGACACGTCATCCTAATCTATACTTTTAAACGTGCTCTAGATTCACCTCAGTTGTCCTTGAAGGGGGCCATGGCAGTTTTCATCCCTGTGGAGTCTGTATCACTTGGYTGCCTTATTGCTCAGTAGCAGGAGTAGAAAACCGGAAGGAAACCTCTTCTTCAGGTTAGGAAAGGCAAGATGGGAAACCACAGTCCTGTCAAACACTGCTCACAGAGGCTGCTTAGCAGCTTAAGTGCTCAGTTGAAATTATGTGAAGGGACCTGCACAGAAACCCCCAAAAAAACCTGTGAGAGAGAGAGAGATTAGAGCARCAACACTACAAGATGGGCCAGGGAGGAACATGGAGAACCATTGTCAGCATACATATATAACACATATATAAAGTGGCATCATGGGTGAGTGGCAATTTATTCTCTGCTCACACTGCTAAAAGTAATTTGCTTCTGCTTCAAAGTAGCCTGTTTGTTTTTGCAGTGAATGCTGCAGAAAACTCTGCAACCTGCAGCCACAGAAGAGAGCAGTAAGTTGAATCTATTGCCTGTCCACAAGAATGCTCCACCTTAGCTTGCAAGAGCCTCATTGCCACACAGGTCAACTCTTAGGTTAGAAATTTTTCCAAGATTGGCTTGGAAACAAGGCACTGAAGGATTGTTTTCATGTGCATGGACACAGTTTCAAATTAGAAAAAAGAAAGTGAGGAAAAGCTGGAAAAACAGCATTTAAAATTCTTCTATTCAAGAAGAGTAACATCCTCTGTCCCTTCAAGGAATCCTGATGGAGACAGGCACCATTCCACTCCTAACTAGACCTTTACTTCCCTGGTGTTTGTGTCATCCTAGTGTTCAGATGATCCCTCTCAAAGATATCTTTTCCGTATCCTTCCTTTATCTACAATAAAATGCAGCCCAGGAAGTTGTACCATCCAGAAGTCTGGCCTCACCCTCGGCCCTCTGCACAAGTTAAAGAGTTGGAAGAGATCTGAGGTGTTAAGTTTTAAATTCACGTTGTAGTACAACAGAATTTCATGCTTTACAGGATTTTTACATTTCCCTGTAGGCAGAATCAAAATGATGGCCCTAACAGGTCTAGGTCAACTTGGAATGAGACTCAACAAGTTTCTCCGGCACAGGAGAAACTGCTCTATGTTGTGAGAAACTTGTTGGGAAAGAGGTCAAAGCCCGAGCAGTGCCTGGGTTTCTGCTGAGAGCTGAGGAAGTGAAGTTGGCCATACCTCAAGAGGATTTCTGTGTGCATGTGTGTGTGTGTGTTTCAGGAAATGCCAAACTTGCCCCTCTGATGCCGACAGGAAAGGGGTTGGGGAATTCCCRCCAGTGGCTGGGTCACAGAAGTGACCACTTGTGCCTGTGAGGAAGCATAGCTCTAACCAGGCATCAAGAATGGGAAATAAAGAACAATATTGTAGCAATTTGATCTTCTGTTTAAACCTGTATTCACTGGGCCTGTGCTCTGGCCTATAACCCAAACCCACTGGTCTCTGGGCAACAAAATCATTTGGGGCAGCATTCAAATGTCCAGCATCCAGCTTAGTTTCCATTCTGCCCTGGTGTGTGGCAGCCAGAAGCAGCCCCATGGGCTGATGGGAACATTGAGGAAAATTTAAGAGCAACTTCTAACTGCTGATCACTGCAGCTCACCCAGAGAGAAAAGTGTCCTCAACAAGTCTTTTACACAAGGCCTGACTGCCTTTGGCTGCCAACAGTCTCTAGCTTAACACCAGGGTAAAAAAAACCTGCCAGTAGATTTCCATTTGCATTTTTATGCAACAGAGGAATGAGAATTTAGCAGCCCTCAACTTACAATTTTTCATAAACTTCTAAGCAACTTTTCTTTACTACTCCCCATCAGGTCACAGCTTTCCACTCTTACATATTTTACATATTTCCAGACAGTTACCAATTACTATTTCTGTTAAGTTCACCACTTGTGACTATAATTATCAATTTTCTTGTAGTCTGTAGAGATCTAAAAAGTTGTATATGTTTGTATATAGAACATTCTATATATATAATATATATATGTAATGTATATGTTGTATAAGTTTGTTAGTGCACTGTTAAATGCTTTCTATCAAGATTTACCATGTATGTGGAAAAAACCCATCACTTAAAAAGTTCAATGAGGGAGGAAAAACTCTTGCCTGGATGATTTATTGTGAAATGAGGGGGAGTGTGGGATTTTTGCAAGGCTTGCCCTGAACACTACCCAAGGCTGTCAGTGACAGGCATGAAGCTGCAGCATTCCCAGCAAGGAGCACAGCATCCGACTCTGAGAACGACTGTAGGACTGGGACAGGCTGGAGGAAAATCGAGGACACTGGCTGTCACTGGATATTGAAATCTTTCTGTGCTTTCACCCTTCCCACTCAGACAGCACCACCTCAAGCAAAATCCTAAGCTTAGATGTATCTTCAACATCACAACCCTCAGCTATAACAGGCCAGATTGACTGGAGATATTAGTTCAGTTTAGTGTTCTTTGTTCATTTAGATACCTTATTCCCTCACATTTTTCTTTCCAGGAGCTCTGTGATTGTGTCACAATCACATCTAAAACCAGATACACAGAACTTCCAACAGCACACACACCTTTGGGTTTGAGCAGATGTTTTTAATCTTATGTCTAGAGCTGTAGATAGACAGCAAAAATGCATTCAATTAGATTATTTCTAAGTCTGTAGAGTTGGCAAGTCTTCGATGAAGCACAAGCTGTTTTATTTATTAATAAAAAAAATTTAAATCCATTCCTAGAGCTTTAACTTAAGTTTCAAGTCTTGAATTAAAAGACATGACAATGGAAATTTTGAAAATCAGGTTTTGTTTTTTGTAATTACCTGGGAGTTTTTAAAGTTTTTTTACAGTTCTACAGTTCAACTATATACACCAATTAGTCATTCCCCACAGTACCAGAACATAGCTTGTTACACAAACGTGTAACAGAAATACTCTATTTACTACATCTATTGTATAAAATTATCACATAAAACCCCCTCTAACACAGTTTCTATTCATTTTCCAGAAACCCTTTCACACCACAGCATGTGCATTGTAATGCAGGTGGGCATAGAAACCTTTTTTTTTTTCAGTAGAAGATTAAAGAAGTGAAGAAATCACTGGAGCTTGAGAGCTGCATCCAACCTCAGGCCTCCTGCATTCGTGAACTGTGTGTGTTGTAGCACAGGCAAATCCCCAGTGTTTGGTTAATTATGCCCCTCAAATACCCTGGACCCCTCTCCATCCTTTTCCACAACCCAAAGGTGAATTCAAGCACAGCATATTTCAGTTTTGAGTGGGTTTTTTGCCTTGGAATGGTCTGGTAGGAGCACACTCTCTCTCATAAAGGAACTGCGTGTGGCCATTCATAGTCAACTCTTCCTCTTAGGTGTATAAGCAATAGTCACGTAAATGAGTGTTTCCATTCATGTGTTTTGTTTTGTGATTAAACCAACAAATCAAACATTGTACTTTTTTAAATAGCAGCAAATATTCAGATTCAGTGTCAAGGAAATGTGGACTGAATATGTGTGTGGTTTGTTAACGAGTCATTACCTGTCTCTCAGAACGAAGGCTAATCTGGGGTGAACCACACACTCCTGTGCTAACCATGTCCTGTTTCCACAGGTATCCTAAATCAGCATCACAAAACTAAGGCATCTTTAACTGAGGCTGTTTCGAGCCCCCAGTAACAACCAAAAAAAAAAAAGAAAAAAGGGAAAGAAAATAAAGGAGAGAATTGATACTAGTTGGTGTAGATCTCTTTTTTTCCAAACTCTACTTCTAGAGTCTTTATAGTATTTCAAAGGTGCATGGTTTGTGTAAAGCCCTTGGATGGAGTTTACACTACTCAATCATTCAGGAATACAAAAAAATGCAGTCCCAGTGGTTGCTGGGGGGGGAATGGCCACCTCCCTTCCTCCAGCAGCCCCTGTCAGGACAGAACCCATACCCGGCTGATGTTCCCATGCTTTATTGCAGAAAGCTCACGTGGAGCTCATAACTGCCGTACCAGGCCCCAGGAATATAACGAGCCTTGGACCTGGGCTTCCCAGCCAAACAAGAGCCCCCTTCCTGTCCCTCCCACTTCAGCGTGAATGCAGTCGCCCACAGGCTGAGCTCTCAGCAGGGCAGAAGTGAGCTTGTGTAAGGGCACTTCCCAACACCATGTTTGAGTTGCCTGGCCAGGAGAGGCTTAAAATGTCAGCCAAARGTGCTGAGCTCCCAGCTTGTCAGCTGTGTACAACTCTCTTCTTGATGAAATGCAAGGAGCATGGGAGAAAGGCGAAAGGACCAAACCAGCGCAGATTACCAGTGTCATTATTTGTCAGCTGCCTCTCACTGCTTCCAGTAGCCAGGGAGAAAAGGAAAGCTGCAGCAGAAAGAGCAAGGCAAAACAAGCTTGGGGTTTGCATGTGAGGAAAAGGACCAAGAGGCTGTAGCAAACAGCAAAGGCATCAGTTCCTGCTACCAMGGCTGGGCAAGCTCTGCCCCATACCAGTAGCCAGCTGAACCRAAATTTGAGTAATTTTGACCAGAAAGCAGATAGGAACCAGCCAGACCCGGGCTGCTCAGCAGCCCCAGGGGACAGGCTCTCCCTGTGAGGAGCTGGGTCCTGCAGGTTTACATCATGCAAAGACAAGGCACTCATGGTGACCACAGCTGTTTGTCAGGGCTGGATCCCAACCCGATTTCTTTTGGCAGGCAGACACCCACCTACTGGTGCAGGAGCGAGGCAAGGGCAGTGCAGGGCACAAGGCAGGACAGGGCTGCAGTAGCAATTCTGTGTGCACCAAAGGACAAGGCTGCCAACAGTTCTACCAAACAGAACTCTTACCCCTTCTGCGGCATTCATCTGTCCTTGTCTCAGGCTGTGCCAGCTGACAGGAGGCTGGAGCGGGCTGTGAAGAGACACACATAAACCAGCTGAGGAACAGAGAGCAAACACTATCAAATGCATCCCATCCTGACTACAAGGACACAGAGACTAACCTGCACTCAGGTTTTCAGGTTCTGAATTAATAAAAAGCCCGGTTTCCAACTAGACACAGGCCTCAGCCCATCAGAGGTGAGGGGAGAGGGGCCAATGGGCAAAAATAGGCAAGTAATGTGAGCAGCCAGGCTCCTTCTACCTCCTTCAGAAAACAACACATACCATTTTCTGCAATTCTGGACAGCATCTCTGCCTACCTGACCTAACCCCTCTTCTGCTTCCACTCCTCCGTCTCACTAAGAGCTAAAGTCTAATCAGAATTGACGAATGTTGATAGCAGCAATCAGACAAGAGCTCAGAGCCAGTCCTAGTAACATGACTCAAACACCACAGTGGCTACCTTTTATCTTCTCATTTGCTCTGAATTGCTGCTTAATTAAAATGAACCCATCAAGTTTGTTAGTCAAAATAAGTTTGGGTACACATTAATCCCTTTGTCATTTAGCATCACCTCCTTCTAGAGAGATGCTGAGAAATATATGCCAGATCCATCCTTTGGAAATTCTGAAGACAGTGTGTGGGAGGGAAATATTGTAATGTGCCACACAACCCAAATTACAGCAGCCACAGTGAGGCCTGAAATACAGCACAGGTGTGTCACCACAGGACACCCAGGGACAGGAAATCATTAGGCCCATGTGAATTGATAACGAGTCCAACCCAGCATCTCCACAAGCAGAGCACACAAATGGTCAGGCACCAGGGTGCCAAGGCTCAGATCTGTTAATAACAAAACCTTTAATAAACTAAGAAAAAAAMCAGCTTGTCAACCGAATGCTGCGGATAAAGAGCTCAGCCATCAGGTGACAGATGTCGTAGAAGGCCCCGGCACAGAGCAGGCAGGAAGAAAACAAAAAATCTCAATGTAAAGTGAAATACAGAACAGGGAAAAAGGCCAAGCCGGTGCTGAGAAGGGCAGTCCAGGCAGCCTTACCTGGTGCTCTGACTCGGTACCACGCATCCATTTTGCTGCACAACAGGCAGGTGGAGGCTCAGAGTCCAGGATGCAGCCTTTTATAGGGAGGCCCCATTAACACCTTTGAAAACTCCCTGTGTTCTCCAGCCCTCGGTGCCGGGTGCTTCTGATGTCAGGATAATGGCCCTGCCCAAAGTGCCGCATTTGAAGTTAACAAGCTCAAGCCCCTGCTCGGGCTGCTGAAAGCCAAGTGTGCATCCTCTCAGATCAGGCTGAAAAAGCAACTTCAAAAGTACACTGCYTAAAAAGGACCCAGCAGAAGTTCAGAAATGAAAGAATAATTAGGGGCTTGAAAACTTCTCACAGGAGGCAAGAATGGAAAGATGGAGATTGATTACATTAGGGAGCACCTGCAGAAAAAAGATATGATATAATAATTAGAGGCATAAGGAAGATGATGGGAAGCACTTGTCCTCCCTTTCTTGTAACATACAAGGGCTAGACAGATGAAACTTACAGAATTCAAGGTCAGGCATTGTATGAARTTAACAAAAGCAGCTGAACTTGTATAACCATCACAACTGTCTGGAAGGGAAACGAAAACATGTGATGTGAGAGTTAGCCAGACCAGAAGGTATTAGTGTGGAGAGTAATGCCAAATAGTGGCAGATTAATTCCCTGCAAGCTCCTTCTTTGCCCCTTCTTTTGAAGGATCTGATGCCGGCAGGACCAGCTCAGCCTGACAAGCTCAAACGCCCAGAAAAATCTTCTGCCTGATCATAGGGTCAGAGCCAAAGACACTGAGGCAAAGCATGGGGGAAATCTGAGCAGGTTTTAGTGGGGCTGCCACCAGGCAGGTGTGGCGCTTCCTTAGGAGAATGGTCTCTGACTGAAGAGCCACAGGTCACCCACCGCCGTGCAACGACTCCTCTCCCACACACCAGATCTCAAACACCAGCAAGGCTGCCACGTCAGCTGGCCAGACTGAGATGGTTTTTTTCTTCACAAAAATATGCATTGCCATTGAGTTTTTAACCAATTCATTGAGTTTCATTCTTTAAAATGTTTCTGCTGATGATTTTGTATTAACTCTAAGAGACTCCAAACAATATCCCCCTTGAGGACAGTTTGCAAGGTAGCAGATGAATTACAGCAGTCAGTCACCAAAATGCTTTMTTAAAAGTCAGAGGCCAACAAGCACAGGTTCCAGTGGCTGTGAACAYTGCACAGCTGCTCAGTGAGAAATCCAGCCAGCTGTAAAGCCACTTCAGCACCTGAGTGTCATCAGCAGAATCCAGTACAAGATAACCCTGGCAAAGGCCTGCAAAATTCTACATCAAGTGCAATCACAATGACTTTTTTTTGTCCTACACAATTACACACAATAACTGCCAAATTATGTTTGTGCTTTGTTTTAATAAAGTAATCCAGCTCATTTCATATGTAATAAATTCATTAGGCTTTGGGGGTTTGTACAAGATCAAGCATACTTTAACAGAATTCATTTAAATATCCTTCTTTTAACAATTAATAATTTCACAGTTTTGTAAACATGCTTGAGTGCTCTGAGCTCTGAAGGGTTTGGCTTGGTGAATTCATACCAGCTCCCACCACACGTTTCAGAAGGCAGCTCGTTATGCTGCCAGTAGAAGCACGACACAGGAGGATCACTCCGCCAGCAGGTGATCACAGGCCCTCGCCCTGCCCGGTCCATGGTGCCTTCTGCCTCCCCAGGCAGGAGAAAGCCACACTGCATTGTCAGAGCTCCATGTCCTGCAGGTCTCCCCAGCTGGGACCAATTTTCACTTTCACATTCAGTTTTACCGAGAGTTTGACGGCGTTTTCCATCTCGTGCTTCACGATCTGAGCGACCTACAAGAAAACATCAGGCATCAGACACACACACAACTTCAGTGCTCTGGTTTTCTGTCAATAGCTGGGGCAGACACCTGCAGTCCTCTCCTGCATTTATTTGCACTGACTTGCCACCAATGAGAATGCAACCAAATCCTGATTAGTGTTTATGAATGGAAAAACTGTATAAAGCCAGTGAGATTTTATGCAGCACAGTTGTGACCGGTTCTGCAGTGTTTAAGACTGCTTAGAAAAGAGGCCAAGATTAACTTTCTATTAAACACTTGAAAGTCCTGCAGAGTCTCGTCTTTCACTCAGCTGCGTAACTYACAGAGTCTGTTCTGAAAACTTCAATGTACTGAAAGCAAGACACCAAACAAATTTGCCAGAACCAAAGAATGGTGGCTCCTCCATGTTGTGCCAGTATGAGAAGCACTCTGTGAAACACAAATTACAAATCTCTTGGAAAGCAGGTCACAATCAAGGTGGCTGCTGCAAATACTGCCCAGATTCCCCCTCGCTATTTAATTAAGGTGATTCCTGCCCTCTAGTAAGCAGTTGTGGTAACTGTTCTCTGTCCTCCAAAAGTATTCCTAAGAAAACACTCATTTCAATACACAGTTAGGAGACCAGAAAATATTTCTTTCTGCAACTATTTAGATTACAAGAGACTGGATTTTTTTTTTCCTGACTGTAAACACCTGCCCTGGATAAAGGTACTTTCTTTCCTACCCCAAGACCCATGCAGAATCCAGCCTGTCCTGGACTGTGTTTTGGAATGAATCTTTCAATCCACACCCATCCCATGAACCTTTCCACTGCAGAGTGAAAAGAGACTTTGAAATTATGGAGATTCCTTAGCTGAGCTAGAAGCCATTCTGTCAGCAGAGGAACTATCCAAGCTTTCTGACCCTTCCATGCATTTTCATAATTTCCTCATAGGTACCCACCGTAGAAATTCCTCCATAGTTTTTGCTGGGGAATGGAGGAGGGGACTGGAGGAGATCAGAGCACAAGAGTTTACAACAGCATTAAGAACTAGGAGAAGATTTGTCTTGCAAACCCGTACACCCTTACATATTGCATTTCAAAATGATCTTGATAACCTAGAAAAATGCTTCGAAACAGGATGTAATTCAGCACAGACGAGTACAAAGTAGAAAGAAGCAGGGTAGAGAATTAGGACAGAAATAATCTACTGTTCAAAAATAGGATGAAAAATAACTGCCTGAGCAGGAAAAAAATGGGGTTATCAGAGATTAAAAACTGAACAGGGCTTAAGCAAGGCACATGGCTGTGAGAAAACAAGGAAATGAAATTCTAGAACATAGAAAACATTGCTTGCATGACACACAGTTCAATTTTCCACTCTATTCAGACCACTCCAGCCTTGATCAAGTTTGGGGCCCAGTATATGAAAAGAAACATGAACCATACAGAAAGGACATTCTCTGAAAATGGTCACAGGTCAAGCACACAGCACCAGCAAAGAACATCAGATTAGAGCTGCTGCACCTAAAACCAGGGACAGCAGCTGTGCTGCAGGGGAGACAGGAAAACCTGCTGGTTTAAGCAAATGCCCAGAAAATCTATGGACAGAAATACATCTGAAGGAAGTTAGAAAAGCTGGTAATAATTGCCCTTGAAGTTGTTAATGAAAAAATAGAATACAATAAATAATAAGCAAATCTACTTGTCTCCAGTTCTCCTGGGAACACCATGATAAACTGGAGTCAGTATCTAAAGACATAAAACCTATACTCAGGAGATTTCATTCATCTACAGAAAGAATATTAGGAGCCTCTTTGTCTCTAGAACAGCCTGCCTGGATTGAAGCAGCAGATGTCTAGACAAAGCTGGCAAAATTAGCAAAAGCTCGAGCTGAGATTGGAGAGAAAAATATTAAACCTTTTGTTTTTATTTAAATTTTTATAAATATATATATCTGTGTGTGCGTGTGCGCTCAGGCCAGTCAGTACTGCTGGAAGTGCTCTAAGACTAGGAGTTACTGCTTGCCATCAGGAAATGACCTTTTGTCATTAAAGGTATGCATGCACAGAAGTGGAAGAAAGATATCCCCAAGAAATGGAAGCACGGCCTGGGAGCCTTCCTGCATTTGTGCTCAGGACTTGGGAAACACTGAGCTGCCAACATCCAGTTAAAACACCTGCCACTGGCACCTCTGTGCCCAGGCACAGGAGTGCTTCAGGGAGGAAGGGCACACATACAGACACACACACACACGAAAGGTACCTAAAATCCACACAGCACATTCCTTGTGCCTACCACACTGCCAGCCAGCACCATAACACTCCTAGCAGGAAGACAAGTAGGTCGGGAATGAGGAAACATGTACCAAAAGGACAGAATCCTCCTTTTACCTACACAGAGCACAAACCACATGTTCTGAGTTAGGCAACAGAGTATAAACAGGGAGGCAAAAATACCTCCAGATGAGGAAACACTTCCCCCTACACCTGTCAACAATACTAAGCTAATTCACTCGTCAAGGCTCACAGAGAAGTTGCGTGAACTGCTGTTACAAGCAACAAAGCACACACTGAAAATGAACTTCAGCCATGGGGATGGCTTGAGTCTGAAAATCAAGAGATCAAGCATGCAAACATGTTTTTTCATCCAGCTAAACTTCGTTTTCACAGACATTTCAGCACCCAGGGAAAGGGGATCCAGGGAAGACAATGTGAGGTCCTAGAAGGAAGGTTTGTTTGAAATACTGTAATGCAGTAGAGAGCTGGAAAAGCAACTGCAGGGCTGTACCTGGATGACATCGTCCTCTGCAACTTCATAGAGGAGCTCATCATGCAGCTGGAGGATGAAGAAACCTCCACTGATGGGATGCAACATCCCTGCGTTCCTCTTCCTTGACAGCCTCCCTACACAGGTGAAGAGCAGAGCTGGTTAGTTTCTTGTACCAGAAACCTTTGACATTCCTAACACTGAGAAAAAGAACATGAGGAACTTTAAAATTAAAAAACCCATGCCTACAGACAAAACCACAAAACATTACTATTCTATCAATATTTGTACAGCTACTGAGGGAAAAACGTTAATGAAAAGTATTTTAGATATAAACAWTTCGGCCTTACATTGTAAAGATATGAATCAGAACAGAAACAAGAGACAGTTGTGTCTCCTGAACCATCTGTTTTAAAAGCAAATTTTAACAAAATCATGTCAAGTTTAATCAGGCGCCGGTTTACAACATTCTCTCTGGCAATGAATTAGGATTCTGCTTTTCTTCYACAAACACTTTAAAGGCTAGTTTAAAAAAGCAGTAAGCCTCCTGCAAAATGCAGTTTCTGAAGCTGTAGCTACTGAGTAAAACAGAGGAAAGAAAAAAAGAGCAGTTATKGAATAAACAAGTAAGCAGCTGACAAAACCAGGATCCTGGTAGGCCTTGCCTGACAAAACATAAA
Organism: Amblyornis subalaris; assembly: GCA_018881555.1. NCBI lineage: Eukaryota > Metazoa > Chordata > Aves > Passeriformes > Ptilonorhynchidae > Amblyornis > Amblyornis subalaris. The sequence continues at coordinate 4,058,913 of JACAXG010000058.1, forward strand.
ACTAACCCTTGCATGGTAAAAGCTGTTGGTTTTTTAAAATAAACAAACACAACCTCACACACACAGACTCAAAAGTTATTTATTTCTCAGGTTAGCTAACAGGAGGACTGCAGTTCACAGAAAGGGTTTCAAGGCATCAGCAGTTCCTCTCACAAGCCTCACACTGAAGCAGCAATGTTGAAGCAGCCACACGATGCAGGATGCTCCTCTGATGGCACAGGCATTTCCAGCTTGCTGAAAGAGAATTTCTTTCAGTTCTTGAAACACTCAGTATCAGAAGCAGGGAAAAAGTGTCACAAATGCATCTACTCGCCTCCCTACAACTACACTGGCCAGAAGGGCAGTAGCTTCTGCTCCTGGCAGGGGTGTGAAGATCTGCCAAGCGCATGCCTTCTACTCATAGCTGACCTCTGAATCTAGCCTCTCCAAAATAAACTCCCTGACATATTTTTAGAGGTTTGGCAATTAATTATTTAGTTTACAAATCAGACTCTTCACATTAACACAGCTTCATGTTTCAACTGAAGCATAAGAACTATCAAAGAAATAAAGATCTCCATGTCTTAAGTTGTCTTTCTAAAATATGGCTGATGAACAAAACACCATCTACATTATGCTAAAATAACGTCTTTGTGGCWTTCCTCTGGGAATGAGCACCCCAACACAGCTTTGCTATCTGCAGCCAGAAAAAATTTATGCTGATAAGTGCTTCATATAATGCTCTTACAGAGTCTATGTACATCAAATTCCAGCCAACAAATTCCAGACTTAATTCTAGCCAAAATATGTATTTTTGGAACCAGAAGTTGTCCCACTCAATCTTTTCACTGCCCCTGAAGCCACAGTGTCTGCTCAGTTTCTCCTCCTACTTTAGAACAATTCTTTGGTGGCATCACAGACCACATCACACGTGAACTCTCGCTGCCAACCTTTGCAAGATCTGCTCAGAGGTAACTGCAGTTTCTGTTCTGATCACAGCATTTGCTTTAGTTTGTGTGTTGAGCAGACATTCCTCCTCCTTCCTTATGACTTTTCTGCACATTAAACACAGACTTAACACTGCCAGGAAATAAAACATCTCCCACCCCTAGGCCCAAGGACACTAACTTTCTTCAGGCTTTTTTTTTTTTTAACATTAGTAACACTGAAAATCTCGCTCCAGTGYGCAAAGAAGAGGCAACCATACCGGTCTTACCTCCATGGAGGGAGCTTTCCAGATGTCCATGGGACTTGATCACAGAGGAGAAAGCTTCCAGGCGTCTCTGAATGTTCACAGTGGCTGTTTTGACAATATCTGCAGCAGATCCCTGAACAGTTGTATTCACAGCCTGTCGCTCTGCCTGAACAGAGAGAGTTGTTCTCATAACTCACCCCACAAAAATCAAACCCAGCATGTCACATGTACTTAMTTAAAAATAACAAATACATGGCCAAATACAGGCAGAGTAAAACTTCCAGATAAAGAGTTTCTYGTATCTGCCTGGAAGAAAGACACATTGTAGACTAGCTTCAGACACAAAATTTCCACAGGAGACAGGAGAAAATTCCACAAATTCAAAATTAATGAATATCTAGGGTAATAACTTGCAAGAGTCACMAGCCACAAGAAGGAGAAGTATATACACATGGTAACAGTTTCCAGAGGAGAGGAAAAATCTCATGATTAATCCAAGCACCACCAGACACTTCTGCCTATCTTCAAAGCCATCAGGGATGGACAACCAAAGGCAAGAAGCTGGGTTTCATGGACTAACAATCTGGTCTGCTACACTAAATCCTGACTGCCAGAGCATTACAGCTATGCAAAAACACACCGGACCACCATTTTTTTTCAACACAAGCAACTTCTCTAGTAATCCCCTCCTCAGACATGAAAATTGTATTCAAAGCTTCTTCTCTCTTTGGTTAGAGCTGAAACACATGCAAAAAATCATGAGGATGCTGAAATTAAAGTGAAGATACTTCATTAACTGGTCTTTACTATGATTTTAAAGAATAAATCAAAGTTGAACAGCAAATGCATCTACAAAGCTTCCTGCTGAAGTATTCCTCAGATCAAACTGTCCAATAATTTCAAAAGTTTTTTGAAAGCCTTCTTGTTTTCCTGTCAACTATTTGGAGTACAAACTCCCCTGCTTCCTCCCTCTTCTACTCTAGTTTTTAATTCCATGCAACCTGATCCAGCTTCCTACTTCCTCCCCACAGAAATGCACCAACACCTCTCTAGGAGTCAATTTACTCTTACTGAAGTAAAGTCTATGGCAGAAGTGTCCAAAACAATCTTGAAAAAAAAATAATGCTAGAGCAAAGGTGTATACTGAGAAAATATTTATCTAAGAAGTTAGAGCAATTTTCCTTTGAGGGAAAATAAGAAAAGGAACAAATACCCAAAAATATAGGATTTAAATGTCCCTTCTTGTTCAAGTGCTGACAGCATGTAACATACAAAGACTGCTGAGTGGGAGCAACTCAGCCTGAAGAGTTAAAGCCTATCACTGTGTGGAGGCTTTTTAAAATCGTGTCCATTGATTTCAATAAATTACTCACTCCAGTTCCAACGTGGGAGTTCTGAAGTGAGGTTAGCACAGTGATGACAGCTGCACACTCAGTCACAGAAGACTTACGTCAAACAGGCCATGACAAAAGCTCTGTTATTCAGAGAACAACAGAGGGAACAATGAACTAAGCAAGACATGAAAGGTCATGGCCAAGATGGCTCACAAACCTTGTAAAACTGCAGACATGGCTGTGCAAAGGAATCAGATATTTTAAAAATAAAATTTAAAAAAATAATTCAGGAAAAAAAAAGGGCACTGCAGTCAACATACATGAGCTTTACTGTAGGGATTTGGGTCTTTGATAGCTGGCAGGTACCGCCGTCTCCCCAGGATGGTCTGTACAAACCCATCCCTTCTGCAGCTACACACTGTCTCCCTCAAGAATTTCTGAACCCCTGTGAAAGAAAAGAGAAAGTTTTCTGTAATAGAGCTGGTGTTCTGTACTGACTTCTCAGTGGGGTCACTGAAAGCAGTCTGGGACAGCCAAGCAGCACAGAGGTAATCCTTTACATTTCCCAGACCCCATCAGTGGACAAAGGTACACGACCACTCATTCAGGCTGTTCCCAGCTCTGCTGCAAAGCCTATCAAGACTTTTGAAGCGGAAGAGAGAGCACAGTGTCAGGATATCTGGCTGTGCACAAGAAGGTGAGAAGTCCATTCTGCATAGTGCCCAGGCACAGAGGGTCATACATGTATTATTGGTAACAGAGAGGTCAGAACCTGGCCCAGCACTGGAAAGACTGGTAGTAGGAAAGGAGTAAATTGAAAGCAGAAGCCAGAGCCCTTGATACTTCAGGCTGCCTGACTTCAGACTGTGTCCCTTCAGATTCTACAATGAAAGAAACTCACCCACCCGCACTTCGCAAGGGAAAGAGCAAATCCACTAAGAGTGTTAAAAAGAAACTTAGGTCAAGGAAAGGTGAGACAGGGAAGAGTGAACTTGCACTGCAAGTTCAGGTAACAACTGTACTAAAGTGAGAAAAGTTAACTTCAGACAGTTTCTTTCCATGTTTACAAAATATAAAATGTAAAAAGAGCTATTCAAAATCAAGACTGACAACATTAGTCAATTCATTAGGTATGTCATTTAGCAGGTCAGCCTGGCAGCACATATCAGGTGCAAATCCATGAGAAGTGAAGTTACAAGGTAAGGTACACTGCAGTTTGTGTGTATGCACATGTACCGAGAGAGGGGAAGCAGGAAGTCTTTCCTAATGGTCAGGAAGGGGAGACTATTCAAAAATTAATGGAGACTACACGGACTCTCAATAGAAAACCATTTCTCAGCATCTGCCTCCTAAAGAAACAAACCCTAATCTTCAGAACATAATTTTCCAGCTCATTTTCAAGTTGTATGATTACAGTTAGCTGCCTCTTGTCCCATTTGCCCTCCATTGTTTTTCTGATTGCAGCTCTATTCTCTCTACAGCTTTCCTAAAAATTAACATGCTTCTTAGAAATGCAACAATGTCTTTTTAAAAACATGGGAGAGCTACACTGAGCAGCTGGATTTAAGAGAAATATGCAAAACAGTTTAAAACTCCATAAAAGCAGAAGACAAGCAGAAGAAAGAAATGGTTATATTTAAAAATTATATGCAGCATGGTCTAAATTTGTCACAGCATATCATTTGAAGCTGTGTGTTTTAATATGCAAAAGCGTGTTTCTCATTCAGAAAGTTAAGAGCTTTAAAATGACTCCTCAGGGCTTATTAATTAATTAAAATAACAACAAAATAATTAATGTTACAAGTAAACAACAAAGTCCTAAAGGTGAATAAAACCAGAGTAACGTAAAACATTACTGAGTATCAAACTGCTGTGTTCATGCACTGGACATTGTCAAAATGAAAAGCGTTTTCAAGAGATACGAGCAGTAGGTTGAGACAAATTTAGGATTTGAAGAGACATGGAGAGAAGGGAATTAAAGACAACAACCACTACCCAGCTCCCAAAAAGCCATATCCAAACCTGTGTATCTTGATTTGAAGGATTCGATATAATTGGCAGCTTCATTTTCATCAATCCCCATCTGCTCGCCTAAAGATTTTGCTCCTATTCCATAGATAATTCCATAGCAAATCTGCCAGAGGACAGGATGAAGAACCCCAACCGTGTGGTCAGCCATGCAAAAAAAGCAGAGCCAAAACAAAATGTTATTCACTGGAAGACAAGTGTATGGAAACAAGGGCAAGCATTCAAGAAGAGAGACCACATCTTGAGTCCAAGCCATCCATGCTGCTTTTCTCCACCCTCATGCCCCAAAACCCCAACAGCTCCAGTCAAAATGTAGCGACAGCAGGAGGACAGACAAGGCAACTACTGAACAATCATGGCTGAACTCAAACAGAAAAACATATCATTGTGACTCCACAATGTGTTGAACACTGAACCTTCCTACTCAGAAAACTGCTACTGAATTTTTTTCCTAAAATGACCTGCTTAGCTTGTTGCCTGGTCCTGTCCCCGACAGCTTCGGGATCAATCATTTTCCACTCTGCTGCGATGCTCTTAAAGACATCAGTACCACCATCCAAGGCTTGAATGAGGCGACAGTCACAAGACAAATGAGCAAGGATCCTCAGTTCCAGCTGAGAGTAATCAGCAGCCAAGATTAAGCCACCTGAAGTCAAGAAGTTACCAGAAGTCATTATGTCATAAATTACTCCAACATTCCACCCAACTTTCCAGCAAGAAGGACTGAACCTGTCTTTTATCTTCTGCTCTGAGAGTTTTTCACAGCAATTTCTATCAGACAAATTCTTGCCTGTTTCCCCAATGCTCAGGCCTGCCTGCATCCAGCCACTGCATCTAGAAACCATCAAAACCATATGAACAAGTATCTGCCCAGTATGAGCCAGAGCAGGCAATATGAGAACTAACATTTGGATAGAAAAACACTAGATAGAGTGCAATTTGGGTATTAAGAGCTGCCTCAGCTATCTCTTTAAAAAACAGGTATTCTTAAAGAGGAAATGAAAGTGTGAACATGTGAATTTATCATTTGAATATTTTCCCTAACTGAAACTTTCTCTTTTACAGTCTTGTGAATGATTTTGAAGGCATACTAACTACTGCATTATTTTTCCAAATGAGCTGCTCAGACAGATATATACTGTTATCAATTCTTAGTTCTTCATTACATGTAGGATTTTTTGTTAATTATATACTTAACTATTCCAGAGCAGGATCTGGGCATTACCTGGGAAGGGAACAAAAGCATGCCTCATGCTAACAGAAAACGGGATTCCTCTTTCTTCGAATCTGTCTGCAGCTTGACCCTTTAGCCCATTAGGCAAAATACTGGAACGCTTTCTGCATCTGTGGAGACCAAGAATGACTGCTTTTCACCCATTTCTAAAACACTAAGAGATGCATAATCATTTTTACCACAAAGACTCAGTGAAAACAAGTGAGACTAGCCTCTATTCCATTCTTCTGGACAATCCATACCTAAATTTGACCATGGGGTAACTGGACTACACAAACACCTGAAGGAATTTGCTGACTCAGAAAACTTTTAGGGATAAATCTTCCTTGTACATTCAGGATTTGGTTCAGAAATTGCATAATTCCACTCCAAAACATGTAAGATGAATGGCCCCAGACCTGTGATCAGCACATTCCAAAAAGGGAGCAGGGTCCTACAGGAATCCTCAAAATTCAACTCTCCACCTTGAGTGCCAAGTCTTCTCTCATCATCATTGGCCTATGCAGAATGCATACACCAGCCCACACCCAGCAGAGGCAGAAAAATTTCCCCCTCACCATTCATCACCCTCATTACTGCACATGCAYGCACACACACACAAGTAAGCCTGTAAAAACAGAGCAGAAGTTGCAAGAGGTGTGCTCATAAAACATTGCACATTTCCTCCCTAAAGATTGAGGGAAAAATTGCCCCAAAGCAACTGGCTTTTCTTTTCTGGAAGGCCAGAAGTTTACAGTGTCACCCAGGTGCTCTGCATCCTCTCAGGGCTTGCTTAGCTCTCCTGGCCCACCAAACTTGTAGCTGCAGATGGAATTGTATCCATGAATGTACCCATTGAGCAGTGCACAGCTTTGACACCATTCATATCACCTACTCCCATCAGTCTACCAGACAGTCCAATCGGCTCTTCACTGGAAGGCAAAAAGCCTTTTAAAGTCCTTGATGTTTGGATCAGGGATCTGAGCAAATTCTTTATCAAAATGAAGACGTAGCTCTGAGATCAAGACTAGTTTGAGCAAAGCATAGAAAAAACATCATGCTCTCTTCCCTTGTGCACTTCCTTTTCTTCTTAAATGTTGTCAGTTCAGGAATGGTAGGGATCAATAAGATGAAAGCACAAAAATCACAGAAATAAAATTTTCAAAAGAAATAAAGGTGGGGGACAATTGCATATCTGGGTAGTGCAGAAAATCACACTGTTCAGCATAGGTTCTCTCTTTAGTTAAATGGGTACAGGCTTTACACCATGACCTAATTTAGCTACACTCCTGTGGTCAGAAGCTTCTTACAACAAGAGGAAAGAGTAGCAATAGTAGTTAGTAAGGTAACAGACAGTTTGGACCAAAGTCTAGAAGGCCTATCAGACTTGGCTGGATGACAGTTTCTTTTGTGCCAGCAGTCACTTCTATGCCTTTAGGATTGCCCATCTTCCTAACACAGCGGCTGCTTAACTAAGGAATGTAAGAAAATGTAGGAAAAGTCAGCCTGAGAAACAGACCTCTTAAAGTTTGGCAGGCACTCCACTCCTTTGATGGGGTGTTCTCTACAGGGAAGATTCTCAGGAACCCAGCACACTCCTGAACCATCCTGAAAAGCTGCTGCAAACCTGAGCACTGTCAGAGCTGCATCTCAGAACGACATTCCTGCCTCTATGGCTATGCCTGGTTCTTCTGAGGAGAGATGGACAAGATCCTTCTACTCCTGAATTCTCTTTCCATTACCTCCCCAAGGCACAAGGGTGTTAGAGACACCGTGGTAGGAGGCACCAGACAGAAGAACCAAAAAAACTTCTCAAATTTCTCACATCTTGCTGTGGGGAAAAAAAACTTATAAAAGTCACTCAGGTGACATAAGTGGGACAAGAACCTGAACGGAAACAGAAACTGAAAAGGCAGAAAACCACCACCAAGTACGAAGCCTCAAAGCTCACAAGGTAGTTGCTAAAAGATCAGCCTTGGTATTTCACTAGACTTCCACACAACTGTTTAGGCATCGGCACGTAATGCTGTCAAAGAAGAATTGTGTAATGATAGAAAACAGGGCATTTGGTTAACAGAAACCATATTTAGAAATCTTTTTCTGCTACCTGGTAGTTTTTGTAAGTCATTCTCACAAATTAAATTATTAACAAATAATGAAAAACATGCTCACCCGTTCCCTTACACAGGGAGCCACACAGCAGAAAACAGATGAACTTTCCTCTGCTTCTTCCACAATATCTTAACCTCTTTCAGAGTGGCTCTCAGAAAGTCAAACCAGACCCTACCTTCAGTTCAGTTATTTTCACACTCAGGCTTTCCACCCAACAGCTGGGAGCATAACGCTAATGTCACTGGAGGGTTTCACAAAGAACTTCAAAAAGCAAATAGCTACATGAAACCACATGCTGTTATTATGTCTTTCATGTATCACTGATTTTTAGTTGTTTATTCCCCTCTAAGAGAAACATTGAATAACAAGTCACTGTGACATGACAGCAGCCACAGGTGAAGTCAGAAAAGAGAAATTTAACAACCTGACCACATTAAGAACAAAAGAATTGACAGAAGCTTTGCCAAGATCCTCCTACCTGCCCCTCAAAGCAGCATGAGAATTAACATTTCCATGGGCTTGGGAGGGTGGGCTTTCTTCAACCACAGTTGGCATTTCAATCTCAAAATCTCTTGGCACGTTCTGGATATTTGGCTCTGTGAAGGTTATTCGACCTGAAAGGAAGACAAGGCAGAACTAAGGAAGGGTGCAAAAGAAGCCTCTCTCACTTAGAACAGCTGCACACACTCTGCATCTCTAAAATGCAATGGGCAGGAGGGTGAGACAGGACATGACCACTGATAAACTTTTTAAAAAGGAAAAATCACTTGTGTTTAATGGGCTTGAGATGGTTCCCCACTTCTGTATCACTAAGAAGAAACTCCCAAATCCAAGACCTGTTCCAGAGTGAGAGATTGACACACTAACGTGTGCAAGAAATGAGTAATACTGCCCAGTGAACACAAATGCTATTTTAAACACATGTAGATTTTTAGGGCAGATTCATGTCAAATAGATATACAAGCATTTTTGTTTGGTTGAAGCAGAACACAGGCACAGGCTTGATTTCCCATCTTTTCCCCYAGAAGAGCTGTACACACACACACACACAAAAACCCCAAACCAGTAAGAAGTGAGGATTTTGCACACATTTTTTCACCTGTAGCTGTGTGAGTCTGTGAAACTGGATATATCCTTTCCATTCCCAGTGCAAAATTCAATCGTTTCTCCCTCTGTAGTGGAAACACCACTTTGGTAATGGCATTGTTGATCCTCCTCCATTCCAGTATCAGCCCTGGCAACGGGTGAAGTGTCTTTAATTTCTCCAAAACATCCTTGTAGGGAGAAAAGGGCACAACTAATCAACTGCTTTATTTATAAAGTTTTCGCAGTTCTGCAGGAAAAAGTGACTCCTTGACCCACAGTGAGTTTCCAGTGTCACTGCCTTAAAATTAAATCAATATCCTCACCACTTACACCACCTACACCTGGGTAATCAAAGCACCACCAGACATAGCTGCAGTTTTATTACCCATGAGAAGACAATCACTTCTATTTGGGCTTCTGCACCCTCATCATCACTCTTAATCTGCACCAGCCAATGAACCACCTGAAATGATCAAATAAAGCATCACTTGCCATAGGTCCCCTATGTTGTCTGCTCTTGTCCAGTGTTAATGCTTCTCCTCCATCTTCTTGCGTATTTTTCTCCCTGCTCTCTCCTATCTGTACACTAGGAACACAAAGTGAAGCCCTTGACCACGCTCCTTGAAAAACAAAGCTGATCACTAGCAATCAAATCCTTTCAGTTTAATCAGAAATATGAAGGGACTAACAAGAATTTCAAAAGACAGTGGCATGCAAACATTTCTCAAAATAACATTTTTTTCTGTATGCAGCAGGCAGCTGCAGCCTCATCTCTCCACATCACAAAACGAGGAAATCCTCCCTTTGCTTCTTGCTCCCAGCTCTGCGTCCACCATTGCACTCAAAGTCTTCACTGCCACTCAAGTTTCAGAAATCAACACTTGTCTTCCAAGCACAGACTACACTGAACAAGGAAAAACTAAGAAAACAACACAGATTAATGAGTCCTGAAAATAGGAACATAGATATCTGCTAATTTCACTTGTCTGGCAAGAGCACCCATTAGCCTGCAGCAGTTGGTATTAATGCACGTCCACAATATTTATCAGCTGGCAAGGATGTCAATAGCCTTCACATTATACAAGCTTCTGATACACTAAATTTGATAAACCATCAGATTAGCCATTCTGAAGACAAATTCTCTGAAGCAAAAAATACAGATACGATAGTAGCAGGAAGGGAAAATATTGTATTTAGTCAACATGGCATTTAAGTATCTTTCAAGCTGATGTGGAAAAATTCTTCTGCTATTGGCTTTACAAAATTATTGTGCTATTTTGGTCTTACACGTGATTTGAGAAATCAGATTCTGCCTGACTTATTCTTATTGAAGCCTGCTATTTATAGTCATGTCCTCACTACACTCAAGCTTTAGGAGAGTAGGAGTTACTTACTTCTCTGCTAACAGAGAAGGTAGAATCCAGTTTGAATTTCCAGTGGTAACTGCAGGAGCAAAGGGCAATTAAAATTTACTTTCAGACTAGAAACAAACTTTATTGTACCTTGGTTGTACTGAACTGCTTGCTTAGCCTGACCCTGTTTCCTTTAGCAGTTGCTCTTCTGGTGTAACCCAGAGTTTTCTTGTTCCCTTGGACTTTCACATCCCCATTTTGTGGCAACTTCAGCTCCAGGAACAACACCTGAAAGAGGCCAGCATTTCAAATCAGTTTCTGCACACTACTCCCAGGAGAAAACAAAAGCAACTGAGCACTTAAACAGCTTGTTCCAACCAAAGGATAGTACAAATGCTTCAGGTAATTAAAAAGCTGATTAAAGATCCCTGCTATCAAAGTCATTCCTCCTCATTTTAATTAACTACGAAATGCAATTTAAAATCTCATTTTCTGAACACTCTAAGTTTGAGTTCAGAGGTGTGTTTTTAGAAAAGGTAATTAACTCCATCCAATAAGTGAGGTTATTGCTGATAGTCAACTGTAATAAAATGTAATGTTAAGATGACTGAAAGTGGGAAGGACATTGGTAAAAAAATAGAAGTGTTAGCAGGGAGCAGGCTTCAGAACAATATGAATGGCATAGAAGGAGGTGGTCACAAACACCTTTCAGAAAATAGCTAGAATACCAGTTTTTCTAACGAATTGCCAAAAACTGGAAAATTAACTATACCCTCATCTGGTGACGGACAAAACACAGCTCTTCATTTTTCACTCTGTATTTCTATGTAACATTATACACTACTTAGCAGCTATTGTCTTTCATTTCACAGCTGGCAGAAGGGAACAGAAAGCTTTTCTCTCGCCCGTTTATGTAGCACAGAAGTTTTACTGACACAAAACTAGAAGGGTAAAGTTCCACTAACCTATACAAGATACTCACATGACTTGTAACAAGCTTCCATGTGAGAAACAAGCTTCTGTAGTTCAGAAAGCAGCATTTCAGAAAAAAACTTTACTTCCGCTTTTCCATGAAGCATAGTGAAACTGAAGTCAAGCATTATTTCAGGAGTTCTAACCTAAACTACTGTTGCTGAGCAAGACTTCTACATTCGCAACAAAGAAGGAATATTTCTGCGGAACTTCTTTTACTGATGGCTGCTTGCAAATTTTGACTACTTCCATATAAAATATAGCCCCTCGGCAAGAAAATAGTATATAGAAAAGAAAAAGAGGGGGAGAAAAGCATGTACAGCAATTATAATCTATTTCAATGGTTCCATGTAATGTACCTTAAAAAATGTAAGTGAAAGTCTTCAGGAATGAAAGCATTGCTATTTTACACAGAAATCTGTTTCTTAGACTTTAAAAAAATATTAGTTCTATATAGGTTCTTCAAAACAGACAGTAGCTGATTCAAAACTTTTAAAGCAGTCTTTTCTCCTCTTTCATGCCTGTACAGGAACAAGRGTAACAACACAACTTACTCAGTACAGCTATTCTTAGACTCAAGACTACACGACACCACATCACATCTCATGTGCAGGACACTGGCATTGCAAAARAGCTTCTCCAGTCCTGTATCACTCATCCAAAATACTACAAAAGCCATTTAACTGGCAGATCATCCCATGCAGCATGAGAAGCCAAGGCCCTATACAAACCATATGCTTATTTTCACTTGTTTTTATTTCCAAGATGCATATTTCCACTTCTACCTTCTTTATTTCTGCTAAGTTGGCAGAAACCAGAATGATCAGTAACCAGAAGGAGAGACATGACGTCTTGCAGGCAGCAAGCTCGTAATGAGTGTAAAGATAAATGAACTCTGAGCAGAGTTGGGTTTGCATTTTGTCTTTTCTTCACATGCAATCTTACCAAGAAGTTTGCGTTTTTTCTCATTTTAGCCAAAGCCTCTTGATGGTAACTTCCGAGGAGGTTACCCCAACCCTCACATACCTCTGCAATGTCATCAGGGCTAGTCAAGGAGAAGCTGTGCCCTGCCAGATGATACGCCTTGGTCTCAATCTCGCTCAGTTTAGCCTGCATGACTTGTTTCTGGGTTTCATAGGCTGTTGTGCTGAAACCAATGCCATTCAGCTCCAGCAGAGCCAAGCAGTAATGGGTGGGCATCTCCACTTTAGAAAATACATCTGTAGTAGAATACAAACCCCAAGAAAAGCTTCTATGAAACAGATCGAGTGCAGATCAACAGATTCATTAAAAAAAATGGAGACTCCTCAGTTTTTAAAATACTGAATGTCCTGACACACTGAAATCTTTTACTATAGATTTCATTTAAATATCTTTGTTTCTGAAGTATTTCACAGTAAGAAATATTTCATAATAAGAAGTGTTCCAGAACACTTTTTATCACAAAAGTATTTAAGAAAACAGCTTCTGTCAACTTTTTTCCTACGAAATACACATTTCTCTGACATGCTTAATGTCTAACTTGATGCACTTTAATTACATCACCCACATCTTTTAGAAATGTTCTAAGGTTCAGGTGTAACAATCACACACGATGTGGTAAACTTGCAATAAAACATTCAGCAGGACTGGACCCTAATCTTCAGCTTTGGATATAATTTAGGGGAAACTATCATAACAACCACCAATAGGCATATGCTTTTGGGGGGTTTTTTGATGGCTTGTTTTAAAACAATACAAGCACTCAGCAATTATTAGTGCAAATGTACAGATCCCTTCACTGTGGGATCACAAGAGTTTCATGGACACAACGCATACATCGCAAAAAATGCTATATGGGCAGGCCAAAGGCAAGAAATCTCTTTCAGAAAACWTTTGAGGATTTTAGGAATTGCTTCTGACAAGAAAATCCAAAAAACTTTTGAAAATGTTCATGAAAAATACAGACAGACCCACAAGTCCCTCATAATGGCCAGGGTACTCACCCRGGGGGTTAGAGATCTCCTTGATTCAGAGACTTAGAAGAGACTCTGCTACAGCCTTAACCACTGGGACTGGGGGATATTTGGGATATAAAAATTATATTTTAATTTAAAAGTAAATTTTTTTGACAGCACAGATGTATTTCCAAGGGAATTTCCCTCTTTTCTTTTAACAAATGAACATTTTGACACAGAATATACTTAGATAAGAACTTCCAAATCTCTTCTACACTGATCACTCAGCCTGCGGTAGCACAGTTACATTTACCCTCCATCTTTGCCCCCAAGTGGAGGAGCTCTCTTTACCTGTCAGATTTTCCTTCTGTAATTCCTTATGGAGTTGATCCATGACACTGAAGATAAGCACAGACTCTATGGCTGCTCTGTACCGCCCAGAATGGTCTCCACTGGCACTCAGCCCCAGGCTCTGCACCCCCTGGCCAGTGCCTACTCCTTCCAGGAGGGGCAGCTCACTGGGGAGAAAGTTGGTCACCATGTTGTGAAGGGTACGTTCCTTGGAGCCAGAATCCAGCAGCCAACATGCAACCTTAAAAAGGGAGACTTCCATGAGACATTTTTTCATATTTTAGTCACGATACAACGCAAATATTTAACTGGGGGTTAATTCAAGGTTATAGTGCCGATTATTTTTCTTGAGTTGGCAGGCAAACTGCAATAATTTGTGGAAAAGCTACATGATTTCAGAGAAAACCTTCAAGAGGGCATAAGTCACTGAAAAGCTTAATTCTTGAATAATAATGAAAAATTATTTCTTTCTAAAAGAAACGTGATTTCTGTACATTTGAAAACTATCTTCTGTCAATTAAACACATCTTGAAATGTTCTTTCATTTATTAAAACCTAACACAAAAGGAATAAATATGGAAATCAGAATAAAAACATGTTTATACTGAAAAATGACTTTGTAAAGATCAGAACTTGCTGTTGATGTAGAATAACAGCCAAGCTGAGCTCTCCTATATTTTGCACCACAGCACTAGTGCCAAGAATTCTGCACAGCATATTTTGCTCCTGGTTAGTCTTATACCCCTAACTGTCTTCAAAGCAATTTCATTTATAGCTATATTTCAATTTCTTGTATCAAAATAGGATGAATCACAGGTTTCTGCATTGCCTCTGCCATGCAAGCAGAAGGTAAAACCCACATGTGTATATATATGGGGCTGGGGAGGGTGTGTGTATATATTCATTGTATCACTAAAATGAACAACATGAGTATGACCACTACATGGAACAGTGCAGAGAAAGATGTTACTTTTACTGCTCTTTAGTTTTATCCTAAAACTATGTCTTGGTATGAAAAAAATCTGTTTGTCCTTGTGTTGAACACCTTAGCTACTTTCCTGCAGAGCTGAATACTGCCATTATGCTGTTCAGCCCTTATGCAAAGCAACTTTTAAAAATTAAAGGAATTTTCAATGCATCTAGAGCTTTTCCTAACATAGGCAAGAAGGTGCTTTTACTTCAATCTAGTGTTTCATTTGAGTTACAAATAGTACCCAAACCTTTCGAAATTACATGTAAACTTTGTTTTGTTTTGAGAAAATAGTGGTAGAAAAGTGGTCTGTACGCATAGCGGGTAAATCTTTGCTCACGAAGTCTTCTGCTCTGAGAAGCAATAACCTGACCAGAAGCACTTCTGAAATTTCAGTCCCAGGCTTCTTACTGCAACAAAATAGGAGTTAAGCCCTGTCCATTGGGACAGGAGAGAGATTTATCTTCATTTCCCCTGCCAAGCAAGGCATGAAATACTAATGTGTTAACCTCTGAAAYTCTTTGTTTCTCCTGCAGGCACCAAGAACACACACAGCAAAGCAAATGTCCTCTAAATACTGCTCTAGATTGCCCACTGGAAGAAAACTTCACTAAACCTCCTGACAGGTGTACATATTCATACCTAAATAACAGAAGTACCAGAAGGTACTCCTGTCTTTCCACTATTGTGTTTAAATTAGCAGTTTTACCCAAGCGACATTTATTAATCCTGCAAACCTTTGGGTCCTCAAAACTTCCTTCCAAGGAGATGCCACAAGCCAACAGCAGAGTTTTGTAGTGCTGAATGAAGTCATATATGATAAGTGAGCGCTCCTTCTTGGGCTTCTTCTGCAGATACAGCTGCAGATGGTTCAGTCTCTCTGTCACAGACAGGCTTTTGTCCAAAGGTGGTGGTGCCAAACTCGGACTGATTTCTAAGGCAGGAAATACGAGCAAAAACCATCTTTTAACCCACTGCATGGTAAGAAAGGCAAGAGAAAAATCTTGAATGCTATCACCTAGAGCACAAAAGCTACAGTTGCACTATGAACAAATAACAATATATCTATAGCAATATTACATATTTTATTAAACCAAACAAGGCTCCCAAAAGCAATATGCTGTGTCTGTACAAACAAAGGACAGCCAGGAATCAAACCCTAATCACAAGGCCACTTAGGACAGATTGGGCTATGTTCAGCATTTGAGTGTTAGATTTGTTCTGGAGAGCACAAACCAAAGAGATTGAAAGAAAAAAGCAAGTTAGGTAAAGAGAACATGGGAGTAAGGTAATGTTTTAGCCATATGCATGCTCACATCCCATTGCCTGAGCCAATTACCTGGCCTTATTACATAGTAGTATAGATGTATCCACAGCAACCTGTTCAAGGGTGTTTAACACCTAAGACTGCTAAATCGCTGTGTCACACAACTGAACTGGGGTCAGGACACTCACAGCACTTCCAAGAACCTTATCTGCTGAGGGTACTTTTTCTGAAATGCAGTGTCAAGCAACCCACCACAGCCTGTCTGCTCACTTACCAGTCTGGTCTTGTATCTGCTGCAAAGAGATATAGTAGGCATCCTTTCCACCCCAACACACTGCCAGTCCAACTACCAAGATGTCTTCACATCCTTGGACAGGAAATCCGTCATCTTTAACTTTCATCTGCTGAGGAGAACTCACTAAAGAAATAATTTAAAGTCACAATTATAAAATGGCATCCATAAACACTGAAGAGTTT
The DNA here is from genome assembly GCA_018881555.1 of Amblyornis subalaris. Lineage (NCBI taxonomy): Eukaryota > Metazoa > Chordata > Aves > Passeriformes > Ptilonorhynchidae > Amblyornis > Amblyornis subalaris. Next base: position 4,075,186 of record JACAXG010000058.1, read on the forward strand.
GGATCCTGAAAATGTAAATACATACAATTGAGCCTAAAACTGAATATTATCAAGTCTCAGTAAACCAAAGGAACTGAGTGTTAGTAGAGAATGGAGAATTGGTGTGAAGCATTTCCTTAACAGGTCTTTGGTGATAGTGCTGAAGTGTTAGCAGCTTGTTGGTATGTGAGAGCATCTGAATATTCTTAACATCTCACTGTGTATCTAATATTGAAATGCTTCTCTCTTGTGCAGTCCCTTTATCATTTGTATCTTTCCATGTAATGAATAAGGTTTTGTATATTTTAAAATTAATAATACATTTAACAGTAAACTTTACAGATTGTTCAGGATCTCCACTGAGTAGTGTTACTTCTGTGATTGCTTCTGAACTAAGGTTAAACATTTTCAAATATTTGCAAAATGTAAACTTGGTTCAATATAAGAATGTGTGAAAGTCAGATCAGTCTCAGGGCTGTTACAATATTACTTCATTTTTTCCCCCACAGAAGTATTAACAGCAGTTTGCTGCTGCTTTATAAACATACTCTTCCTTTAAWATGATAAGATTAAGCAGTTAGATTCTTTGCTGTCACATTGCCATAACAACAACAACAATATTTCTTAACTATTAAAATAGATTTTTGACAGACAAATGTGAAATGCTTTTCAGAGTGGAAGGAAGGAATACATTTCTGGAGAGGTTGCTAGGAAAGGCCAGAATTTGGAAGGGATACTATATGGGTGGTTTCATCTGAACAGGCGGAAAACCTTACTTTGGGGATGACAGAACATGGGAACAGATTGCCCAGAGAGGTCGTGGAGTCTCCTTCCCCAGAGATATTTAAAAGCTGCCTGGACACGATCTTGTGCAACCTGCTCTAGGTGAACCTTCTTTAGCCAGGGAGTTGGATGAAATCACAGAATCACAGAATCACCAGGTTGGAAGAGACCTTCAAGATCATCGAGTCCAATCCATGCCCTAACACCTCAACTAAACCATGGCATTGAGTGCCACTTCCAATCTTTTTTTAAACATATCCAGAGATGGTGATTCCACCACCTCCCCAGGCAGACAATTCCAGTACTTCACCACTCTTTCCGTGAAAAACTTTTTCCTAATATCCAGCCTATATTTCCCCTGGCGCAGGTTAAGACTGTGTCCTCTCATTCCATCAGTTGCTGCCTGGAGAAAGAGACCACCCCTCACCTGCCTACAGCCACCTTTCAGGAAGCTGTAGAGAGTGATAAGGCCACCTCTGAGTCTTCTCTTCTCCAGGCTAAACAACCCCAGCTCCCTCATTCGCTCTTCATAGGGCTTGTGTTCCAAGCCCCTCACCAGTCTCATTGCCCTCCTCTGGACGTGTTCAAGTGCCTCAACGTCCTTCCTAAACCGAGGGGCCCAGAACTGGACACAGTACTCCAGGTGCGGCCTCACCAGTGCTGAGTACAGGGGAAGAATTTCTTCTCTGGCCCTGCTGGCCACACTGTTCCTGATAAAGGCCAGGTTGCCGTTGGCCTTCTTGGCCACCAGGGCACACTGCTGGCTCATGTTCAGTCAGCTGTCAACCAGTACCCCCAGGTCCCTTTCTGCCTSGGCACTGTCCAGCCACACCGTCCCCAGCTTATAGCATTGCAGGGGTTATTGCGGCCAAAATGCAGGACTCGGCACTTAGACTTATTGAACTTCATGTTATTGGATTCTGTCCATCCATCCAATCATTCCAGGTCTCCCTGCAGATCATCTCCAGAGGACCCTTCCAACCCCAAACATTCCATGATTCTGTAGTATCAGTGATTTTCCTCCTTTTTTGCATACCCTTTCTTTCTCTAGCCCTGCTTAGGCTGAAGATGCCACCCTGCTGTTCACAAAAGAATGCACTGGAACAGGGAACTGACCTTTTTTGAATTTGCCACCAATCCTTGATTTGGGAGACAAAAGAGACTTCGTTCTTTCACATGCCACTGAGATGGAGAATCTGCTTTTCTCCTTCCATTCTGCAACAAAAGTCTGGAACAGTGCTTTGTTGCTTGCTACATCAATAATAGTGAAACTTTCAGCACTTAAGGGAACAAATGGGAAAACATCCTGAGATAGCTGCAGTGAAAAGCCTTGGTCTATAGTGGAATCATCTTCTATCTCATCAGTCTCAACTGGGTCTAGACTCCCAAGACTGACCTGGAATGTTTTCACCTGCTGCTCTGCATTGCCCTCACTATTCCACTGTGGCTGAATGATCTGCCCTTCATTCTTGCAGGTGACTTGTCTCTTTCTTGCAGATTTCACAGGGAGAGAAACAGAACTTTTTGGAAAAAGCTCTTTGGGAGGTGTTGGAGGAATAAACCCAATATTACTATCTGGTGGAGGACAGGGTGTTCTGTTGCTTCCCTTGAGCTGAAGTGTTATGCCATCTGTTTTCTGAAGATCCGAGTTTTCCGTTTTGTTTTCTTTAACCTTGAAAGAGCTTTTTAAATCCTGGCAAGTGGGCAAATGCTCTGGCTGACAACAGTCAGATTCAAAAACTGGACCTGGCTCTTGACTAATAATAGGAGCAACTAACTTTCCTTTCAAATTGGAACTTAGTGAGACCGGTTCAATGCCTGAGGGGCTAGGCCATTTGTCTAATACATCCTGCAATCCTGGACTTAGTTCAAATGAGCAGTCAGTCCACACCATTGGATGGGGTTTCTTATCTAAAGCTTGCTGGCTTCTCTGGAGTTTTTCATCTCGATCTCCTACCAAATCCTTTGGTCTGGGGTCATTGTTACAGATCACTGGATTTCTTAATCCTGACTGACCTTGAAATGCAGAAGGAAGATCTTTCAGAAAAGAAGGGGAGTTTCCATGGTCAAAAACTTCAGCTATTAGATCAGGGGATGCTAGAGACACATTGTTACACTGTGCAGCATTCTCATGTTCTTTCTGATTGTCACTGACATCAAATTTATTCTCATCAGGCCTTAGATTCTGCAAAAGACCATCTGGAGGAAGCACAGCCACAGGCTCCTTTCTGTCACCTTCCATGATGTGAACAGCTGAAAGGTCAATGGCATTACTSAAGCTATCATCAAACAGCAAGCTATCACTCATATTTAGGTTTGTTTCAGGGACAGGCTGGCATTCTACTTGTACAACGTGTTCTCTAGCAAAATGGAAGGTTGCTTTATTAAGGTCTTTAGACACACTGTCCCCTTTCACTGAATTTTGGGTCTGGTAATCTTGTAGCAAACTGTGTAGCTGTGAGTCAGTCACTGAGAAATCGCTTTCTTTAAGGCGAGGTCCAGGTTCTATTTTCTTCACTACAGGCTGTAAATCAAAGCCTCCAGACTCCAAAACTTTATTACTACAGGSCTGAGTTGTGTTTTTTGTAATGTTATTTGTTGTGGTAACACTTGATAAGCTCAGTTTCCTAACTGTTGCAGTCAGCCTTTTATCAGTACCATTCTCAGTCCATAAACTGCTTAGTTTTTTGGAGATTTCCTGCTGCGGTATCGCTGCCAGCTCCAAACCTTGTATTCCCTGCTGTCCTGTAATTCCAGCTGCTCCCTCCTGTTTTATTATCATCTCAGTTTGAGTATCCAACTGGAAGCTGTCTTCAAAATCTCTGGAGTCACAAAACAGATCAGAGGCTGGATCATTCTGAACATCATCTGCATTGCAAACACCTCTGGATTTTACTGGAGACCCTTTCAGAAAATCCTTATGATGACTGTTCCCTTTCTCCAGTGTTCCAGCTCGTAACAATATTCCATTGGGCTTTTCACTTCCATTTTTGCCCCCATTCTGAATCTGAATATTGCAGGTTTTATCTTCACCGGGACAAAAATGCTTATCAATCCTCACCTCAGCACAATTCACATCTGTTTGAGTTTTATTAATGTTATTCTGCTCACCATCAGTATTTTCAGTTCTCTGTGCCGTAGCACTACCAGGTACTACTGTGCTTCCTGCAATATTATGTGTCTCCACACTGGTGTGTGGAGTACCCTGCAGCTTAACAGGTGCCTGGAAACATGCTCTCCCCTTTGGCATGCCTTCATTAGTGGTGGTAGGCTCTGTAAATAGTTCTTCCATTTTATCTTTCCTCCCAGTCTTAACTTCCCCCATCTGTACAGAATTCGAGACTTTATGAGTTATAGAATCTGTTTCCATGAATTCCTTGTTATTTTGGTTTGAAAAAGACTTATCTGTAGAAATGGCTGTGCGGAAAACAAGTGACTTTTGTATGTCTGTGCTGAGCATATCCTCAAAAAGTGACCTCTGCAGTTTTGAAGTGGTATTTTTGTTCCTAGTCTGGTTTAAATGCATATCTGTGCTTTTCATCAATCTAGAGGCTGAAGAGTTTGTTCTCAGTGTCGGTGTTTTAACTTGTTCAGTAAGGTGCTCTGGGATTGCTGTCCTGAAATCCGTCTTGGTTTTGACCAGAGAAATTCCTTCTGTGTTTTCATTACCTCTGCACATATTTGGCCGTTTTCTAGCACTGTACACAATATCATCCTTGCCTTCCTCTGCTCCAGCCTGTCTCCTGCCTGGGACTTCACTCTCAAATTCTGTGCTACTGCTTAGTCGCCTTTTATATCCCTTTTTAATATTTGGTAAGTCCCCATTCTGCGAACCAAGGCTATTACAGTGCTGAACTCTGCACCCTTTCTTGTTTAACACCCTTGAAGACTCAGCAGACTCCTCTCCATCTGATCTATGCAGTCTGTCTTCCAGTTCTGACTCACTGCTGATCACAGAGGAGGTATCAGTCTCAAGAAAAGACTCTGGGTTCCACTGCACTCCCATCAGTGCCAAATCCTGTTGCAGAAGTCTCTTGGCTTCTTCCACAATGAGGGAAGCTGCTTCTCTTTCAGCTAAGCCCTTCATTCCAGCCATCCAGATGCTGCGCACAGTCCGACGCTCCTCTGCTGACTCTTCATCCTCATCCACAGCCCTACGGACACTGTGGGAAAGGTAACAGACAGATGGAAACATTCGTGCAGAAAAATAACAAACACAAGGAGGTGGCACTATGCTGTTCTGCTGCCATTTCAACTGGCTTCACAGCTTCCTTCACAGAAGCACTCTACCTAAAATAGAATGCACTTAATGGGAAACAACATAATTGGAAATAACTATTTCAGTTTCCTAAATGTGAATGGATGTCAATGAAAGATATTACTGGCTGCATGCCCCAGAAGCATTTCCAGGTTTCTGTGTCCAAACATGGACAGTCAGAGAATAACCTACAAGTTATTTCTAACTAACATTTGGCACAAAGTCCCAAAAGGCTGCCATATTTTATTGCAAGTTTCATCCTGTAATCCTTCACCTTACAAACTCTTTTACGTGACTTCTGGACTTACTGATTTCTCACCTTTTAAATGGTACTGAATTCTTCAGAGCAGTTGCCACATCATCAGGACTGGCTTTAGCAAGATCAGCCACGGTGACAAAGCCAGCGTTGTAAAGTGTCCTGGCACGCTGTGCATTCAGCAGAGACACCCGTACCAGGTCACAGAGCTCCCTGTGAACCCCAAAAGTGAGGCGGCTCTGGAACTGGGAGAGCAACAGCTCCATGTTGTGCCAGCCCAGTCGGTTACAGAAAACTGTTATCATTCCTGGAACACAAAAGTTAACATTAATGTCTTAACTCCAGCTCCAGTTCTACTAAGCTGGGTTCACTCCCCACCCCCGCAATCTGACTTGGCACTCACTTTACATTTCTCACCTTCCCATTACTTACAGAATCTAACTCATGTTTATTACAACCATGAGTAGGAGGCTAGTCTTGCAGAACTCAACCTGGAATTAACTAGTTAATTAACTATTAATTAGTTAATAGTCACTGATTAGTTTCTATTACGTCACTGACGTAGAAATTCTGAATGACACTGGTTTTTGAAAGATGCAAGACTGAGAGTATGAAGCACATGCATATCCTGGAACAGAAGTCCTATGAAACAATCATACTAAAAGAAAGGCAAGAGACAAAGCAGTGATGAGAGTCACTAAGGGAAGCCACAGATGTTTGGGGAAAGCCAGCACTTATGTCCATAGGAGCAGACCGTGGCCTGCAGAATTTCAGTTACTGAGAGCATCACAGGAGGTAGGAAATCCTATGATAGAGGTTACAACTGCAGTCCGCAGTGCATGGGAGAAGGAAAAGAGCAGAGAAAAGACAGCTGCTGACTCACAGATTGCATCTACAGAATATGAAAACCACTGAAAGACATGGCATCCCTCACTATTTTTACAGTGATTATAGAATACAAGTTTTATCATATCTCTTAACTCTATGTCATGTCAACAGTTCCTTTCACTTCCCAGATTGCTATTGTGAAAATTAACAACACTGGGAATACAGAATTATGAAACTGCTACAAAGTTATTTATACTAAAAAGTAAAAAAAAAATAAAAGTTATTTATACTACCAGAATTAATTTAAACTACTCTGCATCAGTTGGTGTGACCTTTTCATTTTGGGGCTTTGACTCATGCTGCAACCCACACAGAGGGTTTTGCAAGTTGAGCTAAAACTGTCTCAAAAACTGAAAACCCACTTATGGAGTAATGGAGGACTTAGGCAACAGAAATAAAATATCTCAGTCACATGGTGGGCTGTTACCTCTACTCCCACACGGCCTTCCTAAGGAAGTTAAAGGTAGCAGCTGTCTGACCTTCTGTGATTTGGTGATAAATGACCCAGAAGCTACTCACTCTGTTTTGGAAACTATAACCTTATACTTTCTGGCCAATTAATTTTGCATTCAGAAGAAAGCCATGTTCCATCTTAGAGGCTCCAAACTTTATTCAATCCTGAAAGGTACTCTTTCCTGATAGAGCAGAGCTTTAGAATGGACTTACACTTATTTCCATATTTGGTACTGAATAAACTACGTTCCTGCACAGTACACAGATGATTTCCACAGACCTCAGCATGCTACAGTACTGCTTGATTCCCTCAGCTAGCCTCCTGCCCACAGTACACTCTGTGCTTCCACAGCAGGGACAACCACAGGTTAAGCTATAAATCCACAAGTGGTTTTACAAGACTGTTTGTTGTTTGTATCACACTGTGGCTATCTTAGCTTCATATTTGAAAGGGGAAAAAAAAAAAGACAGCCTAAGACTCCCAGGATATTTTGCCCAGACAACTCACCTGCATAAGTGGCAGCAGATTGCTGCAAGGATTGAAGCTGACCACGACTACAGCCATATTTCTTGGTCATATCTATTAAAGGAACCTCACTGATTAAATCCAGAAGGGCAAGGCTGGTGAAAAACCTGTTGAAGAAGTACATGTAGAAATAAAATTGTCATCCCGAGCACATTACTGTACACGGCCAAATGCACCGCGATAGCATAGGACAGAACGGTACTACAGTACAGTACACAAAAGGAACAACAGGATGGCTTCCAAAAACATCAGGACAAATATCTTGTGCCAGCAATGTTCCCAGACCAGAGCAGGCCGGGTCCAGGTTCTCTGCCCTTTCAGCTCACTCAGAAATAGAGAGCCTGTGCATTACAAATGTTATAGCCTCTAGACTCTGCACATTCCCACCCACATTCTGTGGCTACCTTTTGTGGATAGCCATTTGTCTGTGCTGTTTCTCTGTTTTAGCTATGATTTTGCCCTTTACAGAGCGAGCTAGAAAGCCTTCTTCAATCCCCACCAGCTCAGCCACACGTTTCATCGAGGCAGGTAGCTTCTCCCATAAGCAGAAAAACTGGTACCAATCAATTGTGGTCCACTCTTCATACACTGGAGTGACCTAAAGAAAATAAAGACAATGCCAAAAACTATTGCAGAGAAATAAACAGAATAAACAGAGCTTTGGGTAAACAAAACTACAGCCTAGGGAACGTGGTTGGAACATCCTACGCACTACGTAAAGGCACTGAGTCATAAGCATGTACCATGAAGAAAGTAGAAGCTCTTCTAATCCAGTTTTTTCAATATTTGTACCGATGAGATCTGACTCATATGGGTACTCCAATGATTAAAGAATTTAGAATCTTTTTCAAATTACTCCCTAACTCCAAGCCACTAAACAATTTTTAAGCTGTATCTTCAATGTCATTTAACAAAATACAATTTCATTCTTTTTTTAACATAATTTACAGATATCTATCAACCTCTTAACACCACGAGTAACCACACTAGCCACTGACACAGCATCTGATAAAACAGGAAGGACACAGATTTTGCCAGAACTTGTCGAAACTTTCATTTACCTGGAGTACAAAAAATCTCAACTTTAGCCATCCAGAGCTTTTTTTTTTAATGTTTTTTTAGACATAAAACATTAAATTCTTCAAAAATTAAATTCTGTTAATGTTCAGCCAGCACAGGGTCAGTTTCACTATGAGGAGACAAAATGTCTTTGTATCAGTACAAAGCAAGATTAATTATTTCGAAAGAACTAAAAGTTGTTGGGCACACATGTTAAATGGCAGAGAATACCAGATGCCTATGTGGTTGTAAATCATCCATGCCCCTTCATCTGCTGAGAGGAACAAAAATTATTAAGATGGGGGTTTGTTGTTTGTTGTTTACTGGGCTTGTGTTGTTTTTTTTTCTTTAAAGAAAACTCTTTTCCTAGTCTAGCAAATATTTATTTGTTTTAATCAACTTCCCTAAAATACAAGATCTTGGAATTCAGTCTCATATTTGTACAAGTAAAAGATTCAAGCACAAAAGAATTAAAAAGCATTTTAGCAGATAAACTCCCTGTAGCCCATAAGGAATACATGAAGAACAATACTKAAAAGAATTTAAAAAGCAGCAAAATGAAACAAACCTTTGGCCTTGAAAACGAACAGACTTGCAAGAAAGTGTTTTAGAGTAGCTTAACAGGAGAGAATCTCAAGAACATTTTGTTCAACAGTGTATGATTTAAAATAACCTAAGACAAGCTGCTGCAATTAAAAAGTACAGCATAAAAAACATAATGCCATCACTGCCTCTACCCCAGAACATGAACAAATTTCATCCTTTTTTTTTATGTTTTGGAGATGCAAACAGGGAAAAAATTCACTGGTGCATAACACAAAGGAGTTCATTTTGCCTAGCAGAAACAGAACAAAATATAATGTGCTCCTCTAAAACAGAGATATAGGTACATTATAGGACACTAGTAGATCTAAAAAGATTTATCAGTATCAGCCCATAAATGGGTTAATGAACACAGCAAGCAGAGACAGGTGTCCTCAGTTTCTTGCCTCCCCCTGCCCCCTAGCTCAACAAGCTCTCTGATTGCAAGTGAAATTTTTTTTCAGACAAGATTCCCAAATTTTGCCTTTGATTATCATCCTAGTAAAGAGAATACACTTTACACTTAAAGAAGGCTAAAGATGACTGTCAGATTTCAGATGATAATTGTATGATGGGCCTCTGGCAGCCATGAATCCCAAGTTGTTCAGTGCAACTCCATCTGCTTTCCTCAGTAATCTTCACAGGTTCATGACTTCCTCTCCAAAGGTCTTAAATAGCACTGCATAGCTTTTTAAGTATATGTGCTCAGAAATCTTGACACTCTTTGGGACACTTTTCCCTCATGAGATTTATCACACTCCTTCCTTCAGCCCTGGCAGGATCACCAGGCAAGTAAACTAAATCAGAGATGAATGTCACTGTTACTGAGCCGAAGAAAGGCCCACCCATAGAAAGAAGGTAGTGCAGCTCTCCGAGGCTTTTCAGAGGCAAAATAGATACTAAATCCCCAAAATTCTTCTGGACCTCCAAAAGTAATACAAAACTAAGCCTGCTGATCCCAAACACACATTAAAACAATCAATTTGTTTCCTCAACTTCAAGCATCTCAGAAAAATTACTATTATCTTATGCTTAAAACTTAGGAAGTTCTGAAATCTTACAAAGTCAGGAGCGACAACAATGGGCTTAAATAGCATGCAGCACCTGCCTACACAATGGACACTATGGGAACACGCTAATTCTGAAGAACATTCAATTTAGAAACTCTTCTTCGTGAAGGATAAGCTAAGCAAAGCACAAAAAAAACCCACGATGTTCATGGAGCCTTCAAGAACTCTGCATTGTGCTGCCTCTCCTTCCCTTAGTTTTGGCAGTAGAAAATACAAAACACAGAATGAGGAACCTACCAAATAGACAATATGCAGATCATTTTCCAGAACAAAGCTTTTCATAGCTCGCTGCAGGTCAGCAAAGATTTCCATGGCTTCAGTTGGTGAAAGAGAAGAAGAAAGAGTAGCTGAGCCAAGATGTGTTGGATGATAAACCTTTGCTGTTAAAAAAAAAAATATATATTACATAGAGAAATATTTCACTGCAAGTTTATATATCATTTTCGGATTGTGGTGCATTTGAGAGACCTCTTAACTTTCCACAACTGCGTTTTCAATAAGAAATAGTGTATTTCTCCATTCTGAAGACAGGAAAATTGAAACAATAAAAGGTTTAGTCTTGTCTATGTCTAAACTAGCCTTTTTATCTTCTTTAGAAAGACAAAAATCATAGTCTACAGTTAATGTGCACAAATCCTGTAGTTGAAGTATGCTGTGTTTAAAGATACTTTGGGAATTTGTAGACCAAGATGCATCAGTCTTAGAGGTGACGTGCAGGTGATGTGCCTTCCAAGCACATGCACATGCACATGCAAAACATACTAAAACAGGTGTAAAGATACCCTCCTGAAAGCTGTAACATTCTCGATATTCATGATTCTTTAAAATAAAAAAGAAACGCAGAGAAGTCCTTACTATTAAATTACGTCGAACATCTACCCATCTGCAGAAGATTTAATAAATCAAAATCAACTGCAAGCACTGGGAAGAGCTCCAACATTACCTTTCACATCATTGCCAGAGTCCACAATCTGAATGAATTCATTCTCCAGCAGCCATGCCACACAAGCCTCGATAGGTCCAGTCTGTGCTTTGTCTTGCCCCTTCCCATTTTCCCACTTGCTTTCTTTCAAGCTGGATGCAAGCAGAGTGCAAGAAGCGTAGGTCTGCACATCCTCTGGAGTGTTGGCTACTCCCCCCACTATGATCTGTTGAAGAAAACTACCTGTTCATATTGTCAGAGACGCAGTAGGACAGAACATCAGATCAGAGAATCAAAGAGAGTGATCCATCATCTCAGTTTTAAAGAACCATTTTCCCAGAGGGGAATATGAGGCAAAGCAACAGCCAACTTGTAAAGACTTTTCTTGGCAAGAAGTCAGTCACCTTAGGTAGAAGTAAAAGGACTAAGCTATAGGAAAGAACAAATTACGAAATCTCATTTTGAAAGTGCACATACACATAACAGCAATTTAGATTTGAGACCAGCCCTAGGCATTTTGCTCAGCCAACACTGTGAAATATTTTAATGTGTTAGAACACAAACTGCAATTTTCTGAAGACAAAAAGCAAACCATGAAGAAGGAGTTCTCATAAGGCTATTCAGCATACTGAAATTTTCTCATAATAAATGTGAATGCTATAGCCCATCGCTGTTTTCCTGATTGAGAGTGATTTTTTCCCCTTGGATTTTGTTTTTGCTTTGTTTTTCACATAACTGCTCTTGCCTTTTCAATCATTTCCATGTGTGTGTCTTCCTTGAGACATGCAAGGTGTTTAACTAAAAAACTTTCTTTCATGGTTTCAATGGATTTTTTCCACGTTATAAAGAAACACAGCCTGAAAGAAACCCCCTTCTTTTAGATAGTTTTTATGCAGAAAAATACATTTAGAAATTCCGTTGGTCTGCTAAAAATTCAGAATCTATGGAATCACAACCAAGTTCTAACAATCAGAAGTTTTCACAAGACAGTAGAACAAACTGTATTTAAAGAGTCCTGCATCTAATCTAAGTTCACGCCCAGAAGCAGCTTTGGAAAAGGACATAAACTCACCTMTGTGCAATAAAATCCTTTAGGTCCTTTCTACTCCTATAGCAACCCTGCAGAGGAGGGAGTGAATTGGGTACCACACCTGTCAGCTCACCAAAAACATATTAACAAAATCTCAATCATTCCTGTGCAAAAGAGGTGGGTAACTTTAAGGGGGAAATAAGGGACCCTATAAGGTTCCACAAATGTCATTAAGGCCCAATTCAGCCTACAAAGCCTCTAGGATCAGTAATTTACAAGCATCCTCCAGCTAAGAATGTCAGGTCACACATAAAGTTTAAGAATTACACTTGTTTCTGCCTGCAGGTTGAGTACATCTAAACATCTAAAGCCCTCTCTGTGTGTCCCATACCTCAAGTATTGCTCTTTTCATGCTGGAAGCAACACCTTCCCCTTCTCTTCTAAGCAAACAGCTGCAAACAGGCTTGAGAGATCCCTGAAGAAGAGCAGCACCTCTCGATTTTTCTGAGGGCTTGCAGACTAAAATGCTCTCACCTATTGGAAAAGAAACAAAAAACAAAACAAATACAAAAACAATGACCTTATTATTGCATCTTAGCACTCTAAAAGCTGCACACAGTTCGTCAAGGACATATTATTAGAATGGAAAACTGTAGGTATTTTCAAAAAAGCTGATGAACAAAAGAAAAGAAAAAAATGTGCAACCTTGAACAGTGCATATGAATTGCTATGTAAGAGCTCCACAGACGCATAGCACTTCAGAACTAAAGGCAGAGCAAGCTTCAAAGTTACATTAGGCTACTCAGGGTCTTGCCAAATCAGCTAAGGAGATTCCACAGCCTCTCTGCAGAGCCTCTCTTTGCTGCTGAACCACTCTTGCTTCTTGCTCTGGAATTGATTGGAACTATAATATACAATGGCATCAATTTTTCTTTTTCATTACATTAATAAACTGAAAAAATTCTCAAAAGTAAGAGGAAAACATAAAACCTGCACAGCACTTTGACAGTTTGTGTTAAGTCAACCAGCTTGCACTCCTGAAATAACACAGATACCAAACTAATTCAGAAATCCAAAATTATTAATCTAAGTAACTATGCATTCTCGGAATTTTCATATATGCATATATACACATACACATAAAATCTTAAGTATCCTTTCCACTGGAAGTACATCTAAATATACCACACCTTAAAATTCTCTGTCAAACATTGTTAAATTAATCTCTAGCTACTGAAACTCTGTGGGAGATAAAAAAGGTTCCAGAGCCATGAAACGAAAATGAAAATAATGGGCAAATTCCTTTAATGAGATCATAGTACCGCCTACCCATGGAAAATGCAGTGCTCACATAAAGGAGATTTTTTTCCACAAAGCTATTACAGAAAAACTGAAAGCTGCTAGTTAGCAGCTTTGCCAATGGGCACAGGATAAATGAATTATGGGTAGGACAGGTTTGCCTTTGACTAAAAGCAAGCATTAGATTTGGATTAGCTGTACAGTAAATATCATGATAGGTTTATGATAACTTGTTAAGATTTAAATGCATATAGTCTGGACAGAAGGTCATTTTGGTAGTGGGTATCTCAGTAAGATTCTAGGAATGTTAAGCTATGATAAAACTGTAGCTGTGGTAATGCTACAGTAATAAGCAAATCCAGAGGTAATGAAAACATAACTGCACTTAAATTTAATTAACAGAATAAATAAATGCAGTGTAGGTGAGTAACCAAATACAGCTTAAACATGATTACATAAATGAATTACAGGATTAAATGATGCTCAGAGGTTGTGTCTTGGATTTTTTTTATCCTGACAGGTGAAACCTTTGACATCTGTTGACCACATACTTTTGGCAGAGCTGAAGAGTAGAGAAGATAAACGGCCTGTAAGCATTGCTTTGTGAAAGCAAAGCTTATTTTGATTTTAGCAGTAGAGATCATTCATTCATTTTATATTTGGGTTCTGATCTGGCCTACCATTCCCTCTGAAAATTTTGACTCTTCAGAGTGATAAATCTAACAGAAAATCTAACAGAAGACAGGTATCCACTTGGCTCTACATTATCTGACAGTTTTACAAGATTTGAGGGACAYTCTTTCCCAAGATGCCACTGAGAATTTAAAGCCAATAATTGCAATCTAGTAAAAAATAAATTAAAAAAAGGAACTGAGCTGTTTCAATATCCATTATCAAACATTTCAGATGCAAAGGGAAGCCTAGGTTAGCAGCAGACTAGAAAAACACCACAAAAGTCTGGATATCTAGGCATAAAACGTCATTAAAACCAAAGGCCTTATTATATTTCTAGGTTTTATTCAGCTTTACCTATTTCTCCTTGGGAAAATTACAGCTTTGATGAATGTGAAAATAATCAAATTTCACTCTCTAAAATGATATTTTTAAATTTCCATCAAATCAAGAAAAAGAAATTAAAAAATCAAAATGCAAGACAATCCAAAACTACAGTGTTGGGAGAGGAGGAGGAATTGAACCCAACAGCATTTATCTTCTGTCTGTCAGCTGAATTTCATATCCACATAAGGCATTTTTTCCAGCTGAAATTGCTGTCCTCCAGTCTCCCTACCCTGTGAAAGAGTAGCAGCTGGCAACATAGCTTTATGTTCTCATCCAAAAGACTCCGTGGAGTGGAAAAAAATGGTACATTCATGAAGCTCATCAGCATAAAATCAACTGCTTACTGTGCACAACACAGTCACATCAGAACTGTCAAAAAGSGTACTAATTATTGCAACTCGAAGGGGAAAAAGAAGAAACTTCAAGGAATAATGTGATTTTACACCTGCCAGCTACAGTCAAATGACAAAGTCTGGAAAATTTCAAAATCCAGCATGCAGCTGCCCTTTTCTTGAGCGCATGGGGAGAGCTCGCAGAGATATAGGTCGCAAAATGCTCTGTTGCTATGCTACTCAGGCAAAAATAGAAAGCTAAATGTAAGAACAGGCTGCTTACACAGGGCTCCAGCAAGCACCAATCAAACAATCAGGAGGGCAAATCCCACCTCCCGCATCTGTTGAACTTCTTRTTTTCTACTGTGTTTATACTTGTATAATGTGGTTTTTTGCAAACACCATCCATGCAGATAAATTTCCATTGCAAATTAAAATAACAGGCAGGATTATTTTGTTGAACATCAGTCAGTGCCACTGTATGCAAGAAGATGCCATATTATCTGTGAACTACTGTTCAAATTTGCCTATCTCTGTCTCATTACTACTTTCAAGATCCATAAAATTGATGGTTAAGTTTAGCAGAAGTTTAATAAATCTAAATCACAATTTCAGACAACAGAAGTTTGTCAGTATTGTGGTTGTAGACTTTAGATGCATTTCTTACATTTTAGGCCTGTCCAATGGGAGTTTACTGCAAATTTTCTCACGGAAACTGTAAACACTCTGGTAAACTGACCATGGATCACAGAATTAAGGCAAAGGAACAACACGGCCTTAGAAGCTAACAAGAATTCAAAGGAGAAAATAGCCTGTTCCTGAAGTAACTGACATGTAAATACCAAAGTCAGTCTCAGGCAGTGAAAACAATCCCCTGGGAATTACAATTTTTACTCCATTAATACCAAACAAATTAATACGCAACAAATTCATCTTGATTAACCTAATCACGCTGAATACCGAAAGAATTCATCATGATTAGTCACTAATTGTGAAGTACTGCCCTGGCTTTAATCAAGTTAACGCCATTCTTGCAGAATGTTAATAAAGACTCTGCTTACCCTCTGTGTCTACCCCTTTCCTGCCAGCCCTTCCAGCCATCTGCTTGTACGTGAGGATGTCCAGCAGCCTGCCACCGAACGTGGGTGTCCGGATGATGACTCGGCGCGCGGGCAGATTCACYCCCGACGAGAGCGTGGACGTCGCTGCCAGGACCCGAATCAGGCCCTGCCGAAAGGCTCCCTCAATGATGTCCCGCTCATCGAAAGTCAGACCTGAGGAGATGTGGCTTTTAGTGAACCCTTTAATGGTGAGACTGCATTTAAGAGCTGACGATATTACTGTCCAGCAAGGGAAGAACAAACAAACTTAATGAACATTCACCACGCAGTGTTAGGAACTAGACTCACAACACTACCTTAGATAACTTCTTCTGACCCGTAAGTGAAGCAAAATTTCACCATTAAGTTTTTATTATTCAATTGACAGTAATAAACTAGTTTTTCTAAGATGCTTGTACACATTTTAGCAAGATGAACAACTACTTACTGCACATCTACAAGCACTGCAAGTAAATACATAAAGAAATAAATAAAATAAAAACGAGAAAACAGTAGGGAACTAGGATTTACTCATCTGCCGTCCTGACCCTGGACTCCTTCTTCATTATTTCCATTACAGGTCTAGTATGTATCTTTCTACATTTCCTTCAGAGCTTCAGGACAATTTTATTCTTGAGAAAGAATTCCAGATTCTATAATCACTTGGAATGACTCCTACATAATCAATGCCATAGCTACTGCTGTCTCTCCCAATCAGTCCTTTCTCTCAGTGAATCAACAGGTGACATACACTATTACCTACCTTTATTTTCATTGTTACACATCCTCTATTTACCCACTTATTTCAGTATTAAGGTGAGGAAAATTGCTCTGAAATACTCTGGCAGCTTTAGCACAACTTGAAAACGCTTGAGCTGGAAATCAGCTAAGTTTTCTAGCATTTCACAAAAAAAATCCAGTTAAGTAGTATTCTAAAAGTTGCTGTTATCCAACACAACAGACAGAAGATTTATCATAACAATTTGTGAATTAAAGTCTTTGGCCACAATAAAAGAATTTCAAGTTTACCTCTAACTGTGGGATTCTCGAAGCTTATTTAGTCATAAGCTACAAAAGGCTTCAAAAAGCAACTGGTAAATTGCTGGTACCTACAGTAAAAAGAACCCATATGACTTAACCATTACTGAATTCAAGACCAAGATATTCAGGAATACCTGCATGATGAAATGCCACTCCCCACGGCAAAGTACGCTGGAGCACAGAATCCAGGCCTGAGATAGAACGCTTTAACTGATCCAGAACCTCATCAATCCCTTCTCTGTCCACAACAACTGGGGCAGGGGCTGATTTTTTTGCAGAACCTTGAGAGAGAAAGTATTTTTATAGTTCCTACTAAAATTACTTTTCATTAAAGGCCCTGTGCATACTATAGTCTTCTATTAACTACTTTTCTCTTACTCTCAGCTTGTTGCAAATTGTAGAACTCCCTGGCAATGATGTCTGCCAGCTTCTCACACCAGTTCTTGGATGGACAGAAAAGCAGGACTGAATGGCCACCACAAACAGTCTCATAACACAGGCTCACAACATGGTCTTCGTCTCCCTGAATTGAGATAAAATATTTTCAATGCACTCTCAGATTGAACAGGGTTTGTAAAAGCTGTTGTCCTTCTGTATCGCAGTAGGAATCTTCTACATCAAGTCAGAAAGAGTAGCAAACAAAGAAAATGGAGCAGCATTATCTTCATTTCTTTCTTGCTTTATGAAGTCCAAGCACTAGTTATAACCACGTTGCTGAGGGCAGTTCTAGACCTACCCATGAATAAATGGAGTGTTTTACATC
The DNA here is from genome assembly GCA_018881555.1 of Amblyornis subalaris. Classification (NCBI taxonomy): domain Eukaryota; kingdom Metazoa; phylum Chordata; class Aves; order Passeriformes; family Ptilonorhynchidae; genus Amblyornis; species Amblyornis subalaris. Next base: position 4,092,586 of record JACAXG010000058.1, read on the forward strand.
TTGCTTTCATAAATCTGTTTCTGAATGAAGGCCACACAGTGCACAAAAAAATCACTGCAACCTCCATGTCATGGCTAACAGCAGCGGGGAAGAACTAGGAAGAGCCCTAAAGGAAATCTCCTCTACAGTAACTAGGGAAGATTTGTCAACTTGGATGTCTGAACTAAAAGCACGAGATGTAGCAGTCAAAGCACCCCCAAATAAGATGCACTCAGCAAACACTGCTGACCAAAGACTGCAAGTGTTCCGGGCACAGTGGAAGGCTTTTAGGGATTCTTATACAGATGTCCATGCAAACACCTGCTTACAGCTTACTTTTTTGGTTTTAAGATTCTAAGAGAGTCCCTGCAACTGATCTGTTTTGCTTGGCTAAGCCAGATTCTATTGTAGCAAGCAGGCCAAAGGAGGAAGAGAAAAACGCAGGCGTACAGCAAGAAATAAAAAGCACTAAAATGCAAATGAAAACAGGAGAGCAATGGCAGGAACTTCTCTGTAAGGATTCAGCCAAATTCAGCCAAGGTAGTAACGTCATCAAGTTCCCTCTCCTGGTCCAGTTTGAGGCACAGAAGTCTGAAGGGCCAGTGACAGATTTCAAGCCCACGATCACTCAGTCTTATAAAATGAGCCAACTCCCTCAAACTTTTGAGTCATAAGCCTAGTTTAGTTTTCTCTTGCTTAATTTAGTAACTATCCAAAGCAACTATGTCAAAAAATATCCAAACGCAACATCACCTTCTCAATATGACCACATAAAAGCAAGCTTCCAAATATTCTTGTCAAAAACATTTCCTTTTGTTTCTAGGATACTTTTTCTTTACTGTGCCACCATGCTACTRAGAAGAGAATGTCTGTGCACAGCAAGACTGGGGGCAAAACATTCCAAAATATTGCTGGCATTCAGCCCACATTGTCCAACTACTACACTAGTATTACACAGAGCAGCTAAAAGGACTGGAGAGAGAATTCACTCTTCAGAGACTCTACAGAAAAGGAACATACCACTAGGAAGCACAAATTTCCCATTTCTACCCATTTGGTTCTTTGAAATCATTGTAGTGTTACTCCTAACTTTCCATATCCTTTTCTAGTGTGCAAAAGGACTAAATACTGAAAACAGATTCAGAAGAATCAGGATGGATATCTGCCTTCCAATCACTGTCAAAATTAGATCACTTAGCAGTTTAACATAAGCAGGTTCAATACCAGATTTTAATGCAAATATATTCTCTCAATTATGAATGCAAATTCCTTGGCCTAAGCACAAAATACTTACCTGCACTTATGAAAGTGAAGCAGATTCCCAGACACAAGATAGAGTGGTGGGTAAGGGGAGAATCAAACCCTTTATACCTGTCAAGTGCTCAGAAACAAGATAACTGCAAAATCAACTTTGTCTTCAGGCCAGATTCAAGAATCTTCAAGACCTTCACGAGTGTGTGTATTTTTGGGCTTTTTTTGTTTAAGTCAGTAGAAGACAAAAAAACCAATTTTGTTCTCAGTTTGAGCAAATAATCTATGAAGCAAACAGTGAAGTTGGGAATAATGTTATCTGTTTAAAAAGAAATGAAAAACACCAGGAGCTGGCTTTTTAACTTTAGCACTACGAAAGGTGTTATCCCAAACCCTGCTCAGAGTTTTATTACCTTCAGTTGCAGCTTGGGCTGGAATTCTCGCACTAAATTCATGGAGGAGTCATATATGTTGCTGCCAATTTTCACCCACTCCTTGAGGGGCACAGGGCGGAAATCTGTACAGTAAAGCTCTGCATCTAACCAGGAGGCCAGGAGCCCCAAGTTGGGGAGGGTAGCACTCATGCCTACTATCTGTATCCCACTAAAACCTGGACTGGTCCTCTTCGCATGTCTGGAAGTGGTTAAAAGAAAATGAAAGTTAGTGACAACACAGGCTACTGTTCTGGAAAATGAAATTCAGAAAAACTAGCTCAATCTACTTCTTTCTAATGTCTTCCTAAGTCTGGGAACCAAAGCCCTAAGTTCAGCAAAGAAGCAAATAGCTTCAGCTCTTAAAGCGCTGAACAGCAGCTTCCAATAAAGGCAGTGAGAAGTAATAGACCCCTAAAAACCTGAAAACACAAACTGTTAATTTAGATACCGAAATGCAGATTTTAATTCAGGCTTTTACATCCACATAATAGGGGGTTTTTTGTGCTTCTAAGCTTGTGTTTGAAAACTACTCATTTGCATTGCACTGAGCCACAAATCGAAACTTTAGAAAATAAAAAGGTCTGACAAATCAATGTGAGCTCAGAAATAACCTGAATCTTCTTAGAAGACCATGGTAATCCTGGCCTAGACAAGACACAGGAAACAAGATTACCCAGAAGCTACAGTATAAAAGGCCAGTCACTGATGAGACAGAAGTAAGGAAGATGGAGAGAGGCAGACTCTCTGTTATCCAAGCTCTTTAAGCATTTGCTAATGCTTAAAGCTCCACCATCAAGGTTGCAGATTTTTTCCCCTACAGGAACTCTGTACCTTTTCCTTCCCTAAAGTAACTTTTGGCCACCAAGGATTAAAAAAGTCCAGCTTCACAACACACTATTTGACTGGTGATGAGAAAAATCTGCTGCAAAATTTTGGCTGGGTGTGCAAAAGCCTCGTGGAGAAGCACAGACACACACACAGGCAATGGCCATCTGAGAACATTCTCTTGGGGTGAAGACACAGCTTGCACTTCAGTGGGACATGCACTTAAAAAGCTCTTAATAGCACTGGTCATTCTGATAACTGGCCAGACTGGACAGTGGTTAAAGACTTTGGATAAGCCCATTAAGTAAATGAGAAAAAAAATACCCACAGACATGGGAGGACATTTGAACGAAAATGTGGTCTTCAGCTCCAGGAATCTCAAGTGGCTTTCAAAACAAAAATAGCAGCCACTTCCTTTATGTCAGTAAGTGGTACAGTGTACCACTGTCACCTTGACCACGACAGAGGGATGGAGAATCTGGGCCCAAGGACACCTACATGGTGAAGGCTGAAATACTGTGTCTTCCCAGGAACATTCCTGGATGCTCCTGTACCTTTTTTTCCCTGGCAAGTGTTTCCTCCTTTCTGCTTCTTTAATGCAAGGGAATAAAGCAGAGGGCAGATCTGCACCTGTGCTGTAGCTACATGATAAACCAAGAGAAAAGGAGTGGCAAAGCCACTCACATATCCTCCAAAGTGCACTGGCTTCCAGGATTTATGGGCAGAATATGAGAAGAAGTCACACGTGATTTGACCGAGAACACTGCTGGATCCTGGAAATCACGATGGAAATACTGGCTGAAATGTCCAGTGGAGAAACAGTGTAAAAATGACATTTCCCCCAGAACTAAATAGATAGTCTCTGCTCAGCCCAGAACTAGATAGTCTCTGCTTAGCCCAGAACTGGTACAACCCACAAGGCAAGAAGCAGCAGAGAAAACTGGCAAAATCTGACTTTTTGTGCTAAGGGAACAGTGGATTTTGATTCTTCTCTCAGCAACATAAATAAGATTAAGAAGGTTACACCATCTCTTTCATTTGCCTTTTCCTGTGTTTGGGCACTATGGAACTGCTGGACAGTTTGGTGCTGAGAATCTAGATACTGAATTCTTAAAAGCCTCTAAAGTTCTTCTCAAACATCTCCTCTATTGCCCAGTGTCCAATCAATTGTGCTAAATGCAAGAAAGCATGCAACCACTAGGCTAACACATGTAATAAGCAAAAGCAGAGCTCACCCTGAGCAGTGCTAACTAAGCAGACTGCTGGCATATTCTCTTAAGCCTTGTGATCAACTCACCATGCACAGGTTAACAGCATGCCCACTCTTCCACAACACCTGAACATTTCAGTAGGATAATCACCCCATTCCATGAAATACTGACAAATTAAGCACAGCAAATCTGCTAGCAAAATAGTTTTTAAAAAATTCAAAGTTTAAAAAAAAAATTAAATAGGCCAAAGAAATAAATGAAAGCTTCAGCCTTATTTCTTTTCCTGAGAGAATAAATCTCATGGTAGCACACAAATTGAAAACCATGAGGAAAAGAGGTTTTGATTATAATGGCAGGCCCTGAGAAGTGGTATGATGAGATCTTCATAAACAAAATAGTCTAGGTCATCCCTCTCATAAAAACCTTGGAGCTAACCCAAATTTCCAATTACCCAGAGAGGAAAATATTTAGTCATCAATAATTTAGCAGTAAAAGACAGACAGCTTGGTCTACTCACCGTTTTGCTACCTTCTCTGTAACATATCTAACTTTGGTCAGGAGGAGTTCCAGCAGATATCCTCGATGAGAGTCTCCCAGCATGTGCAACTCATCCACAACCACCACTCCTGATAAAGAAAAGCACTCAGGTCATATCTGACAAACCTCCAAACTAAGAACAAATAGCCTCAATCCTTTCACATTCCACATGATGAACTGAAATTTATATTCACAAATCCAGCTATGCGTACTAACACCACTATGACTTCCTTCTGTCACTGAGAGAGACAAATCATGACCAATGTCATGATATTTCACACCCACCACAACCTCACACAGACACACACACATACAATCAGCTTTTAAAAGACAAAAATAAATAGGCTGAGTTGTCAGTCTAGCCACCCCACAAAACAGTATTGCATCTATACTGGAACCTCTTTGCAAGTAAAAACCCCCAGGCTTCAGAGTATCTGGAAAGGAAAATTCCAGCACCCAAACGAGCTAGTCAAAAGCTTTGTTGACATCACTGTCTTAGTTGAAAACATCATTTTTTACTAATAGAGTAGTCAGGAAAAAAACAAGAGCAGATGTAATTACACTGGCAGTCTGCTTCCTATTATATTGTTCTCCATTAACCAAACCTGAATGAGCTCTACTATTTAGCTTTGGCTTTCTAATGAAAAAATATCCTTACGTGATGGCTTTGTTGACATCCTACCTTCTGCAAATGACTTTTTAATCTATTAACCACCATCAGATTTTTAAGATATGTAGAAATATCTAAAAGAATAATGTCTAAAAAGGCTTCTAAATATCAGCAGCTGGACACAACAGACCAGACTAGGGTCTTCCTTGAGGAGAAAACACAGAGCCTACAACTCAGGCACCCACTGCACCTCCTGCACACATCCCAGCAGCAGTATATACCCTTTCTGGCCAGCTGACAGAGTCCCAGGGATATGGAGTAGGATAAAGGAAGGTTAAACAAAAAAAGCAGGGCACAGAGGACACCACACTTCATTAGTTCAGCTGCTGTGGAATTTTTTTCCTCTTTGGTGCAGCTATGTAGTATCTTTCTGGTATGACTAAAATAGCAGGAGCTTAAGGGCAAATGTGACCTTATATTATCTGTTTCAATGCTATTTTTCCTTCTCGTTTTTTCTCTCTCCTTCCTACATATGTTCCTTCTCTCTCTGTCTGTTTTCTCCCTCCTTCTCTTTCAAGCCACTTAAGTTAGAAAAGAGTGCTGCACTGCTTCATCAGCCTCTTTTACAAACTCCCACCCATCCAGCTCCTCTGTCTTCCTGAGCTTTCTCTATTCTCTACTTGCCTGTAAAAAATGGCAACTCATTGGTCACCAAATACATATTTATTCAGCTACCAGAAAAAGCTCCTTCCTGCTTCCCCATACAACAATCTGTCTGAATTCTTCCAGCAGCCGAGACAGGACAGTTTAATCAGATATCTACCAAAGTAAAAAATCCATACAAGTTACCTTTCCAGTCTGCATGCCAAGCAGCAGCACATTTTGCTTCCCAAGATGAAGCATAGAACTCTAGTGGTACCTACAGGCCAAAGCACAGGGAATGTTGCTGGTTTTCACAAGGGCCACTTGTTTTCTACCTTCTGCTGCTACTCAGCTGTAATATACACTCAAACAGATGCTAAACCTGTGAGCTGCACTGCCCTGGCAGTCTGCAAGCTGCAGAGACCTGACTGTCACTGGTGCACAAGTGCTCTCCCCCACACAGGCATTACTCAGAACACACCCACTGGGAGAACACAGCAGGAGCAAACTGGCAACCAGTATTTTTCACAAAATTATCCTCATCTTAAAATGGAACTGCAGCCAAGGAGGATTCCAGGCACCAGCATGCAATGGTATTTTCCACTCAACAACAAGTTCAGGAATGCAAGGGGGATAGAATTTTGTCATATCACATTGTTACCGAAAATGAGGCTAAACTCAGTCTGCTATTTCTGTCTGCAAATTAGGTGTGTCCCTAGAAGACAGCTGAAAACAACCTACTAAAAAGTACCCGAGAGCTATCAGACATGTTTACTGTAGAATAACTAGGCTGTTTTAATTCCCCATCCTGTTTAAAACCAAAAAGTTCTGAATGACAAGCAGGGAAGTTTGGATTTTTTTAAAATATAATTAAAGTAGTAACTTTTTCATTTCATGTCACAACAGCACATTACAAATCCATTCCCACCTGACACACTGAGAAAGAAACAGATTCTTTCCTAACAATTTTCCTAAAAATTTCTTTAGCATCCGTGTAAAGAAGATGAACAAGAGGACTATCATCTTCTGTGTACCTGCATGTTCAAAACTGACACGTTATATGATAATTAGCAACACAACACTGTTTATAACTGCTTCATACAGCAAAGAGAGCTCTGGCAGGCAGAGGAACTGAGTTTCTCTCAACATTTTCCAAAGGCAACGTGAGCTATCAGCATGCGGTTGACATCAACAAAAGGAACAGCTCAAGCTTGAGATGGAATCCAGCCAGGAATGCAGTCATCTCCCAGTAACTCATCTCAAAAGATAAAACACCCTTGTTACGAACTAGTCTAAATTTAGAATTAATTAGAAGACAAGGTACAATCTTGCAGTWTCAGACAAGCTTCCTTTGGGTGACAGCTAAACTGGCATTTTCAGTTCATACTCATATTTTACAGCTTTTATGAAAATTTATCTCCAAACAGAAAATTTTTCAATTTCTAACATATAGATGATTTTTYAAAAACAAATTTCATTTAAAAATTATTGTCAAAGAAGCATATAAAGACAAAAAAAAACAAAACCCAAAACGTTTTTACCCTTATTTCAGTTATATGGCCATACTGGGGCACAAGGGAAATGGAGGTTTGCAGCAGAGGCATTTTCAAATGGTGAAAGAAAAACATGATGCTTTAAGGAGGTATTGAGAACACATATTCAAACTCAAATCTTGTAGTCACTTGACTGGTTATACTTAAATGACTCTCTTCAAGTACATTCATCTTAGAAAGCACAACAGAATGTAGGGATGAAATGGAAGTACCAGCCAGAGGGATTTGGTATATCTGTAGCCTCTGAAAGACGATATCATCGATATCATTAAACAGTACATTTTAATATACTGAGTATGCTTCCAAGGCACTCAAGCCAACATCAAGTTGGTCATCCTGATGCCACTGTCTGCCTTGTGCTGGCAGTACAGTTTGTATGGTGTGGTGATGTAGGATCAAACTAACCCTAGCTTAAACAAGCAAAAATTCCCTAAACCAAGTAGCCACATATTGAAATAACCAACTGGTTCTCCTGCAAGTGAAGGGATGAAGACATACATTCAAGAATCGAGCTGGACTGCAGGAGCCTCAGTTTGAATGAGCTTAAAATGCTGCACAACAGTCACCCACTCATCTTCCAGCCCACTGGGAGTCTCTAAAGCATTCATGGTGACTCAGCCCCTATAGATCCAGGTGTGAACGTGTTATCTCATGATTTCACACTGAAAAAACTGCAAGATTAAATTTCCCTTTTTCTGTCTTTAAAAAACTCTTCTGGTATACAAAGCAGCAGAATATTATGATACCAGATGCACACAGAACAGCAGTTTAAAAGGTGGAGGTCTCAGAGCAGTTTGATCCTCATCTATTTTTGCAATTTTTATATTCTTAAAATAGCAACCAGCTATGTTACAGGACAGAGTGAAGATGGGAAGGATGACTGTATAAAACATAAGTGGGTATAGCTTTACTGAGCAGAGAAAAAAAGAGAAGAACAAACTTCTGATTTGATGAGGAAAGCACATCTCTCTCCAAGTGTACACGGAAACATTGGGCTTCTCCAGGTTCTCTCATCCCAAATACTAAATGCATGCTACCATTATCTAGAGGCCATCAGGGCCACAGTGACCCAGAAGCCAATGTTACAAGGACAGAGGGCTTTTGAGCAAACAAGACAGAAATGAATGTCACAGCCCTCCTAGTCACCATGCCTACCCAGAGGAGCACTGTGTATTCATTGCACTTATCTGCATCCAGATGAGCACAGAATGCAATTCGTTCTCTTCCTCAAGCTAAATGAAGATAGATCATAGATTCCACAATCTGTCTAAAACAAACGAACATAATACATTCCTCAACTCAAACATATCTCAGAACTTTAATTCAATTTTATCAATTAGAAAACATTTTCTAGCTATGGGAATCACTGTTTATTGCGGCTAACCACCGTCCTTGGATTGTCATCCATGTCAGACAAACATCTGAAGCCTGCAGCTTCTACCTACTCATCCCAGTTGCTGAGCTACACGGAATAGTGCTGACTGTCCTAAATCCAAATCAGAGGTCCTCTGGAAGAAGAAAACTGCTGCATATTCCTATATGGTATGTCTGTCACATACAGAACTGAGAAAATACAAAGCATCCCATGATTTCACAAGTACTCAGAATATGTAATAAACCTCATCCCCACAACGGTCAAGCCTTAGTATTTTACCCAGTGAGTCCATTTTGTTTTCTTCTATGAGCCTATTGATTAGTCCGTTGGCTTTCTCAATGGTGCAGACAGCAACATCCAGGGCAGAGAAACGTCCAGCAGGAGACATGCTTCCCATGTAGCCTTCAACTCTCACATCCACCTCCTGAAACAGGGCCTGTTTTCCAAGGATATAGAATGTCATGCTAAGGTTACAACTGAATTTTGACCAATGCCTTCTGGAATCACGTAAAAGCTTGCATTCCACATCTACAATTTCTATTTCTTTTAATGCCAACTAATCAGATTAAAGCCACAGCTCAGCCAGATATTGATGCTTCTTTTTTCCACTGTCATTTTTTATTTCCAAAGCAGAAGCCACAGAGTACATGTTGCAAGACAGTGTACATAACTGAGTAAAAGATGAGGACCACTGTTTGGTACAAAAAGATTTAATATTAAAAATATTAGGGAACACACACCGCAATGCAACAGTTTATAATATCAGTGGGTTACATACAAAGACACCTGGGCAAAAGCCAAACATGGAACTCCAAACACAACGATGACACATCTCACACTGAAAGCCAAGAAACAACAACTTCTTTTCTTCCAGGTCTCATTAYTGCCATGCCAAAGCACTGACACATCCCACACAGCATTAACAAAAGATATAAATATTTGGACCTCAGAGGTAGGATACCCTATGAGTTCAAGGATGTGCAGCTATGGCCAAACCTCATGCCAGGAGTAGTAGAACGGAGCACTGATAATCCTCCAGTTTTGCAAGATTAAAGCAAAAACGTGTCTCCATTATCAATCACTACAAAGCAGCTTTTGCACTCACTTTGTAGGATTTCCCAGCAATTTGCAAAGTTAACACATCATCTCAGTTGATGACGAACCAAAACGTCTTAAATGCCAGAAACTATAACAAAAATGCCTGCTGGGTTTGGATTTGGTTTTAGTCATTGTTGTTACCTAATGGAAATAATGTTTGATATGAAAGTCTTTCAAGAAAAAATTTTTATGTTTTAAAAAGAGTGTTCCCACTGTAATTTTATCTTTTAAATAGCTGGGGTGAGGAAGCCAAGACGAAACCACATTCTGGCAGAAAAAAAAAATTTAGCAACGTCAAAGTGAAATCAAAGGCAGAAAATTGTGACGGAATACCCCAAGGAAAGCTAAAATATCTTTTTATCCTTTAAGATAACATTTATGCCTTCCCTTTGTACTTTTTCTGAYATAATCATTAGAAACTTTCTTTAAAGTTTGTACATTCTAAAATCTGTGAATAAATGCAAGTAACAATGCTTTAAAAGTGAAAGCTGAAATAAAATGTTTTAATTGAGCCCACAAACTTTTTCCAAGTTTACCTTTCTGGCTAAAAGTTTCATTTTCTTTATCTCCAATGTAGAGCAAATTTAAATTATCTATAACTTCTTTCTGAAAAGACTCAGCAATTTTTTCCTCCACATCCATGCTTTTGTATTTCAGTTTAAAAAATGTGACAGAACAACTACTACCCATAAATTTACCTTCCTTGAATGCTACTTACCTGCAGGTAACATTTCTTCTCCTTGGCCACAGAGACAAAGGGAAGGATGAGAAGGGCTTTCTTACGTGTCTCCAGAACTCGCTTCAAAATAAGCAATTCTGCAACAAGAGTCTTTCCAGCACTGGTAGGAGCTTAAAAAAAAAAAAGGAAAAGAGTTTAATTAGTTTCTAAAGTTTAAAACAGAAATACAAAGAACAAGCACCACAAACCTAACATAGAGAGAAATAACTGGAGAACTTGGGGTGAGACCCTTCAGTTGATGTCTCTCACCCACACCCATAACCATATTTGCAGTCAACCCTATGAAGAGTCAAGAAGACTAAAAACCATCCGCCTCTCTTCTAAGTCCTTCATCTTCTCAGTGCTGCTCTAGAAATTTTAACCCATGAAGAGTAGACAACCAATTGTCATTTCCCACAGATTTCTAATCCACCAGCCCTACTTCTGCACTACTTCCCCTTCTGCACGCACACACCCCCACACAATATGTGATGAGAAACGATAAATGGACTGAAAAAAATAGATAATAAATAATATTCTCAAAAGTGTTAGTAGCTACCACTGCTGTTATCATTCAGTCTCTAGCTGACAGTCTGTAATAAAAAGGAGTCATCATTAGCTGACTCCTAATTATCAGTTTCTAAAGGAACTTTAACAGAGAAAATGGGGACAAAAGTCTCTCTTCACATCTGGAAAAGAGAYCATTAAGTCATGTTTGAGGTGCAGCAATAGGACAGACCTTAATCGGATGTCTCCAGAAGAAAGAGGACCTTGACCTTTTTATCTGGCAAATCAGAATCCTTCAGCACCATTATGTCCTTGTAAATGGCACTGGAAAAGTTAGGGGGGACTGCTTTTGTCAGATGTTTGCATACCTGAGTAAACAAGGTTCTTCCCTTCCAGAACTTGTCCGAGCATTAGGCATTCTGCCTGCCATTCAAACATCTGTACTACTCCCAGACTGTGGTATTTCTCCAGAACTGCGTTGGGAAGACCCCAGCTTGCAAGGAGCAACTTGTCTGCTTGGTCTTCAGGAACATTTACCTGCTGATATTGCCCTTTGGGAGGAGAAAATAAAAAAAGAAAAATCTAAAAAGTCAAGTATCATCCTTGAATCTGAGGTCACTTAGGTTACATACCTAAATGTCAGACTTCTCTACAAACTCCTGTATTACAAGAAAAGGCAATAAACAATCTGCCCTACACTTTTCCATATTTCATGATAGTTGACCATTCTTGGATAGTTCACCATTCTTCTTATCTTTCAACATCTTTTTTTCAATTTTTCCTCCTGTAAGGTTTTCCGCATCAATTAATTTTTTCAGCAAACTCTTGCTCTGGTATTTGCTTTTGAGACAGAGCAGCCATTACCAAATACATACTCAAACAGAACTTCAGCACTGATTAATATAACAGCATTACAATGTATTTGTCACCTCATCCTTACCCACAACATTTCCATTTTCAATTACTGCTACTGAGACTTCAGTGATTCTCACTGATTACAGAACTGCCCAGTCTTTTTTCTTGCTTTACAGATGAATGAAAACCACAACATAAACCAAACAAGCAGCTCAAGCTACTCTGTACAGTGTGTCATATTTCAGTTCACCAACACTGACTAGTATCTTCACAACACTGCCAGTTCCTCCATCTTAATTAAGTTCCTTGCTGATTATTTCTTTTCTTAGTAACCCTAAAAAACTTTGTGCCGACTACAGATACTGTCTCCTCCCTCTCCTTTTTCTCCAAATCGCTAAGAAAACTCAAGCTTTTTGTGCCTTTCCTCATCTGAGACAGAAAACAGGTTTCTGATTCACAGTAATGCCTCCCCTATCATCCGTAAATATAAAAGTCCTGTAATGGCACCCTGTGAAAGACCTTGTCAAATCAAAATGAAAAACAAGTAATTGTGTGCACTGACTCTACTGTACCTGTTCTTCTACATTCAAAAAATTCTGAAAGAAATTTTCCACCATTCTTGACAGCATAAGGGCAGGCTAGATCAGCAATACCAGCCTGCATAAGTAGCCAGCATTTTTTCTGTCAACACACTACAAATTTCAACTGCTGCCTTGAGGTTAACCCCAACCTAGTCTGTCACTGCTGTGTGATCAGTCTCCTCTACACAAATATACAAAAAAGCTTGATATAGCTCAGTTCTGAAAGCTTTGTTTCACTTTGTGTAATCAAAGTGCTGTAAAATACTAAACAAAAAGTTAAGCACCATCAGGAGAGAACAGAATGCTACAAAGCAGAACCAGCTTCCCAAGGGGAATTCAGAGGAGACCAGAATTGTCTATCCTAAACTGTGACTGTGGTGGGTTGACCCTGACTGGATACCAGGTACCACCCAAAGCCTCTCTCTCACTCCCCTCCTCAACTGGACAGGAGAGACAAAATACAATGAAAGGCTCGTGGGTCAAGATAAGGACAGGGAGAGATCATTCACCAACTACCATCACAGTCACAACACTTGACTTGGGGAAAACTAATTTATTACTAATCAAATCAGAGTAGGATAATGAGAAATAGAATCTTAAAAACACCTACCCCCTACTCCTCTCTTCTTTCCAGGCTCACCTGTACTCCCAATATTCTCTACCTCCTTCCCCCTGGCAGTGCAGAGGGACAGGGAATGGGGGTTGCAGTCAATTCATCAGGTCATCTCTGCCACTCCTTCCTTCCCAGCAGAGAGCTTCTCACACTCCTCCTCGGCTTCAGCGTGGAGTCCCTCCCATGAGAGACAATCCTCCACAAATTTCTCCAACATGAGTCCTTCTCACAGGCCACAGCTCTTCACAAACTGCTCCAGTGCASGTCCCCCATGGGGTCACAAGTCCTGCCAGCAAACCCGCTCCAGCATGGGCTCTTCTCTCCACAGGTCCACAGGTCCTGCCAAGAGTCTGCTCCAACAGGGTCACAGCCTCCTTTGACCATCCACCCACTCCAGCATAGGGTTCTCCACAGGCTGCAGGTGGATCTCTGCTCCACCGTGGACCTCCATGGGCTACAGGCGGACAGCCTGTCTCACCACAGTCTTCACCACAGGCTTCAGGGGAATCTCTGCTCCAGCACCTGAAGCATCTCCTCCCATTCCTTCTTCATTGACCTTGGTGTCTGCACGGCTGTTTCCATCATATATTCTCACTCCTCCAGCTGCAGTTGCCATTGCACAGGCTTTTTTTCCCCCTTCTTAAACACATGGGTGCCACTTCCGTCACTGATGGGTTTGGCCATGGCCAGTGGCAGGTCCCTCTTGGACCTGGCTGGCATTTGCTCAGTCAGACACTGGGGAAGCTTCTGGCAGCTTCTCACAGAAGCCCCCTTATAGTCCCCCCTTGCCATGCAAATCCAATGCAGTGACTAATATGGCAGAATTAGGATTTAGAACCATAAAAAAACCTATATGATGTGATCTCAAGCTTTTTCCCTAATGTTAAAACCAAGGAACTTCATGTAAAAGATGGAATGAGAAAAGGACTACGTGATTCTGCTGTTTGAAGAATATCTGTAGATTAGAACTGAACATGGATTTGGAAACTTGTGGCTTAGGGATCTTAAAGATCTATGCACAGAAGTATATCTCTGACACTAACCATTTTTTGACCTACTAAAACAATGCTAAGAAACAGTCAAAATTTGGAAGATACAAATTGTTGGTTAAAAGCACTGGGTATTAGATTTCTCTGAAAGAAAACCATTCCAGAGTGTGGGGCCAGTCAAACACAAGAGTGCTGCTTACAGAATTCTTTTTGAGGAGTTGACTGTGGAAATGTGTACATTGCTTTGCTCTGCTCCATTTGCAGAACTTGACAAAATTGTATGTTACAGAACATAATCACAGCGGTGAGAAGATATGACATGACTGGAGAAGAGACCAAGAGATCTGAATGCTTTAAAAAGTTACAGAAAAATCACAAAATGAGATGAAACTACAAGATGCTATATAAACATCTTGATTTTAGATGTTGTATACATCTTGATGCTGTACACATCTTGATTTCTCTCTTAAGAGCACAATAAGCTGGTAAAACGCACGTATGGCATCTAGAAGAATGACTTTAGCTCTGTCTGGCGGCAGGACCATTTGATATGACACCTTGCCACAAGACGGTTATATAAAATTTTGTATATTACATATAAAAGTATATTGTATACACTTCTTCTGTATTCAATATGTATTCTTGAAACAATTTATCAACGTAGGTAAACAAACCTTGCCTGGTGTACCAAAGAGACAGACTATACCGATTGTTGTATTATGGCAGCACCTAGAGGCCAAGCCAAGAATAAGGCCCACTGTTACACGAGAGACAGAACGCCCGACCTCAGAAGCGTGCACAGAATACACATTTTCGTATTTTCTTCCCCAATTACACAGTGAACGGTGCGGGAAAACCCTTCGATTCGGGTCTGCACGCCACCACCCTGCTAATACAAGCACGTACCGCAGCTGCGGCCGCTGCCCTCGACGGGAAAGGAAGGGGCGAAGCGCGGCCCGAGCACCGTTGCCCCCCGCGCCAAGGCCCCGCGCCGGGAGAGGCTCGGAGGGTCCCCAGCCCCTTCCAGCAGCGCCCCGGTGCCCCCTGGGGCAGCCCCGTCCCCCCTCGCCCAGAACGTCCCAACCCGCGGCGCCGCACGACCGAGAGGAAGGCGGGGAAGGGGAGAGAAGGGCTGCCCTCTCCCGCGCCGGTACCTGCGGAGCCGCTGCCGCGCAAGGAAAGGTCGAGGCCGGGCGGGGGGCTCAGCACGGCGCGGCGCGGAGCGGCGGGGCCGGGCGGCACGGCCGGCACAGCCCTGCGGGAGCTGCCGCCCCGAAGCCCCGCGGCCGCGGCCGCACCGCTCGGGGGCATGGTGCCGCCGCCATCTTCCCGCCGCGCCATTCAAACCCAGCCCCGCCCCGGCCGGCGGGAGGGCGGCTCGGGCTGCACCGGGGAAAGGCTGAGGTCGTTAACGAAGGACGGCAACGGGGTGTGCTTCAAACAAAACAAGGCTTACCTYGAGGAGCTGAAAGGCTAAGCAGGGAACGGCATAAAGGACAAACAGCCTCGCTTGGTGTTTCTAGTGCCTGCTTTCTAGTGTTTTCTAATGGCTCTAAAGCCAAAATAACAGCTTCACATTCTAAGAGTAGGACTGGTTTTCTCTCTCCTCAGTGACATGACTATCAGAAGCAGTTCTGTGAAAATTCTGCAATACCCGAAAAATGCATGTCTTCGTCCATCAGCCACAGAAGTGTTAAGAAGCATTATATCAGAAAAAATAAGGCTTTTCTAAGTTGCTTTTAATTTCAGAAAACATACTAATCTTTCCATAGATAYTGACAGCAAAGGGTGAACATTCAAAGCGGTTCCAGGCGCACAAACACACGCAGGTACTTCCTTCTGTCCACCAGCACTGTATCTTTTATTTTAGGTAACACACACACGCCCCTTTTTCAGAAAAACTCTTTCCATGTTCTGTATATCTCTTCAGATCAACGCATCACAGCTTGGGAGGCTGACTTCGTGTGGAGCAGCACCAGTGCTCATAACCTCAAACACATACATGCACCCTCTCTGAGGCATCCAAGACCCATGTCCCTCAGCCTCTCTTCTATCAGGAACAGATCATCGGCCCAGAAACACTGGGGAAACAGACAGTTGTAAAAAGGGCTAGCGCGTGGAAGCAACAGCCTTCATTCCAGATGTCTTCCTTTGCAAAAACCTAAAGCTTCTGTACRCCCGTCTTTGTTCTGCAGAAGGAATTTCTGGCCCTCGAAGAAAAGCATGTGCTCTCATTCCTGTCATTAAAGCAAACTCTTAAGATTAAATGGAAGCAAAATCTTTTAAGAATACTACTGTCACGTCAGACAATTATATTTGAGTAAGTGTAAGGGATGGTCAAATGGAAGAGTCAACACATTTTAATCCTCTAAATCAAGCAGCTCAAAAAGCTGCTTTCTTTATTCAAGTTGACAAAACCAGACGGTAACCGTAGGCCCTTCTGTGTTTCAAAGCCCAAGCACCAGATAAGTACACCACACACTYTTTTCCTAAAGCAATTATTTTAATGAATTGTCACTTGGAGAACATATCCATTCTACAGCTCTGTTGACCAAAATTTAAATACATGAAAGGGAAGAGAGGCATACTGAAATCCTCTGCTGAAGACTCCTTGCTGCAGAAAACAATTCCCACTGCAGACTGTTTCCTGTATTAGTATTGAAAAAATATTCAAGAAAATAACTCCGTAAAGATTTCTACTTAGTAAGAATATATAATTCTATTGTGCCAGAAAGACCAGAATAAGCACTGTYGATACTTGAAATGCTCACAGCATAGACATGTTTCACTTCAACATGGAGTTTTACAACTGCAGTATGAAATCTATTACTTCCCCATCACTTCATGTCCTCCTTACATCTTTGAAAAAGCTATTTAAAATATTAAAGGAGACATCTATCTTCATTCTACTCTTCTTTTTTAAGGGKGAAGAAACAGGTTTTGCTATCTGAAATTTTTAATTCATTAAAAATAGTTTACAAAATTTGAGGACAGACCTACTTTACTGAAGCAATAAAAGGAGCTAACTAGCAACCAGTCGAAGAATTTGATTCCGTAAGTATGTGCACAGCTGGTTCATCAAGTCTCTGTTCTGTCCTTCAACCCAGTGCATTTCTACTACTACATCATTTCCTTCTTTCTTCACATTCATTAAACACTTGAAGAGAAAACAGCCTCTAGTTTCTTTGGGGCTTTGCTCTTTTTCCACTGTCAGACTGCTAGCTTCCTCTGAAGGGCAAGGTTCCTCCTTTGCATCACCAGAACCTTTGCCAGGCGATGTTTCTCCCTGCTTTGCTTCTATCTCCTCTTCCTTCACAGGATCACTGTGTTCTTCTTTGACAGCAGATTCCTCTGGTAGCTCATCACCTGTGGTCATCTGGACATCCTCATCAGGTGCCATAAACCCCATTTCAGAGTCTTCAGTCTTGGGGTTTTCACAGTCTGAATTGTTACTCACACTCTTCTGGCTGTTCTTTTCCTCTTCCATTGCCTGCAGAATATCTTCAGAAGCTCGAGGAAGTTCTCGTAATTGCCTTACTCTCTCTCGTTTCTTTCTCCTCAAATGAATCCAGGAGTTTTCAATGGCAGTCACAAAGAGGCTGATTTCATCTTTTCCACAGGGAACACGTTTATGCTGAACCTATTGCAGAAAACAGCAGAATTTCATATGATCCTCTCAGTTATGCTTTCAATTAGGACATTATTTATCATCTAATACTTCATACTGTACCTTCAGATCAGTGAGAATTTTCTCTACCCAGGCTCTAACCACAGCAATAGCTTCTACAGCATCCCAGCCCATAGCTGCAGCTTTGATGGATAACTCTTTGACTGTAGAAGCCAAGACCATGAATGTAATTGGTTTTCGTGGTTTTTCTAATTTTCTTCGTTTAGAGGGAGGTGACTACAAGTAGAAAGAAAAAAAGAAAAGAGTTACAAGGCTATGCAGTATTAGTGGGGTGACTTTTGTACTCAGAAGACTCTGATTCTGTAAGCCATGTGGATTAGAAGTATAATGTAAGCCACTAAACAGTCATTCACGTGGCCTGTGTTTCACTTCACCCCCAAGAGTTTTAGACTCAAACCATGCACTTTATGCTAGCCTGATGGACAGATGGAGTTTATCTTCAGGCATTAGGCAAAAAGCTTAATTGGTTCCTTCAAACCATTAGCTCTCCCTGAGCTGAGAAAGCGTGCCTGCTCTTGGGAATAGAGGTCGACTGCCAATATCCACATTTTGATCCAAGTTCACGGAATGTTTACTTGCTTGTCTTCCTTAAAGTTGGTTATTGTCTATACCTATACCCAAGTATGCAAACATCCAGATCCAAAAAAGCAACTGGCTCACATTTAAGGTGAACAAGCTCCACTTACATCCATGTAGGCAAGTCTGAGTTAGACGTGGTCATACCTATTTGGTAACAGAATCCAAATGTTAAATTAAAACTGAGTTCTCAGAGGGAAGCTTAAATTCAAATCCAGCCCCAAACTTAGCATATTTTTATTACTACTAAACTGCTATTTGAAGTATGTTACAAGTGATCCTTATTTTCACTGAAACCAACAGRAAGTTCCTCCAATGGCTTCCTTTTTCCACCCTAAACATGGGTGCCTCATGAATCACGTGTAACAACTCCTAACAGACTGGCAACCATCTAAGAAATTCCACTGTCCATACAGCCCAGCACATCCAATATTCCAGTCTGAAGAAGAACAGTCTGTATCACAGTAGTTATAGCTCATTAGCCCCTTCCTCAAGTAAGAGGTAAAGAAAATCAGAAGCAATTCACAATTAAGTGACTTACAGGTACTTGTACATCATCATAGAAACTCCACGCCAGTGCCCATCTCATGGTGCGTCCTTGACAGAATTCAGTATGAGTGACTTTAGGAACCTRTGCAAAGAGGCAATACAAAACATTATTTCAGATTAATAAACAACATTGTTTTACTGCACACATGTTCAAACAATGCACACTTTCTCATGACAGAAATAGAGATTCTTTCTGACATGGCGCAGGCATGCCAGGGCCCTCCCTCACTTCTCTTACTTCACTTAGACTGAAGTGTAACTGTTCAAGGACAGAAGAAAATCAGATACTTGAAATTTTGTATTTAGCTCAGCATCTGCTTTTGGTTATTCATCTTTCTGGGAATTTATGTCATCGTGCATTCTCCTTCTTTCCACTATATACAAGGACAGATCACACAATTGTTTTCTTTGCATGGAAATTACTGAAGACTATGCTTCCTTCAGAAAGCCATCAAAAAGTCCTTCGCACAGCCTTCTTTAACGAGAATAGCAGCACAAGATTCAATTTTACTTGGTGCCAGCACTGACTACAAACAAAACAATGCTGCCACTTAAAATCACATTACTATTTCTTTTATCAACCAAATTGTTAGATTTCATGGTAGCTAACAAGAAAGAAAACTATATTTTTTTCATTCTTTTTTTTTTTCTTTACAACAGTCTTTTTAAGGCTATTTAAAAAAACCTGTATGTTATTGAACGGATGAAGACATGCTTCAACACGTGAAAAAGAAAAAAACCTGGAGACAACATTTGCTACTTACCTGTCAGCTTTGAATCTACAATAGTTAAATCTCAGCTGTTTCCCTAGCAAGGAATTGTGGTTTCTTCTCATAAGAAAAACTCCGTAAAATAATTCAACAATAATTACCCACATGCAGTCATTGAAACATAGCATATATTGTATAGAAYATATACAGGATATATATGGACCCTATACAAACTCACCCCCTGGATTCGAAGTTCTTCTTTCAGTGGTGCTAAACTGCATTTCTTCCCCAACATGCAGCTGTACCATCTGCAAAGAACACATTAAAAAAATGTTTTACAAATAGAGATCAACTGAAAATAGCAACTACCAGTAGCAACTACTTGGATCAGAAAGCTGCAAGAACAATAGATTTAAAAATCACACTTCAACAGAGTGACTAGGACATAGTACAAAAAAATTCAGAACAGAAGGTCCAAAGACAGATTGGACAGGGGAATCTTTTGGACGTTTTAAGAAATGTGTTAAGACTACTATTGAAACAGCACCTAAAAAACCAAAAATCTCATTTCAAAGAGTGACCTTAGTTATGTGGAAGATGTTACACCTTACAAGACTCTGTTTCAACTTCTCCACTTTCTTTGGAAAATGAATCAGAATGAAAAGAAATAATAAACTATTGGCAAGTATTTGTGCCTCAGAAGCAGAAATACTGACTTATCAGTTCTGATCAYTCGTAACTTCTTATCCAGGTTTCCATCACCTAACCCATACTTCCTAAGGAAACAATCAGGCAAAAAAAAGAAAAGAAGCTTATCTTCCCACTTCCGGTGAAGCTTATCCTTCCACTCAGCTCCACGTCTTCAGTATCTCTAAACCTTACAGCTCTGTTCTTCATCTAAATCATTATTCGAGCTCTACAACCCCATCTTCTGTATTTTTTGATGATTGGATCCAGAAAAGCTTATTCATAAATATAATGTATTGAAGTACATAATTTACATTTCCCAGTTAACAAGGGACAGTTTTGTTCAACACTGGGGGAGTAAAAGCCTGATAGTCAGAAAACTGAACATGTGCCATCTGTTTATGTTGTTCAAAAGAAGGCCTCGCTATGTTTTTTACTGCAGCTTACATTCACCCAAGACAACATTCAGTACCACAGTGTCCTTCAGCAGGCAAAGCTGCAAGTTACCAAAATTCAGCCAGGAAAATACAGAAATTTTTAGGTAATTAACAGATAACTAGGCAATGTCATAAAACCACTTCCATCCCAGAAGCCCTTAAGAATTAACCCTGACTGTCTTTAGAAGGTAGATGTGCTAATTTAGCTGCAAGCTACAAGTGTCACTCCTATAGGCTTTTTTGTCTTCTGCCTTTAAATACCTCCAATGATGAGTTCTAACTGTTTTTTGCTCAGGAACAATGTGATATGTAAATATCATCAAACAAACTGAGCAGGTATCACTGGACCATAGCTATGTGCCCTACTTAAAATATAATTCTCACATGATTTCTGCCAAAGATGAAGATAAAAGGTGTTTGGGTTTTTTTAACTGGAACAAAGCACTTACCGTAACCTCTTTTTAAGCTGCAGACTATCATGAATAATTCTTTTGACAAATTCTAGTTCTCCTCCCTCAGCCATGATTTCTGTGATCCCTCCTGTATTTACAGAACTGGGAGGTGGACGCCGTGGATTTCGAGAATTAACTCCCTGGTTAAAAAAAAACCCCAAGCATTTGACATGAACATTTAATGAAAAGTTATGTTGCTTTGTACACTGCTTCCTATCTCAATCCTTAGTTGGCAGGAAGCACCACCACCTCTACTTATCTTCCCCCCATCAGAACCATGGATAATAGACAAAGATGCATTCAAAATAAGCATAACTGAGTGAATTCCCTACGATCTCAAACCTAGGTAAGCTACTTGTCACACGTTAGGATCCTGCTAATATGAAATATGTGATTCCAACACATATAAGATATGCTGACTATGTGCATCTACACTATTACAATCTATAATGTTTAATTAAATCTTGGGTTGTTTTTTTTTTCTACTGCCCTATATTACACATTTCTAAATCAATTCAGTGAGTATTGCAAGACCTTTATGATACTGTCGACATCACTAAGGAAACAAAAAATACATTTAAGCAAAATTCCAGGAACTAATTCCTCCGTGCCACTGCTATGCAGCAGGAACCTGATTTCAGATTTACTAGCTGTCTACTTTCCAAACTGATTTTCTAAGACAGTAAGAACTTGTGAAAGAATGCTACAGCTCATCCTCCAGTTCAGGAAGGTTAACAGTTATGTTTTCAAAACTCCTTTAGGGGCCAGGGGGTGAGGAGGGAGAAGACTTAAATGCTATTTCATAATGATTTGGGATTTTTCACTCAACCTTCCCCAAGTAAAGATGTTAAATTGTTGCTACCTTCACAGTGACTACTGAAGTACATGCAACATTCAGTTTGTTAGTTTACCTTGGCTTCCAGCTGGTTGGCAAAAAAGGGGGGGTTGCACATGCAGAAATCATAAATTATCTCAGATTCTTCTTTCAGTGCATCCATTAGAAGAGTCTTCTGTGGTACCTTAACCACTATTAGAAAATGTGAATTTGGTAAGTAAGAACTTCATATTTTATCTAGCATGCTATTTACATTATACATTGTATAAAAACTGTACTTTCTACACAATACTTTCTACAAAAGAGAAATAACAAATATCAGCATGCATATAAAGACTTCAGGTTAAGGATTAGCATACAGCCTGTATGCTTATACAYAGCACCAGAACCACATGAATCTGCTTAAAACAACAGGGACTGCCTGAGTCATACCAAGTTCTCCAATACAACAAATGTGCTTTAAGCCCATCCAACTACAGGCACTACAGCTTCACAGGAGGTCTGTGCCTTTGCCAGCTGCTTCTCCAGTAGAGTGAAACAGCAGCACACCACTAAAAATCCTATGATGGCAGCAGTAACAGAAAACTCTCATTGTTCTCCACATCAAGTTCTGTATCTTCAACACTGACATGCATGACAGACTAAGACATGGTGTTCAAAAGGATGCTTCCAAAGGTTTTTATTTCAGAGCTAATAAATGGATCTGCATTTTAGTACACTGAGTTYCTACAGAAAATCATCCAAGCTCATTCCCAGACCAAGTCTGGCATACTGATACTGCTACCACAGGTAGTGTTAGGACTTCCTTCAAGAAATGAGCACAAAGCACGCTCTGTACAAGACACACCTATGTGGCAGTGTCATGCAGTTATCCAAGGGGAGCACTCCAGGTCTCCTACCAGCACAAACACTAAGAAATACTTCAGTAACAGACAAGGAATATAGAGATAAAAACACTCCAGGGAGAAGTTTAACTTTCAGATTTTCATAAGGAAGAATATTTCTCTACCCACACAAGATGGCTTTTTGGCTTCAGCAGACACAGACCTTAGTAAATATTCTGCTCCAGTAAAAACAAGTGAGTGTTTATTTAGAAGGAACACAGATTCTGATACRCCACTGAACATGGCAAAAATACGTCACTGCATTTGTATGCTACTAAATACCTTATCACATCATACCTTTTATAAGATCAGACAAGTTATTCTGTTCCACATTCTTCTTGGCATAATTGAAGCACATGTCATCCACTTCAGTTGCAAGGAAATACCAACCATTCAAAGTTGCTCCAAGTAATGGGTATATACAAGATGCCCCTGTCCCTGCAGAAGTGAAAATCCACAAAAAGGCAAAATAAGACTCTGGTGTTATATGCACTGTGGCTGTTAACTATGTACTTACTACACAAAAAAAACCTAACTTCAAGAAAATGTTGCTTATTGATCATCTACGGCTCAATTCTTGAGTGCACTTTATTTTCGTGATTTGAAAAACAGCATTGTCAAATATGCACTTTTAGTGAGAAAAAAGCATTGTCACTTTTAGTAAAATACAGACTTTAACAATCCATAATAAATCTCCTAGTAAACTACCAACTTCATTTTAAGCTATTTTTCTTCTATATGACAGTGATTAACTTATATACCGAAAGCCAAAAATATTCTGGTTTTACTAAAACAAAAACCCTACCACAAGTAAATTTCTCTTMTGCATTTTGCTATTATCCATCACAAATAATTTACATGATGTGCAGAGCAACCACAAAAAAAATTTTGTTGCACCAGACTGCCTTTCTCTAATGTCCAAAACTATCAAAGAACCACAAGCGTCAATTAAGATTCCAAAAACAGACAGACAAGATAAAAACTTGGCAAAAAAGAAAGGATGCTAGCACAAAAYAATTATGGCATATCTAGCTAATCAAACTATCAATGACAATCAAATTTAGAATCAAAGGGAATGGATCCAAGGAAAGGGAAAGATATCCCACCATCACAAAACTTGAGTTTAGACATGTATTGAGAATCTGTTATACTGACTTACTGAAACATCAATAACTATGTCTGCCAGCACACAAAAGCAATGGGTTATTTCCAGCACTTCTGTCAAGTCCCTTTTGGATGACTTACTGCTCTTCCAAAGCTGGAACATCAAAGCTCATGCAAACTCAAACTGAAGATTTTGCAGTACGTGAAGGACTTGGAGGATCTGACTCTCCTACCCAGCCACCTACCGTGATGAAGTTCACAGAAATCATTTTCAAAAATGAAAACTAACATCAAATGCGTAGAAGTTGGCTAAGAAATTTAAAATTTATAGAGGAAAGCAGCTGTGAACACACCATGTGATGATACAAACCTGGTATGCAGCACAACGCCAGCTAAAAATACAAGTCAGTAAATTTCAGCAGAACAAMAAACTCCATTACAAAAAGTCATGCCAGCAAATGCCAAGTAAACAGAAACGTAAAATCTGGCACCGTAACCGAGATTACTGAACCTCAGCTTTGAGGAAGTCAGTAACTTTCAAGTTTTAATGTCAAGCAATAAAAGTTGGAAAGAAATTGCAGCTTCTCTCAATTTCATTATGAGTTTTCTTCAGCACAAAATGGTCTTTGAAATCAAGCCTTTGAAACTGTAAAGGAAGATTCTATTGACAAAGTAAAAGATGTGAACTAAATTCAAATGTCCTATCACTGGTGCCTTTTAAATAATTCATACAAAATAACCAAAAATTTAGAATCCAAATGCCGATTTTATTATTTGTATGTGGAAGCTCCGACAGGGCTTGCCTTTTTTTTTATTTCTAATGAAAATCAAATTATGTGCATCACTGTACATCTTAAAAATTTGCATTTCTACTGAATAACTGATTACATTAATCTGCTGCCTAATCCAGATATTGTCCTGATATTACCCAATAATCCAGACTGAAACTGAACAACTGTACTGGGCAATATCATCCATCTGCTGATGCTTAGTCCATCTTAAAAGACATTTGTTTTCAACAATAAACAGGAAATCTCTGACCATCTACAAGCAAAATACAGCCTAGCTAGCATTTATCCTGGCTTCTAATTAGGCCTCTTTTACAATTTAGCACATGAATATAACCGCATTGAAATAAATTAAAATAAAACTCCAAGTTTAAAAAGGACAGATCAGTCCTTCAAATACAGCTATAACAACAGGAAAAAATGCTATTAAGTGGAACACTAGAAAATACTGCAATGCAACCCACAAACTCTCTGGTGCAGACATCCAAAAGCAAAATTAATAAAATAGCAACAAAACATAATTCATTAGTTAGAACACTGACAAGAAACACTTTCTAATTCTTTTAAAATTACATTTTTGCCTGCATTTCTAGCAGCATAATTTTTGTATACCACACAAAGCTGCACTCAAGACAGTYCAAGGCCCCAAAAAACTATATAATTGCCTGTCATGGCTGTTCTTGTGTTTGCGAAGAGAAATCCCGCCCACACAGAAGGCAAATGAAACACCTGTGGATTGCCTTTCACTACAACGAGCACAGGTCAGATCTCTCTGCTTCTSAGAATTGACGTTTTTCTGTGGGTGTGGAACAAATTATATCTGCTAGTGTCCCTGATAGTAAATAACAAATGAAACGTTTAGTTTTGCCAAGTACCTATGTCAATGCCCCGCCTCAGGGTTTGTTTCTCAGCATCCTGGTGACCGATGAGATCCTCCACCCAGTGGATGTAGTTCAGCCTCAAGGGGACGGTAGGAATGAGCCTCTCCACGGGGATGTCGATCGTCAGCCCGAAATCCTCCTTCAGCAGGGTGCACGTCAGAGCCCTCACCGCCTCGGGATCCTTGAAATTCAGGCTGAAAAGCAGAAGCAGCGCTCTTATGGGTGCCCGGRGTGGGGGACACACAGGGACACCCACCCGGGGACGGACATACACAGGGGCACCCACCGCCCGCCCCGGCCGTACCTCACCCTGCCCGCGAGGGTGGTCTGCACGTGCTGYTGGAACTCGGGGTACTTGCCGGCCAGGTAGGCGAAGTCGGGCGGCTTGTCCTTGTAGCGGTTGCGGGCGTGCATGGACTTGTTGAGGGCCATGTCGGACCGGGCCGGGATGGGCCGGGAGCGCGGCGCGGGATCACGGCCGCACCCCCGCCCGCCGGCCGGGCCCGCTCCCGGCGCGCACCGCGGCCCCCGCGGGCCGTACCAAGGCGCGGCGAGCGGCGGGGGGGGCCGCCTGGTGCCGACCCGCTCAGACCATCGCCCGCCGCCGCGGCGAGGGAGATCCTGTTGCTGAGGCGGAGAAGTGACCACCGTGTTTCTATAGAATCGTGGAATGTCAAGGGTTGGATGGGACCGTAGAGATCACCTAGTCCCAACCCCGCTGCCAAGGGCGGGGACACCTCCCACTGGACCAGGTTTTTCAAAGCCTCATCCAGCCTGGCCTTGAACACTGCCGGGGATGGGGCGTCCACAGGCTCCYTGGGCAACCTGTGCCAGTGCCTCACCACCCTCACAGTAGAGAATTTCTTCCTAATATCCATCCTAAATTTCCCCTCTTTCAATTTACTTCTTGTCCTGTCCCTACAGTTCCTGACCAAGAGTCCCACTCCGGCTTYCCTGCAGCCCCCTTCAGGTACTGGCAGGTTGCTATGAGGYCTCCACGCAACCTTCTCTTCTCCAGGATGAACAGACCAAATTTTCTCAGCCTGTCTTCATATGGGATGTGCCCCAGTCCTCCTACCAACCTCGTAGCCTCCTCTGGACTTGCACCAACTGTTCCATGTCCTTCCTATGTTGGGGGCACCAGAACTGGACACAGTACAGTTATAATGTAAATGTTCTATATAGAGGCCTCATCGCTTCAGCGTTAGGTAYTCAATGAGTAAGAAAGATGAATAAATGAAATTACATAACCAGTTGCGTTTTTCTGGCAGCTGCTCTGTCCAGGCTCACAGGCGGCAGCATGAGGAGCCTCCACTCCCATATTCACATGTGTTACCCACCCAAGTCACCCTTGTTACCTTGAAGGGATGGATCTTCAGCATTCTCTGAAACACCTCATGGCCATGAATTTCTGTAAAATTACTGCATGAAGCCACTGGCAACCAAGCAGTGGCCTGGGGCCTGCTGCTTGTGGCTTACCTTGTGCCACAAGCTTTGAAACACATGGATTTTAAATGATGAATTACAGGGTTTGAGGTGGGGGAAAAAAACCCCAAGGCTTAGATATCATATCTGGAGATTTCTGGGAATTTCCCCACTTTAAGCACTTCGAAACTACAGCATGTACTTCTTCTAATAGTTATCATACTGCTGTGCTGGTTGAACTTAAATTAGGAAAGAAAAAGTGTATTACAGTGAGWTTTGTACTGTCTCTGATTAAAAATAGAACAACAAAACCATCCTCTATTAAAATAGGATGTAGGCATACCAAAACAAAGCCTCAAACTGGGAATTAAAACTGACTTCAGTTCCTGGCTTTGTCACTGTCATGAACTTCCAAGTTTCAAGAAGGAAACTTTCAAGTGGAGTAGGAATAGTCCTTACTGACTTAACACAGTGCTTCGGTTCCTCAGACAAAAACATGTAAGATTAACATTGAAGTATAATTTATTATTATTCTTTTATTTATTTTCCTGTTTAAAAAGCCAGATACAAATCCAAATGACTCATTGTATATTGTTTAAAAATTCACTTTAAATGTGCTGGCTTCCTCTTTGATTCTTGAATATCTGAGAAGACCTGCAACTGGATTTAATTTCAGTCCTACCTTCTGTCCTCAGCTAGCTTCTTGTGAYTTGAGGTCAGCTAAGTTTTACCTACAAAAGCACATTAAACTTCAGTGTTTTTTTWAAAAAATACATGAGACCACCAAGCCACCCACTCTTGCCACTTCTGGAAGTTATTTGCCTTCCTCTGCCCTCATCCACAGTCTCAGAAAAGAAGCTGATATGAATAAAAACAGAACAGAGGTAAAAATAGTAATTTTAATTCAGAAAATTTAGTGTATTTACAACAGAAAGTTTCTCTCTGGTCAAGGGATTAGAGACTAAAAAAATCCATGTTACAAATGTGTGGACAGCCTGCACCTGGTGCAGGCTAATTGATTTTTTCTACATCTGGTTCACCCAGGGCAATTCCACTGAGAAAGTGATGGTGAGAGCCTGGAGATGGTACCAAATGGCTCCCACACCCAAGTAGCAATCATAGAATGCAGTCCAGGAAGTAGTGTGAAGTTATCAACAGTTGCTAAAATATCTATACAGACACATACACAGTCCCATTTGCAGTTAGATTCATCGAATCATCCATAGCTAGATAAGCAGACGAGCCTACCAACCTGTGTGCAAGCACATATTTGCAGAGGTGCTCATGCTACCAGGTGCACAGGTACCACCTCACCCAGGCAGAAGCACACATTCCTTCCCACCTTGCACGTGGACAAACACACAGGCAGGTGTTTTGTTAATGCTGACTTACGTGGTTTCTAGATACGGAAAAAAAAACTCGAGAAAAAAAGCACCAACCCTCTCATCTGACTCACTGGCTTGGAATCCTTACTCCTCTGGAACATGAGGGAAATGGTGTAGAAAGGATAACGTCCTCCTATTTCTCACAGAGAGAGCCACCACTTCGGAATCTCCACGAGTCTTTTGCCACAGCGATACCTACCAGTTGATACCGAGAGGGGGCAATCCTCTCCTGCTCCCAGAAATAGGCACATCCTCCCACCACTTCCTGAGTCAGATTTAGCAATCAAAGGCTGCAATGTGAGCCACTTCAACTGGTTGATCTCGCAGAAAAATAGATCTGCAAGAAGTGAGTGAGTACTTTAACATCTGAATGGTCAGCTTAAGCAAATCACCCTACAAGTCTACCCACCCCACGGTGTGTGGAACACCTGTCTCAGCAACAACTTGTGCATAGAGCAGCTGATCTATCATCAAGTCACTTGGAGCTCCTGTTCACATCTTGGTCAGAGTCCACACACCACTTCCTTTATGAGGTGCTTTCCCTCCTTGGGAAAGGAGTTGTTGCAGAGGTCTGCAATGGCTTAAAGGTGTTGAACTATATGGTGAGAAACAAACCTCAGCCTTCCTCCAGCATAATCTGCTGCTGTCTCCAGCAAACCCAACTGACGAGTGTTAGAAAGATGGGGAGATATGAGGAAAGGAAGAGAGTTATGATCCCCTCTTAACAGTCAAAGGCAGCTAAAGCAGAAGTAGATTAAAGATGGTTGTGGAGGCTGCAAGGTTGAGGAGAGTTCTGGTTCAGCAAAGCCTCTTGAATAGCATCACTGCAGCCACTGAGCTCCATCTGGTTGAGAACATAGCTGATGTGCTCCACAGTGGCAGCACGACCCATCTGCAGCTTCCACAGTCTGAGCATTTCATACTGGGCATCTCGCAAGCGCCGGTGCTCCAGCTCAATCCGCTCCAGGTCGTAGTCACTCAGGCCCAGGCGCCGCACAAACTCCTTCCACCGAGAGGGCAGGACGTGATCCACCACGGTGTAGAGAATAGCAGGGGCTGTGGAAAGAGAGGGAAAACTCTGAGAACCAAGAATCTGCGGCCTCAAGGAGAATGTGAATAAGCCAGAGCTGGACAGTGCCATGGGATCTTGCACTGCCCCCTCCTGTTCAGGTCTTCTCCAGTTCTCCAGAGTAATCACACGGACTCATGTGATGTCCAGACTTACTCTTATCCCTGAAAATGTAATGGGAGTGCTTCCATATGCTCTTGTATAAGGTTATGAGCAGAGRTAAGTACATATGCTTAGGGCCTTGCTGATACATTCCTGAAAAAAAAATTGTTCTGGGTCACTATCCCAGAGGCATTAAGACTGATATCATGTCAACACATTTGACAATCCACTTTGCTGGTAGGGAAAAGGAACAACAGAAAGGCCTTGCACAGATATTTAGCATATACAGCCTCACAGGCTCTGGGCATGCTTCTGCCTTTGTACTGTGACACACATGAGGTACAAACACAGGTCATGTACACTGGGTAAGGTCTGTCCAACATCATCCTACTGCATCTGCATAAACAGGTTCTCGTTTCCCTGGGGAAAATGATGGGGGAGCTTCACTTACTGTCTGGAAGCTGTGTCTTCCTGGCAGGTCTGACACAGTCTGGTAACTCATGTGAACTTTGCAGCAGAGGTGCAGATGGGGTTGCGTTCACTGGCAATTCTGTTTCCTTCTGGCACTCAGGAAGAAGGATGGAAATTTCTTTTTTYCCCTCAACCTGAAAGATACAGTATGTAGTTCAGAAGCACCCACAGCAGCACAATATACCTGTCTCCTGCAAGTAACCATTAGCTTTATATGCTAAAATTTATCCAAGATAGGTGGGGAGCAGATGTTGAGATTTTAATTCTTCCGACATGCCTTGTTTCAGCAGAAGACACCAAACATTTCTTTCCMGCAGAACCCAAAGAGTTTAACTCTCTTTTGGCACCATCAAACAGTAGTCTGGAAAAAAATATTTCTTTACAAAATCAAGTAAGGCTGGGACCCAAAATTACCACCATTCTAGAAGCTCCACATGCCACCTTTCCCATCAGCCTTCTCTGTAAGGCTGTGGAAACCCCACCTCAGCTGCTGCTTGTGCCCTCTTATTTGCAGAATTACATTGGACCTGAGACAACACTGTGAAGCAGCACTGAGAGGCCTGTSGAGTCAAGATCTGAAGTGAAGTAAAATTAGTTAAATCCTCCAAGCTTGGGGTACACAGAGAGAAAAGGGGATTAAGGACCAGCTATCTGAAGAAAATGCACCCAGAAAGRAAAAAGCAAAAAGCCAGGAGTTTGAAAAGCATCCTCTAGAAGAGGGGAAGTAAAGTGTTACTGACYCCACCCTCTACAGGAAAAGACTTCTGAATTAAACAGCCCTATTACTCAGCTCACTTGAAAATACAAGGCCTGAAAACAGCCCATGGGGAAAAATATTACTCTGGATGCCAGACTAAAATATTTGAAAGTGGAAGGTAAGCTCTTATACCCGTCATCTTGCTCACCTCTGATACCGGCTCCTTGGTTGTCTGTGGCAAAGAAGCTTGAAAGAAAGAAAAAAACAAAAGAAAGCAGAAATTATTTTCACTTCCTCTCGTCCCAGAGAAAACAGGAAAGCAGCAATTCACAATCCTGCTCTCAGAAATGTTTTATAGCAAAATACACATCCCAGAAATAAGCTCACATGCACTTCCAGTCACAGCTATGGGCATGGATGCAGAATTGTAACTATCTAGTTCTTCTCTTATTCTGGCCTTGCAGCAAAGCAAAGTAACAGTATCCCACTTTTTCCCTCACATGGGTRTGGGAAGACACAGAGAATGATGTCTATCCCAATCAGTATCACTGGACATACTGATGTACTCACCACGGAGGTAGAAAGAYGACACTATCCCATTTTTCTGGACCAGCTTCCCTACTTTATGTGCAATGCAGAAGATAGAGATAACTCCAAATATTGCAACAAGGATGCCAAGAACAAGGTTTCCATCTGGACAAAAGGGAGAAAGCAAATGCATGAGTGACTAAGTAAGGAGGAAGTRAGTGCTAGAGGAAGAACAGCAAGTGAAGATGTGCAAATGGTAGGGAGAAAAAGAATAATACTTTGAGAAAGTGAAAAATAMAACCCTTTACAAAAGGCATTAACAGAACAACAGCCCACACTGAAAAGGTTCCACTGCCCCTCAGTTCCCTGAGTACTCACTCAGCCCAGATGAAGTCAGTGAGGTAGTCACTGGGCTATGACACTGCAAGCATTCTTCTCCAGTGCAGCTGAAAGAGCGAATTAGAGGTGAGAAATGAAACACTAGCTGTTTGCAAACATCCTAATTAACAGACAAGTCAAGAAGGACCTGCAAAGCAGAGCAACGCAGTATGACAAGTGACTTTGGGTTCTTAGTGGGCTGATGCCTACATGGAGGAGACTGGAGGTGGCAGAAGGGAAGACTTAATTGCCCCAGAAAGGCAGAATGTTGTAAAGTTATGTCTAGATAGAAAGAGTCTTGAGAAGAATTTCCTCCCCCTGTGGAGYTCCTACTGTCTCTCCTACCCAGTGGTGAGGCATACAGAGTAAAAAAGCTCACCTGTTGCAAGGCTTGCAAATATTATTACGTGACAGGAAGAATTGAGGCTTACACTTGCAAATTGCATCTTTGTTCTTTGAACCTGTAGGAAAAAAAAAAAGAAACTGTTGCCATAATCTGGACAGAGAAGACAACAAAAGGAAAAAAATCCACTCCAAAATGGATGAGAGMTTATCCCTCTTTAAGCCTGGAAAACTGCTACTGAAGAAGAGAAAAGRGATTTGGTCTACATTTAAAAACAGRGTTGGGGGAGGATAAAAGTAATAAAAATAAGAGTACCACTGTCCTGGTAGGTGGGGCACCTCTGTAGAGGCTTGGAAAGGGACTAAAATTACAGTGCAGCTGAAATTAGTCTACTGTGCAAAAAGCAGGAAAAGTCACTCAAGTTCAAGCATGACAGGAAGGGGAAACCACATTAGTCAGGCCAAGATGAGGGAGAAGTGGTCCCTGAGCAGCTGGGACTAGGGGGGAAGTCAGTTCAGGGCAGGGAGAAATCACTTCAAGCCATGGGACACATAACCACTCTTCTGACGTTGTGAGTGGAAGGGGTAAGAAATTAAAGAGCTATTGTTTCTAAGGAAGTCACAGGAGAGAGCCTGAGTAAAACAGGTGGGGGGAGCAGACAAGAACAGTGATGGAAGGACATCAAATTGCATGAGAGGAGGGGAAAAGGTACTAGAACAAGGGGCATGCATTCTGTGGCAAGTGAGGGACATGACTAAAACAGTTCTACATCAGCCAAGAGGGAAGGAAGCTGCTCAAGGGCAGCATGCCATGATGRCCCTCGAGGAGAGGCATAAGTGTGGAAACTGTGACAAGATTATTGAGCACCAGAGGTGTCCTGGGTTAACCAAAAAGCATGTATTCTATTACCATCCACATAATTCCTTGATAAGATGGGTCCTTCACAGTTAGGTGGTTACACACCTGGTCCCTGAGGAAAGGCAGATCATGTGAGGTGGGGTAGTACTTCTTATCTCAACTGTGATAACTTGCCCGGGCAACAGCAGCAAGCCCCACCCATCCTGAGTGGATTATCTCTGCTAATGGCCCATTACTGAACTGGGTAAGCCTCGACGAATAGAACGTCAGAAACATCCCCTTCCATTGTGGAAATCCCTGCCCCTGGGGGAGGTACGAGCCGAGAAACACTACATAAAGCAGGCTCGGGGATGGAGAGAGACCACCACTGGATGCCCAGCAGACCAGGCCTTTCTACAGGACTACTGCTTTCCACACCACTGGATACCCAGAGGACTAGACCCTTCACCACCACTGGACAACTAGAAGACCAGGCTTTTCTACGGGACTACTGCTTTCAACAGCACTACAASMACTGGATACCCAGAGGACTAGACTCTTCACCACCACTGGACACCCAGAGGACAAGACCTTTCTGCACCACTGGAYGCCCAGACCACCGGACACCCAGACCACTGGACACACTTCCCACAGTTCCAGACCTTCAACAGGACTGCAGCCACTGCCAGGTTGTACTGTGACTCTGTCAGTTTAAGCCGGTGTTTCTGTATTACTGCATTTATTTTAACCTTTCTATAAAAATTGTAATTTTGACCTAAATTTCTCTCGAGGTATTTGTGTGGGGTTAATTTCCCCTGCTGGTTTACAGTCAAACCAGCACAAGAGAGAACACATTCACCAGTGAAACAGCAAACCTCACACTAGGCAGRGTAAGAGACAGGAAAGGGATTGGGAGCAGCATAGTTTGCAAAGAAGAGAGGATAGCTTTAAGACATTTAAAGGGACATGAAAAGAAGACATTTAAGGGACATGGAAAGAATTAGACTACAGACAGCAGTGTTTGTTTAAGATCCCTGATTCCTGACTGGAGATGAGGCACCTCGGGGCAGCTAACATGGGTACTTCTCTCAGACACTGGCATCATCCCAAGGTAATGCCCAATGCCACTGGATATAGTTCAGCATTACCTGAGCAGTGCTTTCCTTTAAAACACTGCACAGAACACTGTGGTGGTTCAGCAACCGACTGACAAGCTGTTCAGCTGAGCACTGGCATGAGAGGTATTCTCATCCATCGTACTCAAAGTGCTTCCAGCGGTTGGTAAGGGAAATGCAGTGAATGTCAGAAAGACAAAAAAGGAAGGCAAGGGGAAACCTTCTCTACAGCATAAAGACCTTGCTTCAGGACAGGCAAGGCAGAGGCACCAAAATTAAGTAGAAAGTAGCTCCTCACAACAGCCAAAACCACAAAACTGTTCAAGGACAAAAGGAAGAAACTGTGATAGAAAACAGAGATTGATGCCAGAGCAGGCAAAAAATGGCAGTCTTTCTGGGGAAAAGGGGCAGACAAACCCAAGAGTTGTTCCAAAACTACCACTCCTTCACRGCAAGGCACTTCAGCATATCACAA
Organism: Amblyornis subalaris; assembly: GCA_018881555.1. Lineage (NCBI taxonomy): Eukaryota > Metazoa > Chordata > Aves > Passeriformes > Ptilonorhynchidae > Amblyornis > Amblyornis subalaris. The sequence continues at coordinate 4,126,780 of JACAXG010000058.1, forward strand.
AGTCTACCCCACTCCAGTATGTCTGTACTGGAGCTATATCCATGCCATACTCACAGCTGGCAGCAATCCCATTCGCACAAGAGCTGCAGTTCCTACACTGGAAGAAATCAGAGTCAGAATCAATCTGATACTGATTCTTCTGACAGCCACATACAGTATCTTGCTCTGGAGTGCAGGGGGCCTCTACTATCTGCTGGAGTTCTGAGGAAAGAAAGAAGAAATGATTACTCCAGCCTCTTCCTTCACATTCAACTGAGAGCACTGTTATGATGGTAGGTATTGTTATCCCTTAATTTTCACAGAAAAAGGCCAAAAAGGCCTGCAAACCCTATCTCAGACTGTACTAATTTGGTGACCCTTATTCCTGCTGTCCCCAATCTGTTCCCATACACTGTCTTACCCATTCAATTGCTTACTTTTCCAAGTTCCCTTGCTCACCTTGCCATCCCCCCCAGCCCCCATCCACCACCATTTTCTTCAGATCCTATAGATCTGATAGTAACTCACCTGTACGGCAGTGTCTACACGGGAAGCATTTAGGCATGGTGTTATGAACAGCTGTGAATGTGCCAGCAGCGCATGGAAGACAGAGAGTTGCCTGGTCAGGCCGATCACAGTCTTTTGCCTTGTAGGTACCTGCAAGAAAGTCACTTAACAGAGCTCTGCTAGGAAGGCAAATGCATTGTCTTAGGGAGGACAGGAGTCACTGGTTCCTCAAAGAAACCTGGAGGTGATGGCTTAAGGACAAGTATGCTTCCTCTCACCAGTGTGAATGACACTGACAGCCCAAAAGGAGTGAAAAGGAATAAGAATCTGGGTATGGATAGGTTCCAAGGTAGGGAGAGCTGATGAGCTATAGGAAAGAGACAGTTTGAGAGTGCAGGACAGGGAAATGCTTCCAAGGTGAAAGTTGCTACTACTGTATTTATTTTGCGTACCTGCATGACACCTCATGCAGCAGTGGGTCTTTCTGGGGTGCAGGTATTGTCCCAGCTGACAGTGCATCTGTTTCTTTTCTCTTCTCAAGGGGTTAGAGGGGTCTCTACCATCCAAAGCTACCCGACGGTCTTGCAGTGTATATGGCACTGGAGTGATTTCTACAGATTCCTTCGTCAACAGGCAGACAAATGTTAGAATAACCTGTAAACAGAGCGGGAGGGAGAGGAGAGAAATAAGGTGAGAAAACGTATCTGCCTGCAGACTGCACCTCTGACTTCAGCTCTTAGAATTAAATCCCATCATAACAATGAGTTCAGTTTACTTGACTAATTCTGGCACTGGGACCCTCCACTGACAAGTGTGTGGGAGGAGATGATTTACAAAAAAAAACCCCAACAAACTGAGCTTGTCATCTGTGATGATATGCTGTTCCATGGTCTCTATGGCAAACTGGTTGTATATAAAACAAATATTTTTCATGATGTGCAATTTATACATGGGATGCCTTGAAAATGCTGCAGCTTGCATAAAAGTTACACAAGAGCAAAGGAAATGTTTTTATTAAGGAAGGCASTAAGGCTGTCCATGTAGAAACAGTTCCACAGAGAAGAATGCATCCACTACTTGCAGTTCTACTGTATAAATACACAAGATGGGAAGTTTGGAATAAGACAGCAGAGGAGGATCTCACTGCCTGCAAAGTACAGGAAATCTTCCAAAACTCCTCCTGAGCAAGCCAGACCTAGAAATGTGGGAAAGTTAGGTTTTTGACTTCTCCCCATGTCAAATGTAGTTTCTTCCTTTTAAACTGCAGCTGTTAACGATCAGCCTGTACAATCTGACACAAAAATGTGCAGTTTCTTCTTTTTTAAAGTCCTTTAAGATCTGGTTTCCATTTTTCCATTTGAAAGTTACTGTTGTCATGCCAATCTTAACAGAAATATTCAGATTGGCACGACTGCCATATGACTGTAAGAGAGTGTGGCTGTGTACACCCACATACACATGAACAAAGGGTTAAAAGAACAGCCTGTACCAATAATGAAGGATGCCATTCCCTGGACACTGCTTTCAGGACACTATTCCAAGCAGTGAAATTGAGAAATATACTGTTTGTGTAATGGCCAAAAGGTCTCCACTCTGGTAAGACCACAGCATAGATGACTCATCAGCAAAAGATCCTGCACTAGAAGGATGGTAACAAGATTGCAGCATATCACAAACACAACTCCTTTGCCTGTTGGCCCAATAAAAAAACAGACCCTGGGCAGGCATTTCAAACATGCATTCAGACAAGGGGAAAACATACAACAACAAAAAAGGTTAAAAGAAAAAAAAACAAGAAAACAAGATCAATTGGCCCAAGATTTATGAAGCCTGAAGTCAGCAAGTTTCTACAGCAAAGACCCATCCCATATTGACTGATGACTCCTGAAGAGTATGAAAGATTTGTCCAAAAACTACTTTGTAGTACCATGAAGAACTCCAGTGGCACAATGAAGACTTGACAACCTGCATCCCTTGTCATCCTCTTTGCACACAAGTGATCCTGGCCCCACCATCTGGACATACCTGTATTGATGCTTCTGAGTGTGTTACAGATCTGCCAATGTACTCTGTGATCATCTAAATTATGAAAATCGACTAATTTTTTTGCAAATAAACATCACCCTGCCAATATAATCTCACACAAAGTTTTACCACACTCACTACCTTCCCTTTAACTGTAATGTTTTCCCAGCTTGTTTTCTTGAAAGTGGTAAGATGCCCAGCAGTACAGGCACAGCTTCAGAGCTCCTTTTTTTTTTTCTGCTTTTTCAGCTAGGAGAGTTATTGCAAAAGCAAACTAAACCAATAAGGGTAAACCACAATGCTGATACCAATTTTGTGGTTGCAAGCTTAAGGAAAGATACACAAAATGAGATGGCTATGACAGCCCCACACTGTCCTGTTTCTCTTTCAGTATTAAAGCCTTGGGGAGAAAGATACATACATAAGAACAACTCAAAACCTCAAGAAGGATGGCGTTTGCAACTCTGACAAAGCTAAAACACCATTTTCAGAGACCTCTATCATACAAGGACATATTCAATAGACCAGATGCTAAAATGGCGAACAGGAAAACAGAGAACCACATATTTAAATAGCTATCATTTTAGACTTCACTAGTTGACCACAGGATAATTGTAAGCAGTCCAACAACTCCTCAATAAAACTAAAAATTGTTTCAGCAGCTGACAGTCTTAAGAGATTTATTGCTTGCAGGAAAATGGGTAATAAGATCCTTCACACAGATGGTCTGTCACAAAACAACAATAAAAACAACAATAAAAATCCTGATTCTCTAGCCAGTGATTAATCCCCTGATATGAGAGTATGCACAGTCAGACCACAAGTCACACAAGTCAGCAATAGAAACAAGATGAAAGCATCAAAGATTAAGCCAAAAATACAGAGAAAATTGGTCAAATACACCTTCAGAACCAAAACATAAGTGTTTGCAATTTTTCACATTAAGTGAAAGCTTGTCTATAAGTGTAATCAAACCAGAGTTAATAGATTATTACTGATCATAATCTAAGGAACAGAGAGTCACAGGCCACAAGTGGCTCCCACACCAATGACTCAGCCATCCAGCAAAATCATTCACATGGTGAAAAGATAACATCACCATCTTAAGCAGCTCGCCAAGCCATTCAGCAATACACTGATTTATACCAATGAATGTCAAAAAAATTCAGGTAATACATGAAATTAGAATAGTCTATTCTATTTCAGTTGGAAGGCACCTACAGTGATCATCTGGTCCAACTGCCTGACYACTTCAGGGCTGACCAAAACTTAAAGCCTGTTGTTAAGGGCATTGTCCAAATGTCTCTTAAGCACTGATGGCCTGGGGCATTGACCACCTCTCTAGCAAGCCTGTTCCAGTGTCTGACCATGCTTTCAGCAAAGAAATGCTTCCTAATGTCCAGTCTGAACCTCCCTTGGCTCAGCTTTGAACTATTGCCACATGTGCTAACACTGGATCCCAGGGAGAAGGAATCAGCACCTCCTTCTCCCCTTCCCCTCTTCATGGGGTGTAGAGAGCAATGAGGTGACCCCTCAGCCTCCACCTGTTCAAACTACAAAGCCCAGAGTCCTCAGCAGCTGCTCACAGGACATGCCTCCTGTGAGGCACAGGACTTGCCAGCCCTTTCACCAGCTTTGTTGCTGTTGAAAATTTATCTGAATGTAGCTAAGTGCTTGTTTGACGTAAGTGGCTAGAATTGTTAGGTTGCAAAGTGAACTTTCTCTGAACCATGTGGCTGTGTAATGTAAGTCAAAGATGGATGAAACCTGGAGATAAAAATCTGAATAACAGTTAGAATAGACAAAGCTGTAGCTTAAACATGACTTAAAAATTAATAGCTAGAGTGGACAGTGGTAAAACTCGTGGCATACGAACTGTAACAACCATATTACAACATGGACTACAGAACTGACCAAAATCCCCAGCTAAACCAACCTAGCAAGATGTGAGGGTAACCAAATGGCAACCACTTGGTAGCAAAACAGTGACCCAATGAAGACTGAGAAGACCCCAAATCCTAATAACGCTTTTGGTCTGGACTGTTGCATAAGGGATAGGGAGTTTAGATCATAAGGGTATAATTGCCCAGGGATTTCTTTGTTCAGGGTCCTTCTTTTGAGGCACCTAGCTCGAACACCAGTTAACACAGTTGACTTGTGCCAACAAATCTGTCTGATGGAGACGAGAGCCTGATGTCAAAAATTTTGTAAACAGTTTCCCTCCTCTGGACAAATTCAACGACCTTCAAAACCTTAAATTGTGAGGCTCAGAACTGCTCCCAGCACTCCAGGCAGGGCTGCACCAACACTGAGCACAGTGGCATGATCCCCTCTTCTGACCAGCTGGTGATGCCGGGTTTGACGCACCCCAGGACACAGTTTTTGCCCTCTGGGCTTCCCGGACACATGCTGCTGACTCACACTGAGCTGCTGCCCACCAGCACCCCCAGGGCCTCTCTGCAGGGCTCTCTCCAGACACTCCTCTCCCAGTTCGTACTTGTGCCTAGCAGTACTCCGTCCCCAGATGCAGGATCCAGCATTTGGACTCATGAAATTTCATTCTATTAATCATTGCTCAATGGTCCAATTTATCTAGAATAAATAAATTGAACAGAACTGGCCAAAGAATTGAGCCCCTATGAACACTGCTGGTGACCAGTCGCCAGCCAGATTTAGCTCCATTTACCAAGCAATGAAATCTCAAGTCATTGATAAGAGCTTGCCAAGGCAAAGTTTAGAGTTCTGCAAGTGAAATAAAATGATTTGCCATTATGAGATATACAACACACTCCATCTGCCAGGATGAAAAACCAGTACCCACTAATCAGCTCTTCACAGGAAAGTGGCCAACATGTATTACCTAATCTGAGTGATAACTCAAACAACACACATCATGCCCACCACTGATTCACATTTTCAGTGAGTGGGGACTGCCCGAGGAAAATAGAGTTGGCAGAAACTCTAGGGTTTATTTCTGAAACTGCTGCAGGAATAAACAAAGTATGGCAGAAGAAAGCCAGAATGCTGCTTCCTTAAAACATTCCACTCTTCTCGGTAACAGCCATGTTCCCTGCACATTCTCCTCACACACAAGGCAACCCTTGTTCCTTCCCATGTCTCGCACTGGCACCTACTGCCCAACAGCTACAGTGAAAAAAAGCACAGCACAAGCCCAAAAGCTCTTCTGTACAGAGTTTCCATAGCAGAGACAGGACTTAGGAGCCTTTCCACCATTTTTAAACTCAAATGTTCTTGAACTAATGCCACCACTACAATTTACACCTTTGCTGCTCCTTCTGCCTCACCAGGCCATGCACAGAGAACTGCAAGTGAGGTGATATCCCTGCAGAGTAAGGCAAATGAAGAAAGGAAGAGCAAAGATAAAAGTGAAGAACACAGCAAGATGCCAGAAAGATGGGTAGGAGAGTGGAAATAAGGGACATTTGAGAGCAGTGTTCTCAGGACGAGACGTAAGGCACAGTACCTGAAATAGAGAGACAGCACAGGGAAGTGCAGTACATCAGAGCTACCATATTATTTCCTCACAAGGCTGGGAAATACCAAATTACTCAGCATGGATGGCTGCAGCCCTGCTGCTACCTGGAAGGTTCCTTGTCCACAGGGAGAAGGGTGGAGGGAGCAGGTACAGTGACACACAGGTATGACAGTGTCATGGGATGGAGAGGGTTGTGTTGGGAGCAAGACTCACCTCTTCTAGAAAGTCATTGGATGCCTAGCGGTAGACCAAGGCCTGTCACAGAAAGCAAACTGAGTGGGAAGGATGGGGATTAGACAGGTGAGAAGTGACTCCTGCCCACACACAGTCTTGAGACCCCGCGCCTGTTCACGTGAACTAACAGGTGTAGSAGGATGTTCAGCCTAAGTGGGAGTAAACCAGCTCAAACTTTACCCTATTTGCAAAAGTTACCAGTGGTAGATGGAAAAGAGGGTGCCATGCTGCTGCTTTTGGTATTGAAGAATGCTGAGATCAGCCTCACCTGTCAATCCCAAAGATACACATTCTGAGGATATGATGAACTATGTTTCCTGAAAGAAACTGGCACCGGTGAGGATGTTCCTGATAAAGGAACCAACAAATGATAGTACTGATAACTCTTCTAAAGCTGCTGAGCTGATATGGGTAGCCTAGAAACATGACTGACAGCCCACTCCCACATTTTAACAGCAGGCATTCCTGAGATAGCCCATCTAGGAGTGTGTGTGGAAACTCCTCCCTTGAGTGCGGATGCCCCTCTGAGTTACTTCTCAAGGCTGAGATAAAGAGATTTGCCCACAGTTGTTGGTATGGGTGAGTAACATCAGTGTCTACATAATAATTATTTTGCTATCTTTAATACTGTTGCTTCAATATTGCTTAAAAAAATAGTACACTATACTAGTAGTTACAACTCTCTATATTCTGTTGTAAATAATTGTGAATGAAGTCTTTTAGTCTCAGCATTATCATTTCCAATTAAATAAATATTTTGTTCATATAAATGTATTTAGGTTTTTTATTCATATAAATATATTTAGTCATCCTCAATCCTGTGGGACAAAGTTGCACAAAGATTCCATTGTAATAAGTTATCCAACCGCTTCTCTCAAAAAAGACTTCCATTTTGCAAATTCCATTTTTAAACTAATTAACTACCTGCAAATAAGAGGCATTACGAGTCTTTAGAGTGTCTCAAAATATTTCTTAATAGAAAGTTACCTTAGCTTATGAATCCAGCATGATACACACCCAATGCACAAGTATTCTACATATGAGTCATGTGTTAGCCTTTTCAATGAGTCATAAAAAATTAGTCAGCTTGGAGGCTTGGAAGAAAACCAATATCCTGCTCAGACTAATGAGCTGCCAAAGAAATCAGGGTGCAGGATTACCCTTATGTTGTTTGTCTGGTTCAGCCATTTCCAGAAGCTCTTTGAGGTTTGCATTTGTTTTAGTTTGCTATACAAAGATGCAAGGGAAACCAGAACTTCTGCTTTACACATTGAGAAATGTGCATTAAAGCAACATTTACAGGAAGCTTTTGTCATTGCTCACTAAAATCTGGAAAGGTCAAAAGAAGGCAACAAGAACCACTATTATAATCGCCCATTTCATGAAGATCCAATGAAGGAAGGCTGTATTTTTAGGCCTTGCCTAAAATCAGGAGATTAGTAATAGCTTTGATACAATGAAGAAAGGCCTTAGAAACCTTAACTTAAAAACCAAGAAAACTGTGATTATCTATAAAGATCGTGGACTTCACATCATAAAATATCATATATATAGCATATAAAGTTAGAAGGTTTTATTTCATATTAGTAAAGAAAATAAAGGAAAAGTCAGTAGGTGAACACAATCATAAGAAAATTTCTTTGGGAGTTTTCCCTCAGAGGACACTGTGGGAGTTCACTGACTCACAACACCCCAGTACTTTGCCTGCCTGTGTTTGGGGCTGAGTTTGACTGTGCTGCTGTGCAGCCTCACATCAGAGCACTGATGGAGCAAGAGCCATGGGAAGGCTCAGTAGGGTCCTTGCCTTTCAATCTTGAAATGATTTTCAGCTGGGCATGAGCCCTCTGCCCCTGCCCACACTCATGCCCCTTGTCAGTGCCACAGACCTGCCCTTGCCCCTTGTCAATGATTCACTGGGTGAATTTTTAAGTCAGGAAAGTGTCAAATGCTGAGTCCTACTCATTGGAACAGATATGTTCCTGTTTGTTTTAGAGAAATGTAGTGACATTGCTTTGAGAGGTGCTTTCTACTGTCAGGTTCCTAAGACCATAACACAAAGATATGTGTTACCAAAGGAAGCACTGAGCTATGCAGGGATGAGGACAAGATTACGAAAGAGAACACAAGGCATCTTCCCCAAATACAAACAAAGCCCTTTCGTGATGACTACAGAAAATGGGTAAGAGAACGCAAAATTACAACATTGGGTTTACCACAAATAATACTGCTAATGCAGAAAATGGGTTACTTAATAAAAAGGGAAAGGCATCCAAACTGACAGTACGGATTACTTGTGAGAACAAAAATTCCCACATAATTGTAACGAGCACACACCCTAATATAAACATTTAACTTAGCTAAAAGTACTCAGTCCTAAAAAATAGAAATTAAAATTAGATTAACAAGCAGTAAAAAGCTGAATTAATCTGATTGGAGAAAACAATCAGAAATGCAGTCAAATGCTATGAATTATTAGGAAAGGACTTGAGAACAAAACCAAGAGTGTTGGTATGACAAATCCAAAGGCTTGAACCTGGACTGTAGTTCTGGTCCCCAATCTTGAGAACATAAATTAACCCACATATAATACAAAGAAAAGTAACAAGGACCATCAGTGGTACAGACTGGCTGCCATAAAGGGAATGATAAAAAATACTCTCTATAAAAGAGAAATCTGAGCCAAGGATACTGTAGCAGGCTCAAAGTCTTGAATGCCAAAGAGAAGGTGAACAGAGATGACTGTTCTGTCTCTTCCAATACAACAACTAAGAGGGATCACATAAGACAAGCAGCAGACAGGTTCAAAACAAATACAGGGAGGTACTTTTGTAGCCAACATGTAGCTGAGGTGTGGGGCTCCCTGACAGAGTACTGGGGGTGTCAGAAACTTGCCCTGGGGGCCGAAATATGAAGATGCCATTTCAGCTTGGAAATTCCTACAGTCACAGACCACTGGAAGCCAGGAAAGTATTTTTGTTTTTCATTGCTGTGCACTTGCCCTGCTCCAAAACCCTTGGCAGACACCTGTTACTGGTCTCTACTGGAAACAGGCTGGTGGCCCAATAGCTCTTTCTTACAATGCACTTGGTGGCCTGGTTTTCAATTTTTATAAAACGTAGCTTCTAACTTCAAAATGGCAATTTCTCCCTTTACCTTGAAAATAAATCAATGCCAGAAGTACCCTTGTAGCTATTTTGTCTTTTTTCTTCATAAAACTGAACCTTCTTTAATAAATGAAACTTCCATTATATATATATAGTTGTTTGGTTTTTTTTTAATGAGACAGAAAATACACTGGCCTCAGTGAAAACAGATGCCATTTTGTCCACTATAAAAGTTACAAGTGCATAGGGAAAACACAGAGGACCTGAAAATGAGTTTAAGGACAGGCAAAAAGAGAGAATGCATGGAAACAGGCTACAGGAAATTTTGAAGAATCACAGGAAACATATAAGAATCAGAAGAGTAGAAGGGGGGCATCAGGGGGCTAAGAAACACCATGAGGGCAAACAGAGGATGATATGCAAAGTAAAAGACAGATGGAAGAGCATGCAACAGAGAAAGAATTGTAACAACACTGAAAAAAAAAAAAATATTTTATTGAAAAGATAAACATTATAGGGAGTACAGTGTTATTGAGAACTTTCAAAAAGAAATCCCACTGAAGGGGGATCCCTTCCTCCAGTATATTATTTAACTGAAGATAATATAATGAATTTTGGGAATCCAATAGTTTTGGGGGTTTTTTGCATTTTATCACCAATAATATGAATTATATCACATATAGTATCTGATTTACAACAGAACATGTGCACATCTATTCTTAAGCCAGAAATACACTTTTCCAGGTTTACTAACCTCTTTGAAATCTATCCATAACAYAACAGTTTATGTATCCTACCTAGGTCCCCAGATGGTAAGTGATCCACAAAGTCGAGGTGTAGAGTGCTCCTGCTCCACAGTTTTAGTTGTGTTGCCCTGCCACTGCTAGCTGTAAGTCTATTACCTGATTTTCAAACTTTTCAAGTGGTGAAAAGACCCCAAAAACCAAACTCACACCCTTCTGAAAGAAGGTAACTTTGCATCACGTTGTTGCAACTTTCTGACAGCAAATTAGCAACTCACCCAACATTACTAGTCCAGTGTTGCTAAGTGCAAGTGTGTATTATTAGGTTCTTCAGGTATTTAGGATAAACACTTTTACCCTGTAACTTCTATAGCAGAATTTATTAGCCATGTCGTGATGCTGAGTAATGCCACCCCTACTGTCACAGCTTTATCACGCATCTGCTGATACTGGATAGCCATTCACGTCTAGCAATGAGGTTATTCCTAAAACTCTCCGATTTCTTTCACAACTTTTTCACCCACAAAATCACAACGGACAGCTTAAAAGTCTTGCGCTACGATGCTCAGGAAGGCTAAAGACCTACCGGCAAAGCTGAACTTGCTTTTATACAAATCCCGTGGTTTGGGGCGTAGCTACAGCCCACTACTCTTTGTTTAAACGCCCGCAGAGTGGCATTAGTGTGCGACCGAATGCACAGCAAAGCGGGGGCGGCTCGTCCCCGGCCCCCGCACAGCGGCGGCGGGAGCGGAGCGGCTCCGATCCCAGCCCGGGCGGCTCCATGCCCCGCCGAGCCCCGGCGCCCGGACCGCCCCGCGCGTTAACGGCCGCGCCGCGGGCTCCAGGGAATCCACCGCCGTTCCTGTAAGCCCAGACGCCTTTTCCCTGAGTCAGKGATAAATCCCGGAAACGGCGCCGGCGAGCTCGGTGCCCAGCGGGGGGCGGGGGGAGGCAGGCAGCGAGCACGGCCGGGCGGTGCCGCTGCCCCGCGGGCGACCGGCTGATGGCGCGGCTCGGCTGCCCGACCCGCTACCGCCGCTCCTGCCGCTCCGGCACCGGCGCCAGCCTCCCCTGCGACGACGATCGCCCGCCTCGCCTTCCCGCAGACTCCCCGAGCCCTGCCCCGCCGCTGCCCGCCCCGGCATGGGGCTGCCGAGAGGGGAGCCCCAGCCCACCGGAGCGGGCGAGCAGAAAACGAGCTGTCCGCAGACCGGCAGCGATGGGGAGCCCGACGGCGGCGAGGAGGGTCGAAGGGAGCCCAGGCCCGAAAGCTCGGCGGCGGACACCGCTCTGCAGACCGGCCGGCGGCTGCAGCTCCGGGGGACCGGAGCTGTCGCCGGCCGAGGGGGTGCCCCGCCGGCGCACGGTCCCGCTCCGTCGGGAGCGGCGAAGTCCCAGCCGTGACTTACCGTCCCCAGCGAGCTGCGGGGCAGCGCCGGGCCGCGCATGGCTCYGCGGCCCGCTACGTCCCCATGGCAGGGTCCCCCACGTCCAGAGGAAGCCGCCCCAGCCCTACCCAGCGCCGGCCGGAGCAGCGAGGAGAGTGACTACCCCGTCTCCGACTTCCTGGCAGCGGCAGAAGGAAAGAGAGCGGCGAGCGGGAGGCGGCCCGGAGGCGCGCCGCGCCCCGCCCGCCCTCCGCCGCCCGAAAACCGGCATCGGCAATATTCCTTAAAAACCGAGATGGACAACCAGAAAAAAAAAATCAACGGATGGTGCATCGAGTGGCTAAACACACGGAAAAGGAGCCAGAGGAGGTTCGCTGCAATATTAAAGTTCCTTGATGCAGGAGTGTTTCACCCTTCAGCTGTACTTTTCACATGAAACTTAACCATGTACTTGTAAGAAAAAGACCTTTTGCATCTTAACCGCCTTAATTTTAAAGACAGGCATTTTCCAGCCACGGTCAGCATTTTTAGTCTATATGATCATCCTGTAGTTTTTAATTTAAAACACACATTTTTCTTGTATGCTCCAATGAACCAGCTGTACTGATAGTGCAAATATAAGCAAAACCTACATGATATTCTGTGTAAGCTCTGCTTCATTTAATATATGCTCTTGGCATGTTTGAAAAACAAAAATACAGCTAAGAATAAGTGGCCCATTAAGACCTCCCCTTTCTTTCTGCAATTCTCTCTGTACTTCAGTCAAAGGCATTACATCRAGCTGCTGAACATTTTTTGGCAAGAACGTGCCCATTTCAGGTGTATAAGGCCAAAATGGGTATAATTCACTCCATGGACTGACTGAATTACTGCGGACAAATCTGAACACCTTCACAGACTGTGCCTGCTATGGAGTTGCTTATCTGCTGTATGGAAGCTAATGATGGCACGTGCACAGGAGAAAACAAGGAGGGCACTTTTCCACACTTTGGCTTGGAACAGCTCTGACTTTCCAGCTGCAAGTCCCAGGAGGGATGGAAATAGCAGAATAACCTGTTATGAGATTGCAGCCATCTCCAGGGAGAGAGGTGGAAAAGACTTTGTCTTTTCACTTCCTTGCCTTGAATGAGGACAATGCAAAGTTAGCTCCTAAAGGGAAAATCCTGGCACACATTCTGTGAAGGAGGAAATAATGTTTTTAATGGGGTGTTTCAGGTTTAGCACATGCTGTCGTGAGTGGATGAGGCACATCCTTCAGTCTTCATGGAGCTTCAGCCTTCAAAAAAAGAAAAGCCTCATTTCTCTAGAACCACATAAATGTCAGAGAAATCCGCATGAACCTTCACATTTGAATCSTCCCAGCGAGATCTCACAGCTCACTGCACGTTTGACATTTACACCARTGTCAAATGCATCACTGCACATCCACTTCCCAGCTTTCACCAGAACTCGAGRTCCAGGCCTCCCTTCATCCCCACCACCTCCCTGCAGCCTGCCAGGCCTCCGGCGCTTTCCAAAGCCCTGTGGCTATGTGCCAAGGCCCAGGAGGACCAAATCCACCCACCTGTCGCACAACTGCTGGCTTGCTGGTCGTCTGCCAGCCCGGCCACTTTATTCTTGGCCTGCAGAGCTGTATAGGGGTTGCGTAACCAAGTTTTGGTAGCAGGGGACWACAGGGGTGGCTTTTGTGAGAAGCTGCCACAAGCTCCCCTGTCTGGCAGAGCCAATTCCAGCTGGCTCCAAGGCAGATGCATTGCTGGTCAAGGCCAAACCCATCTGAAATGGTGGTAATGCCTCTGTGATAACATATTGAAGAAGGAAAAAAAAAGTTGTTGAGGAGATGTAATTGCSGCCAGAGAAGAGCAGAGTGGGAATATGCGAGAGGAACAGCTCTGCAGACACCAAAGTCAGTGGAGAAAGAGGGCAAGAAGGTGCTCCGGACGCCAGAGCTGAGATTCCCCTGCAGTCCATGATGAAGACCATGGTGAGGCAGGATGTCCCCCTGCAGCCCATGGAGGTCCCCCTCCATGTAACCCATGGAGGAACCACATGCTGGAGCAGGTGGATGCCCAAAAGAAGGCTTTGACTCCATGGGAAGCCCATGCTGGAGCAGGCTCCTGGCAGCGAACCTGCAGACCCGTGGAGAGAGGAGCCCACGCTGGAACAGGTTTCTTGGTAGGACTTGTGACCCTGTGGGGGACGTACAGCTGGAGCAGGCTGTTCCTAAAAAGGACTGCACCCCGTGGAAGATTGACTCATGTTGGAGCAATTCTTGGAGAACTGTTGCCTGTGGTAAGGATTCACATTGGAGAAGTCCGTGGGAGGGACCCCACGCTGGAGCAGGGGAAGGACTCCTCTCCCCAAGCAACGGCAGGAACAACGTGTGATGAACTGACCGTAACCCCCATTCCCTGTCTCCCTGCGCCGCTGCGGGGCAGGAGGGCAGGATGAGGGGGAGGTGTTTTAAGATTTATTTTACTTCTCATCATCCTGCTGTGATTTTGTTCGTAGTGAATTCACTTAAGGTCAGCCTGCTTTGCCCGTGAGGGTAATCGGCTTGCGATCTCTCCCGGTCTCTATCTCTCTCTCCCCCGCCCACTTGTGGGAGGGAGCGATGGAGCGCCTGTAGCGGATGCCTCACACCACCCAGGGCCCTCCCACACACTCCCGGCCCCCGGCTCTCGCCAGCCCGCGCGGAAGGGCCGGGAAGCGGCGGCGGCGATTGGACGGAGGGCAGGGAGGGGGCGGTGCTCGGCCGGCGCGCAGCGCTCCCGGCGGCCCCTGCGCGCTTCCCGCCGGCGCGTCGCCACGGCAACGGCGCGACCCGCGCGGCCCGTCATGGCGGCGCCCAGCGCTGCGGTGAGTGAGGGGCCCGGCTGGCGCCGCGCCCTTCCCGCCGCCCGGCGCTGAGGCACCACTTCTCTCCTTTCACCCCGCAGGAGCAGCGCTGGCTGCGGGCGGCTCGGGACTTCGCTCGCCGGGCGCTCTCGGGGCCGGACGGGCAGGAGCCAGCGGCGCTGGAGGCGGTGCTGCGGTGCTTGCGGAGCGCGGGCGGCGGGACGCTGCCGCTCGGCTACAGGTGACAGCGGGGCGGAGAGCGGGGCACGGAGTGGGGCGTGTCCGGCGCCCATGCGCGGCCCTCCCGGCAGCTCAGCGCGGCTCGTTCCTGCGCCATGCCCGCCCCGGATGCCGGCTGTGGGAGGGATGTTGTCGAACAGGGGTAACCGCACGGCGCGCCCCCGGCCGCCCTTGCGGTGTGATTAAGCACCGTATCCGCCTGTCTGCGGTAGGTAGAGCGTGTAACCAAAGTGGGGCATCTCGCCGAGAGCGAGCTGCCGCACCGCCGCACTGCACGGCACGGCACCTTCCCGGCTGGATCCTGCTGGCCCGTTCAGGAGGATGTGCCTGGGCATGGTCTCCGAGCTGTTGGCCAGCTGAGGTCAGCGTTCGAGTGTGCACTCTCACGAAGGGGGAATCTAGGATAACGTGGTCCATATATTAGTTGATAAAAGGCTTTTGGGTGCTCACCATCATGATAAACATGCAGCCTGTTGAGAGTTATCCATATTGAAAGGTTTGGCTTGTCCAGATGTGTTTCTCTCTTGCTCCAGCTTATGGTGGGAGAATTAAAACCTCTGGCACAGCCGGTGTTGGGGGAAAAGGTCAACTGGAATTGATTATGGACTTGTGACCTTTAACTAATAATTTATAAATGTGACACTAGATCTTTCACAACAGATAAACCCATCTCATTTAAGCCATATTTTTTCCAGTGTTTTTTATGACATTTAAACCAGAGTTTGGTTTATATTCAGGAGAATTCATAGAGAAGAGTTGAAGGTACTTGGTATTTATTTCCTGTGAGGCCAGTGGGCTGTTTGTGAGCAGCATGCTATATCCACAACTAACCAGTAAGCTCTGGAGCACAAGAAGAGAGAACTTTTACTTCTCTGTGAGAACCATGAGCCAGTGTCCTGCTGTAGTTCTGGTTTCTCCCAAAAAGCACTCGGCACTCTTGAAAGAAACGCAAGCAGCACTGTGTTCTCCTTGTGGATCATAGGTGCCAATATTATTCCTGGTGGTGCTCTGTCTCTGAAGATGGAGTAGTTTCAGTTCATGTAATTTTCAACTAATCTCCTGTTCAGATTSCTGTGAAATACACAATAGAAGTACCTCATAAATTTATGTCTTCTGATTCATTTTTTTTTTTAATCTAAATACTATTTATTGSTAATTCAGACCCATCACCCATCTAGACTGGTTTCTGGCTTTGAACTTTTCATCTCTGACTAATCGAGTGAAACTTTTCATACCCTTTGAATTTGATTATGTCCTGCTGCTGAGCAAGTGGGTGTTGTGAATAGAGTTCAGTTTCACAACTTAAAATTGTCAGTGAACCTCACTGGAAACAAGTACCAAAATCAGTACATGGAGAACGATTTGCGTTTGCTCTTTCAGTATTGTTATTAGCATGGACAGAGGACTTGCATTAATTCTCTAGCACAGAGAGCCAGGATGTAAACAATGATGAATGCTGCCATGATCAGAGAAACCTTAGAATCTACTGAGGATGCTGCTTTGTTCTCCCGTGGTCATTCTAAGCATGATAGATGCTAAACTGTGAATGGCTTCAGGTGTGATTGATTTGATGTTACATCTCATTCTCCCCCCTGCTGCTGGAGTCAGAAGAGGAGGTGGAAAGATTCAGGGCTAGCTTGGCTCTGTTCTTATAAGTGAAGGCCCAGTCTAAGATGACTGGCTTGCTGTCTCTCAACTTTGTATTGTGCAACGTATCCACAGGAGAAAATTCATTCCCAAACTGACACAGTCTTCATCTAGAAGTTGTTCAAACTTGTTTTTATTATAGTTCAGCATTTTTAGCACCAAATGATGGAGTTATTCTGTATTTACCTGTCTTCGTTATTGATACATAAACTCTGTTGAGCAATTGTTGAGGTTTTCTCACAGAGTGTCCCATTCAAACTAAAAAAGTGTGAACTTCTTCCTGTCTCCCTCCACGTGTACTTGAAAACGTGTTCCATTTTGTTAAGTCTCAATTATTATTTCTTCTCAAGTTTTCTGCATGCTTGCTCAGGTAACCATAGTAGCAAACATATCTGTTTTCGGAGAGGATGCTCAAGCAGACATGCTGACTGAGTTGAAAGACATCGCTGATAAATGCTGCTGAATGAGTTTGTTCTTGCCATGTCATGTCATCAGACCACACAAACACCTAAGGCTCTTCTGACTTAGCCAAGCACTTTCCACTGCTGTGATGACTGTAATCGCCAAACTTTGCAAACTGAGTTCTTCGGATATCCTGCTATATTCTTGATTTTCTTTTTTCTTCTAGTTTCATCTCTGTCTCTGACCTACAGCATCAGCAGCACATGCCATGCTGCAGCCACCTGACCTGGAGCACTACTGAATTTAAGGAATGGTCGCATCAGGGACAAGGTGCTTTACCCATGCAGAGCACTTTGCCAAGGACTTACCTAATCCTGGTTGGCTGTTTAACAGATGGAAGGCAAGAAAACAAGGAAAAGTTGGTAGATGGTTGCCTATATGTGAAGGACAATACTGGGATAATTCCATGTGAGGTATGTCCTCAGTCTGAGGGGTTCTGTGTTTATTCCCACTTCTGGGGCAGTGTCACAAACTGCCAGGGGCTTCAGGTGTTCTGCCAGAGCCTAGTGAAGGAAAGGACACATCTCTGTAACAGACAGGAAAACAGCAAGCTCAGATCCTGGGCAGAGGATAGAACATGTCAAATTTGTCATTGTTGGGAGAAGAAATACTAAATGTGCTGGCCTGAAAAAAAGACAGCCAGTACAGTTCTGTCAAATTTGCCACAGTACAAGGTGGCCTGGGAGACTTCCCCCTTCTTTGCTAAATTCCAGCTTGTGGAGCAGAAATAACTTTCTGGAGAATTGTACTGGGCATTCAGTGATGCATTGATGACATACTTTGAGGAAATAATAACTTGCATGACAATTGGCTTAAAAGCTTTCTAAAGGTCAATGTAAGGGGAGTCTAGATAACAAATAACCCCTAGAGTGGTGGTGACAGAGCACTGAAGTTGTGCTTTCCAAGGAGATGAAGTCTAGGAAAAAGTTGTATTGGTAAAAACTTCCAACTGAAAACACAGTGTCTAACACTGGAAACGGGGAAAAGAAATCCTGAAGTTTGAAAATAACTAAGCATTGCTTATATTAAGTGAATTAATTATCACCTTTCTGTGAGGTTGTGACTATAATCCAGAAAATGTTAGCTGTAGAGCTCAGCAAGTCAGTTGCAGACTTGCATCTGAAAAGACAGAAGCTCTCCATGTGAGGTCAGGTAGTGGGCAGAAATCCCTACTCTCATTTAGTAATGAAGCCCAGCAGTAGGAGAAGAGTTTGTGATGCACATGCAAGGGTGTATTAGTAATAAACATTGTAAGTAATGATGAGGAAACATACTGTGACTCATCTCAAGCTTTTATCTCTGTCTTTTGGTTTAGCTCCTGCATTTTGAACTGGAGTGGCTGGAGTCACTGTTTGTCTTCCCAAGCTGGTCATACATACCTAAGACAGACCAGAGTGCAGCAGGGTACTTAGAAATCCTGGTGGATCCAGTGCCAGTAAATGCCCCCAAGGAAGTACTTCACAGCATTCCAGTCACCCACCCAGTATCAGCTGAGCCACTGCTTACCTCCAGGTAAACACCTACCATGCTCAACTCCATCATGGCACTGTTGCTCTGGCTTGGCAGGTAACATGAAGAGCACTTGGCTTAGAAAGAGACAAATTCTGTGTCTGCCACAGGTGGAAGCATAGCAGTGAGTGGTGGAAGTAAAAGTTACACAGCAAAGCCACTTTTCTTTAATTGTCTGTTTTCCTGGACTTTATTGGAAGTTTTTATGCTGTAATTTGAAAAAGTAAGACCAATGTTAATTATTTCCAGATCTATTTTGATATTACGGAAAGAACATTAGAACAGTGTTGATTCAAATTTCACTACAGCTAAAATTTTTTTTCTTTTTTCTTTTTTTTTTTTTTGAACCTCCAGTGAACCAAAAGTATAATTGAAAATAAACCTAGATTGTATTATGAAGTTAATAGATGCCACTGGTCAAGTTGTTATCAGACTACTGAGATGAAAGTGCCAGTGAAATGTCAACTCACAGAACTAACAGTTCTTTAGTTTACAGTATGTGAAAATGAGCCAATAGAATTGCAAATCTTACTATGGTGATAATTTCAAGTTGTGCTAGGTCATGTTTTGTCTTCTTGAGTGGAGAATTCTTGGTGTAATTTAATTACAATAAAACATCACTAATCATGCTGCTTTCGTTTCTTTTTAGTTATCTTTTGTTGTTATTGGGTTTATATGCTTGTAAGAAACTAATTTTAAGCTGAAGTGCTTGATTTAGGTCAAGAGACCTTTCTAAACAAGAAAACTATTTCCATATTTCAGTATATGTTCTCAGGCTTTTAACATAAAGCTCCTTTGTTATTGACTGATATCTGACCAATTTTCCATGTTACTAGTTTCAAAATATTACCAGTGAGGTGCTGGTACTACTGTCTATCTACTACTGCCTGGGGTTTTTTTAAAGTCATAAAGTTAGATAATTGTTTATGTGTTTTGGAATCAAGAATGTTTTTATTTAGAGTAAGTGGGATGATTATATTCAAGTCCAGTAGGAGATGAAATGACAAACAGAAATTTTTTTGAAATTACTTTTTTTAAAATTTTTTTGAAATGTAGGTTTGAAACAACAAACAGAAATGATTCAAGAAATATCACCTCTCCYGCCTCTCATCTGCTTTCAGTTTTGCTGCTCGTTCACCCTGTGCTAAGCTTGTTAGAAAGACTCCATTGCTGCTTTCAGGCCTCTCTTGTTTATAGGCTTAGAGCTTCCACAGAGTCACATTCCATGGATCTACAAATCCAAGTTCTGTTTTCTGCAGAAGAATTGCTTGTGACTTTTTTTTTCTTCTCCTTTAGACCTAAAATTAGCTTCTTGTTTGTGGTAAAGCTTTTTATAATCTGCCTGTTGTCAAGGAACATGAATTTGTTCAACAGAACCCTTCTGTCTTCAAATATTAAAACGTCAAAGGGGTTTAGTATAGAAAAGTTGAAGTACAAATTTTGTAGCCAAATATTGTTTTGAAAACCTCTCTAAGAGATTGCCCATGTTACCTTGTAGGATCTGTTATTCACAGAAAGTGCATGCTGCATATTTCTTTAATTTGCTTTTGAGATACTTTTGAGCTGTTCTTTCATCTCTGATTTCATTTGCCTCTTCAATTGCCCTCCAGGATTCTGTGTACGAAAAGATCAAAGCTTAGTGTAGCAGGTGAATTGACCAGACTTGGGCCTCTCCTTTGTGTTCGCCACAAGACATTCTTCTTTCTGTTCCTGAAGTGCTTCTCCTCAGCTGTTGGTGTCCCTGTGCTGGTGCAGGTAAGTCCTTGGAATTTTGCTCACAAATTCACTGTGTGTATCTGTGTATATGCCAGTTGATTAATTCTTTGAAGCTTGCCCTTGATTTCCCAGTTTCATTTATTCTTCCTTTTACTAGCGATTTTTTTTTATTCCATCCAGTGTTCAATAGTCTTTGTATATAAGAAGTCAAGTTCTGTGCCCTGCAGAAATAGAGTCCTTCTCCCCCATGCAATTGCAGTGTCCCTGAATGTCTTGCAGATACGGCCCTTTTGCTAAGAGTGTGAGCCAATCCTCTGGAGGGAAAAGGGGTTTTTGGGTGGGGTTATTGGGGTCAGGAAGAATTTTTTTTCCATTGGGATTGATGCTGATGTTGCTTTCGGTTTCTCTCCTCTAGAAACCCAGCCAGCTGGTGTGGCATCATGTCTTCCAGCTGGGTCACAGGTACACGATAACAGGCCTGAGTATGTCCAGCCTGAAGAAATGTGGACAAAGGATGTTTGTCACCAGTGTTTCTTCCTGCCTTTTGCCCTACTGT
Organism: Amblyornis subalaris; assembly: GCA_018881555.1. Lineage (NCBI taxonomy): Eukaryota > Metazoa > Chordata > Aves > Passeriformes > Ptilonorhynchidae > Amblyornis > Amblyornis subalaris. The sequence goes on from JACAXG010000058.1 coordinate 4,147,224, forward strand.
GCAGAGCAGGTGAGGGAGCAGCCACTGAGCAGTGCTTGGCAAGGAGAATCCACTCAGTCTTCTTCCCTTGAGACTGCTGAGCAGCTCAGTGGCTCCTTGGAGCTGGGAGCTGAAGAGGAGAGGCCAAGATTGAGCAAAGAGTCTAAGATCATCTCATATGTGGTAAGGATTCATAGGCTTAGCCTTCACCCACTTATGCTCTAGGGTTTCAGCTCCTGGCCTGCAAGGACTTACTTTCGTCATGTGTTTATTTTCTTACTGCTCAGGCCTGTGAGTCTCTTCTATTTTGGGACTCGCTGCACTCCTGTAACTTTCTGTTTTCTTTCTGTTTAGGGATTTGTCACCAAAATACTCAATGTCCAAGCTGGTCTCTTTTTGCTGGATAACCAAGTCTGCTTGTGCCTTGCTTACCAGCCATTGTTGAACTCTGCACGGGGACTCCGACCAGGAGCATGTGTGGAGGTAAGTTGAGACTTGTGAGTCATAAGTATTCCATGGAAAACACTCAGGCCCTGTGGATGGCTCGTGAGCATGTGGGTCAACAGAAGGTTACAGGAATACTGGAATTATTTCAGCAAGTATCTGGAACAAAATTGGAAATCTTACTGCCTAGGCTTAGTCATGAGATGCTTATTATCTGATTTCTCCCTAAACTGTGCTAGGTGCCTCAGGCCTGATTATAGGCAATCCAGTAGAGAGAGAAAGGATTTATGGTGGGGTGATGGTTTTGGGGAGTGGTGACAGACTGGCTATCTCTTCTCTTACGTTGTATGTCTGTSTATCCCAGCTCATTGACGTCCACCTCCTGCAGAAGCCTCTGGTATCCTTCCCTTTCACTGTACTTGGTGCTTGCCTGAGCAGCACTGTTGTGCTGAAGAGTTTTTCAAGGCTCAGCACACCCTACCAGCCACTGGCCTCTTCAGGAAATCTCTGCTTGCAGCTGCTCTTCCGCTTCAATCTTGGAATGCCACTGTACCTCTGGCTGGTGAGCCTCCTGGAGACATTTGAGGAGAGGTGAGGACAGTTCTTCTGAAGTCAGTCTGTGCCTAAATGTGCTTTGTAGGTTACCTGGGTGTCTTCTAAACCAAGGGATCACAAAGTTGCTGTGCTTGGATACTATTAGCAGCAATTGCTTCTGGTGTATCAGCCTAAGTAAGCCATTCATCCAGATTTCACATCATGTCCACTTGCTTGTACCTTGCAGCTGCTCTTTTGAGAAAATCCTGTACATTTTTCAAGTGCACGTGGGGTAAGCATACTGGTCTTACCAGTGCAGCACTCCAGAGCATTGTGCTCACATAATCCTGCCTGGAATGTTTTGTCCTGAAATACAGAAGCACCATAGGGATGTCTGCCTGCCAATGTGGTTTGCTTGGCAGATCAAGGTGGGCACTGAGGCTGAAGCTGGAAACTGCTGCTACAACTAGATCACAACTGATGTAAAGGCTCTTGTGTCCTGGCTGCTCACAGAAGCTGCAGCTGCTGCTCAGTAAATCACTGTGAGATATTCTGAGTGTTGTCAGGAGTGTGATCATTTGAGAGGCTCTGTCTTGGTAGATTTTCCCACTCATTTCCAGATGGCTTCCTGCTCTCCCTGAGGGCTGCACTCTGTTTGCAGGACAGCCATGGCYCAGTTTCTGGGTTTACTTCTGGGTTCTGTTACTGAAAATATTTGTGTTTGTTCTGGAGCAGTTCTGGTTGATCACTGTAACTGCTGCCTTTGACTTTAAAATATATACATTTTACTCTCAGTCAAGAAGGAGTTTATAGAATGCTCAGTGTTTCTGTGCTTTACTGGCCCTGTGGAATTTTGACCATGTTTTCCAATAAAACATCTTCAGTTTTGCCCTGGGAATTATGCTAGCTGTAAGTTTCAGTTTTTATTATCTTTTTCACTCTCTTTAAATGTGATTGCTGAGTTCTGCTACTGCTTAAAATTTTTTTCAGTGAATTAGTTGCTGTCTCTTGTCATTTGAGTTCATTTTCTGTTATGAAGTCATATTTTGACTGGCAGTGTGATCACTTCCAGGCATTCAAAAGCCGTAAGGTAAACTTCTGAACGTAATTCTGCATGAGGAAAATATTGGCACAAGAGTAGTGTGTGATTGTTTCTGCCTTGTGATTTTTTTTGCATCCTGCGAAAGAAAGCCAAGTGTACCTAACATGAGTAATCATATCAAGCCTAGCCAAAATGCATGGAGATCCATTTGTGTGACTTAGAGGGATATTATTTTCACATGGTTTGGTTTTTTGGCTACTTGAGTTTCGAGATCTTGCCAGTCTGTCCATTTCTGTATATTCTCCTGTTCCTTGTCTGCCACACATAAATCTGCATCAGCCTTAAATGTTCTATTTTTAAATCACTGTATTTTTTGTCATCTCCTTAGTTCTTGTCCTGCACAGCATATTCACTCATAACAGGCAGAAAGAATCCCTGACTTAGATGCAAAACTCACTAAAATGCAAGGACTGCCAGTGCTTTTAATTGTCATAATTTTTTTCAGGTTTTCTTGTTTCTTTGGGCATCGTCGACTGCTTAGCTCAACGCACCAAAACCCTGGAGCTGCCGAGAAGTTCCTTGCCCCCCTTCTGCAAGCTATGGTGCCAGACAGAGAGGAAGCAAGAGATATTTATAATGAAATTCTAGCAAAAATACACCAGTGTCCCCTGCAGAAAGTACGTAAATGTTCTGTGAGCTATTTCCTGTTTGTCTGATGGGAAGAAATTCAGCTGATCTGTTCCTTCTCTCTTTTTTTCATAGTATTTGACTCTGAACCCCCCATGCCAGGCCCCGTCTCTGGCTGCAGTTTGCCGTGAGGCAGAACAGAAGAGCTGGGAAGGCTTCAGTCCATCACAGTTGCTTTCCCCCTTGGAGGCACAGCATATGGGTACCCAGGAGCTGAATCGCAAGCTGGCCTGGTCCTACTGCACACTCTCGGCAGGAAGTTTCCAGCCCCAGCTGGTAAGTGCCTTGTTTCCTTTCCTGTCTGTGCCTTGAGAGCTCCTGGTTCTCACCATGCCTTCAGCACCCTGTCCAGTGCCTGTTCCTCCTGTTAGGGAATGACACTGCTTTTCTCACTGTGGTGTGTTGAAAACAGACTGAATTTGAGCTGCTGCTACACACTTTGATTTATGGCTTTCAAAGATAGGAATTGTTTGATGCTCTTTGCAGCTTCCTTTCTGTTGTAGATACTAGTGGGTGTGCTGAGGGTCTCCTCCAGGAGCAGTTCCCTCCAGCTGCAGGACAAGAGCAGCACGCTTCCCTGTGTGATATCCCATAAGGATGGTAGCCCCTTTGCCCGGACGGCTTTCATAGGTATGTCCCACTAAACTATATTTGAGCTTTTGCTCTTCTGCCATCCAGCTGCAAAACAAGGAAGAGACGTGGTATGGAGATGCTGAAGTGTCACTGCCTGACCTCGTGACTTTAAAATGAGGATATTGACCTTACTGGTTTTATGTTCCCTTTTTATTTAGCTCAGCTCCTTTCTCTGATGTGTTTGCAGGGTCACTCTTGCAGGTGGAAAACTACCAACTTGTAGTGGAGAGATTCCTTAAGACTGATTTTCCCTCCTGGGAGCACCTGGAAAATTGGGAGCATGTGAGAGAGAAAAAAACCAGGTGAGTCCCTTTATTCAGTGTGCAAGTAAAATCATCACTTTCCAGTTCCATGAGTATTTTGGACTATGGTAAGACTTCTTATTAACATAGCATTTCAGTGCCAAAGCAACTGTTGTTTGCTATTTGCATAAAAGGAGCTCTTAATCAGCAACAAACCCACCATCTCCATTTTGTTTGGAATACATGCAGCCTGGAGTTGCTCTCTACTTCACTCTTTCTCACTGCCCCTGCTAAGTACCTGTGGGGTGCTCACCAGAAGTGCTTTTCCCAGATAACCATTTGTTTTGGACAGCCACCTGTCAGGAACAGGGAGTTTCACTGCTACCGTTTGTCATTTCAGTGTCTATGTGCAGTTCTACTTTGAGGATGTTCAGGTTCTCCATGCTGCTGAAGGACGAATCCAGAAAGGCCTTAGGAGTGGCAACAGCTCCTCTTTGAAGAAGAAGAAAGATGGCAGCATAACATCTGAACTGGAAAGCCCGGAGGCAAAAGTGCTGAAATTGGAGGATCCGAAGGCAGATACTGGCAGAGATGAGAGCTGTCAGGGGGGCCAGAGCAGCACCAGAACAACGAGCTGTGTATCTCACATGTTCTTGGTTACCCAGAAGGAGGGTCTCATGTTGCGCAATTACCAAGTGCCCGGAGAAGAAGATGGAGAAAGGCAGGAGCTGCAGCAGAGTTTCCAAGCCACGGTGCTGTGGCTGGGCAGACCACAGCTCTGGAGCCACCCTGGAGAAATGGGGAATCTACCAGAGCTGGAGGAGACCAGCCATGATGGAGAGGAGGGCGTGACACGGCAAGAAGTGAGGCAGCTTTGGGGTGTGGTTTGATAAGTCTGGGAGCTGGCTCCTCAGGGAGCCTGTGTGGTAATTTAGTATCAGTGAGAAAGTGGGTTTTGTGTTGGGTACAGTTGTGTGTTTGTGTGGGCAAATTCCTTCTTATACCCCAAGTTCCATCTCCTCTCTGTCACCTTCCTGTAAAAGCATCTGCCTTCTCCTGCCTTTGGTGGTGCTAACCTTACTTCTCAATCAAGACATCCTCTAGGCTGGACTTGCTCTCTTTTTGCTGTATATTTCATTCCATACCTTTTTCCTAACAGTTCTCATCACCTTCTCTCTCTCTCTCTCTCTCTCTCCTCCTGTCTCCCACCAGGCACTACTGCTCTTTATGGGAAAGTCTCTGCGATGGTTCCCATTCCTGCACCTGGATGGACTGTATCGCCTCATTGTGCCCAGCTGCTCGGTAAGAGAGAAGTTGTCTTGCTGTTTCCTCATGCAGGCTTTTGCTGAACTGCATGTGGGAGTCAAGGAGTAAGAGGATGACTAAGCTGATTTTGAGGCTTGGCATTTCCATCTGTCTTGCCAAGAAACTGCTTCAGTTCTGTGTTCGATTAAAATTCTCAGAGCTCTGAGTTCAGTGAAATTTTTTTTGTTCTGTAAACTATTGTTCTTCACTTTTTCCCATATAACTTGAATCTCCTTCCTTTAATAGTCTTCTGTCTTTCCTTATCACTCTTATCTCAGGACTTGGAAGTGTTTGACAAGCTCTGTTTTCCACCTGTGCCACCACCATTCCTGACCAGGCCATCCTGCCCACTGTGCCTGCCTGTCCAAGAGACCTGGCACTTACAGCATGAGACCTGGATCTCCTGTCTGCCTGAGCGCCAGGTATGCAGTGCCTTATTGCTCAGGGCTTTCTCAGGCTAGTTGTAGAGCTCTCCAGAACTAGCCAGAAAATTATCAGTACACAGTATCTTGTTAATGAGACAGTTCTGCTCTAAGCTCCATCAGAGGCTGCTGCTGGGCTTCACATCTTCCTGCTTCAGAATCCATCTGGAGAGGAAGCATGAGTTGCTTGACCTAGCTCTAAGCATGCAGAGCTTGTCTTGACTGCTCTGGCTGGGGGTGCCTGTAAACTACATCTAAAGCTGTGTCTCCCTCACTTCTAGCTGGCAGCCAGGTCGGTGCTGATATGCATGGACCAGAGAATTTCCTCCATTGCAGAAGTGCTTAGCAGCAGGTACGTTGGTCTGCCCCAAATTACAAGTGAGTGTGTCTTGGGGAATAGGTCTGTGTTAGTTTTTGTTGGAAACAGTGCTGTATTAAACTGATGAATTATCCACCCTAGGAATATGGTTTGGAAATCTACCTGTGTGCAAGTAGTCCAGATTTCTCCCATCCTGGTTATCAAAGCTAAAGGGATTGTAGGTGACAAAACTGCAAAATGGTGTCTAGAAAATGGTTCAGCTGCCGCTGGTGTGGACTAGGTCCCAAAGGTCTCTGCCAAATTTCTGTCAGAAGTGGAAACAGGCACAGCAGGGAAAATGAGACTGAATGTAAGAATTTTTTGTTGGTTTTAGATTGTTTTAGCGTACCTTGCTCAAACAAATACTAGGGTTAGAAGCTTTCCTGTTCAAAGCATTTTTAAGCTGGTGTCATAGGCATGTACACTGAAATTTTCACCAGTGCCTTATGATAAACTGTGTTTTCTTTCCTTGGCTTCTTCCTCTAATTCAGAAAAATAATTAGGAGTTTAGCAGATAGGAAGGCTGTAATGCCTCACCCTTCTTCTTCACTGCTGAGTCTGAAGAAGCAGAAGGGAAGTTGAAGGGTCCTCTTGTCCTCCCTGGGTCGGGTGGGCTGCAGCAAACTGCCCTCAATCCAGCTGCCCTCAGGTGCTCAAGGGGAGGTTCCCCAGAAACTGGGTTCAAGCAACAGTGCTCCACCTCACCCTGTCCTTTGTGACAATCTTGAAGTCAGGCCTTCTTCCACTCCCTTTGTCTTCAGGCAGGACACAAATCCTAGTATGCTCTCAGTTTCACAGGTACCCTTGTTTCTTTCTCTGGTGAGATTGTGGAGAGGACCTTATGTGCCTCTCCCAAGAATGAGAAGCCACCTGTGACCATTGGCCTTCCAAAGCAGAAAGGTAGGATTGTCATAGCCTTCAAGAAGCAACAGATTGGTTCTTGCTTCCTTCTGTTTCAGAGAGGCAGTGCACTTGGTTAACTGTGCTGCTGTATCTGGGAATAGTGGAAGTATGCCAGGATGTTGCATCCTATTGCATGTCAAAGGGCTAGGAAACTGCACACTGCATACGTGGGGATGGGGATGGGAATGTGGTACCTGGAAAACCTGGGAGGTGGAACAGTGAGAGCCTCATTATGATGGGAGGAAAAACCCTTCTAGCAGGTCCAGCTCAGTGACAGGCCATGCTGCTTGAGTGAGTGAGCTCAAGGTTTGTGTGGTTCTGTGTCTCCTCAGGGACTCTGCTGGCCAGGGATCACAGCGTGAAGCTCAGCGTCTCAGCTGCTCCAGGCTCCCCTGTTGTGGTGGACATTTACATTACTGCCACCTACCTGCAGCATCTCTGGGGTTTGCTACCTGGAGCCAAGATCCTCTTCCAGAACCTGGAACGCAAAATCTCAAGGTGCCTCTGTCTTTAGAGCCCTGATCTAGTCTCTGACCTCTCTTACAGTCTTTGAAACCATCTCTTAATCTGTCTTCCCATGTGGACTTTCCTTATCCTTTGTCCACACCTTCATGTCTCCCAATCTCTTACCACAAAATATTTTCCTACCATGTTACAGATGAAGATCAGCCCAGTCATCCCAAGAAAACTGAGTGTTTGGTTTCTACAGGCCCTTTCTGACATCTGCTTTCATATTGCAGATTCCATAATGTTTATTGCACATACATTGCCTCCAGCTGTGTGAGCATCGTATCTCTGCCAGCTTCTCACCTACCCTTTCCTTCCAGGTAAGTTTTGGGTGTGCTCACACCTTAGTATGTCCCAAGAAAGGTTTCTATGTTCCAAGCTTCTCAAATTCCTATTTCTTCTAGTCCTGCAGGAGAAGCCTCATCCCCTTCACTAGTGTTTCTGTCCAGCTTGAGACCTCACCTGCGAAACCTGCCCCACGCCCAGATTTTATGCCACTTGTCCTGTGTGCTGACTGTGTGCCTGCAGTGGGTTTGCTCACTTTGCAGCTGCATCTTCAAAGAGGTATTCAAGCTTCCACAAAGATAATTTGTGAGAGGTCTAGCAGGTTTTTTTACTCTGACACATCCTTTGCCACCATGTAGAAGAAAGGAGAGTTCCTATCTCAATTGCAAACCCTCTTTTCCAGTATCTGAAAAGGACTTGCATATTAGAAAGAGACCAAAGTGCTAACTGATTAGAAGTATGTATCTGATGCCAGGCAGGCTGGCAGGTAGGACTGGGGATAAAGTGAGGACTTTGAAGAGGGGACTCCTAGTCTGTTAATGCTCTGCTCTTCCCACGTTCACTGCTATTGGGATTCAGCACCTTGCAGTAGGTGATTTTTCTCTCCCAAGACACTTTTTGGAAATGCAGTGAAATTCTTTAAACTTTTGCATACTTAATTAGGGAAGGGTTAAAAAAAGGCAGTGGCCCTTCCCTTTCTTTTTCTTACTTCCCATACCTGGCTGTAGCTTTATTCTTCCTTCAGGGGAGGTGCACCCGATACAATCCACCATGTCCATCACACACAGGAGTGAGGCAAGCCAGTGCACGGTGAGTGTTGTAGGGAGTGGGTGTGGGAAGAGTGGGTAGGAGGGTACAAATTACACCACAAACAGGAGGGGAAAACTCAGAGCAAGGATGGGATGTGGACAGAACAGCAAAGATGGAGTTATCACATCTTCCAAAATGTGAACAAACTCTCTTTACTGAAATCTGTTGTCTGGGGTGTGGCCCTTGTGAGAGAGCCAGGCATTGTCCTGACCTCCCTGTGCATCCCAGCCTGCCCTCCCTCTGATCCCAGCCTGCCTGCTCTCCACAGGGTGCTGGTGGAAGACGGAACAGGTGAAGCTGTGGTGCTGTGCAGGAATGAACATGTGGCAGCAGTGCTGGGCCTGAGCCCTCTCGAGTGGGAAGCTGTGCAGAACTGTGTGCAGAGCAGAGGCAGTGTGTGCATTCAGCACAGGGAAGCTCCTGGCACAGGCGTGAGTGGGTTATTCCAGCAGCAGTCGCAGCGTGCTGGGCTCAAGTCTCAGCTGGACAGGATTTCCCTTTGCTCTCGGTGTTCCAGAGCCTCCCTGCCTCCCTCTGAACACTCCCTGACAATACACTCTTTCCTTCCTCAGTGTGTAGAGAAACCTGAGGATCTTGTTGCTTGCTACCTAAGGAGTCTGTGCAGGAGTCCTCTCATCTGTCGCCCTATCCTGTTGGATTGCAGCCTAGACAGGAAGCCCTCCAAGATCCTGCAGCCTGGTGAGCAATTACTGCTGGCTTTTCTAATATTAATGGGCATAGTGTGGGGAAGGAAGGGAGGAGGCATCTCACCAGGCTGGGGAAGGAGACTTGCCTTCACTGACCACAAAGCAAGATCTTTGAAGGATTTTCCTGGAATTATGAATTCCTTAGTGTAGAACTAAGATGTGTCTTAGTAGATCCATGGTTACAAAAATACAGAAATAATATTAAGAAAGTCACTAAAACAACATATATGAATTTTTCTACTTCACACAGAAACAGCTGTTTTTGAGAAAGGTTCCCAGTCCTTGGCTGGGATGGGAATCTGATCAGCCGGAGTTATCATGCAGACCTCTCAAATCAAGTGGGTTTTGACTTTAGACAGGGTGGCATGTAGAGTTAAGATTAGACATGGAAATCCTCACCATGGGCACAGAATTTAAAGAACTGAAATGTTTTGAATTCATGGGTGCTGAGGTCTGAGCTCATGTTGCCACAAGTGTGCAGTTGCTATGTTAAGGGGACATTCTTCACACCAGTTCTTCACAGTGGTTGCACAAATACCAGTGCTTGAGTTGGTGTCCAGGTCTGCAGGGGTTGATTTGCTAAGCTCACCAGGGAATACTCTGCACTGGAGACATCTTTTGCCTGTCGTGTACACTGTAAAGGCAGGTTGCTGATACTGATAGAGGATACAAAGTTCAGTGCATCAGCTGTGTGAGCAGCACATGGTTCACAGCGTTTCACAGTGTAAAATTATCTGTTTCCTCCTAGCTGGAAGGATGCTGGCCTATGTCCTGGAACCATTAATCGTGCTGTCCTTTGAGGCTTAGTAGATGCCAAGCAGCTGCTGCAAGGCCTTCCCTCCCCCAGCAACTTCTACAGCTGTGTGCTAGAACAGGGCAGGGGCTCTGTACTGAATTGTTACCAGTTGTATCTTTCCCCTGCAGCTCCCCTGCAGCTGCGAAATTTTTGCTGTGCCGAAGTGGAGTTCGTGTCACAAGTGAGGCCTCGTCCGAGCCTGCTGTGCCTGAACGTGGAGGAGGTGGGACAAGATGCCTTACATCGTCTGAACAGCCAGAGGATGAGGAGGACATCCAGTTCCTGCTGAGTGGGAGCCACTGCTTAACATCTCTCCCAGTGGGAGAGGAATTATGGAAATACCTACTGGGATCGGGAGCTTTTGTTATCTCCTTTCCTGTGAGCACAGGGTGAAGCATGCAGTCAAAAAGCTGCTGGGACTTGGTGGAATTCCTGAATGGGCTATTCTGGGCCATTGTCGACCACTGGTACTGGGCTACGTTTTGGAAGAGAGATGTTCAGTGCTTCCTATGTGACACCTATTGCCTTGGCCCTAGGGCACACAATGTGTGCATTTTTTGTGGTAGTATCTACTAAATAAAGGTATTAAAATACTATGTAAATAATTCTGTATCTATTTTACTATCAAGGTTTACTTGCTGTACTGGGACCATTAACAAAACTATACAGTTGCCACAGGGTATGGTCTTCTTAACCTAATTGGAATTATTAAAATTAGAGTGTTAAAGCATTTCCTTCAAGAAGAGAAGGGAAGTCAGTAAGCAGCTGTTTGGAGACTAAACCATGATACTAAATCACAAGGTTATTTGGGCATTATTTTGCAGTTTAAACGGCAGCCTGAACATTATGTGGGGCTGATAAGAAGAGGCAGGCACTGAGCTGTGATACAGGCAGTGGGTTTATTGAGCATGAGTGAAGTATCTTCCCTCTCAAGGCCTCCTGTCCACTTCTGAGACCAGTGTAAGTGACACAAGACGTGACAGATGCCACCATTCAATAAAGTTCTGAGACTCCATCCTAAAAGAGGTTGCCAAAATAGCTTAAAGCAGAGGTCTATGCAAGTTTTGCTGCGACACCTTTGTTTTCTGTAGGTGCTTTCTGTAAAACAGTAAAAATTTTCCTAAAGCATACTCCCCACCCTCCAGAAAGAAAAGAAAACAAAAAAAACCCCAAAATAAACTGTCTCAGCCTGAGGAAAATGTTGACCGTAAATGATAAAGACATCAAAATCTGATCCAAAAGTGCAACTGAAAGTAGTCCTGTAATATGAATAACAAAGTCACAAACAGTCCTACAGAAAGAGATAGGAAGTGCCAAATAACACTTACTTAAAAAAAAAAGTGAACTTTAGCTCTATAGTTATATCTGTGTTTAATAACTTTGCTTCTGAATTTGAACATTCCAGTAGTATCTTACTAGTCTCCTTTTCCTCCCCATTCTGTATGTTAGTTTTCTGTCTGCTGCCACCCTGAGTACTCATCTGTTGTTCTTTTATTTTGCATGACAAATGCAATCATCACTGCTCATACAGGACTCTAGACATGGTTTGCCTTTGCCAGGTTATTCCAAGCCTGTTAGCAGTTTTCTAACCCACTGCTGTTCTGCCATTCACATCTTTTTCAGAAGAGGAGTTTCATTATAGCATTCCAAGAAGATGGAAGAGATTAACTGGCTCCCTTATTTACAGTTTTATTAGTACAGTCAGAGAATCACAAGCCAAGAGATGGGTGAATCAAATTGTTTGGGGGGAGTTAAGATCTGCTTGCTTTTAGTACTCTGAAGGACCAGTTGTCAGCTGTGTTGCGGGAAACCTTTTTCCTGTTTGTGCCTGAGCTTCTGCCTGTGATCAGTTCTGGTCACTGTGTTGGTAAAGACAAGGGAACATATCTTGTCCTGCAATCAAAACTTTTCCTGTATGCAACTCTCCTTATCGCATTCCTTGCTCCCTTTGTGAAGCCAAACAAAGCATCCTGTTGTTGGTGTGGGTAAGAATAGTACAAGAGAAATCAGCTGGTTTCATGTTCGTGCTACTCTGTGCTCTGGAACTGGCAGGAGCTCTTAAAGTTCTCAGCCTGAGAGGGAGAAAAGCCTGAAGTGTGTCCTGCCATCAGTGTAGCTGTAATAACTGCTGTGTGTGGAAAGACAGAGATATTCCTTTTAGCTGATTTTCACCAGTTCACCTCCAGATCCTACCACCCAAAGCCAAAGCCAATGAATACTTAAGGCAGGTGTCCTGTGCTTTGGCTGTGTACAGCCCTCCTTATTCCAGGTCTGCGTGGGATTGCTCAGGCTGGCAGCTCCCTCCARCCATGTTCAAGGTGTCTCTAGTATTTACTGGAGACACTGCACTGTGCTGTGGGATTGTCTGAGTGAAGTGGGTGCAAGCAAGGCTTGTACTGCAGCAGGTCTTGTGAGGATGGAGAGGAAAAGGTCTGCCCTGCCCAGCAGCCGTGAACTGTAGCCTAGGTTCAGGGGATGCACAGGAAAGACAATGAGGGGACAAGTAAGAGCTGATAGTTAATGGTGTGAGAAGAATCTCTAAGGCTGCAGGAAGTGATGGGAGAAGCCATCAGGAGCCTGTGGGAGGGACAAGCCATGTGTCCCACCTAAAACCGGGGATGGGGAAACGACGGGCACAGAGGAAAGGATGAGCAGACGGGAAAGACACCTCCCATTCTGGCAGGCTTGAGATAGGTCTGCTGCTGTAGCCAAACTCAGCAAGAAGGTCTACGTATATTGAGAATATATGCTTGTTAACTTCCCTTTCCAAGCTTACCTCCAGGTCCAGCAGAGTTTCCAGTTGCTTTATAGAGGCTTTATGTCGACAGCAGATACAGGGAAAGGAGAAGCAACCAGTGGCAGGCTGGAAAGGAGGATGACACTGACTCTGCATTCAGGTTCACCAGCTGCAAGTTGGTCACCTTTGTAATGCTGAAATCTGTAGCAGAAGAATAGTAGAGGCTACCAGAAAGGGAACACAGCAAGCAAGGCAAAAAAAAGGTGTGTATTTATTCCTTCCCATTTTTCTGAGTATGGATAAAGATAGACCCTGCCTCTTGTACTGAAGACCCACTACAATAAAGCCCTCACTCCTGAAGAATTACAACCCTTCTAATGTAGAACAGGAGAAGATACTCAGGTTCATTGGAAAGTTTAAATTTTTGTGAGTAAAATGGCCTCTTAAATAAAGGGACTGGGCTGGAGTCAGAGAGATTGTCATTAATAACGGCTAAAGGGGCCTGCTGATTTGGTAGACAAATGGGATCTAAGCTGAATTGGTTAAAGAAAGTGTCAAAAGTTGTGGGGTTTGGTTGGTTGGTTTGGTTTTCATTAACATTCCAAGCAATACATTCTCTTGAAGTGTGTCCCTGCTTCTGGTTCCCTGGCAGTTCTGTCCCTGTGCCAAGGGAGCAGTCATTACCACGAGAAGCACATGAAATAGCAGGACCAAACACAGACCCTTTCCTTTATCCCAGGGACACAGAGAGAAATGGTTGGATTAGCCTTCAGTCCCTTCCTTGACTGACAGGTGCTGCAGGAGCCCCCTGGCACACCAGGCTCACTGTTTAAACTCTCCTGCCCCGCGCCTGTGGTCTCTGGCCGGTGTTGAACCCTACCTGTCACTCTGATGTTGCCCATAGCCTTGGCAATGCTGTTTTCAATCACGCAGGTGTAGGTGGTATTAGCAGCAACGTTGTGCAGGAAGGAAACCACTTTCACAGTGATGTTTTCAGGGTTCAGCTCATAGCTGGTGCTGGCAGTGTGGGGCAGGTGCTCCCCAGTGTCTCCACAGGCCATCCAGTGCACGGCAGGGCGAGGGAACCAGCGTGGGGCTTCACACTGCAGCGTGTCCCCACGGCTGCTGTTCTCCACCTGCACGACGGGCATGCTGAAGGCTGTGGGAGGGAAAACAGGGAGAGAGTCAAAACAAGGCAAGTGACAGGAACTGGGCATGAAATATCCAAGTGCATCTGCCAGGTATTTCTAGGCTGCTGGCTGCTTGGCATCACAGCACCACGTGTAGCCAAACCAAAACCAGGCTCAGACAGAGCTCTGAACTGGTGTGGCTATGGGAGAATGACTACAGGGCGTCTAAAGATTCCTAGGACATGGCAGTCCGGTTTGACAGGATCTGCTGAGGTTGTAGCACAGTTTTAGTGTCTTTAAGCTATTCTTAATAGTGAGGGAAAGACCATTCACCCTCTCCACTCACTAAGAAGGAAGCCTGACTGACACCTACGGCTGCATAGAGCTGCAGAATTGTTAAGGTTGAAAGAGACCTTTAAGATCATCAAGTCCAATTGTAAATCCAGCACTAAGTCCACCACTAAACCATATCTGTAAGTGCATGTCTTTTAAATACCTCCAGGGACGGTAGGTTACTCCACCACTTCCCACCAGGGCAGCCTGTTCCAGGGCTTGATAACCCTTTCCATTAACAAATTTTTCTTGATATTAACTCTAAACCTCCCTGGTGCAACTTGTGGCCATTTCCTCTCCTGTCACTGGCTGCCTGTGAGGAGAGACCGACGCCCAACCAGCTACAGCCTCCTTTCAGGGACTTGTAGAGTGTGATGAGGGCCCCCCTGAGCCTCTTTTTCTCCAGGCCAAACACCTCCAGCTCCCTCAGCTGCTCCGCATCAGACTTGTGCTCCAGACCCTTCACAGGTTCCATTGCCCTTCTCTGGACTCRCTCCAGCACCTCAATGTCTTTCTTGTATTAAAGGCCCAGAACTGAACACGAGACTCGACTCGAGGTGTGGCCTCACCAGTGCCAAGTACAGGAGGAGAATCCCTGCCCTGGTCCGGCTGGCCACACTATTGCTGATACAGGCCAAGTGCCGCTGGCCTTCTTGGCCACGTGGGCACAGCGGGCTTGTGTTCAGCTGCTGCCAACCAGCACCCTCAGGTCCTTTTCTGCTGGGCAGTTTTCCAGCCACTCTTCCCCAGCCAGTAACGCTGCCTGGGATGGTTGTGATCCAAGGGCAGGACCCGACACGTCACGTTATTGAACCTCATGCTGTTGGCCTCAGCCCATGGATTCAGCCTGTCCAGATCCCTCTGTGATGTGACTCCCACACTAAATGGGGCTGCAGCCAAGGAAAGCTCCACCTGCACCTGCTGGGGCTGAGGATGGACAGGTGTGGCCTGAGCTGCAGGATTTACACCAACATCCCTGAATTCAACAAAAAATTTAAAGCCCATTGCAAACTCAGAATGTGTTTTAAAGCCAAAACTATCTCAAAGAAAACACTGATAGCCTTGCTCTCTGTATATTCACCATATTTCCCACATATGCATATGTGAAGAGAAACAAGATCTTTTTAGGAAAGCAGAGTTCACCAATTTCAAAGGAAATAAAACCTATTACAGCATTCCACGTGTTCTTTTTAATGCCTTTTCTGTGTGGATTACTTTGAACATCCAATCAAGCAACACAAAAGCAGGCAGATTCACAAGATTTCAAGGAGTGGTAGGGGACCACATGGAACATAAGCAAACCTCAGGCCTGAGCCAAATCCCTCCTTCTCTTGGAGAGGTCTGAGGGCTTTTCCTCTCCCAGTCTGAGCTGTGGGGCTGCAATGCTGGACACAGGGATGAGAGGGAATGTAAAAAGGCTGCAGTCTGCAGGAGACCCTCAAGTGGTTCATCCACGAGTCTCCAACACGAGGTGACCCTTTGGAAGGTGACTTGTTACTGCAGTCAAATGCATCTCAGTGGAAGAGTCTGAAGACCTTCTGGTGGTTTCCAGATCTCTCCTGGAGAACTGACTCTTGTAAATATGTAATATTTCAGATGACTATGATATGGGAGGTTTGTTGCTTTGATAGTAATTTTAAACACTGAATACTTTAGAAAAACAAAGAAAAATGTATTACTAGGCAGCACTTCTTCTGGCTGGAGATATATCCTAATTCTAAAGAGAAAAAGTTACCATGTTATTAAAATTAAAACCTTTTCTGGAAAAACAATGTCAAAAGAGTAGGTAAGGCCATAAATATCCCTGTAAAAGCCAGAAAAATACCCTGTTCCTGCTCAGCAGTGCAGCACCACCATAAGCACAGGTAGGTCCAGTCAAGCCATATTACATGGGTTTTCCAGCAGGATTTTGTTTCTTGTAGCCCTCACCTCCTGTCCTGTACCGCAGCACTGCTGCCCCGCTCCCCCTGGCTGTGGTGACAGAGCACTGGTAGGTGCCAGCATCAGAGAGCTGCACGTCCCTCAGCTCCAGGGAAGCATTCCCGCCGATCACCTGGTCCGCAAACACAGCCGTGCGGCCCTGAAACGATGGATCTTGCTCTTGCGGCTGATCCTTCCCACCTCTGAATTCGTGAACCAGCCCAGGTACCCCCTCCTTGGCCCACTGGATCTCTATGCTGTCCATCCGGATGTCGGGCTCGAAAGTGCAGCCCAGGATGCTGCGCTGGCCAATGTTCCCTGGAGACGTCAGCGCCGTCACACTGATGGAGTGTTTTCCTGCAAGGAGAGAGCAAGGAGGCGTGAGAAAGGCGAGGCAGCGAGCGTGGAGAAAAGCCAGACTGCCCTGTGGCTGTCAAGGACCAAGCCCAAGGTTGAACAAACACTGGCACATGGCAAGGACACCAGTGGCAGCCACCAGTGCTGCCAGCAGAGGTCAACTCCTGTGGCTTGTATACCGAAATAAAGCACAAGAGTGTTTCTTTAGCAGCAGAGTGCTTAAAAAAGTAGCTCTTCTTACTTGTTTGAGAAGAATTTGTGTGGTATTTTCTTGTTTACTTATATGTATCAGGAATTTTTCTCTTTGCAGCAGACTGTGATTTTTGTGTCTTTTCTTAGTCAGGATCTCCCTTTATGCCATACAAATGTGATTGCAAGGCATAAAGCTGGCAAAGAAATAGCAGCTCTTTTCCCCTTACTGCAACCCAAACCATTTTCTTTCATTTAAGAAAGAAAGCATTTCAAATCCAAAGTTACAAGCCTGAGAATTATTGGAGCCAGGTCCTCTTTCCCATACAGCCCTTCCCTACTCCTCCCCACTCAGCACATTCCAAGGAGGCTGCATTTTGGCCAACACCAAAGCAACACATTTTTGTTGTCTCTGAGGGAACTGAGGAATGTGCCCCATCCTGGGCTCTCCAATTTTGCAATAAATACCATCCCATCATCTCACCCTATCCGGAAGAAAGAGCCCAGTATGTGCCAGACTTTCTGTATGTGTAAGTTTAGGGCTCCAAGCCCAAGGAAATTTCAGCTAACGCACCACTACATCTTCAGCAGCACGGGCTGCACTACACCCACCTAGCCTTTGTAAAGGGTGGTAGGTGGCACTTCCACAGACGATCACACCTGAGCCCATGCACAGGATGGACACACAGAGGGACAGGCAGGGCACAAATTCATCACCCCACCAGTAACAGCAAGAAATTTGAGCAGTCACATACCTGAGACACCAAAACCAATGATCAGGGCAATCACTGCAGCCAGGATGATAATGACTGTAGTCATGCTATTTGGGGAAAAAGGAAAGGACAATGTTACCACACAGCCCACCTCCTTCACACCCTATGTCTGTATTGTCCATCTGCACAGCTGCCAGCAGGAAGGAGGTTGAAGCAGGTGAGACACTGACCCAGGGTGAGGTGGATGGATGGAGCCCATGACCACAACAGTGATGAACATTTGGGTGACCATTTGTCATCAAAAACGAGGGACCATGTAGCCAGAGACCCAGGCTTTGCCTTGGAGAGCAGGCACGCTGGCCCCAGTGGAGGATGCTCCTCT
Source organism: Amblyornis subalaris (assembly GCA_018881555.1). NCBI lineage: Eukaryota > Metazoa > Chordata > Aves > Passeriformes > Ptilonorhynchidae > Amblyornis > Amblyornis subalaris. The sequence continues at coordinate 4,164,639 of JACAXG010000058.1, forward strand.
CTGCATTCCCTGGTGCATCAGCAAGTCAGGCAGTCCCTGCTGGCACTCGCGAGGAACCAGGGAGGTGAGCAGAGCACACAGGCCCCTGACCCCAGGAGACACCAGGTACCAGCCAGGCGATGGGCAGGAGGGGTCTGGAAATGGCGCCAGTTTTTTGAGCTGGTTGGATTTGAGATGCTTCACGTGCAGATGGATAATGGGCTGTTCAATGAGAGACTGAGGAGGAGAGGACCACTTGCCAAGCCACACAGGAGGAGCAGGCTGCCAGAGGAGAAGAAAGCACATTATGGAGCAGCTCCATGCCTTGCCAAGTGCAACTTCTCTGGCACAGCCCCAGCTTGGACAGACACAGAAGAACAGCTGGGTACAGACTCCCACCGCAGCCAGTGGAGCTGTCACGTGGTCACGGGCACATTTTCATGTGGACTGAGGGGTCGTGGCAGCAAACTCAGCTCCCAGTCAGAGCAAGCCCTGAAGCAGCTTCCCACAAAACCCACAGGTACATCCCGTGGCAAGCAGCTCGTGCTCGTGCCCAGCAGTCTCACAGAGACTCCTCGCAGGCTGTGAGAGGTCATGGCCCTTCTGCCCACACAAAACCAGCTGCTCTGCCCCAGCAGCATTTGCTGGTTTGCAGCACTCTTTCCCAACACATTGGGCAGTCTCCTGCAGCAGAGTCTGAGGGTGTCCCTACAACCACGGACTCCTCCCACCAGGGACGTGTGCCTACATCTGCGACTTGCACAATTGCAATCCTCAATCGCTACAGATGCCACAATCACAGGGCTGATACGGAGCTCTAAGGAATCGTACCATGTGAACAAGCCTCTCCCGAAAGGAACAGCAGGGAAGGAAAAAAGGGAAGATGGGTCAAAAGAGGGGATAGAGAAGAGGGGAGACGTAGTACAAGACTCACTTGCCCTCCCACTGTCTCCCTTACATTCTCATCCTTAAAGCCAGTGGGACCTTGCCTGAGGAAGCCCTGTCTGCACACCCTGTCTGCACCTGAAAAATGCAATTCCCTCCCTCCCGTCTCCCTGTCTGCACACCTGCACACAGAAGGGATCAGAACTGTATTTTTCACCAAAGTATGTCGTAAGTCCACGTAAGGGTTCATACAAATCCATGTATACATTCACATCTGTACCAAGCTCTGCCTAGATGCCCTCAGAGCTGGGAGACATCACGTTTGGCTTCCTCCCCATTCTCACCAGCTTTCACTCATGGCCAAGATGGACTGCAGTTCTCCCCCTACTCCCTCACGGTGCTGCCGTCACAGCTGACCCTATCAGGAGGAAAGCCATGGATATCCTCCAGCCATGGGCATTGGGTAGCTGGGGAGCCATCACCAGCCACTGTCTCCCCTGGGGGTCTGTGGGTTGGAGACTTTGATGGCTCCTGTGGATCCTGCAGCACGGCAGCTCCCAGAAAAGACTTGCCATGTCCCACAGGGCTCAACCCTGAGTCACTCGAGGTCCCAGCCAGGCTCACTGTGGGACAGGCTGTGCTTTCCTATTCTGGGGAAGATGCCAAGCATCTCATGTACACTGAGTAACATCCATCTCCTTGAGGAGATCTACCAATTTCCGCCCTAGGAGTTGATCCCAGCGCAAGACAGTTGCTATAAACTCATCCAAGGTTGCTATGACCAGCCTCAGCTCTCACGCCTAGGAAGCACAAAGCCAGCAGCAGCCACACCGTGCTGTCACATAGCAGTTGTGACTCACCTTTATCCCTATATCTTAAAGTCCTTCTTCCCAAGCATAGGCAGAGAAGAGATTGCTCAAGGCCAATGGATGCCGCCAGTGGATTTCATCAGTAAACACTGGGGGCTATGGCAGGGGCATAAGCAGCCAGGACGTGCCCCTGTGCAGTCCTTGAATGCTTCAACTGCCACCACACTTGCCTCCGGTCCTTGAAGGGACCCTCTGGCCTGAACACCACCTCTGCCCTTACGCTCTTCTGGTCAAAACCATCCTCAGCCTGCTCACAGACAAGCACAGGCCAGCACAAACAGGCCAGCACCAATGCTTTTGTCCTGTGCTGGTGCCACCTGCCCCTGTAGCTGCTAAACTTTGCCAGCTTTGCAACCAGAGAGAGGCTCCCCACCCCTGCTCCAAGGCAGGGCTGACGGCAAAAGCCGCTCATTTGTTAGAGGGAATGAGAATTTTGGGTATACAGATGCCACTGCCCACTTCAACACCCCTCGCCAGGGACAAGGAGAAATCAGGCCCTCTGGAGTTTCCTCTGCAGAAACTGCAAGATCCGGGAATCACGAGAGCCTTACAAATATTTGCCTGTGAGCCCATTGTGTGTAATGAAAAGATCTGGAGTGAAGGATGAACAAAAGAAACCTGGCATCCTGGCCACATGCAGATGGTAGCTGTGTTTTGCAACAGAACAGACCAGCAGTTCAAGCAAAAAGCAATTTTCTGTGCATCAGCACTCATCATACTTCCAGAGTTTCCAACGCATGGAAACAAACTGATACAGGTGGCTGAGGCTGCACAAGTGCCCTGACACCACCCTCAGTTCCCAGCACTGATTTGGCAGCCTATGAGATGCTGCTCCATGCATCCTACCCTCTTTTCCATGGTCCTGTTCCTCAGCCAAACTTGAAACCAAATCTGGCATCGAATTCATTCATACCCTGCCTGAATGCTCCTGAGCACAGCCTGGGGACAGGGAGAGGCTTGCAGTCTGGCTGTGACAGGCATCAGAGTCCTAATCCTCCAGATCTCTAGCTCCACTTGGAGTAAGCTTTCCCTCGGGAAYGGGCTTAGAGGGTCAAAAAAACTGGAAGATTAAGAGATTGAAAGTCCCTTGCCTTCCTCCTTATATCAAGGCTTACTGTAAAAAAGAAATAGCATGGCAAGGGTAACCAAAAGGATGGGTTTTCCATTCCAATATGCAGCTGATGATTGCAGAACCCAACATTTTTCAGCACTTCAGGAGTCTTTGTTGTTGTTGCTTTTGTTGGGCTTGTTTTGGTTTTGGTTTTGTTTACTTGTTGTTTTTTTTCTCTGAAATCAGTAGAAATCTCCCACTGTTTCTCTGAAACTTCCTGGAAAATTCCCCCCTCTCTCTGATTTATTTCTGCATTTCAAGATTAGGCTGAAGAGGCAAAAGTCCCTGAAGGAAGCCTACTCCTCCCAGTAACTTGCTGCTGCCTGGCAGGGCCGGCAGAGGTGCTGGCAGAGCTGGAGGATGGTTTTCAGAGCAGCAAGGAATAGATGTTATTGCATTTCCCTGACAAAGGCCCCTGGGCTGTCTCTTGAGAACAACCGAGCTGGTTATTGCCTGCATTCCAGATGCGTGAGGAATACGGTGCCCAGGAAATATTCMCACTGTATGACATTGTGTTTACTGTGACCTCACTTCTGTCAGTGGAAAGGTGCAGATAATGCTGCTAATTACTTCTTCCCTGATGCTCCATGTGAGAAAGCTCCCTTTGAGCCATCTCTTCTGTTCTCATGTGGCCTGTCCTTCTCCCTGCTGCTGTTCAGCTCGGGTGGGATGCATGCTGGTAATAGCTGAAGCCTTTTTTCCACAGAACAAATGCAAGCAGGGCTGTCTCACATACTTCACTGGAACCTCTGTCTCCATCCAGCCTGGAAAGCCCACAYCTGGGACGGGAAGACACAGCTTGCTGGTGTCTCTGGTCAAGCAGTGAGGTTTAGATCCAAACTCAGTCCACATTCRTCGGAGACTGAAAAAGTTTGACACTTTACCCATCCAGTGGAGGTTATTTTCAACTAATCAAGAGATAAGGATACGAGGTAGGTATTTTTATGACCTTCACCACAACACTTCTTTTCCTAACTGTAGCTCACCAGGACTTGGTCAATAGCTCCAGAGGAAATGGGCTCATTGAAACAAGAGGCACAAAACACTTTGAACATCTTCCCAGCTCTTACTCCWGACCCATGCTGCAAGGAAATTTGCAGAGGACAGTTTCTTTCTCCCCACAGCATGCCAATGTGATGGAAATACAAGCTGAAGGAAAGGGGTGCCTTCCTCAAGCCACTGAAACCCCAACCTGCAACAGCAGGGAATACAGCCTTCCCCAAGCATTGCGACACCAACCTACCACAGCATTCAGTCCTGGGGTAGCAGATTCTAGCAAATGCACAGTTTCTAGGACATGCATCTCCATCCTGGCTACAGCTGATGATCRGTACATGGATGTCTGATACATACATGGCCTTACTATTTCTACAATAGAAGCTGCACTGGTATTTAAGTAGCTTGAGTGAGTGCAGTATAGTCAAGCTGCAAAGAACTGCTGTCTTGAAAGCTCCTGGCAGCAGGGTGATGCATCCCAAGAGTCTGAAAAATGCAATTCCCTCCCTCCCTTCTCCCAAAGCAAGTGCAGATAATACCATACCTCCAGAAAATGACCTGGCCTTGGGATGCCATGGTCACAGCATCTGCAAAGACAAGCCAAACACCAGGTGCCAGAAGGTCCCACACYGTTCAGCACAGCCCCTGTCCCTTGCATGATATATCCTCCCAAGCTGTCCTGCTTAAATAACTGAACTCAGCTAAGGAGTGGTGAGCCCAAGCACTGAACTCTCAAGAATGAGGAAGCAGTGAGCATCTCAACTCCCCCCGACTAGGGCAGTCAAAAGCAAGGAGGCCTGATCAGACACTGGGGCAACAGGAGACACCTCCCACACACGCATTTAAGAAATGTCTTATTTAAGGCAAAAACCAGCACAGCTTGCGGTTTGATAGCCAGCTAATCCTGGGGTTAGAGTGCACAAGTCTCCCATGAGATCCCCCCATCACTGAGGGTTTGTGTCATATCCAGGACTAGCTCAGGTCTCCTTTCTAAAATCTCCAACCATTCCCTTGGCACCAGGCAGAGAGGTCCCACCTGTGGGCCCCCCTCCTGGGCCCATTCACAGTGAGTCTCCCCCACCTCTCTGTGCTGTGCTAAGAGGCTCCTCAGGGCTCAGCAGTGCCCTCAGAGCCACACAGGTTTGGCAGTGGCTCCTTTTCTGACCGCTCTTTAATCCTTCAAGCCAAACTACCTCTCCACCCCAAAGCCAGCTCCTGGTGCTCTCAGGTCTGCCATTGTGGCACACTTCGGAGCATGTAAAGGAAAGAAACTGGCACCTGCAAGACCCTGCAGGTCTTTCCCTCTGGGCTTGGTCTCACCTGAGGCTGGGGGCAGGATGAGCAGCTCTTGGGCATAAGAGGTTGAGAAGGGCAGAGATTGTGAAAGAGCAGAAAAGGAAAGGCAGCTTGCACCACCATGTTCAGTTTCCCGAAACGGAACCTGTGTATCCTGCCATCTACGTCTGGACTGTGTTCCAGGGAGAATGGGAAAAAGGGGATTTTTGACAGTCTATAGTAATCTCCAGCAAGTTTGGATGGTTAGTGGGAGTGAACAGCTTTCCCATGCAGAGCTGAGGATGCCCAGAGGAACTGGGAACAGTCCAACACCTAAAATAAACCAAACTACTTTCTCTGCAACAACYACAGGTTAAAATTAATACCAATCAATACTGGTCAGTGCTGACAATCCAGAAAAAAAAAATCCTCATTTATTTGTCAGCATTCTACTGATTACTAAACTTCTTATAATTTAGCAGGACAATACTAGAAGCAAAGAATAGCTCTAGGCCACAGTGGCTTGGTGGGAAATGCACATTAAGAAATATCCTGTTGCCCTCAGTGACACCTGATTAATGGCTGTGGYGACACCTGATTTATGGCTGTGTGTGCAGTGTGGAGACAGGGTGTCCCCTTTCAGCTCCACTTAACTCCAGGTCAGCCACAGCACACCCCATTGCACAGTCAATGATCAGGTTACTTCCATGTTGGAAAAACAAGTCTGCTTCTCAGGCAGCCCTGGCAGGACAGGGGCAAGTCCCATTCCCAGGGCAATAGCACATTTATTTCTGAGCAGCTCATGCTGAAGTCTACTCCTGTCCCTGTGCTCATACTACAAAAAAACCCCAAGAGGTGTTCCCAAAGAAACCAAGGATCTGTGACCACACAATCTGCCCAGCTCTTACCAATTTTGAATTTATTAGGAAATCCAATCAAATGTGACAGCAGAATCTGGTCCCACGTGGTCTGTGAAAACTGGTGAACACCTGGGACACATCAGTTGCTTTCACTGAGAGAAGGCAACAGCAGGCACAAAGTGCTACCAGCTTTGCTAGTCGCAGCAGCTGGTACACTACAGAATTCTCCTGCTTATGGAAACTTCACACCTTGTTTCAGCGTCACTGGAATGCTGCAGGAACTATCAGTGAAGGAGGAGAACCAGGAGAAGATGAAGTTGTGGCAAGCTGACCAGCAGCCAAGTATGACAGAGCACTCCACAGAGGTGTAGGCAGCCAGCAAGCTGAAAAAGATGAAAGCTATTCTTGGAATTTGACAAAAAATGTTGGACATCTTTCCAACCTTGTGATCCAAYATCTGTAACAGTGATGTCGAGATGCTTGAGAAGCACCAGAAATGGGAACACTAGTGATCTGGAAGGAGGAGAACTTGATACTGCCTTATCAGCAATACCTGTCCTCAGCCTCACCTGCCCTTGAAGGGAAGCTGGAAGCAGCAACACTCAGAACAAGCCCTCATCTCTCAAAACAGGGAGGTGCTGAGCCCAGGGTGGGCTCCAAGTCCTCCACACTGCGTATGAGCCACTGCCAGGATCTATCCTGACCTGGCACTTCTGTCAGTGCACCCTTGTGAATCACCTCCTGCTGTGGGAAGGCCAAGAAGCCCATCTGAACCAGATCCTGAGATCTTCTGGGACAAAACAGACACTCAGAGCCATAAGCGCAGTCATGTCGCCAGTGTGGTTTGCCTCTCTGAGAAGGGACAGATACCCTAGACCAACTCCTGACTCTGGAGGCACCCCACATGGAGTCTTTCAGGCTCCAGGCATCTGTTCAGTTTTTCCACAAGTGTCTTTTTCTTGCTGATTTTCCTTCCAGCTATACTCTATTTTCCCTGTTGACGGAGTAAATCCTCCTTCTCTTGCCTCTCAAAGCCCTTCATGTTCATCTCAATTTTTTTCCCCACATTTTGGAGACAGGCAATTTTATCTACAAGAGCTTTTGTCCTGTAAAAAAAATCAGTATCTACCAGTGCAGTTCTGTCAGCACTGCATGTATGTCTGTCTTGAAAATACCTTTGTTATCTTGAGGGCCAGCTGGTCAGAAATAACATCACCACACTAACTACACCTCCTAAACCACCACCTAYGCCAGGATGTTTACCAATAAAGCACTGGAAGCCCATCTTGGGAATGGCTGTTGGAGTCCAATGTCAGACTCTAGCAGATCAATAGAATATACTCATTGGCAAAGTATTCTGAATTATGAAGACTGAGGACAAAGGCTGCTTGTAAACAATGGGAGGACACTCACACCTAACCCCCTCAAAGTGACTAAGGTCATTAAATGTCTTTTGTGAACATGGTACTTCAAGATATCCTCATGCACAGCCCCAAACACACAGTGGTAGCCAGTCAGTACTTCCTAATCCCTGGGACTGGCTGAGCCTTCGAGTCTAACAAAAAGAAAAAAATCAATACCAGGGCCTAACCCTGGCAGGATTAGTACCCCAAGGTATCTGAAAACTGCTCTCCCCATGTCAAATGTAGAGCTGCAGTTCCCTGAAGGGTTTATGTGTTCGTTGGTGTCATTCTGACAAACAGCTTCTTGGAAAATGTCAGCAACRGGGTGTGTAAGGGATACCTAACATGAGGAGAAAACACATTCCTTTGTCTGAGAGGGCTAAGATGTTTTCAGACAGAAATTACGTGCCTAGAAGATAGTGTTGTCCTTGTGTTCCCTCTGCAATACAGCATGGAAGCTCTGAGAAAAAATAACACACATGGTGGGGCGGGGGACAAGAAATAGAAAGAAACAAAATATGAGGCATTTTGGCTTGTATCACATTCTCTACTGAGCACTGACTCTACATAGCAAGGACAAGAATGGGTTACTCTTTGTTTCATTAAAAGTTAACTCAAACTAAACTTTCACTTTGAAATTTCAGAGTCAGCAACTTGGAGATCTAAATTGCCTAACTTGGAGATTTAAACTGCCTAACCTTCCCCAGATTGTTTGACAGCCCTTTCTGGATGATTAATGAAAAGCTATAAACAGCATTTTTGTAAGGATATCTATCTCCTTTGCTGGGAAGAAGTTCCAAAACTGGCTTTGTAAGAGGAACGAACAACAAATGAGAGACTTCTATGGCTGAGCAAGCAAACGGTGCAGGTTTGTACTATTTACAAGCCAGCTATCACAACCTAGAAAGCGAGAACCAGTCCTTGCTGTTGACACTGGAGCAGCATTCCTCTCCCCAGGTGACCAACAGTCAGACATTTGTGCCCAGCTCCTCAGGCAGAATTAGGAGCCCTAACAACACACATCTACTGGTTAGGTTACCCTCAGGGCAGTGGTGTTCCCAGCTTCAATGACACAAATGTGTTCTGTAAATGAAGGTATCCAGGGTGTCTGCTTCACCCAAGCAAGCAGCAGGCAGCAACCAGCAGGTTGGCAATTGCCCTTCCAGGGAAGTGCCTCTTCTTCCTTGTCACAGATACCATTTCCCCAACTATGAGTTAATACAGTGTGTACAAGCCCAGGAGATACACATATCCCCCTTTCCCTATGGAAAATGGGACAAGCTCTCCTTCTAAAAAGAGCCTTGCCAAGGCTGCGCAAGCCAAATCCAGGAGTTCTGCTGTGTTCCATCTCCTTGTGCTACTCTTGTCTGGTTGCTCCAGTTCTGGACAGACCATGGCAAATTTGTGTCTGTGACTCCTACTGATGCTCAAACTGTCCCCACATCTTTCCTTGGTGATCTGGGTGCTCTCCTGGCTCCTGCATCACCCCTGGCAGCACTATGTCCCACATCATCTCCATGGAGAACATACAGACCAGGTGAATGATACTCCAATTCCTGTTCCCATCAGTGCCATGAGTTTTTCTTGGACTTCCTTCAGATACATTACTAACTCACCTTGCTCCTACTTTGCAGGGAGGGTATAATGAGACTACAGTTTACCTGGAGAAAGTGCAAGAGCTGCAAACAAAGAGCAGCTCCCAGAAGCATGGCTGTGCTATGTGCACACATCCAAGGCTGGAATCCAGATGCATATTCAACAGCAAGGCAGAAGCCATATTCAGGCTGCCAAGCCTTTCCAGAGCATGACCACACACCCTTTGGAATGCGCCCCAATGAATAGCTTTGACCTCATCAAGGACAGCAGAGGCTGTTGACCCTGAGGAATGGGACACATCTCGACCCTCCTGTGAGGTAACTGCTCAGACTGAGTTTCCTCTTAGAGCATATCCCCATGGGCCACAAGGCCTCAAAATTGTAGGCAGCAGTACAGTTCCCAGAATTTGCTCCTCTTTGAGCACAAAATAACTTTGCATACACAGCCTTGGTAGAACATAAAGCACGATTTTATTGTCCCTCATGCCCCTCTCTCAGCTCACACCCATCACAGTGTTTGCTGGCAGCAAGACTCTGCAGGGATGGATCACAGTGATCCTCACAGATCACTTGTGCTCATGCAGGAGCCAGCAGCAGTGCCCTGGGCTCCCAGGAGCTCACCTGGCTGCTCAGAGTGCCACTGTCCTGAGGAAACTCCTCTGGGAGGAGTTGCTGGGTGGCCCACACAAACACTCTGACCTCTCCTTCACTTGTCCACAGCATGACCAGTGGTGGCAGCCAGGGTGACCTTTGTGTCCATGGCCACAGCCTTGGTACCCACCTGCAAGAGAAGAGGCACCAGCAGCTCAAGCCAAAGTGGCCCAGAAAATCCAGTGTGTTATAGGCTTTGGCCCCAGGACTTCTCTAAAATGGGGAGGCACGTGCTGATGAGAACACAGCATATTCAAGGCCATAATTGCCAGGGCTCCATAAAGAAAGAAGAACAACCCATCCCAATAGTTGGCGAAAGCTGAAGATTTCCGTCCCCGTGCCTGTTGAATAATGCAATACATGCGCCTCCAGAACCCCATGTCAGCTGCTAGTGACTATGGCCAAAGATCCAGATCAAGCACAGAAAAAGGAAAGGGTCAGGTCTATCCTAAAAACATGCAAAACACAGGATGATACATGCAGGTTAAGGACAGGGAAGCTGGTTGGAATTCAACAAGTCAGGGAGTTGAACTCTTGTCCTAAACATGGAGTGAGACTTCTACAGAGTACAGAACTGGTCACAGTGTGACACRGCCCACAAGCTCCCAACATGCCAGCACTGGAACAGGAACACTGTAGATGCAATGCTGTTCAGCCTCACTGAGAAGGGCTGAAAGGCTGAGGTGCCCTGCCCCACCTGCTGCACAGCTGGCTCAGGTCTCTGTCTATGGGATGTGCTACAAAGACCCTTTGTGTCTTGCTGCATTTCTCACTGCTGCAGCCACCCCACCAGAACACGTGTACACACAGTTTGACACAGTCCTGGCACATGTGCAAGGTGGGAGTTGGGCCAGAGTATCTCCTCACACCTACAGCCACTAGGGAGGACCTAGAGCAACAAATCCTCCTGATCCCAGGAGTGTGGGGAGAGCTGAGCACCCACCTGGCATGGTCCCACCACAGGCACAGCGAGCAGCCTTCTGGCCTCCGCTCGAGCAGAAGGTGCAGCAGTGAAACACCCCCTGGTGCTCACGGAACTTGTGCTTCACCATCAGAGGGAAGGGAGAGCCCTGCAGAGAACAGAGAGGCTGCTGCAGTGGGTGCTGTCAGATGGGTCTGCATTCTCAGACACCAACTGGGTGACCCTATCAGTCACAGATCACTAAGCTTAGCCTTAAACTGCTACATGGTAGTGGTAATCCTTAGAAAGATTTAAAGCAAATACATAAGAAAAGCAGGTAAAGAAGATGCAGTGCAAGAGAAACAAGAAATGATACCTGCACGTGTTGCCCTCTCACACAGACACTGACAGCATACAAGCCTGGCTCCTCAGGGCTGTAGGAAACACAGTAGGTCCCATCACCATTATCACACACTGTTGGGTTGACTGCACTGTGAACAGAGAGAAGTCCAAGAGGTCAGTGAACGGCAGAAAATTGCTCTAAATGTAAACCACAGTCTGGACTAGATTTGCAGTCAACTCCTCATTCAGGAGCTGTGGGTCTCAAGCAAGCTTAAAAGGATGCATGAGCCATGCTCAAGCCCTGAGTGGCTTTCATACACCCCTGATACTGGAAGCTGCAATTACCATACAAAGGAAGAGTTACACAAAGCCAGCTGCACTGCAAGGATTTGTAGCAACCTGCACACCCAAAAGGCAGAAGATGACACACAGCACACTTGCAAGTCAGATTATCCCATCAGATAAGAGCCCACAGAAATGAGGTAAATTCACAGCTTCAGCAAGCAGCTACCTCCAGAAAACCCAGTAAGAACACAAAATACAATAGGGTAGGTTTGAATCACTTCAACCACTGTCCCAATTGCATTGACCCCAACTCTTCAATGCTGAGGAGTTCTAGGTCCCTGCTGGTAAACTCTCCCTTTTCATAGTGAAGCTCCTTGTGTTTCATAAGGAACCCTGTTGAACAGAGTGCCAGGAAGAAAGCATTAGCTGGTTACTCGAGGACTGATGGCCTGCTCCACAGAAAGATGGAAAGAGCTTTCCACAGACAATTATCAGGCACCTCTGCAGAGAGAAAGGTGTTCTTGCTAATTCCCACTAATTAGTCTCCCTGGCCCCATGACATGACAGTTTATAACTCGCATTCCCAACCCCCAACATTTCACATCAATACAGCTGCCTACATAATTTCCTGCCATGAACTATGTGGTGATACATCACACTCTTCTGCAGCTGTTGTGCCTCAAAGCAAAGCCAGACAGCTTTCAGCAACCCATGTAGCAACTGCATACGGGCAAGAGCAAGACACTGAGTTAATGTGGCCACAGCGACCTCTACCCCACTAAGCAAAATCCACAAAACCCTCAGGCACACAGGTTCCTATGTTGTATGTGCACTTACAGAAGGAAGGTACACTGGAACAATATTCTTGGACAACGATGCTCTATTGATAAGCATCTGGGCAGACAGCACTGCTTCTGTGTGCCTTGTCAACATAGCAAAGTGTTTTAGCATCCTGTCCCTTTTTTTCATCAGGTCATCCCATCAAGAGTGTTCCTGGAACAAATTAATGCTGGCATCTTGTTCCAGCTACTATAAAACAATAGATATTTTTCTTAAGAACTGACCCCCAACTGCTTTTGTGCTTGGCTGCTTTATAGCAACAAGTATGGTCTGGAAACAGTTATATTTTTTTCTGGTTGGTCATTTTCATTGCGGAAACACTGAGGAGCTCAAGTGCAGCCTTTCCTGATGTTGCTAGAAAACCTCCAAACATGTTAAAGTACCCAATGTTTGCAACTACAAGAAAAAGAACAAAACCACAAGCGATTTCTCCAGAACATGAAGTAGGCACTTCATCAGCTGTCAGAGGCTTGTGAGCTTGGTAAACTCTCTGACTTGGGATGGTCATTTGGGGGTTGCAGGGGTTGTGATGATTTATGCTTACTAAGCGTTAACAAAAGTGCCCTGGATATCTGCTTGGGAGGAGTGAGAAGGAGCAACAGCTCCCTCTGACAGTGTCTAGCAACACCCACTGGGAGCTGAATCCCTTAAGAAGCCCAAATCACTCAAAGACTCAATACAGATCTGAGCAATCACTGTCCAGCTCCACACAGCCGAACACAACCAGCAGGAAGCACTGCTGTATCTCTGGGAAGAAGAGTAGTGCCTTTTCCTCTACAGATTCTGACCCACTTGCTGAAGCATGTCCTCCCACCAGCCTAAGCAAAGGGAGAGCCAGGGCAAGGGAAGCAGAAAGGCAAACCCAGTGACCAGGGATTTCCTGGGTGAGATACCCACCAGTCCCTCTTGTCCTTGTGGGTGATGGTGACCCGCACAGCCTCTCCTCCCCGCCCCATGCGCTCCCCCGTGGTGTCATTGCAGAGCAGGGTAAAGCCACTCAGCTGGTTCTGACGGGCACTGTGGAGATCTGGAAAAAAAAAAAACAGGAAGAAACAGGACCAGAAAGGATACATACCGGCCATGACCTTCCACCTATTTTGCAGTGTTGCAGCCCCATCAGAGCACAGCCAGGACTTTGCTTCTGGGGTTTTCAGCTCCTTCCACTCACAGGGAAAAGTCAATATACAACTGTGTATCAGGAGAGAGTGGAAGCCATAGGTGCTGAGACATGTTTAGCAGGTTTAGCCCAGAGGTCTGTAGGGACCAGAGGGGTCTTTTTCCCTGTCACTCTAAGCCCAGCTGGCACCTTCCCAGAAGGCCTCAAGCTGCAACCTAGACAAAGGAGGAAAAGCCCCAGCGTGCAGTGTGGAGCCCCAGAGACTTCAACACCTACAGTTTGGCATGGAAGGGATCGAAAGAGCCTTGGGTCTCTCTCATCTGCCCTGCACAGGCCATTACTGACCAGTGCAGCTCAGGCTGCACTCTGGGCTTATCTTTTTGCTCGCCCTGCTCCAAGTCCTTAGTAAGAAAATATCCATGAAACCATCAAGATATTTCCAGGTATTCCTACAGCAATCTCAGCAGAAGCTGTAATAGGAATGAACCTACTCACTCAGACACAAAGGGGATCTGCTTGAGCTCATATTGAGGACCACCAGGAAAGCATCATATTCTGCTATTGCAGGCACCATTCCCATTCCCTGAGTGAGCCCCTCTCACACCTCAGTCCCATGCTGAGGTCAGTGATGTTGTGGYGGGCAGTCCCATATGCTGTGCACATCTGGACGAGGAGAGCTGCCTGGCTCCCTGCCCAGCTCGGCTCCCATAGACAGGCAGTGCAACCTCTGCTGGGGCTCACTCTCTGCCCCTGGTCAATGCCTGGGAGCCAACAGTGCCTTAAGCTGCATAACGTGGGTACAGAGAGCAGAGAAGTGACTTCAGGGAGCAGTGCACTCCCAGTCAGCTGCTGTACAGCGCCCCATTACCTTCCCCATGCAGGGTACATCTGGCTGGATCAACCACTTTATTGAGAACGGCCCCAAAAACTTCATAGCCACAACACTGCCCTGCGCTCACATGGGGAGAGAACTGGATCCTGTCATCCAYACTGGGGTGGGTGCTGTAAGCAACGCTATTGAGCTTTGTCAGACGGCTTGACACCACCCCTTTGGTGATGAGGATCTCCACATCTGAGCCGCTCATCAGCAAGTGCTCCGTGAACTCCACGCCTGTCCTCATGTCCAGCAGCAGCTGCTGCAGCTGGGCCTTCTGCAAGTGCAGCAGGTTTTCCTTCTGCACCTTCAAGTCCTCCAGCTGCTTCAGCAGCCGGTCCCGGTGCTCTTCAACAGCTTTCACGTAGCCCCTGGTAAACAGGCAGATCTCTGCGGCCACCACCTCTGCACGACTGCGCACAGCGCTGCCCATGTCATCAACCTGGCTCAGCACATCCTCCAGGGTGTCCATGTGCTGCTGGGTGGTCTTCAGCAGCTCCCGCAGGGCATCCCCGTGCCGGTGGATGACATTGCCGGTGAAGTCACAGGGGTGCTGGCGGTGTCTGCCCAGAACGCAGTCTCGGCACACGGGCTGGTCACACTGCTCGCAGAACAGCCGGAGCTCCTCCGTGGGATGGGAGGGACACGGGAGAGGCTTCCCGGCCTGGCTGCAGTCCTTGGTGTTCTCCAGCTCTGTCACAGCATGAGAGGCCGTCTTCTTCTGTCTCCTAGGCAGGAGCAACCACCAATCACTTTATGTATGTTGGATACAAAATGCAAACACTGAGACCCTTTGCAAATGCCTTTTTGTACAGGCTGCAAGTCAATAGTGTGGACTGCTCCCTCCCGTCTCCACTGAAACTCCCTGAAAGGACTTGTGCTCTCCTGAGGACTAGGCTCCACACAAAGGCAGAGCTCATCAGGGGCTGCTCTCAGGCTCCCTGACTGCATGGTCAGCACAGTTTTCAGACACAAGGCAAGTGAGTTCTAATATCCCTTAGGGGAAAATCTAGTTCAGGCCACTACCAGAAGACAGTCTAACAGTAAAACATTTAATATTCCAAAAAGTCAGACTCGGTTTCCTTCTAGCTGCCAGGTTAAGTCCTGCTCAGAAGAGACCAAGAATGGGACACAAAGAACCTGTTATAACCCAGACATCTACCATGTCACRGGGCAGTACTAGAATATTTCCATTCAATGCTATTTTGGACACTGGGAGCTAGTTATTGAGAAGGATGTTCTCTCCTTCCCTGTCTCCYGCACTAATGACTTGTGGCAGTTGCAATGGGAGCCCCAAGCCATAAGCAAAGAAGTACCCCAAGGACCAAGCTCTGTAGAGTTGCTCTGGCAACACAAAGTAACCTCATCACAGGGCAGGACATGGCTCGTATGCTACTCCTTTTGCTTCCCACTAATCTCCCTTGGGTCCACCCAGCATATTTTCAAAGCTTTCCAGTGTTACACCCTTCAAATTCACACTTCCCTGACTGCAGCCTAAGATCTCTCTCACTTGTTTCAAGGAGCACAACCATGGCACTCAGAACCATAGAAACCTTCCCTACACACCAGGAAATCATTTCAAAATGGCTTTCCTTGGCCCTTGTTCTGCTCTGACATCAACTAAATCAAGTGCCAGTCTGTAGATGCCAGTAGGGTGAGAAAATKATAGCAATAAATACTATAGGAAGTGGGTCACAGGGACAAATTTTCTGCTGTTTTCTCCCTTCATCAGTTATTCCTGACAGTGCAGCAGGCTGCTATTCAAGGTCTCTTATCACTCTTCAGCAGCTCCATGGGGTACGAGGCATTAGCTAATCAGAATGGTATGCTGAAAATTACACCCGGAGTGGAAAGGTAACTAAGAGCCTAAGACATTTTCCCTGCATGCACCAGTATGTGCAGGGGGGCAGGGCAGGAAGGAATATGTCTCAGTTCTTTCTGGGGAGAGAATCTGCTAATCAAGTAGAAAGGAGCAGCAAACGTAGGGGGAATAGGCAGGGCTGATTAACCCAGGCTGAGGCTTCCCTGGCTTGTGCTGCTGGGTGTTTTTCTGACCCTGCCTGTCACCTCCTTGCTTCAGAAGGCCCTTCGGGCTTCCTGTCACTTTTCGTCTATAGTGCTGACTGTCCCCTGCCTGGCTTACAGGCCACTCCTCTTCAACTCCTAACTCTGTTGCAGTCACCTCTTCTTCCTACTTCTACAATTATCGGGCAAGTATATGGGTAGATCATCAGCAGGTAGCAACCACAGGACTTCCATGTATCTCCTTTCACTTCGCCTGAGGGTGCCTTTACACATACACACAGTAAACGGTTCTGGAGGCGGAGAGAGGCAGACCAGCAGCTTAACTTCCCCATTTTCCCTTGGGAGATGTGTATTCTCCAAAGGGGGACAGCACAACACACGAGAACTCTTGTCCTGCTAGTACCTGCCCACAGCCATGCCTACTGGGAGTCCTGTCAGTCTCCTGAGTACAGGGCATCCTCCGGAGAGGGGTGGTGGGCCGAGAGTAGAAAGTGGGAGACACGCCAGTTGTTGCTCCGGCTTGCCCTGCGTGGGTTCCTGCCCGCTGCGCCCGCCCGCCGCCCTCCAGCCGCGGCGTCCAGGTGTCCCCTCCGGGCCGTCCCCGCCGCCCCTCACCTGTGCGCCCGGCAGCAGAAGCGGCAGAGGCGGAGGCCGCAGGTCAGGCACCGCCCGGCCGCCGCCCCGTCGGCGCAGAGGTCGCAGCCGGCGGCGGCCCCGCCGCGGCTCCCGGCCAGGCAATCGAGGGGGAGCTGCCCCACGCCGCCGGCCGGCAGCGACACCTCGGCGTCGCACACCGGGCACAGGACGGGGCGAGCGGCGCCCGGCGGCCCCTCCGGCGGCCCGAGCCGCTGCAGGCAGGGCTCGCACAGCGAGTGCAGGCAGGGCAGCAGCCGCGGCGACACCCAGGGCTGGGCGCACTGCGGGCAGCGCGGCCCCGACATGCCGGCAGCACGCGCGGCCCCTCAGGCACGCTCCGCCGAGCATTCCCGCCCGGAACGCCTCGCGCCACCCCCACGGGGTCGTTCCCGCCCCGGCGCCGCCCGCCCCGCGAAGGGAGCCGGGGCCGCGGCGTGAGGGGCGGAGGCTGCCGGAGGACCCCGCTGCCACCTCTCCGCGGCTCCTCCTCCGGCGAAGGCGGGCGGAGGGGACCGATTGCCCAGCCGCGGAGGGACTGCCCCACTGTCCTGACTTCTGGCACCTCCGGGCTTGTCCCAGCCGGTTGCGCGGGAAACGGCCCCGTCCCACCCCACCGCCGGTGGATTGTGTGTTTCCACTTCTTCCAGCTCCAAACTTCCAGGTTTACCGCCTGACTGGCCTCTGCAGCCCCGCTGCCGGTCTGCTGGATGCCTTCAGACCTGGGTCGTTTTTCCTTCGGATCGGTGGAGAGCTCGCCGCACAGCTGGGCGATATCGGTGAAACTTTAGCAGGGACGGTGCAAGGCGGCCAGGCTTCCCTGCGACTGCCCACCGCGACTGGCTCTGTCTGTCTTGGTTCACTGCACCTGGGAATGCGGAATACTGCTAAAGGCAGGCTTTGAAATCCCAACGTCGGTGAAGTCCTGCATGATGACTCTTGGGCTTTGATGTCATCTACACAGTTACTTTTATCAGCTCTTCAAGGATTGAAATTAAGTTTTCTCTTTTTCAAAAAAGCTCTTTTCTATTAAAAACCCCCACATTGCTAGTGACACTCCTATACTGTACCACATTCACCCCTTAATGACTGAACTTTGTACCAGCCTCCTCATTAGTTTGCCTGGGACCATCAGTATCTTACCTGTCCCATTCTGCTGGCCCTTCTAAATACCTATGTGATGGTGGACACCATTTGAGACTTCTGGTTGTTAAGTTCCCTAAGCTAAAAGTCAACAAGGAAGATCTCCAATCAGGGTTTTTTTGGGTTTTGTTTTTTAACCACAGTGTGCATTTACAAAGCAGTAGATAAATATTTAATATCTGTATATGACACACACACATATATATAAGTAAAAACTTAATCTGTAACAGATGTTAACACCCCTCTGATACACAATGGCTTGACACAGAAATCATCTTCATGTGATACACTCAAACATTTCTATGTCTTTTGTGCTGTAACACAAGATAAAGGTTTTAGGTCATGATCAAGTGTTTACAACCTCAAAGCCAATCAAAAGAAGAAAGATGTCCTAACAGCTTCCTTCAGATTAACTATTAGCGAATGCAGTGGTTGCTGCACAGGTTAGAGAGGATAAAAGTGGCAATAATGGTGCAGCAAGATGACTTGATAACAAAATTCAGTATTGTCACAAAGACTGGTTCTTTTAATCACGCTGGAAGAAGGAATACCAAATGGCCCTGTAAGCAAGGGTGTGGGAAGAAAACAGAAGAAGAATCATACTATCACCTTTGTGCAGCAAAGGYGAACTACCCAGAGAACAGCAGCATCTTCCATCGCCGCAGAGAGACGGTGGAATAAGCCATGACTGGGAGTAGCAGAGGGAATCTGAGGACCAGCCCAGCTGATCTGATCACCTGCCCTGCCGATGATCAGGCTGGAGCACAGATTGCTGCTGGGTAATGTATTCACGAGTTGTCAGCACAAAGCAGTAGCACCCTCGGGATGACTAGAGGAAGTTGTAGTGAAATGGGCTGGAGAGAATCATCATGGGAGCCCCATGAGACTCAGAGAAAGAGATGAGAAGCAGAAGTGCAGGGAAAAAGAAACAACCCAAAACCTAACCCAGTGACCCACAAAACAGGAGCTTCATTATTATAAACTCATGAGTCATTTTGGTTACTCTCCCCATAATATTGCTTTCTTGGCTATTGCCAGTCAGTGGAGAAATCCTCTGTGCCACTATGTCCTRAATTGTGGAAGGCAACTCAATGAACATGTAAACTGGAGCTCTGTGAGTATCTTCAATTAAGCAGATTGGTCTGCAAAGCACTGCAAGAACTGGATTGGGAGACCCTCTCTTGTCTTGGATTATTCAGAGTTTGCTTTCTAACTAGACAAAACGTAAGGATGAAAAAAAGAATGYGTCAATTTACATGTGCTGAAGGGCAATAAAGGAGCATATTTATATAAATGAAACAATGAAAATGTGTCATTAAAATTACATCAGTATTTTCCTTTTGCCACAAGAGTTGATGGATGGCTAATTATTCTCAATTGACCCAAGAKTTACTTGAAATGCAGTCCTCTTTAAACTTGTTTTCCTGCTCCTATTGTTAGATGTCTATCAGAGCCTCCCAGAGTAGTTGCTCTGGGTGATCTGTACTTTCCCTACCTCCTCCTTCTTTTTCCTGTTTATCTGCTTCTCATTTCCTATCATTAAGCACTAGACCATTACACAGAGATATGGAAGATTTGATGGTTTCCTTCTCCATTCTTTTCAAGGATTTCTGACTAATATTTCTATTGTATTTCCTAATTAGCCTGCTCTGGGGAAAGCTTAATGCTGCTTTCCAGTTTATATTTTTCTGAAGGAATATTGGTAAAACTTTTTATAGCATGTACAAAAAAAATCTTTAAAGCATAATTTCCTTCCTGGACTCCTTGTGAGTAGTGTGAGCATAGCCCATTTATTACATTTGGAATTGGATGCCTCACGCTTCCCTGTCCCTATTTACTCTGCTAATTTTAGGGAGTTGATGGTGGATATCCTGCCATAAGAAACAAATTGAAAAAGTTGTGAAACCAAAGCCGTCAGTGAACAAGACTGCAGAAAAGTCCAACATGACATGTTGACAGAAAACTGAGAACCTGCCAAAGTGCCATGGCCTAGGTTAACRGCAGCCAAAAGAATGTAGAAAATGGCTTGTTTGGGGAATTTACAAAGAAARGAGAAGTATGACAGACTGTTGGCTGCTTTCCTGTTGACCAACAAGTCCAATTTTGTTGTGGACTTGTCAGCCCTGGGAGCTACTGTGGTTTCAGAGACTTCTCTGAACATGGCAGAGCTGCCAGGCCTGGTCTGGGAGTACTTGACACATCGTTACTTGTTTCCATGCAAACTGTTTCCAGCTACACAGCTGAGAGCTCTTCCAATTTATATCGACTTCATCCAGAAAATCCAACAAAGGATTTACAAACATCTCCCGATTTAGGCAGAATTTCTTCCTTATTCAGCTAAAGATGCATTTGAAATTATGGGGCATTTGACTAGTGGGAAGAGCATTTCTGTACTGTTCTTTCAGATTCTTGTCTAAGAGTCTAATATTATTAGTTTATTTATTAAGCACAGAGGCTGGTGTCATCCCCAGCCCTCACTTTCTGCATCCAGCCTGATGCCCAAGGACTTGCTACCCACCCTCTRAGTAAAGAATTTCTTCCTAACATCTAAACTAAATCTCTTGTCTTTCAGTTTAAAACMGTGAGGGTTTTAAAAGGAGGTGCCATTTGACCTTTGCTTGTGCTGGGCCTGGGGCACACACAAGTAAATTGCCCCAAGCCCAAGGCTCACATGACAAAACTTCTGCAGGCTRATGGCACATGGGGGAATGTGACAGCTGCAGCAGAAGGACAACACTGATTCCCTGCTTGGGGACACTGCTTGGGACAGATAGGGAGGACTTCTGTCTTGGGGTTTCTCACAGACTTTCTGCAAGGCATTTCTGGGGGTACTCACTCTTCAGAGAAACACCTTCACCACCAAACATCTCCCTTCACACATATACAGTCTCTCTTTCAAACTTGCTAGTAGCTTTTTCTCTTCAGGCTTGTGTTGAGCTTAGGAAATGAAACTAAACTGAACCTCAGGATACCTCATTTAATGGAAGCTGACGTATCTTCATTTTCATGCTGGACTCCAAAGCACATTTCCATGAGC
Organism: Amblyornis subalaris; assembly: GCA_018881555.1. NCBI lineage: Eukaryota > Metazoa > Chordata > Aves > Passeriformes > Ptilonorhynchidae > Amblyornis > Amblyornis subalaris. The sequence continues at coordinate 4,185,460 of JACAXG010000058.1, forward strand.
TGCTGCTGTCACACATCAAACCCATGCTCCAGCTAGACTTCAGCCACTGTAGTGTGACCTGGGAGAGGTGAAGGAAGAAGGCAGCAAAACAGCACTCCTGGAAGYCTAAATCTGTGTCACTCACTGACTAATGGAAAGGGGCACAATCATCACACACAGAGGCTTGGCTTAACTCTGACACACCAATCTGGAAGAGGATAGGGCATGGACATGGGGTAACACACAAAACACAGAAAGCAAGCATCAAAAGAGGTGGGTGGATTTCTCGTCCTCCACATCTGCGGCAGGAAACGGAGTTTGAAGTGGTCCAGCATTATCCCCTTCACTTGGCAGCAGCTCTTTGAAGACAAAAGCAGCTGCAGCCAAACCACCCAGCAACACAGGCTGGGTGCAGACTCACCCTTGCTGTGGCTTCTGACCAGACATTCCTGCTTTCCCCTCCTCCCTACAGCTTTCCRGCCACCTGCTGCCACTTTCAGCTTTCTGCTGCTATATATATTCTTTTTTAATCTCTCCTGAATCCTGCCTACATTTTCTGAAGATGAAACTGGATTTTTTCCAAGCCAGCTTTTCTAGGGAAGCAAGTTCTTTGTGATGTCAGACCATTAATCTTTTTACACCTCCCCTTCAGCCATATTTGAGACAGGGAAGTGATCTGAAAGGCTGTAAGTTTCTACATGCAAAAGATCATAGAATCATAGAATACCCCAAGCTGGAAGGGACCCACGAGGATCACTGAATCGCAGTTCCTGACCCTGCACAATTGCAGCAACCATTAGCAGAAGCAACAGCATTAACCTTTGGGTACTATGGTTATGTGGTCCCATCCTAACTCTGGCATTCCTGCGTCTTCATGAGTTGAGGGATTTCTTCGAAGCAATTTTAACCGTTATTTCACAAAACACAGAAATACAAACCTTCTTCACTTCCCAAAGCTAACACTTGAAAAATAAACCATGGAAGTGTTGATGAATATTTGACCAGGTCCTCCTTTGAATCCCACATCTTTTAGATTTTCTAAATCTGTTTAGAAGAACCCTTCATTTACAAAAAACAAAACAGAAAGAAAAAGAAAAGAAAAAGAGAAGCATATTTTCTTCATTCTCCTAAAACTGAACTGACTGAAAGGACAGGGACTGGCCCCTTTTAATGCCCCACCCTACCACTATCTGTAGGAGCGAATTTCACAGTTAAAAAAAAATATTAAGACATCTTCACTCAAAATCTGTTTTTGATACTTGCAGCTATTTTGTTTCCCAGACTTGCAAACTAGTTTCATTTTCTAGGCCTCTATCATAAATGTTTTTTGCCAGGTTTACTACAAGATAAGAAACAGACAAAGAAGCATTTCCTCACAGTCTCAAATTTTATTGTTAATCATTACTAATAAAATAATGACTACTTTAAAAAGTCAAATAAAACCAATATAAAAACCATGGTCATTGGAATATTATATAAACACACAGCAAACAAGCTTAATACAATTGCATATATCAGTCTTCTGTTGTATCAAAGAGCACATACTTTAGTACACAGCAAATAAAGATTCTGATTTCAACTTCATATAGTCATTTTATATTTACTATAAAAATATTAAATCAGATTTTTGAAAAGCAATCCTCAAGTCCAGATGTAATCTCTGCTATGTCAACTGCACAGAAAACACAACTTTTGGGAGCAACTGTAAACCAAAGAAGGAACGAATTCTTTCTGATGCAAACTCTTATCCATCAGAAACAGACTGGCTTCCTAATCTCCAGGCTCCTTTTGAAYGCAGGTACCTTCTCAGTTCTTGACTTTTTCATTCCCATATCTTGTACAAATAAATGCTCCAGAAAGTTTCACAGGCAATTTCTAAAACCTCCTGTCTTCAGCGTACCTAAAACAGGTATCAGGTGCTCACTTGTAATGCTCCAGCAGCCTGAGTTTACAAGCACATGAAAGATTTATTTGGGGAAAAGCTGTAAGGTCACAGCAGTGTGTCCAGTTCAGAACCTCACTCCCAGGGCTTCCTAGAGTGCTCTGAAGGGCACAAATACAGTAAGCATATGGACCTTTCCATACTAATGGCACTGACACAAAAGCACTTCAGAGTTAAACTGTACATCTGTAGAGGGGGATTATTGTGATTCAAATGTGGTTCTTAAAAAAAAATACTTAAAAAATTCAGGACTTGAACTCAGCTTCCTTTACATAATGTGCATTGACAATGCAAACCATCCTTCTTCTTTCTGCTTTCCTACCTGCAAAAGAATAAACCAGTTGAGATTCATATATAGTAAATTTCCCACAGACTTGCTGGTCAGCATTGGATTGTGCAGGGTTCTTGTCTGCCATCGGCACCATGGAGGGAGTCACACCACCTACTTTAAGCCACAACCACCTCAATAATTCCAACTTTCCCTCTGTGGACGGATACTTTGCTGTCAGGATAGGGAGTCCTGGACCCTAACTTTGTTCTCTTTATCACTCCTRATTTAGGCTATTTTGGACACCAGAGAATAGGTTATTAATATATCTTCATGGTCGCTTTCAAGCCTATGAACAGCTCTATGACTGGTTTATCAGACTGTACCACTGCTGAGTTCTCTGTGAAAGCATCTCATTGCATGCTATCCTTTTCCTTGCACATCACGAGTCAAGAAATCTAGAGTGGGAATTTTTCTTTACATTTGGATTTATTTATCTTTCAGCAACTGACTTGTGCAACAGCTTGGTCAGAGCTCTCTTGCCTCTTGACTGTGGCTCTACCAGTACATCATAATGATTGCTTAAAGGTCTCTGGAGCCACCGGGGAAAGACTTCCAAAGGTTTCTAGTTCTAACACATGAAGATGCCACAGCAGAAAAGGGTTATTCACTTGTAAATAACAACTCTGTGGCAGAAAATAATGAATGTCACCAGTTCTCAGGTCTCTTCTTACCAATTGTCTATAATCCAAACTGCCACGAATCAATTAATAATAGCCTCAGTATATTTAAAACAGGACAGAGCTCTCTCCCCTTCATCCATCTTCTTCCTTATGATCTTTTTCCTTATATGACACCATAATCAAATTTTCTGGCTGAAGATTTTTCAGTCTCACCTTTGGTCTTTGGCTGACAGAAGTTAATTTGGCACTTTCTGATGTGGCATTTAAGGGTGAACAAGGTTTGCTGGAGTCTCCTACAGACCTGGGGATATTCAAAATGAGATTGCAAAAGTGAAAAATGGAAGTGACTACTAGAATAGTATCTCTGATCCTGAGTTACGACCTCTCATCAGCAGTCTTCAACAACACATGTCATCTGTCTTGTGTCAGACTGCACATAATTTAAATACAAACAATGGAAGTTGTGAAAAAGCTATTGGACCTTTGTCCCACTTTCACAGAGTTTAACATGACAAAGTCGGGGAAAATCCACAAAGCCAAAAAAAGACATGGCAATTTTTCCATTGTGTTCAATTTCTGCTGCATGGGTAATTAAGGCACTACAAAAAAAGATAGTAAGGGTGAACTTCTACCTTCTTATACTGGTCATACTGGCAGGGGAAACACTGTCATCCTTGGAGCTGTCCACAGCCACTGCCACAGGAACAGACACTTCAACTGTCCTCCTTGCATTTTCTAGGCAATAAATAATTGCTTGATTCTGATGAGGACACAGCAACATTGCACAACATTCATTTTGTTTTACCATTTTTTTCAAGGGCATCACATACCTCTTCACAATTACGTAGAATATACAGGCCAGAAATAAAACATCAGGTTAAACATCAAGCTCACACCCATTTTCTGGAAATGACTGACAATAAAAGCAGAGACTCAGAGCAACTACAGACAATGCTCATACATACAGAGTAATTCTTCCACAGTTAAATTTTCTGGGTTTTTTGACAATCAGAGGCTTAGAGACTTCTGATTTCTCTGCTTTGTGTCTTTAAGATTTTATTTATCGCGCTAAATTTATATTACAACACCAAAGAAGCATTAAAAGCGTTATGACCCAACCCATGAGTCATTGCCTATACACCTGCATGCATATGCACACACACTGATCTCTCCTCCCCCTCCTTCCTCTCTCCAAGTCCTTCCCCCTTYGTACATCCTCTGTGGTTTCAGCAGGGGGAAAGGGCAGGTGTCCCAGACAGAGCATGGGTACATGGTCATATGCAGTTCTGCYTGTAGTGACAATGACTCCATGAAAACATAAAGCAGCCCTGACCTCCCGCAAAGTAATTTTTTTTATAGTCACATATGGCAGCTAATCTATGAATCTTGAATCAGCAAGGATAGTCCCTAAGCTAATTTACCTCTTCACATGACTAGAAGCTCCAGTTATTCCCTTCTGTTAGCACTGGCAGTARCTGAGCAAGATAATCTGATGGAAAGCACACCCAAAAGACCAAAGACTCAAACATGGTTGAGAATAGGATAACCACTCTGCCATGATTTTTAGAAGCCTGATGTAAATACTTTAGTCTTTTTCAAAGATTCTGCATGATAGAGAACTGATTAAAAAGCCCAGTGCTGCCCACCAGTGACTATCACAGAACCACAGCACAGAAATCAATCAGGTTGAAAAAGACATCTGAGATCAGAGCCCAACCTTTGACTGAACTTGTCAATTAGACCATGGCACTGAGTGCCACATCCAGTCTTTCCTTAAATACCTCCAGGGATGGTGACTCCACCACATCCCTGGGCAGCCCATTCCAATGCCTGACAACCCTTTCTGTGAAGAAATTCCTGCTAATGTCCAAATGCAGCACTTGTTCTTCAGACAAGAACATARCAAAGAACAGATTTAACATTAAGTGTGATACCTGCAGCAGACTATTTATTATTAACAAACTAACTTTAGTAGAGGCTTAGCTGATACATTTTTAGCTCTCTGAAGTAAGGAGTGTTTGTACCACACAGTCATTAACAGCAAGTGTACTGCTGACCACTAWCTGTCATACAGAAAGATAAGGACAGAGAACTCTCAAAAGGAGAAAAACATCGTACTGGGTTTTGTTTTTCCTGAAGCTGGGTACTTACCAGTATAATTGAGGGATGGGGTCAGAACAGGAGACAGAACTGGAATGACCATATCAGCAGCTTTCTGCTGGTCTATCAACTGCAACAGTTTATCACGTGCTTCTGTACTCTGGCGATTCAGCTCTGCTATTCTTTCCTCCAAGCTCTTTGATACCATGAGATGACTCTACTTGGACAATGGGATAATTACTTCCAGTGAAAAATTTACAGTTTGCACCCTCAAGGACAGCATACAATATATTTCAAGTACTTCTATGCATTTGGTTTTCAAACTGAAAGTGAATACAATTATGTAGCACCTCCTGTGAAAAATCTGTTTTTGTCCCATTCACTGTCCTGTATCCAAGTCCTTAATTGACTAAATGCTACAATATTTTAAACTGGTATTCCTTCAAGTAGGAAAAGCACAGCTATTGTCTGTACAATCCAAGAAAGAAAAAAACCAAAAAACTAAAACAAAGAAACCCCAAACGACCAACCATGCAGCAATTAACCACAATTAAGAATATACTTAATCAGAGAGACACATATTCAGGAGGGTGTGGGGAAGCAAAAGCAGGTTTCTAGCAGAAGTGTCCTGGAACTCATCTTCAAGCCAGGTTTTGATCTGCTTTGACCTCTTCCCCTCCCTCTCAGTAATTGCTTCCACAAAAACAATGCTTACTAAAAGTCTGCATCATCTTGTACAACCAAATGACTACATATTACGCAACATAACACAACGTGGAAAGTGACAACACTCTCCGCTTACATTTACATGAGGAACTTTAAATTTTTAGGATCCTTAATTGAACAGTCAATCAGTCACTGTGGAGGAATACACAGTACCAAGACAGTACCAAAGGCAGGGATGTTTCTGTGATGTTAACTTCACTCCTGGGGTGCCACAGAATAACTACTTAGTTACAGGCTAAATTTTTTCCAGTTAAACTGAAGCTTTCAAAGTCTCTCTTTCCCAAGATTTTGGGATTTTCACAGGACAGGACTGACAACACAAACCCAATAAGCACATATGCTATAATCAAGCATTTGCAAAAGATACACCTGCACTAACTTTAATCTCGTGTGCTTTTGGGTCACAGTAGCAGATGACATGTATGACATAGCTTTAAATATGCATTTTACAAGCTTGACAAGAACCTGTGGGTTGGTGCAGTGCTTTCACTGTTAATATTATCCAAGTACAAGAGCTACACCTGATCACATTGCAACAMCACCTCTTTTTGCAGAATAACCTTATCCTAAAGTTATAAATGTCCTGCACACTTTTCAGCACCCATAGACACCATGGGCTCAATATGAGAAACTACTGTTGATCTCCTTATGGGATAATAAAAAAAAAAAATCACTAGTCTCCAAGCAAACAAACGAACWTAATAACTGACAACAGGAAAGACACAAAAGCACCAGTAAGCTACAAGAAAGCAGATAAGCAGAAAGGAGAGCCAGCCTTCCTTTTCTGTTAAATTCTCACCTGTCCTTGTGAAGAGTCTGGACTAGGATGTGCATTTTCTATCGGGTCTGGCTGATGTAGGCAATCACTTTTGTCTCCAGAGTCGCCTCTGAATTTGCTCAGTTGAGCTTTAATCAGAGCGTTCTGCCGTGTGAGCTCTGCTATCTGTCCCAGCAGATCACCATTTTGAAGTAACTCTTCAGCTGTGCTGTTTTTTCTTGTGTCACCTGGGCAGGACAGATTGATTTTCTTGTGGGAACTCTCCAAGTCTTTGTCTGCAGGAAGAATTGGTTGCCTTCGAGAGACGGAACAGTTCTCAGTTGTGCTCTGTGTCCTCAGAGAGGAAGGTGAGCTCCTTTCCTTGCATGGTTCTCTTTCAGTAGACTGAGAAATGGCTGTAAACACTGCAAACAAGAAATAAAGGAACAGTAAGGATAGAGACATGATCCTCACTGAGGAAACCAACAGTGACTTTATTGCATCAGGCTACTAATAACCAAGCAGGAATTTGAATTGTAACATCTGGCCTGAATAGTGTTATGTTACTGATCAAAACCACTCCATGCAATATCCTGCTGCAAGAACTCACCAGGTTAGTACTTCCTATTGCAAGTAGTCTTACATTGAAATGATTTAATTAGAGATTGAGAGAGAAGTCAGTGAGAAGAAGATAAATTGTTTTGAATTTCTTAGCTGACAGATCAAATACTACTTCTGAGTTAGTCCTCCATTTTCCAAAATTCACTTCACTTACCTAATAAACTCTAAGTTTTCATTTCAGTTCTGACATTTATACCGTGTTATGAACAAAACTTTCAGGATAATAAAACAAAATAATACAAGACTTTTGGCATAATAATAAACTAACTATTTACTCAGCCGCTAAAAAGSGGAAGCACTGTGGCCAACAAAAGTAGTTACGTATTTTTTTGTGGTCATCATCAGCAAAGAGATAACAGACCACACAGATAYGACTAAAGTTACAGCACTGTCAGCTGCTACATGCTAAGTCCAAGCCGAATTTTGTGATCAAACCCAGGTTTTCTATGCTTCATATACCAAATAGCCCATTCCTTCACAAGCTTTAGTTTTTGCCTCTTGCGCAGAGAACACTTAAAAATTTAGACTCAAGTGTATTTTATGAATCACTGAGCATAAAGAAACATTCAATCAGTTTAACATTTGTTGAGCCATTTAGCATAAGTCTTAAAAGAGTAACAATATATTTTACAGAACTCTCAGAATTCAGTTCTRTATTGTTGTTTCAAATGACAGACAACATCTGACAGTTCTCAATGGGGCAGAAACCAGACGCTGCTCTTTGTAGAACAAGACCTTTAGTTCACTTCCTCCAGACTTTTTGTGTACCTCCTGACCGCACAGCAGCCCACAAGTGGCTGAATTAGATATAAACTTCCAATCGCCCTGCCAACTCCTTAAAAATAAAGAAAGGACTTTTGGTTATTTTTCTGACTTGGAAAAGGCTTACAAAATAACACAGCTGAAAGGCAGGAAAAAGGAGGAAAACCACAAAACCCTACTCATGTACCCTCCTTCCTGTCAGCCACCATCAAGCAAGCCATAGATGTAACTATCTGCCTCTCAACACTGGTGTTATTCAGGGCCCTGGCCCATTCAATAATATGCATCTGGTTACAACAACAGCTGCAGAAGGAAACAGCTCATTTCGAGAATCACAAAGGGTGTTCCCTTCTGCTCACTTCAGGATAAATGAGAAATACCTCTCCTAATCACTGCTCATGAACTTTCTTCCTCCCAACAACCAGAACTGAGCTACCAATCTACACAACTCATGGATACTGACACAAGACTGAATCACCTGGTTATCTGGCACCACATGATTTCACCCAAAATTTCCTCAACCAATTCCTGTGTATTAAATGCAACCCAGTGGGAACCTAGCTCCCACAGCTTCTAAACACCTTTGCTGGGGAGACCGGCTCAAAGCAGGAGCACACAGCCTACAGACATTCTGGTTTGTCTGCAACATGGATTGCAGCAACAGGGAAGTTCCAGGCTTCTGTGGTCCCACCACTAAAGGTGATGGAGGCTGGATTACACTATCAGCAGACAGAAATCTGAAATGATGAGCTATATGTCATTGACAAAGAGCTACAGCAATCACACAGATATGATAATTGAGTACAAAATAAAAATGTCAGTCTGGATTGCCCCTGACAGGACTGCTGACAGGAGAAGGAAAACAGGAAGTGCAAAGGCAATCTAGCAACAGGCACAGTAAGAAAAGAAATGCATATCTGGGTGCAGCAGTAGGATATTCCAGCGCCAATGTATCTAAGCATACAGATCAAAAATTTTCCATAGAAAATACATTTTCAGATGTAGTGTGAGATTGAAACAGTAATACATGACACAGACTCAAATCTACCGCAGTCAGAGAGATCTCACCGTTCTGGAGGGAAGACAATTCCTGATTGCTCTTCTGTTGCGGGGGGGACAACAGCACAGCTGGCTGGAAGATATGAGCTGGCAAGCTTCTACCAGATTTCATGTCACCTGAGGCACCTGGCCCTGGCGGAAATGTGAAAGGAAGTTCTTCCTGGGGAAATTTCAGCATTTTTTCCCTGTTGCCTGTATCAGTCCTCGGCTCAGAATAGGTCAAATCAGGTTTTTCTAAAGAAAAAGACAAAGCAGGCATAAAAATTACATAAATAAACAAAACAAAAAAAAAAAAAAAAGAAGAAAAAATTAGTTATAGTGAAATAGCAATGTATGAAAAATCTCAGTAACAACTCTTATGTTCAGGTATCTGAAAAGAGACTAGAGTCTCTGTGCATTCCACACACACTCAACTTTCTTCGGATCCCCAGGTACAGAATTCTTTCACTCACGCATAGTATAAATCTTTATTGGCCATAAGAGCAAGAAGAACTCTCACACATAGCCTCACAATTTCAGGACACTAGTATGAGATCTGTTTGTAGCTCATGCACAAGCCTTACAGACATGTGACTTGAACAGGTATTTGAGCTGCATTTGGTGATGTTCTCTTGAGAAATTCAGACTCATGCACTTGTCCTAATGCCCCTTGTTATAAATTTGATGGCAACAATGGGGAAGTAGAAAACAATTCAAGGCTTTTGAGCTCTTTGATGATCTTCTTATAGTTTAATTCAAATGAGGCATCTCTTCAGTAAAAAAAAGAAGCTGTTATTCTGTATTTAAGTAAGTAAAGAAGATTTAAAAATTCTAGTCCCGCAGAATTGTTGAATGTGAAGGTTTGGGGGTTTGGTTGGGTTTTTTCTTGAGGGGTGCTTTTCTGACTGTTTGGATTTTATATTTTGGGGTGTGATTTCTTTTTGTTTGTCTGGCTCAATCACAAAAAAAAGGATCTCGTATGGGGCTTCTTCCTGAGAAGAAAATTCTTCCAGGAAGAAAGTTCTTAGCTACAAAAAGATTCACAAAACCAACATTTAACTATGGAATACAAATAGCTCTGAGGAATCTCGGGATTCACAAGAAGGTACTCACCTTGAGAGCAAACGCGATGCATTTAAACAACTGACGAGGAAAGACAGTTGGGAGAAAACTCAGTGGTGAAAGAAGGTTAAAAATACAAGGTGAATCATGTTTGTTTAGTTTRGCCATCAATGCTACTGGCTTAGCTTAGCCTATCTCCATGTCACATATCACTCAACTAGTCACTCACCTCTCACATAAAGTCACAAATACCAAGTAACAGACCTCTCTACCTGGTTAGCTTCCAGGCCCGAGCAGCTGCTGTTTTGGCCAGCAGCGACCTCCAGTGTCTTATGGAGGAACCAATCTCATACTGTCAGGCTGTCTCAGCAACAGGAAGGTGAGATCCTGCTTCTGTTGGGTTTGATTTCTTTGGGTTTCTGGGGGGTCTTTTAGGATGACTTTGTAAACCATCTTAATGGGAGAAAGCTACTCTCCCCTCCTTTGCTTGTGCTCACAGCAGAAACCATGGTATGTGAATTAACAGAAGTGAAGATTCACACTTGTGCAAGAGGTACTCGTGCACGCAGACATCTATCAAATATCACATTTTCCACTAGAGGGATAAACTAGCCACAACTCCTCTTTCATCCTTCACACACACACACACACACACACACACCCCTACCTTGGCTTTTTGCTGGACCTTCTCTTGCAATTCCAAAATGTTTTGGACTTTGTTCTCTTCCAGGTTCTACCAAAGGGAGGCCTTTAAGTGCTTGTGTGAGAGACATCAGCTGTTCATCTGTTACTGTCATGTATTGCTGAAGCTTCTTCTAAAGGAGGAAAAAAAAAGGATACACAGTATTACAGAAGTTTGTATTCTAACAACACGAATTAGAAAATTATACACCACAAGCAGCCCTGAGAAGAAATCTGGCCTCTTAATACTAGTGCATGATTCTGTAGGTTTCCAGTGACGTATTAAATATTATTCTCTCCATATTTTTCATTTATAAATTGTTTTCCTTTTTCCTAACTCATGACACCACCTCCTCTTTAAGGTTGCTTAATTGCTCCATTCCCAAATGTAGCCATTGATCAAATCTACCTCCACTGCAAACTAAAAAAAGAGAAAATGTAGTATTACATCTAGTCATTGCTCCAGTAGTGTTAACAGTATAGAAGTGTAAAGAAAGATGCTTAAACTTTCGGGTGGATAAAATAAAGCTCAGTTTCACAGAACCAGCACTTTGCCAGGCTTTAAAGTTAAATAAAGATAAACGACTTTCCAAACATTCCATACTCATACCTGCTATTATAATTCTCAGGCTCCTCATTCAATTTATAATTTTCTTTCTGTTTATTGTTAAAATCTCCATAACCTGAGACAATGCATCTCAGCTCACATTTGCAAGAGAACTCAGAATTCTAACAAGTCATCCTGACGGGTAAAGAGCAAGGGGGGCTCAGTACCTGCATAGTAATGTTTTCTTCCCTTACTAGAAGTACTTCTGCAGTCAGAGCATCAATCAATTCTCTGTGTTCATTCAACATCTCCTCATGCTGCTGCCTCATCACCTCCTTCTCATGCAGCTGCATTTCAGTCTAAAGAGAGAGAAAAAGTTAAAAACGTACTATAAACCAATACAGACTAATATTTGAAAACAGGAATGAGTCAATATGCCATCATACCATAACAGCTCTTCCCACTACTGCTAAATTGACTTCATTACTACTTTCATGACAAAACCCAATTGTCAGGGCTTGAGAACTGTCAGAGAGTTTACTGKTTTTTTCCAGAACACTGTAGGGAATCCTATACATCCTTGTTCTTCTGCTTTTACAACTTCTACATGATGTAACTATAAGCACTGTCTCTCYGCACAGATAGAGTTAAGACACTGAATCTTCATGGATGAATCAAGTAATTCCAGGTGTGCTGATGCTTGTCAGTATCCCATGCTACTTATGCCTACCCTTTAACTTCCCTAGTTCATTAATGAAGTAAAATTTGACTAAATAAAGGAGAAAGTACTTGTTTTCTAATGTTTTCCATTAGAGAGAAAAAGTTCTAGAAGGTTTCAAAAGTATTATGACAGAACAGCTCTGCATCCACATAAAATATTTTTGAGACTAACTCACAGATACTGTCACTAGACACAAAGACAGGCAGATACACCTCCCTTAAGCATACAAGAGATAAACTACCCATTTTCTGTTTCTCTTCCAGCTAGAGAGAACAGGTTTTTKGTATTGATCCAAGTGAAGCAGGCTGACTCAGAGAATGGAAAAAAACCCCTGTACATGGTCCTCTCTTTTCAGAAATCAAAGACAGTACAAAATAAGCATTTCTACCCTGGTAGCAGTGATGAAGCCTATTGATACCTTAGATCATCTGGATGAGCTACTGTATGTACTAATCCTACATAGCACTAACCTAGTCTTGGAGGAGAAGCTTTCAAGCAGCTGTCTGACATTTACACATGGGGAAAACATCAGGGTTAACATCCATTCCTACCACCAGTTAAGGTTTGGGTCCAGTATATCCTGAAAGGAGTATCTTCACCCCAGCTCACTGCCAGGTGTGGCTCTACTCACATAAGCTTTAACTCTGCACCAGAACATGGAGCAGAGAGAACAGAGCAGCACAGATTCAGGGAATACACACATACTTTTTTTTTGCCCTGTGAGTCTGGCAAAGAAACATCATTCTTAGCAGAATGGGGGTGGGGAGGGAATGATTAATTCTGATATCTGGAAGATGATAGATAAATTGGACTTGGTTTCTAACCTAATTTTTATATTTCCTTTTAAGAATTTCATATGGTTTTGCAAACACTTCAGAAGTTGCTTTTTCCCCTTTTCTCTAGCCTCTTCTGTATTCACTATTTCCTTCTTGTAGGCATCGATTTCTTAATCACTTAACAAAAACACTTCCATGAAAGATTCCTGAATTCAAGTTTCTCTTCAGACTTTTTAGATATAATTTTGAGAAGAAGTTAAGCAACATCCTTTATCACAATCCTTCTGCTTTTCTGCAGCAAAACTGGAAGAAGAGAAAGGGAATCTCTCTAAAAGCTTTGAAACCTCTTGAAGACTGACTGACTGTCTGACTGTTTCAATTAAAATCAGAAGCTTTTTAAATATCGCCTGCAAAGTCATTTTCTTGGAAACCATTGCCAGCTATAATTCAGGCACTGGAATTCTGCTAACTCTTCTGGCTAGGCAAGACAGATGGTGCACACAAGTGCTTGATTTATGGGTAGCATCAGAGAGACAAGGTTCTAGGAAATACTCAAGATAAGCTGTGCTGCTTCCCAGCAAATTCTTAAATTCTAAGTGTAATTAAACCTCCATGAAAAGAAGAAAAGTCACTCTAGATTATGAATGCAGAGTGTCTATCTTGAGCAAGTCTGAATACAATTAATCACATTTTGTAGCTTGAGTGACTTCTTCATRTTGCTACTTATGAATTTATGAGTGTTGCAGACAATTCTGCAAGCAATAATCAGCTTCTGGAAGGACAGAACAGTAACAGGAAAAAATATGGGAGCAGCTTTGGAAGAAGTCTGTAGAAAACAAATTAAAGACAAACAAAATAAGATTATAATTGCAATTATATTTGTAACACAAATTTAATGCTATTAAATTGATGTATTCCTGATAAACAGAAAATATTTTACCAAAATGCCAAGATCCTTCSTTACAACTGCAAAAGAACCAAATTTAATTCCCTGCTTTGGTATTATAATGTTAACAAAAACCAAGCATTATTAACGTCTTTTAAAACATAGAAGTTTCTCAGCCAAAGTCCATCTTCTGATGGTAGTTGCTTTTCACTCTTGGATTGATTATTTACCATTTGCTTCCAAGACAGGACTTCAAATAAATTATTTCATACACATGCAATACAGAGTAATATAAGGAATAAGTTGTTATACATCYAGTAAGGAAAAAAACCCATAATATTTTAAATAAGGTGAGTTCCCCCTTTCAATTATTGCACACTCTGAAAAGGAACCAAAATAAGACAGTTCCACATTCACTAGATATCTATTACCTTTGCTAYGAAATAGAGCATTAGGATTTAGATAACACTCTGCTGCACCTATGAAGAGTGCTGTCATGATCTGGTTTAAAATGTCATGTAGACCAAATGAATCTCTGAGGCACTGCTGCAATCTTTATAGCTCTGGGATACAGATGAAATGGAACACGCTTTTTTCCTTTTCTTTTTTAGAAACAAGTTCTACATGGCATACAGGTGGTCTTTACGGGATTCCATTAACTTCCAGCTGTGCACTGTTACAGTGAGCACTTCAGGTCATTCTTGCTTAAGGAACAGTTGCTGTTATGGATAGAAAAAGAGAGCTAAGGAATCCCTCAGGGAAAATAGGGGATTTGGGTCCACTGCTTCAATGACAATAGCATCACCTCTCGGAGACAAAGAAAATTAATTTGTAAACAATGCTGCAGTTAATACCCTGCTACAAGTCTGAACATATTTAAATAACACATTTTAAATTATTTCAATTGGTATTTTCTGCTATTGGACACAGACTTTCACTGCAGCCAACTCCTCCATTTTCACTAGGGATACCAGTTCCTAACAAACTGAAAGTTTTAACTCCTAATTGCATGCAAACCAAGGAATAAGCAACAATAGAGTTCAACCTAAAACGACTGGAAGCCAGAAAAAAMCAAAGTTCACATCTGTAAGGTAACTTCATACCCTTCTACATTCACTCTACAGGAGCAATTCCAAGTCTCTCACCTCTTTGAGGTAGCGCATCAAACGACAGAGAGCATTCACCAGCGACAGTGTAAATCCAGAGAGTCCTTCACTTCTCTCCCTTTTTTGGATCTCACGGCCTGTACATCGCTCATATTCCTCCAGTTCATGCTCCACTTCATGGATCATGTGGTTGAGAACATCTAGGCTGGATTTTTTGTCCCTCTGAAGGTCAATCTGGATTAAATTAGCTGGAGAATCATCTCTCTTCTGTCTTGCAGAGTTCTGTGCAGCTTGCTTTCTTTTCACTGAGGGGGAAACAAAAAAAAATTGTCATTGGAATTTCAACTTGTACAGAGATCTTTGCAGTACCAGTGAAACTACACTGTTCACTGAAATAAATCAAAGGCCCTCTCTCACCATAAACTGAAATGGACCATCAAAGAACATCCCCCAGTCATTCCAACTATTTTCAGATCCTCAAAAACCACATTTTCTGTTGCCACAGTAGAACCYCTTAAGTACATCTGTTTGGTACTTTTATCTTGGATACCCCTCTGTTCTTTTCTCCTTCCCAGTTAAAAGCATGGAAAGAGTTTGCTAATTAAAAATATCGGCTGCTTTCTCATATTCAATAACCAACTCTTACAACAATCCTTTCATGTTACAGCTTGYATCTGATGTCAGTCCCCACATACAAATGTGTGTAGAATATGGGGACTGAAATGCATCCTAAGTGTGTGCAGCACAGAACACAAAGCTGTGTAAGAACTAGAAAAGCCCTGCACAGGAGAGAACTCCATGACCAGCAAGGTAATGGGTAGCATCAAAGGGCTGTATTTATGGTTCCCAGATTCCTATGGACTTGACTTCGCCAATGAACATGCAGAACACAGAGGAAACACACTACACAAGGAGCATCTACCCTTAGATATGCTCAAGCCTCAAGGCCCCCTTCATCAAACTGGCATTAGCCCTGCAATGACTTCCAAAAGATCCCTTCCAACCCACATTTTCTTATGACATTGATGACCTTGGTCAAAGGGTATGTTATTTTTAAAAGTACTAAACTCTTTGCTGCAATTTGATTTTGTTTCCTTGAGTTTGGGTTCAGCACTTGTCTCACAGTGTCAGTGGAGTCTACAGACTCTTCGTCATCTTCATTCTGAAGTCTTGAATGGGTTCTCTTGATTACATTGGTAGCATTGAGGGCTGATTTAAATATAAAACAAAACAAAAAATGCATATGTGAAATATTTCAGGCACGTTCTTAATAGTAATACATAATAGAATAATTTTATAAAAAGAGCTGGCTTTTTAGTCTGGGAATTCATCCAAGCCAAATTAGCACGTATCTCTGYCTCTCACCTCCACCCAGGAAAGGAATTCCAGACAGGATCCCGTGAACAGCCCAACAACCTTGTTGTGATTTAGCAAATCCCACCTGACTGATCCAATGACGGAGAAGTAGTTGTTGGAGTCAAAGGCACATTTGATTCCTGTGATAAGGTGGTTTTTCTCATATCCTTTTCAGCCCACAACTGGGAATTCACCAAGGAATTTTCTTCTCTCAACAACCRAAGTAGCCTACATTAAAAACAAGCATAACAGTGAATTGTAACAGGACAATAGCATGATTCTAGATCATCTGTCTAGAGAGAGCTTCTAAAATTATCTGCAACTGCTCACATGAGTTCCCAGCTCACTTTCCTTCCCAGTCTGAATGTTACAACAAGGCCTTTCCCTGGAATTCTGAGATCAGGAAAGGAGGACAAAGGGAAACAGAATAACTTAACCATACTCATGCAATAGCCTTTTAACTCCACCTATTTCCAGTGTTAAGCAGGTAGAAACCTGAAAGGACGTATTTGTACTGACCTATCAGAACTGAGGTTGGATTTGAAACCCAAAAAGTTGTGGTGTCCACCTTCTGATAATGCTTCCTCTTCATTAAGAGCCTTTTCAAGAGACAAGAAAGAAAACAAAAGGGACTTCAGAAGAAGTTAAGAGACCAATTTTATGGAACTGTTTCAAGAAAAAAAACCAAAAACATTTATTTTAGTCTCCCCTCCAAACAAACTTAGAAATAAAAATAACACACTGAAGAAAAAACAAACCCACACACCTTTGTGGGAACTTTTGGGGGACTTTAGTACCTAAGAAATACTGATACTGACAATCGTCTCTGAAAATAACACAGCAAGTGACTAATTCAATATCCAATATTTTCTTTAGATGACTTATATTAAATAAGAAAAACTACACAAATTAGAGGATAAAATACAAGCTGTAAAGGCTGTACCAAAACAAAAACAGAGATACAGCAGGCAGAATATGGCAAAGCAACCTAAATCATAGCATTTGTAAAATTTCAGTCATTTGACATTACAATGTAAACAACCTCACAATGAGACCTGCGAAATTACATTTATATTCTATGTGCAAGATGCAACCAGAACAAAATACAACCCCAAGTACTACATTTATAGCAAAACCTAAGCAACCAAATTTGGAATTAGGGTTCCTCAAACGACCAGGTTTCTGAGCTTCTGGGTAGGTTTCACCAGAGAGCCTTTAACTATGATTTTCATAGGTACATAAGAAAAACTCACAGAAGCTCAGCAGACAACTATCAGTACATGTTTCTTTTAAAAATTTCAGCCTATCCTGCAGCAAGCATCCAGTGACACAGCTTACAAAGATGCTGCAGTTAACTCCTCATATTAAAAAACTTGAAAAACAAATACCACACTGAAACACTTAACATAGAAGTACTACAATTCAAATTACAGATATTTGTGCAAGATAGTAGGAAATAGGAGCAGAGAACCATGAGAATATGACACCATCACTTTTGCTCCCAACAGTCCATTTGGTCTTCATCAGTCAGAGTTTTCTGAGAGCATCATATGCCTGTTCTCAAACCACAGTGAGGATTCCTGGTGCAACTCATGTTATTAAAAGAAAACAGATCACAAAGGCAATCTAACTGAAATTTTACACTAATTTAAACAATTAAAAAATGTTTACAACAAATCTGAATAATTGTAAAATAATGCAAAATATTTAAAAGCTAAAGTTGTAGGACCAATCAAGGGTGTGGAGTGAACTGGGGTACAAATGGCTATTTCCCCATATATGCAGACATAACTGATAAGTCAGAGACATTTTGAAATGTAGCAATTAGTTAAGTGATACAAAAGTTCTTCTCTTAGACTGTAACTACTTTGTGCTCTTTCTGATAATTCCAGAATTTAAAAGGGAGGGCATGCGAACATGAGAGAGCTTCTCTAAGACACACAATGTTTGTTTCTCATAGGCAAAGGCTGAGAAATCAAAAAACCACAATTCCCAGAGTCTCACAGAAATCTCACCTCTATTTAACACTGCATCCTACGAATGCTATCAACATGGTATACAAGACACAAATCTCAGGTTTAGGTCTGCTTGGAAAATCCACCTTTGAATATTCTTATTTTGTGCAAACAAAAAAGCCACGGGACATGCATGGAATAAAACACACATTACCTGGGAATCCATGACAGATTCACTAAGGATGGAGGGAGGATCACTTTTTTGTACAATGGGTCCTTGAGATGATTCTAGGTCACAGTTAGGAGCCATTGTTACATTAGGGAAACCTAGAAGAATTAGACAACACAGGGAAGAACACAGAGGGCTTGGTCTGTACTTATGTTGCAGTACTGTACTGAAAAGCAAGTTCCTGTACTTCACAAAAAAAGGGTCACAGGGATGTCACTTTAAACAACAACCAAAGACCAACCAGAGTTATTTTAATACACTCAGCCACATACCCAGCTTTTGTCCTCCTCACCTGCATAAATACACTTGTGCAGGAGCAACATGCAGGATCAAACAGCCACTAAGAACAAGAGAGAATGCCAGCCCACAGAGAAAAACCCCTAGGTTTAAGATTTCATATGCAGACAGCCAGTCCTGCCTTCCAGCAGCACAAGGATACACAAACCAAAGTAAGAAAAGTCTCATTCAGCAATTGCTGGTAAATCTTCAGCAATATCCAGGAGCAAAGAGTCAGCCCATGCAGCAATGAGAATCAGAACTATTACAGCAGCCTCTGCATAGGCCAGCAGCTTGGCTGGGAAATAGTGAGCATGATGTGTTTCAGAGTACCTGACGTGAAATTCCACAATGGACCAATACAGTGGAATAACCAGCCATGGGTCACTCTCCCCTGCCATGGGAGGTGATAGCCTCATCTGTATTGCAACCAACATGAACACGATCAATCATACTATGTTAGATGATGAGATGAAAACAGTTAAAAAGAACACTTTGCAAAGCAAGACTGTTTATGAAAAGCAAAGAGATAACCTTAAATGTATTACCACATATAGATGAGATGTTCTACCTGTTCGTGTGCGAGGAGCATCCCCAAACAAGCCTTTTGCCACAGCCATAACCTGATCAGATCGTTCCAATACATCTTGCAAATGGTACTGATCAGACAGAATCTGAAAGTACAGTGTATAAGGAAACCTTACTCTGAGCAGACTGATTCTTCCTTTTTTTTTTGTATTGTTCTTCTAAACAGTTACTGAGAGAACAGCCAACAAGACAATGCTTGCAARGTTGGTTCTGTACAATTAGATCCTAAAAAGATCAATCAGAAAACCATACTTCATTCTGAGTAACTAGAATTCATATTGTTTTTCTGAAAAATTAAACAGTTAATACTTCTGGGGCCCCCACCAGCACCGACTCTCTTTTTAGAGCAAATCCTCTCACTCCCTTCTTGTCCTCCCCGTCTGACACAAGAAGCTGGGTATTTATCATCAAAACAAATACATAGTTGCCAATTAAAAAAAAAAAAAAATCAGTGTGCCTCCTCAAATCATTGGATCTCAATGTTGTTAAGTCATAGAACACTTACCTACCTCTGATACCCAAACCCTGTACTATTTGATTGAATTCAAACCAGTTCAGGCAGACTTGTTTCATTCAGTCTTGGCTCCTGAAAATCCTGCCTAAAACTTAGGCCACATACCAYCAAAAGTTCCAACAGACAAACACAGCTGACGACAACTGGCATCAGAAGACATTCTGGGAATCTCCAGAAGACACAGCTTCTGTACGCAAATTCTCTCTCCCAAAATCTCTCTCTAGTATTTGAAGTCCATCACGACAGGTGCCTCCTAAGGAAGGAGGTCCTGGAGTGCAAGGCAAGAGGCATCCAGCTACAGTGAGCCAAACGGAGCTGACTGGGGATGTAGCTTTGTGAGCAGAACACAATTCAAAACTCCTCACTGACTCCTGGCTTCATGCATAAAGCTGGAAATGGAAAACTAGTAAAATTATATCCCACAACCTGGAGAGAAGGTAGTTATTCTTCAACACCTGAGACAAGATACGTAGATGACCTCCACTTCATCGTGGTTCATGATTCATCAAATTGATCCAGAGAGACTGCAAGTACTTTAGAAGATCCCCCAGAAAAGTCAAATTTATTTATGTCCTCCTACTCAAAATTTGAGAACTGAGTGACAATTTTTGCTCTCCCAAGAATCATAAGAGAGACTGTTTTGCAACAGTTTCAGATCACTCTCTGCCATTATCTCCACAGAGTTTCTTTCAGTGTCCRTTGGTAAGTTTGCTGGCGTACAATCAGCCTCATAAAAAAATTCCAGGCAGTGGCATTTCACTTGTTTCTCCTCAACTCCCTGTTTTACTATGTGCTTTGTTACATCATAAAGTTTCCCCACATATCTGGTTTCCATTTCTTTCTAGTCTTCTGAGCTTGAACTACACTGCAGTAAATCACACTTCTCATAATCAATTTAGCAAATCAGTGAATATTCATCTTTCAATCATCTTGCATATCTACTTTTCCAGACCACTACTCAATTTTCACATCTGATATAACTAAATCTGTCTTTCCATTTAGCCATCTGACATCAAAACAAGACAGGTTTTTAGACAAAGTTACGGCAGATCTGCAGAAGAAAAAAAAAAGAAAAAAGCAAGAAACAGTTTATATGGTTCCTTTCCCTAAGGCAATTAAAACTAAAGTGATGTGTATAATCAGACAAAAATTATTCTCATTAGTTTATTTTCACTCTCCCCTTCTCTGGCATCAGCAGGTTCCTAAGCTCTGCCCTCCTGCTGAACATGTTACAAACATATTTAGTGCATTGCTCCCAAGGTAGATTAGCTCACATTTGTTTGTGATGAGAAGAAAAAGTGCTATCAGCCAGTAACTCCTCTAGGCCCATTTACATGCACTTGACAAACCACTGGGTGGTGCACTTTGTCCCAATTCAGTATCACTCATGAATTTCATTAAAAATCATCTTCCCTCCTGTTTCAGATTGTTATCACAGAAAAATAAACTGGACTCATCCTAAATCTCCCCACTACCCTCTGGTGCAATACACTCACATTACGTAAAAAATAAGTTGTTACAGGACCAACAAATGTGGTACCTACACATTCACAGTCCCCAGTTACAGAGGTGAACTCATTTTTCCATTCAAAATTTTAGGCAGACAAATCCCCAAAATATTAAAATTTTGTTTATCCATTTTGTAACTCTTTTGTAATCTCTTTCTCTTCAACACACAACTACAAGAGAGCACGTCAGTAGCAGCACCTTCTTAGCTTGTCTGTGAGTCTTCTACAGAGCAGGATTCAAGAGGCTGGGAAAGTTACACTCACAGCAGTAAAGGAAAAAGATCACCAAGGTAACAGAGACAAGGAAACAACCCACAGTGGTTGTGCTCTACTGGCAGACACAGAGTTTCCCCAGCTGCTCTGAACAACAGGCCCTGGCAATTAACAAGACTTAAGCTAGGGACAGGTGAAAATGGCAGCTCTCCTCTATTTTGTTTTCCTCTACACACAGGAAGATGCCAGTGTTTCAACTGCAACAGCCAGATGTGTTTCTTCCTGCCTGGCATAATTTCCTTTTGTCTTCCTTTTCTCTGATTCAGAAGTAGACATAGAGTATACTAAATAATCTCTTAAATATGAATTAGAAAAATAATTGATTGAGATTTGTGCATTGTCATTAGAAACAGCAACAAATACAGAAGACTATTTTCTAAACATGAGTTTCACACCTGCAAAATAATGAAGTCACATAATAGGTAGCCCAGCCAAATCTTAGGTGGTGATCTAATCTACCTTTGTGACACATAATTTATTTCTGCATGGAAGTCTTATTGAGATCAGTCTGCTATTACATTAGGGAAACTCATACATAAGTCCTCTGGGGTTTTTTTTAATACTCTGCTGAAATGCACTTGGCAGATAAGTATGAAAGTAACAAAAGTCAAAACTAAAGTTTGAGGCTTGATTAGCACAATATCCTTAACACAAAAATTCTACTGTGATTGTAGAGAAACAGGGGTCAAATAGAAAACCAGGTGGTGATCTTCAATTCTAAGCACGTTCATTTGTTTGTCTTTGCTTGAATGTTCTCAGAGATCAGAAACAGACTTCTGAAAAATTACAAAAGACAAAACAAAGACATTTGTGATGGTTAATCCACTRCATGTTTACAGGACTACCAGATCATGTTTATTTTAACTGCTAGGTGAACATCGTTCAGCATCATTCTCTACCAGCAAGAACAATTCCCAGTCTGTTCAAGTACAGAGGTCTGAAAGCTAATTTTCAGATTAGTTTTCGTAACATGTGGCAAGGAGTGACYTGCCATGTGAAACAGGAGGAGGTCTACCACCACTTTTCAGCGACAGCTACTCTCTCTGTTAACTAGGCTTAGATTTACTACTACAGTTCAATATTCAAAAGCAAATTAAATAATATATTTTCAGAGTGCTTTCGAATGCAGAGAGAACAAGCTTTTCAATCCTCAGATGACAAGCTTGCCAGCCATAGCTCCTCGACCTTTGTTTTATCAATCTTCCTTCTAGAAAAGTTCTCCATTACCAACTTCTTCCCTCACCCTTTCAGTCCCTTTGACTGCGTATTTTCTCTGTTTAAACACGCAATGTACCTCCCAGAAAAAGAAATGTTCACATTTGCATCAAAGAAAAATGCTAGGCACAAGAAAAGGCAAGCTGGCAGTGAGAACCCAAAGAATACACACACTTTTTAAAACAGTTTAACTCTGCAAACAGTTCCTGTTCAGATGAAGAGAGGCCTGCAGAATTACAGAGGGCATAGCCAGGCAACATGGGTCAAATGTGCATCTCTACGTGTCAGTTGGTACGTCAGACAGTCTACTCCAATCACTGCATGTCTGCAGCACACAGTGTAAGCACACATGAAATCAAGTGATCCAACAAGAGGARCAAATGTTGCTCTACGTGCAAGAGCAGTTTTCCAGTACTGCAGCAGGCTGGAAGTGCAGATTTAGCTCTCACCTCACGCATCAGAGCCAATTTCCTTTTCTCCAAGGAAYCCGCATCCAGTTGCTTTTGCTTTTTCCATTTTCTGTTCAGTGCTTTCTCTTGCARTTCCAGATGAGCCAGTGCTTTGTTTTTTGATTTGTGTATTTCACGGCGACGCAGCTAAGGAAACACAAAAAAAGTTTCAAAATCAGGAGACAATCTAAAGCAAAATTTTCAGGGCAATGCTAACAAGCTCCTCTTGCTTTTATCCTTCAAGCACTGAATATTATTTATGCTAACTTCATGGTAGAACCAATGACAGCCTCACAAACATCCCCAAGTGTAAAATGCCAACAGTACCAGCCAAATTTAAAGCAGCTCCAAAGGTGAATGGGGAAAGTCTCAATTTCCATCTGCCCCCCACCATTGATTCAGCCAGAGTTCTCTCAGCTGTAAAGGGAGGCAAAAACCAAACACTTCCACCTATAAGGTGCATAAAAAGATACAATGATTCAATGATACAGTGATTTCCTGATTTAACACCAGCAGTCACCAGAMATAGTGTCTCCCTTCTCCTAAACAATTAGATAATATATTTAAAAAATAGTTTAAATACAAATTAGAGAAATTAAATGTGTGAGGTGCTTGCTAAAGCTTCTGGAAGCTATCAAGCCAAACATTTATAGAGTCAAGTCTCTCTCTGCTATTGTGACCATCTGTCCTGACAAACTCGTCAAAATTTATAAGCAACAATAGCTCATAGTGCCTCTTCCATCCTGGTAATCAGTGCTACCAAGAAAATGTAAATGGAATTCACATATTTTGCAATGGACAGATCACTCAGAGTAAAGAAATTGTGTTAAATTGTTTAAATGAAAACTATTTTCATAATTAGAGAGGTTCCTCAGATAAAGCACATCTTTAAGTCCTTCCAGCAGAGATGAGACCTTCAACTAATCCATTGAGCTTTCACGTATTTACATTTTTATACTTTTATGATAGCATACCGTTTATTGAAATAAAAACTACAGGTACTGCTTCCCAGTGGGAACAGAAAACTGAAGAACACCAACTGCTAGACCTAGGGATGCTTGCTATCATACACAAAAAACTTACACTAAAGAGCCAACATGTTCAGAAGCTTAAAAGGGAGATTAAACAATGGCAGAAAACATCCCCCTAAACATGGGAAACACTTTATGTCAGACAACCAGCTAAAAGGCCTTGCCACAGGGACGGAGCAGTGACTGCTATTAAACTTACAATATCCTCAGGAGYTGCACGGTGCACTGTCAAATCGTGGACGGTACTCTGCAAACAGGAACCAGGGAACACATCAAAAGCCGTAACTGAGGGCAAACTGTTCAGGGTTTTTTTGAGGTTTCATTTTAATAAACCTAAACAACTTTTAAATTACAATATAATTAGCTCAGCACTTTACTGCTGTGCACTTCCATGGCGCTACAGAGCATTCCACCCTCGGCGAGGCAGCCACCAAAAAGGACACCTCCACCAAGCCTGGGCTCGCTCTTCCCCCTGGGGAGGGAGCAGGCCTGGCTCCACCAGGGCCAAGGGAGCCAGAGGGGCCGTGTCCCCTCGCACACGGCGTCTGCCCGCCCAAACCCACACGCAACCCGGGCATCTCCACAGGGGAGCCCCTACGCAGGGCGGGGACTCCCCCAACCTTGGGCACGGAGCCTTCAGGGCCCTTGACCCAGCCGAGGCCGCCCGGCAGCCCGGAGCGGGGAGCACTTACATCCCACTCCCGCTTAGCCACCGCCACTGCCTTCCTGGGGCCCTTCCTGCCAGCGGCGCGGGGCCGGGGCCCCCGGAGCARCGACATCGCGGCCGCGGGAAGGAGCTGGACCGGCCGCGGCAGGGCCCGGTTTTGCTCGGCCCGCCCTGAGGGGCGGAGCGCGGCCTCTTCACCGCCCGCCTTCTACTCCTCCTCCTCCGCCCGAMCACGGGCCGCTCTCCCGCCGCGCGGGAAGGGAACGCCGGTGTTCGCGGATCCCGGTGTCCTTGGGCTCCCTGTGAGCGAGCAGCCTCTGTCCCCGCCCTCCCTCAGGGCTGCACAGGACACCCCCCCGCCGCCTCCTTCTAGCAGGGCAGTGCCTTGGCTGCTCCAGCCAACTCCACAGGAGCTGCTCCTGGCATTGCCACTTGTCTTCCATCTCACCTCGCCTTAACTTTTCCCCTCGCTCATTTCATCAATATCCCTCCTCGCTGCAAATACCCTCCCAAGCCATCTCTCGATGTCCCTCTGAGGAAGCCCTGGACATTTTGCCGTGCGAAAATGTATTTCAGATGCTATTATGGGTGGTTCAGAGCAGACTGCCACACAAACCGTGAAATTAAGGCGATATCAAATTAAAGAGTKACCCTTGTTTAAATTTAACAAACATCTCGTTAGCTGTGCCACCGAGGAAGGGTGTACCTCCCTACCCACAAGGAATTTCTGGTTTTCATAAAGCAACTGGTGGTTCTGAAACGAGTCATTTAGCTTACCCACGGGTGCAGTATATTCCCTATAGATTTACCCCAYGAATACGCCACAGATCCTCCACTTCCCTGTCACATAGGTGGAGATATGATGTAACTACTCTGAAGGGTTACAGTCAACATTTTATCTTACAGTGTGAGCATAATATTTTGTCTGTGGGAACTGGAAAGTGAAGGCATAGGGTTTATCAGCCTCTCATTCAGAACTTTTTCCTTTCCTAAAAAGAAAATTTCTGTTTCACCAAGATTTCCTGGTGCTTAAGGTCCCCATCAATGTAATTCTAGCTTTACTAGCACCACTGCAAAAAGATTCATGTGAAGGTGCAGGTGGTAAAAGTTAWTGTATTGAGGGAAGGAATTGTGTTGCATACGATACAAAAAGAAGATTGAARTGGTGAGGGGGAAAAAAAGTGACAGAGAAATACCATCAGCAATTGCTTCTGAGGAAGTGCTGCAAATGTGGACATTGCACCCGGACTTCAGTTTCTATCTAGACACTCAACATTGGTACCATATGCAAACAGAAGGTGAGCATCAGAATTCAGCCTATGGGAAATCTATGCAAGGCAATGCACTGGATTCATTAATCTATGTTTGTTTGAAAATTTGGAAGCCAAAAGTATGAATCAAGGGCCCATCTGGAATTTTCTCCTAGCATGGCTTGAAATTGTCTTGAAGAACAAGGTCTACTGAAGAAAAAAAGCAGTAAAGGCGTAATTGCATCAATACATCATCTGTTTTGAAACCTCTTAAACCTCTCTGCTATTATTAGTTACAATCAAATATAAATGTTAAATTCCTGATACAAGCACATATAATACAAACCAAAGACACTTCTCATTCAAGCAGCCTATTCTCAAACACTCTGGCCACCAATAGGAAAAGTGGCAGCAGGTTCTATCAGACATCTTTAAAGCCTGTCTACCTTTCACTTCTTGTTATTCTTCACACTGCATTTTCAGCAGTGTCTGAAAATGTGGCATTGTCTCTGCAGAAGCCAGCTGAGCATCTACAGCATCTATTAACTTGCAGCAGAGCTTACATAAGATGGAGACTACGCATGCAAACAGCAGTAATTTGAAATYATCAGGTTTCCAAACAATTTGGTTTGTTACACATTCATACTCTTTCCATTTCTAAGTTAGTATGATTTAGGGAATTCCTTTGTAGTTAAGATCTTTCCTCTATCCTGGATGTTTTTGCAGCCATGGTTACCAGGAGAAATGTAATTTCTTTACTGGTTTGGGGTTTTTATTATTTTATTCCAAATCGCAATAAGATTTTCTTCTTTTGTGCTATAGAGAAAAAAACCCAAAACAACAAAAAGCTCAAAACCACACTCTTGTGAACCTCTCATTCAGCACAGTTCCTCCTTCCCCTGAGACACTCAAAACCCTGGGCTTTGTTTATACTGGAAAAATGGGTCCTGTTACAAAATATGTGCCCTCCACACAGCCAGAGACAAGGGCCCTAGGAGCATCATCCCCCTTTCGGGAGGTCTGGCTCCCTGGGCTCACAGCCAGCCTAGAGACAGCACAGCTGAGGGCTGCCCCCCTACCCTACAGTGACTTTGCAATCAGGACTGTGGGGAGACTTCGGCAAGGGCTCACTTCCCCCTCTCAGGGGAGCTACATTTCAAGTGAGGCTCTGGTCCTTGGTTCTGCTTGAGCTGGAGCTACAGCCATGTGACAGCCCTGTCTGTATCCCTTTGGCCCAGAACTGCTGACCAGCTTCCCGGCCAGACCTCAGGTTTACCTCACTGTTGGGGACTTGCCTGCTGACGATGGGACTATATCCATCCCTGACTGCTATCACCAGACCTGAGCCACCAACTTATGTTCCCGTCTTGACCTCAGACCTATCCCGTTGCCATTGACTTGTCCACCAATTTGGATGCCTGTTGATTCCGGCTGCCATCTCCAGGCCTGTCCTGCTTGCCTTGCTCACATCATGTGGGATGGAGCCCTGGCCAGTGAGGTCCCTGCTCTGCTGGCCGTGTTATAGCACTCGGCTCCCTGTCCCTTGGGGAGCATCTGGGCCGTGCTGGCTCCCAATGCCAGAGTACTGCGGCACTTATAAGAATACCAGATCCCTTCCACTGACTCAGACCCATGGTCTATCTGGATGAGCATCTGTCTCTTACAGGGACTAGTTCTTTCTTCCAAAATACATGCTGCCCTTTGAGAATAAGATCCAGGTGTAACAAAGAGGGAAAATGGGCTACCCGTCTTTATCAAAGGGTCTGAGCGAAGTGTTATAAGTCAGCCAACCTCCATTTGTTATCTGGAAAGATAATGAAACAAGCTGTTCAGCAATCAGTGAGCAAGCTACTAAATAACAATAAAGTGATGAGCAGCAGGCACTGTGCATTTTTCCAGAAGAAATCGTGTCAAACTGACGTAATTTATTTCTTTGCCGAAATAACTGACTTAGTAGGTGCTGAAAGGAATAGGTGAAACATATTTTGACTTCAGTAGGGCTTTTGATATTGTCTTGAACACCACTCTCATAAAGGCAGATTGGTCTCAGATGGTATTAACCATGGATGGTATGAGGGGAGTGTGTGATTTAAAAACAATTCCCAAATTGGTGCAGTGGATGTTTTCCCGTCAATGGGAAGGTATATCAAACTAAGAGATCCAATCTGTCTGCTAGGATTGATTACTTCGGTTAGCGACTTGAATGGTGGAGTTGACCTTTGACTTCAGACTTCTGCAAATAACACCRAGTTGGGCAGTACCGCATTGTGGAGGCAGAGATTTGAACAAAGGTTTAACATTGTTAAATCACAGACAGAGCCTCAAAACAGTGAGATGAAATTAAGATAAGAACAAAGTATTACACTTAGAAAACTTGAATTCTCAAATGAGGAAAAAGGTGTAGTCTTTGGTAAGATACCATAATGTACATCCAGTCGGGGCAAGTACTTTAAGAATACCATAACTCCGCATTGAAAAGTGTGGACTGTGTGAAGAGCCACTTTTTTGCCACGAAAACAACACAGCTAGGGAGGGACCATGCACTGATATCCCTATCTGAAATATGCACGACACCAAATGACACAAAAATTATTTGCAGCTGCCACAGCTACCTGGGTTTGCAGAACACCACCTTTGTGCCACTGGTCATGTTGCTCTGAATAACCAGGCATGGCCCTTACATGCTTTTGCTTTGCTGTACCTCCTCCTCTTGCCTGAAGTCTCTCCTCTCTGGGAGAAGATGTGTTCCCTAGTCTCCTCCCTCCAGCACACGCTAGAGGGCTGCTGGGCCTGACAGAGGGTCCTGTGGGTCTGCAGAGAGCAGAGGGTGAAAAAGGAGCTGCAGGATTCAGGAGTCCTGCGCTCTGCGGGGTAGGGAGGGGAAGCCACAAGTCTCCCAGTGTCACCACTGCTTGAAGTCCCCAGGACGGGTCACTCCATGCCCTGTTAAGATAGATTCATAAAGTCTCCTGGTCTGCAGAGCATGATACTCCAGGCTGAAAGGCAAACTCTTTGTGTTGGAGTGTCCATCTTCCAGCAGATCTCAACAGGTTTCTTTTACCCTTCATGACAAGAGGCAGAGTGACTTGAACAGCACCCTRCTTCAACACGAGCACATCACTGACAATTGTTTTATTTTTTTCTCTTGACAGAAATCACACAAAGGCCCAAAGATCAAAACGGCAGCACGAGGCACGCTGGCTCATTTTGCTGAGCTTTGCAGCTTTTCCTCCAAAGACAACAAGTGATCCCCCAGGAAATCTCTCAGCCTTGAAAACAAAACCCACAACTTGTGGAAGGCTTCTGTGGCCAGAGCCACTGCAGTTGGAGACTGCAGGCTGAGACTATGAAACTGTGGCTCCCAAAAGTTTATCCTCAGCCTGAAAAACCTCTCTGGTTGCTTTACAGTAACAGTCTATTTTCTCTGACTTAA
Organism: Amblyornis subalaris; assembly: GCA_018881555.1. Taxonomy (NCBI): domain Eukaryota; kingdom Metazoa; phylum Chordata; class Aves; order Passeriformes; family Ptilonorhynchidae; genus Amblyornis; species Amblyornis subalaris. Next base: position 4,214,859 of record JACAXG010000058.1, read on the forward strand.
AAGCGCATCCCTACACCATGGGATCTAACACATTTCCCAGGCATGTTTTCAACAGAAGACCATAGGAGGGTTAAGCCATGAGAGAGAGATCCCTTGCCTTTTCACAGCCTGACAGTATCACTTTCATCTTGCTTAAAAGGTTAAGAGCATCACAGTATTGTTTGTAGCCAGTTCCATGAATGACGCAAAGAATAGATGCACCAAGCCATTTTCAAATTAGTGAAATTACACTTGCTGCTGCCTTTCGCACCTTTAGGCTGAACTAAAAGACGAGGGCATTTATCCCAAAGTTATGAGCAGCCAAAAACAAAGGTTGGGGACGGCCCCATGCAAGACTGCAGGTGCAAGCTGCAGCTCCAGCAAGCCGGCAGAGCGCGGGTCGAGGACGCTCCTGACGCGGTTGCTCGGGAGTGTTGAAGCCCTGCAGATGCTAATCCCCACGTGTCTGACGATGCCAGCGTGTCCTCGAACTCATGGCACAGCTCCCCAAGGGGAAAAGCTCCCTGACAATCGTCTGCCAAGCCGGGCTCAGAATCTGGGGCCGGTCACAGAGAGGAGACCCTCCTCCCCTGGGCTGGCCAGCCCGCCSGCCGGCCTCCCTTCCCCTCCCGTCCCCGCCCCGCCGGCAGCCGGAGGGTCCGTCCCTGGGGAAAGTTGCTCGGCGTCCCCCGGGCGAGGGGCGGGGGTGTGCGGGGCCGCCCCCCGCCGCCTCCCGTCCGTGTCGCCGAGCTACTGATTTGAATCGCAGATAAAGCGCCTCGCCGCRGAGACCCAGTCCGGGCGCCCCGCGGGGCCGGCAGGAAGGAGCCCATGGCCGGGAGGGCGGCTCCAGCTCCCGGGGCTCTGCTCTGCACCCTGCTGTGGGCGGCAGCGGCGGCAGCAGCGGGGGGCGGCCCCGGGGACAACCCCGCTCCCGGCGCCTTCGGCCGCGTCTACCGGGGCGCCGTGAACATCAGCGCGGAGCGGGTCTACGCCTTCGCCTACCGCAGCGAGCCCGGGCAGGTAGGAGCGACCCCCGCGGCGCCGGGTTCCCCGCGGCTGGGCAAGCACCGGGTGGGGGGGTGCGTGTGTGTGTGTGCCGGGGAGCTGCCAGCGCCGCCGCTGTGCGGGAGCGGGCCGGGCTCTCCCTCTGTCCTGCCCGCATCCTGCCGCCGCCGCGGTGCTCGGGAGCCGCAGTGCACCTGCGGGCTCCCTTCCACCTTCCCCGGCGCGGCCAGGGCTCCCCGCGGCTGCGGGCTGGGAGAGTGCCGGCGTCCCAGGAGCTGAGGGGTGGACAGGTGGTTTGGTGTCCTCCTCGAAGTGGGGGTTTGGTATCCAGGGCTTCTAGCAGCAAAATGGGTTTAAAGTCTAGAAGGGAATTGTGAGGATAATAGCGCTATATATAAGAATAATAAAAGAACCCCAACACAAAACCCACAAAAACCCCAAACGACCAAAAAAAAAGTGTGTGTGTGTGTGTGGACTTAACAAGCCTTCTAAGATGCCGTTTTCCCCACTGCGCTTCTGTAGGATCAGGGTGCTCTCCCCTGGTAGCCCGGGGGTGGAGGCAGGGCTGTGCAGGTGAGGTGTCGTGAGGAGGCTGCAGGAAGCACGGCCAGGGCCATGGCTGTTGGCTGTTGGAAAGAAACCTATMATTTATGAATACCCAGTTATTGCGRGTTTCCCCCCTCCCCGCTTTTTAATGTCGTGTTTATCTCAAGTAACTAAGTGGTACCTTGGAAACTCTGCCCCCGTTGTTTGGATTGGGCGTTAATTGCTGAGTAAGATGATCTGATGTACCAAAAAGAGGGTGAACTGGGTAGATGAATCTTCCTTCCTGTCCTCAGTTGCACAGGACAATAGAAAATGGAAAACATGGCACTTTTCCCACACTACATACTATGTAATAAAATGCACTTGGTATTTATGGGGTAGCAGTTGGGTGTCTGGGCTATGATGCAACCGAGCCCAGCCTTACTTAACTGTTGGGTGTCACCAGTGATCCCAGAAGGTCAAAAGCACACTTTGGGCTTGAGCCTCCTTTTGGAAGCTGTATGTGGTGTAAGTTAGGCTTCTTCAGGTGGTACAAGTATTGGGTATTAGGATGAAGGCCTGTTGGCAGTCCGAATGTTGTCTGTGGCTTGTTAGCAGAGACAGCATGAATACCAACTTCAGTTAAAATTAATCTAGTTCCTTCAATTTAATGTGATCTTTTAAGCCATATGATTTTGCTGGACACCTTCTACAAAAAAAGCTTTCTCTCCTGGAAAACTACAGTGAAAGCACAGTCAGAGGAGGCACGTGACTGCTCAGTGGTGTTTGCAGGTACCTACATGCAGCTTCTGGGCTACTTTTAGACACTAGGCTGTTCCTGTGGCTGTGAAATACAGACTACTCAGTACAGCTCAGTACAGATTACTGCCTCACTTAAGCAGAAACTTTAATGGACTAATCTCCATGTTCGTGTATGCTGGAACATGAAATCTCTGCAGAGAGATGGTCAAGAGTATATCTAAGAAGGGAAAATTCAAGTTTGGGGTTTAATATTTTTTTCAATGCAGAACTCACCAAGCACTGCCATGAATATGCTTAGAGGGCTGTGTAACCAGGTCCTGCTATGAAAAATAATTTGAAGGACAAAAACCATTTAAATAAAGATGGACTGTCATAGGAAGTTTTCTGATGAGGGATGCCCAGAATAGGTTCTGAGGATAGAGAAGGCTCCAGAGTGACTTTATTGAGGCCTGTCAGTATATAAAAGGAGCTTATAAAAATCATCAAGAGAAGCTCTTTACAGTGTTTTGTAATGACAGGACAAGAGGCAACAGTTTTAAACTGAGTGTAGATTTGGGTTGGACATAAGGAAGAATTATTTTTATGGTGAGATACTGGAACAGGTTTCCCAGGGAAGTTGTGAATACACATCATTGGGAGCGTTCACAGTCAGGTTGGATGGGGCTTTGAGCAACCTGATCTAGTGAAGATGTCTCCCAGCCCATGGCAGGGTGTTTGGACTAGATGATCTTTAAAGATGATCTTCCAACTCTGTGATTCCTCACTGAGCTCCACAGGTGCCATTCCTGAGACGAACCAGTGGAAGCTGGCAAGAAGGTGTCTGACTTAGTTGGGGTAATTGGCTGTGGGTGTGTGCAGCCCCTTCCCCAACCATAGCCCTGAACTCATGAGAGGCAAACATGACTGGGTTTTCTCATCATATCATGGACAGAGGCAAAGGTTGAGCTGTTCTGGTGGTCCTGTATTTCCCTGTTGTTGAGAATTGCTCAAGATTTAGAAGCTTAGTAGTGAAAATCTTGGCTTTAATCTGGGACCGAGCTCTTGTGGGCAGGGTTTTCTTATGCAAGAGTTGGGAAGATATTTAGGGACATGCTGTCCTCTGGGTGTTGGGTCTTCTGAAGGAATGCAAATCCTTCAAAAACTCAGTGTATTAGTCCTTGCCTTTCACTGCAGTCTTTAGCCTTAATCTCCTAGTGAGAGGAATGTCAGCCAGTGTTTGCTAGTTGCTTGCCAGTTGTGASCTCTCTGCTCTTCCTGGTCTTTTGGTCTCTTCCTGTCTCTGTGCTGATGGCAGCTCAGCCAGAAGCCTCTGATAACTCAAAGCAGATACCACATGGGTGATTAACCTTAGTTACAGGAAAGGTAATTGAATAAAAAGAGCATTTTCCATATGGAAGGACTGCAGTGGATGAGTTTAATTGCTTTCCCGTCTGAAGCAAAGTCAGGTCTGGAGTGGTCTGGCTCTGAAAATAGGAATTTGTTTTCATGATGCTGTGAATTCTGCTGTTTTTCCCTCAGCTGCTCTATCTCATGAGACCAGGCATACAAAGCAAGGGAAAACTTGGGGCCAAGGACGAGGTGTCAGGGCTGGTTTGTGACCCATCAGCCCTCTGTAAATGTTCTGGTTATTTGTGCTATGGCTGCACAGGCACATCTGAAAATGCCGCTGAATAGAGCAGTGCTTGAATGTTGGCTGAGAGAAAGTAGAGAATAAGACCTTTACTCCTGTTTGGTGCTTTAGAGACTTGCTGCTTTCTAAAAAATATTGTGCTTGCCTGATCCCAGAGGATGTTCTTCCTCCACATCATGTTCCTTACTCCTTGGGATACAGGGATGCATGCATGATGCGAGGGAAAAAGCAAGTCCTATGGGAGTACTCACAAGCAGATGTATACAAGGTGCAGAAAGCACAACTCAAGGTTCTGGAGCAGAGCTGCTTTGAGACATGATACTTCCCTTCTGTGCAATTAGTGGGTAAAATGAAAATAAGGATACTTACATGCTGACCAAATCACCTAGCTGAAACTTTTATGTGTATAGACATTGCCAGGTCTCTTCTCTGTCTGTGGAGGGGGAAAAACCCTCCTATGTGCTGTGCAGAAACACTTCACYTTGTTGTCTTGTGGCATGAATATGTACTAGGATCTAGTCCTTAATTGCTGAGGTGGAACTGTGGAAGTAAAGCTGTGCTGAGGAGAAGCACAGCCACCTCTGCTGCAAGGGTCTTCTAGAGTTGGCCTATAAACAGAGGGACATGAAAAACTCTTTCCTTGTGGTGGAAACTTTAATTTGTGGTGGGGCAGTGATGGGGGAGAGAAAATGAACACACTCATTCCACATATTCAACATGTTCGTACTTGGGAGGGAGAAAGGAAGGAGACCTGGTTTGCTGGAGATGCCTGTGCAACATGTTCCTGCTCAGAAGACTGAACAAGAGTTTTAAAATGTTTCTGCTGGATTTACCATTGACTGGAGGAGGCTTTATGTGACCAGCGAGAGAACCTGCTTAGTTACATGGTTGCAATAATACAAGGGCTTTGAAAAAGAAAAGTGTGTGTGCGARTACTGAAGGAATTCAGAGTGAATGAGACTTTCCACCACTGTAAGCTCTGGCAGTTGCTAATGGGTAATTTGCTGAAACCACAAATTACACTAATATTGTGCGTGTGAGTATGTCTGGTACCAGGTTGTATATAGTCCAGGAGAATATCATGAGAAAGGAGACAACAGAAGTTCTTGTCCCTAACTGGAGCTCAGGTTAGCTGAATGTATGATTTGGGAAATACTTAGACTATATTTAGAAAACCAAGCATCTCCGAAGAGAACAAGTTTCCAGCTTTTCATTTGTAGGCAAAGCTGCTGCAATCCAGACACAGCTCTTGGACATTCATGCAGTATATGTTGGTTGTGATGAGCTCCGAAGCTGAGCAGTGGGCTGCACCTATTTTAGGAGATAGAGTGGGTGCTATTTTCTTCCTCCTCCTCCCATGCCAGGACTAGGAACAGAGCCCCAGTCACAGTTCCCATATGGCCCATCTTACCATAAATTGTGATTGGCAGTGGATTAAGCTGTGGCTTTTCTACTGAGCAGTTGTGCAGTGTGAGGACGTGTAGCTCTGGAGTGACTGTTTTGTATGTGAGATCTGTCTGAGGGGTGATGAGTAAAAGATTACCCTCAGTTGTTGAGAGGCTGTGTGCTACCAGGGAGGGTTGCTGTCATCATTATCCTTCCTTTTTTCATAATTGCAGATAGGAAAAAGTTGACTGTCCTAAAGGAAGAGCAGTATCAACACTAGCAAGAATATGAGAAGTCTTCCAATTAGATTCCTTAAACTCTGTGCCAAGTGCCTGTTCCAGCCCAAGAGCATGATGCATTTGTGTTCCTGCGACCTCTAGTGAATGGGTCTCTTGTTTCCTAGGTGTGGATGGTAGTTGCACTTGCTTTCCTCTCGGCAAGGTGCCAGAACRGGAATTCACCCGTATGTTCCTCTGGAATTGTGTGATGAGTCACTTGCTCAGACCAAAGCCATCTGTCCTAGCTGCAGGAAACTCCTTGATCTGCTACACAGGGCAACCTGGTTTAATAAGTGGCAGTGATCAAATCTGTGTTTGCTGTTCTCTGCTGTTTGACATGCGAGTGTAGGTCCCACTCCAGCAGCACCCATGTCTATTATAACAACGCCAGGAGCAATGTTTTCACCTCTTGCTTCTGAGCTGGCTTTGGGTTTCGCATATAGGACCCTTCAGRCTGGAACTAAGCTACCTCAAAGTATTCTCATGGTCTCCTACTCACATTCTCCACTGTGTTAGCCTTGGCTCTAGCCCAACTTTCAGTCCACAGCTACACCATGCATGCAATAAAACTTGAATCTGCTGTTTGGAAAAGGCTGAGCCTGAGCTATAGTGAGGGCAACAGGTTAGGTTCTGTCTTCCCTTAATGCTGAGTGGAAGCCCCCCAGTTTGGCCACAAAGAGATGCAGGTAAAAATCAAAGAAATTGGGAAGACTAGGAATGTTTGACTGGGACAATCTCCTGATGTCAGTAGAGCTGCTGTTATTGCAGGATCTCCAGGGCCTGAACACTGTTGCTGTTTGGTTGCTGGCTCTCATCTGTTCACCACAGGACACTGGAAGAGCCTCAGCACACCATTTTTGGAAACTAATAGTAAATGCCTTATGAGACAGGAATGTAGGCACAATGTCAAATCCAAAAAAATCAAAGCAAATTATAGTATATGATGTCTGAAGCCAGGCAAGGTTCAACAGAATCCCTTTGGARTAACTTGTGTATATAATTTATATTTCTTAAAGAAAACAGCCAACCCTAGGAGGTGATAGCGTAGGCAGTGTAGAGCACACAGCATTTGGAATGTGCTTGCTGGTTCTCAGTGGGTTCTCTTGACCAGTCCTCACCCTGCCCAGTCACACAAAAAGCTTTTGCTTACAGGGGAAAGCAAAASTAAACTATGAGAGAAGTGGTATGGGGATCTCCTGAAAGCACAAGCTTGACTATTGTTTTTTGCATCAGAAAATATGGTCTTGAAAACTGTCTCTGACAAAAGTGGGATATCCTAAGTGAAAGAATGGTGTGGGAGGTGGCTTTGTTTTGAGCTGGGGATAGGAACAACTGAGATCCTTTCAAATTTAAGTTATTCTTTATCTTTCTGGGATTTTTCACTTTGTGGGTTTCCCTATCTAGGGGGGCAAAAAGAGGATACGTTGTGACAGAGGCTATCAGTTTTCAAGCTTGAGAGAAAAAACCTGAAAGCTGCTCTGGTTTCTTGCAGGGTAGCCTGCAGACCTTCAGATGGTGACTGCAGTGCTGGCAAGAATTTTATTTTTGTTTCTAATGTGTAAACTAATGCTGTCAAGCTCGATAATTTGTCCTTGAATTAAAGCATCTCTTTTGAATTTCAATGTTGTTCTAAATCTTAAAATCACTCTCTTCTTGTTGGGCTGTCATGTTTAAAATGAAAGCTGATCAGGTTTTGTTGTTCCCCCTGCTGTCCCCTCCCCATTCCCAAGATGTTTAGATTAAAGAAGAAAACAAATTCTGAATAAGAGTAGCTTCATCAAAATGCCTCTTCTCAGTTCGAACTCTTTCCAAGAACAGTGCAGCAATTTATTATACATTTGCATTGTAAGTAGAGGCTGAAATGTCCTTAAATAACTTGTGCAGAAGTTGTTGGTAGGGAGGTATGCTTTTCCTGTATGGACCTCATCTGCTATTTCAGGGGATATTCAAGGAATCGAAGTGCAGACTGTAAAAGGTATATTGCAAGGGTGYGCCATCTGCTCAGCTTGAAAATATAGTTTAGTACATTTGCATAAGCAAACATAATTTCCTTCTGTGTATACTTGGAGAACCACAGAGGATTTCACMAGCAGCCTTCCTTGCGTTTTTACTCTGATGTTTTTCTTTGAGCATGGAAATAGCTACTTCAGTGTAGTTTAAAATAAATGAAAAATGGTTTTAAAAAAAAAGACATCACGAATTACAACATGTGATTCGATCCACATCCAAAGTGTTACTGAGATTAAGAACTTGGGAGCCAAGAAAGAACCAGGTATCTGTGTTCTGACAGCAATCCCTGGAGTTACTGCCATGCGGTTGGAGTTACAGCAAATTTGGAAATGTTATAAACCTTTTTGTTTCAAGGGTTGGCCTGGCCCAGAGTTCCAGCTGCTGTGGTTTAGGAAGATGCAATTATTGCAGAGTAGTTTGTTCCTTAACTGGCTGTTCAAAAAAGGATTTGTTTATTTTTAACGTCTCCCTGAAGTCTGAGGGCGTTCTGAAACAGGTACCTACTTCATCCAGCATGGCAACTCCCAGTTTCTCTTTCTGGCTGTCCTGGAGACTCCCTAGTGACATTGGTTAGAGAACAAAATTTCAAAAATGGAGAAAGATAAATATTATCATGCTTTATATTTGTCTTGCTTCCATTCATGCTTCACAGATACTGTTGCAAACAAGTGAACTCATGGGAAAGTCCATGGCAGACTGTAAGTCCACACAGCATRTTTGCACAAAGTGAAACATTTAAATGAAAAATACTAATCCTGGAGCAATTACGTTAATGTGTCTGAGGCTGTGCTTGACATACCCAGAGTCTGTCTCTTCATTTATGCTGCTTTGGGTATTTAATACTCCTGACAGAAATGCTGGAAGAAAACTGTGAGCCAAGGTTACTTGACAGATTGCTTTTGGCAATTAAGACTTATTGACATTGGAGTACATACTTAGACAGAGAAAGGCTGAAAGGGAATGATCCTCTGAGCTCCACTTGTTTTGTTGTCAGACAGGAGTGGTGCTCGTGTCTCATAAGAGGGCAGAGAAGAGGTTCTCTAAAACCTGTCATTGTCTCGTAACTTTTTTCCTTCAGGGTCTCAGCCTCCCCCTGTTGCCTTGCCAGTGGGAAGAGCAGCAGAGTTTGGCACTGATGAATATATGCTTCATTCACTGCCTCAATTGCTCTAGTCCATCTGGCTCAATCCTACTTCACTTAATTTCAGGGTTCATATAAAAACGAAGCACCCCTTTCTTGTGCAACAGCAGGCAGCAGCAGATCAGTGGCTTTTGTACATGTATCGTGTGCTGAGACCTTTCATTGCAAGCAGCAGCCTGTGTGTGTTTGCCTGCCGGATGTGTTCCCTGCCCACGGGCTTGGCCTGGTGCCTTGTCAGGCCCACGACCAAGTGCTGTCGCAACGTGGACTGATAATCCCAACAGGCTCGCACAGAGCAAGGAGCGGCGTGGGTGYGGCGGCGAGCGTGGTGGTGGAGCCCTGGTGTGACTCAAAGGCTTTGCTTAGCAAGGACTTTTGGAAAGGAATCCACAGTAAAGCTCTTGAAAACCTTTGCTTGCAGCACAAACTGTTGTTGCAACCTTCTGCCTTGCCCTTAAATTCACATCCCCAGTGTCTTAAGATGATGTGTAATCTCTGTGGGAAATGCAGATTTAATAATCAGTCCAAGGATTCTTTCATGTCAACAAGAGCCTTGTTTATTTTGCTTAAAGTTTGCAGCCATGTTGGTTCTATTCAGCTGCGTGAATTTGGGACCAGCTCCTTCTGCCTGTTTCCATCTAGAGAATGGAATTCAGTTGTACTTTTTTTCCTTTCTTTTTTTCCCTCCCCCTATCTCCATGGTGGTGGTGGAAYTGAAGTACAAATATTTGCCTTTCTTTGTCTAACACGTTTTCATACAGTGCTGAGAGCTCCCTCTTTATTCAGCTGTCTGACTGCTCTGCCCACCTTGAAATACAGAAGAAACTTCAAGGTCAGTCATCTGAGRAACAAAACTATCATGAGCATGGCTGGTGAATAGCCCCTGCACAAGGTAGGAGCTTGGCACTGGGAAGGAATGCGAAGAGCAGAAGTCTCTGAAGCAGTCTTGACCCTGCCTCAGCCCCGCAGCACAAAAGGCAGCAGTATGGTTTTTGCTGACAAATATTTGTGCAGGGCCTGGCTTGTCAAAGGGAAAATTTGGTACCTAAAGTTGTTTCCCTAAGACGAGGGTTTCAGCTTGGAGGGTGCGGATGAAATCTAGCACCATATTATATTACCAATATAGACAGCCTCCTGCTGAGAGTGTACAAGGAAGGGGAAGGTGCAGTTAGTTTTCTGTGGTGCTGGGAACAATCTGCTCCAAAGTGAAGTCCCTCAGCAGTGGTGTCAATGCAGGAGTGACAGCAGCCTGGTTGACCATCTTACCGCCAGGCAAAACTTCTTCCTCATCTCACCAATGCTAAGTGAGTGGGTGTGGATGCAGAGGAGGCTCATAGTTTTGTGATGGTTATAGTTTTAAATAAAAAACCGTGCTTTTTAGCTTGAGTTCCTCTTGTCTCTACATACAACACGGGACTTTATTTCTGTGTTGGAAGGGAGAGGTTTGTGTGATGGGAGCACTAGTTCTGTAGCAGGGAGGGGTTCTTGCGTTAGAACCGCTTGTTTTTAAAATGAAATAACCTTTGGAAAAGTGTGGAGGGGGAAGCATGCTTGAAGTAAATAAATCACCTGGTTTTTTCTTCACCTCCTGCTTTTTTTGCACTCTTCTAAAAATATTTTGCTGGACGCAAATGCAAAATGCTGACTTTCAAAGGGAARGATGGGGCTACTAGCACTGGCTCAGTAGTGAATTCATCTGTTGCATGAAAATGTATATGTTGTCTATAACAAGGCAAGAGAATCTAGTAGCAAAACATGGATTAAAARTTTAAGGTAGGTCGTTTAGAAGAAGGCCTGAAAAAGCTCAAACATCTGTTCATAGATGTTACATTTTTACCCCTGTCCCCTGTGATGCTCCTGCTAGACAGTTCATCCTGCCAGGGAAAATGTCTTTCTCCAAGACACTAATTAGGCTTCATTCTAATCTGTAGCACTAAATCAGAGAGCGAGTGCCAACAGATGAGAGAAGCCCTGTCTGCAGTTAAATGGTAATCCCTTCTCCACTTTCCCAAGCTTCCTCAAAACTGCACCTACATTCTGCTGAACTTTGTTGCTCTTATATCCCCGAGCTCATTTCCAAGTTTCCAACCATTAGTTGGGAACTTCTTGTGCAGTTTGGCCAAGAGACAAATCTCACCTGTTTTATTGCTGCGTTTGGGAGGAATAGCTCTTTTGTCAGGAAGAGGCCCATCAACCAAAGCTGTTGGAAGTTTCTACTGTATCCCTGAGATCCTGTGAAGGGGAGAGCAGAGCTGCCTCTTGGGACTGAGATCTGGCCCCTCCACTGGAAGTGCAGGATCTGCCCGCAAGAGGCCCTGTGTTGCTGTGGTGATGGGAGCAGGGTAAATAACTAGATGGACTGGAMCCTCAACCACCATCTGTCCAGCTTCTTAATCACCCTGTTTATTTCCTGGACTTTATAATAAAGGTGTTGATGGGGCTAGGGAGTGTGATTCTCCTGATTGATCTGGGTATGTGCAAATGTAGGAGGAGCAGAGGTATTCACTCCAATTGAATTGTTGATATATTGAGGTGACATTTAAAGTACACTGGGATCTTCTTAATGAGCTAGTCTGTAAATGTTGCTTCTGACTTTCTGAAGTTCCTCTCTGTTTGAGGCACCCTATTTGAATGTGGCCTGGGAAGCAGCTTTGCCTGCGTAGAGTGCAGAGAGAAAGGTGAGAGGGAGGAAAGAATTGTAATGGGATCCCATCTGTGAGTCCATACTTAGGCCATAAGTGGTCCTGCCTTGATGCAGCTGGATGCTGCTCCAGATATTATCAGACCAAAAAGAGCTCAAGGCACCAGAATATGGGCTTTCATGGGAACAGGGCAAAGGAGCTATAACCAGCTGTTACAGGGAGCAAGTACAGTGTGTTGAGCACAGTAAGGATGTAGAAACGTCATGGATGGTAGTAATATAGCATATACCAGTGTTCATGTGGTAAGTGCTTAGATTTAATAGAATATTGAGTCTYGAGAATCTTGCCTCCCTCCTCTTGGTGTTCCTATTTCTTACTAGTATTATAAGATAATGGAATTGGCAGCAAAGCTGCATAAATGTTGTAGATGGTGTATAATCAGCTTCGTTTTGTGGAGAGAGGAAGACCAAATGAGGAGTCTGACTGGTGGGTCACAGAAGAGGGAAGGGACCTTCTCTCTCCTTTCAGGTTTTTTCTCTATCAAAGCATTAATCACCAATGCTCTTGTTTCCCTTCCCTTGCCCTTCTCTGGGATAGATGGGAAACTTTTTTTCTTAGTGAGGATGGTCAATCACCATAACAGGTCTCCCTGAGAGGTTGTGGAGTTTCCATCCGTGGTCAGCTGGCTCTAGGTGATCCTGCTTGTGTCTGTTTCTGGTCTCCCTGGTATACGAAACGTATGGAGTTACTGCAGTGAGTCCAGTGCAGAGCCACAAAGCTGATAGAGGCACTGGAGTTACCTCTCCTCTAAGGAGAGCCTGAGAGGGCTGAGAATGAATTGTACTCATTTAATGTGCATACACTCATGTACAATTAAGAAACCTGACTATCTGAAAYATGTGCACTACCCATGTTGTGGGTTATGTTCTGTATTTGTGAAGTCAATGGAGAAGAGAATTTCCCAAAGTCTAGCTTGTCTTTATGAGTAGTTGAGGATGCATAACTCAGTAGTGCTGGTTGCTGTGAGTCTGATGTGAGCTCCCCATGGCATTGAGCTGATGTGCTGAGCCCTGGAGGGTTCCCAGAGCCATGTCCAACCAGAGCCAGTGAGAGTCACTTCACCTGTGGAGGTGGGCTTGCTTGGACTGTTTCATGGGCAAAAAGCTGCTGGACAGGTAGCTGAAACATATCCTTTCTGCAATGATAGTTGCTTTCCCCATKGGTAGAGAATTGCTCCATGTCCTTGCAGGAGACTGGCTTGACCATCGTGTCTTCATGCTCCTTAGATTTTTTTTCTTGTTCAGTTCCAGTCTCTTCATTTGTGTCCCCATTCCTTGTCACAGCAAACACCGACAAACAAACAGCAGCTTGTTCATCCCAGCCCCCATGTTTCCAAGTTATACCAATGTGTGCTGGCTCAGCTCCCTCAGGGCAGCTACAGGGACTAAGGAAGCCACTGAGTTACTTTCCAGTGCTGCCTGATGGTGGTGGCCTACTGTGGTGACACCCTTCAGGTGTTCCTTGGGTGTTTGGCCTTGTGGTGGTGTTTTACTTAACTTAATTTTAGCACCCTGTGGTGAAATTTACTTGGAAACAAAATTGCATATGTAGTTTTTGTGACCAGAAGGAAATACTGGAAAGCATGCCAAAAGAGCTTTACAAAGGTTTAGAAGCCAGAAGGCAATGGAAAAATATTCTAACCTCTGCCACTTTATTCAAGGAGGTTTAAATTAAATTATGTATGATTTTATTTTTTAAATTGAAGACCTTTTGTTTTTAGGAATTGGTAGCTGTTGCCTCTGTATTATGGTGATGTCAGGAAAACTGATAATGGTTATGGCTTTCAAGAAGGTGTTTTGTTCTGGTAGACTAAACTCCCACATGAGCCTAGAATCACTAAACAAGAATAAATAGGAAATTTTCTTTTAGACTTGTGCTTACAGATGTAAGTCCTTTCTCTGAAACTGGTGTCCTCTGTGTAAGAATAAGCTGCTCTCTCAGGTACCTGTGATTCTGCTACCTTGCTAATTCTGTATCTTTTCTTCAGAAGGTGGCACCCCCTTCTACATTTACTCTTCTTGGAGGGTATAAAGTAAAAATATCTGTGAAAAGTCTTTTACTGATCTAGTGAGAGTCCATTCTAATCTTTCAAGATGTGGGGGGTTTAAAATGTGTATGTCTTATCTACTTAATATGCTTTCATTAGTTCAAGGCCTCTAATCGAGGTGTACTGTTTCTTATGAGTTATACATTCTCATATTTTGTTTTCTTGATCAATGTCTAYGGTTCTGGAGAGGGAGCTGAAGGGATGCTGCTTTTAAATGGAAACAGTGACATTTCCATGTGGTGAAGACAAACTGCTTGCTTCTCAAATAGTGAACTGAGGGTGTTCTATGCCACAGCTGTCCTACCTCTACATCCATGTGGTGGCCACATAATGAAGGAGAAATTTCAGTTGCTGGTGCAGTGAGCTGCATTAAAACCCTTTCTCACAAGCAGCATTCCTTGTCCATTTGAAGGCAGTCAGCAGTGTATTCCAGTTTGGTTAGGTGGGATTATGGCCATCTTGGTATTGTTTACATGACAGTCGCTAACCTGCTTTTTCATCCTTGGCTATTGATGTCATGTTTGTGACTTTCCCAGTAATGTTGATCGAGTTGGGTACTCGATAAGAGTCTCAGCAAGAAAATTCTCAGTTGTAGCTTTGAGTCTATGTTTTGTGTGTGTGTGTCTGCTTGATTTTAYAAGACAAGTTATTCAGGTTGCTCCCAGCAGAAGCTGTTGAAATCTCTTCCTCTTATGTCTTCTGCATTTTTCCACTGTATCCTGTCTGACAGTCACCTCTGACCTGGGCACAGGGCTGTGATTCTGGATTACAGCATCAGCAGAGAGACACTTCTGTAAATGACATCTGGATCTGAATAATCGGTCTAGTGACAAACACTATTGATCCCCTTGTGGATATTGTCAGCACCTAGGTCAGACTGCAGAAGGGGGAGAGGCTTCTCCCACTTAGATTTGGAGCTCTCTTGTTCTTTACCTTCATCTTACACTTCCCTGTACTCTCCTTTCTCTTCCCACAGGTGGACGCAGTGCGGGTGTACGTGAACAGCAGCTCYGAGAACCTCCGATACCCTGTGCTGTTCGTAGTTCGCCAGCAGAAGGGAGTGCTGTCATGGCAGGTCCCACTAATTTTTCGAGGCCTGTAAGTACTGAGTCTCTTCTTTGTAATGTGCTCATCTACCAGCTGTATTCATCACCAGCCTTCCTACAGTGCTACATCTTGTAACGTGTGTAGACTGCAGGGCTTGGTTGCACAGCGTTCTTGCTCACTGTCAGCTGAACGTAGTAAGGCCAGGATTTGGTAGGTTACCTTTTACTTGGCAGCCTGCTCTTGGCTCATAGCTTCTCAAATATGTACACGGAGTACCAGGAGGCTTGTCTGCTGGGGATCTGCCTGTGTCACCAGTCAGTGAATCTACCACATGTCATTGTTGTCATTCCACAGTTGCTTACCATGTGGGCAGGTAGTTCCTGGGCTCTGGTTTGCACCAGGGTTTGAACAGGCTCTTGAAAGGGCACCCTAATTGCTGTGTTACAGTGCATTTGGGGAAAAAGAGCTTTCCTCTGTTTCTCATCCCAGGAACATCTAAGTTAAGTTTATTCTAGGGGGTGGTTGTTTTTGGGGCCACTTCTTTGCAAAAGCGATGCTGCTTTCTATCTTCATCAACCTCAGAGCTCATTGGGCTGCAAATACAGAGAATTTGGAGGCACCTTAGACCATTTAAGATGTGAAGCTTCRTCCTGTGACTGAATCCTGGTGCTGGCAGCAGATATCCTGCAGTGTTTTGCCTGATGCAGGGCATGGTTACAGCAGCAGCTGTCATTGCTCTCTTTGCCTCCAGTAAATGGCAGATGTTGGAGATCCACAGATGTCATAGGCATCCCTGAGCGAGGGGAAATGTTGGGGATGACCAGTCCCTTGTGCAGACTGCAAGAGGCAAGAGAGATGGAGTTTAAATGCTGAATAAAAGACTGAATGCTCTTGGCCTTTCAGAGTAGAAGTTCAGTTATGCAAGTGGGGAAGAATTACACCATTCTTAGTACTGCTGAACAACTTTTTAACTGTTCTCTCTCTCTCTCTCTCTCTTACTCCCCCCCCCCAACTTTCCGTTCCCTGCTTCCCTTGGCTGTTGTAGCTATCAGAGGACCTACAATTACCAAGAAGTGAGTCGGACCCTCTGTCCCTCTGAGCCGACACCTGAAACAAGACCCTCTGACCAGGTCATATTTGTGGATGTCGCTTCCATGGCACCATTTAATATTGCCTATGAGCTGCTGGTCACCAGGCTGGAGAACTTCCAACTTGAGTAAGCTGGGATGTGAGAATACAGATGCAATTTCTTCATGTGTCACTTATACAGGGATATATCTGCCTGCTCTTCCCTTATTTTTCCTTCCCAGAAAAAAAGAAAGATTATTTTTTCTTTTGTTTAATCTGAGGGTACTTTGTGTGTATTCCTACTCTGAAAGTTTTAGACTTCAACATACTRGCATTTGTTTTCTAGGACCAACAAAGCCTTTAACTTCACTGCCAGCCCTTCCCAGCCGCAGGTAAGGAGGAGTCCTCTGTAGATTGCTTGTTTGTCTTATCACATCCAAGTGATTGATGTGGTCTTTTGTTAGAGATGGCAAATCTTATATGACTAGGTAGTTTCCCTCTTAGGATACAGGGAAACTTCCTTACTGTTGAATTTTCTGTGAGTATAGTGAAGAGGTCGCAGTGCTTCAGTCACCCTAGGGACATGTTTGGGTGCTCCCAAAACCCATGAGCAGAGGAAATGAATGGTACTGGCACTTCAGGAACTGCGGGAAATGTATAGAAGTCCAGAGGCCATTGGACAGCTGCACTTCATGGGAAGTGAGGTGGTGCACACCAGTGTCTTGTCCCTATCAGTGCTGGCTCACCTGCCTGAGCACGACTTGTCAAGATGCAGTCTTTACTGGAAAAAAATAAATACGGAAATAAAGAAGCTGTAAAGGTGCAGCAGAACTCAGACTGCTATTCCTTGCTCAGGGCAGCAAGTAAGGTTACAAGGTGGTAAATGAAATGCCTGATAAGTCTGTTAGTTCAGAAGGAAGCATGTATGTGCAGCACTTCCAGCTGAACAGCTTTGCTTAGAGCTCTGCAGATACAAATCCTCTCGTGAATGCAAATGCTGCTGGCAGTGACTATAGAGATACAGGAACTTGTAGATAGCTGGGAAGCAATGTAATTTACGCAGGATGTCTGGTACTCTGTTTTTGTTGTGACTTTCACTGTTAGTAACACCACTTAATTTTAGATTTCCTATTACCAGGCATCCCAGCTAATCTTTTTTGCTGTTGAATGTCTTAATCTGGTTTGCACATACATGCAGTATTTTATACTACAGAGGCATAGGAAATGGTGGTGACTCTTTATAAACACTCATTACTTATGATTTTGTAATTTGAATGCAGAGTGTTTAGGGTRTGGAATTAACCTTTGTGACTGTGGTCTGATTTTTTGGTCACAATTAATAATATAAGATYTATGACTTTTAATTAAAAAACAGATGGACGGAGTAGAAGAGTGCTTCTTAATTGGTATAATGCTGAGGTTTCTGTAAATCAAAGTATTAAGGAGTCTACAGGGGGAAGGAAAAAAAAGATGATTCAAAATCTAGATGGGTGTTGGAAAAAGACATAACAATTGAAGGAGATGTTGTCTGGAACCTGAAGGTGCCTGAGGGCAGAAGCAGAAGTTGGATATGCTTGTATAGGTCAGAAGTGTTGGCTGGATGTGTTTATAACACTTGCAGTCTGTGCAGCAGAGAACTTCAGGTCTCAATGCCCCTTGTGTTAACTCTGTACTCTGGTGCAAGTGTGGCTTAAAGAACATGACAGAAACTAAAGGGTGGTCCTCATGCACCTAAAACTTTCCAAGGGGAAAAAGTGCCCCTGGGAAACCAAGAAGCTCAGTCTGCCAATGTTCTTGCTTGGTGCAGATGAAACATGCTCTGCTAAGGAAACCAGCTTGGTGAGTTTGGAGTTTGCAGAGACTTGCACTCCTTCAGCAAAGAAGGGACCCTGCTTGAAGAGGGTCATGGGAATAAATGCTTTAGTAGAAATGGGCAAACTTGGAAAAGGCTTGGGTGATTTTCTGCTTATCCCTGCCCTTCCACTTGGGGGCCCTAATTACTGGGAATGGCATGGGGGAAGGGAAATAGGAAACAGCTGGCTGTTGSTCAGCACTAAGATTTATGTGACATGAAGGGAGCTCTGCGGTTGGGAAAGTCTCTGGTGATGGTTTTGGAGCAGGAGTTGTGGTAGCTTCCAGTGTAGCAGCAATGGCTGCCTGGTGACCATATGGAAGGGAGGAAGGTAGCCGATGGTAGTCCTCAGCCTTGTGTCCCTCTGAGGTGGAGAGAGGTGCCCATCAGCCCCTCGTGGTATCTGTGGCTTGAAGCCTGAGTTCTCGGGGTCTGGCCTCCAAGTGGGATGATGAGAGCCCTTGCAATAGGCATGCCTGCTGGGGTAGACACAGGAACCCTACTTCTTCAGCAGCTGACTGGGATTGTACATCAGACTTTTTACTGGAAAAATATACAAATAATGATATCGCCTGAGACATCTTTTGCCCAAATCTGAAAAGGCCCTAGCTTTTTCTGACCCCACAAACTGTCCTGTGGGCCTACTCAAAGCATGGAAGCACAAGAGATGCCATTCCTTGCCCCCCAGGCAAAGTGGGAATATTGACAGATATTAGTGTCCCCCAAAWTTTTTCAGAGCTATAGGTGAATTATTTTCAAAGTTGAAGTGCGAAAAGAAACCCCTATTATGCTTTTCCCTCAAAACCAACCCCCTCCCCCAAATCCTACAACAGATATCAGTCATTTATTCATTAAACTTTTGACAGAGTTTCAACCATTTGACCTAATACTTCTCACAGTGTGTCTTTGAGGCAACCCATTGAAGATAAACTCCATGATGTGTTCCATATATAAAAGTACAGCCAGCAGTATGGAAACATCTGGAAATTGCTCATCTCAACATAAAGTGGAATGGGATGTAAAACAAATTCACTTTAGCTTCATTGGGTGGAAAAAAAGCTTAAGGGAGCAGAAGCTATGCTGTATCTGATATGTTGAAGATGTTTGTGTCTAATAGCATGCTGTGCAAGGGGGACAGTTACCTGTATATATTTAATCTGCTCTTCTGTAGTGTAAGGTCCTAATATCTGATTTTTTGTGAAAGCCATCCACATCCAACCCCAAAGGCCATGTGGGGCTGTGCAGGTAGCTTAGGAACATGCTGAAGCTACTGCCAGGGGTGATTTCTGGATCATAACTCTTGTACTCTACTTTCTCCTCAGTATTTTCTGTACAAATTTCCTCAGGATGTTGATTCAGTCATTATTAACGTGGTGTCTGATGCAGCCTACCCATGCTCAGTTGTCTCCGTCCAGGATATTGTGGTAAGTTTGAACAGAGAAGGGTAAGGAGCTGCCTGCTGGAGCTCTGTGTCCAGCTGTGAGGAGTCTGTGCCCTACAGAGGGAAAAGCCCAAGGTGGGGCTTTACCCTGGTGTTGGTGGTGGTAAAGGGAGCCCCTGAAAGAGGAATGAAAATTCTGTGGGAAGGAGGCAAAGACAGATGCTGAGTTCAAGCAGCTCATACAGAGATTTTTGTTGCAAATAGGTGAACAAGCTGTTCCTTTCTAGCCTGTCCATAGGGAACACATTCCACATAGGGAATTTATGTCCCCCTTGTGAGGTTCTCTGCTGCCCTGTGACGTGGGTTTGTCTCTCCATGGAGTGGYGTTGGATGGGATGCTGGTGGCTGAGGGAGGAAACAGTGCTGTTCCCTTGACTTTCCCCGGCTCAAGGCAGCTTGGGGAATTTCTGATTTTCAGACATGGTGTCTTTCCTCCTTTCCAATTTGTTTTCCTTTCTGTGTATTTCATCCCCTTTCCCTGCCATGGAGGTTGGCTGTTACTTTTAGCTGGGAAATAGCTCCATATTTATTCTCCTTTCCCACATCCCTGATTAATGCATCTGTGTTGTGGGAGCAGACAGAGATGCAAGATGTTTTGTTCCCTTTGACATCCCAACTGGGGCCTTTTCTTGCTGTTCTGCACTGTGTTTTCCAGCTGGCTTCCTTTGAAATTAGTTTGGATGTTGTCCCTGGTTTAACCCTTAGTTGTGTCTGTTTTAGTGCCCAGTGTATGACCTGGACCATAACGTGGAGTTCAACGGTGTATACCAGTCTATGACAAAGCAGGCAGCCATAACGGTGCAGGTGAGATGCTGATTTTAGTTTTCTGGTGCCTGTGTAGCAACTAAAACCTGATTTCTGTCCTATTGGAGGGAGTGTCTTTGTGTCTCATGGATTCTGTCCTCGTCCATGCTTCTGTGCAGAGAAAAGACTTCCCAGGTGAGCAGTTCTTCGTTGTGTTCGTCATCAAGCCGGAGGACTATGCCTGTGGGGGTTCTGTGCCTTCTTCAATTCATGGTAAGTTGTTCTGGGAGGTGGATTTGGTTGCTGCATCTGGGTGTCCTTTGGGACCTTCCTGTGGGATGCTGCAGGGTGGTTATGTAGGTCTGTCTTATCCAGGTAGCTGTGAGGAAGAGTGAAGTATAAATTTGATATTCTTGGGTAGGTTAAAAGTCTTGATAAATGCAGGAGGTGGCTGGCTAGTACAGCGCCTGGCACGCTGGGGTTATGTGCTTTTCAGAGGCACCACCGATGTCTTGGAAGACACTGGAGACATCCAGGCAATGCTGCTTACAGCTTTTTGTTTGGTCCTTACCTCTGCTCCCTGCTGCTATATTATCCTCCTGGCTCCATGGAGGCTCAGTTCCTGCAGAGAGCATCTTCTCCCACTGCTATCTTGGGTTCTCTGACAGCCCTGGACTTGGGGGAACAGGAAATATTGGTAATGTGGGGAGAATCATTCACAAAAGCCTTGTTCTGGTGTCTTTTCCAAGCAGGAAACACTGTGTCCACTTTCTGGGCAGTGGTAAAAGCAGTCTCCACCAGTCACGTGGTGGCTGTAACTGGACTGGGGACATTCCTATCCTCAAAGCCTCAAGGTTTCCTCCCTGTAGGAGAAGCAAGACTGCAACCAACAGATACACTGGGCTCCCTCAACAGCTTTGTACTACTCCCCTGCCACTTTTCTGCCCCAGTTTTCTCACAAAAGACAGAACTGTGCCCTTCAGCGTGTCATTCTCTTATCCTAATGCTCTCAGCACAGCTGTACTGGCCAGGTATACTCAGCCCTGCAGAAACACAGGAAGTTTCTAGGGTGGCATCCTGCACAGAAGTGTTTTACCCAGAGATTTGGCCAAAGGCATCAGTGGACTCCCACTATCTGTAGTGAGAGAATCTGTCCTTTGGGGATTAGATTAACAGGAGATGAGATGCCTTTGGGATTCAGACATCCAGACTTAAGCAATATATGGAAGGCTCAAGCAGGGATTTCTAGTCTGAAAAACAGGTTGTGAATAGGGAGGAGGGGGACATTTGGGGAAGGCTCTATATTGACAAACCAGAGAACAGTTTAAAGGAAAACAACACACATTTTAGTGAAAAGCCAGACCCTGTTGTTTTCGCAAGTTCAGAGAAAAAAGATCAGGGCCAGAAATCATTAATGTTTGATTGTTTTTATATTTACTGTACACATTGCATCTCGCAGGGAATGTCAACCGTACCTGGAACCTGCAGCGGACAAAGAACCTTCAAGTGACGATTGTGCCCTCTATTAAAAGTCAGTGTCTTTGGGCAGAGCAATGCAACTTTACAGGGGAACTTGGCACTTCTGAATAGAGGGGTCTGACTGGGCCAGCAGCCTCTGAAGGAATGGTGCAGAAAGCACCAGCAAAGGAGACAAAACTGCCTGGAGCCCTGGTCCCTTCCAGGAAGCGCTGTGTGGCACACCAGCACTTCTGGGGGTAAAGAAATGGGGGGACATCTTGCAACAGGTTCTGTCAATTCCATTTGAAGAAAGCAAATGGGTTTGGAAGGGSTGTTTGGGGCTGGGCATTTTTACCAGGTGGTATTGGGAAGAGCAGGACAGGAATGCTGACCCTGAGAGGTGCTGTGCCTGCTCTGTGAGCTGACTGATGCCTTCTCTTTCCTCAGAGTCTGTTTATGTCCAGGCCATGTTCTTCAGTTTCTTGAGTTTCCTCTCTTTTTACCTGGGCTCAGTGGTTGTGGCTTTCGTGCACTACATTAGGTGAGTTGAGGCACTATACAAGAACAGCCTTTCTGTTTCTCATCATCTTCAGGGACACCACACCCTGCAGAAAATTTGGGGTGAGTGGGGTGGCAAGCATCTAAACAGAACAGCTGAGGAAGTCCATGACTACTCAGTGGGCTCCTACTGAGTTGGCCAGAAAATATTTCTTCCTCTGCTATGGGGACCATGGGAAGGATGAAAACATAAAGGTCTGCCCTCTACATGTTGTAGTGCCCCACCCCTGGGTTTCCTTATGTGAGGACATGGAGTGGCAGATGGGAATTGTGAAGGGACCAGTCTGGGATATGGAATGCCAGAACATTGAGGAACCAAGGTACTTGCTTGTTGGACTGAGTACTGCAGTTAGTGGCAGTGACTCAAATAGGACCTTAGAACCTCAACAGTTTCCTTCCTTACCTGCCTCCCCTGCCTCAGAATTGGGTGTCTGGGCTTGTGAAGAATGTCTGCATGGACGTGGCTTACCTTCAAGACACATCAATTGAAAACAATTCAATGAAGTTACTTAAATGTGTGCTCTTATTTGCTGTTATTTGTCTTTGTTGTGGGAATATGTTGTTGGTTTTGTTGTTTGTTTTTTTTTTACCATCTCTTGCTTGACATCTGCATTGATGGAAGTGATATGGGCTTCTTAAGTGTTGTGCTGATGAGTGTCTCCAGCTCCTGCTGCCCTTTCAGTAGATTCATACGTGCTTGGTCCCCTGAGCAGGGAAGTTAGGTTTGGAAAGGTGGTGTGAGGGTCTCTCTCAACATGCTGAGCAGTGTAGGATAGGATAGTCATGGAACTGGTCATCTTGCCTCTGGTGAATAGTTGAGAGAGTAAAAAAGCCCTCTGTTGCTTTGGAAGTTGGAGAGATGGACAGCAAGCAGTCATGGCTGAGCCATGTCTAGTCCAAACAGTGTTTTTCTTTTTTGTTGTTATGTTTGTGTGTTTCTTTTGTGCTTATTTTTGTTGCTTTTATTTTTTTTTTAGAGCTTGCACCATATTTACCTATTGGTGTCCTAGATAATCCTGCCATGGATGGCAGGTGGTAAGGTTTGTTTGCTGTCTTATGAGTGCTGTCTGTTGCTTTTCAGGGTTCAGAGGAAAGCTTCAGCTGGCAGATTGAGTCCCGAGCATGGTAAGGTCTCTCCTCTGTTGTGTGACAGGTTTAAGTGAGCAGCCTAGGTCCCAGGCCAGGCAAGRGACAGGCTGTCAGGAGTATCTTCTGTCCCTTGGAGCTATCTTCCCTGTACATGCACCACACAGTCTCTGGTGCTGAGGAAAGGTGTTAGAGCTTCCTCACTGCCCTCCCAAGAGAGCACCTTTGAGGCAACTCCCCTGAACATGGTGCTGACCCCTACCCCTAGGAGCTGCCTTTTCAAAGGGTGGAGGAAGGCCAAGCCTTGCCTAGACCTGGCTACAGGCTAATGTTCCTGATGCCAGGTCTGTTGATTTTTAAACAAGGCACTTTTGAGTGTGTCAGCTCTTATGCTTTAAGAATTCCTCTGCCTGGTTTAAGCATGGGGTCCTCTAATGTCTTAATTTWATTTAAATATTAATCTGTTTTTAACTGGAAGTTGCACACAACCAGGTGAATGAATGACTAATAGGTTACGTAGTGGTGTTTATGATATTTGCGTTGGTATTGGATTCAGTTTACTTTCTGCTGCACCCACATTTCCACAAACTGCAGCTGTCTGCCTTATAAAAACAGACTTGCATCTAAGAAGCTACCTGTGAAAGATGGAAATTTTTGTCATGTGGATGGGGGGCACTGGGAGTTTTTGCTTTCTGGGGAAGTGTGGGAGTCCGTTCATTTTGATTAAATATTTAGTGCCTGCAAAGTAGCTCAAAGTGTTGGTGATGAGGTCATTTGTACCTCTCTCCTGGAGGAAGGGAGGACGTTGCTTTGGCAGCACTGAAAGGTTCTTGATTTTATTCCTTTTTTGATGCCGAGCATTTTCAGTCTCTCTGGTGTGCTACATACCATCAGATAAGCATGCTAAGTATAACTGAGCTGTGTTTAAGGATCAGCAGGGGAACTTCACTGTGACCTGGCATTAATTGGGTTAATACTTCTGATGAGGACCTGGGGGCATTTGAATTCTTAGGCTTGCTTTGTCAGCCGCTAASATCCACGTGTATCCCTCTATGTGGAATAGGTGTGAAAGGTTTTCTTCACAACATGAACAGGGGACTGTAAAAGTGTCTTTAACCAAATTCTAATTTAAAATCATTTGGGATGGATCCTGCTGTAAAACAAGAGCAGGTCTTAGGGCACTGGAAAAGTGGGAAGGGCCTGTGTGTTGGGGAGTTTGGGGAAGCTGAAGGGACCTGTCCAAGGCTGTGGAAGAGCTCCAGGGTACTGACAAGGGATCACTGTCTAAGACAAGGAGGCACAGTCTCAGCCAGGTAAGACCAGAAGTCCCAGGGAGTGCYGCTGGTGCGGCAACTGAGGTTTAATGTGCTGAAGGCAGCTTAGAAGCTGCTTTCTAAGCTGCCCTGGTGAGAGGTGGGAGTTAAATTCTGACGCTTGGAAAGTTCCCAAAGAAGCTGGAGGGCACAGATGCTGTACTTAGTATGGACCTGGAGGGCAGAGAACTGAGTTGCTGGGCAGGGAGGATTGCTGAACTGCATCCCTGTGAAGGAAGAGAGGAGCACAGTTCCTTCACAGTTTACAGCTTTCCTCCCAGAGGCACCTGCTGCTTCTGTGACCTGTCCTCTCCCTTGTAATCCACTGCCACCTTCATATACCTGGCACAGTGTGTTACAGCCACATCCTTTCCTCTGGGAAGCAATCTTACCCACGCACTGTTTCTTTATCTATTGTGTCTCTCCAAGGGTGTGTGTCTGACTGATGCTTATAAAATGGTAATTAGCATCTTCCCTGTCTTCCAGATCACCCAGGACACGCTGGCTTTGTCTGTCTTTTTTTCTCCCCTTCCCACCCATTCGAATTTTTCTTCCTTCCCAGTACCCCTGGGTCTTGCCTTCTTCCTTACTTCCCATGCTTTTTCCCCACCAAGAAACTGTGGAATGGAAGCGCTCAGCAATCTGTCTTTGCCCTTTGTCTTTGAATATCCTGCAACTCCATGTGCCCCTTTGCTCCTGTTTCCATCTTATGTCTGTCTTCTGTGGTTCAGGGGTGTTTTTAATCCTGTGGCACACGTTCCCTTCCACATCCTCACTATCTGGTGGAGGCAATAGCTGGGGGAACCACGCCTGGTGTGGTACATCTACTTTGCTGACTCACTCACACAGTGGGAAGTGTGACTGAAATTAGTGGGTGAGCTGGGTCGAAAGTGGCTCTTAGAGACATGGCAGAGTGCCTTCTCTCCTTGGCTTCCCTGCTTTGTCCAGATTTAAATCTTCCTTTGGTTACTTGGGAGAGAAGGTTGACACGTCACTTGAGAGAATAAAGCCTGGTCTAAAATTAGGAGGGAGTATCTCTGTGGGACAGGACTGACAGGACTAGGAATTGTGCACGTGCCTTGATATCATGAACATGGGGAAATGCTTCTTTTGCSCTCTTCCCAGTGATCTGGATTTCCAAATGACTTTTAAAGCAATAGGAAAAACTTCCATGAGAAAGGGAGGTTGGATTGGAGGTGATGAGTAGAAGCTGGATCTTGCTACTGCAGCAAACTACAACAACATCCTGCCAATCTCAGCTCAGGGCTTAAGAGGTGTCACCTGGGGGCTGCAGGGTGCCAGAGCCTTCCCTCTGGTGCTCAGTCCATGCCATGTTCACTTCTGATGCTCCTTTGAGCTGTTTGTTTTCCCTGTTAAAAGGATGAGGCAAGAGTGTGAAGGAGCTGAAATTGAGACAAATTCTTAGCCTACAGCCCAACAAGCCCAGCGAATGTGTCAAAGAAAAGCACTTGAAACATCAAATGTCATTGCTGTTTGGATGCTTGGCTGATTGGGGCTCAGTCAGGGACAAGTTTTAGATCTCTTTACGTGTGTGGCTAATGGAAATGGTATAAAACCCTATGCAAGTTGTTATAGAAGTGCCCAGAATTTCCACCTGAAAAGAGGAATCTGCCTGTGCCTGTCAGTTTGAGACCAGTCATGTCCTGGGAAGCCAGAGAYGCAGCTTGGGAAGCCAGGCCACTGCCAGGCTGCAGTAGGGTTGCTTGGCTTTAAGTACCGTGCCACATTGTGCGTTGCTTTGCTGCTGACTGACCACATGATGTTGCTGCAAGGGTGAAGCTCCAAAGCAACCGAACCTGTCTCACTGTTTGCCACCACTGGAAAACGTGGTCCTGCTCATGCTGCTCTTGCTTCCCTCCCTTTTGTGGAGATGGGTGTCTGACCTCTGAGTGAAGGGATTCGGCTGGCTTATTTTCCTGCCATGTTTATCTGGTGCCAGTTCAGCTGCTGAGCTCCACCATGGGAGGGAAAAAGAGGGAATGTGGAGGCAGGAGAGCACTCCTCCTTGCTTCAGATATGTGGGTAGGAGGCAGGGAGTTTCCAGACCTCAAAGGCTTGCTCTTCTTGTCCTCAGCACAAGATCATGACCACTTTTTGCATGGAGCCTTTTTTTCTTCCTCCTTGCTTGGTTAAAACTGTGTAGCAGCCGTCTTGCCAAAGTCTGTGACTCTTCCAGGGATASCTGGAGGTAGCAATATTTGAAGAGATTTGAAAAATTGCACGAGGGGAAGGAGAAGAAATAGAAATTCAGAAGGCTGTTAAGAGCATCATGAGAGTTGCTGTAAAATTTACCAAGTCTTGCAGCCCCACAGTGTGATCCCTACAGGGTGCTGGAGGGGGGCTCATGCTGTCAGTCTCACTGTGTGGGGAGGCTGAAGGGAATGGGTTTGCTTCACACTGCAAAACAAGGGTTTCCCTTTTGCACAGTATACTCTAGAGGGAGACTGCCATCTGTTCAGAGAAGTGTTGCTTTTCCCAAGCCCCTCCAGCTCTTCAAGCTSTTTGTATTCACCTCAGAGAGTGTTTTGAAGCACCGACATGAAACTAACTGTCCCTTTTGGGTCTGTTTGCATTGCAGGATCTGGGATTATGACTTCTTCACACCCCATCTCAGCCAGCACTCCTGAGGGAAGCAGCTACGGTGCTATTGGTATGCTATAATCCAGAACCGGGGGCACAGGGAGGGTTTTGCCTGGGGTAGGGGAAGGCACTTTTAGGGTGATTTAATGCCAGAGGAGAATAAAGCTGTGAACTACTTTAGGAGCATCTTGCAACTAAAGAAAACCTAACAAATTGCAGTTTGGAAGGTTCAGGTTACACTTCAGGAAAAAGCATCTACATAATAAAGGTGGCAAATCTGTGAAAGAGGTGCCCAGAGAGACTGTCATTGGAAATGTTTTTCTTAGACAAAGCCACAGTCACCTGAGAACTGTGGGTGAGAATGCTGCTTCAGACAGGACATTTACTATAGATTGACAAAGGTCCCTTCCAAGCAAGCTTCTAGGAGCCTGTTATTAGCTCACAGTCTGCCTTTAAACCGAAGCATGCCTTTCCCTGGAAGGCTGAAGGGTTTTGTGCCATAAAGCAAGACAGAATCAGAGCTTCTTGCACTCCAGAGGCTTCATTAGGGAAGAAATAATGTCATGCTGTCAGCAGGTGAACCATACCCTGGCAGCAGAGGAGGAAAAACCTTCCTGAGGGCTTCAGGACCGTTCTACCCCTCTTCCCCCTATTTCCAAAGAAATCCTTTAAAAGCATTTGGGAAAAGAGGAAGAAACTTGTGCTCTGCCCATGCTGGTATGGGCAATGAGCTGGGAGTTGACCAGCCTGTGGGAAGTGCAGGCAGGTCCTGCTGACCTGGTTGTGACCCATACTGGGGACGCAATGGGAGCAAACCTGGTGCTCTGCCTGCTTTGAAAAATCGACTTTCTTCCTCTTTGTCTTCTGTTCTACAGTATTTTTAGAAAAGCTTAGATATATATAAAGCTTACATAAAATCTGAAGGCTAGCTAGGTGAGTGTGTTTTTGACCCCTAACAGTCTGCTGCTTTCACTAGAGCTTTTTGTCTTGTCTCAGAATTCCAGATTTCAGAGGCCGGGCTAGTAGAGAGTAGAAAAAGTTAGAGATGAAAAATAGTAGAATAAAAGCAGAATGAAAACTAAAATACCGCAGAGAGGGGGAGATGATGGTCCTTCAAAGTGCTCTTAGCTGATAACCTGATGCTTTTAGGAAGGTTTGGGATCATGGAAAAACTTCTTCCCTGAACCGGCCACGTCAACTTGTCGAAGCACCAAAGCATCTGCGGCAGCTTTATTCTTGCTGTGCATAGAGGGATTTAGCCTTAACCCTGCCTGTTTCCTTCTCCCTGCTCTGGCCCAGACGAGTCAAGCTCCAGCGGTGGCCATCAGCTGTCCTCGCCCGAGCGCAGGCCCCCGGCTGGCTCTGACACAGACAGCTCCGTGGAGGAGGAGAGCGACTTCGACACCATGCCAGAGATTGAGAGTGACAAGAACATCATCCGCACTAAGGTATGGCTCGTGCTGCTACTGTGGCCCTCGTGCTGGGCTGTGGGCACGTCTGGGGCAGGACCAGCACTGGTCATGTATGTGGAAACTTAAAAGTCATATTCCCTTTTAGGGTGGATTTAATCTAATAAAGATTGTGCTGCTTGGTCTTTTTTCAGTCACTGAAAGTCTTCCTGCTGTGCTGAATGTGCTGCTGAAATGAGTGATTTAATATGGAAAATCAAAATATGTTGGGGACTATTGAGAAGGGAGGAAAAAGCCCAGAGAGCGTCCCAGAAAGTCCAAGGAGATGTGACAGATAGGGAGAAAATAATCTGCAACAGTAGGTGTCTATTCAGTACGAGTAGTGTGACTGCAGTGGATGTACAGAGGGGCTTTAAGCCAGCAGCTCTCAAACTGCCTCCTTCTGTCATCCTGCACTGCTCCGTATGGTTGGAGCCGTTCCTGGAGGTCAGAGGATTTTGCATTCCCATGGAATCAAGGGACACAACAAGTTTACTCTGTAAAACCAATCCAAATAGCACCAAGCTGCAAATATGTCAAGATCTTCTACTGGCACTTGTAATCTTCATTGGTTCTTTTGTGTTTTCTCCCCTCTTTCCCCACCCACAAATGTTTTAGGTGTTCCTCTATCTATCAGACTTGTCCAGGAAGGACCGAAGGATTGTCAGCAAAAAATACAAAATCTATTTCTGGTAAGGAGAAGGCATACGGGTAAGCACAAGCTCTGGACCCAGAGTCTCTGGTTGTGGAGTCTGCCCACATGCCCTTCTTCTGAACCACTTCTGAACCATCCTRTTCCTCATTCTGACCCTGTTCCAACCAATAACTGCAGATCCCACATACCTCAAGTAAGAATATTTGTGGACCAGTGCGCAATGATCCTGGCAATGGATTGTTTTGCATCATTGCTTTTAAGTATGGTAACAACCAGTGTGCTGGAACATAGTAGGGAGGGGGAGAAACTGGCACTCAGACGTGAGCTTGTGGTCAACATTCTGACTTTTCTTGTGCCCTTAGCATTTGCCTCCTGTTTGCTTCAGGAGGTCATAACCAGATCATAACCCCAGAGCACTGAGGTGTGCACATTCCTCCACATGCACCGTGGGGCTCTCTTCTGGGCATGCACCTGTGGTTTTGGTGTGTGTAACTGCTGCTGCTATCTCCTCTCTGCAGGAACATCATCACCATTGCAGTGTTTTATGCCCTGCCAGTCATCCAGCTCGTCATCACTTACCAGACGGTGCGTTTGTCTCCATGGTTCTCCCCTCCTGCCTTTAAACTTGCTCTGTGCTTGCTTTGTGTAAGGATGACAGTTGCAGYGAAACTGGGATCCCCCAGGAGGTTCTGCTCTGTGTGAGGAGCAGTTTACCTTAGCAGTTTACCTTAGCTGCTCTCTCTGCACTCTGCTGAGTGTTACTGCAAGCTTGGCTCACTGAGCTTGCAGTTCAGCTATTTTTGCTTGGGAAGTGGGAGTGCTGCTGTTTTCCTGCTCAACTTGTCTCATTTGGGTCCTGTTTCATTTTAGAGACAGGAGGAATCTGATGTTATCTCTAACAGACAACTGAAAGCAAGTAGGGTTTGCTGTGATATATATGAGTGATTTCTCCTCCCTTCTCCCAGCCTTTGCTATCCTGCTATTATGGAGATATCTTCGAGCAGGTCTGTTAGTGGGGGGGTGGAAAGCACACAATGTTTCCTCTGGAGACTGTTATCAGGTTTGTGGCCTGTGACAACATCTTGTCCCACCCTAAAAGCTTCACTTGCAGACATCAATACTGCCTTGTGCCAGTGCTAGAGCTAGGCTGTGTCCTGGTATACCTTGTGTTTGTGCAGTGTTCACACGGAGCAAACCCCCCAGAGCAGGGAGGATTTGCTAATACCAGGTCTCCCACCTCCTCTCTGTCCAGGTAGTGAATGTGACAGGCAATCAGGACATCTGCTACTACAACTTCCTGTGTGCTCATCCCCTTGGGGTGCTGAGGTGAGCGTGCCTTTGGTCCCTACATTATTGTCTCATGCCTCCCGAGTGTTTGTGCTGTGCCCAGGTCAGGATTTTATCCTTGCCAGGCTCACAGTAGCTGTATTGATAAGACCACGGGGAGTTGAGGACTGATCTTTGTTTTGCTCAGCAGTGGTGCTTTGTTGTAGTGAGACATGTGTGCCCTGGAATTTATGGCCCCTGGGTGCCCCTTGCAAATCACTGGCACAGCAATGAAGTGCTCCCATGCTCTGTTGGACACTTTCACTTGTATCCAAGGAACAGCAGCTCTGCAAAGTAGTTCAGATCAGTCCTTTCAGTATAGCATTTCTCTAAATTAATGTGGGAGTGCAAAGAAAGCCCGGAGTCGGGAATCTCGCAGAAGTGTTAAATTCACTGGGACAAGTGAATGACTCAAGCTAAAATTGTCATCCAGAGCATAAACCTGGCAGTTTGGCTGCTGCTGAGGTGGAGGATGGTGGAGGGGGAGCAAAATGGATTCAGCTGATCACCACCCAGGGTTCAGCTTCCTGCTGCTGTGCTGCCTTAGCCTTAAACCTTCTTCTTTCCTGCAGTGCCTTCAACAACATCCTCAGCAACGTGGGCCACATGATGCTGGGCTTTCTCTTCCTCCTCATTGTGTTGCGGAGGGACATTCTGCACYGCCGGGCCATGGAAATGAAAGACATCTATACCCTGGTAGGACCAATGATTGTGTGGGGCTGAGTGGAGGGAGGGAAGACAGAATGAACTCAAAAACGAGTGATACACAATGGGTTTCTACTTGCTGTCCTTGCTGGAGGATTGAATCCTTCTCTTTTTTCCTCCCATGGAAAAAGGTCTAGGTGGGATGCTTATGTTCTTGCACACCCCAGTACTTTACTGTTTACACTATGTCCRTGCTACTGTGGGGATCCAGCCTGGGCTTGTGAAGACAAGGAGATTAATAGAGGAAGTACTACCATGGCTATGGCTTTTCCTGCAGTGCTCACTGTGGAGGAACTGGGACAGTAGGAGTGTCCCAAGATGCTTCTGGTTATAGTGAAGTTTGATTTGTCTTATACAAGAGCTGCCTGTGATAACTCAGAGGAATTTGGCTGCCTCTRTCTCTGAAGCAAAGCTGCTGGTAGCCAGAGCTTCTGTTAGTCTCTTGTGGGAGAGGATGGAGAAATCTGCAGCCCTGTGTGCAGAGGTGCTGATGGTTTCTGCAGACAAACAGATCTGTTTTAATAGGCTTGGTAGTTGTAAGGATCTGCTGCTTGTGGTTTTCAGGTGAGATCTCGGCCAAATTATGATGGAAATACCTTCTCACATTGGCTGATGGGCTCAGCTCCTCAGGTGCCTCTAACACCCAGCTGACCACAAGAACAATTCTGAGTCCCCAGTCCTCTCTCAGTTTTGGGCAGGATGTAGCATGGCATGAGCCACACAGCAGAGATTTTCAGTCTCATTATGTCAGTACCAAGACGCTGAGGCCTTCAGACCAGAACTTTTGGTGTGATTAGCGTGGGTTTGCTGCCTGTGGATTCACCTGGCTGTGCCATGTGTCTAAATCCAAAGCCTGTGGTTGCACACAGGACACTGTGCTGCACTGGTGACTGAAGGACGTCTGTAGGAGTTAGGAGGGATGAAGTGATGGAGAATGGAACTGTGAGCAGGACAGAGATGGTACTTACCATACCGCTCTGCTCTCTTCCAGGATTATGGGATCCCAAAGCATTTTGGTCTCTTCTATGCTATGGGCATTGCTCTGATGATGGAAGGGGTGCTCAGTGCCTGTTACCACGTCTGCCCTAATTACTCAAATTTCCAGTTTGGTAAGCTGAGTTTCCTTTCTCCTTTTGAGCTAGGATTTGCCATGTTCTGTCTCCTGCTGAGTTGCTGATGTTTCCCATCCCTCTACCCTTGCAAGTCTCCCTGGAGCCTGCCTGTTTCGAAGCTCAGTCAGAAGATTGTGATGCCCTGTGGGCACTCATTTTCTGATCCCCTTTAGTTTTTGTTGCCCCAGAGCATGGAAGATATGCTGCAAGATGGCAAAGCACAAAGTGCTGTGCAGTGTAGTGCAGCACCAGGGATCTGTGCCTGCCAGCCTTGGGCTTGGCTCTGCTGCTGCACTGCTTTGTGTGCCCTCGGAGCAGCTTTCTGGGGCCACTGGCAGTAGCTGTTGGCACTGTTTCTGTTGTGTCCCTCCACAGACACCTCCTTCATGTACATGATCGCAGGACTGTGCATGCTCAAGCTCTACCAGACCCGACACCCAGACATCAACGCCAGTGCCTACTCCGCCTATGCCTCCTTTGCTGTGGTGATCTCCCTGGCTGTCCTTGGAGTGGTATGGCTCCCTCTTACCCCCCTGCTTGTCTGGGAAGGAGGTGGCATGTCTGGGAACATAGCTTAAGTGTGCAAATGGCTGGGGAAAGCAGCAGAGGAGAATAAGGTGTGTTTAGCAGCTGTTAGCATTTGAATTCTCAGTTCTCTTGGGCTTTCSTCCTCCCTTCCCCGGGGCTTTCAGGAAGGAGAAGAGCAGAGCGGTTTCCTCTAGGTGGGCTCKGTTTTTGGGCTTTGCCCACCACATGCTGTCCTTCTCAACAGGAGAAATTTGTGCATCCAGGTGTACATGTCCAAGCATGCAGATGGTCTTCCTGTGGGGTGACTCACATTAGAGGGGAGAGGAGTGAGGTTGGCTGTGCTTCCAAGACAAGTATCTTATCCCTAATTGCTTGTGCCTGTTTCTCCCCTTTGGAAAAATCCATGTTGTTTGGCACAGCTCCTGCAGTTGGCCTCCCTATCTTTGTAGAGGTGCAGGACTAGGATAATGTCTGGGGGGCTCTCAGGCAAATTTCTGAAGTACCTGCCTATGGAAGGGCACTGGAGCAGAAGCTACAGGACTTTGCCTGTTTGCTCACAGCATTGCAAGTACTGAGCTGGGCTTGCCTGAATTCCCAGCCTGTGCTTTACCTTGGAGGTCTCTGCTTCCCTTCTTTTGAAGGACTCATTTTCCTTGGTCAGTAACCAGGAAAAATCAATGGAATTCTTGCTCTGAACTAGCAGGTAGATCCCAGTAGTCTGTGAGCCCCTCACTACCACACATAATGCAGAATATCAATTGATTCTGCAGAGGTCTCTGGATAAGAGACTGTCTGTGGGATAAGGCATGCAGGAACAGCTGGTGAACTTGGGACTTCCCAAGAATCTCTTGATAAGTGTGGCAAATCTTGACACCCAGATTCAAAACACTGGGACTTTATTATGGATTGCTGTCTTCTTTGTGGGATGCTTTGAAACTGTCCAGTGGAGCCTGAATGAAAGCAGCATGTCTCCCTTGCTCCTTTCATGTAGAGGTGGCTTTTCTGCTTTCTTTTTGGTGTGTGTTTTTTTTCTCTCCCCGTACAAAGTGAAAGGTTCAGGCAAGTGCTTTGCCCCAGGGAAGGGGAGTGGTCACAGCCTGATGGCAGATCAGAGTTTCTGGACTCCTCATTGTATGAATGAAAAAGGAATGTTTTAGTATAGCATTAACCTGCACTCGCAGGTTACTTCCAGTCCTTAAATAAAATGAAAGTGTGCAGTAGGAGCAACTGCCTGCAGAGCAGTTCTGTCCTTTTTGGTCTACTACAGTACAGTTGTTAAAGTAATGGTTGGTTCCATGACTGCCTTTGTAAAAATCTACTTCCTGGCCAGAGCGCTGCTGCCCAGCTCAGCAGAGAGAACTTGCCTGGCCTGGGGGTTCCTCCATTTCTGCTCCCTGGGCCAGCTGCTGTCCTTCCAGTCTTGTCTAAAGGGGCATTCAGAAAGAATGGTCTCCTCTCCAGGATGCTGAGCTCCTCTTGCTTCTCTGGACTTTGTTTTGATTTTGTAGATCTGTTTTCAGGTTGGAAAATGTACAGGTTTCTTTTCCACGTTCAGTGAGGTTGTCTAATGTCCCACAGTGATACAGGACAGGAAAAGATTGTCCTGCTGAAACAGGGCTCAGTTTACCTTGAATATATCTTTGCTTTCAGGTGTTTGGGAAGAATGACATGTGGTTCTGGGTTGTTTTCTCAATGATCCATGTTTTGGCCTCGCTGGCTCTCAGCACCCAGATCTACTACATGGGCCGCTTCAAGATTGGTGAGTGCTGTGACCGAGCTGTCTTGTCCCGCGTGTGTCGGTGCCTCCTGTCTTCACCTGCCTGTGCAGCACAGTCCTGTGCCCCCTGTTCTGGGCTACCCTGTCCTCTCATCCATTTGATACTTTCCTGGCCTCTGAAGTCCTTGTGTTACTGCTTCYCAGACCAGTGGGATTCAGCAGGAGTTGTGTGCTCGGTGGTGGCAGGAGAGCTGGGCTCTGAGGGAGCTGCTCTTCAGCTGCAGCTCTCCCTAGCACTGTGCTCAGAGTGGTGAGGGGGGAGAGGGTTTGGTGGGGAACCTGACTGTTGTGCTCCGCTTATAAACCTATTTCTCCTTCCTCTTCTGCTCCTGTCTGCCTCAGATGGCCCTGACTCAGGTAATTGTCCACAGGTTTCCTCTTTCTCTGTTGAACTGATTGTGCTGAGGTATAGCAGCCAGGGATTGCATGGATGTGTGCGGGGAGGCAGGATCGTGTGCCACCTGGGGTCGGCTCTCCAGAAGTGGAACCAGTTTGCCAGCAACACTGCCCATCCTATTCCTTGGCGGGAAGGGACTGATATAGCACAGGAGAGCTCTGATCTTGGTGCAGGAGCCTTTTCGAGCTCTGCATTGTGGCTAAAGAGGGGCATGTGTGTGCACGCATGTCTGTCCATCCCCACTGCCACTGATGGCTCTCCTGTGAAGCTTCTGCAGTGATTTTGAGAGCAGGAATGTCTTGAGAGTGCTCTGCCCCTCTAGGACCCTCTGAAGGCTGTGGGATCTGTTTCTGCTGTTTCCTGCTCTGGCAGCTTGTTCCATGGAAGGTGCTTCTCCCCCTTCCTACATACACACATCTCTCTTCCAGAAATGGGGTTGCAAAGCCAGCCTCTTTACATGTACAAGCAGGACCTGTGTGACTTCTAGGCAGTGCTACTGTAGAGGGGATTTTAAATTTTTTGTTGTTGTTGTTTACCCCATTGTTCTGGCCAAGCGCAATCCACATCCTGTGGTGGCTGCCCTTCTGCTCAAGACAGGCTGCTCCCAAAGGGCAAGGCATGAATCTGCTGGCATCCTGGGTTCTCTGATATCAACATCTTCCTCATAGACACTTTGGAGCTCACTGTGCTGGCTGTTCTGGCTTTTTATCCTTTTCTTTGACAGACCTGGGCATGTTTCGCCGAGCAGTGATGGTGCTGTACACGGACTGTATCCAGCAGTGCAGCCGACCAATGTACATGGTAGGTGATTTCTCATCTCAGCACCTCTCAGCAATTGCTCACTCTTTAGGCAGTGTGCAGAGGAAAGAGGTGGGGCTATTTGAAAAAGTGATGTTCGTTGCTTCCCTTCTTCTCCCTCCCCCAAAATGGTTGGGTAACTGTAGGTCTCTGCTGGAGTGATTTACCCCCAACCTCCAGGCCTCCCCTGATCTAACCCTTGGTGAATAAAATATCAGAGCAAAGGTGATACAAAGCATGACAGGATTTGCCTTTGCACTTGCTGTCTGGGAGCATCCCTTCAGAGGAACAGGTACAAGGCTCTGTGCGGCACAGCCTCTCTGGGGAAGGCTGCAACTATTTTGGCTTTTTGGCTTAAGCAAAAGCAATTGCCATTTGTGCAGCACCTCAGGGTAGAAAGGTAAGAAACAGTGGCTGCTGCCTTGTGTCCCACTGATTGCTTCCTTCTCGGCACAGAGTGCTAATTARGGGCTTGAAGCCGAACGGAGTTTTTACCCATGAGCATCCCTTTTCTTAATGTTTTATYTATTCTCCCATTTCTGAATAAGCAAACTTGGTCCACTCAGGCATGAAGTAAGCCTGGCCAGCCTGAAATAGCTACATCATGAAAGCAGCTGTAAGCATAAATGCTCATGCCCCGCAAATATAATCCTTCTACCTGCTGTAGTTACAGTGCTTCCCTAGCTACTGGTGAGATGGGAGGAAAAAAAGACTCCCTGAATATGTGCGGGATATTATCCAAAGCTTCCCCTGCTGCCTCTTCCAAGCCCGTCCTTGCTCTCTGCAGTAATTCTTTTGTAAAACAGTGGGAGGGAAGGAATCTAACTAGAAAAACAGTAGAAGCAGTCAAAGGATTTGCAGAACCTCCTAAGGCTGATCCCTTAAGTGCTGAGCTTATCTTTTTTTAGATGTTTAGTCTCCTTACAACACTTTCTTAAAATCTGTGAGGGCCAGGGCAGTTTCCATCTGGTAAAAGCTCCTGCAGAGCAAACTCCAGAKCCAGGCACGTGTGTTTGCAGGAACCAGACTCCAAATCCTCACATAATGCTATCTTGAATTTCTGAGTCAAAGGCCTCTTTTTGCTTACTCTTTTCATTTCGTATGATCATCAGTGTCTTTTCTCCAGGACAGGATGGTGCTGCTCATTGTTGGGAACCTGGTCAACTGGTCCTTGTAAGTACTGGCATGTTGGTGCCTTGTGTATTGGTGCATGTGGGCAGCAGGATTTGGTACTGGCACAGAGGTGGCCTGGAGTGATGGGGAGATGCAGCAGTGTCTGTGCAATAATCCTGTGCTGGGGCCCTTCTGCTGTGTTTTGGCAGGAGGTGGATCTGAGGGTGGCAGGCAGATCTGTGGGATGCAGTGCAGCACTAGAGCTATGTGGGGCATCCCTGAGTGTTTCAGCTGGGGCTGTCTCATGGGTCATGTCTTGAGAGAGCTTGCGTAGGGCTGGCCTGGGACTGTGCTGCTGTGTTGTGATTCCCACAGAGCTGGGAGATCTCTGGCACAGCCAAAGTGCGGGAGACCTGACAGACACTCAGTCACAGAGCCTGGCTGAGCAGTAACTGCAGGGGAGAGATCAGCTCTTGGATGAGACCTTAAATCATTGCCCCAGGCTCTTGCTTTTCACTAAAGCTGCTTCTCAGGGACATGCTTCCTGCCAAATGTACAGGTCTGAGGCTGGATCCTGCCACGTGAGATGTGTTTGGCCATGGGTTGTGGGCAATCCAGGGCCTTTGACTATCCTCTGGGGTCTCCAGTTGCTTCAGCTGCTGACCGTGGCTGAATTTCCTTGGCTGGGAGCAGAGGCAAACAGTGCATTTCCTCCAGGGAATTGGGAGGGCGTAGCATCGTTGCTGTGTCCTGCA
The DNA here is from genome assembly GCA_018881555.1 of Amblyornis subalaris. Taxonomy (NCBI): domain Eukaryota; kingdom Metazoa; phylum Chordata; class Aves; order Passeriformes; family Ptilonorhynchidae; genus Amblyornis; species Amblyornis subalaris. The sequence continues at coordinate 4,252,109 of JACAXG010000058.1, forward strand.
GTCAGGGCAGGGGTGAAATGATGGTTGACTGTCAGTTTGGGATGTACCCTGTCCCCGGTGAAAGAGGCTGTCTGATGTCCCTTCCCTCCCTCTCAGTGCTATCTTTGGGCTGGTGTATCGGCCCAGAGACTTCGCCTCCTACATACTGGGAATCTTCATCTGTAACCTGCTGCTGTATCTGGCCTTCTACATCATCATGAAGGTAAAGGGAGGCAGCTGTAGCTGTCCCAGGGCCCCTGTCTCCAAAGGGGAAGGGGTGGACCTTTTTTCTGGCTGCAGTTTGGGTTCCTGTGGCGCTGCAGAGGGATATGGAGTGACCTCTGTTGGGCTTGGGGTGGGACAAGGAGTTGAGGAGGGATGGTGTGTAGCCGTTTCAGGGGTGGCTGGGCTGTGTCTTTGTGGAGTGGGTAGCCCTTCACAGATGCAGATGGTACAGGCTGGTGTGTCAGCCCTGTGCATGGCTCTGACCCCTGGGAACAACTTGAGATGTGTCCTTGTCTGCAGCTCCGCAGCTCTGAGAAGCTCCTGCCCATCCCCATGTTCTGCATCGTGGCCACRGCAGTGGTGTGGGCAGCTGCCCTTTACTTCTTCTTCCAGACCCTCAGCAGCTGGGAGGTAAATTTCACCTTTTACTGTCCTGTCCATCTCTGTCTCATGATCTTTCCTTCCTGTTGTTTGTTTTGCACAACAAAGACTCTGGAAAGGAATCTTGGGCTGCTCACAGGGAGCTGAAAGGGTTCAACTCGTTCAGCAGACTGTGAAGGGAGCATGGGAAGCTGTGCTGAGCCAAAAATTACTGTAGCTGCGTAAAGGGCATTAATGACCCAGGTGATCTGGAGGTGACTGGTCCTCCCTAGGGGACAGAAGAGGAGCTGGGGATCTGAAAGCAAAACTGGGCAAAATCCTGACCAGTGCTGGATGGAAGACTTATCCCTGGAGCACATGGCCACTTGGGGTTAACCAGGTCAATCTGCCTGGGTTTGTGAGGGCTCTTTGTGACCTGGGAGGCCATTAAATCCTGACTGGATGCCTTCTAATAGGATGTCACATCCATCTCCCTGGAAGTGAGGGGCTAGCTGCAGGGTGGTCTGGTGGAGGCTGTGCAGCTTGTGCTATGTAGGATCTCAAATGTGGAGACCAGAGGGTTCCCCTCAGCTGTGGGTTGTAGTCCCAGATCCATTTTCAGGTCTAAGTATAACACTGTTCCTGGCCTGCCTTCGCCACTTGTCTGGCCAGTACAGCACCTTTTCCTGGGTTCTGCTTGGAGGATAAGACAGGGTGATCTCTATAGGGTCCAGTGTGGCCAGCAAGGGCCCTGTATGAGTGCATATCAGGACCTGACCACCTGCCTGCTCTCCTAGGAGACTCCAGCAGAGTCCCGGGAAAAGAACCGTCCGTGCATCCTGCTGGGCTTCTTTGATGACCACGATGTCTGGCACTTCCTCTCTGCAGCTGCCTTGTTCTTCTCCTTTCTGGTGAGTCCTGCTGAGCCGCACACTCTGCTAGCTGGCCCCACCCTCTCCTCTTTCACCTTACCCCCCTCTGTCCACATGGAGCTGTGACTGCTCCAGAACTCCACAGAAGTGCCCCAGCTCCTCTGCTTGGCTCTACCTCCAGACATCCTTCACAGTGGGATGTTTCTTGTCAGCGGGATCAGGGATCAGGCTTTCTCCTTTGCTTTATTTCTCTCCCTGTGCCTCCTGGCCTCAAATTCCCTCTGGGGCTGTGGGTCACACAGCTGTTGTGGGGAAGCTGAGGGGCTGCTGCTATGGCCAGTAACTCATGGATTTGTGAAGATGTACCATAAAAGCAAGGCCTGAAGGTCTGAAAGGGAGACGTCCCTGACCAGCAAGACCTGAATCTGGCTTGCACTTTCCTCCTCAGGTCCTGCTGACCCTGGATGATGACCTGGATACGGTGCGCAGGGACAAGATCCCAGTGTTCTGAGTCCCCAGGGACCGGGGCACAAAAGTGTCCCAAACCGCTCAGCCAAAGGCACTGGGCCACTGGTGTCTGTGGAGAATGAGCCTGCTTCCGTGGCCAACAGCCCAGTGGGAGCGGGGGAGCTGGATCCCACAGCAGGCCTGAAGGGGTGCTGTGGTAACTGAGGTGGGACCAGGAGGGAAGACGACGTTTGCTCCTTTCCCACCACGTCCTCTGGGGCAGGCACGGCCCAGCATCAAGGCCAGTGCTCCTCCCTCTGACTTGTGGGTGCAGTGGCTGCTGGAGCCAGTGAGGGGGGAGGAAACAGGAGGGAGGCATGTTTGAGACCTTTGCTTCCCTTCCTTCCTGCTGATGTGCTCCACTTCCTCTCCGGTGAGCAGGCTGGAGAAGTGCCATGCAGCTCCTCCTGCGCTGGGAGCTGGTGCCTGTACTCTGCAGGCTGCTGCCCTCRGAGAGTCCCTTCGGCAGCACAGGGAGAGCACTTTGGTTCCTGTCCTGCAGCAACCGAGGGAGCAAAGGACTCCAAACTGAGGTGGCAGTGTGGGGACTGTTTTCTTTTTTCTTTTTGTTGGAGAGACTCCTCCAGTAACTGGTCAGGAGCCACGGTACCAAGGCTGCAGCATTGGTAGGAGGTGGTGGACTAGAGCTGCTTGTGAGTGCTCTGCCAGAGTCAGAACCTCCCACTTTGCTCTTGCAGCTTCTCTGTCACTCCTGTGAACAGCCACACTCCTCTGGCAGCTCCAGTGCTGGCACTTGTCAGCCTGCTGGTCTCTGTCACAGCACCACAAGTGCTGTCCTCGAGTGACCCTGAGAGAGACCATGCAGTGAAACCACAGCCCCTTGGCTCCTGTTCTGTGCCTTGCCAAAGGGGCAGGGTGGAACAGGGAGGTTTTCCAGCAGCCTCAGACTTTCTCCTCCCATGAGCTTGCTTGGGACAACCTTGGCAAAGCAGGTTCCCTTATGGGCYGGGAGTGTGAAGGACATTTTGGGGCAGTTGGGGTTGAGCTCTTTAGCTAAAGATCTGGACCAAACTTTCTTCTCCAACTTGTCTGAATCTGAAATAAGTTTTTAAATGGCTCCTGCATTCTTTCCAAGTTCTTAGTTATTTAAAAAACAAGAATAAGGTGTGAATTATTTCAGGCCTTGCATCTAAAATGGGACTTGTTTTGCTAATTTTGAATTAAAAAGTGTTCTTTGAGGCCTGCTGTCCTTATTCTTGTCATTGCCTGAGCATTTTTACTTTGGTGTATGTGCATGTACCTAGTGATGCAAAGGTRTCATTCCACTTCTGCTTACAAAAGCACAGGACTATGGTAATGTTTTTCTCCAAGAGTCTGTGTCTCCTTGAAAAAGTTTTGCACCAGCTGGTTTTTATTTTTTTCCAAGTTGGAGCTTGTCAGGACGGTCAATAAAATGGATGTTCCTGGTTCCCTGCTCTGCAGGTTTATCTGAATTCTTGCTCCAGCACTCAGCAGCAACAGCAGAGAGCAGTCGAGGCAGAAGGTGGTGTCACGCAGCTGCTGCCATCCTTGGGACCGTCACAGGCGTGGATGACCTGCTTGTTCTCTTAACCAAATTGCCTTTCTGAGGCTACACAGAGTAAAGAACAGATACTCTTGTTTGTGACTGTAGTCCCTTGGGCAGGGTGAGGAGAGGGCTGGAGGAGGAATGACAGAAGAGGAGGCCAGCCTTTATCTTCCTGAGCAGAACTGCACTGCTCCAGAGRGTGTTGGGATAGCTGTGCCAGACTGAAGAAGGACTTGTGTGCCCCCCAGTTTGTCCCCAAAGTTCTGGACACACATTTTTGTAGAAGATACTCTTTCTCCCTGTGATTTTCATAACCTGACAAGCTCTCAGACCTTGTTCCAAGCTTGCATTTGTTTCTAGCCAGGAAGCTGGTTATCTTCTCCAAATTGAAATGTGAGGAAAAAATAATGTTGAACAGCAGTTGGAAGACTCGATGTAGGAGGTAGAAGAGCATATGGGCTTGCTGGGCTGAGCAGAGATGAGCACAGTGTGGAAGGGTAAGGTGGTAGCAGGGAGGGAGAGGGAGGCTGGAGAAGGCTGAACATCACAGAATGAACAGAAAACTGTGCAGAATTCAATTAAATACAAGGAAAGGCATCTCAAGCCTGAGAGACGGGAGGAAAGATTGGAAGCATCTCCCTGCTGCTTCTGTGTTTCCAGCTTGATGCAACAATTTTTAAAATTTCCTCTTAGCTTTGCCCTGCCTGCTGGTTTCTGTTCATGCTTCAGTTCTCCCACCTCGTGGCCACCTGACCCCTCAATGGCTGTGGCTGCTGAGGGGTCTGGCTGGCCAGGCAGTCTGTGCTCCCAGGTGTCGTAGTCATGCTTGGCTCTGCAGCCCTTGCTCCAGAAATGCAGCTTGTCTTGAGTCCTGCTGTCCTTCTCCAGGCCACAGCCCTTGGGAAGGAATAGCAGCTTGCTGGGTATGTGGGGGACCCTCAATCCCTGATTTGCAGGGGTCATGCTGTTGTTTTCTCACCTTTCTCTGCTCACTGAGGGATAGAGGTGTGTAGGGGTGAAAACAGAGTAGCATCCTGGAATTGTGTTGGGAGATGAGGGGCTGCTGCCCACAGGCTGGTGGTGGGGTCTCTGCTTCCCCCATCACATGCTCATCCCTCCTGTGCTCATGCTCGGGATAAACTGCTGTCACAACTCCTGAAAGGGAGACAAACGGTTCACTTTGTGGTGGATCCCCTCCTAAGTGACTTTAAGTGGCTCATGGTGGGGGCTGAGGAGCTTGAAGGCAGCAGGAGCTGGCCTGGCTGGAAGTGGCAGCTGCCAGAGTACCTCTCCATAGGGTATGGAAGCTGTACGTGCCCGGGAACACCTGCCCTGAGCTTGCTGCAGTTGGTCATTCCATACTCAGGCTTATTTGCCAAGTCATGAGTTATGTTTGCTGGGTTTTTAAGCAAATGAGCTGCGAGTACTCAGCTCTGTATCATTTGTTACAACTTCACCACCTTTCCCAGGCCTCTGATGTTTTCCCAAATAAAAGCCAGTGCAGTGCTGTGGGTGGGTCAGATGATTTTGGGTTGTGCATTGCCAGAAAGCTGCTGCTGAGCAGCCTCTGCTTTGCCTCCCCCATAGCAATGTGTCTCTTCCCTCTACTCTGCTCTTCTCTTTCCACAGCTCCTGGGCACCTGAAGCTGTCTTCCCTCTCCCACAGCTATGCTGACCTAAGTCTATCACCTCAGAGGTGGATAGTACCTGTTAATAGAATCATGGAATGGTTTAGGTTGGAAAGAACCTTTAAAGATCCTCTAGTTCCAACCCCTCTGCCATGGGTGAGGACACCTCCACTCGACCACTATTGCTCAAAGCCCCATCCACCCTGGCCTTGAATGTTTCCAGAGATGGGGCATCTGCCACCTCTCTGGACAACCTGTTCCCGTGTTTTACCACTTTCATTGTAAAAAAACTTCCTTACCCTCCATATATTCCCCATTTWATCAGGAAATGTAGGTAAGTTGTTGTTCTGCTCAGTACAACTTAAAGGAGAAAGAAACAGCTTCTGTATAATACCAATACCCCCTCAGAGGTTAGGAAAACACTCAGGTCATGTGAGCTGAGAGTGTTACAACTCCTCCTCAAACCTCTGGACAGGCAGAAGAGCAGCCAAGGCAGGGGGAACATGCTGCAGTGTGAAGTAGGAAGGCAGTCGCCTCGTGGCCTGCTTCCCTTCCCCTCTGCTATGACTGAACTGTACACACTGGCTGTCACTGAAGTAACAAAAGCCCCTCTGTCTTAGTACTAAACTTCAGCCTTTTTTCTAATTAAGACCTTCCATAAAGGCCACGTCCATGCCCACAAGAATTCTGAGGTTTACAAGCCAGGTTTTCTGGATCTCCTGAAAAGAACTGTTTCATAGTAATTCATAGTCAACTTCCATATTGTGCAGCCTGCCAAAAAAGCCTTTACTTACCTTGCAGCATCTCTGTAATGCTCTCATCCAAACCACCTCCTTTAGCTTCAAACTGTGACAAAACAACTGTCTTAGACCACTTCAAAACCAATGCAGGGGACTGTGATGAGAGGCATTTTATAAAGTTTTATCTCAACAGTGATCGCTGTCACCGGGGCAAGGACAGCACCTGCCATGCTTTTTTTAGATACTACATTATCAGTATATGTTTCTTCTGAATGATGTAGTTTTATATCTCCAAATAATGTGGTGCATAACTCTGGTATATGCAGAGAATATACAGCAGTGGAAAACTGGGAATTTACAGTCATAGTCTCAAAGCAAAGCCTTTATATTTACCTATACTTGAGAGTGAGTGGTATGCTTTCCACGGGGAAAGAAGCTGTACCAACAAGAACACAGTATTCAAAGAGTGTTTTTCTTTTTTTTTAATAAAATACTATCATGTTCATATCTATACAAATAATTATTACAACTATTAAACAAAGTATTACATTTAACAATAGAAATCTCAGAACTCTGAACAAGATCATGGTTTGGGATATTTACACCTGAATGCAACACATTTGTAAAAAGATGTCAAAATAAACAGAGCAAGATCTTATTTACAATTGGAAGATGATGTTCCTGTTCATTCATTATAGATTTCTACTGCAGAGTTCCTTTTTTCCATTACAAAATAGTAAGGACTTTCCACTGGGACCATATCCAAGTCATTTACAGCTGTATAAAACAGAAGCACAGCAGAATACTCTGGACTGAATATAAATAATTTACATTGTGGCGGGCAACAGCATCTTTGATTAATCTCCTGTGGCAAAATCCATATTTGCTTCCCTTCTCACAGCGAGCGGGCAGGAACAGGGTCCAGCCCCCCACGAGCTCCATTGTTTCACACTTGCGATTGCCAGAACAGCAGCACATACTGCAGACTTGGAAGCCTACTTGTAAAGATACTTTTGGGGAGGCAGTAAAGAAATGCCTTTAATTTACCTCTGAAAAACCGATCAGCAAATAATAAATGGTGTCTGAGTAACTAAGCAGGGCTTGGTCTCAGAGAGAATACAAACTTGTATCATCATGACAGAAGACCACTACTCAATCTTTCACCAGTTCATGGAGTAACCTACGCTCAGTGTAATGAGTGGGAAAAAGCATTGGTGCTCTGAGATTTCAAATTCATGGATTGCAGAGGCAGTAGGAAGTTGAAAACACCTTCACACACAAACCTGTGTCGGCTACCCATGCTGGATCACGGTAGTGGGGGAAGGGAACRGCAGTAGATGGTAACAGGTCTGATGATAGCAAGGAATGGACCTCCTTACAGCACTGTAGCAGAAAACAGCACAACTATGACTGATCTGAAATTAACAGATTCAATGCTACTCTGTCTTGCCAGTTGAAGTGGGATCATTATTAGAGTGATGAGTATGAAACTTATTCGGGGAAAAGCAAAAGATCCATGGCTCTTAGCAGAGCTGGCTACACTCAGTCATCCAGAAACAGCGGGAGTTTGTGACCAAGTCCTTGAGCCAGGACAGTGCAAGTACCTCAGGAAAAGGTGAAAAGACAACAGGGGACCAGAAATAATGGCCCCTTTTCTCCAGCCATGCCCTCTGCAGTTGCCCTGCCACACAATTTGTTTTCTGCAACAGCACTACAGTCACCAACCACAGCAGCAGCAACACAGCTTTAAAGTGCAGTAGGAAATCTGTGCAAAATTCAGGAGGCTCTGGACTAGCAGAGTGTATTTATTTTTTTTTTCAGAGTGCTCTTCCACCTGGGCAGCAGCATAATGACTGGAGCTGGGAACATGAGCTGGGAAACCCATTCCAGTAAGGCTCAGCCACCAGCTCAAGTCAGTTCAGTTCTCATTTTCCTTAGCCGTTCCTAAATGAGGTCCTAAAGGAAAAGGCATATAAATATTAACACATTCCTATTTTATTGCCTGCTTTCAACTTAGTCTGTCTCTGCTCTTATTCTCCTAGGCTGCTTAAGGGATTAGTCCTGGACTGCACTGACATAATGCAATCCAGCCCAATATTAATTCCTATTGTTTGTTGAAGTCATTTAGGCCCAGCTGAAGACCACAGCCGCACAAGGCCTGTCAGCTGTGGCAGTCCCACCCCAGAGGTAGTGCGCAGCCTTCCCCTTCCACTGCTGATTTTCCTAAATTAAGCAGTACTGGGTGTTTTTCCTTCTTTCAAAGCCAAAACACATCCTGTCTTAGTGTAAGTAACCTTCAAGGAAAGTATTATGGAAGAGAAAATGCCATCCTCAGGCAAAAAAATTGCAACTAAACCTATAAAATCTTTTCCAAGTATATCTTGAAAAATAAAGGAACCATTAATTGCTGGGTAGTCCTCAGGAAACAAAGATAAATAATTGTTGCCATTGATGCTCGCTGAAGAAAATGTATTTGCTTGTCAAATGGTTATCATAACAAGTAAACTAGAATCATTCCATCTACAGAAGCTCCTTTTTCAAACTGCCCTCCCCAAGCACAGATGAAGGTAAGGTGAGCCTTACCAACCTGATACATAAACACAACAGGTTCAGTGGTAGGAGAAAGGAAAAATTAAGAAAAGAAGGAATAGTAAAGACGTTGCAATTGGTCCTCTGCCTGAGAGCAGAGCCCAAAGCCCTGGGGAAGGACTGAGACACCAACCTGTCAGTGCCACAAACTGCCCTACAAAGCTAAGTGCAAGAAGCCTGGTGGATGTGGAATGGCAGGCAGGATTAGTTTATGGTGATGAGAGAACCCCCAAACAATTTAATAATTAAAAACTGACAGAAGTCACTTAACATCTAATTTCCCCTCTTTTGATGTGAAATATCCAGTCCCTCCACCATTCCTCCTGAAGGCAAAAGGGCATGAACATGTGAGAAGCTGAAACCCACAAGCTGCTCTCACCTAAGGGGACCAGGCCAGGTTCAGCATTCAAAGCCCATCTTGGACAGTCAATTAGACTAAAAGGTTGCACAACAGAGCCAATTTTTCTTTAATTAAAGTTATCTAAAGACCAGTCAGCAGTATAAAGATCAGAATTTGGATGAATGTCTTCATATGAAGCTCTCGCAGAGAGGTCTGCCTACCTTCCTTTTCACAGCAGTCTTCCTGATTCCACACCAACGCCATGGGACCATTTAGTGTCACGGCATGTAAAAGGACTCACACAGAACTTCAACACAGGACTCACACAGAACTTCAACACAAATTGCCATGTTCAAAGAGGGGAATGAAATGATATTTCTCCATCCTGGTCTTGTCAAGTTTCAGAAAAAGCCCTGAGAAGGACAACAAAGTGCCCTGTCACAACAAAATACAATCCTCCAGAGAAGACCAAGGGTCACACAGTGAGTACTTCTGAGCCACACACTGCAAAACCGTGCAGTTCCTGCAAAATCCCAAGTCTTTGTATGGCTGAAATACTGCAGATGTCCTGTGAGCAAGGGTGCTATTTTTGGTCATCTTTGTTAACAGAAGGAGGGCACCTGAAAGTTACTGACACAGTTACTGCCTCTTCAGAAAATGATGTACAGCATGAAAAAAACCCAAATAAAATCGTAGCTGATGTGATTCTATCGTGGATACTCAGGATTGCATTTAACTTTGATACAACAGCAGTAAAATTAACAGAGAAATCAATATGGAGCAATAAGAATAGAACAGACTATCTCAGTTGAAAGGGACCTACAGTGATCATCCAGTCCAACTGCCTGACCACTTTAGAGCTGGGCATGTTGTACAAATGCCTCTTAAACATTTTTGGGGCATTGACCCCCTCTCTAGTAAGCCTGTTCCAGTGTCTGACCACCCTCTCAGTAAAGAAATGATTCCTAATGTCCAGTCTGAACCTCCCTTGGTGCCCCTTTTGAGCCGTTCCTATGTGTCCCACTTCCCCTGTTAGAGAGCTGCAGAGAGCAAGGAGGTTGACCCTCTATCCAGGTCCTTCTGCAAAGCATCTATCAACAGCACCTCCGAGTTTGGTATCATCAGCAAACTCGCCAATGATGTGTTCAACTTGTGCATCCACATCAGTGATAAATACATTGGACAGAACTGGCCCCGGAATTGAGCCCTGAGGAACACTGCTGGTGACCAGTCTCCAGCCAGATGTAGCCCCCTTCACTACGGTCCTGTGAGCTCTGCCCTTCAGCCAGTTCTTCACCCAGCACACCATGAACCTGTTCATCCCACAGCTGGAGAGCTTGTCCAGATGGATGCTGTGAGGGACAGTATCCAAAGCATTACTAAAATCCAGAAAAATTACATCCACTACCTTCCCTTCACCCACTAGGTGATACCCTTATCACAGAAGGGTATCAAATTAGCTAGACAGGACTTTCACTTTGTGAACCCATGTTGACTGTGCCTGATGACTGCATTATTCCTTAAACTCCTTTCAATAGTACCCAGTATAATCTCCACAATTTTCCCAGGAACTGAGGTTAGACTGACAGTCTGCTGGCTACCTTCCCATCAGCAAAGTCCTGCCCAGACTCCCCACTGGTACCACACTTTGGTAGGTGATTGAACGGGGTCCTGCCATCTGTCCTGCTTGCTCCTTTAGTACTCTGGGATGAATCCCATCTGGCCAAGTGGATCTGTGGACATTCAAGCATTGCAACAGGTTTAAGTTTATAAGCTCACTCCAGTTTTCACAGACATCATGAAGTAGTGTAATTTTCCCAGCAAAGGAAACTGATGTGGTACTGTGTGAATGTCTGGAATGATGGGCAGGATTAGCATCTTTATATAAAGTCCTGGAAGCCAGGGCTTAATTTTTCACTTGCTTGTCTTGAAAGCCAAACCCACTGCTGCACACACAATGCCATTTAAAGAGAGCAAGAATGGATGGGTTTGCTTTCCTCCTCAAAGTCCAGACAAGTACATAACACACAGTGGCTGCTGCTTCAACCCGTCTGTCTTTATCATCCAGAACCTATGGAACCACTCACTGTTCTGGAACTCACCTTACCAGCTGAGGCAGCCCCTTTGAGACCTACTGCACTAGGGAAATCCATTTGGTCGAATCTCACCAGGGAACACCCAGGCCTGCAGCTGGCTTAGTCAGTTTGAAGTTGAGGACTGGCTGTCATTCCTAACCATTCCTAACCCCCTGCCCTCTGCACAGGCCAGTGGCTGCCACTTGGTCGGTGACTGCACTGCAGCAGAGACAAGCTGCCTTGATGTGAACTGACATATTATTTATGAGAAACAGAGAACTGATGCATCACTTAGATTTAGTGTCCTAAGATAAACTCCATCTGAATTAAAACATGATTCCAAATCAGAATCAGAACCATTTTACTTCACCTTGCAGGAAAACATCAGACTGCAGGTTGCAAGGGCAGAGACATTGTCAGGACAGACTACAGACACAGCCCAATTATTTTTCACGTTAAAGCCTCCTTACTTTCCAGGATCAGTGTAAAAGGGCTTAGCAAAACCAAGGTCTGGGCAGTCAAGCTATGGAAAAAAGGCTTCAGGTCCTTCTTTGTGGGTCCTGTTCTTGGACAGGGAGGAATATCTTCCTTTCCACCTTTCACAGAAAAAGAAAGAAAACAAAACAAAACAGAACATCCCAGAGAGCCTGCTCCTCCCCGTGCCCTCACCAGGAGCTTCTGACAGGTCCCAGAAGCAGCAAGATGATGAGCTGGTGGGCAACACAAGCATTTCAAGCTGGGGACGACTGCATGCAAGGGAACCTGAAGTTACTATGTTGTTTGAAGAATCAAACCCAGAATGGTATTTCCAAACAGGTAAAAGATAAATATTTCGGCCCTGTTTGGAGAAAAAGCACAATGCAGAGACATTAAATAAATAAAATTTACCTAATTCTTCCCTTTCCTTTAAAAGAAGTGGGACCAAAATTTGTGAWAGTACTGGAGACTCAGCCAGTGCACACACATTCACTCCATCTCTCATGCACGTACAAACACATCATCCTTCCTCATGGTGCTCAGATCCCAGTGTCTTCCTGGTATGTTTCACTCTCAACACATCCATGTTCATCCATGTTCCACAATCACACAGGTTTAGATAAAAGGTGCATTCAAGTGCAGAGTACTGATGTTAACTCGGGCTCAATCCTGTAAGCAATATCAAGTAAAAACTGTGCCCCCAGGGACCCCCACTCATTTTGTGGGATGCCACAGGCTCAGTCCTCCTCCCATGTGCTGCCTGGTACAACAAAGGCCAGAAAGCTGGTGTTAGAGCATGGGCCAAAAAAAAGGGGGGAGGAGGAGGACATTAAGAAGGTGCTAAACCCACTGTGAGGTAACTTCCAGCAACGAACAATGAAATGGCAACAAATACAGCTGCTGTCTCTGCTGACTGCACCAGGAGTTGTGAGCTACCTGAAAACATTGACTGAGTTCAGCAGTAACTGAAGCCATTGTTAAACCAGGTCCAAACAAAATTCTTCTTAGAAACAGAAAGTCATGGGTTAAAGAAATCTGAATTTTCTAAAACAGTATTTTTAATTGCTGACCACAGGAACACACAGTAGTTTTCACCAGGTAAAGTCAGCTTTAAGTCAAGTGCACCTGACAAGCTTCAAACAGACAAAAGCTGCACAACAAATGTCTTTTTCAATTAGCAGTGGGTTAACACAGACTTGACTTGGGTTGAGGCTCCTGAAGATATTTTACAAAGGAGAATGAGAAACCCAAACCATTTCAAGTTCCTCTGCAGTTTCAGGTAAACGCATCAGGAACAAACTGACACCTGCAGCACATGTTTCCTGTCTCCCATACGGATGCTCTCACTCCATGTATTACTGAGGGTGGCCCTTACCTTGGAACAATTGGACATCAAACTTGATTGTTGGAAAATCAACAATCAATATTTGCACAGCTCTCAATGTTGCATCCTTACCGTTTCCTAGTAAGTAAGCATTGCTATAGGCACTGGTGCTTTAGAGTTAGTAAGGTGGGTGGAAATACAACGTGTATATAAATATGGAAAGTACCATATACATACATTTAGGCAAATAAACAGTGATGCTATGAATGGTCTCTCCAGGGATGCCAATACGATCCACTTCCTTTCTTCTTCTTCTTAAATATATAAACAATGCATCAGACTAGAAGTCAGTCTAGCAGTTTTCATACAGCTGAGCTGCAGTCATGACCTAAAATATGGCTTATATTGTGGGCAGGGCGGTTTGAGGGCTGTTTGGAAGAATCTGAAGCAGATGTGTTTGTAATGGAAAGCAAAGGAGACATCGCTGAACCATCTGGAGGAAGAGCTGTGGCTATTTCTGGAAACAAAGAAGTTAAGTTAAAATTGGATAAGTGCGACGTGTTGGTCATGTGCATTGGTGGCATATCTGGAAGCAAAGGAAAACTTGGCTGAGCAAAACCAACAGGCCTGGGAGGAGACAAAATGGATCCAAATCGATTGTTTAAACCTCCACTGCTCGGCTTCTCCGTGCTTGGGTTAGGAAACATTTGATTGGGAAAGTAAGGGATAGAAATGTCATTCGAGAGGGTAGGGTGGGCAGGAGAGTAAGGAGGATAGAAGGATGGCAGGGTATTCTGAGGATCAACTGGGATTAGAGCTGGTGTCCGCGTGGCACTAGGCTGAGTGACTGGTGGGATGAAAGAAGCATTGGCATTTATTGGTGGATTCATGCCACCCTCCGGAATAAAAGGGAATCCAAAATTCTGAGAGAGAGTGTGTTGGTCAGGGGCCGCATTATCATTAGACACTTGAGGGCCATCAGACATAAATCGGACAATGCTTCCTCTTTTTTCTATCGCAGACTGTTGGCGCCCAAGGATCATGCTGCCACTGGTGGACAGAGGAAGATGGGGAAGACTAGGGTCAAAGACATTTCCGTGTCTCTGATTTCCAGATCGATTCCTTTCAGGCTGACGTATTTTAGACCCTCCATTGTCTTGCAGAGGATGCCTCGAGCGCTGAGTGACTGAAGAATTTGGCTGACGAACAGAAGGCTGCCCTTGCTCGCCRTTTCCGTGAGAAACTGCAGGGTGAGGGTGAGTTGGCCTCACAACTCCATGCATGTTGCTGGAAACAGGCGTGTTCATGTGGTTCTTAGTTCCATGACTGTCAGTCATCCTCATGGGGTTGGACTTCTGCACAGAGATGTTTGGGCTGGTATTGCGACCCTGAATGTCTCCCGAGGAAGAAGAACTCGAAAAAGGGATAGTCAGTGAGCTGTTCCTTGTGTTAATTGCCCCAATGGACATGTCACAGCTTTCCCTGCTCTGGCCATCACCATCCCTTCGGATGTGAACGCTCTCTCGCGCTGGGGGACAGTTGTACTCGATTGTGGAGGAGGCGCCGCACTGCGTGTTCCTTTGATGTTCTGGGATTGATCTTTGGCTTCCACTGACTTGATCTCCAAGGTGAGGGGCGAGCAAACTCTGCATGAAACTTTGGTGGCACGTGTTTTCATTTTCCCTTGATGGCAGGGTATTCCCTGCTGGAATACCCTGTACTGGCTGGTAGGGCAGTCTCTTCTGCCTCTCTATGGATGGCGCAGCATTTTGACCGATTCGGAACGCTTGTGACTGCATGCCCCGGAGGGATGACACGGAATTGCCGATTTCACTGTTCCTTGAAGCCTGTACATCGAAATTGCCCGTTGGTTGTTGATTGGGTCCGGAGGGCTTAAATGTTTGGCAATCAGAAAGACGCTGCACATCTGAGCCAACTGTGTGGTCAACTGACAAGCGGCCCTGCATATTATGAATCGCCAACCCTTTATTTCTAGAAACATCAAGGTAGCTTCTCATTTCAAGCTGGTCAGAAACCCTAGGGCCTTGAAGAGATATTCCTATTCTCTGCTCTGAATTAGAGGGTGTCTTCCCAATGAGGGCCTCAGCAGAGTAGCTGGAAACTCTGTTTCTTTCCTGCCTGTGAGGGGTGCACGTCATGTCTGAAGGTCTGGTTACGATGCTGGCCTGGGACACCATTTGCTGCTCTAAGCCCCTCGAGGTCATAAGTCTTTGCATCTGATTGTGCCCCGATACGTGTTCTGAAGTGGAACCTTGCTGTCTGCTGCTAACATCTTGCTGCTGTTGATGCATAATATCCTGATTTATATGGCTCTGAGGGTGGTTATGGTGGTTCCTGCTTGTTGCAGGATTTTCACAGTTCTTTTCAGGCTGGGAAGCTCCAAAGTGCTGCTGCATTTGCTGCTGCATTTGTTGGTGGTGGGGATGGGGCTGACCACCTTTCTGCCGTGTTTGATCACTTCCGTGGTGTTTCTGCTGTAGAGAAAGCTGTGTGGCTTGTGTTCCCTGGATGAGATTCCGTTTCTTTTGCATCTGCACCTCCTGCTGTATCGTTCGCTGTTGATGGACACTGTGGGGTTGAGAGTGGACTGAGTTTTCCCCGTGAGTGACGTGGTGCTGCAGCTGGTACAAGTGGTGCCTCTCTCTTAGCTGCCCCGCCTGCTGCTGCTTCAAGTATGGGTGATTACTGTGAAGGTGAGAGATGCCTTGGGCAGGAACATGTTGAATTGGCTGCAAGTGCTGCCCTGCCTGGCCTGGCTGCTCTGAAAGTGGTGGCTGAGAACCGCACTGAACTTCAGTTTGTCTCAAAGCTGGTGTTACAAAATTGCTGTTGGGTGGGAATAACCTATTGAGGCCATCAGCGTGCCCCTGACTGCTCACTGATGCCACTGAATTGGATGAATTAGGAGGAATCTGACCGACCAGCATCTGTGTTTGATCAGCAATACCCTCTGGTGTTCGGTTCATCAGCGCCATCCCCTCGAGCCTTATGGGTGCTGTCTGGCACTGCTTTTGCCTCTTTGCTGTAGAAAGCAGAAGGTCATCTTGAACTGCCCTCTTTGCAGAGTCCTTGCGACCTTCGTGGCTTTGCTGCTTCAAATGTGATTCCTGCAGCTGGGGAGCCTGCATGGTGCTTGCCCTAATAGCATTCAGTTGTTCCTGAGCATATTCACTCATCATAGCAGGTCCTGCAGGTGGATTGATGTATGTGCTAGACGGAAGGGAGAGGCTCACAGTTGCAGGGACACTTGCAGGCTCTGAAGACTGGGATAAACTCGAGCAACTCACCAGGGGATGGACAATGCGGCTCTGGTGTATCAGATTATTCACACTTAGACTGGTTATGCTTGGTGTCTGGGAAGTGGAAATCTGCAAAGGAGTGTTTGATGTTTCCACACCTCCTACAGAGCAGCTTGGCTTTTCAACCTGCCTGTCGACATTTGTCTGTACTGTTTCATGAGCACTGAATTTGTTCGGTGCTGCTTCCAAGGGCCCTGCATTGTTTTCTTTCACTGACTGAGGTTTAAAAGGCTGCTGCTCTCTCTCCAAAGATGCAACCTCAGACTTAGAGATGGCATCCCTCGTGTTAACCTGTATTCCTCCTCCACCTTTCTCAAGGTTTTCCTGGTCAAAAATAGCTCTTGCTGCAAGAGCTACAATGTCAGTCTGTTCTGAAAATGTGCAGCTGTTACAGGTACTGGTTGAGGTGCTGCTTGTGACGTCTTCTCTGGTAGTATCTGGCAGCATAGATGCAACTGAGAAGCCTCGACTACTGCCAGAGCTGGTTGACATTGGGGAGTCTGCCTGCCTGCTAGTGATAAGAGAAGCACTGACTACTTCCTGATCAGAGACGCAAGAGTGATGCTGGGAGAGAGTGTCACCTTCCGTGTTCATCAGCAAGAGTTCCTGCTTCTCAGGCAAATCAACATTTGATTCTGCTGATTTMGAGTTTTCCATAGGAAAATTAGAATGCTCCCCCTGAACGGTAAATGAAGAAGTTTTTTCCACAGCTGTTCTTTCTTTCGTGAGATCAGACAGCATYTTGGTTAGACCCTGTCCTTCTAACAAGTCTGCATCTTGCATTACCACTGAGGAATCCTGCCTAA
Organism: Amblyornis subalaris; assembly: GCA_018881555.1. NCBI lineage: Eukaryota > Metazoa > Chordata > Aves > Passeriformes > Ptilonorhynchidae > Amblyornis > Amblyornis subalaris. The sequence goes on from JACAXG010000058.1 coordinate 4,268,879, forward strand.
TGTTGCAGGACTCTGAAATTCCTGCTTTGGAGGTATGACCTGTTGTGTTGCTCTGTGCTGCTGAAGTCCCAGCAACCTGCAAATGTGTCACCTGTGCTTCTTTATGAGAGGACATCAAGGTGTTGGGGGTGTCACAGGGTTTGGGAGACTCTGGCAAGGCAGAGGAGGTTGGTGGGTGGCTCTGAGCTCCCTGGGCCTGCTGGCGAGGAGCAGCATCTTTGGCTGGAGGTGGAATGAGCAGCAGCTGCTCTGACACCACAGACTCCAGGGGTGAGGAAGCAGGCGCCTCTGCCGAGCTCAGCTCGGGAGCAGAGGGGGGTTTCACTGCYTGCTTGGAGCTCGCAGTCTCTTTGGAGTGAGGGTCAGAAATGCTGACGCCGCTTGATGCGGCCACGCCACTGGCCTGCGATGCAGTTACAGCTTGTGATGCTGCTGGGGCCTTTTCAGGCAGCCCTTCGCCACTTGAATGCTTTGCCACTGTTTCCACGGGAGCAGAGTCCGCCTTCCCTGCATCTTTGCAAGCAACTGCTGGGCAGGACGCTTTGTTATTGACTGCTTGGTGTTTCTTCGTGCTTGGCTTTTTGTTTGTCCTTTTTGGTTTTGCATTGGATGGCAAGCCAGCAGCCGCTTTTTGGGGAGAAGCATTTACGGAATTAGACGCACTGGTTAATACTGAAACCTCCGCGGGCACCGAAGATGCCACAGAAGTTGGCAATGACACACAGTTGACCGTGGCAATCTGGTTATTGACGGTGGCAGGATTGGTGGGGTGGCTGAGAGACAAGTGCAAGCAGCTCTGTCCAGCCATTTGCGATATGCTTTGATTGAGGTTAGCTAAAGCACCAAACGTATTGAGGGCAACATTGGTATTTGGATCTTCGCTGGTGGTGGGTTGAATAATTTGCATAGGGGCTTGGTTTGAAGCTCCAGATGAAGACATCACAGGCTGCAACGCAAAAAGCTGCCCATTTAATGAGATAGTCTGAGGATGCTGTTGATTGGACATTGTAACTGAAAACGTCTGCGTAGAGCTAGAAGATGGCAAAGAAGATGGCCTTGGTAATATATGGACAAGGTGTTTCCCTCCAAAAGTCTGTGGAAGAGAGGCATTTTGCATGGAACCGCTGGAGTTGGCGACTGCAGTCGGCCCGTTCACAGGAACTCTTACAGAGGCAGAAGGCTGAGCAGAGAGGAGGGGAAGAGGATTCTGATTTGCAGCTTGTATAATTACAATTTGCTGACTAACATTTTGGCTGGGAACTTCTGCTCTCACAATGGGCGGGCACGGAGCAGGGTTTGGAGGCTGGAGAATGATGACATTCTGGTTGGCTGGTGCTCCTGTGACGGCTGAGGCAACCGGCTGAGCCATCTGAATCACCTGCATAGCTGAGTTTAATGGAAGGATATTTCCTGCAGCCTGAGCTTTAACCTGTGGCTGGCTGATTAAAGGCTGTATAGGTACGGGTGGGCACGAAGGCAAGGTAACTACAATCTGTTCAGCTGCCTGGCCATCCCCTGGCAGAGAAGCATGCAAACTGATACTTGTAGTCAAAGGCCTGCTGTGGGCAGAAGACACAGTCCCAGCACCACTGACTGGCTCRTTTAGGACGGCAGTCATTATCCCGGATGGCGTTTGGCTCAGTGGCTGAACTGTGTTTCCTGCCAGCTGCAAAGTCGTCCACGTGGTCTGTGTGTTTCCAGCTGAAGGCATCCGGGTAAGGCTACTCATGTTTTTCAAGTCTGAAGTGCCAACACCTGAAGAGCCTGAAAAAGACCAGCAGTTCTCCAGGGGACTGGCAGCCAGAGTGCTTATTGCTGTCACAGCCTTAACTCCTTCTGCTGCAGACGTCGCAGGCGTCCCAGCACTGCTGACCACGTCCGTACTTTTGAGGACATTTACGGAAGAGCAGCTCTCTGCAGTAGACAGTCTCACAGGTGGCACACAAGCTGTGTCTGTGGTTGAAATGACAGAGTTTTCCTGGAGGTCACTTTTGGAATTGTGTGTATTTGAGCAAGTTGCATTCACCTGTTGATTTTGGGAAGCTTCCACAGAGGCACTGGAAGGAAGGCTGCTTCCCTCCTGGAGTGTTTTCTTTGTTGGTTTAGTGCCCTCCTCCTCATTTTTACTTTTGGGGAGATTTTGCTCATTCTGTGGTGCATTACTCGAGGAACACTGTAGTTCCTGTTCTGTTGCAGGTCGAGGTGTGCTCTGTGAGCTGGCAGGAGCAGCTGTGGGCATACCTCGCTCGTTCTCTGGGGTGGAAAGCTCAAGGACATTCCCTGCTGGAGCTGTCTGAGCAGATGCCAGTGGAGAAACTGTAGGTTGCGACCATGGCTTATTTTCTGTGGGGTAAATACCAGCAATTGTCACAGGAGTCACGAGGTTGCAGGTTCTCTGAACTGGCACAACATTGGCTGTTTGCTTCTGTAAATTATGACCAACATTAAACGTTATTCCCTGGACAGGWGCTCCCTGGTTATTTCCATTGGGTTGAGTCCCATTTGAATAGACAATGATGTTCTTTTGAACCTGATCACTGGGAATAACAACTGAGACCTTTGCATTTTTGAGATTTCCTTTCCAGTGGATTGTAGGGTCATCATAGAGGCAAATATCATTTGCTTTCAGTAGCTCGATGTATCTCCCATTTTCCTTTTGCAGTTCATCCAACTGTTTCCGGAGTTTTTTTATCTCTTCAGCTACAAAACAGTGAGAGCACTCTATTACACCAGCACCAGAGCAAATAATGAAATAATATCACCACATGACTTAGAGAGTAAATACCGTGTAGTAATGAAATAAATTGTTCAAATAAATGGAATAAATTGTTAATAATGTATGTTCTTTCCAAATGGTTAACACAACATAAGTGAAGATTCCTATCCTGATAAGCCTCTCTACTCAGTGGGGAAGTGAATGAATTTCACAGATTATTCCATTACCAATAGCAGGATATGTCAAATTACTTAGAAAAAAACATTAGGACTAACTCACATATCTGAGACTGAACACTAATCAGAGTAATTAATTCCTGATGGAAAGAAAAGCACATTAATCTTTTTCTTTTTCCTGCTCTTTTGCAAACACCAAAACTGTTTTTATTTAATTGATAATCTCACAGCTTTCTGGAAGAATTTAGTTTCATTACATCTAAAAATTACAGGCAAAATGAAATACAAAGCACTCGTGTAAAGCCTGGGAATGCACTTGGGAGATGGCTCACCTAACTGCGAAAATCACAATAAAATAGAAATAAAAGCACTATGAATGAAGGAAACTCCATGTTTTTGATGAAAAAAAATCTTAACTGAAGTTTCTCAGAAATCATTCTGGTCACTACAGTAGAATAAATTGGGACAGAATTTACTAGATGATGCCACATGACCTATAGGCTCTGTTATGACTTTACATCACAATGTGACTGCTTCATTATCTCACAGCTATGTGCAAGAACACTCACTCGGCCATTTTGTTGGCTTTTTGCTTCAAGATATTCTAAGCACCTGTATTTCTCCTGTGTGTGCATAATGTCTTGGGATTCTCATTTGTCGATCCAGGCTTTGCTATTAGGCAGTACAAAGACACACAGCAAAAGTGAGGGACAGAAATTCTAGAGCCTCCAGCAGCATCTGCACTTACCCTGTTCATTGTTCCCTCCATTTAACAGCAGTTCATCATTCTGTCTTTTCATTTCTGTTATATACTTAAAGGCCTGATCCAGGATCATGTTCTTGCTCTTTGAAAGAAAACACACATGTAAAATTAGGAGAAAGGTCTAGAACTGGTAAATCCATTCATGATGAGACTACACTTAATCCAACAGGTTTTTACTTTGAAAATATTCTATATTGAATAACTCTCTGAATACGGCTGGGTAAGGTTTGGGCTGGTTTGGGGTTTTTTGGGTTGGTTTTTGGTTTGTTTTTTTCTAAGTTAAACTACAAGTTTCGTGAGTGATACTGACCCTAAAATGCTGTAAGTTTTTACAGAATAACATTTTCAGTGCTGGAGCTGACACTTTCTGATGCCCAAATGCAGATACTAAGGCCACAGAACCTGAACAGCCAGCATTAGCTCTTGCTGATCAGCCTAAAATTCATGTTCATTAATAAACTTATACATCACATGAAATTTCCAGTATACTACCTTGTAAATATTTTATTAGGAAAGAAACAAACATGAAACAACTATCTAGGGAGACATATGCATAATTTTGAAAGTAGTATACTGGGGAATATGGGAAGAGAAAATAACTACTCCACCATCATCTTTTTATGAAACTATGCTTATTCTGCCTGCAAAACTTTTGTTCACTTCCTTATTTCTTCTACTGTCTGGTAGGAACAGTCTCTGCTGGGGATTGCTCTATCTTGAAAAAGATGCTTCTGTGCATCAACCTCAAACCCTTTGTCTTGCTTCATCTTTTGCAAGGAGAGTATCTTAAATTACTATTATTATAATTTCAGTTTCTGGATTGCTTTCAAGCCATTATGTGAAAGATGACAAAAATAAGCACGCATGCAATTCTATTGATATCTTAGAACATTATGTGGTTACTTAAGAGCTGAGAAGGGACTGGAGAGTGACCTGAAAAGAGATCTTGCTTAACCTACAGCTTTCACTAGTCGGGCATCACACAGACCACATTTAACAGCATCAGTAGGAAATGACTTGACAAACAGGAGTTGCACAATGTAACCACCAAACCACTGACCTGATCCAACCTCCTGGTGCCCAGCCTACCACCCTTCTACAGAGGACACAATGCACTTATGAATTGAGGAGAAAGTCACTCACAGGTCCATCTCATCCTGTTTCATTCCTTCAGCAGTCATATGCAACACTTTCAGATAAAACACTCAAAATTTGCGTAATTACATTCATGTGACCCTGCACTTCCAAAAAGGAGTTCTCTTACAAGTAGTTTTTAAAATACTATTAACTAGTAATATTTTCGAGCATATTAATTCTGACAGTTTTGTCTTCTTCCTAAGACAAATGGTAAAATAAGTATTTATACTTCTACAGACAAAGAAACACCTGAACATTTCACAGGAAACTTGTATGCACCTCTGGATGGACACTCACCTGCTTAAGTGCTGGAGAGCACGGAATGAGTTCTCCAATTCTGTTTATCCCAGCATTAATCTTCTTCTTTCGATGTCTCTCCACTAAGCAAAAATAATATGTACTGTGTCATCTGGTTGGGCAAGTCAGCACAACAGCAGCATAACTGCACAACTAGTACAGTGTAAAGGCTCATAAATACATTCTTTCATTACACATTAGAACCCACAGTGACTTGAGAGAGGAAAAGAGTTCCTGTRAAGTAAACCTCAGTTATCGAATTAATACTCAGCAGAATACAGACCTGTAACATAAGCAGCAACATCTTTAAAAGGTGGGGATGTTCTGGACCTCTTCATGGAAAAGAAGAGTTCCTACAACTCAAAATTCAGGGTTTGATACTGCTATTGCTCAGTTTCATGACACTCTTTTCATGAGGCAGATTGATTAAATTTAGGCACACAGAAAGCAAATGAACCACGATAATGGAAAGAATCAGCTTCAGATTTGGGAAGGAAACTCATGTTTCTTAAATACTAATGTCATGTTTAGCAACAAAGGAGAAATGATTTAATCACTCTTCAGGCTAATTTTAAATTTTTATTGACAGAGCAACCAGCCAACACTGAACACAGCTGAAGCTCTAGGTATATGGACTATCAGTTACTCTTTTCTATGTCTGAAGGTATAACTGTTCCACAAGCTCTAACTGACTGGGAGTAAAGAAAATATTGAATGGAGAGTATTTCCAGTGAATTACCTAGTTTGGAGAAGGCCAGAAAATACTTCATTTATAGTCCTCTTGGGACATCATTTGCCTCTCTGAGAGGCCTGAACAGTGGCACAAAGGGTCTACACTGTAAGTCTAGGAGTGTAAATACCTTTGGCCATGTTTTTTTTCAGACAGTATGTCTGTTTTCCATCCACCATAGTCAGCCTCTTTCAAATAAAGTTCACTCTCATGTAGCTRCTTTTACTTACTGAAATATTTTCACGTTCTATGCAAACTAAAACTATTAGATGTCTTTTTTCCAAAAAATCTGAAAAAAAGTTCTGTCATGGCTTTGTCAGGACTCAAACCATTGTATTGTTCATTCATTGTGCTGAATAAATCTTTTGGTTTGTGCAGTGTGCTTTCGGTGGCACACRAAAACAAACTGTGACCTGCAGGTGAGTGTATTTCATTTTGCTCCTTTAAAAAGAATGTATTAATTTAATTTAAACATTCTTATTTCAGTAGTCTGACACTTCAATTTACCTTTCTCAAGCGATTACTTTTTTTTGTATTTCAGGACAGACTGATGGCGTTGACAGAGACAGGCCTGAATACACTAAACACAGCAAGACAAAGTCTCTTATGCAAGAAATTTACCATATAAATTAGAGCAGCTCTGTAAAAATTAAAACACAGGACACCTGAGACTTAATCTTTATATATCTTACTAATACATACAGATATCACAGTGTTTGTGAAGTGCTACTCTTTTGTTTTGATAATACTTGCCACACTATTCAGCTTGTCCAGATATTAATGACTAAGCAAGCTATAGGGTTGGAGGGAGCTGTCCCCACATACTGCAGAGTTCAGCCCAGGTGACAAAGATTTCGGAAAGTATCGACAAGTAAAACAGGAACTGGGAATTTGAATGAGGCCAGCAATCTTAAAAGTAAACTTGATAAGACTGTTTCCTGGTAAATTCCTGATCCTTAAGAAATTGGCCACACCCTGAGTACTCTCAACAAGCACTATATTGCACAGCCTGCACATGGAAACTGCTCAGTGTTTTTTCCAGTTGAATTTGTGAAGGCCACACAATAGTGCTGTTCAGAGAAAGAAGAACCGCAATCAATTTCTTAGGATAAACCAGGTCAAAACCTGCCAGACTCCTTCCCAGTCCATCTTTCCGTTCCTACTTGTAGAAGATGCCATTGGAGCTAGACACTGACTTGTTGCTGCCCGAGGGATGCGACTCCTGCTACATACAGCCAGCATTGGCACTGAATTTTTGGGATGTCAGCACCCACATGGGTGCCTTAGGAATAGGCTATAGGAATACTTCTAATCCAGGGAGCCTCTAAAGCTCTCAGGTTGGATATCTGTCTCTGCTTTGAGAGAGGTGGATATTAGTTGTGTGTGAATGCATGTGCAGTTATTTTCCTTTAGAACTGAACACAACTGAAATTGTTTACTGCTTCATTTACTAGCACTGGAAAGCCAGGGGCATGGTGCTCCTTCATTCTTTAACTTTGTACTGTGGAAAACAGCAAACTAGAAACAATATTGAGGCCCTTGGGCACAGATATTCCACGCAAGGACACAGAAAGGTGTTTGATAGGGTGAGATTTTTTAAGTGTAGTAAACTCCTATGGAGCAACCTTCTTCATGCAAAATGTTTTACTAGTCCAAAGCATCTGTGCTTATTTCTAGACCAAATAACAAAGCAGAATGTTCCTACCTGCATTATGTGTCTCCCGGTTTTTCTTTCTGTGAGACATAAAGGGAAARCAGTGATGTGAAACCGAAGGTAAAAACTCTGCATGCAAAACAATATTTCTTTTATTATTCCCATTACAGCTAAAAATACTGCTCTGTTAACAAGAACAGCAGAAGTCACAACCAGATGTTCTTAGACATTAGTATTAAATAGGTTCTAACAAAAATTCATTCATGTTCACACTTAAATCAATTTCAATATAAGAAGGCACAGTGTAATGTTCCACTTGATTATTGGTACATATTTATAGTGCAGAGCTGGGGTTTTATGTTCCTGTTCAGCCACAAATGTCATACTATGCAGTGTTCAATAAGGCCAAATATTAAAAAAAAATAGCTCTGTTACTGAGGAACAAGGTAGTTAAGTATTTGTCGGAAATGATGCTCTTACATTCACAGGATCAATGAAACAGGAGAAAACTTTTACCACGCAAGTTGATTTTCCAGCCATATTGCCTTCAAACATCATAGCTTCTGGTGTGAAACATGCTTCCTTTGTGAGAGAAACCAGAAATAATGTTCCTCTGCAGCTGCTGTTCTTTTTCTGTCTCAATATTCTGTATAATTTGGGCATGTGAGGGCTGTCTTTGTTTTCAGATATTCACTTGGGACTACTGGACTGATGGCAACCAGGTCACAATCATTGTGCAATGCCTCAAATTGCTTTGCTGGAAGTCAATAAATCTCAAGTGTGTACTCTACATAGATAAATCAGATGTACTGCAYACGTGTACTAAGACAAATACTTCCAGGAACTATAGTAAAGCAAAGCACGTTTTCTAGAAAAAGCAACATTCCAGAAAAAAAAAAAAAATCTCTCAAAAAACTTCCATCCAGCAGCGCACTCTCAGCCTAGATGTCTGCTAGGGTATGCAAAAAGCAGAGCAGCATCTTCTGCTGTCCTTTTCGGCAGTTACAGAACAGTCCAGATGTAGCAAGGAATGTGAGGTGAGAATTCAAGACGCATGTGGAAGACACATGATTGCTATGAGGCACAGCATCCTTTATGCTTTGAGTTGATCCTTATTCCTGGTAACTCACCAAAAGTAGTGTGCATCTAGAGTAACAGACAATGATTATGTGACAGTAATGTTACTGCAGATGGTCAGACCTGGAGACATCTGCTAAGAAATAATGCTTAAAGATGATAATATTTACTAAATGTGCACAAGAATGTAAGTACTGGAGAGACCCAGCTGCCCTTTGATTGACAWTGCCAATACAGGACACAAAATACCCTATTAGTGGGGTAAGAAAGAGTCGCAAAATCCATGAAGACTCAAAAACTTTCTTTAGGACAAATCAATGTTCTCTCTGAGCTTTTCTTGATCATAAATCATATCATGGTTACCTAGTATAAGATGAATGCTGTATTTAACTAAGGACTGAAGAACTCCCCTATCAATCAGGCATTAGATCAACCACACTGCTACAAGGAACAAAACTCTGGAAAAGCTGTAGTGAGCGCTGAGTTACTTTGTTACAAATTTTGGTCATAGTGTTGCTGTACARCCTCAAGACATAGTTTGAGTTCCAGCAGAGATTTGAGATATAAGATCCAGATTCCACTGGGAGTTGACGAAGAGATCTAAATTACTCTGTCAAAATTGGTATATTTACCCCTTAATACTCCACAATAATACAGGCTGCGCTCTAACCGAYGTGGTCACGCAGTTTTATACACATCAGAGTAGTCAGTGAAATAATCAAAGAATTTCTTTTGCCTAATTGACCCAGGTAGATGTGTCTTCAACAAAAAGTTTGGCATATACCRGGCAAGGGAGAGAGGGAGTTTTGCAGCCATAGTTCCCAAACTTTTGGATTAACCCTGATCAACACTCAAACTTCTTGTCCATACCCTTATTGCCAAACTTTTAGCTAGAAACTCTGTAACTGCAACAGAAACTCACCGATGTTGCTTCTTAGTAGGTGTCTCATTCTCTGTCATCTCTGGCATGGTTTCGGAGAAGAGAGCCTAAGGTAAATCATGGAAGGAATTAACAACTCCCACACTCTCCCAAATTCTTAGCACATGACATGTGTTACATGGCTTTGCCTTTGACCACAAGGACAGCACCTTCCTACAATGTAGGCACAAGTGCATCCCCTTGACTCAGAGCAGGTGATTTTGTGAACAGTAAGAATTAAGCATGCTACCTATCAGGATGTTTTGTGAAACCTGTCTATGATGAACTGGTTTCCATTTCCCCAATTACTTTAAATGTAAAAACAATTATCATTCCAACCACTCTAAGGAAACAAGAAGGAAAGTGAGTATATGATTGTTTTTCAAACGGGAGGAGGATCAGCTGAACTCTCTTTCATCAGCCCTTCCTAACTGAATATGCATTCAATTCCCAGTTCTAAATAAAACCAGGAATGCTAAGCAGAATACAAGCTACAATGAGGACATTTTTTTAACTAAAAATTTAGAGTGATCCTAATGTAGCAAATTACAAAACTTACTTTCTATTAAATTGTACAGCTTAAAATGGTCAAAAATGATACCCCTACATTCTCAGATATATAACATTCAGTTAAAATTAAAGTTATGAAATAAAGTTATACATAACAGCCTAATAAATTGCACCTAACTTGTCCTCAGCTTGAACAGATTAGTAGCCTCTATTTAGACAAACAAAAACATAAAAATACACAAAAGATGAGATTAAGTCAATGATGGTTGAACACGTATCCACCAGAGAAATGAATTTTAGAGAGCAAGTAACATGAAGTATATTGTAGATGCAAATAGGAAAAATAAATCTATTTTTGATATGGCTGAGCTCCATATTTACTTTCATGGTTCTGTTCCCTCTCTTACCAACCAACCTGTTATTGCAACTCTTCCCATGGGCCCTCAGACTCCTCGTGGCTTCACCTTTCCCTGGCTCCTCTTGGAAAGCTCATCGGCTTCTTTTAACAGGCTTCATATCTTTAGGGTATTTTTTGTCTGTTTGTTTGGACTGCAAGGAAGTGGGGGTGGTTTTTAATATAACTTTCAACACCAAGCAGTTCTTAATGTAAACTGAGCCTACCACTACTGACACTCACATCAAAACAAACCCCAAAAATACTATCCTTACAAGCCGAGAGGCCAGTTACCTACAGAGCTCCCAAAGCACTGAAGCACACACTTCACAGTGCTCTGTGCACAAACCTGTATGTATGTGCGTGTCAAATTAACAGAAATAATCTGCATTGCACTAGAACTGAATTCAGATACTGTTTTCCAGTCTTCATACTCTAGAAGTGGATGTAGTGCTCTCATTCAGTAAAGATTAAAGGACAAGAAACATTAGGACTGATGCTGTTCACCACTCTAAGTACTTTCTTTTTCCATTGAAGACTTGGGAGATGTTGGCAAAYCATAAAGTAAAGCAAACAGGAAGCAACCTGTCTATCTGTGAATAGATCCAACTCAGGGAACTCAAAGTGCCTCAGGATTTCAGRAACATAATTCAACTTCACCTACACAACAGTGTTCACACCATCACAAAACTGGACACAGTCCTCTCCAAGATGAGCTACAGCATTCCATTGCCCCACTGGGTGTCATGTACAGCCTACTGAAACAGTCACCACAGCCCTCCCCAGCCCAGCAATGGGAGCACATCACTTTACATTCCTCCACAGACTTTGCTTTCTCTGTGCTCACTGACCATTATCTGCATAAATTACAAAAACACCTGACAGAGTTAAGTGTCTTTTACTGTGGGAGAAAGTAGTGCTGCAACTTCAGCACTTTCATGCACTCTTTTATAAATTACCTTGTGTTACCTCATCTTAAAATAAGATTTCTTCTCCTTTAAAACCAATTAGCTTACTTCACTAACAAAKTTATTTTTCTTTATATGTAGCAAGATTAATCCAGTTGGTATCCCAGGTCCTCCAAGATAGTAAAACCCCACAACTCTGAAAGCCAGGAAAGCCAGTTTCCCACCCAAGGCATCTCTAACTTATCCCTCCTGTGCAGAGCTGGTGATGGTCAGTAGTACTTACTCACTGATTCTAGCTGCATTCATTGTACCAGGTGATGATGAAGGGGTTAGCTGGGAGAGTTTAGCAGATGAGCGATTCTGATTGTAAAAAAAAAACAACCTGATTAGAGCCCAGCCATCTTTGCTGTTGGCAACTAGACAGATGTTCAGGTGTACGCTGAGTGACTGAGGTCAGCACACCCCATTTCTGTGGGGTTTTTCCAGGTGTGGCAAAGCAGCCCAGCAGAATCTATATCCATTAGGGCTACCAGCAAAGACAGGGGAAGCAGAGCAGCTACCTGGTGACACTACACTTGTACATCCATCATTGAGACAGTGCCTTGTGTATCAGGTGAAACAGTTATTCAAGGGGGCAAAGGGGTCATTTAATTCAGTCTGTACAGTCCTGTTTCTGTTTAGTGAGGATGTGAGCACAGAGTACATGGGCCTAGTTCTGGTACAGCAAAGTTCATGAACACAATTAGAAAAAAGGAAAATGCTGGATTGCATTGCGTGGCAATCACATATCCTGTTTCTTGACTTCTGCACCCTCTATTAGGACAGAGTTGATGTGTCTGTTACATTGGATATTATTAGACCATGGCAAGTACGCTGGAAATCCGAGCAAAAATATGAAAGAGATCTTAGTTTTGGTCAACTTAACATTTTTGAAAGACCAATGTATTTGTAAAGCAACCCTATTTTTTTAATCTTGCATATTTATACAATTTGAGAACCAAAGGACTATTTCTGTATTCCAGGGTATTTAACATACACAGCATTAATGTGAATTTAGGTGGCCAGCTACCACGCAGGGCTACAGATAAAGCACAACTGTGCGAAGGTAAGGGTGTAAAAARGCACCCACCCACAAATACCCTCCTCCAGAACAGACACAGCTGTTTTGACTCCACCTACTTCTCCCTGCACAGCCCAGAACATTCACAACCCCATCTTCCCCCTGCCCTAAGTCAGAGCATCCACTTCTCCCTTCTGACATGGGTTCTCCATACTCCTATACTTATGCTTCTTCTGCCCAGGGTCTGTGTCCACTCAGCCAAGTTCTTATTCCCAACAGCAGCATTCCTATCTCCCAAAGCCATGATCTATGCAATATTCTAATTTCCTTATTTCTTCATGCTGAGCAGATGACTACATGATTCAGTAACACATTGTATATAGTATTTTGGAAGATAGATAGACAAGGCCTTATTGAAAGTCTGTGCTGAAATTTATTAATACAGTTTCTAACCATTTTCTGATCCTGAGAAAGAATGGTAAGTCTTTACTACGTGTCAAAGACCCCACTTCTTTCTTCCTCCTCTGCCATTTAAAAAAAATTGTGTCAGTAARCTTCTTCCAAGTGATGCTGTTCTCTGCACATTTCAAGCCAGATGCTGCCACACTGAGTGTATAAGTCTCATAAATGCAAACTTAATGTCTTAAAGTATTTGATATGCTTCAGTTCCACTGGGATCTGCAGCCCATTTCATATTGAACACAGGGCACAGGCAGGCAGTAACTGTCATCCTAACTTCACTTTACTGTGGAATTACTTGAAGTCAAGTTTATCAAAGCTTACCATTCAATCAATGCTCCCACTTTTGTGGGACTGATAGGAAAAGGCAAGGCTGGGTACATTATCTAATTGACCAACTAGTTTATTTCATGTTCCACTGAAAAGAGGTGGTTGGTTAAATTTGTTAAACAACACTTGTGTAAAACTCTGAGGTTTCTACTGATAGATTGTACCATGAGAAATATGGTGAACTGAAGTTGTTTTTTCCTATTCTTATTCTGTAAGGACAGAAATCTTTGCATTTTACTTGATACTCCACAAAACAGCTCGAGTTGGCAACACCAGGGAGGTGGTTTTCCTAAAAGCTGCTGAAAATATGGGCTTTGTGAATTAAAAAGAAAATAAAAATACTGCCTAGGTGGAGACTTCTGAGGGTTGATAATGTTTACACTGTCTCTATTTCTTGCCCTCAGCTGTTGCATCACCAGAGCTTTGACAACGGGTTTCTCTTTACCTCTTCCACATCAAGTAATGCTTCTTCATGGTGAGATTCCTTCACCAATTCTCTAAAGCAGAAGGCATGTATGTGCCTTATAAGCTCAGATGCAAATGTATTTTAAGCTCACTCATGAAACATGCTCACTTATGACACTTATAAATGTCATTTGCAGAGAAAATGTAGCAAAATCCAAATTGTTAAAACAGATGAAGGAGCAGCAACTCATCATTATATTTATGTAGTACCCTCAAGGTTCCCTCAAGTTTTATGTAGTTAACAGCTTTTACAATGTCAACATAAAATATTGATTTTAATTTAAATGCAACGTCATCCTCAGAAATTAAAAGATACTTTGTGTTCTGAAGATTTAAGTTTAACATAATMTCCTCTATAGTTTTGAAACATAAGGTAGAAAACTTAAAACCAATTTGTTTAACTGTCTTCTTGTCTACCACCCATTTTACAGGTATTATTCAGCAAACTTTATTAAATCTTTTCTTCAAAACATGCACTCAACAGATTTAAGAAAAAGTTAATTTAGATTATTTTATTTGGCATTATTTTTTCACTCCTTATTTAGCAATTGTTTCCAAACTTAATGTTCATATTAAAAAAGAAAATAATTATTCCAATCTGTTATCTCTGGCTGTACAAAACAATCTTTCTCAAAGTAGTAAAGCCATGCCATTCTTCTGTATCAGGCARAATCTTTTTAATATGCAGCTACACATATTCTGTAAAACTACCAGCAGTCCAAATCTTTCTTCCTCTTAATATCCTTCAGCAAGCTTATGCCGTTACACTGCTGTAATCTCACAGTTCTTACTGGTTTTGTATACTTCATGTAATTAGCCTTAAATTAAAGAACAATTCCAGGGCATATATAATAATAACTCAAACGTTTTTTTTTCCYGCAAGAGAGTGTCTTCTTCATTCAAGCAACTCCTAGAGCTCACTTTTCCAATCTTCCATGCATGTTTTAGGACAAGGCTAGGTTCAATCAGGGACTTAATCCAAGCTTTTAATGACAAGGAAGGTGCCCTTGAGATCAAGAGACATGATTTACTGCCCATTCTTTATTCCCTCTTGGAATGCTTCTATTCCAATTTTGTATTTACCTAATAAAATGATTGCAGGAAACATAAAGATTACCTTTGTGATTGTTACCCAAATGTATCAACTACYGTTGCCTACCAAAGGAACCTGTAAGACTACCATAGAGGAAAATGAAACAGGCTATTTTTCCTGGTAAGAGAAAAATCCCCTTCGTATGTATCAGTCTGGTTTCTGAAGAAATCAAGGTTTTCCTGTTACTGTGTCCCTTAATCCACTCCCTCACAACAACGGCTGGGCCCACTGACTGACCTAAATGAAACCTCTCAAAGAGATGAAGTTCCTAGATGTTTACAAAAACTTGGGAGCGAGCAGAGGAGGAGGAGTGASGTCAGGTAACGGACTGGGCACGGCTGGGTCTGTGACCAGCTCTGCAGCACGGATGTGCTGGCTGACCAGCTGGCTCAGGCTGGGCACAGCCACCTGGTGCTGAGGAAGATGCCTGAGGAATTAAGGAGYGCGAGAGTCCTTTTGACTTTTCACAGAATACACATTCCTGATGCAAACCAGTTGAGAGTTTCCCAGGGCAACCAGACTGTTCCCAGAGTTTCTGCCAAAGTTAAAAGAAAACCAACACCAATAAGCTAAAACTTGTTACACGGGACAATTTTTTTAAGGTGTTTGCAAACAATAGATGGAAAAGAACTTCACTGCTTTCAGATATTTTTACTTTATCTCTTTTGTTTGTATTATCTAAACTCAAATACACTGGTATTTTTCCTCCTGCTGATTTAAAGCAATAAAGTTTTAGTAAAGCTGTTACATAAGAACATGCAAGAGAACTAGAAATAAAATGTCTTTTTTTTTTTRTTATAGCATTGGAGGAAGAGAAAGGGTTATAACTCAAGCAATATTCCCTCGTATCTACATTAGTTTTTGTTTTCAATTGTAATTTTCATAATATCAAAGACATAATTGCTCTGACCAATTACTAACATGCAGTTTCAGGACAGCATAGGTGTAGGGTCATTCTGAGAAATCCTGCCCAGATCTGATAAAGAAAACTTCAGAAGGAAAAAAAAAAAAGAAACTTCCCTGCTAATCACCTGAAGATCCCCCTCTTATATTTATTCTTCATCTACTGTTGTGGCCTCTCAAGTCTTCCTAAGTACAGCATCATTTCTTTATAAACCTTAGAGGAGGGGCAGAGAGAGACATCATGTCTAGTGAACCAAGTCTCTTACTGATTATGGTCAGGAAAGTATTTAAGGAGAGATATCTCTGGACATTTTGCACCCAGATGTGAGCTGCTGCCACCCTCACACATTGTGCAGATGATCTGGGTAGTACAAACAGACTGAATGGCACACAGTGCAAGTAAAGGAAGATGCCTTCCTGAATTATCTCCTGTGGTCTGGAGGAATTGTTACACATAAGCAGGCATTTGGGAGCTAAAGAGCTGTAATTACACAACCAGTGCACAAGCCAGAATCACAAAGACCAGAGATGGCACCTTAAAGAGTGTCCTCAGCTACTTTAGATCAAAATAAGGAGAACATCACTGTTTTCTTTAGGAAATCAAAAAGGAATGACCAGGGAAACCATGCTGATCCCCATGTTCTCTGTGTATTGTGCTGAGATTCACAAGTTAACACATCCCAATTTCACCAAGGCAGTGAGAAAGTATGAGGAATGTCTCTACCTTGCAAGACAGCACTCATCTCCCTGGCTTCCAATGCCCAATGATCTATGGRACACTCCAAAACAGAAGATTATTTTCAAAGAGAAGATAGAGATCTAATTATGCTGCACTTGACAAAGGAGTCACAAGTGTGTTTTGATGGTGAAAGCTAAGTGGATACAGAGTGAATTGCAGACAACTTCCTCCTAATACAGGTCATCACTTGTGTGTAGGTTAGGGTTAGGTTACCTGTATTAGATGACACAGATTGCCTGCACCAGGCTGAGGCTCAGTGAGTGCTCTCCCAGTCACTCCCGTGCAAGAGCGTTTGCTGGTGAGCCCAACCTTGAAGCAGCATCTTGCCTAAAAAACAAATAATTCTTTTCCTGAAAAAAGCTGAAACATGTAAATCACTATGGTCTCCCAATACTGTGACCAAGATGGTTATTTATAACTGAGGAATCCATCCATATATGAAAGCTGTATTTGAAACACCAAGGACCAACTGGACAAATGCAGAAGCTGTGAGTCATAGAATCACAGAAAGGTTTGAGTTGGAAGGAACCTTGAAGATCACCTAGTTCCAACCCCCCTGMCATAGACAGGGTCACTTTCCACTAGACCAGGTTGCTCAAAGCCCCATCCAACCTGTCCTTTAACACTTCCAGGGATGGGGCATTCCCAACCTCCCTGGGCAATCTGTTCCAGTGAGAGCCAGTCTAATTCTGCTTTCTCATGTGACCTTATCTACAAACGAAATCTCTATTCAAAGAGCAGTACCTCGTCATAGGGCCTGACAACCGATTTAGAATCACAACATAAAAACATTCATTTTGGCTACAATGATATATCATAGCACTATTCTCTGCTTCACTGCTTTGGTTTTAAGCTGAGCTCTTTTTGTTCTGCAGCTACAAAGGATCCTCACAGTCCATTTATAGAACCACAGACGGTCTCGAGGAGGTATCAAGGCATTTTCTGACACGTGCTAAACTGCCTTGCTGCTCTCTTCTGAGGACCCTAACCAAAAAGCAGTGCAAAATATCCTAGAACTKAAATGTTCAGGGCATCCAGAGAGTTTATGTGTCAAATTTTTTAATTCATCTTTTCAGATGTGAGTCACTCAGTATAAAGGATTACACAGTCAAGTTCTTGAATATTTTATAGGCTTGGGGTTTGAGAAATCTGACACAAACTAAGGACTCATCCAGGGTTCACAATACAGGAAGCAATATTCTACAGGTCTTCACTACAAAGCTCCTCTCCAAAATGCAGAAGAGATCAATCCTGAGATTCCGTTACAAATGCTGCCCTTCCAGAGTAAAGGGATTTCCCTGTGAACCTTAATGGGGCCAAAGGCAAAAATGGCTGAGGTAGAAGGTACCACAAAACAGTATATCAGTTTTAATGTATAAGCTCATCAAACAAACTCCCTGATTACACTTCAATGAGCTTTAAAATACAAGTGCACACACACTCTGCCCCCAAATCCAAGAAAACCAGACAAAATCCCAACTTTGCAATGTACATTTTATAGGTAGACTACTCACAAGTTTTTAGTGGATGGAAGAAGGCTCATTCTCCTTCACAACATCAATACTATTATACCTTTGCTTTTCAGAGGTTTTCTTCTTGGACCCATAAAGTAGGTCCACTGGGCAATTCCTCAGTTCCAGGAATAAAGGACTCATCTTGCAATCTGGACGTTTGGCAGTTTTGAATAATAGTGGCAGAGATACAGCTGCACATTATTTTAATTATATTTAACAGAGAGGTCCAAACTAAAGATATCTGAGCCCAGATGACCAGGGAAAACCAGCACACTTCTGTAACACTTTCAAAGAGGAAATTTAAAAGCAAGATCAACTCATGTTAGACACAAAAAATGGAACCAGGTGCAAATCCATAGAAAACCTGAATTCAATGATTCCGGTGTAGSAACCACTTTATCTTAGGAACGACTTACTTAGCTTAGGAGAATTACTGTACATGAGCTATCTGGGGTAAACAAGCAGTTCTGAAAGCACTAGGAAAAGCAAACAAGACTATAGTAGAAATTTAGCACTGACAATGGAGAAGAAACTAAAAGCAGATTTCCAAGTTACTGCTTTGCAGAGGTCCAAAAGGAATAGATGAAGAGAAGGGACAGACTGATACCATGGTGCTGCAAGTTTTACTTCATTAAAAAATCATTCCATAAAATTAATATGCTTTACATCTACCATTTTACTATTGGAATAAATGAACAAGAAGAGCTGTAGCATGAAGTTTTGTACAAGAATTGTGTTCAATTTCTAGCTAACAACTTCACTGATGCATGAAAGCAAAGCAGAGTCCAACTTCAAAGGTTGAAGACTGGCATTAATTAAGTGTCCCTGAAGCCAACCACATTACAGACTACAGATGCAGGCAGACACCCCAAATGGACAATATTATTTTCACTTTAAACTTCAACTATTCAAAGTATAAACAAAACTTAAGGCTGTTCTCTCCCTATAATATCCTTACACTGCTTTTAAGTTTGTCAGCAGGCTAACGGACAACGGTTTCAATAATCTTCTCATGGCACTGCCCACCACACCAAAAGCTGGAAAAATGGATCACAAGATCTGAGGAACCTGCATTTAGACCTAAATGTTAATAGCTCCATACTTGGATCATTCCAGCCTCACTAGAGATGGACCACAAAGAAGTCATTCTGGTATCAGAGCACCAGCATGGCGGAGATGCTTTTACATGGCGTTGATTTCAATTCATGGTCTTCACCATGGTCAGTTAACCTGACAGAAGTTCAGGTAACTGAGTGAGAAAGGCACTTGTTACCAGGAAGCATGAAACATTTTCAGCAGCAGAGTACTTTCTTCTTATCTGAATCACAATGGCACACAGTGTGGCTGATGTAAGAGATTGCTATCGTAACTCATGGCTGCAAAAGTAACTCATTCACCTTAGAAGACTAAAGCCATAGCTTTTCATACAGGAAACAAACCCAGTTTACACACAATTTGTCAATCCTGTGCACACAGCAGAACCTCTTTCGTGCTTACTCAAAGCATGACAACAGTGCTACACTGGTAAGGCAGCAAACCAGAGTACACTTTGGACACATTATATGCACACATAAAAGCTGGAATTGTATTTTAACCAGCGAGTTAGGTCAGCATTAAACTGGGCACTGCACAACATTTCCTACTAAACGAGTTGAGACCTCTACATGTCAAGCAAAGGAAGACCTACTGCTCGAACACCCCCCCACGTTAAGACTGAATATGTATCACAGCCCAGAGTTTCAGATGGGACAGTTTTCAATTAAATAACAATATTGAGCCATGTCCTGATGAAAATGCAAGTGAAGCTGTGTGTACAAAACAGGTGTTGAAAGGATAATGGTTGTGTAAAACATGTGCATGCATACCACCTAACAGCTTTAAGGTTCCTAATCTCTTTACAACAAGTCCAGGTATAATTCTCAGGCCTCTGAATAAGTGTAACACTTGTCTCCAGCCTGATGGACTGTCTATCTGTAGTATTGCCAGTCACTTTATAACTAGCATTCTTCATCTCAGTCATGTTTGTGACTCCTTTATTTAAGTCCCTCAGGAACATGTTGTCCTATTTTGAAAGGTATCACTGTTCAAAGTGGCACAGACTTGGTGGTGTTTTTTCAAGTTCTTGCAACACAACCAACCATGATGCATTGGGAAATCCTCCATATCAAATGCTATGCTACTTATATCTCCCCCAGCCAGCCAGGTGTCACTTACAAGTTATTTTTAAGACCATAAAAAGCACAAGCACTGCTGTACAAAAATTAAACCACAGAATGGCTCTTGTCAAATTCAGCTTGTCCCAGCCCTTGACTTCCTTGCATGTTTATTTCTTTCTTTCTACAGCATCCAGCTTCAAGTCATACATTGTATTAATTCACATCCAAGCTGGACATGATTGGTTACAATGTCACACACCTTGTATCAAGGCACTTTGCAAATTAACAGCATGCTTAAATATTTGCAATGCACTATCACAAATCTCTCTGCAGACTAATTCGTACTACTCCAATATATGGAAGCCAGAGGCATTCTTACAACTTCAGCACTTGGGGGAAACCACCTACAACCAAACAATACTCAAAAAAGCACCTCTAACTCCTCTGCTTAAATGATGTAGGAGCATTCCCTACATTTACCCAAGAAGAGCCGAGGTGAAAAGCAGCTGGAGTAGCCTGGCCAGCAGAAAACACTCACAGAATCTTTGCCTTGTTGTTCCCAAGATGTCTTTGACGTTTCAGACTACAACTAAACTTCAGCTATAAACGAGAGTCCACGCTGCACACAGCAGGCATGTGCCAGGCACACACCACAGGGCCACTCGAGTGACAGTCACTTCAGTCTGTCTCAGGCCAGCTCCTCAGAACACTACTTGGAAAACCAGGAATCGAAGCAGCAAAGCCACTGTCGAGCACTTACATCCTAATTATCTCTTTGTAGCTGTCAGACTCCTCCAGGATCCACCACCATTTTTCATCTACTCCATTGAAATCTTCCCATGTATCCTTAATACAAGGGAATAAGTAAGTCTCTAAGCAAATAAGTAATATTCAAGCACTTCAAAATCTGCAACATTCTCTGTACTGTTTCACATACCTGACATGATATTTTGAATACAAGCACCTTAAAAATCATGCTCAAAATATGAGCATTTTCTAAGCTTATTTCCCATTCAGTGACAAACATATTTTCATTTGTCAAATCTATTTAATCCCAAAATGTACCTATGAATTACTAGTATGGCACTAATTGAAAGTAAAAAATTAAAACTTCCAAATCCTTACAACAATAAACATTTCCACATAGGAAGTTTCTTCCTTCCTATTTGTYTGATTACTGCACACAATTCTTGAGTGACAAATAACGCTCTGCAGTTGGTTAAGGTCCTACATAACATAATCATATAAAAAAGATGGTCCCAATGAATTGTATATTAAAAATAAAGCTAAAATCATGCTTCCAAAACAAGCTGTAACATTACCCGACTTCTGGATGCTTAACTGTGCCATCATTGAGTTATCTCTGCTAAAAGTATTTCATAATTGTATGATGAAGTCTAATAGAAGTCCAAGCTACTATGTGAAAAGCAAAAATACAGATTTGTGATTTTCTACGTATTTATGAACTCAACACATCACTACTCCCTTTTTCTTCCCCTTACTTCCAATCTTTTACTACAGACTTCCCTGGACAATGGGCATCACGTGGCACAGCTATATCTATCTATAGGTATGGGGATGGACCCAGTTCACTCGTGCTGACTGTCAAAAGGAGATGGATTCTAGGCGCCTTGCCCTTAGTGCGAGCAGTAACTGTGAGTTACAAAAACACACTTCTGTGTCTGCCAACGTTGATTTCCATGAAACTGAAGACTTCAAGCTCTTTAAGACTTCTGCTGCTGGCAAGTTTCACTGAAATTGGTCAGAGCTAAAATTAGCAGGCAGAGAAGGAATGGACAGAACACATCCATCAGACTTCCTTCCTTAGAAGACCACGCTGAAAACACACCCAACAAGAAAAGTTATCTTCCAGTGACCGAATTCTAGCCTCGCACACCGTCCTCTGAAGCCGGCTAACTTCCCATTGGGATGTCACACAACAGGGGCACACAGACGCGATGCATAGAATATCCCGGATCCCGGACTACACCGAGAAGATGCTGCACCGAGGCGCAGTGCCCACCTCTCGCTGCCTCCGGAGCAAACTCCCCGAACGGCGACGCACGCTCGATTGTCTGCCAGCATCAGGACCGCAAAGCGGTAACAACACCGCGCCCTCCAAACCCTCACCGCTGCTTCCCCCGAAGCACGAGCCCTTGCACGGGCGGCCCCCGCAGCCGCACAACTCCCGGGGAGCAGAGCCCGGGCAGCGCCACCGAGCCGGGACCGCCCGGGGGGCAGCACCGCCAAGAGCCGCCGGCGCTCTGCAGCTGCGCCCGGCCCGGCCCGGCCCGGCCCCGCGGCCCCTGCCCGGGCACACCTGGGCCGGACAAAGGGGCGCAGCCACCCTTACGGCGGGGCCGCCACCGGCGTCCCGGGGCGAGCGCGGCCCCGGCCCAGCGCGGCGCCCCGGCCCCGCCGCGCGGCCGCTGCCGGTCCCTCCCGTCCCGCTGCCGCTCCCGGCCCCCCCGCGGGCACTCACGGTCGGGCCGGGCGCGCTGCGCGGCGGCCCCAGCGCCGGGACCATCCTCCGCCGGGCGGACACCCCGCGCCAGCCCCGCCGCCGCCTCCGCGCCACTGCCCGCCCGCGCAGCCCACCCTGCTGCCCGCGCCGCGGCCAATCGCCGCGCGCGGGGCGAGCGCTCGCGCCCAATCAACAAGGGCCAGGCCGGGGAGGGCGGTGCGCGCCCTCAACTGGGCGGGGCGGGGCGGGCGCGGGCCAATAGCCGCCACAAACATTGGCGGCGCGGCCCAATCAAAGGCCGGGGAGGCTGAGACTGGCGTCACCAAGGTAAGGTGGCCGAAACAGGAACTGGCGCGGAGCGACGGCCCGCGCGGCCAATGAGCGCAGCGGGAAGGGGCGTGCGGAGGGGCGKGCGGTGCCTCTTAAAGGGGCAGCGGCCGCGGGCCGGCTCTGCGCGGCATCACCGGCGCCGGTGAGGCGGACAGGACAGCGCGTTCCTTACTCTGTGTGTGTGTACGTGTGMGTGTGTGTTGCTGTCAGGTGTAACAATCCCGTCCTGCCATGGCAGCGGCGCGGCGGGGATACGGCCAAGAATCCCCCGAGCGCTGCCCGTCTCCGACCTCACCGCGGGGGTATATAAGGGACCTCACCAGTATAAAATACTACCCTGCGTCGTCGGCAATCGGCGTTTCCGTTCTGGAAAGGAATGGAAAGTGAAGATAAAGGCTGGCTGAAGATTTGCCACATGGAGCTGTTCATGAGGAACCCGACCACGTCCTGGGACTGTTCTTTGCCATGACTGATTCCTTAACAGACGTTTTTACTCAAACTGTCACACGCTGTACCCACGCTTGGCCCTGCGGAGGAGTTTAGGAAAAGTGTTGGTTTAGCCTCTAAATTAGGGACTCTGGATCATTAACAGCTTCCCACTACCTCAGTTTGTACTTCGGACTAAAACCTAATTCAATTACCATCCATAATAAGGCATCTTCCCATTTYCAGCCTCAACTGCTTCCCTCCACAGCTGTTCTGCTGCAGTTGTTTTCTGGAGCTCTTACCAAATGTGTTGTACAAGCACAAACTGTATTTTACAAGTACATCATAGAATCATAGAATGTTAAGGAGTTGGAAGGCACCTTAAGAGATCACCCAGTCCCAACCTCCTGTCAAGGGCAAGGACACCTTCCACTAGACCAGGTTGCTTCCAAGTCCCTTCTGCCTGGCTTTGAACACTGACAGAGTTGGGGCACCCACAACCTGTGCCAGTGTCTCACCACCCTCAGAGTTATAAAATTCTTCCTAATATCTAACCTACATTTCCTCTCAGTTTGCACCTGTCATTCCTTGTCCAATCACTACAGCTCCTGACCAAGAGGCCCTCCCCGCCTTCCCAGTAGCCCCCATCAGACACTGGAAGGTTCCTATGAGGTCTCCACACACTTTCTCATCTCCAGGACGAACAGATCCAACTTTTTCACCAAACCACTGGTCACCTGCAGGTGACACTGGAGCCTGTAAAAGCCTCTTCTTTCTGAGACAGCCTAAAAAGGCRGAGCTGTGATGTTTTATGCTTTACGGAAAATGTAGATGCCTTCTCCGAGAAAGCATCTTGTATCCATATGCCTTCCTACAACATAACAGAGCAGGGACAAGTTTCTGAAGCAGTGTCCAAGAACTCTTCTGCTGCTGAAATGAGTCATAGCAGCAACCAGATGTTAAAACACGCAGCCCTTTTATTTTGAATAGCTGCCACTTGCAAAAGAACCTTGCAGCTGACATGAAGTGGAAAGCCAATATTTGCGAGTTGTGCAGAAAGTTAAGACCCAAGCTGTTTTTGCAGAGAAATTCTACCGTTACTATAAATAGCAGCTTGAAAGTGTAAAGTATAAATGTAAATGCACTTTTTCACTTTTCATAATCTTTAGTTCTGACACAACCAAACTAGAAGACAAATGAACTCTGGAATACCACTGCTCCATCAATTCATTCCAATATAGAGGATTTTTTTTTTCTCTTCTAAAGGGTAGCATGCTTTTTTTGGTGAAGATTTTCACTAAAAAGGCACTGCCTGTCCAAAGCAGCAAACCCAAGTTTACCTTCTGACACCCTGTCATGCTTTAGAGAGTGTTTGAGCTCATAAATGGTCAGTCAATACCAGTACAAGGTTACATATCAGACATACCGTGGCAAAAATCCAGCAGCAGGCAAAACTCCACAGGTGAAACCACATACAACAGGAAYCTACCAAGTATCAGTAGCCTGTTTCTCCTGAAGAATATAAATTTACAATTATATGGCAAGGTGGTTAAAACAAAACAAACAGCTTTTGTACAAATACTTAGAAGAAAAGCTTTACATGGAATAGATGAGGTAATTTGCTGTTAGTGTGACAGRTGAAGAGTTTCTGCAGCTTTATTTCAGATAGCCCTGACTAAGAACTTGAGTGCAAGTTTTTGAACGATTTTTTTTTTTTTTAAATACTTGGCTGTAGTGCAGGTTTGGGTTCAATAATTCAGTAAGCAGTACTGGCCTAAGTCTGTATGATGTGATAGAGCAGCTGACAGGCAATCAGAACACAGGTCAGTGCATCTCTCCCCAGTGCAGGAGTTTCTTGGACTACGGGTCATGTACATTCAAGTGWGTGAAAGAAAGCTGGCAACTCAGCAGTTTAGAGAGCTTCAGCTGGTGTTGCCACAATGCCTTCAGGCAGAATGGTAGTAAAGCTGAATGCTTTTACAGTATTAAAGCACTGGGGAAGAGGAAAGAAGGCAGAATAAAAAGAGAGGGATAGAGTAACCTTTCCATTATCTGTTTGAATTGATGCCTCTTTAAGGGCAAGAGAAAAGAGCATAAGGCAAGTCATTTGTCCCATGAAAGCATGGGGATTAGATGGTCTGAACAAATTTGGAGAACCCCTATGGAAAGGAAAGTAATACTGCCAGAAACAGATCACAACACTCACCTGACAGATTGGTTTGGTAAATTCTTAAAAGGACTTCACGTAAGAGCTTTTGGACAGGGATTTTTTAAAGTAATCAATCTAGGATACTGCAGGATCAGAGGATAGTGTCCTCACAGGGACAGAGAGCTGGTTAAAAGACAGAACTCACAGGGCATAGAATAAAAGACCATTTTTCACACTAGTGGGAGGTCAGCAGTAAAGTCAAAGATTTGTGCAGGGCTGTATACTCTTCAACACTTTCAACAAATGAAATGAGGTGAAAAAATGCTGGAGGTTACTCAATGTAGTAAGAACGAGGAATGACAGATGAATCTTCTAATGTCAAGTAACTGTGCACTGTAACAGCAAATTATTTCCATCAGAGATGAATATGGTGATGTACATACACACTGGGGAAAACAACAATCCCAGTGTTTCACATAAAGTGAATGACTTCACTTACCACTCACTAGATCCTGGCATGGTAACTGTTCTTCGAGTAATCCCACCAGTTACAAAGCAAACTGTTACAAATAAGAGAGAACCACACACCTTGAGTCATTATGGGGGCCTGTAAACACCCAAGTTTTGAGTGCAGTGAGGRGAATGGGAGTGCCTGTAGAACCAGCACAGCTTTGGGAAAGGGCAACACAAATGCTCAGGGGTATCTGCTAGTTTCCCTGTAAAGGACAACTCAATTGTCTAAAATTGTACAGGTTGTTCTCAGAGGTGACTGGGATGAGGGAGGAGAAGGAAAGAAACATGACAGAGATCAATAAAAGCTGAGTGGTTTGGAGAACAGCTGCAACAGTTTAAGTACAGCAAAGGTTTTCCAGCCTCTGCAGCTGCTGGTGAGGCTGSAGTGATGAAGGCTGCACTCTGGTAGCAGTTCATCTCCAGCTGTGCCTTCCAGGCCCTCCAGCAGAGGTCAGGGAAGACAGCTAGTAGCAGCCACTCAAGGCTAACAGACGAGTTTCAGAGCCTGAGCTTTGCTTTTGTGTGTTATTCTAATGAATGCAGCAACTCSAGCTATTGATAAAGCAGTTTCTAAAGGAACTTAAGTGAACAAAATACACTATAGAATATTTAGCAGAACATTTCTTTTCCTCCAGAATCTGGGCCGGAGCGCAACTTCGTCACTTTCTAAATGGCACTTCAAAGCAGAAGAGGAGCAGAATGAAACTACAACCAAAAAATGGCTTTAACAGAAGAGACTGGAATAGTTAAGAAGAGAGATGAGTTTTACTTAAAAACCTTTCTAAGAAAAGTCAGTATGAAAAGGCATGTGCTGCCTCTTAAGACCAGTGWCTTTTACAAGTACAGACCAGAGTTTTTCAAAGATCGTTGTGATGATTTGCAATAACTAGCAGCTAATTTGAATACTTTAAACTTCTTAACCTATAAAGGCCAAATCAGAGTTCTTGACACCTGGTCTGTTTGTTTCCAGACTGCCCACTAATTGAGGCAAAAATATTCCAGAACAGTTGCTCTCCTCCCTCCTACCCCACAAGACTGAGGATTTCTGAGGAAAGGCTCATAACTTCAGGGAAAACAAACAGACAGACTTCACTCTGCTCAGTTGTCAGGCACCCTTGGCATTCATCACAGCAGCCCAACACACAGTTCGTGTTACAAATCTGAGTTACACAGTTTATGAAATATCTGAGGAATATTCTACATCTGATTTCAGAAGGAAACAGCTGGACTGCAAAAAATGCACATGACAAGTTGTAAATGACATAACTCAAATAGTGCACGTTTATTCTGAACGGTATTTCTAAAGAGTTTGAGAAAAACAAAAACATGCTCCTGATGTACAACAAGGGCAATGATATAGATTAAAAATGGACCATCTTATTGTAAAGAATTTGCTCCCCCTGCAACTTAACTCGTAACATTGAGAATGCATCTGTAAACTGCATACAGCATACCTTTCACTAAATCTTAAGAGACCAGGGGTGGTCTTAGCCAAATTAATCAGGAAGCAGTTGCAGATTCAAAAGAAACATCCAAGTCAGCAAACACTTCACAAAACACAGACATTGTGCATAGCAGCTGACCCTGGATTACAACATGTGGGAGAACAAAACAGTTTRGGGGATCAAATTTTTACTAGACACAGGGCACCATCAAGATTTAACAAAATATCACATAAATTTCTTTCAATCGTTACAGTATGTCATATTTAGTTGGCAGGTTTAACCATCAGCTGCATCATGTAAACTCAGCCAGTTTCTGTGTACACAAAATACATTCTCTCCCTTCCCCCTCCCAAAAATGAGGGATCTCTCTTCTGGATGATTCTTTTTCTCCTGTACCATGGTTTCCTCTAGTAGGAGTCTTTTTGTAGATAATATCTTCATACTTCAACCGATGTATGACAAAGCCAGTTGCAGAGATTCAGGAATAACTTGCATATACAAAATTTACACTCTAAAGCTGTTAGCCACATAGATTTTTCTTGCTAGATCTTCATCCAGAACTGGAAGTGCTGGTGGTTTTTTTTCCCACTGRAACTCCCAACTTTTGAAAAATTTAGATGTTCATGTTATTTTCAAGMTAGAAGGATGCCCTCCTGCAGCAACTACCAAGGTAACTGAAGTTCTCTGCAGTAAGCCCATACTTTACACAATTTCAGTGTCTCTGGGTAACAGCACTAAGATACAGCATTCTCCTCCCTCACTCACCACAACTGATATACTAATAAAATACAACTGTTTGTCATCCAGAACTACTGACCTTCACCTGCCCTTATTCATGTACAGGGAACACAGCTTTCTTAAGATTCAGATTAAACCTTGTATTCAAGATTCATCAACTGTTTTCCAGGATTAATAGCCTGGGAAAAGGAGCCTTAGATCTACTCTCTCTTCCACCTCCTACAAAACATTTTATCAGAAGTTACAATGAGGCAGGTCTGCCTGTGGAATAGGAGCTTTAAGAATTGTTCTCATGGATACATTCATAGAATGATGGCAGCCCAAAGCAAAAAGAGACAGAAACAAAGGTTAATCCAAGTAAGTTCAGACATCAGACTTGTACTTTTAAACCTGAAGGAAAACTGTCTGTGAAACACACTGATTTGTGGAAGCCTACGACAACAGCAAATGCTAAGAGTTCATATCCCCACACCCATCTACCCAACCCAAACGCTTACCACTTAGTTCTAGAAGAATGAAGAGCACTTTGCTTGGCACCAGAGGCAGCTATGGTCTGAGTTACAGCTGTGCTGCACAAACATCCTCAAATACAATACTATCTCTCTCTCCCTCCACATACTTCTCTTGRTTTGGTCTACAGATGGCCAGGGAAACTATGTTGGCATATGACAAGCTAATTGTGCTTCAATACATCCCCTTCTAGAAAGATGTTGGAACTGCCAACATAACCACCACGAGCAGGTCCTAGCTGTACTGAAAATAAGCTTTTGTCAAAACTAGGCTGCCTCTGGCCAAGGGAACCGTTTGCATCTTTCTAGCCAGAGTCTGCCACTAAGTGTTGCAAACACAGGTGCTCAGGCCATGCAGAGGGGCTGTTGTTGGCCATCTGCCCATCTCCAAGACTCCATTAGTGCAAACCCAGCAAATTAAGGAGCTGTTTTCCAGCAGAAGTCTGTCAAGATGCACTCCAACAAATGCTACGCACCTCTGTGAAAGAAGGAGTAATTGTGCAGCAGCTCATTTGGTCACCCCTTGGGTATCAAAGACCACATAACGTGCAGCGAGGGGTGCCATCCCTTGCCTCACCACAACTCCTGTCTTGGAATCCTTGGTTCCCAAGTCACCCTCTCATGACTGGACAGCACATTCTAACCAGATGCATGCTGCAATGCGCACTATAGGTTGGAGGCTTTCAGAGCGGAAGAATTCAAGATGCAGATCTAAACTTTAAAAAAGAAACAGGAAAAGAATACAGTTCAGCATCTACATGGGGGATGGGGCAGGTTGGTGTTGTCTCAGCTCAGTGCACTTTTCCAGGTGCTCGGAGAAGAGTCCAAGCTCAAGTTGGTATTTATATTGGCATACATAAAATCGCTGGCGACAGTGCATAGAAAGGAGCACTGATATTCACGCAAACAAAGCATGAAAGGATGCAAAGCAGAGCTTAGTACAGTTTACTGTAGCCTCAARGTTACAGTACTAGGAAGAAGCCAGTCAGCCTATTTTCCAAACCCATAAAATGCTCTAATATATGCTGCTTTCTCCGGTGCTCCACGAACACCCTCTCAGCAGAGGAGAACTGCATTATCACTACTGAACGGGGAAAGGGGAAAATAATCTTCAAAGGAGCAAAACCGCGCAGTTCTTCACCACTCCTCCCAAAGGAGCACATAAACACAGCAAGTCAAGCCAATTCCAAGCAAATCCAGGAGACCCTTGCAAAGCTATGTGATTAGGGTCAGATTCATGCCTGCCTTCTCAGCCTTGCTGCCTGGTTTCCTCACCCCTTACCTCACGTCAGATGTGTCACCGCAGATTTAGGAGCTGTAACAAATTTATCTGGAGGCAGGTGCTTGCCTTATGATATCAAAGCTGGTAAGGTGGTCACAGTCACTTTTTCCATCCCAACAAAACAGATAAAACTAACTCTCAATGAGCCCTACAGAATTTCATCCATTTTTAAAGCAAAGGTCTTGCCTCAGGATTCATATTTTTACAAGGTTATTCTTGCCAACACCAGATCTAGCTCTTACTCTGGCAAAAGTCTGCTGGGAGTTGGGTAAATGAAAATAAGAAAAAACAAAGACCACTCTAAATCCTCCTCTCAGTCAGTTAAGAAGTGTAGCACCAGCTTGGGTGAGGAGTATTTTAAAAAAGCATTCAAAAAGATCAGCCCAGGCAGAGTGAAAAGGTATGGTAAAGTAGCCCACCCTTCTCAGCAAAAGATGGAGGAAAAAGCCATACTCAAAAACATTGGGAAGAACTAAATATACTTTTTTGAGGTGGGGGGGATTAAGAGGAAGAGTGGGAAGTACTGAAGTAACATTCAAAGGTTTGGGGAGAGTAAAGTACCCTGTAGGTTATAAAAAACACAGTAATGAAGGAGTCAAAGGACAAGATATTGCTTTGCCTTTCCCCCCCCATTAGATTTACATTCTGCTTACTGAAAGAATAATTTTGAAGGAAACTTGTCATCAGGATAACCTGCTCAAGCCCTCCACACCTCAAACTTAAAAGAGATCTGCACACCTTTTCCCAYCCCAACAGAAAACAAAAAAACAACTCCCCCCCAAAAAAAACCACCAGAAAGAGCTCAAAAAAAAAAAATCCAAAGCCAACCAAAACCCAACCCCAAACATGACTGGACAATCCTTGGAAGAAGTATTACATTTTGCTGGAGAGAGGTCATGAAAAAAAATTAAGATGAAGGGGTGGAATGAAAAAAAAACCAAACCAAACCAAACCAAAAAACCAATCAACCAACAAAAAAAAAAAAAAAAAAAAAATCAAGAGGCCTCTCTTTCCTTATTTGGCGACAAGCAAGTGCAAGAAAGTGTCCGCTGGGGTTTTGTTCAGTTGTCGGTCTTTTGCACATCTGCGTTCTGGCCAAGACAAGGGGCTTTGAGGTTTTTCTGCAGCACGTGAGCATCTGCTGGCTCTATCCTCTTGTAGTAGTTCTTCTTCGTCTCGATGATCTCAAAGCCAAACTTTCTGTAGAAGTCAATTGCGGATTCATTGCTGATCTGCACATGCCTGCGACAGAAACGGGGATAGAGAGACAGGGGTCAGGATTCTGCCTCCATACTCAGAATGGTCAAAGACAAGATAAGGAAAGCAGGTGTCTAGAGACAGGAACAATGGTGTACACAATTCAGGATTGCAGATGTTGGTCTCCCCAAATCAATTCTGAGCTAATGCTCAGCTCCTGGATGGCCCATGGCAGTCAACAGTAGTAAATGTTTGCCCTCAGTAAAACTCTTTCAAGGAACACAGAATAGCAGAGAGACTCCAAAGCATTACTACCTCAGTAATTTCAATTTTTCTTAATCTGTAAATGGCAGATATTTTGTGGAAATACGTAACAGTTTCTCTGTAAAGCCAAATTTAACCTCCCGTAGTAACACTTTGCAGATGACCAGAAAAGTTCTGTCAGTGATGATCCCAACACACTGTAATTGGCAATCGTGTTTGATATGACTGTAACACCTTACTCACTTCTAACTATTCCTCTCTCCTCACAAAAAGCTGCAGTACAAAACAGTCCCATAGATTTACAAAGTCCTTTCCTCTTGTATCTATTTCCCCCAGAGTTTTATGGATTTTGCTAGCATGTTTCAAGGCCTCCAAAATAAACAGCCATCAGTTCTTTATCTTAAGGGCATTTATTTGCACAAGATTAAAAAAAAAAAAAAAAAGAAAAAAAGAGAAAAGAAAGAAAAAAAAAATGTTTGGCTCAACAAAAGGCATTCATTAAACACTCCCAAAATTCAGTGGACACTGCACAAGTTCATGAATCACTTTGCCATGACAACACGCTGCACAACCAGAACCAAAGCAACTGTGGAAGCAACAGCAGAACAAAACAAAAGATCTTAGTGTTAAGCCAAATAAGCATCACGTAAGCTAAAAGGGAACTTTATAAAAATGACAAATTTAGGCACTGATATCAAATTTGGTGCTAAGATGCATAATAGAARATGCACAAGCAATAGACATAGTAATAAAATCAATGGGCCACTGAATGAACTTTGTTAGCCCAATTTTGGCGGCTATTTATTGTCATCCCAGAATCCTTATTCTGGGAAGTGCAAAGAAGGATTATGAAGGATTTGGGGGTTTTTCTGCATTAACAGCAGCAAACAGTTCCTTCACTATGCACACAGTAATGTGCAATAGCAAAAAGCAAAGCCCCTATCTCATTAGCAGGCAKCTGGGAGAGTCCATTACTGCTGCTTCTGAGGCAGGAGAGCAGACATACAAGCCAAAAGCAGTTTTCCTCAGACACCTCTTCAAAACACATGTTCCTCTTACAGAGATGGCACAAAGCAACAACAGCAGAGGACGTGGAAGACTTCACACCTCCATGGCAGAGGTGGACTAAGCTTGAGRAGAAAGTCACTCCATTTATAGTGACATCAGCTTATGAAACACTCCTCACTAAGCATCTTCAACAGTCCTGGCAAGTGTTCAGGGTGTAGTTCTGTGGCAGCACCAGTCCACCCAAGCCGTACCTGCTGTGGGACTACCCCTAGCAGTGCACTGTGCTTGCACTGGTGTAAGCAGGCAGTGATGGACAAGAAGAGGCTGGCTCAGAGAAGTGATCAGGCCAAAAACTGCATCAGCTCACTTGGTAACCACACAGACACCAATGCACAGGAAGAACCAGCAGTGTGAAACCAACAGCAAAGGAAAAGCAGTTTTGGCATTAATGGATTTCAGGCTCTATTTCCAGGGGGACTATTAGGATGACCATCCTCTACCCCAGTGCTTGTTCTCTTCTCTGCATCATGCCAAGTGCTTATGCAGACATGCAGTTGATTTAAAAAAAAAAATACAACAACAAAACAAAGCACAAGAAAACCACCCCCGAAACCCAAAAACACACTAAATCAAACAACACCCAGAAACAAAACTCAAAACAGTTTCCTCAGCTGGGTCAGGGTGCTGATCTAGTTTACTGTGTTGCTGCACAAATAGCTGACCCGGCAGTGTACAAGAATGGGAAAAGCAGTTGGGCCTTATTATTGAATGTAAACTTTGAGTGTTGGCAAACATCTCTGATGTTCTAAACCACAGAGCACTGTCATAAAAGACAGATAGCAAATGCATCAAAACTGCATTCAAGACTTGCAGTATTTTCCATTCTGAAGACGACCTGGTATGATAAAAATAAGATCCTTTCTAAAAAGGTTTTTTTTTGTCTTACAGTGTAATTTTGCTCTAACAGAATTTTGTAACTCAACTACTTTCAAATTCAGCAAATTTGCAGAAGCCCTTGCAAAGTAAGCATGCTTTTGGTTTTCTCAGCATCACACAACAAGCCCAGAATATGACCCCTAGCTTTCTTACTAGTACTTACAAGATGTTCCATGACCCCACTAAAATCCATACTAAAAAAACGCACTTGGATCTCCACCCCTTTGCTCTCATATTTACCTCTATTATCTTTCAAAAAATGTATGAGTGTAACTCATTTACTTACAGATAGATGTTGTCAAAAGTGCCATCTTTTTCACAGATGTTTAAGACATGATTCAACATTTTAGTTCCTGCCAAAAGGTAAACAGATACTTAAGAAAACCAGAAGGGCACAATTCAGTCTGTACTCAGCTAGGTGCTTCCTTGAGAGGCAGGTTAACTGTAGGTAGACTACAACGACAGGGYATGAAAACTAGGAAAGGGAAATAAAACATGATATGTAGGTATTTCACTCTCTGTCTGACTGCTCACAAACTTTAATTCATTGCTTCTTTAAAGAAGAAATAAAAAATGCAATAGCCCAGAAGCATACATATAAAGCAGCTTATTTTAATACTAGCTTCAAGGTCTCAAACTCACCTCAAAATACACTCAAAACATTCTATAAAGCAGTGGTAAGCTTTTCTACTAAAGACCTAGTAAAATAATTGAAACTAATGTTATCTTTTCAATCCCATTTGTCAAAGTAAATGGGTTACTCTTAAGTTCTTGATTAATCTGGCCTATGGATCTGCAGTGTGGAGCAGAGAACTAAATGCAGTATAGGCAAAAAGCAGGTACTACCTCTGAGCAGCAATAATCAGYAGTGTTAAAGACAAAATAAGTAGAAAAACTCTACATTTATAAGAGTGAAGGGAAAAGCCAGTGAAGGAATGTTGTGTTCTCTGCAACAATTCTCACATCTATAGAAGCAGAGTATTGACATTACAGTATGATAATAAGATTAAGATCAAAGTAATCTGAAATCCTGAATTAAAAAATTCTACAAAAAGTTCATTTCTGAAAGGCAGGGAAAAAAGAACACACGACAAATCATCCTCTTTCCCCCAAGTTCCTTCCAAAGAAATCAGAGGTCTAAAGTGCACTAAGTTGGTTAAAAATCTGAAGGAGCATTTAGAAAGCTGCACAGCAATCTGGTTTCTTTGACAACTCAGCTACAAAAGAAGATCCTCCTTACCTATTCCTAGCCTTCGGTAGGGTGCCAGGCATCCCAGTGTCATGATGTACAATCTCTTCTGGTTCTGGGAGTGATCCACCCTACAGCACACTGCTCCCACTGCAATATCATTGAAATAAGCTGCCAGGGAGGGAAACACAGGGTTATCAGTAACAAGTCTCAAACCATACATACAGCTCCTTCATTTACACCCTATATCTTCCTTCCTCCCTCCCCTCTTGCTAATTCTCTGATCCAGATAAAATAACACACATTGTSGATTCACACTTGGAATGGAGTTACCAGTGCTACTTTGACATAGTGGTTGCTTATTAGTGTTCAAACCAACCAGCAACAACCTCAGGAGGTAAGCTGGCAGTGCTTCTGTTTTCTTCTGGAACAGGAAAAATGCCTATTCCCAGTGGGATGTAATCTATTTAGAACACAAACCATCTGAGGCTGGCACTGCGGCTTTTTTGAGGTTCCCAAACAGTTATTTTTCATGATGTAAAACAACTAGAAGGAGCTGCTACTCAAAACCATTATGGATAGCAATGACGAGCACTTCTGCCACCACAGCCCACAATTACTGGCAAGAACATTTGTACCTAATTTGGCAAGTTCGCCAACCTCCAGTACATCCTTGTAGAACTTGTCATTGTAGCTGACCGGGAAAATGACCTGGTTTAGCCTCTTCAGCTGCTTAATGTTGTGTGGCGTCACATCTCCCAGCTCGATCCGGCTACTGGAACAAATCAAAACATGCTTAACATCTGACATACTGCAACAYGTTTAAGGACACCAAAAGTCGATTATTTTGTTTATGCTTAGAGAACTGTCCCACCTAATAATCAGTTCAATACATATTTGAACTGCCACGTCCAACCCATACAATGAAGTCCTATGCTGGTGGCTGATTTAACTCCCAAACGTGATTTCAGTCAGTACTACACAGCTGGAAGTTTCTCAGGCCACACTGAACACTAATGTACCATAGTACATGTGTGATTTTACGGGGTGAGAGACAGGATAACACAGATCTCTGCAGAAGTATTAGCTTTATCCCATTCATTTGTCCACTGATCACCAAAATCACAAAGAAAAAAAAAAAGAAAAACTCCAAAGAAAATATAGGAGACAGAGGAAGCTAGAACAGAGATCAAGGAAATGAAGTCCTTATCCATGCTTCAAACACAACCTCAATTTTACCACCTACCAATATAAAGCTTATGCTTAGACAAAGTCATTACTAGACATCTGTCTCTGAAAAGCAACAACACTTTGTGCAGCAAATCTATTAAATCTGTTAATATGCAAGTGTGCCCCTCCCAAGGTGATATCCGCATCTACTATGATCATCACTGAAATCTTTCTTCCTGCTGAGAGCAGAATCACAACTTAAAATATCAGTACTACACTGAATTATACTGAAAAGAAACAGACCAAGCTTCTCTCTTTTCTAAGACTAACTTCCTGACAGAAACACTATATACACAGAAGCAAATTTTTAAAAAAGAAAAAGAAATTTAAAAAGAAGGATATTAGTTGCCCTTGGGTGAGTGCAAGCAGTTTTAACAAGGACTAAAAGAACAAAAAATAAAGAAGCCAAGATAATCAAAATCTTTTCTCAAATGGTCACCAGAATATGTAGGCAGGTACAAAGCCAGTGCACATGGAATTAGAAAAGCACACAAGTCAAGGTTCATATCAGCCCTGTTTTACTGAATACATATGGGCAACCAGATTGTTTTCTGCCCAAACAGCAGTAAAGACAACATTTGCCTTTTTGAAAAAAAGTCAAATTCTGTTTTCAAAGAAGCAGCTTTCATACATCAAGCTTGAAGTTCATCCTAGTAATGTGCAGTAGCTGCTTTCCATCTCCAATGTCTCTTATGCCTAGGCAGCTTGTGTTTTCAGATAGGTTAATGCCTAGGCCACAACAGCACAAGTTAATTTAAATAATACAGTGAGACACAAAGAAGATAAAATAACCAATAACTTTTTTTTTCTTCAAGAACTGTACCAAGCAATGCAGAGTATAATCTGTCTCTGCTTTAGTAACTGACCTTGATCATACATTAAAAAACCCTTAAATGATTAGTATTCCAGATAGCAGTTCTAGTTGTCACTACCAATGATGGTTAATAAATATATAACACTGTCTAGGCATTGTACTGCAGCCTGCAAAACTACCAGAAGCAGCTACAGGAATGGAGCCTTTAACTTCGACTTCAAGAACCATAACTTAGCTTCACCCACTTTCTCATTTTTTTTTTTATAGCAAAGAATTAAGTCTTCAGTGTCACAGAGATACCAAGGCTTACCATTGCCCACTCTCTGGTATGACCCAGATCAAACAAGGTCCCCAGTGAGCCCTACAGAAGCGAAACAATTTGTAAGTAGGGCCTACCTTTCAGAGGACCGCTGATCATCAATGGACTATTGCTGATTTTGTAATTCTCCATCAGATTAATATGTTCCAGTTGCTACTTCAAATTAATGGATGGCATTTACACATCAACTTTGCTGACTGCAAAGTCAAACCGTTTCGTCACACATTTGCCAAAGACATTAAAAAGCTCCCTGATGCCAAGCATCTCATGTCAGTATGAGCTCTATCAAATTGTTCCAGGCAGCTCCTCATCCATCTTCCCCCCATCACACTGCACACACCAATCTTTTTCCTCCCTCATTGCAAAGGCAATTGCTAAGACATGAATCCTTGTAGTTTGCCCCCAGTTGCACAGCAATCTGAGAGACATCTCACTACATGGACAGGTGTTCTCCAACAGAGATCTCAAGAGTGACAGAAGAATCAAGAGACTCCATATTCTTGCATCTCATTCATGTCAAGATACCGAGACATACTACAGGCAAAACCAAGGGGATATATTTCTAAAGTTTCTAGCTACAAAGCTCTATATTCTGCTGAAATAGTCTGCAGTATCTCTTTTCTGTGAGTCCTACCACAASCAGGCCTTTGTTTCACAGCCTTTGCAATCTTCTATATCATTTTGCTCTCAAGATTCCTTTCTTCACGTATCACCATTTGTGCAAATCTCTTTGATGATTATATTCCAACACAAAGTGAGTCCCGAGCTAGTGAGGATGATGTTTCCACAGCACAGAAGTACTCCCAGTGTAAACAAGCATGCTATCAAAGTTATCAGGTGGTGGAGAAACTGTAAGACTTGTTTTACGCCCATCTTGGCAGGGCTTCTTCATTCACACAGAAGGCAAGTTCTAATCCCAGCCAGCAGTGCTCCYACCTTTTCCTCACAAAGGTCAGGAATAAAACTGTGGCATGTGGGTTCCTGGGTGTATTTGTGTCCACGAAAGTTTTGCTGGAGCAGAGCACCTCAGTAATCTCGTACTAGGAGGGAAGAGAAGACTGAACAGCCTCTTTTGCTGCAGTCTACGTGAGAGTAGAAACCAAAGGGAGCAGGTCTCAACTGCTCAGTTAGGTCAGATGAGCTGCAGTGTAGGAGGTCAGTAAGGGAAGAGATAAACCTCACATTCATACTCAGTCACTGAAAGCCTGGATCTCTTCTCCAAATTACAGTATATGAAACT
Source organism: Amblyornis subalaris (assembly GCA_018881555.1). Classification (NCBI taxonomy): domain Eukaryota; kingdom Metazoa; phylum Chordata; class Aves; order Passeriformes; family Ptilonorhynchidae; genus Amblyornis; species Amblyornis subalaris. The sequence continues at coordinate 4,306,932 of JACAXG010000058.1, forward strand.
TGGTGATATAAAAAAGTATCAGGAGTTCCAAGCTCCAGCAGATCAACAATGGTAACATGAACTCACAACAAAGTGATGAACTCACAGTAAAGTTGTTAGACAGCAAGTCCCTTTTTGAGCAAAAACCTCTGACATAGACCATCACTACACAGTGTGTTTTCTAATATTATTTTAAAACTACTTAGTTACTAATGAAACAAATCAGGCATTAGAAGGCAGTCACTATGAAATATTTATGATGGCAGTGGAACAGGACAAAGATATATTATCACAGGCAGCCAGGACAAGATGGCTAAGAAAAGGAACATGGCCAGAAGATGGACCTTCACCAAGAGGGTTTCAGAGAGAGAATAACTAAATAAATGCAGAAGCAGAGTGTAAGGCTGCTTGTAGCTGCTGAGCCAAGACATCACCTTTGAGGCTGGCATCAGGCCAGAGAAACAAGCTCCATTAGTAGATGGCTAAAAGGTGCTTGCTGACACATTTCCTCGAGCCTCTGGACTTCCCCCCTTCTCTCTCTTTCACCACTTGCCACATTCACTGCTGCCTCCTGCCATCTCCTGCACTCTGTCACCAGCTGGTCTGTCCTTGCGAGAGTTGCACCAGGGCCAGGATTTTATCCTGGAGGATAATACTAAAAAGGTTTGAAAAACACTGCAGGAAGCATAAATCAATATGCTAAATATGTCTATTTAAACAGTATGTACTCAAACCATAAATTACTTTAATGTATAGGACTAGTTGATTAAACCAGCACCACATCTATTATGCACAAAACCATTTAATAAGTAAATTAAATAAGAACCTGCAAAGGAAGCCCCACATCACGAGAATTCACCATTTTGCCTGAGGACAGTGTGGCAAAAGGGCCACCGGGGCCTTGAGTAAAATCATGGGAAAGCAGCAGACTTGCTGTCCCTGAGCCACTCACTTCCATCCTCTTGCTGGCACAAACATTTGTGCAACAATGTGGTGAACCAGCATAAATTAAAACTAACCCAGTCAAAAAAAGAAAAGTTTAGTTTTAACCACATCAGTCCCCTGACGGTTCACCACACAAGTCTTCTGCCAATATACAGGAGAGAAAAAAAAGTTGCCAGAGGCAGAACTGATTGGTTCTTGAGCAAAGTGCCAGCCTACCCCAGTTTAAACTGGAAGTACTGTGCAAGAGGAGTGCAGGGATGTAGATCTGTCAGTACATCTGTGAACACAGTACAACGTCTGAGATATTGTGCTACACTTTATCATTCACAGAGCAATATTCAATTTGACCCTAAGGGTGTAAAAAACCTACAAATATCCAAGAAAAAGAACCTGTAACAAAGGACACAAAATGATCACTCCCTTCTTTTCAACAGAGTAAAGCAAGTAGCTTTGTGAGGGTTTTTTTTTTTTTTTTGTTAGTTTGCTTAACAGCTATTTACAACTAGACCCGCTTCTTCAAGTTACCTCTCAGCCAAATCAGTAACTTAAGTTTACTATGTCAGCTAAGGTCTGATTAGGCCAGTCCTGTTCATTTCAGCTCAGTAGAAGGTGTACTAAAGATACTTATCCTCTGCTGTTGCAAAGAAAAAAAATTAAATTACGTGCTCATATTAGCATATGAGAGAACATAAAGATGTGTAAAGAACCTGAAGTGGCCAGAAGTGACATGCCCTTCCTTAAGGGAATCCTTAACAGATTATTTGACTCTATGATGCCAATAACATTCCCAAAATGATACACACTTACTACTGGCACCCTACATCTCAAACGGCACTCCGTGGAGGATGCAATAGTCAACTGTACTCCAACTTAGATGTCAAAGCTTCTGGACCAAGTCAGTCACCCCACTCCAAGCTACTGTTTTTACCATAGAGGAATGAGGGACTCTTGGCTCATCATGTCAGGCCTCTTACTACTACAGTGTTCTACAAATCCATACCCYTTCCTCAATTGAATACCAGCCCTCTGAAGACACTTCAACATGGTTCATTGTGAGGCTGTTCCCAAGCTACCATTATTCTCAGTTAGTTATTCCAGTGTACTCAAATCTACCTATATGCTGTCTGTAGATGATGGATACCAGTAAGAGCCCATCGGACAGGCCTTTTCAGAGAGTTATCATGACCTCTTCACACCTTTTTTCTAACCAAAGCCAAGCTCCTGGCCTCTTTCTGTAAGACTGGCTCTTAATTCCTACTATTGTCACACTAGTTCTTCCTTACATTCCTAAAAATAAAGTTAATTTTCCTTAAACATGGCTAACCAAAACTGCTCTCGCATGCCAGTGTCCTAAGGTCCTCCATGCACGATATTTTGTAGGACCAAATGCAATCCAGTCAGTCCTGCTGCAGTTGCATTGCTCTACCTGGAGCTYACAGGGCTGTGATTTGAACAGTTTATTTTTCTTACAATGTCTTAAATTTATACTGGTGGAAGTAACACAGGCTACATGAGACATTAGTGTTACTTATGCTAAGACCACCTTTTGCTGCTCAACATACACCGAAGGAGAACTGCTATACAGAAGGACAGCTCAAGAGGAAGCCAATTTCCAGAGTTACAATCCAAGAGGAAACAYAAATTCAGTCTCTGGGAATACCAAGTGCTGAACACGAGTTTAGAATAACCACCAGGGAGAAAAGGGCAAATTTTGAGTTTCTTAATGCTGTAAGAATCTCAGTCTCATTCAACTTTAAATAGTGCAAGTCTCTCCCCAGAGGGATGTGCCTGACTGAAGCAGATCTCCGCGTAACTGATAGCTGGGCTCAGGCTTATTGAAGGCATCTGGCACACTAAATTTAGCAGAGCTGGATCTGAAACTCGCAAAACTTACTGAGGAGTAAGTCAGGAGAAGGAGCACGGGGAAATGGGCCTTAACAAATTAAGAGGACTTCAGAGAAGGTTTGTCACCTACTAAGTGGGCAGCTCACTTTATTGCTTCTCTTTTGGTTTCCAAGTCAAAGCAGGAGTCTAGACAGGATAATCCACTCATAAAATAAAACCAAACCAGAACTATGAAGGCTAGAGACCTGAAGGGTGTGGCTTTGCTTAGATTCTGCTCCAAGGCCAAAAGAGCCTCTCTAGTGTTTTGGGGTCTGGGGTTCTTGGGGTTTTTTGAGGTTTTGGTGGGTTTTTTTGATTGGTTTGTTTTTGTTCGGGTTTTTTTTAATAGATGAGCTGTCCTGTTAGGCACACAAGTTAGTCTAGTTCTTGTGGGCAGACCAGTATGTTTTCAATTATCTCAAAGACCTGTGGGCTGCATATCTACTCTGCTTCACTTGTCAGAAAACCAGAAGGATAACTACAAACCTAGCATGCAAAAAGTCTTACCAATTTGCTCTGAAATCCCCAATCTTCTTTAGTTCTGCTTACTATTGGAAACATGTATTTGTATGACACCTGATACCCTGTTGGAAGTTACCCCCAGTTGTGTGCTGGCCTGCAGAAGGGCATAGTGACATACAGAAGAAAACTAAGCAATTTTAGAATCAGAATTAACAGAAGACTTTGTTCAAGACTTGCAAATCTAATGGATCTCACTGTGAATAGGTTTCACTACCATGCATCATAATTCCCCAAGACATACTTCAGACCCTGGTTGCCTCTCTCTTCTATAACAAAAAAAAAAAAACAAATACACAGCACATTATAGCCAAGTTTCTTCATTATATTTGGATATAACATAATTCACTCTGTTTCAGCCTAGAAAACCTGACCACATACAAGAGACTGGCCAGTCTTCACATGCAAGAAGCAAAGTTATGCTGTAACAGCCTCACAGTTTTTCCAGCTCCAACATGTACTAGATCTCAAATCTTCAAGTGTCAAAAATAAAGTTTCCCAAGAAAATTATAAGCTATCCCATTCTGCACCTGGATACAAAGAGCAGGAATCATCAYGCCCAGATGACAGAATTTTCAAACTTAAAATATCAGAAATAAATGTCTAGAACAGAAAAGCAGCCATTCATACATCACTTAGTTGCCCATAACACTCTGATGCTCCAGAGCACCTCACAAGGTCAAGGCCTAAATATTTCATCAGCCTATCCCAAGTATATCAATACCAGGTGAAAGAGGAAACAACTTGTCTGCAATCATTCAGCAGATAAAGAGCTGCCAGAAATCCTAACTACTCACTGCAGCTCTGGTTAACCACATTTCCTTTTCAGTCAAGTAAGCTCACAAGAACACCGAGATTTTGATCCATGACTGCAAAATAGAAGTACTTCACTATTTTGAAACAGCTTAGCTCAAAATTAATTTTGTGTCTTCATTAACTATGTCCTGAGATATCTGATAGATTACTGCCCCCTTCCACACCCTCGGTGTACCCACATCTAACAATTATAACCCTTAGTTGCCTCCCAGATCATGACCCTTTGCTAATTAGKGTTCATGAAGTACCTGACGATCATCAGGTAAGAACAAAGGTTTATCTTCAAAATTCAAAACGGAAGTGATGCTGGGTTTACAGAGTGCCTTATTTACATAAATACAGCTTGAGGGCACTTCTTGTACTTACACAGGTAACAAACTACAGAATGACACATCAAGAGAAAATAATTTTTCTGCTTCACACGAACTATTTCTATAGATCATTGAAACACGTTTCTTTACAAACGCCTTTGCGCATTAGAATAGTGAAAAAAAAAAAAAAAGTCAGGTCATTATGGCTTTCCTGCCTATACTTCGGATTTCAGCCCCAGAGTTAGTGGGTTTTTTAAGGTGTTCAAATCACACATTTTATTAATAACACTGTGAAAAATTAACAGAACGTGCTATCAGTTTTATGTATCTACCTTAAAATGCTTCTAAGGTAACAATCATTGTAAAGCTACTTTTCTCCCCCTCTCCTTTTCCCAATTTTTACTAAGAACAAATTATTCTCAAATGAAAATTTGCACCAAAAAGCTAAAAAAAGTAAATCTCCTTTAACTGCAATTTTCAACCTAATTTGTGATCTTTACCAACAACTCCAAGTGCCATGTAGAGAAAACTTTCACAAGCCTTCAGCTGTTGCCCTGGGTCTCACCCCATACCCTCAAGATAACAAATACAGTGCTCAGAGAGTAGAAATCAGAATTTTTTTCAGGGCTAGAGATTCTAGTCTGCAGAGGGCCAAAAATCACATGGAGCCTGGAAAAGGAAGAGGGAGAAGGAAGGCCAAGTGAGCTCAGGAAGTACTTCATGCACAACGATCTTAGCATGAAGCACGGTATTTTCAATTAATTAATGAAAGAAATACTCTGCCCCCAGGAAAATTCAAATATCTTACTCTCAGTCACCTAGTGACAGTGTTGTGGAAATGGTTTTGGCTCTATTTTCAATAAAGCCTTGCATAATTTCCTTCTCATAATTAATTAATTCAATATGCTTTAACACAAATACACAGTTACTTCATTTCAATGCTGTGCCTCTCCACTCTCAGGTCTTCAAGTCCAAGAGTCCCCAAATAACCAGTTATTCTTCAATGCACAGACTGCTTCTCTCTTCCCCCTTGCTTCCCCACCTCAAATCTCCCTCCTGACAAACTTCTGCTGCTTTACAACTGCCACATAGGTCACTTCCTCCCTCTTCCTTTTTCAGCCAGGAGCAGAAGGTAATCTTGACATTGCCTGCCTCACTTAGAGCAGGAGGGATGCAAGGAAGTACTGCACTTCTCTCTTATCAATTCCCAAACAAATATAAAGATCTGACTTCTTATGATCTTTCCTCTTCTGGATAAAAATATCTAGAGCCTTCTCAGATTATTGGTCTGGACACTTCTAATGCTTGCAAAATGGGCAGGCTCTTCAACTTCTGAATGATTTCCACTTGGATAAAAGTATTTCTCTGACTCAACCATCACCCATTATTCCCCATTTTAGAAGAGATTTAATGTGGCAAAGGAGGATGCATGATTTCTTGTCCTCAGGAGATGGCAGCAGAGTCTGTGGCATTGGTGATTAACTACAGTTACTACATTTTTCATAGAAATACCCCAAACTACCAAGCCACATCTACAGGCAGAAAGAATTCAATGGTCAAACAGAATTCAAAAGACAAGACTGGGTTCTAAAGTGCTTCAGTAAAATGACTACAGCCACTATGCTACCTTCCTACCCTCCCAATCCTTCCTACTTCATGGAATGTCTTAATCTGGTTATGGAATTAAACTCAAAGTGGTAACAGTTATAAATCAGGTTAAAGTACCTATAATAAACTGCACAAAGTTTTTTATAAACTCATTTAGAAGCTGTTAAGCCATTTTTAAGCTTCCATATAGGCAAGGTCTAAATTTACCATCCATGAAAAGAAATGCAGAGTATAGCTCACACTTGGGCATTTCTAGCTTCAGAAAAAGCCTAAAAATAAAGTGAATTTCAAGCTCAATTACCTTTCTTGTCCTGCCTCCAGTGCATATGACCATTCAGCAGTTCTCATAAACTTGGAACTTCCTCCCATATATGTTAAGCTTAGCACTGTGCCGAGCAAACGGAAACAAATCAAGAGTTCTGCACAAACTCTGTCAGACTAACTCAGGAGAGAAAAAATCCTCCCTGTTCTCCTCAGAAACATGCACATCCTCAGGACCTTGAAAGGTTTACTTCATGAACCCAGGCAAAACAAGCAGAGATATCAGAGCTTACCCATARTAAGTCCCTGTACTTTAAAAACAATATATTTTTTGTTATGTTCAGTACTCGCCAGCTGTGATGTCTCTCCTACAGAACAGCACTGGCCTGCAGATCCTCTGGGTTAGGAACTTCTCTGCGGCAGCAGCTACCTGTTGTGTAAGGTGTAGTCTGAAGGACTCCTGCAGAAGTCAGGAGCCTTAGAAACTACAAAACCTGAGACTCAGCTGCAAACAAAAGGTGAGAAGCAGTCTCCTGGGAGTTTCTTACCCAAAAGTCGTGCACACTTCTTGCTAAGGCTGGTTTAACACACAGCACTCTACTCCCTGTTTCAATCAGTTTTTCATCACATGGGTCAACATGTGCTGCTGCATGACAATCCTACAGGTGTTTCCCATCAAAACTGGAAAGGGATTTGGTCAATAACACAGGATCTCAGGCACTGGGCCCTGCTTGTAACATGCACTCCATGCTCAATGTACCTGACAATCCTGGTCACACAGTGGGTACCYGCATGCAATGGAGCACACAGGTCCTGCTTTACCCTTGTGTAATGTGGTTTTTAGGGAAGGACATCAGGGAAAGGCTGGATGCCTTATTTTCCAGGTTTCATCTGAAGTGAAACAGGTGAGAAATGCACCCRTACTTTAAGATATCAAATGTCACAGACAGCAGTCAGCAAATGTCAAGAATCAATGCAAGATTTTCAGTTTTCTCTCCGTAAAACCAGCAGCATAACAACTGTAATGAAAACACAAAAACACTGAGCAACAAGTGAATCAGCATCATGAATGCAGCAAAGTGCAGGGAGTATTATTTACATCTGCTCTATAAAAACAGCCAAATTACTACACACGGTAGAACTTGAGTCCCTCCCACTGGTATTTTTCTGCATGCAAATGCAGTTCTAAAATAGATTTTCAAACTCAAGAACTAACAATAACAACATTTAGGAATACAATAAATGAAAAAAGAAATTAATCTCTAGAGAATCACAAGGTTCACTTACAGAACAGTGAACGACCTCAGTTTTTCAAGTCATGTTTAAGAAAAAAAAAGGGAAATGTAATGAGACTCTAAACTATTAAAATCATTCAGAAGGTGAGGACAGAGTGAACATAAAGCCAAGTATCACAAAACCAGGTGGAAGCTAATAGCAGCTACCAGTTCAGAAGCTGGTGTTTAACTCATCAAATAAGAGAAGACCCACAAAACTTTAAGCAGCTGAGAAAGCACAAAAATCTTTTGCTGTTTCTGAAAGCAGAGGTCCTTGGCAAAAGAGGTCACCTAACCTCAAACCTGCTGATGACAGAGACACTACAACCTGCTATGCATTATTAACACACATCTATGTGCTATTTCAAATTCAGAGAGCTAAGAAAGAAGGCTGCAAGAAACACATGTTGACTACACAGTCTTTTAGATCTGAAATTTCAAAATGCCAGTGAACTTGATAGTTTCTTTTTAATTCTTTCTCTGCCAGAGTAGACTCTTCAAAATTACAGCTGATAAAACATCTGCTGGTCTAAGCACTCCCAAAATCATCTCTGCACTTTTTGGTGTGAGTTACAACGCAACACATACATTCCCAGAGAAAATCAAATGGAGTCAGTTTGTTCAGAAGGACTTATCCACAATTTTGGATTCAATACTGAAGACAGACCAGATCCCTTCAAGCACATCAGTTTCTGTATGCTGGGAGCTGAAGCTTTAGATCTATTTTTGGACCCGTCTTTTGACAGTACTTGTACTTTAGGGATCTTCACCGATCTTTGTGACTTGACAAACAATTTGGATTTGTTCCAAAGTACCCCTGTGTAATTTATACATTCCTTTTGAACTATTCTCTAGTCCTTTGAGTCTCGTTGTATTTAAATTGGGTTATTTTTCAATTCAAGCTCTGTCGACATATTTGCCTCCATCTGAATTTTTAGAGAACACCTGGATTCAATATGAGAATCTGCACAAGAATATGAATTTATTCTGCACAAGAACTTGCTGTGTGGTGCTAACAGTGTTTTGGCAAGACAGGAATATGCTACTCTTCAAAGAGATGAAGCAGTATCAGAAAGGCAGAAATACCAAGTACAGAACCCAAAGCAATAAGTCCTGACGTTGAACCAGTAATAAAGCTGCCTGGAAGTCAAAGTAAAGTACAGAAATAAAGTTTGGTGCTCTGGAAGAAGAGGAGTGGTATGCAGGTTTTTTCTCCATAGCTTTTTATTTAAAGAAAAGTTACGAGACATAAAAAAGTCCATGAAATCAGCACTCCTGATCAGTGCAAGCAAAGCCAGACTCAGTTCCTTGGCGAGCACCACAGCAGGGCAGACAGCTCTGGCCATGCCCTGCCAGGAGACCCCCACGGCTCCAGCCGGACTCGCCTGGGCCGCTTCCCCCTCACACATCCAGGTCCCAGTAACCCTGTCCCACAACTGACAGACAGCCACAGCAAGGCCAAGCTGTAGCAAAGAGCAGAACGGTCAACAAAGGATAAAAGGAAACCCAGTTCTGTCGGGAGTGCTGCAGAACAACAACCACGTCAACTGCCACCTCATCTTGGCTGCTCTGTGCTGCTGCTCTTCCCCCAAGCCCCGTCAGCCTCATTACAAGGTGACTGAGAGTGGGGGTGCCCCGTTTCATGTAGGGTGGTGCAGGTGGATAAAGGGTTGTCCAATACCCCAAACACACCGATTTAATATCAGCTGAGAGTCTGTTTATTTGCTGAATCTCTTTCTACAGACACCTGCCAGCCTCTCAGGATGTCTGAAGCTGCTTAAGTGCTGTAAGAAACAGCCAAGAGTCTGTTATCAAGCAGTCTTGTATGACCTCACCCCTATTGCTAATAAGCTAAACCCCTTACCATTTCTTAGGAAAAGCTTAAGTGATTCAGCTTCCATTCACCCTGCCTTAAGCTGCCAAACTGGAATAATAATACCCATCATTGCATAACACCAGTTTCAAGGGGACTGGTTTAATGCTCTTTTGAGAAACAGCTGGGGAAAGCTTCCTTTCCGAGTATGAAGAAACTGAGGCACAGAAGTGGAACAATCACGTTTTGTGGAGCACAAGTGATGCTGAAATTAATAAACATTAGGTGATTTAGCCAACATTGAAAAACCTGTCCCAAAGTGATCCGGACAAGGTCAGGCAGGTCATCAGACACCAAAGTACAACTGGGAGTGTAAAGGCCTCCAGTCTCCTGTAAAAAAACGGCACCTCATTGCCCGCACTGAGCAGGAAATCAGTGTTTTCAGCCAACCACATCTGAAACCTCCAGTTTTCAGGAGACACAGAGAAGCGATGCCAGGCCCAAAGCAGCGGGTGTGTTACAGAAACATGACATACACAACACAGCGCGTTTGTCATCCAGCCACGCTGTACAGCCTCCACGTAGCAATTAAAGGCTTAAAATCCAGCAAAAGTGCTACGAGGATGTTACACACAATACCACTGCAAAAACCACACATCCGAGACTGGCAGCTTTATCGCACAGACCGAGCGGCGCTTCTTTGCTATAGCCAGACAAGGAGCAGCCAGGGGCGAGAGCCCGGCCAGCATCCCCGGCCGCTCTGCAGATCGCCAGACCCCACAGGGCGGGCTCCCCCCGGAGCACGAGGAGCCGCCGCTCCCGCCGGCTCCAGCGCGGGGCTGAGAGCGGAGAATCCCCGCTCCGGCGGCGGCACAACCGTGACGGCGCGGGAGCCCCGCGGGCAGCTCCTGCTCAGCCCAAAGGGCTCCAGCAGCGGCACCGCCAGCTTTTCTCCCCCGAGAGSGGCTCCCCGGCACCCGCCCCCCGCGGACCCTGTCCCAGAGGGCGGGAGGGACGCAGCAACACCCCCCATGCTCAGAGGCGGCGGCACCTCTCGGCCTCCTCCACTTCCCGCCCGCCGCCCCGCCCGGGCCCGCCCCGCTCCCCGCTCAGCTCCCGGGCGGCCCAGGCGGGCCCGGGCCGGGCCGAGCCCCGCACTCACCCCTTCATGGTGCGTCCGCGGCCTGCCCGGCGTCCGCGCTGGCTGCGTCCAGGGCCCGGCGGTGCGGGTGCGGCTCCGGCCTCCCCGTGCTCAGCGCGGGCGGCTCAGTCTCCTCCTGATCCCGATCCTGATCCCGATCTTGATCTTGATCCCGCTCCCGCTCCACATGGGCCTCCGCCCGCCCCGCCCCGCCCCGTGACCCCTCACCTCACGCCGCGCGCGCGCCCCCGTCCCGCCCGCCATGACCCGCCCGCCCCGCCCCTCCCGCGCGCCCCCGCCGCGCACGCGCCCCGCCCCGCGGGGCGGGGGGGGGATGGGGGGCCCCCCGAGCGACTCGGGGGGCGGGGCGGCGATCACATGGGACAAGACGACCAATCAGCGTGCCCCTCTGCGCGCGGCTCCCTCCTGCCCGGAAGCGGCCCGGGCTGGCCGGGCGAAGCTCCGCCTGGAGCGGGGCATGGCTCGTGCCGGGCGCTTCCGGTGTGCTGCGCGGCGCATGCGCCTGGGCCCCGGCGTCAGCTGATCCAGCGCCTCCTCTGCTGCCGCCGGAGGGAGTCGGGCGGATTCGGGCGCGCCGGGCCGGCCCAGGTGAGACGCTCGGCCCCCTCTCTCCCTGCCCCGCACCGCTCCCGCCGCCTCTCCCGAGGCGCCACCGCGGGTTGCCCTCCCTTGCCGTGAAGGGCGGGTCGGCTCCCGATGCTCCCCGCCGCGCTCGGATCGTGCCAGGGAAGGACGCAGGCTCCCCGTGGAGCCGCTCCCTGAGGGAGCGCGGTCCCCGGCGATGCGGAGCGGCTGTCCCGGGGCAGCCGACCTTCAGGGAGCCGTGTCCCAGCAAGAGAGCCGCTGCAGGCGGCCGTGCGCGTCCCGGTGCCGCTTCTCGGGGAGAAGAGACCTGGAAAGCGAAGCAGCCCCTGAATGAAAAACCTGCTGAGCACTCTCGAAGACGCCCAATGAGATGCCCTAGGTTTATGCCAGAATCCCTGAAAAAAGAGGGACGAGGTGATAGCGGCTGGCTTCTAGTGCCGGGTCATCCCACCATCTTGGGAGGGTGGATCTGAATCTTTCTGTGCCTTGACCGCAGCCAGCAGAGAGCGAGCAGCAAGGTTAGGGAAGGGGAATGTTGCTGCGGGCTTCTCACTGCAGCCCGTTCGTAGCAGAAGAGCCCAGCTGTTGTTTTGCAGTTGAATACACTGATGGCACATCAAATGTGTTTCCTACTGCTGTAGCCAGTGACAAAATTCTGGTTTAGATGAGGTGTTCCAAGCAGGACACTTGGCATTCACTTAAAGGCAAGAAAGAAATCTTGCGTGACTGGATTCTGGATGATACTGGTCGTGTTACAGGTGGCTGTGACAGTGGGGTATGTGACACGTATGTGCCAAGATCCATCCATTCAGTGCAGTTGCCCAAAGTGTTTGACGTTCTTAGGAAGAAAATAAATCTCTCTTCGTAAGATTTTACTGGCTTCCTTCAGAGAATTTACACTCCTGCTGGGCATAAAAGCAATTTAGTGATAGTTTTATTCATTGTAATGGAATACTTCAGCAAAGTGCACTGGCTATTTGATCTAGCATGGTATTTCAAATGCTAGTACCTCCTGATGAAGTGTAGAGGGGGTGGAAAAGTAGGAAAACCTGCTGACAGACTGCTAGAGATGATTTATTAGCAAGCCATGCCAAATACAAGCTGGCATTTGCATGTGGAAGTTTGAGCAACTGAGGCAGATCCTCAGTATATTGTAAGTTGCTGTATTTTGCTGACCTCTGCACTGTGCACATCTGCAGCAGCTGAATGTTCGGCTTCTCTATGCAGTACTTTCAAAGGCCTTTTCAATGACCAGCAAAAAAAATATTTAATAATATCTACATTTTATTATTTTCTACTCAAGAATATGTGAAGTGAGATCAGAGTCTACAGGTCGCTGAATTACCAAAAATACTGCAGATTATTTTTGCTGTGCCTGTCAGTTAGTTTCCTATGTGAAGCCCTCTGGGAAAATTTTATTCTTTTATGTGGGGAAAAAATTAGTCTTAATTCTGTAATCAGGTGGCAAAGCATGACATTAAGAAATACTAAATCACCATGGGCATCAACTTGAGAGTACAGGGAAGGAGAAATTAAGGCAAGAGTGGAAAATGGCTGCTGATATCAGCTGACTGTTCAAAGGGGGGTTGAAGTCTTGTGTTGCAATAGTAACACAAGATCTCTGTTTCCTGTAAATGCTGCATTGTCATTTTCCAAAGCAAGAATTATTTTCTACAGATAGTACTAATATTGGGGTTGAGCCATGAGTGATTAGTGTTGCTTGCTTAATTTTTACAGAGCATTAGCTTAAATTTAGCTTTTATTTTGGTCTAAGAATATATTAACAGTTTTATGCCTCATTAATCCCGATTTGCAAAGTCTGTGGGCCTCAAGTGTCCTTCCGTTGTCTAAATTTTTTTTCTGGTATGACTTCATGCATTTATCTTCCAGACTTGTGTRTGTGCTGGTGTTACACGTTGTCATCCAAAGCTGCTACGGGCCAACAGGTTACCAGATGATTCCCCTGAAGATACATTTAGAGGCACTGTGCTTCCCTCCTTGTGTTTTGATGCCATAATATTTTGTCTTTGAGTTCCCAAGCTCTGAAAATTCTTACTGATGGGTTTTCCTTATGCTTTTAAATTGCATGTTTGCGAGCTAAGGCTGAATTCTTAATTAGTCTTTTAGAAAGAGTAAAAGGATTACAGGATAACCTAGTTGGTGTGTTTGGTTACTTTGGTGTTGACCATAAAGTGTTGAATGCTATTGCTGGTGAAGTAGTAATCCCTGTTTTTCTGTCTCTCTTTTTTAAAAAAAAACCCCTACAAAACACGAACTATGCAACAACCCAATGCTACATTGCCTGAAATAGATTCTTTCCTCCATACTTGTTTCATTGGTTAAAAAATGGGGGATTTCAGACTTGGAAATATTGAGGTATTGTTGAACAATGGTATCCATGTGATTTTTTTTTAAGCTGGAATTGTACTAAGGAAAACAGACCATGTAGTCAACTGGAATATCACACTCATTCATTCTTACTCGACATCTTAAAACATGTGACTTTAGCCTTCTGGCTGGGCAGAGAGAAATGTGGACCTACTCCAGCAGAGGAAGCAGAATGAATCCAAACTTTTCAACCTTTTTTTCCGGTAGAGATTAAGCCAATAATCACCCAAATGTCCAACATGCAAAACCAGCTTAGACTGGATCTTCTGGTTGTTGTTGTTGTTGTTCTACGTTACAAAAAGGTTTTCTGCTCCTTTTTGATGTGCTCACTCCATTTTTCCCTTTGAGAGTGGACAGCTAAGCTTATAGTAAATTCTTGGGTTTGGTCATCTCTCACAGCAGTAAGTTTTACATTCTCATAAATATTTTTTGTTTGCTAACTTAATTTCATCCAAGCATTCACTTTGTTTTCGTCAAAGTCTCAAATTCAACATCCCCATTTCTTAAAAATGTTGACCATTTGCTGCCAGCTTTCTTGGCTTCCATATATTATATGGCTGTTCTAACAGACTTTGCTATCCAAGGCCTGGCTTTCCTGAAATGATATACTGAAAACCAGTAGGATGTATGTGGATAAATCCTGAAACTCCTGGTCTAACAGACCTTGTTACTATCACTTAACCAAATGGCAGATGAAGACCAGTTTTAGCCACTGAATTTATTTTCTTGCTTCATCAGCTGGACTACTCCTCTGTGTAATGATAAATTTCAGTGTCACTGCTCACGCTCTTCAGAAATAATTTGTCTGACAGTGGCGCCTCTTGACAGTTTACAGCATTTTGGGGAGTCTGTTGTGAGTGTCTTAAAATATTCAAATCAAAAGTAATCAGCAAGAACTAAAACTGGTACGGGAAGCAGCCCCAGTTGACTGAGACTCACTGTGCTGAACAGGTAAATGAACTAAAAACCCTGCAGAAAATACATCCGTTGCAGATCCAAATGCTTGAGAGAAGTGGTGTTCTAGAGGTTCTTTCTGTAATATGAAAGCCTTATCTTTGTCCTTGCTAATCAGTTGGAGAGTGCTTATGTTGAAATGATTCTCGTGGCCAAGTTGAAATGTTGGTGCACTGGTGAGTTTCAGCTGACCAGTCTGTCCGACTGTGTTCCTGCCAGACAGCATCCCAAGAAAAATGCTGAAATGTGTCCTGTGAAGATGCAGTGTCCCATCTTTAGGCTGCTGTAAGCTGTGATTGCTTACTGAAGTGGTTTGTGGTGCTTCCTGTAACAGAGAGGTGGTTTGGATGTCTGATGCTGGTCTGCATTCTGTGCTGGGAGCATGAGGAGCAGTCCTGTTGTGGTTGGGTTGGTCAGGTGTGATGAGTATAGAAAGGATAGGGGAAAAGCCTGTAGATAGGGGAAAAACTTTATAGACAGAAAGTTGTGTCTTTATTGGAATGTTATTATAGCTGGACAAAGCTTTCAGGTATGCAAGTTTTGAGTAACAGCCTGAACAATGACTTGGTAGTTTTTTTAATATTCCAGCAAAGAAACTGCATCTTCCAAGAAGTTCAGCTAGTAGGACAAATATTTGGTCCTTGTCATCGTTACACTGTATCATTACTTTCTTTCACACTGTGGAAGTAATATCTTAAAAAGCAGCTCTTCAGGAAAAAGAACTAAAATGGTTAAATTTTAGTTAACCATTAAATGGTTAAACTGGCTAAATGCAGACAACATTGGTAAGGATGTCTAAAAAGGCAGTTCTATTATGTGAATTGCCTGTAGATCCTTGAAATTTTGAGGATTTGTTACCAAGAGATAAATTTGCATTGACCGGTAGATATTCAGACAACCACCACATTATGTAGTTTGAGTAATGTTAAAATTTAATATGTTGGAGGGACTCTAGCTGTTCTAAAGAAGCTGTAAATACTTCAGGTAATTGAACATAAAGTTTCCAAATGTAGCTTAACTTGCTTTAAAACATAAAGATGAAGTTTTCCATTACGGGAAAAGTCAACCTCAACTTAATTTCCTTTTACTGGAATCCAGTGCCAAAATGTGTGTTGTGATTCCAGCCAGGTGTTTCATTATATACCAAAGGTGCTGTAAAAGAGTACTTCTTATCTGCTAGGGATGCTGGGTCTCTCTCGAAGACTTTCATGCGGCTGGTTCCGCTCTTCAAACCATCTGTCAAATACCTTGCATAACAAACTGAACATTCCATAATATCCTAACTTAAGAGATGACGTGAAATTTAAGTGTAATGATGAAATGCTTATTTCAAACTGCTGCTCAGTATTTCACCTATTACACATGGGGACAAGAGGTTAGGCAGTGGTGAGACTTGAAGAGGAGATGATGTGTTTTAATGAGCCAAACCAACTCGTGTGATTCTGTGTGCAAAACTGAGCCTGATTAACAATCTAGCAGCTGTTGTTTTGTCAAATTGCACACCTTTTGTCTCTTCAGGTAAGATCTTCAGCTCTTCAGAAGTGACTGCTGAACTGTAACAAAGTTTGCTGCTATAGTTGCTCACAGCTATGTATTCGTCTCATTTTAATGTTTGTCATCTTAAAGGTTAAAGCAACAAAATCTATTTCAGGTAACGGTGCCAAATACACCTGAAAATTGAGTGACTTTTACTCAATAAAAGCAAGGGTGGATTTTAGTTTGGCAGTAATGTTAGTGATGTTAATGAAAACTGCTCATCTAGAGGAAATGACCGAGCATTGCAGTGAGCAGATGGCTGCAGAACTTTTCAGCCCTAGCAGCTAGATGACAGGATCAGGATAAGAAAAGAAGGTCACTGTAGAACACAGAAATGAATATTGTATTAGTGTTCTGTATTATGGTTTGGATTTCAGTTGCATTAGATCTTTCTTTTGTGTGAAACTATCAAGCCAAAGAAAGGGCAGAATGTGTAGCAGGCTGAAAGGAATATCAAATTTTTCACAGTAATAAAGTTGTGAAGCAGTGTAACAACTAAGAACTAAGATCATCTGTGTTCACCTCTCGAGCTCCTCTGGAGAAACCTTCTCAGCTGAGAGGAAAGAATTGGTGTTTCCTGTTGTGGAAAACTGTGGCATATAATCAGTCAGCTGATGATTTGCATGTGAACAGTGTGGTTTTCTCTAGTAACAGGAGTATTTTAATGGATTAAATGAGGATCTTTATCAATTCTAGATGTAGCATGATAGCTGCATTTGGTATTTGAAGGCTGTCTATCTACTGAGCTTATCAGATCTTCAGTGGATCAAAGCAGTTATGCAATGAACACCTTGCCAGCCTTTCTGTCTGGGTTTATTCCTGCTGCTAAATTCTCAGTCATATTCAAACACAGCTTTGTTCTAGTACTGTTCTGGGCTAAGCTTCTGAATAAAAGCTTGGGTGCTTGAGTAACAACTTGTGATGGTGGCATGTCTTGCATGAACAGACTTCACACCCCACCTTTGCTTGGGAATATACACTTCTGTTGCATATATGTATCAAATATAAGTATATTTTTATATGTTTAGCTTGTGTGCAAGGCTTGATGTTTGCTTGAAGTATCAGGCTTTTATGTATTGGCATAACCACGGGTAAGTCCCCATCTGTTTTGAGGAAGAGGACAGTAGGAGCTTGTGATGGGCTCCATGAATTCAGGGTGGCATGGTCTCACTTTGTAGCCATTGTGTGCTGTGATGACAGTGGCAGCATAAATCTCCTTGCTGTCTTTTTACTTGAATACTCTTGGATTTATGGGTACATGTGCTGAGTAAAGCAAGCCTCATGTGAAAGGAAGGGGCTTATAGTACCCAAGTGAAAGAGAAATTATCTTGTAGGGTTGCAGGTGGGTCCACAGTGTGTAGCTGAGCATCACTTAAGCAGGTTCCTGACAGGAATCCTGTGAAGTTCAACAAAGGGAAGTACCAAGTCCTGCACCTGGCGCAGAATAACCACATACCTGCTACAGGCTGAGGACTGGCTGAGTGCTGAAAGAGACTGGAGGTCCCCAAGCTGAACATCAGCTGGTAATGTGCCCTTGTGGCAAAGGCAGCCAGCACTGTCCTGTGCTGTGTTTGGAAGAATCCTGCTGACAGGTTCAAGGAAGTGGTTTTTCACCTTGGTTAGGCTTGGTGGAAACCACGTCTGGAGTGCTGTGTCTGCTTCTGGGTTTTCTGGTAGAAGACAGACGTGGCTTAATGGTGTGGGTCCAGAAAAGGGCCACAAAGACTGTTAAGCATTTGGAGATAGGAGAAGAGGATGAGAGAGCTGGGATTATGTAGCCTTAGAAAGAGAAGGCTCTGAGAATCTTATTGCAAAGTATATAAACATCTGATGAGAAGGAGCAAAGAGGATGGAGCCAGACTCTTCTCAGTGGTATCTGCTGAAGTAACAAGACAGAATGGGCACAAACTGAAATACGCGGAATTCCCTTTAAACATAAGAAAACACTTTTTACTGCAAGGGTGTCTGAACACTGGAACAGGTTGCCCAGAGAGTTATGTTGTCTTCATTCCTGGAGATAATCAAAACCCATCTGGATGTGGCCCTTAGCAGCCTACATTAGCTTGCTTGGAGCAGGGCATTGGAAGTAGATGATTACCAGAGGTGCTTTCCAACCTCAGCAGTTTAGTTGTTTGGTGACTGAGAAATCTGGAGTAATTTTCCCTGCTGTGTTATAGTAAAATTGTAACTGCATAGTATGAAGGAGCAGGTTTCCTGAGAATACTGTTGAGCTTCCTTTCCCAGGGACCTGTGTTAGCGTTCTGGGCATGTTGTTTTTTCTGGGACAATATCTCAAATTCTAGATATGAAAATGCTGCCGAACATCTGCATTTGTCTAGTAATTCAGGCACTGTATTTTTTTTAATACTTCCTCTTAAAGATATCATCTGCTAGAAGGGGAAGTATAAACTGTCCAAGTTACAGGAAATCTGTGGCAGTGATTATCCTCTTATTTATGAGGCCCTTGCAACAGATCTTCATGCAGCTGGACGCTGGGATTTATGCACTGTGCCAGAGTCTGCTCAGGTGAACACAGTAAATGTTGGCAGTCTTGATTCTGAAGCATGGCTCCAGTTGACACTAAGCTGATTGTCCAGTGTGGGTGGTGATCTTTACTATCCTCTAATGTCTAGGTTTTTACTGAGAAGAGGAGGAGGTATGATTTTCTTTGGAAAACTGTCTTTGGCTACATTTTACTGTGTACACCTATTAAGCTTTCCTGGATATCAAATGTAAGGGTTTATATTCTGGCTCCATTTTTCTATCCTTGGAAATCAAAACACATTAGTYTGGTTCAGATATACTAAAATCTGTGAGCTTAGTTCACAGTTATTCCAGCAGAATGAATCCTGACGCTTGTGGCTTATTAATGTAATGCTGAATTCCTGATACTGTGCTGTTTACTACAGTTTTGATTAGTGTCTTAAAGCTTTTGTGCCAATTTGAAGTCTTGGTAATCCTAGAACTTGTGAAGATAGACTTGAGAAGTTGTGAAGACTGCAGGAACCTCTTCAACTCCTGTAGCTTCTTACATAGGGATCACAAAGCTGCTCATGTTCTGTGCAGCGTACAGGGCAGTGCCTGTCGATCTCTGAAGACAGGTTCCAGCAGCTGTCACTTGGGGTGGCACGTAACTCTGCTTTGTTGAGATGCTGAATGTTGTGCAGTTGAATTACTGCTTCTGCTGACTAGGGGAACGGCTTCTTAGCATAAGGAAGCCCCTCAAGACTCTGGGAGGCAATCAATACTGTTCTGCATACTCAAGCAATTAGTATTGCAGTGTGTTCAGTGCCTCCCTGTTGTTAAACATTTGTTCTGTTAAGCTCTTCCAGAGCAGAGCACACACTGACATGGCTGTATTGCACTGGAGGGCTGGTCGGTGAACGCATTCCAGCTGAAAACATGCATCTCTTGCAAGGATTTTTGTGTGGTAGCATGCACCATTCAGGACATTGGAATCGCCAGCTTTGTAGGAGGCCCTTAATGCAAACGCTGAATCCTTTTAATTTCTTCCACTCGGTCCTGTGAAGCAAGGAGGGCACAGATGGGAGTTCAGCTGGGCTCGAGGTGGCTGGAATTGCTATTGCGGCATTCCTCGGTGCTGGTGGGAGAGAGGGAGAGACTGATGACTCATCAAGTCAGGTGGTTATGCCTCTGCTGTGTGTCAGAAATTTCTTTCCCCTCTGCAGCAGGCTTTCTCATCCCTCTGTGGAGGGGCACTAGAAGGACAATTATTTCGCAAGTGGTGATGCTTAACTGCTGAATTCTAGCTTTTGAATTGGGCCTGGGGGTTTTTGTTACTCCCTGCTTCTGCAAAATAAGGTAAGAGTCTGTGTTTATGTGATAAAATTGTTGTGGATTTTCTTCCTTGCTGCAAAAAGGCTCCTTCTAAAAATCTCACCGAGTCTGAATTTTGAAGAGATCTTTGTGTTAAGGCAGTTCATTGTGTAAATTCTGGGTCTCATCACATGTGTGATGCAAAACCCAGGAACTGTGATAGATAACGGGTTTCTCCAGCACTGAGAGCAGGGCCGTTACATTTTTGGGGCTACTGTGTAACCAGATTACTGTGCTGGGGACAAACCAAGATAGAAAGCACGTGTTATGGGCTCTTTCTTGTTTAATTATGACTTCAAAATTAGTGGAATAAATCACCTTTTAGTCAGAGGAGATTCTGCTGCAAGTAATATTTTGATTTCTGGCACTGTTAATTAGAATATGACTGCTAGAGCCTAAGAGCATGTTTGAAATCAATTGGTGAACTGTTTTAGACAAGGAAGATTCCTGTATATAAATTGTAAAGGATAAAAGATGCATCTTTGCTCATAAGGGAATTAAAATTTAGCTAATATCCTATGTAGGTGTGCTAGTGGACTTCTGTAGGAGGGAATTGCATATAGTGCCTAATATCCTGTGTTAGCAAGAAGCCTTTTCAAAGGCCACAGGAGCTGAGTAGATTTCAGAAATGGTCAGCTACCATGGCTTCTGGGGTAAGTACATGCTTTGGGGAATTTCATTTTCTCTGAATACTGGCAGTGAAAATGTTTAACAGGGTAGGAAGGTAAGGCAACATTTAGGCCCTCAAGAACTTTTCCATATAAATTGAAAATCTGTAGTGTTAATACACAAGCACAAGAAAATGATGCAGAGTTATAGAACAGCTTTTTTTTTTTTCCCCCTTAATTTGTATTGAGTGTTGAAATATCTGTAGCCCCTTGAAAAAGAGGTCAGCCTGGCTGGGTGAGCACTGGCTTTGTATAGACTGTACTTTGGAGGAGTAGCAGAGGTGAAATAAAGGTGAGGAAGAATTCACATCTTTTGCACTTGGAATAATTAATAGGTATGTGTTTAAAAGCAGTTGGTGCAGATGATAGAGATCATGGCAAAGACAGGGCTTATTAATGTGTTGCTAGGTGGTCTAGTGGAGGAATCCCCTTCTCTTTTACTTGGCTTGGCCAGCAATTTGAAAAGGTGACTGTAGGAAGAGAGGGAGCAGAGCAGCCACAGGAACAAGAGAGGCAGGCGCTGGCTGTCAGATGTTGCCATTTAACTGCAGAATGGCTGTTCTGAAGTTCTTACTTGCCTCCCTAAAAGATAAACAGTTGTTTCAAGCAGGCTTTGATTATGAAGAAAAGTTAATTTCAGTTGAAACTGGCCCAGTGTTCCTGTTTTTCCTTGCCTTTGTAATTTGACTCTTTCGTATAGGACCCTGTCTAATTGCCAAGCAGTGTCACTAATTCAGTTATGAGTGTTTGGTTTAACTCTCTGTTGTGCTTCTATAGAAGATCTTGGTGGTAGGACACTAGAGATTGTTCTGCATGGTAAATGTTTAATGTGGATTTATAAGAACAGCTGCTTCTTTCAGTATAAGCAGTAATTGTGCTTGAGTTTTGCAATGTTTTAGTTGTTAAAAGCAAAAAAGATGAGATACTTGTGTTAGTCAGATCAGAACTAGCTCATACCAGCTGCTCAGGAGCTGCAGATTGCTTTGCTAGGACCTCCCCTCTGCCATTTGTCAGAAGAGGCATTTAAGAAAAAAGCAGTGAAATTAAAATTGTTTCCTGGGTCTGAACTACAGGCAGTGTGAAAGATAAACTATGGCTCTGGAGGGTAGAGGGATCTAATGGGTATCTGACTTAGCTTTGGTCTTGAGACCAGTTAGCAGGTCTGCTCCAGGCTGGTGGTGACTGAGTCATGATCAACTGTTGTGGTGGCTGCTGTGGCATAAATCAGTGGCAGCCATGATATACAATACACTCCAGAGAGACATGGAGCCTGTAAGAAGCTATTCCTTCAGGATAAACAGGGATTTGGAATCATGAGAGATCTTCTTCTTACAGAGCAGAACCACCGATATAAAATGTATAGATTGGTAAAGAGGCTGAGGGGCAGAGGACTTGTATTAAAAAGCTGGAAAGCAGTTGTAGGATTTCAAGAATAGTGGATGCCAGCTACTGCTCCAGAAGAACAGGCAGAAAAGTATCCTTTAGTTGTGGTGGAAAGGGTGGCAATGTAGTTGTGACCTTGCTTGTTGTACATGGGGCAGGTTTTTAAGCCTGTGTGTGCCTTTGTATTTGCTGCCTTGTGGAAGGTGTTGGATTAGATTGGGCTTCTCTCAAAGACTTTGAGTGTCAACAGATGCCTCTCAGTTCATGTCACCAATCCATGGCCTCTGCTGGATAGGCCCTGTTGATCAGCACAGGGAGCGTTTTGTGCTGGGTCTGCCATAGTGCACCTTTCACCAGTGCTGTATCCTGAGTGTGTCAATACAGGAGAAATGGGAAGAGAGTGGCCTTACAGTTCTCTAACACCAATCAGTTTCCAAGGTAACACACAGCATGATAAGGGCTCACAGAGCAAAACCATTAAATCCTCTGATCGGCACCAGAAGCAGGACAGACCAACTGTCGGTCGCAGGACGAACATGGATGGCAGAAGTCTGTTGATAAAACAGCTTTTCCTGTGACAGTTCTTTAGATTCACTGAACAGTTACTGGCGAGAGATGACAGCCTGTTATTTAACTGTTGCAAGTTGGGGGTTTGGGCCATTATTCAGCACAATTCTTCTGTAATGCTCCATGGGTTTCACTGAGAGCAAAGACTGCGTAATACGGAGCTGTGAGACACAGAAAGCGCTCATGTGCTTGTGTGCTGGTGCTCTGAAAATGTATGCTTCTTCCTCTAAACACTGTGATTCAGCAGCTTAGGATAGCAAAAATAGAATTTTCACAATTAATATTTGTAGTATTGCGTTTTAGAGACTGGTGGCAGTAAAGCAGACCCAGAACATTCTCTTGCTCACTCAGAATCATGAAAAACTCCATATTTCGAAGGAGGGTAGATGAGATGTGGAAGACAAAAGAGATTTGCTGTTGCTTAAATATCCTATTACCAAGCTTAAAAACAGTGCACTGATATTAGGGCATTTTTGGAGTGCAGCTTTTTCACTCAGTACTGTTTGTGGAGCATATTATGGGGTGATGTTCTGCCCCGTGTTTATGCAATAAGGAATCTTAGATGTTTTATCTGTTTAAATTAGTTACTTTTTAACTTTTTACAGCTTTAAAATCAGTGTGGTTAAGGTGCTTCAGGCTGTGAGTTCAGAATACTTTTTGATTGGAAACGAGAGCGGAGGGGAGGAAGAGGAGGAACTTACTACATGTGTGTGTTCTTCAGGACTGACTCTTATTTCTTCCTTTTGTACAGTTGAACAGTCAAAATGGACTTCTCCAAACTCCCCAAAATCCGTGATGAGGACAGAGAGGCCTTTGTTGGCTATGTTCATGGAGTCTCAGGACCTGGTAGGTATTACTTTGTAAAGGAAATCATCGATTTTTTTTCATCTAGAGTCTTGTTACTCTTCTTCACTTGGAAGTAAAGGAGTATGGTAAAGCTCTGAGAGGTGCTTTTTATCTTTTGGGGAAGGACTTTAGGAAGGATCACTGACTTATAGGCTGATAAAATATTTTAAAAATTGCTAACAAGATGTTACTATTAATTAGTCTTTTTTAAAAATGTAATGAGTAGAAGTAAGCAGTTGAATAAGAACAACAATAATAAAAACCAAAAGCTTCTTGTATGAGATAAAGCCACTTGGTTAGAAATCTGCAGGCCCAGTGTATTAAGTTTCTCTAAAAGGGTGTGAAAGATATGGTCCATTCTCATTAAAATGCAGTTTCCCATGTGCTTTCTAAAGTATTCAGTCCCTGTCAGTGTCAAGCTGTTCTGTTTTACTGCACCATGGACTGGGGGAGCTTAGCAAGGAGCTACAAGAGTCAGGGAAGGTGGCAGAATGTGGTGGCTGTGCAACTGGGAGGAGGAGGACTCCGTCTTTATCAGCTGAAATAGTTTAGGCTCTGGTGGGAACAGCTTTTTGAATACATGCGGACTCTACTGGCTTTTCTGCACCCTCCTGCATTCTCTTTAAGAGGTGAAGGAAAGAATGGAATGTGAGAACAGAAGAATAGCAAGTATTTTTGTTAATGCAGCATATTTGATGAATAAGAAATTCCCTTGGCTTGTGTCTTCCTAAATAAGTGCAAATTCCTTAACTGCGGAAGCTATACTTAAAAACGGTTTTAAACTGATACGGCTTCCTTTCCCAAGAAGTGGGAAATGTATTTTTGTGTAAATATGTGAATCCTCTGTGCATTGCAGAGATCATAATATACAAGACATAATAAATTTTGTTCTAAAGCAGCCAAGACCTCATATATGACCTGCTGAAATCTAACTCAAAGCAGCAGGAAGTTTCAGGCTCAAAACATGCTGTAAAACAGTCTTCATCTGTTGAAAGTTAATTTAAGTGCCCTAAGATAGACATCACTTTTCTACAAAATTAAATAAAAAATAGTGTTTCCTTAAAAGCTTTGTAGGCATCTGCCAGTTTAGATGCAAGAGTATGTATTGCCTTTAGCGGGTGCCTTGGCTTGATCTATCCATGGAAATAATGTATGTCAGCGTCCAGGTACTAGCAAGGTAAACAAAAGTTTGAGTGACTTGAGAATGCTGGCCCCCAACCACAGCCTTATGTAACTATGAGGCGTTGGGTGAGTTTTGCCATTTTCATGTATGTTTTAATTTAGTCAGATGGGAATGTGGCCCAGCTCACTGCAAGGGAGAAGTGCCTATGTAACTTGTTGGTCAAAGTTCATTGTATCTCACACCCTCAATATTTGCTGTCTGTCAAGATAAATAAGAGAAATTATGGCATGAATTGTCTGTGAATTACTACATTCTGATCATGTCCTCTCATTCTGCATAAAGGAGAGTGAAAAGTGTAGGGAAACTTATTCTTTTGACTTTTAAACCAGAAATACCAGGAATTGTGGCATCGTTTTGTGAGGAATGTGTGTCTGATATCAGAATGTGTGTCTGATATGGGTGAATACCAGGTTTATGCTGTGCAGTTCTTACTAACTTGTGATGAGGAAATTTCCTGAGCTACAGGAAAAACATTCACCTGTGTGCCCGTCTTTTGCAGTGGTCACGGCGTGCAACATGGCAGGAGCTGCCATGTATGAGCTGGTCCGAGTGGGACACAGTGAACTGGTGGGGGAGATTATCCGGCTGGAAGGTGACTTGGCAACTGTCCAGGTGTATGAAGAAACATGTATCCTTTTCACTGATCCTTCTGGGCCTGTCAGACTGCACAGTCCAGAGCACAGTGGTGATTAGGGTGAAGATGATGAAAATAAGCCCTTGGTACTTTGGGTTCCAGCAAGACATCTGTTCTGTATATCTTTTGTAAATTGTGGTGGTTTTAAGGTAAATCTTACCTTGTGTGGCTGTGTAGCAAGGAGGTGCTTTTTAACTGGGAATCAACTGTGTACCTTAGAATTCAAGTGCATTTTAATGCAAATAGTACAGCTCTTTGTTAAGGCGGTTGTTTGACAAACATCCGCCATAAATGGCAAAATTAAGCAATATTTGTTGCATTTTCTTCTTTGCTTTTGATAACTATGCTTGTATAACACTTAAATATGAAATGTAAAGTGAGCAGGATGCCTTCTTCTGGGCAGAGTATTTTGTCAAGCAAAAYAAATTACATTTTTGCTTCCACAGTGTGCTTACAGAATCTTGGTCCAGCTATGATGCAGCATGTATTCTAAAATCTAGTCAACTTAAAATGTGTTTTCTATTACATATATATGAGAAAATGTCAGAAAAGAAGTCATAAAACTGGAAGCCAGGCCTCTTTCCCCCCAAGGCAGCTGTGCGTATCTGTAGAGCCTAGGAAAAAGGCTGTTCTAGCTCCCAAATCTTGGTTCTCAGGAGCTTGTTGGTAAACTGCTGGGTCCTGTCTCTGCCTAATAATTTATTATTCTAGATGGCATCATTGTTACATTATGTAGTAGCTTTCCATCAGTATATGGAACAAGTTTGAGTATAGTTTACTTTTAGGTTCCTGTTGAGAGGGCTCTGTCATAGGGCTCTCTGAAGTCAGCTTGTATTTAATCTCTTGAGTTTTATATAGGTTTTGGAGGTTTGTTTTGTATTCTAGCAGAACCTTTTGCCAAGCTGCTGGCCCTTTGCAGAGAAGAGTCCATTGCGCATCTTTGGAGCTTAAATAGTGCATAGATCTGACAACTTGATACAAGAGGGGAGGGCAATAATGCTGGTCTTAGACAAACTCCCTTTAAAATTAGGCTGCTGTCAAACCAGGCTGTGCAAGGCTCAAAGTCAAAACAGTTGTGCTCTCCAAATAGACTCTGAAGTGAAAAATTACATCTTTCATAACATTATCTGACTTTAACAGTCAAACCTGTTTTCTAGGTTTGAAGATGTAAGAAATATCTGATGTTTTGTTACCCCACTGCCTGGCACTCCAGTGAACTCATCCATATTAGTTGACACTTGCCAACAATAGTTGACTTGAACAAATGATCATAAAGCACAATATTTGTCACTACTTTCCCTCTCTGGAGGATGATGAACTTTGTTGCTTTAACAAATTCAGAATTTAGTGTAAAGCCTACGTGCTTCTCAAATGGTGATGTGTAGCATAGTAATAGTATTAACTTAAAGTCAGAAAAGGGGTTTAAGAGTATGATGTTGTGAACATAACTTCTGCCTGACTTCTTTCCCTTGTTCTGGGTGAACTTTTCCTCAGCAAATCTTTAGCTGGTGTCTCTGTAGGAGATCCTGTACTCCGTACTGGGAAGCCCCTATCAGTGGAACTGGGGCCTGGCATTATGGGAGCTATTTTTGATGGTATCCAGCGACCTCTCTCAGACATCAGCACTCTGACCAAAAGTATCTACATCCCTCGAGGTGTCAACGTGTCAGCTTTGAGCCGAGATATCAAATGGGATTTTACACCTTCCAAAAGTCTGCGGGTATGTTCTTACAAGCCTGTCTGTCTTCTCCTCTTGCTCCTCTACCCCCAGAGCTTAGGGCTGAAGCAGTGTGGGCTAAGGCTGTGACTATTGCTACCCGTGGTTGATGCTGTATTTGTTTAAGATTGCAGAACGGAGTTCTAGGAGGTGGTAGTGATGTGTGAGACTGGATGGGGATCACCAAAACTTACTCAATGTGACTTAGTGTGTTGCTGTTGCATATGAGAAATTTACAGTGTTTTAATATGTTTGCCAAGCTGTAAAGAAACTCATGGAATTGCAGTAAGCATTAGCAGGAGCAGGTGTTACCTGAGCAAAAGGAATGACTGCAGCACACATTTTGCAAATGGTGAAGATAGCCTTAGAGAAAATGTCATGGCTTTAGCCCTTGGTGGCATCTTTTTTCCAACTCTGCAGGTTAGCATATGCCATCCTTTCTCTTAGCACATTAAGTTTAGAGGTAGAAAAGAAACTAGGAAAATCCCTTGTCTGTCAGTAATTGCTCCTGTCTGAGCCTTGAAAGGCACTTGAGCACAGGTAGTGTTGCTGGCAATGCTGTTGGAGTAATGAGTTATGTAAATGGACTACTGTTGTAACAAGGCGTTTATAAAGGGAGTAATCACAGTGCTAGACTTAATAGCTGTAGTATTTTTTACAGTTTGTCAAGGTTCTTTTTTAAAACTTATGACTAATAGACCTGTTCTGATTTTAGGTTGGCAGCCACATCACTGGTGGTGATATTTATGGTGTGGTGAACGAAAACTCCCTGATCAAACACAAAATCATGCTGCCCCCACGGAACAGGGGTACAGTTACATACATTGCTCCTCCAGGAAATTATGACACTTCAGTAAGTCTCCCAAACAGCAGTTGCTGGTATATTCCATGTCTCTTTTATAAAGGTTGATGTACTCTTTCTGTTCTGCATGAGCCCAACTAAAGTGTTTCGTGCAACAAGGTGTCTGAGTTAATGATCACTTCTGCTACCCTGCCTGCAGGGATTGCATTGTGCAGTATCTTGTGCAGCTACTTTCTGTGTATATGGCTTCCCAATGGCACTTCAGAATGCCATGTTTGCTGACCTCTGTGGGGATTTACAGTGTCTTATGAATATGTAAAATTCAGTTGCTCCTCAAAAGCATATTTTTAATGTATGCTGTATCTTGCACTATTTTCTCCCAGTGGCATTGTAAATATGGGAAAGAGCCTTCCCTTGAGAGGGGGTGGTTGCGTGTTGAGGTTTTAAGAGCTCTGTGGTGGTATCAAAGACCTGTGCAGAGTAGTTAAAATGAGAATTTGTGTTCTGGTCCAGCGTGCAGCTGTTTGCTTACTTCACATGTCTGGTGCTCTCTGTTAGGATGTTGTCTTAGAGCTGGAGTTTGAAGGTGTGAAGGAGAAGTTCACTATGGTGCAGGTCTGGCCTGTACGTCAAGTCCGTCCTGTTACTGAGAAGTTACCAGCCAATCATCCTCTATTAACTGGCCAGCGAGTCCTGGATGCCCTCTTCCCGTAAGTATTACCTTTTATTTCCTACTATGTAAGAAATCTGTCTCTTAGGGAGAAGCAGAATCAGGAGGCCTTAGAGCCTTGGGTGTTTTTAAGGGCAAGCTTTCACCATGTGGTGTCACGGTGTCAGTATAATCTCAAAAAATATTTAGCTGAATTTCTCATATTTCTTTATTTGGCAGGTGAACCTACTAGTGGAAAAAGCAAGTTTAACCAAATAGTTCTAGTGCCTTAATTTAGAAAAGACTGAACATGCATAAACTTAACATAATCATGTCAAATCTGCAGAAGGGCTAGAACTTTCAATCTTGATATCTCCGTTTGAATGCATGTGTAGGATCTCTTTTTATGGTGTTGAGGACATGTAGTTCCCAATGATTTTGAGGTTGCCACTTAGGAAAACTGTTGCACTTAACTGTAACACAAAATGCTCATTTCACCAGCTAACTTTTAAGACACTGAATTCAGTTATTTTGGTCCTAAAATATTGTGCTGCTTATTCTTCTAATACACAGCTAAGTTGAGTTGTTCTTTTCGATGCATTCCATCACTGCTTCCAGCTGTGCAAACTTCTGTGTTTCAAGCCCAAAAGTCATGCTGTTGTACCAGCATAAGTCACATACTTCAAGGACAGTAGAAGAAAAGGATGGCTTATTCCCTCAGTTTTTTGCTTTAGTGAAATACCTCTGTGCTTCTCATCCAGAACACTGAATGTGACTCCTGTCACTCTACTTTTGATGAGGGAGTTCTATTGGAAAATATATTCTAAGATGGGAAAGAGCTGTTTTTCAGTTCCTTGCAAATCAGAGTCCTTTCTCTTTACTCAGGTGTGTGCAAGGGGGTACAACAGCGATTCCCGGGGCATTTGGTTGTGGAAAGACTGTGATCTCACAGTCTCTTTCAAAGTACTCCAACAGTGATGTCATCATTTATGTAGGCTGTGGAGAACGAGGAAATGAAATGTCTGAAGTACTGAGAGATTTCCCTGAGGTTAGTATGGAGATTTCATGGAGAGTAAACCTTCTTGGGAAGACTTGCTATTGTACTGGTGGTGTAAATGAATAAAATATGTTGGTAGAGTGACTTGAAAAGATCATCTTGCCTGCTTTGAAGCTCTGGCAAGAATCGCTTTTGGCTTGTTCAAGAATGATTTCAATGGCCCCTCAATAAACATCTGGACTAGTTTTTGTGTGTACCTTCTAACTTGTTTAAAATGAAGCCAGAATGAATGCCAGAGAGCAATTTAGCACTTGTAAGTGTCTTGCCTGCCACTGGTCATGTCTCTAACTTGGCCATGCATAGAAAATGCAGCATTTATTTACAAGTTGCAGGGTGGTGATACAGTTACCTGGTATTAGTGTGACGTGTTAGGCTTTGAAATACCTTTTGAAGGAAGTAGAAAGTACCTTGTTAAAAAAAAAACCAACCAAAAAGCAACAGGTTTACCAATCCTTTTACCTGTTACTATGTATTAGTGAATTTGTTGTGCCACAGTCAGATAGTATGAACTCTCAGGTTGAAACTTCACTGTCAGAAATAAGGGGTAAAAGGTTTGGGTGTGTTGATTGATTACCAGGTGGGAAAATCAAGCTGAGCTGGCCTTGAAGAAGGTAAATCCCAGGGTATTCATAAGTGGAATTCTTCACGAATGTCAGGATATGCATTTAGTTGTTCAGGTGCTTGTGAGGCTTGTGGTTTTATGTCCAGTTGTCAAACACTAACTTGACTTGTAGATGAGGGAACAAAGCTCTCTGATTCCTAACAATCTGGTGACAGGAGGCTAAGAGCTTTTAGACCTTTCAGCCTAGAAATCTGAAACAGGATAATGTGCTTCCTCGTGCAGTGGATTTGTCATTACTTACTTGAATGGGATCAGGGATTTGGCAGTTGCAGAAGATGAGGTGAGGCTGAAGCAGGTACATTAAAGAGTTAAGCTGTGTGCAGTCTGAAAGACAAACCAACATATCCTAAAATTTTGAATCTCGTCTCTGCTCTTGGTAGAATAGCTGTGAGGAGAGTATCCTGAGACAAGGCAAGTAATACAGTAAAAAAACCCAAGCAACAAAAAATTAACAAAAAAACTTGCTGCTGTTACAGTTTGGCTTTTTTTTCTTTTCTTGCATTTTAGTTAACAATGGAAGTTGATGGCAAGGTAGAAAGCATCATGAAGAGAACAGCTCTGGTAGCAAATACTTCCAACATGCCTGTGGCTGCCAGAGAAGCCTCCATCTATACTGGTAAGATTTCCAAGAGGATAGAAAAAGTTGTGTGTATAAAGCAAGCCAACAAGCTCTAGTATTTTCAGTTCCTGAGATGGCCAGTACCAAGAAGCCTATTTAGTTTCAGAAGTCAACCCTTTCAGTCCTTGCCTGCACCAAGTCTTTGTATCTTAATTGAATCTGACTTGCTTGCCATTTCTGAATATTGAGTAAATTTTGTTTATAAGGTGAACTTACTGCACCAGCACTCATGTAGTTGTTCTGCATGTATTAATTCTATAAGCTTTTAATTTTGACTGGCTTTTTGCTGACAAGTACAGCTGCTTAATGGACAGGAATAGTACTCTGAGTTAGCAAACTAGTCTTTACTTTGCAGCCTCTTAAAGGCTTTTTTAACATTCTTTTTTATGAACAGTTGTCAGGTAATTCAGATAAAACACAACCTTTTCTCACTCTTGTATTCTGGTAGTTTGAAAGGGAAGGAGACATTTTACAGTAAGAAGAGTCTTTGTTCATGGTTTCAGTGAGGGAAAGAGTAGAATCAGTGACATTGCTGTGTCTCTTCAAAGAACTACACGTGAATGTAAGATGAGTCAGAGTGGTTCATAAACAAAAATGGGGAGAGTGAGAAGAAATAAACAGCAACAACAAAAAAGACAGCAAGGACATGATAAGTGGGAAGAAAGTGTGACTTCCACTGTCTGTTTCCATCAAAATGTCAACTGAAATAATTTGGTTTATTTGCATCTTTCTGACAACATGTAAGCATAGAATTCCATTCTGAACTGTACCCTGAAGCATGCTGTTGTCTTTCTTCCAGGAATCACGCTGTCTGAGTATTTCCGGGATATGGGCTACCATGTCAGTATGATGGCAGACTCTACTTCCCGATGGGCTGAGGCCCTCAGGGAAATCTCAGGGCGACTGGCGGAAATGCCAGCTGGTGAGCAGCCTTTTCTCAGTCTAGTCTTGTAAATGCAGTCCTGTAAACCCTGAGCCTTTGACTGAATCTCTGTGTGTTGGTGTTTGCAGACAGTGGTTATCCAGCCTACCTTGGTGCTCGTCTGGCCTCTTTCTATGAGCGAGCTGGGAGAGTGAAGTGTCTGGGAAATCCTGAGAGAGAAGGCAGCGTCAGCATTGTTGGAGCGTGAGTGTTGCTTTGCTTTTGCACTGGCTGCAGTTCTTCTCTCTGTTTCTGTGTGTCAGAGTACTTATTTTTCAGACAAAAAGGTCTTGCTGCTCTGTGCAACTGCAGAACTTAAAAATATGGGAATGAGTAGGTAGATACTTAGTCTGTTCAAACAGAACTGCTGCTAAATTGTGTGTGGGGGCAGAAGGAATGAATGTGGACAGGTAGTTCTGTGAGGTGTGGAATCACAGGCACTTGCAGCAATCGGATCAAGTGACTCAGGGAAGAATGTCATTAGAGCTCTCTCTGAAAAGTATGTCAAACCATGCTCAGAGCAGGAAAGAAGGGGCATTTAGAGCAGCAGTGTGCATTTGGGGGTATAACGAACCATGACTCTCATGCTCAAATCGAGTAGAATTCCATGGAGCAGCATATCTCGGGCTGTGGTGGGCTGTGAAAAGCATGTTGTCCGCAGGCATTCTCCTAGGTTATACTGGTTTGTGTATCATACCGTGGGCAAAGTGAATTCCCCATGTTTTCAGGAGGGCCTCTGGCATCTGCAAGAACACCCAGAGTTCATCTTTTGCTCTGCTTAGTTCTGCTGCTCAGAAAATTTACACAAGGGCTTTGTGCTTTTGAGATTGGAAGATTATGTTTTTATCTCTGGGAAGGCATATATTGGAATATCAAGGACAAATGAAGTTGAAGTAGTTATTGTATACATGAATATCTGAAATAATTTCAAATTGGGATATTGTTTTCTGCAAAATAATTGCTCCACTGTGTTTTCATTATGTTCTATCAGCACACTTGCTGAATCTGTTCTAATTGAGACAGATTTGATAATCCAAGCTGGAGTTACTACGTGGAGCTAAAGTGCATGAAATTACACCTTGATTCTGTCAATCAGTCACTGATGTAACTATTTCGTGGTATGCTTTGATATTACACCTGCGTGGGTATGCATCAACTACCTTCTGCAAACACATTGCAATCTGCTACTTACTTGAAATCATGTTGACTTTTCTGGTTTCTCAGATCACTGAGCTGTGCAGTCATATATTCAGTACTTCAGTGTGAACTATGAAAGCAACTCTGATAACTTTTCCCTATCTCTTCTTGCTCAGTGTCTCTCCCCCAGGTGGTGACTTCTCTGATCCTGTCACATCTGCTACCCTGGGCATTGTTCAGGTATGTCCCACAATGTTGCAGCTCTTCTGTCTACTTTGGTTCTGCTTCAGCACATTTGTGCCAGTGGCTAGGGTGAGAGCGCTTTGGTTTGACACAGACAGCTTTGTAGGGTGTTTTGGAAAACATTCTAACAGTGTAAAAGGTGACCCTGTGAGATGGTCTCAAACTGATGTTTGTGATCCCTTTAGAAGAGGGAGTGAAAGTAGCAATTCCTCCCAACACTGACTGCTCGGGGCTATCTGTGTGCTTCCTAATTGTGGACCATTGAGCTGCACTACAAATGTATCTGTTCTCAGCTGAGATGGTAAGCAAACCACTCTTAATGTAGGTGCATTGAAACCACAAAAAAAGCCTCAGAGAAGCTAACTGGGAGCAGAATGTCTTGCAACTGTTTGCAGTTTTGGGAAAAGCAGTTATATCTAATAGGTCTCCGCTTAGATTCCAGTCTATGGCTGACTGCTCCCTTATGAGCAGTCTCAAGATGAGTAAGTCTGAACTCAGCTTAAAAGTTGCATCATTTTTTGAGAAGTGTTATTTGAAAGTCACTGCTTTAGTTAAGTTAACATAAGGGAGGCTTTCTTCCTCTCTCTCTCAGGTTTGCGTTTGTGATAGCCTTTGCCATGCTGCATTTGCTCTGACTTGCTCAACTTGCTTTCTGTATTTTTTTTTAATTGCCTTCGATTATTTTGGCTCACTTTTGATTTGGAGAGCTGGTTGACTTTTGTGGCTTCTGGCAGGTTTTCTGGGGCCTGGATAAGAAGCTGGCACAGCGCAAGCACTTCCCATCTGTGAACTGGCTGATCAGCTACAGCAAATACACGCGAGCCCTGGACGAATACTACGACAAGCATTTCACAGAGTTTGTCCCTCTCAGGACAAAGGCCAAAGAGATCCTACAGGAGGAAGAGGACCTCGCAGAGATTGTGCAGCTTGTGGGGAAGGTAAGTAGCCAGATGTGAGGAAATGTGGTGTCATTGAGCCATTCTGCATTTCCTCACGGTTAGTGCAGGCTTTTGTCTTAGATCAGACCCGATGGATAATGCATTGTGCAAAAAAGATCACTGGGAGATGTCAGACTCTCCTGCCTCAAACTGTGCTTTATTCCAACTTTCTTACATGTTGATTGACTTCTAATGAGAAATACTTTTTTAGATTTGCTGAACCTTGGCTTGAGGCTGCTATTCTCATATGAATTAGATTGCAGCGCATATGATGCTGGAGTTAAACTTCACTTGCTTCAGTGTTCTAGTATTGCTGAAATGCCCTTTGCTGCGACTTAAAGTAGTACTCCATTGGAAGCACCCTTTGTATGAGAAATGATGCAAACTTATCTTTATTACTGAAGTTACATGAAGAGTTACAATTTATTAGAAACCATGTTGCCAGCTGCAGAAGAGAGGTGTTAGCATTTTCAAGTTGGCCTGTAGAAACAAAGTGAAGTCTGCTTTTTCTAAAAACTTGTGATTATCTGTTTTTTCTTTGGAAACCTGTGACATATGGCTCCATTTTGTAGGCATTCCTTAATTTGCTTTTTTCACTTCAATGTTTTGAAGAAAAAGCTTAACCTGGACAGGAAAATTTCCATTGAAAGCTCTCAGAAAGGACCGAGTGAAAACTCTCTGTTTCAGCTTAGTGCTGTAAATATGATAATTGACAGGTTCCTGGGACATGTTTGACAGTAATTTAATTCCATGATGTTCAGATGAGCTATTATGATTTATAAAGTGGTAGTACTGTGTGGTAACGTATTATTCGAAGAAAGTTTGCTCATGGTGCTCTGTCTATTCACTGATGTTCTAGTCCCACCAAGATGAGACTTTTCACCAGATCTTGCCTAGTAGAGCTCTCTTCTCTAGATGTGTCTTTGAAGAAAAGGAAATGGGGTCAAGGGCCTTCTGCAGTGTTCTGTTTACAAAACCATGTTCTAAAAGACTGGATTACAGAGCATGGTAGAATTGGTTCCTTGGTGTGGAAGGGATGTTGATAAGCCCGTGCTTGTGACTAGGCATTATTCTCATTATAGAAGTACTGAAATTGGTGATTTTGTTCTCAGAGATGTTATCTTTGACAATTTTTTTCTGTCTGGGCTTGGCTAACAACTGCAACAAACCTTTAGAAAGAGGGAATTGTGAAAATACAGTCAGTGTATTTTTTTCTTTTTGGCTCTGAATTCTGCTAGTCTCCTCATGAAAGAAGGTCCAAACTTCCCGTCAAGAGAGAAAGTTGGGGTACTTAAAACTTAATTGGGCCCCTTTAGCAAAAGGATGGTGAAGGTGGAGAAGAGTGACATGTGGTGCCAAGAGCAGCAATGTGCAGCAGGGTTGTGGCTGTTCTCTGGAGTATGACAGGCATTGTCCCCAATTCCTTTCCTTTTCTTGAGTGCCAGACAGGAAAAGGCCATTGGTAACTGTACAGGCTAGTACCAAATCTTTAAGATTACTTCCTTATCTAGCATGCTGAGATCTAGTCTTTCTTCTATAAGGATTGAGGAAGGTAAAAATTAATTTCTCTCTTTATGTGGGAAGGTGGTGTTTCAATGTGTATCATAGCAAAGCCATGTGCGTTTTCAGTGTCTGGTGGCTTTTCCATGATCTTAGAGGGAACTTCCTTTCCACTGTTTATCATCAGATAGACTTAAAGCAGACTTAATGACTGCTTGGCCCATCTTAATCTGGCAGTCAGTTTTAGCAGGAACTGAGAAATACCCAAACGACAGAGTTCTGCTTGACACTTCCCACTAGAGGGTGGGAAGAAGACAGGTACTGAAAGATAGGTGTTCTTGGCCAGGAAATACTGTGTCTTAATGGACTCGAGWACTAAACCTAACTGTTTACCTTACTTTTCTAGGCTTCCTTGGCAGAAACAGATAAAATTACCTTGGAGGTTGCCAAGCTGATAAAAGACGACTTTTTGCAGCAGAATGGTTACACGCCTTATGACAGGTGAGGACTGACTGCCCACTCTGCCCTCTTAGTCCTGTGCAGCCGTGGAAGCTGAGCAGTGCAGAAGTTAATGGTATTCTCCATAAAGAAATGGAAGAAATGTGCTCAGGCAGATCATTCACACTGTCTTACCCAAGGCATGCAGAACCCCTTTGGGGTTCTCAGGTCCTCACCTATTGTTCAGTTAGCCAATGTTTCTGCAGTAGCATGTCCTGATGGGGAGGAGGAGAGGACTGCTTTATTTTCACAGACAACATCTAAAGTCTTCCTGTTTATACCATCAATACACAGGGGACTGCAAGAATATGCCTTCAGATGCTATTGCATAATTCTTGAGGAAGTTTGATCCATCAAAAAAACCTTTGTCTCTCCCTAGTGAACTCGGCTTTGCTTCTTTCCATGCTATCCTCGTGTTTTAACGGTCTGATAGGGGGCCCTTTTGTACTTCATCTCATTCCCCAGCCCAGGTAGATCAGGGAGCCTTGAGTATTTCATCACTGAAAATGTAGACATCCATCATTTTGTAAGGTGTGTGCCTTTGATCAGGTTACTAGGACAGGTACGTGTGTGTGCTATACAAAGCACAGGAAGTAGCACATAAATAATAATGAGGTACCTTTCATGGCAGTCACCTACCCATTAAAAATGGAACTGTGTATGAAGTGCTCTTGTCATAGAAACTCTCTTTCCTGTGAGCAAAGAAACTTGCAGAGCTGTCATCCCAGGCTGTTAGGAAGCCTGCTCCCTTGATGAACAAAACAGGAAGGAGGAATTCCGTTGGCTGCTCATTGTTTTCCTTTACTTGTTAGCATTGGCACAGATTGAAATGTGAGACTTGTAGAGCAATGGCTGCTGTTCTCTCCTGTTTTCCCAGTGTTTGGGTATTGCTTCAGAAACATCAACTTCAGTATGATTGTCTTGGCCTATGATTTGCCTGTTTAAAAATGTGAGACCTGTTGGAGGTAGCCCCTCTCATTTGGCAGTATATATTAAAAACACCTGGAGTAAAGCAGGCTAGCACTCTCTGTCAGGTGAGAGTTCAAGGGAGAATCTTGTTGACTGTTCCAAGATGCCTGACAGGTCCTCTTCTATTCCATCAGGTTCTGCCCTTTCTATAAAACAGTGGGAATGCTTTCCAATATGATTGCATTTTATGACATGGCACGCCGTGCTGTAGAAACCACAGCTCAGAGTGACAATAAGATCACGTGGTCCATCATCCGAGAGAATATGAGTGAAATCCTCTACAGACTTACCTCCATGAAGTTCAAGGTATGTTTGTAAGGAAGCAGCTTGTCCTGTTTCCTGTGAGCTTCCAGTGTCTCTGAAACATTGACTCCATGGTGATGATCAAAGGTCTTAGATACAGGTATGTGAACAGAGACTCTTTGCAATCATTTTGAATACAGTGAAGAATTGGTTTGTGAGCATAGGAATCGTCAGTACGGAAATCTAGGCAGGTGATGCTGACTGCACAGCCTTGGCAATGCCACCTTCAGGAGCCTCTTTTGTGTTACATATAGTAATGGTAACAGTACAAACACCTTTTCCTGTTTGCTTTGGGGTTTTTGTGATGAAATTCTGTAAAAATATTGTAACATGTTCTAAGGAGACTATTATCAGAGCCTGAAGCCAAACACAGGACACATCACATATTATTGCAGGAGCATTTCTTTCCTTAACTTCCATTTAAAATAGCTTGATCAATACTTCTATCATTTACTTTTTGGCACGTTCCTGGATTTAAACTCCAGGCTGCTTTTATCTGTCTCTAACATAAGAAACTGCTGAAAGTGAGGAGAGGAAGGGAGGAGTAACTTCAACATGGGCTTAAGACAAAACAAGTGGACAGAAGTACCTGCTCTGGGTAACTTCAGTAGCCATCATTTGAGGGTACAGCTTTACTAGAACTCATCCAGAGCATGCTGGTGTAGCAGTTACTGGTAGGACAGTAGTAACCTGTGATACTGGCTGATACCCTCTCTGGAATATAATGCTTACTCTGTTAAAACTCATGTAAGTCAATACTGCAAATCTTTCACGAGCAAGTACCATTGGATGAATTATGTTTAGAATCAAGTGTTCTGCCATGCCACTGTATTCAGTTCCTTCAGGGTTCTGGCTTGTTTCTGCAGTAAGCAAATTCCTGGTATGTATTCTCAAAGCATCAAGAACATAWCAAGACACACTTGGGGACATGAGCTTCTTTGAGAGCTGGTTATGTAGAGATGGGGGAATTTAAATGCTTTCTACAAACCCTGGTCACCAGCAGACATCTGGAGTACAGCAGAGCAGTGGACTGCATGGCTGAAAAAGGAAATTCAGAGGGTGAATATATGTTAAGTGGAGCTGTACCTCTAATAGTTATGAAAGGAAAATTATATTCCCTGGGTAACAGTCTAAAAGGTGTGAGAATTCAGATGTCCTGCATCCTGTGGTCTGGCTACTTTGGAGAGACAGTTTAAGAAGTAGTGCAACCACACATGTAAGGCCTCTGTGTTTCCCAAGAGTTGCACTGACCTGGAGGAACTTAGCAGTGAAAGGGGAATGGTGAAGGCATTGGACAGATTTGACAGCCTGACAGTTAATGCTTCTTGCAGAGAAAACCTTGCAGCAAAGCTGATTGTTACATTTTTTGCCTTTGTATTTTATGAAAAGTATTCTGAGAAAATGAAGCTGTGTAAAGATATTTTTGAGCTTTTTACAATTACACAATAGATTTTAATTCAAACCAAACAAAGTTTGGCCTCTGAGTGATGGCAGAGTAACTCTTCCACTTGTTGGGGATACATTGCATTTGGTGTGAGGATAGGAGCTGGTATTAATCATTGCAGCTCTGGAATCACACAACATTAACCAAGACCCTCAGTATTGTTGATTCCTCTTCAAATCAGTTGCTTTTCAATGCCGTAACCACTGCTCACAAAAGAAATTCTCTGTCTAGTATCCATTCTGCCTGCTCACTGAATATGGGAAGACAATGAATTTAAACCCTGTGGCTGTTGGTGAGACAGACAGAATGCAAAGACTGAGTTACAGTGCCTGCTATGCAGTTACCAAGTGTTAATCCTGAGGCTGAGAGGTTACAGCACTGGCAAACCAGAGTTGACTTACGTACCCAAGGCTTTTCCTGATGGATCTGTTTGTTTGCTGTGTTCTTTCAGGACCCTGTCAAAGATGGCGAAACAAAAATCAAGGCGGACTATGCTCAGCTGTTTGAGGATATGCAGAATGCATTTCGCAGTCTGGAAGACTAGACTCAACCTCTGTGACCACTCCAGTTTGTCCTCTCAGTTCCTCATCTCAGCTCCTCTGCTTCCCTACCTTACAAGAATGATGCAACAGTAATTGAGTTGATAAATAACCCTGTTTCCCCTGTTCATACTCAGAGAGTGTCTTTATGAAAAACATTCCTCTTAGTTTGTATTTGGCATTGCTTTGTGTGTCTGAAGTGGTGAGTGATGTGTGAATGGGCCTGGCTGAGTGAGGAAATGCTGTTGTACACTTCTAGGGTGGGAAATATTTCACCTTTCCTCTCCCAGCTCTCTTGGCAACCAGTCTTTCACCTCGGGATGTAACCAGCTGAGCTGTACTGGCAGAGGAGGTGTAGGTCCTCACGCAGTCACGCGGTACATTGCGAGCTGGCAGTGGTAAGGGCATTTACACCTGGCACTTTCCTAAGTGACTATCAGATGTAGAACTCYCTGTTCTCAAACAGAATTTTTGACCATATTCTGATGACATGTTGATACAACCAAAAATTCTTCACTATTTTGTCGCTTCTGAGTCTCTCAGCTGAGTCTCTTGGTATTGACATGTGGTAGCTGTGGTTCTTCCCAAGAAGGGACTAACTAGAATATGAGCACATACAAGTGACTGGTATAATTTTGTACACTGGAGAAATACAATTTTATCTTCCTGCTTAATACAGATAGGACTGTTGGACTCAGCATCAGCTAAAATCAAAGCCATAGGTGCTCAGCTTCCAGCAGAATTTTACCTTCTTGGCTCCCACTCATCCCATAAAATGTCCTGACACTCAGCTGCTTTACTTTGTGAAGCTTGTGACTGCTGCCATGTACTGCAGGGCATGAATGGCAAGGTACAGTGATGCCACATGTGCTGACCACAATGCGGTCCTTCCTTGGTGGTGCTCTGGCAGTGCAGTTGCCCCCAGTGCAATGCCCAGGTTATGCCAAGGAAAGGAAAGCAAAACACGTGCTTAGCCTTCTTCCTCCACCTGTGCCCACATGGCCTGTTAGGTGGTGGCACAGAAGGTC
Source organism: Amblyornis subalaris (assembly GCA_018881555.1). Taxonomy (NCBI): domain Eukaryota; kingdom Metazoa; phylum Chordata; class Aves; order Passeriformes; family Ptilonorhynchidae; genus Amblyornis; species Amblyornis subalaris. The sequence continues at coordinate 4,347,072 of JACAXG010000058.1, forward strand.
CCCAGTTCTCGTGTAAGAGGAATGTATGATGCTCACCTGGGGGCGGGGGATGAATGGGGGAAGGCTGACAAGTACAAGATGTATTTACTCCTACCTTGTTGATTACGATGCAAGAGAAACCAGTGGCTCTGGTCTTCTGCTCTGTGCTCTGGAAGCACTCTGTCAAGCAGCTGAAACCGCTGTCTCTTGGGCTCTTTTATTGGCAAAACTAGACTGAGATGAGGAATGAGCAGAGCACGGCCTTTCTGTCCAACTCCCCGAGCCCAGCACTCATCCCATTGCTGCAGAGTGCGAGAGAGAGATGCTGGCATCCTCTCCAGTCTCTCCCTCTCGATGTGTCAGGTGGCACCTGTGCCCAGCTGAGTTCCAGCTGCCATCTACTGCTTTGTTAGTCCTGAGACAGCACCCGTTGTTGGTGACACCGTGCCTACGTAAGCGTTAATTCTGCACTGAAGTATTTCCACCGGCGCCAGCTTTGAACAGTAGTGATGCAAAGGGATCTTGTGCTAYGGACCAAACGCTGCCACTTCCATTATGGTACCAACCCACTGTTTGTCAGGGGAGAGCCCAGCTGAAACTTAAAGGGATTGACTATTTTTGGTTCTCCTGAAAAGAAACTGCTCCTCCAGCTGATATTCTGGTAGTGAACGCTTAAGTTWACAGCTCACTAAACTTTTGGTGTATGCTGCTTATTTTATCAATGAGCATGTGTGAATGAGTAGTCACCATCCAAGCCCTTGCTGGGCTCCTCATCGTTTGTACCCTTCACCACTGTACAATGTAGCATTTCATGCTAGAAACCAGATGTTCTTATCTCTTTAAATAGAGGATGTTATAAACTTTACAGAAGATGTCTAAGATAATGCAGTTCTAATATTTATTGTGCTGTACCTGGCCCTGAAGTGTGACCAGTTCAAAGTTTCATATATATTTTTGTCTTTTTTGTTTTGTGTCTGTTTTCAGTGTTGAGATTCTGATGTTCACTGTGTCCTCCAAGTCTTCCTTCCACAGCTGTGGGAGGAATTACAAGATGGGCAGAACCCCACCACCTACTTTATCTTGTATATTTCATAATGTATGTTGCTGGAAATTGTGTAAAAAAAATAAATTTAAAAAAATTGTTCAAGTCAATGAAAATAAAATTGATTTAAATTAGGTCTTATCTGTCCTGTTTTCTTATGTCAAACCAAACCAGTAGTGTACACAGCAGACCATCACAAAAGCTCACAGCTTGCTTAAAAAAATTACTTCATCAGTTCAGGAATTTCTTTAAAACTGTAAGCAGTAATGTGGCAGGGACGCTTTACTTCAGTTCTCCCATTCCAGTACAGCTTGCACAATCTCCTCACACATTACATGAAAGAGTTATAATGTAGTAAATACTCTGAGGGCAAACAGTTTTAGGATTACTTTTATTGTATTAAAAGTGTAGCTGTAAGTTTACCTTTTGCTGCCATGCATGCTAATGCAACAACTAATTGTACCATTTTAGGGCACTTGGCACTTCTGGATCAGAAGATGAGCAGCACTGCTGGCCACAGCAACAGATAAATTAAGAATATACTAAAAACATCACCTTTGGGTGTTTTTGTACATTTGACCATTCTAGCACCTCTTTGAAGGAAGTGTTCTGGCATGTTATAGACTATATTAAGAGATACAACAAGCTGAGGGTGTTCAAATAATTCCACCACCTCACAAAGGGGTGGAAATCACAAGCTCATTCCTGGCAACCATGGACTAATCAGTAGTTCTCTGTGGATGTTAAAAATCCATCAAGTGAAGCAATGAGTTCAGGTTTTGGCAGTTTGGAAGTTACCAACTGGCAGTGTCCTCACTTCATCCACTCGACTCTTGTGGATCTGGAATGCCGGTGTCACCCAGCGGCCACAGGAACACTGCATCCCCCTCCAGCTGAAGGAGCCCAGCTTTGATGTGCATTTGGGACACAGAAGCTGCAAGGAAAACACAGGGCTCAGTCTAAGGCATGCGTAGATGGGGATCCAGTTAAAAACAGGCCAAAAAGCAAAACTGGGATGGCTGTTTAGCCCTGGGGTATAGCAGGCATCTGTGCTGGCAGAAGGGAGGGTGTGGAAATGCAGCTGCTGGGAGCTGGTGTGATTCCAGGACAGTTTTACCAGGGTCCAGAAAGACTCAAGTCAGCCTGAGACCACAACAGGGTTTTTAAGTCCCACAAACGTTTCTCATACTAAAACCAAACAGCAGATAAACCTTGTCCAACATCCTGGCTGGTGTTCTCAGCTCACAACCAGAGCACCAGCTCATTCCCTTGTAAAAGTACAGTTTACATTTAAGAATCTGCCCATAAGCTGCAAGATTCACACAAGAAAGGCTGGGAAGCCTACGACCTTGTGTGGGGGTTTTCCTTTCAGGCAACAGACACAGTTTGTTCTGCCTTTGCAAAAAACCAAAAAAATCCCAAGAATAAAGCACATGCTCCACTTCACCTGTCCTTCCATTACTCCAAGCAATGCCGGCTCCATCCACTGCACGGGCTCGGTGAAGTAAGAGGTGCACTTTTCCTGGCCATTCCCAGAAAGCCGTGCAGAATGTGTTATCCTCTTGTGGGCAAAGGCTGTCGGTCCGATTCCTTCCGCGTGGGACAAAATACTGGAGCTACGGAACAGAGCACGTCTGCCCTCCAGGACACGGGGAAAAAAGTAAAACAAATGTAATTTTTTAAACTGGGCAAGTCAATAGACTTCTATTTGATTTTTTTTTCTTTTTTTGCAATCATGGTATGAAAACTTAGGCAACAGCTCACCCCTGACATGCCCACTGATTTACACATTCTTCTCCTGAGTGGATTTCACAATGACATTTTAAGGAGAAATAGAAAGTATTTTATATATATATATAAATATACATCTTTTTTTATATACAAAGTACCTGCATTTCCTGCATCTGTAGAGAACCTCTGTGTTTGAAGTTTGACATAAAGTGGTAGGATCAACTGCAAAGACTTCTCGGGGCAAGTCTTGAGGGTCTGCAGAGGGGTCAGGACCATGTTGTGAATCAAATTACCTCAGCCATGCTGCATTCCTGGGAACGAGACAGGACTGTGCCTCTGCCCCAGTCACGGCCTGCAGGAGCCACCTTCTTTCATTTGTTCTCTCACCAATTCCAATAGATCAAGCTAAAAACAAAAGAGCCTCATCCCACCATGCCTAAGATTGAGATTTGCTTAATGGAAGGAACTGGGATCTAAACTACGGTCTTAACAATGGTAAAAGAATGGTATTTTGCTTTATATTCTTACTTCAACAGGAAGTAAAGGCAGAGGAGGTTTTAGAGCAGTTGTGCCAATGTTTTGGTGCCCACAATACAGAAAGTCAGCTTTCAAATGGGAACTGCTAAGGACAGTGACACACAAAGGGTGACAGCACTGTCACGTTCAGTATGTGACAATGAGATCTTGCAAGAAAAGCTACAGATTATTATTTTATTATAAAATTACACATATGCACATATATCTATTACAGTTACCCTTTCACAAATGAAAGTATGAAAGTTTACTTCATACCTGCATTTCAAACTTTATCTCAAGTTTTGTGTGTTATTTTTTTACTCACATTGACTTACTGAGGATGTTGTTTGCTTTGCCAGGGACATAAAAATCACGAAATGTATCAAATTAACCTTTACCATTTTTGCACTTTGCTAAAGAGGAGCGCTGCTCCTTACAGATCCTATTTCTCAGGCACCTCACAAAGGCACATTTTTTTCCCCACTGATGAGCTGGGGTTCTCTAGAGCCGGTATGATGTGAATGCTTGCCCCGGCCAAGTCCAGGCTCGGCTGCTTTGAGGGCAAAACTCGAAGTCAGCCCCCTCTGACCCGACCTTCTGCGTTCATGCCGGGACAGCCCGTTCCCCCCTCGGCAGACCGCCCCGCGCTTCGCTCGCACTCACCGGAGAACCTCTCGCTGAGCATCTCCAGCCGGTACCGCTTGTAGAGGACGCTGCCGGTGTCCACGGCGCAGCCCATCGCCTCGTAGAGCCTGAGCTGCCCCTGGAAGCCGGGGTTCACCCTGCGGCGGGGGCGAGAGCAGCGCGGGGTGAGGGGGGCGCGGGGCGGGCGCGGCGCGGGGGGCGCGGGCGGGGCACTCACCGTGCGTCGGGCTTGGCGGCCCTGACGGCGGCCAGCGCCTCCTCGCAGCCGAGCCCCTGCGTCTTCATCAGGTAGGCGGCGACCACGGCCACGCTGCGGCTCACCCCGGCGTGGCTGCAAGGCAAGGGCCGCGGGTCAGCAGCGCCGCCGYGGGGAGCGCCCGGCCCGGCCCCGCCGCCGCCCCGGCGCTCACCACCGGACGAGCGCGGCGCCGCCGCCCGCCCGTGCCGCGCCCAGGAACGCGGCGCACTCGTCCAGGCGGCTCAGCAGGTCCGCGCCGGGCTCGTCCCGCGCCCGGACGTGCAGCGCCCGCAGCCCCGGCACGGCCGGCGGCTCCTCCGCGTCCACCGTCAGCACCGCCACCACCCCCGCCGCCGACAGCGCCTCCGGCGACGAGCACGACTCCGCGCCGCCCACGAAGAGCCCCGGCAGCACCGGCACCATGCCGGCGGGGGCCGCRGCCGCCATGGCTGCGGGAGGCGGGAGGGAAGCGCCGCCCCCGGCACGGCGCGGCTGCGCTCCCAGCGCCGGCGGCAGGGCGCTGCTTTCCCTTTCCCTCGCCAGAATGTAAGGAGGGATTTCCGTAACAGTTCTCACACGTCTGTGGAGTTCTCTCCTCCCTGCGTCCACGAGAGTCTGTCTTACCTCGTCCTTTTCGAAATCAAGGGGTCTCCCACCTCTCTTTCTCCTTACAAATGCTCAGAAAACAAATGTGTCGCGTTGGAAAGGACCACAGGGGGTCATCTGGTCCAACCTCGCTGCTCAAGCAGGGTCATCCTAGAGCACATTGCACGGGATTGTGTCCAGACGGTTCTGGGATATCCCCAGTGAGGGCGACTCCACAACCTCTCTGGCTTATCTGTTCCAGTGCATAGTCACCCTTACATTAAAGAAGTTCATCCTCATATTAACGTGGAACTTCCTGTGCATCGCTTTCTGCCCATTGCTACTGTTTGTGTGTTCTGCGTTGACTTTTTGTTGGTTTTTTAAAATTATTTTATTTGGAGATGGGATAGAAAAAACTGTCTGAGACTCTCAGAGTGGTTTTCTGGTAGCTGGTTTCTTCTGAGCGGAGTCGGTGGGCTGCTCTTTCAGCTGGAGTTTGCTTCAGTGCAGCTTCCCATGGTGGTTTCCAATTCCCAGTTTCTGCTATCCCTTACTCCCCGGAGCAGTCATGTGATGCCAGTGGCAAGTGTGGTGTGGAAAGGAGCAGTTACCTGGGAAGCACACCAGGATCCACATTCATGATTGTGAATCAATGATTTGGAGACTAAAAGACCAGCGCTGTGAGGAGCTTTCACTCACTGTACAATCCCTGCCTGTTTGGTAGGATGGTAACTGTGAGTAGGATTCTTCATCTGAGCTGGGTTTGTCGACAGGAACACAGGGAAAGTTTGCTGGGAAATGCATCGGCTTACTGCTGAGGTCTGTTACATAGCCTAAGTGGTAGGGCAGTCAAAAGCTGTCAGCAGTTAACCCTAACTCTTTCTAGATGGAGGCTTTTCATTCAGGACTCAAACTTGAAGCTCCTTTATATGTCACAGGTTTCCCATCCCTGTTGAACCTTTTTTGTTACGCATGTTATGGACCGGTTACACTTCCTATTGCAACCTGACTGGAAGCCAGACCACATAATTCCCTACTGGCCTCATTTGAAACATTCGAACAGGCTTTTGCTATTGCAAACCAAATGTCTGGCCCAGCTTGAAAACTGCCCCCCATCGCTGTTTTATAGTTGTCATGCAACAAGTAGATTTTGAACTGTAAAACAGGAATTGTAACTAAATCCAGATTTTTATTCTGATTATTTACTGTTAACTGAGCTATGACTTGTATTCAGCACTGAAATCCACAGAATCACAGAACATCCTGAGTTGGAAGGGACCCACARAGATCACCAAAGTCCAACTTCTGTCCCTGCACAGCATCCCCAAGAATCACACCATGTGCCTGAGGGCATTGTCCAAATGCTTCTTGAACTCTTGTCAGGCTTGGTGCTGTGACCACTCCCCTGGACAGCCTGTTCCAGTGTTCCAGTGCCCAACCATCCTCTGGGTGAAGAATGCCATGTAGACAATCTGATGAAGTGTAGACAAGAGGCATCATATCTTCCAGAAATCTTTGTTGATTCCAAGGTTTGCCACTGGAGATACTGATGCAACCACCTTTTTTCTACCCATCATAAGGTTCAGGTCTGGAAGGCAAAAGGAGAGAGAGCACTTGCTTTTCCTCCTGTGGATAAGGATAATCTCCCTTAGCTCTCAGCAGGATGCTTGTGCAAAGCACTACCACTCAATGCATCACCAGACTTAGCTTTTCCTTCTTGTCTCCAGAGACGCCAATGCTTCACTTCACTTTGTCCTTTCTGTCCAAAGGAACATCTATTGTGTAGCTGCAAGTTTCCCCAGCACAGGCAAGGCCTTGCGAGTTTCTGAAGAGAGTCAAAATGTCAAATTTCATTATAAAGAGCTGTGCTAAAGCTGTCTCTCTGGCTGGGACAYGGAACCTTACCTTGTCTCCCCTATATGGGATAGGAGAGCCTGAAACCCTAATTACCTGTTGCTGGGAGGATTGTTCTAGTGCAGCTCCATGTGAGACAGCTGCAGGCAAAACTGTTGTAAAAACATCTGCAAGGGCCTCTTGGATCTTTGCAGGATGCCTACCAGCCACGGAGGAGGTGAGACTGGCAGTCACCTCAGACCTGATAGGGTAGGACTGAAACTTGTTGTGAAGGGAGATTGTTATCCCTTTCCCGCAGGAGAGGCAGGTGGAGCTGGGGTACCGCGGAGCAGCTGCCATGCTGCAGGAGGGATGGGCCACCACAGAGGTGCTGCTGGGGCTGCTACCCATGAGACACTGCCTCACCAGTGCCAGCAGACAGCATGCGCCAGTTGTCAGCCTTGCTGGGAGATGGACAGCGGGACAGCAGCTTCCAGAGCTATGGAGTTTCCATGAGCTGCTGGTGGCCCACCGAGCAGACTGAGATGGCTCTTTGTAGCTGAGATGGGCCCCAAGGTTTCCGAAAGCGCAAGTCCATCACGCCTTAAAGTTTGTTGCCATCCTGCCTCAGCTTCCATGCTTGCCCTAATGCTGTGTGATTGTGTGATTGTGCAGCAGTCCAGCTGGGAAGCTGCTCCAGGCAAAGGCAAATCCCGTCTTTGGATGGATCCGTTCTAAGTCACATAAACCTGACCCAATGGAAAGGGTGTGACTGTGTATCTGAGGATGGAGAGTCTCTGTCAGCTCTCATTTAGACTATTTTAAGCTTTTTCTTTTCCAGGTGCCATTGCCACCAGTGAGAAATGAAAGGTTTACTGAAAAAGCATTAAAAAATGCAGACAACTTTCCAGTAACAGCAGGGGAAAAAAAAGCATACTGAAAAGAAAGGCAAGTGGAAATTAAAAACATCAAACTGTGTACAGACCTTTACTTGTGAAAGCAGATAACAATTGCAGCAAACTACCATGGGGAAAAACAGATTATTCATTTCTTGAGTGATCTGAAAAAAGTCTGCAGACAACTGCAAGTTACTGAAGGGCCCATGAGTTTTACAGTGGGGTTATATTATTCAGGTATTATATGAGTACTAAGCGATACTAAGGGGTGGCTAATAATCTCTCTTAACCTTCAAATCTGTGAACTTGCAGGGGCAAACAGTACTGTCTGCAGCTACAACCAGGTAGGACTTGCAGATGCAGGACCCCAAGGAGTTGGTGTAGTCATGGTACAACCACTACAGTCCTCCACGCTGCTTCCTAAAGCCATGGATAATGAGGGAATGTGAAAAAGATGTGATTTCAAAGTGAAAACCTGTAGTGGGGGAAAGTACAAAGTCCGTGGGGCAGAGCCCACAGACAGCTCAGTACCTAATGGCTTCACGCTACCGAAACTGCACTCCCTGAACAACCTCACTGTTTCTCTGCAGCCTCATTTTGCTGTTTGCCACCTGCAGCCTGAGGCCATGTGTCCTGAATTTGCTCATGACTCCCAAATTAGAGTAAATATTTTTTCAGTCTGATTTGCAAACCCTTGTTCCCCCCCACCTCCGCCTCCCCCCATCATCTTCTCCTCTACCACCGCAAATTGTGATGGTTTGTTCTCCCCCAAGTTCCAGGAAACCCTGTGACTAATTAAGCAGTTGGGGTGAGCTCAGGTGCAAAGAAAAAGCAAGTCAGATGATGGGCTGCTGCCCACTCGCTCCAGCAAGTGCATTCCATCTCTGCGTGTGTCTGCCCTGCTGCTTCCTAAGGGAAAAGAAAATGCCAGGCTTCTCTGGGCTGCCCGCTGTGGATCCTTACAGCACAACCAGACTGGCAAAACTGAGTTTCCTACTGTGGAAGCAGAAGTGCTGGGGCCTGGGCAGAGACATAACCCCCTCTTCCCTACTACAAGAATTTGTCGTGTGGGGTGGTTGTGCTCCTTCAGGCTTTTAGGCAGTTTGGGGCTTGTACATCAGAGGATTTGTGAGAAGAGTCTGCAGCCACAGCCCAGCTTGCCAGAGGTGGCACGCAGCAAAGTAGTGAAAGGGCTAATGGGTGGAGACATCTTCAAAAAGACATACATAAGAGACAGCAGCTCTGGATTTCTGTGTCCTCCTCGCATCTAAATGCAGCAGGAACTTGGAGGTCCCACTTTGCACAGGTCCTGCTGGTGAAGAGGCCTGGTAGCACTTCTTGCCTCTTGGAGAAGTGGCGTCTTGGCTTTCGCTGAACTCAGAACTGGGAAGTCCTACATGGTAGCATCCCATCCCTTAAAGCAGGGACTTCCCAGCAGTCACAGTGCTTCTAGCAGCAAATTTAACCTCAGATTTTTGAAAGCTGCTGTTCCCTGCATAACGTACACTCAGTGTGTCTATACTGGAATTTGCATGTCTACCTTTATCCATGTATCAGGAGACAGAATTGCTTCATCTACCAGCAGGAAACCTCAAAGACTTGCAGAGGCAGCTAGCAACAGAGAAGGAGGCTCACTCTTGATACTCTGCAGGAGGATTTCATCATAGCCCTGCGTGGGTGGGGCGTTCYTACCCGTCTCCACGCTCTCAGCATCTTCAGACATGCAGTTACTCCACATGTCAGACAAAAAAGAAGAGTTTTCCAACTGCAGATCTGATGCTCAATTACAGAATGGAGCCTGACAGCTACTACTACTGGGTATTAATAACTCCACTTCACTTTATGGCTTTAACAGCTGCAGCAACCAATATTTATGATGACATATTACATTCAGCAAAGCACCATGTAAGGAAACTAATCTGACAGTGCCAGGTTACTGAGCTGACTTACAGGCTTTTAAGTGAGTTTCTTCTGCCAGATTTGCTGCCCTATTTACTGGATAAAAATGAACAACTTGCACTGTTTTAATACAACTCCATATTTGCCTCTGTTTTGGCAGCTCACAGACTCTTTTCCCCTTGTCACACTGCCTTCCCAGGAGTCAGCTGGTTCTTCTTCATTCCCCATCCTCTTTCTGTTGTCCAAGAGCAGAGGGGGACTGTGGCTGCCACCTCTCACTSTCTTGTGGCAGGATTTTATCTGTATCCCAGTCGCTCTTGGAGAAAGCATGGCTTGCAGAGATTGGGATCATCCATTACTTCTCCCTAGACTCAGAATTAGAGCTGACAGTGGGAAAGTCAGTCCTAAATAAATTAAGAGTGTACCCTGGATCTGGGTCTGGGCCTGTGTCAGCCACCTCTGCAGCCACAGCACCTGAGCAATAACACACAATTTTTAATCTCTTGTCTCAGCAGTGGGCTGTGTACTTCCATGTTTTCCATCATCACGACACTGTAATCCACTGCATGGACACAGGTGGATGGAAAGCAGGAGGTAGCTTCTCATCGAGGGTAAAAGGGCTCATTCTCCCAGGCGTTCATTACTCTAAGATGCCTTCCTCATTATTCCTGCAATTTACCCAGGAGTCTGGTCCAGCTGGCTTTGATGGCATTTCCAATTCCATCCCAAGGACCCTTTCTGTGACACCCATGGAAAGCAATTGAAAAGAACAAGTGTGTGGTCAGGAGGTCTAAGGTCGCTGCAGAGAGTACTCTGCTTCCTCTGACAAGTACTCAAGGTCTGCAAGTCAGCGGATGAAGAAAACACCCTAAAATAGAGTTATCTATTTGTGTTTACAAATGTTTTTGTGAAACAAAAACAAAAACTTGTAAACAAATGGTGTAAAGAATGAACCTTTGATTAATACTTTTACATCTGTAATAGCAGTATGTGCTGCAGTTTATCTTTGCCTATATTGGTATCTAATGAATATTCCAAATAGAAAATATTTTTCAATAAGTATTGATTATTAAAATTGCTTCCCATGTAGCAACAGAAAATATACTGTCCAAAATCATCAGTTATTGTCATAAGACAATAATATTTGAGGCAGAAATATTGCTGAAGAAATATTCTTAAGAGGTAAGATCATTCATTGTTTTAATCTCCAAATGAGACATTTCCTTACTGGTGGTTATGCCTTCCTCATTTCTGCTACTACTTCTCATTGAGTTCCCTATTTCTCTTTCTAATTTTAGAAACACAGGGAAAAAAATGTTGAAAGAGATCTGGATCCTTATGCCCAGTTCCATACCACCACAGACAATCATATTACATATTTTCTTTTCTAGCTCTATCTTGAAACTAGTTTTATTCCCTTCCCTCCTGCAATGCTCTGAAATCATGATTATCTCATTGGACAAAAAGACAGTAACTTGCCTTGAATCTTATTCTTGTGTCAATGTTATCCTTTAATTTAAATAGGTCATTTTGTTTCCTGTTATTTATCCCAATGGTGCAATATTGGGGAAAAGGAATAATTATCTAACCCACACCTATTCCTGCCCAGGTTTGGTTTTGTTGGTGAAACAAGGTAGGTCTGTTGTGTTTGCTGGGCAAAGAGGAGCTTTTCAGTTTCCTCATACAAGGTCAGCTCTTCTCTGTATGTGTCCAGGTTTTAATTCATCTTTCTTGTCTGTGTATGACCAAACAGTATAACAGATGTGGTGGTGATTTATTTTTCCGTTGCTTTGTACATACTTTTTTAGCTCTCCTAGAATTATGTCAGCTGGCCTGTTCTGGGTTAAGTTTTGCTTTTTTCCCCTTCTGAGTCCTGATTATCCTACCCCTGTATTTAATGAAACGTCGTGTTCTCAGCAGAAACCGTAACTTTTGTCCCCAGAACACACGATCTCACACCCTGCACTATTAAACACCAGCTGGTTTTTATGATGCTGCATCTCAAAGTTGATTCCTGTCCAATTGTTCCATCCTCCTTCTCCACGTGCACAGAGCCTCCCACAGCCCATCAGCTGCGGTTTCCAGTAGCACACTGTTTCCTCACTACTATAACATCCTTTTGTGCCCATCCTTCTAGGTTCTGGATGAACTCCTGGTTTGGCTGTTTCTGATGGGGCACCACAATGAATTCTTTGGCAGAGCTTGGATGTCTGGGATCTGTGCTGACAGCTGTTCTGTCTGGGACAAGGTGCCTTTGGGAAAGCCATGTTGTATTTCAGTCAGCTCTTCTCATAAGTCCACAGAATCACAGAACCAACTAGGTTGGAAAAGACCTCTGAGATCATCAAATCCAAACATCACCATGTCAACTAGACCATGGCACCGAGTACCACATCCAGTTTTTCCTTAAACACCTCCAGGGACGGTGACTCCATCATCTCCCTGGGCAGTCCATTCCAATGTCTAATCACCCTTTCAGCGAAGAATTTCTTCTTAATGTCCAACCTGAACCTGCCACGGCTTAAGACTGTGTCCTCTCCTGCCTCTTGTTGCCTGGGAGAAGAGATCGACCTCCACTTGGTTCCAATCTCCTTTCAGGCAGTTGTGGATAGCGATAAGGTCCTCCCTGAGCCCCCTTTTTCCAGGCTAAACAGCTCCAGCTCCCTCAGCCGCTCCTCATAGGACTTGTGCTCCAGATCCTTCGTCAGCTTCGTTGCTCTTCTTTGGAGTCGCTCCAGCACCTCAATGTCCTTCCTCAACTGAGAGGCCCCTGAAAAGCTTGCCCCGTGTATTTATTATATGGGAGGGGGACCGGGAAGCGGCCGCTGGGCGCTGGCTGTGGAGTTCGCGGAGCGAGCCCCCGAGGCGGCGGCCGGCCCTCGCCGTCCCCTCCCCGCCCGAGCGCCGCGGGGCTCCCCGGGCACAGCGCCCGGCGGCCGGACCGGCGGCCAGGGCCGCCCCCGCTGCGGCGGCAGGGCCGGGCGGGGCGGGCCGGGCCGAGAGGGGCGGGCCGGGCCGAGCGGGGCAGGCCGAGCGGGCCGGGGCGGGGCGGGGCGGCGATGAGGGGCCATATAGGGCGGTGGCGGGGAGTGGCGGGGCTGGCGCGGTCGCTCGGGGTGCGCGGCGCGGCTGAGGTGAGCGGCGGGGCCGGGGCTCGGGCTCCTCTCCCCGCTCCGGGGCTGGCCCACCCCGGCGGGCGAGTGGGCTCTCTGGGGAGCAGGCAACCGGCGGCGCTTTTGTCATGGCTGTGGGCGTTCTGGGCGGCGTAACGCGGGCTCCCCGGGGCGGGCGGCTGCTCGCCGAGGGGATGAGCGTCCCGCGAAGGGAGCTGGACCTCCCGCCCCCAGCGCCGCTGGGCTCTGAGGGCACCCTGCGGGGACGGGCGCATGGAGTTTTTTGGGTGTTGTGTTAAATAGTATGTCTTATAGGGGGAAGTTACTGCTGCAGAGTAACGCACCTCATCGTGACCGAGGTGAAGGTGTGTAGTCCTCGCTCTTTCTGCCTCTGATTTGACTGCTGCATCCAATACTCTTTACACTCGCTGTTAAAGTGTCTCTAGAATCCGTAGTGGTTTTCTTCCCGGGAAACGAGCAACTTTAGGTGTCAGATCTTCCTGTGATGGGAATGGTTGGCAGTGAAACGAGGCATGTGAGCTGTTAGCATCCCAAATATCCTGGAGTCACTAGGAATCTGTTGTCACTGGCATAAACCTTGGCGAGTAGGCAAATGCAAGTGATTTGGGGGTGGGAGGCTTTGGAGGCTGATAGCCTGAGAATTAAACTGTCCACTGAACTGGAAATGAGATACTTTGTCTTCCTCCCCCAAGGGCAGCAATGTGCATTATTCTCCTAGGTGAGGGTCACCAAGCAGAACCAAGTGTGTGTGGTGGGGTTGGAAGCAGCAGTCCAAGTCCTTTCTGGTTACTGGGTGAGCTCTGTGTATTGTCTTGGCTGCAGAGAGGGCTACAAATGGGAAGGAGGAGAGGGAACACTTTCAGAGGTAGTAGCTGAAAGCACTTACAGCTTAAGTTAGAAGTCATGGGAAGACCCTTGTATTCTTGAGTGACCTGAAGGATTTAATAGAAATACAGTGAGTTTACAATGGAAATATACTTTAATGTGCTTGAACTGCCTGAGAGCAACTGCTGGCAGGCTTGATGCTTTTGTGTTTATGCTGTGTTGGATCATTAAGGATTGAGCTTGAAGAACCTCTTGATTTATCCTAGATTAATCGTCTTGTGAATCACAGGTTTGTTTTGTGCCTGATCCATGGCAGTACAGTTTGTAATACAGCAGCTCATGCTCAAGGACAGAGGCTACTTCCCCGGGGGCATTTTAACCTTACCGTGTACTTGGTCTAGGATTTGACTCTGTTTTTCCAAGGAGGTGACAGCTCAAATGAGTTGATCAAAAATTAAAAGCTGGAAAAGGAGAGGCCTGAGATGACGATGGCTGTTCTTTGAAACTTGTTTGAAAAATGTTCCACGCACTGTGCTGTTGCACGTTGAAAAGCTATAGGGCTTGGGTTTTCGTTCTTGGTAAGCAAGAGTTAATTTCCTTAAGTTTGACTAGTCTGACCTTGGCAGCTGCAGTCTTCAGGAGCACTTGGGGCAGAAGAAGGTGAGGCCTCAATTAGTCTGTAGCTGTCAGGAAGCACCTGGTTACATAGAAACCTGGAACACTTAAAAAAAGAAAAGGGTATTAATACCAGTTGGAGTTGCATGACTGTAGAACATCTGTAAGTATCTACATGCTACGAAAGACAAGGGACTTAAGGAGTCTTGTCACGACTGATCAAATCATTCTCTTGTGCCTAAAATGTTCAGACAAGGCTGTGACCGTGTCTGGTTAGTGAGATTTTCGGTGTTAAAAGAGTAACGTGAGGTTGATACACATCATCTGAATTTATCCCAGCTCTTATCTGTTTGCCCTTCAAAAATGAGCAAAAGTTGGGGCAAGTATGATTATTTCCAGGAAGGTAATTTGGTTAGGCAGTGTCTCTGAAGAAGGGCAAGTAGTTGCTTACAAAGACTGGAGTGCAAATTGAATGTTGTTACCTGACTTTGCAGCTGAAGTTCTGTCCAGGATGCTGAAGTGCTGCAGCTTTTTGCAGAAGCAAGATATACTTGGCCCTTATCCTGTGAGTGATAGATGGTGGATGGTTCAGGAAGGAAAGACTCCTATGAAAAGGAAGAAATCTTTTATCTCTGGCTCTGTGATAAGTGCTGTCAGTGGACTGGATGTCTAAGTCCTGAAACTAACACCTGAGGGTCTTCTGCTGTTGTGTTAGTTGGAGAGAGCAGTTTGAGCTTTATATGCATCATGAAACAACTTCAAAGCTGAACTTTCAGAAGTGCTTTGCAGCTCATCTGGCTTCAGCTGGTGCTGCAGATGACTTTAAACTTAGGTAAAGCTTACGTGTCATCTTTCGTAATTTCTGTTTGACACAAATGGCTTTCCTGAAGTAATTACCTTGCCAAAGAAAGGACAGTGACAACTAAATTTTTTTTTTTGCCTGCAAAAAAGAGAAGCTGTGTGTCATTTCAGGTGAAAGGCTTGCTGATAGTCATTAATACATAGAATTATTTCTTTCTAGTTTGTGTCTGTGTGAACAGACAGAAAAACAAAGCCTAGGAATAGATCTAGGAGGCATAAACAGAAAGTCTGACTCTTCTTTTTGTATTCTACCTTCCTACAGTTTCTTTGGAGAAGAAAAGCCCTAAGATGGCAGGCAAAGGAAGTAGCTCAGCAGACTCCATGTCCTGCAGTGTACTGAACTGGGAGCAGGTCAGCCGTCTGCATGAGGTTCTTACGGAGGTGGTTCCGATCCATGGGCGAGGGAACTTCCCGACACTGCAGATAACTCTCAAGGACATCGTTCAGACAGTTCGGAGCCGGCTGAGTGAAGCAGGCATTGTGGTGCACGATGTCCGTCTGAATGGCTCTGCAGCTGGTCATGTCCTGGTCAAGGACAATGGGCTGGGATGCAAAGACCTGGACCTCATTTTTCAAGTTTCTCTTCCAAGTGAGGCAGAGTTTCAGTTAGTTCGAGATGTGGTCTTGCGATCCCTCTTGAATTTCTTGCCGGAAGGAGTAAGCAAGCTGAAAATCAGTCCAGTAACTCTGAAGGAAGCCTACATCCAGAAGCTGGTCAAAGTGTACACGGAGACTGACCGTTGGAGCTTGATATCCCTTTCCAACAAGCATGGCAAAAATGTGGAGCTTAAGTTTGTAGACTGCATACGACGACAGTTTGAGTTCAGTGTGGATTCATTCCAGATCATACTGGACTCCCTGCTCTTCTACTATGACTACTCGGAAACCCCCATGTCAGAGCACTTCCATCCAACTGTGAT
The DNA here is from genome assembly GCA_018881555.1 of Amblyornis subalaris. Taxonomy (NCBI): domain Eukaryota; kingdom Metazoa; phylum Chordata; class Aves; order Passeriformes; family Ptilonorhynchidae; genus Amblyornis; species Amblyornis subalaris. Next base: position 4,362,791 of record JACAXG010000058.1, read on the forward strand.
TGGGGAGAGCATGTATGGAGACTTTGAAGCAGCTTTTGATCATCTCCAGAACAAGCTGATAGCTACCAAAAATCCTGAAGAGATCCGAGGTGGTGGGCTTCTGAAGTATAGTAACCTCCTAGTACGAGATTTCAGGCCCATGGATAAGGACGAGATCAAAACGTTGGAGCGCTACATGTGCTCCCGATTCTTCATAGACTTCCCAGACATCCTGGATCAGCAGCGCAAGCTAGAGACCTACCTCCAGAACCACTTCTCCAAAGAAGAGAGGAGCAAATATGACTACCTCATGATCCTGCGCAGGGTGGTGAATGAGAGCACTGTCTGCCTCATGGGCCACGAGCGAAGGCAGACTCTCAATCTGATTTCTCTGCTCGCACTCAAAGTGCTGGCAGAACAGAACATCATCCCTAATGCCACTAATGTTACCTGTTACTACCAGCCAGCACCTTATGTCAGTGATGCAAACTTCAGCAACTACTACCTTGCAAGTGCTCCTGTGCTGTACAGCCAGTCCTACCCCACTTGGTTGCCTTGCAATTGACGGCTTCCCTCAAGTGTTCCTGAATGGAGGCTACTGAAAGCCAAGATGATTAGTGTGTGTATATAGACAAGTAATAACTGTCAGTTGGATGTTCTCTAATGGAAACATGACTGTATTGGACTGTCCATTTCCTGGTGTGCAGTGGGGTTATGCAACCAGGTGACCTGTTATGAACCTTTCAGTATATCTCTACAAATGCCAAGAAGGCCTATTACCTCTTCGCTGGGAGAAGAGAACCAGCAGCCAAATGTTAAGAAACTTTGTACCAGTTCTGGAAGTGGCTGTTAACATGTGGTCTAAGTGGAGTATTCAGTAAACTGGGTTGGTTAATAGACTGTTAAATGCCTTGGGCAGAAGCTGCTCCTGGAGTAGCAGCAAAACTCTATTGCCTAACCTCATTATTCTTCCTCAGTTCAAGTTCTGGCCAAATTTCTATTGAACCAATTGTGCCGAGAGTGGGCTCGTGTCATGCTTGGGTTGCTCTTACTTTGTGGCTGTGTAGAGCTGGTAACAGTATGGATACTGTCTGTCTTGTAGAGGCCATAAATGTTGTTTCCCGTAGTGCCTATGGATATGTGGTCCTGCCTCAAGTTCAGGACTAATTTCTTGAAAGTTGAAGATAGGTTAGTAAGTCTATCCATAAAGCATAGCTGGTTAAATTTTTCTTGAGTACAAAAATTTGGAAGGTGGTATCTCTAAACATGAACCAAAACACAATCTAAAACTTGTTAATGTGAAAGGTCCTTGAAATGAGGAATTGAAGCTTTAAATAGAATTGGAGCCACAGTTTGAATACTTATGATGGAAAAATATTTTTGAGTCCAGGATCAAGCTAAAGCCTTTCTGACTGTATCTTTCAAAACAATTTTTGGCACAGTTGGAAAGTAGCGCAGCTCTTACACTGGGGTTTGACCCAATTTTCTTCCTCTCAGGTCCACAGTGATGAAATGAAAAAATGAGAAATAAAAACCAAAACGAAAACCCCAAGCCACTCTAAGTTGCAGGATGATGTGCACTCCTGCCACAGTATGAATTCTGAAAGTGCCTCCTAAAATGAATTTGTTATTGTACAACTCCAGGCAGGTCCTGAAGGTTTGCCTTTCTGTCACCACTGAAGGGTTGAGCTTACTGGGTTATCACTATCACGTGATCACTATGAGATGGTATTTTGAGTGGTTAGAGTAAAACTCTTCCTTTTTACTGCTCTTAACCCTCACTTGAAGAGGTATACAAGCCATAAGCAGAGCTCTCCACAGAAGCTGTATGTGTTGAAAGTCTGTGCCTCTGTTCAGAATAGCCTCTGGAAGAGTATGCACTTCTTTGGAGGGATAAGGGGCTGATCTTCCTGAACGGTATGTGCTGAACTTGCTGCTTTGAGACTCCTGTGCTTTAGAAGGAAGGTTAAAAATTCCTCAGTTATTTATATAGTGGTATTAGAAACTGGTATATTAACTGGATGATTTTCACTGAATTACAGTAGTGAAATACATATAGCAGATGATCTTGAGTTTCCTTTGCTTAACCTGAAATGTACTAAAAAGGCAAATCTTAGAGCTATTTATTATGTACTGGTGCAATGTTCAAGAATGCTTGCTCACTGAATCTTTTTTATTACTTCTATTACTATTTATTACTGTTTCTGCCAGCTTGTAAGACCAAAGTGCCTGATCCAACAAATGATTTAAGCTTAGAAGGTAAAGCAGAAAGCAGGTGGAACACCAATTTTTGGTTGCTGTTCAAGGTGGAAAACAGCAGCAGTGCAGCACTTAAATGGCAGTAAAAACTGCCTGTTCCTCAGAAAACCAAAAGCAAGTTCTTTCACTTTTCATAACTTCTTTGTAAAGACTGTCTAACAGAGCAGTGAGGCTACTTCTCTGTTCAGACTTCTTCATTTAGCCTAGGAAGGCAGGCGGGGATGCAATCCACAAAGTGGACTGCACGTAGCCAGGCATGCTTTAGCTTAATCTCCTGGACAGTTTTGATAGCAACTTCAGTAGCAAATAGACAAATAATTTGGTGAATTCGATTGTCTCATTAAAGGCTTCCTGATTAGTCAGCCAAAGTAGCTAAACTTGAAAGCAAACCCAGCCTTTTTCTTTAACTGTGGCTTGGACTTGGTATGGTTTACAGACAAGACATTTGTCACCAAAGACTTTGACTTTAAGCAAGCTTACTGCTGGAATGCAATCCTAGGCAAGAATAACTCCTGCATGCAAAGCAATACTTGGCCTAGTCACTAGAAAGTGTTACTAGAAAGAAGATTTAAGAGTTTGTAATTGCTGTCATCTCTTGCATAGATGTTTTTGAAGCCAACCTATGCTATAGCCATTGCAGAAGTAAGCCATTGCCTGGAGAGGCATGTTTGATTTGCTTATTACATAGCTTAGACTCTGGTATCTGTCTTCTGTGATGTCATAGCTGATCTTTAGAAACTGTTTTTGTGCATCAGCTCATTTGGAAGAAGTGGCAAGGTGCTCGGGAGGAGTCCTCACAAGCTGGAAACACAGACTTGTTTTACTATTCTGATTGCCTCAGCTGCTGAACATCAGGCCAGGTGCATCTCCTGGAAAAGGAAATGCTAGGGAAAAGAAAAGGCTGTAATGGATTCCTAGTGAGATAGAGCTATGGAGAAGTTAATCTGCCTGCCAATGAGTATTGTGCTTTTGGTAATGTAACTTGATGCTGAGGCCTCTGAGGAAGCTCCATGTTGAATGGCTGCTCTCTGAACAGCTGACTGCCTTGCTTTGAGCTTTGCAGGACTCTCTGTTYCCTGTTTCTTAAGATGCTTTGGCACATGGGAAATATCTGTTCTTTGTAGCCTGGCTGTTAGATACTAAACTCTTGAATGGTTAAATTGTATCCTGAAGCTGCACACTACGTGCTGCATTGGCCCTAGAGTACCAGGGCCTGCTGGGACACTGCTTGTCCCATTGCCTTCAAAATAATCCTGGCTTGGCAGGCAAAGCTGGCGTACTCGGTAGCTTTTCATCACTGTGTTGCAAGCAGCCTACCCCTTTCTGTTCCAGGGTATCCTGGCAGCTTGGTGGTGCACGTGGCAGTGGCTTAGTTTGCTGTGTGTTAGCTGGTTCAAGTTCAGGTTTATGGTGACCCCTATAGCAAGGGGTAATTTGAGAATGAGCACTAGGTACAAGTGATGACCCTAGGCCAAGTCTAGGATGCCTGCTTGATTTGGCGCTAATGATGCCTCTGCAAACCTGTTGTAACCTCTGTTGCCCCCTTGTGTGTCATGTGGAGGTTAGAGAGAGACTACTGTACTTCAGACTATTGCCTGATACATTCCCTTGGGGCAGTGGCTTCTAATGAAGCTGCAGTAACACTCAGTGCCTCATTCCTCAGGATCAAGCTTCTACTAARTAGACTGGTATAAAACAGCTGTGTTCTTCGTGTGGTTTATTAAGCACTGCTGGACAAAGCCAGTCTGAGGTTAAGCACCTGTTGTAAGCAATTATTGCCAAGTTCTCCTTGACTTGCAGTTTATTGTTGTGACTTCCTCACAGTAAGAAAGACTTTATTTGATATAGATGCTATCAAGGAGACCTACTAGAAGACTGGGTTTTCACACTTTGGTAAAATCCCTGTGCTGGTTCGTGATTGCKGTGACAAGTTGTAAGGTAAAGCAGAGTTCATGCTTCCTCAGCTCAAGATTTAACCATTGCTGTGTTTGTCCTCAGCTAGCTCAGTCACTAAGATGGGGATTGAAGACTACTGCTTGCTCCTGAGTAACCATTTTTCAAAAGGTCCTCATGCTTCTACATTAATCATCTCGTCTACAAAGGGAGTATTTAAACCTAGTCCAAATACTTAAAGCTTTTTATTGAAACTTAAAGACATATTTTGGACTTGAGTTCTGGGGTTAAGCATTTTGTGTGTTTTGTGCCTAGGCTCTGTGGGTTCCTGATTGCTAGAATAACCACTGATGTTGGTAGTGATCTCTGCTTATCACTATATGAGTAGTTGGGAAAAGACCTCTTAGAGGAGAACCTGGACAAATTCCCTCAATTCTAAGCTGTCAGTGGTGCTTGTTTCCTATTCCTCTCACTCAACTCAGTCAGGTTTCTGTAATTGTTAGGCACAGGAATAAGCAGTAAGTTGGCCACAATCACTGGCATCTTGGTCTAATTTGGGCATTGGGAGACCCAAATGAATAGTAAAGCTTCTAGCCCTTGCATCTTACTCAATTATTTCTTGAATACAGTTAAGTGCATTTCATATATGTTCTTTAATTTCACTGAAACCAGATATAGTGTGGGATGCTGGGCTATAGTAGAAACTTTGGGAGGAATGGTTGGGGCACTTTGGTTTATTCTCACTTAAGTGTCTGGATTGGGCTTGTCTCTCTGAATAAAATTGCACTTTCCATTGAAATTTAGAAGGCCTTTTTTCCTATGTTTTCTTATTATTTTTTACTATTAAAAGAAGTCAGCTCGTGGAAAATCTGTCTTTCATCTCTTTGGAAGATGTGAGTCTTTTTTTTTTTTTCTTTTTTTATCTCCCTTTTTTAAGCTGGCAAAATAAGGTACTAGAAATATCAGAATTTGTGATGAGCCCAAATGTGAGATTGGTCACAGTAACTGTCTACTGTTCTGCACTGTGGTGTTCACTTGTCATTCTTGGAAATTGGGGTTTGGACCTTAATGATGCTGAAATTCTTGTGCAAATAAACTTATGCTAAACAACCCTTGCCTCAAGCAATTTTTGCATCTAAATAATGCTGACAAAGTGTTTGCAGAGCTTATTGACCAATGTGTGTGCAGGTGCACTTGTGAGGTGAGTAACAGTGTGGGGTACACAGTAATGCTTGCTCTAGACATTATTCAAGGTCCTCTTTTTATTCATGAATGTACACATCTGCCTCAACTTAATGAAGATTAGTCAGTTAAATGAGACATGATTAATCTTTCACTTACATTGTAGTGACTGTTTCTAGAGAACTGTTTTTTCCCTCTCTGACCATCATCTGTTCTCAACTTGACTTTAAATCATGCTGAGGCACAGACTAGTCCTCTTAGGTAGGGTCTGATCTGAACTAGAGCCTGCCAGTCTGTTCTGTGACACACTCCATTTTATATGCTACTGCAAGCTTCAACTCATGAGCCAAGGGAGTGAGAAACAAAGTCAGCAACTGTTCTTAAGGCTATTTACAGGTTCAAAGTCTTTGCTTTCACTCTGTCCTAAAAGCTGATGCTACTACTAACCAATGGTCAGTGGGAGTTGAGCAGGTCAAAGCTAAATAAAAGCTAGGGTCATGTTGCAATCTGCTTGCTGCTCCTCCTGCTCTAGAATAAAGAATAAATGCTTTGTGAAAAGTGTGCTTTCTGCCCCCCCTGAGCTCAGGCAAACTCTAGCCTTAGTTAAGTAGTTCTGGAGAAATTCCAATCTCCAGGACTTTATAACACCTGCAGTGGAAACTTCCGTGGAGTTTAGCAGAGGAGGTGTGATCCCAGGGAAATAATCATGAAGCTTGTGCAGTCTGTTTTCCAGATCTAATTGCTTCCCTATGACCTTAAATAGAGAACTGATAATGCAGCTGGGCAACATAAACCATCTGCTTGTCACCTGAAACTCTCTTACCTTAGCTCCTGTTTGTCACATCATGAAAGCTTCAGAGTTATTTTGGGTACCAGCCTTATGTTTCTAGACTACCAAGCTCAGCTTTGCAGGGTCAGATACTGAAACAACAGCATAGCTGTGCTTAGTTCCATATGGAGCTTATATAACAGTAAACATTCAGAGGATCTAAAGAAAGATATTTTTTCTCTATTGCTGSTGTATTGTTAGTGAAAATCAGTACCCTGTTCTGTTGTGACTGCTAGAACTCTGCCTTCTTCATGCTGTGCAAGTTGAGCTCAGCCTTGTCATGGGCTGTGAGGCATGAGACACATGGTATTCCAAATTATTGCCATTGTTCTGTCAGAGGTACTTATTTTCCTCCTTCCATCTGTGATGGAATATTTAATATTTTTGAAATCAGAGTATTCAAAGTGCCCTTACAGAGACAGAGTACTTGGTCCTGTGAGAGAAAAAAAATTCTGTGCATTCCTGCTTATTTTGAATATTGCTTCCTCCATTTTAGTGTATTTAGTTCATCAATACACTGGATACCTGAAGTTACTATTTTCAGCAATAAAATAGCATTTTTATTTATCCAGCACATACCACTTGAGTATGGGTGTTAAACACAGCAATCATGTTTTGCTGCAGTAGCAGTGCTGCAATCTGTTCGGCTTCACTCAACAAGGTCTGCATCCTATAGGCAAGACTGCCCAGCCAAGGGAGTACTTAGCCTGCCAAACCTTAGTAATTTTCCTCCTAGGAAAGAGTTGAGTCATCATGCTGGAAAAAGTGAGTCTTGAGAAAAACTGTGTGCAAAGCAGCTGCTGGAGCCTAAACTCCATTTGGTTGTACATTAAGGAAACCTATACATTAGCAGTGTTATCTCATGGCCTCTTGGCTACCTGGTTTAATAAGCCAGCAGGAATTAGTTGCCTGGACTGTGCTGTGAAATGCTGTGATGAGTTTTTTGTCACTAATAAGTAGATCGGGGACAATCCACACCACCCCACTGCTTGGAGAATGGAATAGTGCAAACTCTAGGACAAGTCTGGCCAAGACAGAGGACTGGCTGGTCTAGTCTGTGTCAATAACGTTTCGTCACTCAGAAACCCTTGTAGAAACTCCCAAGGCTTGATTGCACCTCACGCAAAGGGAAAATGAGGGAAAATTGCCCCCCCTGCAAGAGAATGGTTGAAGTGTGAGACTTCTGATTCAGTCACTGTCCCCATGCAGCAAGGCAAGTCTTCTGAGTGTGTTGAATATGTGGAATGTGAATTACACTCACAGACTGGTCACTTTGTGGATGCCCTTCTTGCTTCAGAATTKACTGTCCACCTGCAACAATTCCCTTCTCCACCCCCTATAGAGATTGCTTGTCTGAGAAACTGACTGACAGCTCTATCTGAGAGTGCCTCCCTGAACGTTATTGCCCTAAGCTTGCCCTAAAGATAGTGGCAATTCATTGTGTACTTGGAGAACCTGTTCTAAYATTTGATTGTGGTCATTACTGAGAATTTCAGTTGCATTTTCACATTGGGCTCTAAACTTCATCTTCAGCCTGTGGATTGCTGCATCCTTACCAACAAGACTGAAAAGTCCCAGACTGCCTCCTGCTATCCACTAATCTCTTCAGTTCTTGGATGAACTGCAGAATATGGACACTTGAAGCTTTATGTTGTATATAGTGGAAACGTTTTCTTCTGGAACTTTGTCATTCCTGTTTCTCATGACCCAGCACGAGTTGTTAGCCCAGTGCTGTACATACCACAAAAAATAGTGCTAAGATTGCTTCTCAACCTCTTGATGTTTGTGTCCAYAAACTCTGCCTGCCATTTCTGCCATAGCATTATGGCATGCCAAGTGCTTGGGCCGAGTCAGTTATTCACAGTGATTTCAAATTCCACCTGCTGCTTTCTGAGGCAGCCTCTCCCATCTGGTATCAACAACATCTGTGCTCCTGGTCTCCAGATGTGGTATTTTGCACTTGGTGGTATTATAAAAACATTTTGTCTGAATTCTATGGACAAATAGTCACAAAGTGGATGGACAGAGTAACTCATTTTCTTCATTATTTACTACCATGCTGACTTCAGTGTTGCATGGTGCTCACAGTTTTGTAGTGTTCTTGCATAATGAATGGTACATGACGTGGTTGTGGGCACTTCGAAACCTGCAGGTGGTTTAAAACCAGTATCAGCACAAAGTCCGCAAAGGTACAGGACACAGGTTATTTTGGGAGTATCTGTTGTGCAAATTCAAAGTAGAGACAGCAAAGAAAGCTTATATTCTGTCAGTGCTTAACAGCAGATCCTCAGTCCTTTCCTCTGCACCCCCACCTCTAAAACTCTGCATTTACAAGTCTTCCTGGGGCTTCCTATCTAATTACTGATTTTACTTACTGTTAATAAGGAATAGATGAGTAGTCAAAGGGTCTTTGGTTTGGCATGACTGAGGTGAAGAGCTCCATGTTTCTGCTCTTGCCATCACATCTGTTAGTCATCACGGTCATCTGCCTGTCTGTTTTGCTGCTCATGTGGGGCTCCCCAAATGTTGCATAGCCCTGACTAATTGCCAGGACTGATGTAAATCTTGAGACTTCATGAGTTCCCTTCCATTTTCTCCTCCTGGGCAGCTTTTCTTAAGGCTGCGAGAAAGTAAGTTATTCTGGGGATGAGAGCCTGCCATAGATCCCACTGTCCAAATTCCCTGGGACACCAGTGGGAGTTTGTCCAGTTCTGTGAGGGATTTGCTAACAGCCTGGCAGACTTGAGTGACATGGGCTCCTGTGTTGCAGATGCCCTGCTGCCCGTCTGTACTGGGCTGTGTTTCCCCAGGCCTTTTTGATCAGTGGGAACAACGTGCAGATGGGACTCAGCCTCTGGCAGCAAATTCATGGAGTTACTCCAGAGAAATGCTGCTCACGGGAAAAAAACCCCAGCATCTGTTTTGGAGCAGAAGAAAATTTGAATGTGGAGTAATATTCCAGCTAAGGATGTGCATGCCTCAAATTGATGGTTAGCCTCCTTCCTTGCAGCACTTCTCTGGTAAAAGGAGGATTCCTATTTACTACCATTTCCTGGACCAAAAAATGAGCCCTGAAGAGAGGAAGAAGCACACTTTGGTAACAGAGGGAATTGCTGGCAAGGYTAGGAGTGGGTATTTCGGAAACCCTGCCTATTGATGGGATGGGAAGGGAAAGTGGGGCTGGGTGGTACTGGGACATTTCAGAAATCAAATAGAAGGATGCAGGTTTAAAAAAAAAACGGAGAGGTGTTCCATCTTCTTACAGGCAGGTCTGACTTAAAACTGCAGCAGCATGCCAGGAGAACTTGCAGTGAGGTTRTGTTATGCCCACATTTAGGACAATTCTACAGTTCTACAAGTATAATTTGTAACTTCTTGCGATACTCAATTGCAATATAAACTGTGGTAAATGTGGTCCTCTGCTATTGTGTGTTACATGTGGCTCTCCTCAGCAGTTACGGTGTGAACTATGGCCTTCAGAATTCTCAGAAGATTTTTTTTGTCTGGTTAGAAATAAGAGATTTCTGTATGGGTATAATTGCAACTGTGGTTAGGAGTTTCAGTTGACCAGAACTTGAATTTTTGTATTAATTGAAGTACCAGGTGAAAACATGGATTTAGTTTCAAATAAAAATAAATTTCTTTCATAAACAGGAGTTCATTAACTAGCAATGTTATATTGACAGAAATGTCTTGCCTTTAACTGTAAAACTGYTTGTGAAGTTATGACTTTTAATTCCAGAACATCAATTTTGAAGATGCTTACTGCCTGATTACTGATTTTACTTACAAAGAATAGATGAGTAGTGAAAGGGTCTCTAGCTCCCCTCAGGGATCGTTTGACTGATTTGCAGTATYATAATACCAGGTCATCATCAGAGAGTTTATATCCACTACTGCTGAAGGGTTCAGATCCCAGACCCTGTGGAAAAGTACTGCTACTGTACTGAATAAGAGAAAAACTGCAGAAAAAAAAAATTTAAATCTGTTTGGGTTCTTTTCATTGTGACTGTTCATCAGGCTGTTGCAGGCATTCCTTACAGGTTGCAAACAATGTTTAATTTGTAAGAGGAACCCTCTCAGAGGAGGAGGTTCATTGCTGTATATATTGCATTGTAATATATCACAAATAGGCTGCAGTGTCACAGCACTGGCTCATGAAACTGCTTGAAACAGTCTGACCTAAGTGGCTGAATTTTATAGCCATTGAAGTGATACTGCTTTTAAAAAATATATCAGAGGACTGAGAAGCTGCAGAAAGTTTGTGTGGCCGGAGCTGTCTGAAAGGTGGTGGTGCCCACTCCTCATCTTGAGGAGAGCATTTCTGTGCATGGGTCATTTTAGAGAGGGCCTGAGGTGCTGAGCACTGAGCAGCAGCACAGGGCCCTTCAGTCCCCTGCCACATTCACTGCACAGTGATGTGAAGTAAATGTCAAGTCAAATCTTACCTCCAAATGATGTGAATTAAGTGGCAAGCTGAACCTTACCTCTAAATTTAATCGGGCTCCATAGCAACCCAACATACTCTTTTAATTTTTCCAGTGGTTTAATTTCCTTTTTATTTCCGCAGCAATGGATTCTTGAGAATCCAGACATGCCAGAGTGCTGGCAGATTACCTAGGCTTTAACCAAATCTTCATTCTCACAGTATAGTGTGAGCAGAGAACTCAAGCACCGACAAAACAAGGTGTAACTGCTCTRTAAATGTTGTAAACAAACATTTAAAGAGTAGCTTTTAATGTATAGAGGACTCTTATTAATGAAAATATTTTAAAACAGCTAAATCTTGCTTTTATGATATAGTTTAATATTTTTCAGGTAAGTGCTGGTTGCAGCCTGGTTCCCAGATGTCACCTGGAGACTCCTGTCATAGGTGATAAGAACAGCAAAATGTAGGTATGACTGTTATTCAGGCTAATGTTTTACTTCCTATGCTCCAAAGTGAAGATAATTTGTTCTTTAAAAAATCGTGGTGAAATATTGCGCAGACTCACAACAATATTTTTCTTTCACAAAAGAGTATTTATATAAATTCTTTTCTTTAAAAAGATGCATTGAAGCAAGCCTAGGGGTTTATTTTGGCTGAGGGTTCCTGACATACAGCCACCTAAAACAAGCTGCTTATGACATTGCACAGAGTGTTGTGTCCTGTGCCGGGGGTTACTGGGAGTCGAGGCAGCCCCTGGTGTCAGTGCCTGGCTGCCAAACCTGTCTGCTGCTTTTTCGCTCGTTGGCACTTTGGCTTTGGGTTATCTGGGACCTGAACTCAGCCTCTGGTTAACCTTTACAGCATTGCTTCTTATCCCCAACTGCTAGAAATATGACAAAAATACCAGGAATTTTCCTCCAAGCCTACTGGAGACATTTCATCCTTTCTTGTGGCTCTGTGAGGTTGACGTGGGTCCATTCTTGCAGGTTGTCCAAGTTCTTCTTCTGTGCTCTGTGTCAAGCTGGGTGTTAGCAACTCTCCCAGCCAAAGGTCTGCAGGGATCAGGGTGGAGATGTTTCCTGTAGGGATAAGAAGTCTTTGCATCCTCTGTCTTCCACTCTCATGTGAAGCTGAGTGACCTGCTTGTCCTAGCAGGTTGTTTCCATGTCTATGTATGTGCCAGAAACTCCTGCTGCCATGGCAGGAGCAGTGGTTCAGGGGAGAAGCCCGACTCAGAGCTTTATCAGAGAATAATTCACATCTTTTGAGCATGTTTAGCCCATGCTCTTAACCATTTTTCTCCAATTATCTTTGGTCCATAGTTGGCTAAAGCTGTTGTCAGCCCCATGGATTTCAAGAACTTCTTCATTTCCAAATGAAATTGACTCCAAAACATCTAGGAGCCGGAAGGAAAAAAMCAGTCAGTGCTGAGAATGGGCTGGTGACCATACACATGAGACTGGTTCAGCCAGGAGGCATCCAGGGGTCTGGAAGCTGGTTTTGGACTATCCAAATGATAGCCTTTAGGACATGAAACAGTGTTCCTGCTTGTGGTTTGGTATATTGTGGTGTGTCTCTAAAAGCCCAATATCCCAGCAGGAGGAAATTCTGAGGAAGATGGATAGGAAAAAAACTCTGTGGAGAAAAAATACATTTTCAAATGGGAAAAGTTCTTTAGGAGGAATATATTAGATGGACAAAGAGCTGTATATGCAAGAGAGATGACAGCTTCAGCTAAAAACCACTGTTATGAGCTCACCTTAAATAAGTATTTCTAACAAGGAAAGCTTCTGTTTTCAGTTTCTCATATTAGAGAAACATGGGCTCTACCGGTATCGCCATATCGGTAAGAAGTAGAAGAGAGGCAGGCATGTAAAAGCCTATTTTAGGCATAGTTAAGTCACTCTCCTCTGATTTTGACTCTGATTAATTAYCTCAATGAATGAGCAGTGACTCATTCCACTTGTGCATGTCTGCTGTGTTCTTTGTGTGAATCCCTGACTCGTTTTCTATTACTGCCTGTCACCTTTTATACATATCACCCACSTGTTCAGCAGCTGCATGTGCCTCTCTGGGCCAGTGATAAGTGTGCCATCCCTGCCATGAATCTCATTTTACGAATTGTATTAATTTCAGGGCAGAGAGAGGCCTGGAGGGACTCATATTGTAAATGTCTGTAAGGAGGGTAGCTTGTTGAAAGCTGCAAGGGCAATTAACTATGTATTCTTGCAGAAGTTTTTTTTTCCGGAACTCTTAAACTCCACACTTCCCCCCTTTGCTCGTCAGGCTGCTGCAAAGTTCAGCAACGCACCCCAGTATACTTTTTCATACTCAATCCATATTCTGAAGCAAATTTCCTCTGTGGCTAGGCAATTTGGTTCAGAATATGGATTGCATATGTCAAGAAGCACACCAGAGGGCTGGGTCATAAAARTTTTGTATTTTAGGGTTGGAAGGTGATGCAGGTAGGGGGTGGAGAAATCATACCTCAAACTGGTTTTCCAATGTTAAATTCCAATTTAGACTTTTTTAATGTTGGTTTGGGTTTTTTTTTCTGGTTGGTTGGGTTTTTTCCCCTGTCACCCAGCTCCGCCCGAGCAGCAGACACGTCGCTGTGGCTCGGGATGCCCCGGGGAGCGGCGCGGGGCGCTCAGCACCGCGGACAGCGCCCGGGCCCGCCCAGCTCTCGGCTCCCGGCGGGGACTGCCCGCCACCCCCGGGGCACCGGCCGGGCTGCCGTGGTCACACGGGCGGGTCTGGAAGGTGTGCGTGTGTGTGGGAAGTTTGGGTGTTGCACACATCCTTTAATTAAGAGAGGTAATTATCTCTTTTAAGAGCTTCCTCATTAGATGGAGAAATCTCAAAAACATGAGGGAGAGACTCTGTGGGGGTGGTCAGCCAGCAAGGAGATGGGGAGGGATGTTCCATGTGACCCCGGTCTGAATGGAAGGCTCTAGAGGGAGAGCCTGTTTTCCAGGGGCTCTTGCCACCAATCTTTCTGAAGACAGCCTCTTTCTTCAGCTCCGGGAGGGCACTGACCAGGCAGCAAGCGACTGAGGCTRTGTCTTTGCTTACTGAGCAAGTACCAGCCTACAGCTAACAGAAGGACTGAAGTTAGCATCATAGAATTATTTGGGTTGGAAAAGACCTCTAAGGTCATCAAGTCAAACCATTAACCCAACACTGCCAAATCCACCACTAGACTGTGTCCCTAAGTGCCACATCTATACATTGGAGCCTACAAGTTGGAGACATTCCCTTCAAAGCCTTTCTGCAACAGGACTTCACCTGAGCTTGCAGGTTATCTTCACATTCTCTTGTGATTAAAAGTACGAAGGGAAGATGAAGCCTCATTTTTATCCTTCTCAGGGCTTTTCTTGTACCTATCATGTGTGCAAATACTGTGCATCCARCTGCCCAGCGATCCTCGTGGCTTCGTAACAACTCAGGATGTTCTGTGATGCTCACAAGCTATGGCACATGTAGCAGTTCCTCAGCCACAAATGGTTAATACCATTTCATGTAATCCTTTCACTCTGAGAGGCTCATAAGCACCAATTAATTTGCCTTTCAGCATGAGAGAAGAACGTATTTTAACTCCAGTTTTATTTGAAGAGACCTGAAAAGAGAAGTAAAGAGGAAAAAATTGAAATAGCCACACAGTAAAGTCCTTTTTTTGGATCTTGCTATTCTGTGTCCATTCAGGCTCACCTCCACACTTCCTGAGAAGCAGTTTTTCCTGTAGCAGAGGCTCACAAGGATTTCTTTGCTTCTTCCTCAAAAAGCACAGACAAGCAAAGTCTCAAGGCAAATCCTCTTTAGTAGACAGCTGCACAGAAGAGGTAAGAGATCAGATCTAGGACTATAATAGAACAAATATGAGAAGAGCTTTCCCACCTCAGCTCCCACCTTACACTCGGTGTATGCTGATCAAAACCCGTTAAGGACTGGTTTCCAGCCAGCTGAGAACCCTTAAAAGGCAGAGCTTACCTGGATGTTGGTTTTGAACAGTAGATTCCCACTTCTTCTGTGTTTCAGTGTGATCTCCCTGCCCTGTTTCTGGCTGTTTGCTCTCTGGGGCCCCAGACCACGCTATTAAGCTTGCAGCACTGTTTGGGCTGTGTTTTAACATGTAACTTTAATCCCCTTGACATGTGATACAAAAAAATGGGTAAGCCATGCTGTATCGATTCCGTGTAGATGTTTGCATGGAAGAGTGAGATACCAGTGTGTGAAAGACAGGAAATATCAGAAGGGAGAATGTGAAACTAAGCATAGGAAGGCCAGGACTGGATCAGCCTTACCAAGGAAATGCCAGTGGAAGAAAGGAGCTGGAATACACAGATGGCTTTTCTTGGTCTGCCTGTACAAGCTCAGACTGGGGTATGTGCCCTGCTGTGCTGGTGCCCCCAGTCAAAGAGGACTCAGCTGCCTCCTTCCAGTGAGCACCCTCTGGCTGGGGAGAAAAAGGGTGAAGGGCCTTGGGGGTTGGTTTGAAAGCCTGAGTTGTTTTGAATGAKCTTTGACTCCTAGGAGAATGAAAGGTCCCTTCAATGGTAGAAAAACAGGTGGAAAGGAAAAGCTGCCAGGGGATGGGATTGGAAGGGAGAGGGGTCATGCTGTGGAACAGCCCTGCCCAGGCTAGCAGGTCTCCTACAGTGGAAGAATCATTGTCATCACCCTCAGGAACAAAAAGGTGCTACTGATGGCAAACAACTGGGAATTCAGGACCTCGCCCACCCAGGATGGCCTGGGGCTCAATGGCCATCCTTTTTTCTCCCTCCTCTCTCACAGACCCCAACCCTCACAGCCTCCTCTTGCTCCCTGCTCAATTTGCCCCCTACTAGCCTCCCCTTCACACCCCTTCGTGGGGGCTGCTCTGCAGCTGTACCCCATCCTCTCCCTTTTTAAATGCAGAGCCCCCAGGACAGCTGTCCTGGCATTTCCAGAGCGCTGCTCTGCCCTGCAGGACGAGGGCCAGGACCCACCATCTCTGGGCACCTCTTGCCCTGCAGCATGGGAGGGTCAAATCCCATGCCTGCACYCAGCCTGGGCTTTCAGCAGCTGCTCTCCAGTTTCCCATGTGCACTGGGATGCTGGTGGTGCAGAAGGCCTGGAGACAGCATGTCTATCCTCCCCAGGAGCCCGTGTCCCTGCGGTGGAGCAGGGGAACCCCAGCCAGCTGTGAGTGCTCCCTGGCAGCCGGAGGGTGGCACATTGTGTACACAAGAGTGTGTGAACTCAGTCAAACTTCACAAACAACGATAAGAACAGAGCCAGGACATAATCAGTGCTCAAATATAGCAACTCAAGGTTTCCTGAGAGAGAGACAAGCGAAACAGTGAGGCAGAGCAGGTGTCACAGTCCCCGTGGCTTTCGCTTCCCCTTACCTTGGCTTCTCAGCAGTGAAGCTGGTGCTGGCCACAGGGCCAAATTTAGACTACAGACAGCAAAACAGCCTGTCACAGGCAGCCTTGTTGCTATGCAGGACAGGAGTCCTACTGCGCCCTGCATGGTGGCATGTCTGGTGTCATGCAGCCTCTTGTCTCCAGCAGAGCCTCCAACTCCTCCCCACCTCCATTGCTAACTCTGCTACTGCTACAAAAGCAGCCAAGCGTGATCCCAGCTGGAAGTTTGGAGCAGCCTTGTAGCTGGCTCRTGAACCAAGAGTTGAGGGGCTGTGCCCCTCTTCTTGGCCTCTCTGACAGGTCTGGCCACAGCTTTCACATGGTGGAAAGACTGGCTTGGTGAGGCATGACATGGGCCAGGGTGGCTCCAGTCTCTCTCAGTCCCTGGAAGATGTTACAGGGAAGGTTGCYACTGCCCAGCAGTGTGTGTTGCTTCACCTCTCTCTGGGGAGAAGACCAACACTATGGCAAAGTGAAGCAGAGAAATATACCCCCTCCCTGGTGTGGTTTGTCATTCTGAACCAACATGGCACTAACATGGGATTATGCTTGTGGTTGCAACTGATAAATTGCTGCCCCTCTGAGCCCCAGCAAACTGCTGTAGGAGATGAGCTCATGTTCCCAGGCTGTCCCAAACATGGCTCTATATGAGGAGAGCCACCTGTAGTTCTCTGTAGGCTTGGGAATATCATGGGATGAGCTACCTGTCTGTCAGACATGGCCTGAGAAATGGGAGAGGGAAAACTCTGAACATGGGCCAGGCTTAGAGGTCTGTTAGGGCTGGATCCAGGCAGAAGCTGGCTTGTGCTCAAATTGGGACCACCAGAACGTCAGCAATCCCAGGAGATGACCTTCTCTGTTGAAAGCATTTGCACATGCTTGACTTCCCCGTTGTCACAACAGGTACCTTGGCCATTGCGGCTGTGCCATTGCTCTGCAGGAGAGGTCAGGTTTCCTGGGGAGTCAGAGCCAAAATGGAAGATGTTCAGAAACTGGAGCCTCCTGGTTACACTAAACCCAAGACACTTGGGCGCTGTCAGCATCCTGTGAAGCACATCCCTCTCCTGACCTGCTCCATCATCTGGGCTGGCTGCTTTTGACCCTGGGTCAAAAGCACAGCAAGGCTTGTGGCTGGAAACTGCTGCTGTCTCGATACCATTTCTGACTCAAAATAGCAGCTTTGTGAGAGAACATGGCAGCTAAAATGGGATGAAGTTGGAGGGCCAGGTGCAGCCTGCGTGAAAGCTTTCACAGTGCCCCAGGTGCTGATACTGTATGGAACAGGGGAGGGAGAAAAGGAGAGAGAAACCGGCTGCGTCCTCCTGCCCACACAGAGTGGCTCAGACTCCCAGCCAAAGCCTAAACCAGGTGTTTCCTGGGGTGTGTGAGTGAGTGGGCCCTGTGGATACCCSCTTTCTGCAAGATGCTTTGGTCCCYGTCTTCCTCSTCCTCTCTCGTCATGCCAGTAGGCAGCATGGGAAGTGAAGCTGCCTCTCTGCACCTGAGAGTAGGCATTTGTCCCACTGCTTTCCTGCCCTCCTACACCCCCCAAACCACTCCTGCCCCTGTTTTTGTGCTCTGACCTGAGCACCAGCAGGTACATGGGGACCAYGGCCAGCACAGAGCCCCCAGCAGAGGACTCTGCTCCGTCTCCATCCATCCCTGTAAGTGTGGTGACCTGCAGCCACAGGGTTTGACACAGGCAAATCGATTGGCACGCAGGCACCTGGCTCAGTTGGGTGAGGGTCTGTAAGCAGAGGTGTTGTATGATGCCTTCAAACCCCCCAGCTTTCTGGGGAGCTGGTGGGTGACTTGCAAGCAAAATGCCAGCAAAATCCTGTACGTGCTGCTGTGTCCCTGATCCAGCCCAGTGATGGATCACCATCCCAGCACCAGCTGGGYACCTGCTGCTGAAGTGGTGTCCTGCAGTGAGGTCCATGGCTCACRCGACACCTGCTCCATGCACAGCTCTTTAGTGGTCTGGCTGTGCTGTTTCCCAGCCCTGAGTCCAGTCCTCCATGTGTCCTGCGCTGCCACAGCCTGCACTGCTTGTGCTCATCCCCATCCAATCCTGGGGCACCTGGGACTGGTGGGTGGCGGCGTGGGGATGTTCCCATCTACTCGAGAGGAGCAACGTGTGGGTGTGGATGAACCCGGTTACCAGCCTAGGAAGTTTCTGAGCTGTTCATAGTCCATCTCAGTAACTGATCTGAAAAATCAGTGCATGTGGTCCCCAGACGTGCTTGCTCCTTTGGGAAGGCCGAATAGCCCAATGTGTGATCCTACGAAAATGTTCCTGTGATGCCAGGAGGGTTTGTGCTCCCATGTCTGAATGACAGAGCACAGATGAAAAAAGTAACTTGCTTCCCTGGCTCTGTTTTTCAACAGGCAAGGACTCTTTGCAGGGAAGTGAGAGCTTTTCATAGAGTTTGGCAGCTGTGGGTGGCAGACCTGGTGCATCTGGTGGAGTTTATGGTGCTGGTTGAGCCTCATGGCTGCTCTGTCCCATGTCAGCTGCCAGTCCCCCGGTGTTCCTGGACCAGCACATAGGACCCAGRAGCTGCCTCTCAGCTTTGCAGGGGAGCCAGCACTAGGGCTAAGGAGCTGCTGTAATCCCACTGCTCAGTCACTGTCTGAGAGCTCTGCAGTGCAAAATGCCTGGGAGCCAGCGATCCCTGTGAGGCAGCAGCATGCTGGAGACACAGCAGCGAGGTCAGACTAAACATCAGCTGTGCGCCAGGTTGTTGACATTTTGTCCTGGAGGAAAAGATCCTGAAAAGACCTTGAGGAGGCAGTGAGGCTCCATGCCAGGATGGGACCCTTTTCCCAGCCACAACCCTTCTGGAGAGGCCCTGGGTGCAAGCATCCAGCTGCTTGCAATGTTCACTGCCCCGGCGTGCATCCCCAGGCTTGTGTGACTTGGGCATTTCTCCCAGAAAGGGGAAAAAGAATCCCTAAGGTTGTGCCATAGCTCAAGAGTGACATCACGTTTCGGGGCGCTGCAGAAGCTGTGTCCCCAAGGAGGCAGTAACGGCACCAAGCCCTCTCCTGAGCGCTGGCACCCCGGGCTGTGCTGCACTGCTCGGGCCGGCAGCGGCTCTGCCAGTGTCCTCCGGCATCACTCCAGTGGCAGAGCCTGCTGGGGAGGTTGTTGGGGCAGGTGCTGCTGGCCTGGATCATCAGTTAAAGCAGGCCAAAAATAATAAAGAATGGGGTCTACTCAGCTGCTGTGTGCTGTTCCCAGGTGGGAAAGGGTCAGTACAGTTTGAAAGCATGGGAGATGCCAGGGTGTCGAAGAGAAACTGCACGTGGTGCTTTCATAAAAGTGTCCCTCCAGCCACACTCATTACCAGTCTCAACCCAAATCAACCTCATCTTTAGGCTCACTAATCTTAGTCATTGCCCTGGAAGCCTGATCAAATATTCCTGTCTGTTTCTAGCCCTTTGCCTGGTCTTGAGCCGTGGCAGAACTTCTCTGCTTGTGCCACAGCAGCCAAGACTCTCTGGGCTTTGCTCCTTCTTAAACATACAGCACAGGAACCAACAAGTCCATACAAGTAATAGGAAGTAAGGTTCTAATGCCTATTTTAATAACATTTTGGCTAAACRCTACAAGGCAGAATGGATAGAAAGAAAAAAAAATACCTACAAGCTTATATCCATGCACTGTGTCTGCAGAGGACCTTACAAAAGACCTTATTAAAAACCTGCAAAAAGTTCAAATCAGTTTGTTCCCTTTTAGTCACTTTTGGCTGACTCAGCTGAACATTCTGTTGGGTTTGTGAGATGATGGCATTTGCTCTGCAGGAGGCATTCCAGGCTGCAATCAGTTGGTTTATGAATTTTCTAAATGTGTCTTTGCTTATCCTTAATTTTTTGCTTTCGGAGATTTGCCAGGTAGGGGTTTAAGCCTTATGGTTCTGCAGTTCTGTAAGTTGGTGGGCAAGCTTTTGGAAGTCTCAGCATGAATTGCTGGCATAAATTAGCCCATTTCATTCTGTCTCCAACTTGAAAACTTCTTTTTTCTTGGAAAAGCAGTATTAAAACAGAAAGGAGAGTTGACTTTCTAGCCCATCATGAGAGGGGAAAGAGGGAGGACATCTGCTTTGTTTGGGRAAAGGTTTTGGTTGTTGGTTTCTTTAGAAGCAGATACAAATACCTGCAACTTTGGCAGACTTTTTTGTTTGTTTATTTGTTTTTTGTTTTTTGKTTTTTTAAAAAATTTTATTATATTTAGGAAATTAGATCTTGATTGTTCTCTTTTTCCTGGAAGACTTTAGACACAATCCAAGCAAGGGCTAAAAACRAGAACAACCAAGAGGCTCAAAAATATTTTAGTCAAACAAACAATTCAAAACATCCATGTTTCATGTTGGTTCCTTTAAGCTGCTGTTTGTCTCCAGATGTCTGGCAACAAGCAGAACTTTATGTGAAAATTCAAAGAGTGGTCACTGCATCAGCTAGCAATGGAGAAGGTTTCTATATCTGTTTATACTTATCTGGTCATCTTCTTGTGGGAAACAGGAGCGAGATAGGAGATCTTGGGGAAAGCAGATTCTGCAAGGAGAATCCAATTCAGGATTGAAAAACAAATCTATATTTAGAAAAAACCAAACCCCAACCCCCTTCTTGACTACCTCGAGGATTTTATAGACCAGAAAGCAAAAAGCCCTACAACAACTAAAACTCGCCAGAGCCTCAAATTGCCTGTGACCTTTTGGAAATCATGAGAGACTGTCACCCCTTGACTTTGCCTGTGGGAGTAACATTGCAAAGGGCTGACTCGCTCCACAGGATGAGCCCTGTCCCTACCTGGGGAGGACACTTCAGCTTAGCTGACGTGGCTTGTCTCTTGGGAAAGATTGGAACTTGCTTGGGAAAACATTTTGCCTGTGTCACCACTGGCTTTGCCCAGCAGAGGAGCTTCTGCAAAATGTGAATGGAACTTTAGCTCCTAAAGCTTTGTGGGGAAAAGGGAGACAGCTGCATTGCTGCTCTTGGTCTTGGAAAACGAGGCAATTGCAACTGCATGTAGTTGCATTTGTGCGCAGCCAGGCTCAGGGCCACCCCAATACTTTTATTTATTAATTATTTTCCAGAATAAAAAGTCAAATACTCCTTATGTGTTTTGGAAAATAGTAAGAGTAGGATGGATGGAAGTTAACTGGATGTGACCTTTCAAAATATTGTCTGCCAGCAGGAAAGCAAATGCTAAAGGAAAAACAATAAAGTTTAAAAAGGTGAAATATTTAAAATTTAAAAAAAAAAGGAAATCCTATGAGTAACACAGTTTGGGCCATCAAATAATACCCTCAAAGTTTATTCTTTGGTTGAACACAACCCTGGTCTTTCTGACTCATTTTCTGGCAGTCACAAGAAGATGCCCAGGTCCTGTGATGTGCCTGGCCACCCTGTCTACTTGTCCTGGGACAATCAGTCTGCATGAACCAGAACYGAGTCCAAGTTAAAAAAACAACAGCTTTTTTGGCCTTGAGAAACAAAGCACCTCATTTCCCTGACCCCCTCCCGCATCTTCCCAAAGGGACCAAGAGACTGCTGTGGGCCACGCAGGCTCACTTTTGCATTGCCTGATCCTTGGGGGAGCAGCTCCAACGTTTCCCCATCCTCCCTGCCAGTCCTCCCCATGTGAGGTTACTCGACTGTGCATATGAAAATAACTCRTATGTCCCAGTTTATTATTTCTCCTGAGCAGATGAGAGGGTTGGAGGCCGATCAGAGCAGAGGAGTCTCCTGGTGAGTTCATTCTTCAAAAGCTCGTGTGGGCTGCTTCTCATTAGGGCTTGCTATAGTGCCAGGAGAAAAGAATAATTCTCTCTGGATTCATGTGCACGTCCCTTTACTGCTGTCCTGGAGTGGCTGCAGCTGCTCTGCTCTTGGGGTTTTTCAGACACAGCAAACTCCGTGCTGTTTAGACTGCGCGGGATGCTGGCAGCTGGAGACAGAGGGCTCGGAGCAGTGTGAGCTCCCAGCTGTGCACTGCAGCCATGGGCACAACCCCGACCTCCCCAGCGGTGCCTAGGTACAGGCACATGCTCCATTCATGGATGCTGTGGTGCATCAAAGAATGATTGGAGAGTCCAGGGGGCTCCTAAACAGCTTTGTTCTTCCGCACCCAAAAAACCCCAGCTGAAAGCCCACAAACCTCTAGAGGTGTCCGGATCAACATGTTTGATTCAATGATGATGGTTTCAAACCGCAGTGAGTTGTGCTGTGGGGTGACACAGGAGCTGCTCGCTGCCCCTGCTGCACTTGCTGGTTGCTCCAGGGTTGTGGTGTATCCCCTCAGGCTGGCTGATGAGCATTGCAAGACCAGGCTAGTGAAGCAGCCCTCCGTCAGAAAACCTTACTGCTGGCTGCAATGTATTTTCCACACATGTAAGGACTATTTCTAGTCATCCTACTTGCTGCCTCTCTGAATCAATAAAACAACTTGCATCCACCAGCAAACACTGACACCTTTCCAAACCAGGTGTTGAAAAGGTGTTGCATTTTGAGCCCCTTGGAAATGGACCATTGGAGGATGGGCCAGGAGGGAGCAATGGGTTTTGCAGGGGGACAGCCCCAAAGCCTGTTTTTAGTAACTCACTTTGAAAGTTCATTGCTAGTTGTGAATTATTTCCATGCTGTTGTTTCTGTAATGACTATGTAACTAGTTTTGCTGGCTAATAGTAGCAGTGATGATCACAATGCACAGAGTGAGACATTTAAATGTGACACAGCAGAAGAGAATTTGCCTAACTGCACCGATGGCTCTGAAAATGTCTAAAAGGGCATCTTATTCACAGCCACTCCATCTGCACAAACTCCACTATCTTCTTCGGGTCTCAGTATGCTCTGCAGGACTGACCACCCATCCCACAGCCCTGGGCTCTACTGTCCCGAGCTGGCACATCAGCAGGTCCCACTGATGGCTGCTACTGCACCATCCAGGCAGCAGAACTTTTCTGCATATTCTTCTTCGTGACTGTCTGTTCTTGGGGTTTAAAATTTTATTGTTATTTTTTTTAAATTCTTGGATCAGCCCCTCAAAAATGTTTTGGTGTATGGCTACTACAGAGTCCAGTTCAAAGAGATGCTCAAGCGCAAACAAAGCCACCACATCAGGACATGGAGCATTTCCCTTCAACGTAACTACTTGGTTGGAATCTGCCAAAAGAAGCTATCCTGCCATTACCGTAAAACATATTTGCATTTTTCAAATGCTCTTGTCTGGTCTCATAAAAGAGCAGCCCTTCTGCTTAGTTCTGTCTCTCTTATGGCTCTGGCCTTAGAGAAATTCTTGTTTAATGTTATCATTCAGACCATGATGTTGACTATCAGCTGGTCTCTGCTCAGTAGCCTCTTACCAAGTTCACATTTCCTCCTGACGGTGTGTAGGAGCTTCTGGATGTGTTTTCCTAGCAAATCAGAGAGGTTCATGTTCCTGAAATGTACTGTCCAGCCACCTTTGGAAGAACCCTCTGAAGTCCACCAGGACCAGAAGAGGAGGTTTGCTCCTGGCCTGCAATGCCAGGGAGAGTTTCAGCTACGCCCAGCAGTTTTCTGTCAGTTTTCCCCTCCCTGGCAGACTCAAAGGGTTGGATGGGCTGGATTGATCAGGCTTTACCTACCAACAGTGGCAGATTCAAGTGATCTCAGGGTCTGAGGTTTCTTTCTGCACTCTTCTGTGCTTGGGGAGCACTTGCCAGGTTGGGTCAGTGACTCTCTTTTGGGATCTCCTGTTACTGCTTCACCCCTGGGGCCTTGCAGATTACTGAGGARGTGGCCCAAAAACTTTTAGGAACTCCTAAATCCACATAGGACGTATACTCTTCTGAGGGCAGTTGGGTGGTGCTTAGCTTGTTATTGCTGCTGGCTGCTACTGAGGAGAACCAGTTCAACTGCTGTGGATCCACCTGCCCCAAACAGCACACTTTGGATCCAAGAGGATGCCAAAGGATCAATGAGCCAGAGAACCAGCAGAGCTAATGAGCACCAGCCAGGCATTTCCTTTACTACCACTGTTAATTCAGTCATGGGGCCACATTGCACCTTCCCTGTTCTTGTGAAGATGTTCATTAGTGTTGGCCTCCAATATGCAAAGCCACCTTTGAAATGTCCTTTCTGGGCAGACTGGGTAACATCTTACTTGCAAATAAGCAAACGTGTTCAGATGATGTAAAAAGGGCTTTTCCAGCCAAACTATTAGCAATGCCTAAGTGTGTCCAAGTTGTTACAGCAGCCAGATGCTGCTATTAACCTTTACACCACATGAGTTATGAGCTCCTTGCTGCACAAATGTTCTGCTGAGAATGAGAGTCAGGGTTTTCAAACATTCCTTTCACTGAAACAGCATGGTAAACTGATGGATGACACTGGGCTTGTTCTGAGAGACAAGCACCTACCTCCAGAGCAGGACACTCACGTACCAGTATTCCTGTCTGCTTCTGTGCAGTGTTGCTTTGTGGTAGGTGTCAGTTTATTAGAGAGTCATGTCAGAAACAAAACTACACACAAAACTCCATTGTGAATGATCCTGTTGATAAAGTAGCTCTACAGCCACATTTGAAACTTCACCTCCACCCCCTTCTTCAAGCAGAAGGCTAAAATACAGCTCAGCTGCACTGATACCATGCAGTATCCAGTGCCAGGCCAGTACTACAGCTTGAGTAGCAGCCCAGGTTTATGGTAACCATGGAGACCCTTTCACCCAAAGCATTCCTCAGTCATACCCAGGATCCCCTTTCCTGAAGGTACTAGGCACACAGGGGTTTTTTTGGAAAAAGATGGACAACACAGGACACCTACTGCTCTGCAATAGGCCACACAGTTGGTCCCAGCAGAGGTGTTGAGTATACCACTCCAGAGCTTCACTAAAAGGTCAACAGTTAATCATTCTTTGTATCAACCACTTAAAAATAGCTTTTGCTTCCTGAAAAATAACCCAACAGTGCGGCAAGAGCAAATGATCATCCTGAGCCTTTTCTCTGAGTGTTTGTCATTCATGTCAGTTCTCAGTGAGTTACAGGACCTTCCCAATGGACTGACATTAAGGCCACCACATTTTCCCCAGTGGAATCACGTATGTGGACAACAGCTGAGCTGCAGGTGCCAGGCAGAGATGTGTCAGGACCACGCTGGCTAACATAGGCACAATGCAGAACTGGTGTGTGTGCTGGCTTGGGGCTCTAGTCTGGGAACAATCTATCCAGACYGTTTCCACAGGACCTGGCTCAGGATACTCATGCCATTACTGACTACCCACGTACAAAGCYAGATCTTGGTCCCAAAACCAGTTTCACTCAGAAGCACCAGTTTTAGAGGACACTGAACTGTCGTTTGACACCTTCTACAGCACAGGGGTGGGCATTTAACAACTTTCCTTGCTACCCCGAAAAAAGGAGAGGATAAATTCCTACAGTATGTGGGAGGAATGAAGGAGAAGAGGCTCTGGTACCTATATCTTTCCTGGAGCAAGGACTTCTCATAACATCTTGGTGGAAGTGTTGAGCACGCAGCAACATTTTGAGTTTTGCTGCTCTTGTGCTAACCACACTGTAAGGGCAAACAATCCTGCCACATCTGGATGAGGAATCTGGTTTTCAAGGGAAGCACAGCTGAGAAAGGCTTCAAACAGGATCTGATTAACCGATTAAAAACAGATGCTGTGCTGGCAGACAGGCTGCTGTGGATCATCTGATTCAATCCCCTTCCCCTCGTTTCTGTACATAATGTCCTTCCAAGCAAAGCCACCTCCTCCATAGCTATGTCTAAATTGCATTAGGAATCTTGGCATTTTTTCAGTTATACATATTGTGAATGGTTTTGCCATTTAAAATATTTCAGGGGGACTGTAGAATCAAGTAGTAGACTGCTTATCAGAAATCCACCTGGTATTCAATGAGGCAGAGGCCATGCTGCAGAGGGCCCAGGGCTGCAGCATTTTAATCCCTGAAGTCCTTAACCTTTACACGGCACTTTCGGCCCTTCCCCTGGAGGAGGGAGCTGTATCAGCTCTGGGGCCAGAGGAGGAACACYCTCCCCACCACCTCACACACCGCTTTAATTTTAAGCATATGAGCAAAAAAGGCTCTGCTTCCCAATACCGAGGCATGAAATATCTTTCTCTCATTCCATTTTGGAAGGAAACAGCACCTTGCAGCAGCTTTGCTTGCCTTTACCTGCTCCAGTATGTCCAGTATGGCTCAGAGCTCAGCTCATCTGCATCCTCAAATCAGCCTAGTGCAGAGACTGGACACTGCATGTTGACAGTCTGTGTACTCAGCTGTTCATCAGGGATTATGACTTTCCTGTGGAAGACTGAAGATAATCCAGTGGGCCAGTTGCCCTAGGAGTACAGGCTACATATTGGTGTTAGTCCTCCTTGGCACTGGAGGATCACAAATTGAGTTGTTCCAGGTAGTTTTCTTCTTACCCTCTTCCCCAAATACAGCTGAAACAATTCCCTTACTCTCCCAGGACTACACTTGTTAACAGAAGTCACTGGGATCAGTTCCTATTTAGCCAGAATCAACAGAGTCAGGAATTCCTGTATTACACTTAGCAGTGCAAACAAGTTTCAGATCAGGACTGTTTGGTTGCTTGTTCACAAATGTAACAGGAGATTCATCCTAGAGAGGCCAAGGAAAGGGGATAACTCCTTTTGCTCTTGTTTTTCAGTTTGACAGAGGAGAAGGGCTGGTATCAGCTTGCTGAATAGCAGAACCATCTAAATTAATTTCACATGGAGTGTCTGGTCTCAGCAGCAGGATGCTAATCCTTTTCAGTGCTGCAGCCATAGAAGTGCTCAGGGGCAGACTGGGGAGAAGGCTTAGTTCAATGTAAAGCTGAGGTATCTGTGACAGGAAAAACAGGGGTTTAGCCTACCACTGGGGAAGAGAAGATGCCCGAGAAACACAGCAGCTCTGTTTTCATCCTAGGGTTTTGTGAGGAAAAAAGAACAGCTCCACGGTCCAAGTGTATATGGCAAACAAGGCATTAGAACAGGTTGCCCAGAGGATTTGGGAATGCCCTATTCTGGAAATGTTCAAGGCCAGGTTGGATGGGGCTTTGAGCAACCTGGTCTAGTGAAAGGTGTCCCTGCCCAGGGCAGGGGAGGCTGGAACTAGATGATCTTTAAGGTCCCTTCCAACCCAAACCATACTACGATTCTATAAATTCACCCTGGCTCAGAGGCCTGTAGACATTCTGACTTTGCCCACAACTTTTTGCCACTTCCTACTCCCAACAGCATCCAGTTGAGAAACCAGCATAACACACAATAGAAGCAGCAGCCACCAGATAATTTATCTTTCACTGCCTGGGCAATTGCTACAAACTCAGCCTGGGCAAATGACAACAGGTAAGTCCAGACACTGTGAGTCACCTGTCYGTGATCAGACTCTTAAGACACCTAATGGCAGCGTCAGCGAGAACACAGGATCTGGCACAAGAGGTGTGGCTAAGGAGTGCCAGAGCACCACAGCTCAGTTTTACCGACAACAACGCTGCCACTCTACCCCTGTAACACCCTGGGCGATACTGAGGGGAATAACAGTCATAATTACACTAATACACTTCTCTAAGGAGACTCCCCTTTTTGAGCCTGCAGATGGTGTGAAATGGCTTTAAGCAAGGCAATAAAACCTTCATCAGAGCTTTTAATTCTGCAGTGACCACACTGGGTAGGGATGGTAAAATGCACAGAGTTATGACACGCACAGACTGCCTCCCTGGCTACCTTCCAGAGGAAAGCATTGTGTTCACCCTTAACTAGGGCATGCCMGTGTTTATCTCTGCCTAAAACAAATGCAGCTCTGCTGGTTAATGCAGTTCTTTGCGTATTAGAATTAAACAATTAAATATTTTAATAGCAATGAATATCCTGAGCATTTCAATGATTTGGGTTTTTTCACTGTCACATTACATTTTTAAATGCCTCCATTAAAAACATAAAACTGGTAAATTGTCACAACTCCAGACTCACTGGAAAATGCAGGATCTTTGCAGCACAATGCAGGTCTTTCTTGCCACTGAGATTTGTGAGACTTGGGTAAGAAGTAAGATTTAAAGCAAAGTCTTTCAAGGGAAAAATACACACAATAAGATGCACAGTGCCAAGAGCTCCTTTCTGCTTTGCAAGTGCTCTGGAGGCACATTCACACTTCACTGAGCCAAATAATTTCTGAAAATGACTGCACGTTTGGAAAACGTGCAGACTGAGTCCTAACAAGAACTGTTTAGGTTTTATGACTCTGAGCCATCTGTGAGCTAAAGGGACAGAAACCATCTAAAAACTGTCAAGCTGAGGGTTGGGTTTCCACAATAAGCTCTGAATCACCTTTAATCTGCCCATTAAGCACACCCCGGCTATTCTGCAACGGCCCCACTGAAAATGCCATGGGTGTGAAAAACAGCAGATGGTTAACGGGGGTGGAAAGCTGTACAAATCGTTAGAGAAGCATGGAAAATTCAGTGCTGGCTGTAAAAGTCACTAGACAAGGGCAGCTGTAAACAGCCAGGTGAAAAGAGGTGGGAGGGACACGTGGTCGCTGCTCTGTACAAACTGCTGCTATTTCCTTCTCAAAACCCACCAGAAAAGTGCTGAATCAATCACATGTGAACTGACCGCAAGGTGCAACACTCCCAAGTATTAACACTGAGGGGGTTTTCCACTGTGCTGGAGTTTCTGGCTTTTTGCAGCACCTTGGATGTGATTATGGAATCACTTAAGGACTCTGAGGGAGACTTAGAAAGCAAATCCACTTGCTTTTTCTATGTTGTTTCTGCATGACTGTTAAACCCCAGCCAAGTGATTGCCTTAGTCTGTAACTGACACACCAATGCATATCCCAGCATGCTGAGGATACATGCAGGATAAACACAACACTAAACCAGGAGGCAAAGGTAGGAAAGAAAGGAAACTCAGTACGACCTACTGTTCTCTGAACTTACAAAAGCCCAAACTCTCTGACTGCAAACAGAAATCATGACATGCAATTAGATGACCAAGAGAGGATTTTTTCCCTTCTTATCCCACCAATTTACAGGATCTTTAAGTATCTTAAGGAGAAGGATATCATTTCCAACCAGCTCAATAGGTAAGAATAACTACCTTCTAGGATATCTCACAATGACTTCTGCTTATGCTTAAATAAGGTTATAGTTATTGCAGGAGTGGCAGAACAGGGAAAACTGAATTTTGGTAAAGAGAGAGTAGCAGATACAAGTCAGGGCAGGAAAGCAGCTAGAATCAAATAATGAAAATCATACCATCATTTTCATATTCAGTAGTGTTGTGACATTCTTCCTACCAAGGATTTCATCCTTCTGTACTTGGGTCTGCCATCCCTGATTATGTTTTGCAAGGGAGCCTTCTCCCTCCTCTTTCAGCTTTCCATGGGCAGGCCTGAAACACTTTTGACCTCCAGTTCCTCAGGTAACCTGTGGCTAAGCTCTCTGGCATGTACCATGTCTGTCAGAAATCAATGAGCGTCAGTGTAACAGGAAATCACAGGGACACTGCTCTACAAAAAACAAMCTGGCACCAGAGGCTGAGGTTGGAGCCACCATTCCCCCCTCCCCTCCATACACAGGTGGCACTCATCATACAAACACATCTGGCCACGGCAAAGGAAAACATAAGTGAGTATAGTTAGAGAAAAGAAACCACAAATGCTTTTCAGTTTTATTCTTACTGGGAGGGTAGTGGCATCCTGACATGTCACATCATCCAATGAAAACTGACAGGGACTTTTTCAAGGCTCCTAGCTCACCTAGCAGTTTATGGGACTAAGTCTTGGAGTAATCTTGGCTTGGCTGTAGTGCTTTGTTCAGCCTGCAGACATGGCATTCCCAATTCCAGATAGTTTTGCTGAGTCAAGACTAAAGTAATCAGTACTAACAGAAAGGGAAAGTAGTCAGATGTGAAACACAGACCATATGATGAGTGATGTGTCAGGCTGGTACTACACAATATTTGTACAGACCAGTCAGAAATGGGTATTACAAACAGAGCTGGAAAATAGTTAAAAACATGATCAAGTGCTTTGATGGATTTCCCAGAAAAAAGTCTGTTGAGAAAAATAATGTAACAGCTTCAAAAAACAACAACAGCAGCAACAACAACATCAACAAAACAAACAAAATGCATCTAACGATCTTTAAATCAGCTTTTCCATTGGATAAATATATTTGAAATAGTTGTACAGTTCACAGTGGCATAAAGTTCTCTGATTGCTTGAGTGCTTGAAAATATCTCATCAGTAAAAAAATACCAGAGCTGGGGAGGAAAACCCTCTCTCTGAATTCTGTACATGGGTAAATGCACAGGTTTTGGCAGGCATCAGGTCATTGGATCCATGGGAAACTGGCAGCATCACAGGAATGCAGCTCACAAGTCAGGGGATGGAGGATAAGAGGAATAGTAAGGCCCATTTTCCTGCAATGAGAACAGAATAAGCAGTTGAACAAGTCTTCTCCAATACACCTTGGTGCAATCATAGTGACACAGAGGCAGAAATAATTAGGTACTTCTAATTTGTCTTCCATGAGTACAACTGCCACAATTCACCCAGGGAGGACTGTGCTGGTATGTTTTAAGCAAAAAGTGCAAGTTAAACTTTTGCCATTAAGCCAAAGCTGTGATGCCAGGAAGCCACAAAAGCTGGCATAGCCAGCCACTCAAGGCAAAGCTGCTTACCCAGACACACAGCTCTGGCTCTTATTCTGTAGTTAAATCAYATACTCTTTGGAATGATTTTGCCAATGCAAGCCATATTCATTCCACCCTTTGTTTAGAGACCTGAGGTGGAGAAGGGAAGAGAAGGAGGGTCTGACACAAAGGCAGGGCACCCTTCTACTCTTCCATTTTTCCCCACTGATTTTTTTTTTTTCCTTTTCCTGCATGTTTGTTAGTATGTGGGGCAGGGAAGATGAAACACAGACACTATTTCTCTGTTCCAGTCAGTATAAGGTGTAGATCAGCTAATACGAATTTTATCTTGTCCACAGGCTGTTAGTGTGTTAYGTTACAGTTCTTGGCTGGAGAAGGGTAGCCTGCCTTTTATGCACATAGGAGACTGCTCTAATGAGAAAAAAGCCCTGCTTCTTAGCCAAGCCCTTTGCTTGGGCTGATGAAGACAAAAAATTCAGAGAATCATTACTCACAGAACAACACTTCGACTCTCCAGGAATCTTCCCCCTTTCTTCTCCCCATTTTTAAGATGTGGAAGTCAGACCCTTGAAAGCTCTTGCAGAGCAGAATGGGAGAAGCACAAGAACTCTAAGGGCACAGACTCAAGGTGACCACATGCAGTCACTTACCCTGGCGTCGTACTCGAGGACAAAAGGGGGGAGATCAATCTGTTCCGGGGGTATGGCTGTKAATAACTGCTGAAGGCTTTCCACATAGTGGATTTTGTCCTTTAGCCCTGAGACTGTAAAGGTTGTGAAAAACCATGCTGAGACCTGAAAATAAACCCCAACAAAAATAAATTAAAAAGGTGCTGTTTCAAAACCTTCAAGTTCAATGTAATACTCCACAGTGAAACAGGMTTGAGTTAAATTTGAAACACTAAAATCCCTGCAATAACACAACAAGGTCAGGAAGTATGCACGACCAACTGCTAGCAAGCACTGTCTTCAGGGTTTCAAGCTAGTGTTTTCTGACTCCACACTCACTCCTCCCCAAATGCCAGCTCAAGGTCCCCTTCTACTGTACAAAAGTAACAGCTGTTTTGTTATTTATCCTCAAAAAACCATCAGTATAGTGGCATGTTTTCACTCCCAGTTTAGCCGGCTCAGAAAATGACCTATTTGACTCTGTCAGAAGCATTTTCAACCCTTTACATTSAAGTTTTCACAGAAAGGGAAATTAGAGGGAGAGAAAGGGAGACTTCTGGCTGTTCAAAAGTTCTATTGAAATCTCCTTTCTGCTTTGGGTTGGCAGGGTGAGGTTTTGTTTTACCACCTTTTTTATCAAAGCCTCATCCATTTAGCTCTACAAGAATAAGCCTATCAACTTATTCTACAAGATTTTACTKTAAGATTTTATTTTATTTTAATTTTACTTTGTCTGTTTTGGGTATAAACAGGGTAACAAATTTTTGTTTTTGAGGACCGGTAAGACATTRATACTTCTACAAGCTATTAAATATTCCTGCTTAGATTGACTGCACAAGCTTTACCTTTTCAACCCACCTTCTCCAAAATAAGGTACGGTATTACTTCTTGTTTATTTCTTATCTATTCTTTTCCTGGCAGACTGAAGGAAAAGGAAAAAAACCTGTTCTACAGGTCACAAATGCTCAATCAGGGATCGAGCACATGGTCCTGGGCAACCAGCTCTTGCTGGCCATTCTTGAGCAAAGGGGCCCCACCATGACCTCCAGAGTCCACTACAACCTTGACCATTCTGTCATTCTGTTTGATAGTTTTGCTTTGACTGCTTAAGTTAACACAAAAGAAGCAACACTGCACGAAAAGCCTTGAGCAAAGCAAGAGTTTCAAATAAACTAAAAGACGAGGTCAATAAAAATTATCTGCCTGAACAAAATGTTTAAAGAAAAAGTCAAGTCCTAAAAACTGCCCKAGAATAACTGTGCTGCCTCCTCAAAACAGCGTATTTCAATGAGAAAGGAACAATGAAAAAGAAAAAAGGAGGTAAAGAACAGGATAGAACATTTGAGGCCAGTTCATTATTTTACAGGCAGAACTAGAGATCTATGTTAGCAGAAAGCAGGGAGACAGATTTTACTGGCATCCATTATTAATTATTTYGTTCTAACAAGACCTTTTGTGACTGACAATGAATGACAGTTTAATGAGTGAAAAATACCTTCTCAATCTTGTACCAAAGTAGCATGGATTTCAAAGTGTGTTATGAATGACAATCATTAAACATAATTGCTATGGATGTTTAATGTATAAAAGTCTAATAGGGAATATTTTTGCAGTTGTCACAAAAACTGCTATTGGGAAAAGTGGGTTTTTTTCCTGCTCTCAGTRTACAAGCCACTGAAGTTTGACATCTTACCCAGTAACACACAAAGAAGGGATGTGGGCAGAAATGTCTCTGGAGAATTTTTCTATTACTTCTATTCTTGATAATCACAGGTTATAGAAACAGTAATACAAGAGCACCTATTTTTTTATTGGTAACAGGACATGGAACTTTAATTTAAACCAAATCCCTGTTAATGCACTAAAAGCAGAATAAGTTACACTAGAGCAGCCAAAGAAAGTTAAAAATCTAGACATCTGCTGAAGATTTCCTTAATTTTTCTTGTCCTGATGTTCTGAATCTAAATAAAAGACTATCAAAGTCACTCTGCCAAGCTATAAACCCACAGTTAAATGCATGATATGTCTCCCACAAAAAACCAGCACAACAGAGATTTGTTGTGTCACTAGTCTCTTAATTTGGTCATACCTCAAAGAGAAACTTACTAAAATCTGAGAAATCCCTTTATTTATCTATCAGCAGCTACACCAATAACAAGCAGGAGTAATCTTACACGSAAAAGCATGAAGGAACTTGTGTTTCATATCTAGAAACCAAACAAAGAATCATTGTTGGCACCTTAAAGTACATGAAGAACTATGCTGGTTTTCTAGGGACATAAGATTTTCCAAAAGACRTGATGAAAAGCCTCTTGATCCCTTTTAGGTCATAAATAAACAAAAGCGACTCTAACAGATGGCCACCATCCACTGTGCCAGGATTCAATACTGCYGTAAAATGGACAATTTATATCAGAGATTTAAGACCTGTGTGCGAGGGTGATGTGTTTGGGAAGCTGCATGAATGCACAGGCCTTCCTCCTGCATTAGAGGCAGGGGTATTTCCCACTACTTTTAGGGAAGGAAGTTCGTGCTCCAAATAGGAAGATGAATGTGCCAAACATTTTTGAAGAAATTTGAAGCTTTTGAGCTAGCAATCTTTCATGGGGACAAGAGCCTTGAAAGAGCCA
Source organism: Amblyornis subalaris (assembly GCA_018881555.1). Lineage (NCBI taxonomy): Eukaryota > Metazoa > Chordata > Aves > Passeriformes > Ptilonorhynchidae > Amblyornis > Amblyornis subalaris. The sequence continues at coordinate 4,396,742 of JACAXG010000058.1, forward strand.
AAAAAAGGAGGGGAGAGAAAAATCATTCCCTCTTAGCAGCCATCTTCTTCACTGTGCTTTCTGCTGCATATTCCCCATCATAAGCTGATAGTCCATGCAACAGTCAGCAGCAATCCTGCTTGCCCTCCAGTTGGAGAAAAGATTGGCAGAAAGACAAGGATACACATTCTCTTTTGCCTCCAGCTGTGCTGCCAGAATAGGATACAAACCAATACTATTTCCAGCAAGTTAGAGAACTCTGTGTCYCTCACCCTCCCCTGCTTCCCACCAACCATCTGCTTCCGCCACAGATCTGTTGAGTCCCACTGCGGTTTYCAAAGGGACAGACAAGATGGCAATAGACACCAGTCAACACGAGTTCTCATCCTCCAACCAAAAAAAAAAGTCTCAACTAAATAGAAATGTATCTGAAGAGAGGAGAGGGATGAAGTGCTGCTGAAAATCTAAACCACTAGTACTTCCTGGCTTCAGCTTTTCCACTCAACTTTGTGACCTTAGTAATGTTCTATGCCAGCTCCTACATTTTCATGAGCATCAGAGCTGGAAGCTCTAATTCTAGGACACAGATCTCAGATCTGTACCCTGTAGGAATAATTAATATCCTAACAGAAACTGGAAGCTATGCTGTTGGGAAGCCTCAGTCTCATCTACATAAAAACAAGGAAGCTCCAAATCTCCTGGTGTCCCAGCTGTGCACAGGCAAAGAAAGGACTCTTTGGAAACTTAGCAGTCAAAGAAATTCTTGCTGAACATGTGCAAACAGMTGTGTTTTTCCAGGCATATAATTTTCTCAAATTTGATCCATGTCAGCAAAAAGCAGAATAAACACAGAGGTTAATCTGATGTGAACATGGAGGATCACATTTCTAACTGTTTTAATTGGACAAACAAAAATCCTAGGAAGGGCTGCTGCTGCCACTTAGTTCATACTGCTGCAATAGGAGTAGTGGGTATGAAGTCCAGAAGGGAACCAGCTCCATCTTCTGTTGCCCCACACAGATCCCAGCCAAGGGTAACAACTTACTGCATGRTGAGTTCTGTTTTTCGCCTCCTGATGGATTAACAGGATTTTTCTGCATTCCATCAAAGGCATTCTTCCAATCTTTCTTTGCTACTCTACACTCTGATCCTGACTAATCTCACTGCTACTTGACACACTGCCCTCTGCCCTTCCCAGGGCAGATCTTAAGTGACTACAGGCTTACATGCTACTCCACCAACACACAAAATATGCTTTTCTTTTGTATGATTTACCTCACCTTTGAACGAAATGTTGGGTGGACAAAATACAGTGCCTTCAAGTTCCTCTTGTACCTGGTTTATAGAAAGAAAAGAACAATTAAAAGGGAATTCATATTAAAGTCACCTACACAAGCCAACTGTCCAAAGAGACCATTTTTCTTAAGTGTCTGTGATGTAATTTTACAAAGTTAGATCTAATGCAAGGGCAGATACCAAAAAGTAAATGTAAAGGGAAGAGAAAAGAAAAAAAAAGCAGAATGGTTATTTTTCAGTTAAAGACATCACAGCCTGCAGCCTTCAAGTAGACAGTGAAAGAAAGTAGAGGACAAATGATGACTGCCACTGTTACCCAAGCCTCTCCTGTCACAACTACCAACATACTTTAACAAAGCCAGGCTGAAAGCTCCAGCTTTGGATGGTGACAGACAATACAACCAGAGTGCCTCCCCAACAGTGCCAAAAGCGAGACTGCACAGGACAGAACTTCTGGTTTCCTTCTGGTCTTGAGAAGGAAAGAACACATTTCTTCCTTCTTTTTGCCTTTGTTAGTTATTTAGGTCTTTGTCCCAGGAAAACACTCTCACAAATAAATGGGAAACCAGATACAGGGAATAACAAATATTTGCATAGCACAGTGGAAGACCAGAACATRTTCTTTTCCTATTGACACTCACTTGGCATCAACAACATCATAGAGTTTCTTCAAGAAGTTAGAGTCTAGTTGATTGTAATCATTTGTGAGCGTATGGAAGTACACYAGGACATACTCCTTCACTGCAATATGATCCATGACGTGGATGAAATACAGAAGAGCCTGACACAGAAAGAAATGAATTTATATTTGCAAAGAACCCTTTCACAGTTGCATTACATCTTAATATTCTTCCTTTATTTCATCTAAAAATCAGGAATCATGAGGCTGAATGGCATTATGTTTCAGCTACAAAAGCAAGGCCAACATTCCAAGTCTTCAACTTGACTATAATAACTTGGATGTCTCTTTKGTCTATCTGACCTCACAGATGGAGATAAATTCTTGCTGTTTCCACGAAAAACTAATTAGACTCATTATATGTCACKCTTCACATCTTGGCAGTCATAGAAGAAAGGTAACTCTTTCTTCTCGAGAAGAAAAAGGAGTCCATATTAGTCCCATTTTTTTCTAAAAATAATCCAGTACCTCATTGAAAAATGTCACCCCAATGCACATATAGCTTTGTAAGGGTATACATTTTCATCTGCCTATAAAAATACTTTCTATTTAACATCTTAAGTCTTCCACAATAATGTTTCTAGTATTAACACTGAATTATCCCTATAACCAGACTTTTACATCCTGAACATTCCTATGTAAGCTACACAACTCTAGTTTTACAAAGCTTTACCTTTTCCATGTCTATCAATGTTACGGGGATATTCCTTCCAACCACCACCATCACTGTGCGGCCACAGTTATCTACACCTACAAAAGAAAGAAAAATGTCTCAAGTTCTCTCAGTCATGCCAGGTTTTGTAGTTGGTCCCTTTCAAACCAGGGAGAACAAGTCACAGCCCAGAACTTTTGCAATGCATCTGGTTTCCAATAGAGGAAATATGCTCAGAGTTACTGCTGTCACTATACCAGTACCTATTCTGATCCAAAAAAGCATGCATCACATCTTATGAACTTAAGTCTTATGGACTGCAATTTAATGTTGCCTGTGTACTCCATATTTACCTAAATATCAAATAATAACATGGTTTTTATTTTAAAAGAAATCCCTTCATTTGCTTTCTACCACCAAAACAAAATTCTTCCTAGAAACCAAGCTCTGAACTCCAATGCACAGATTCCCATAGCATGCCTCATGGACCTCCTGCAGTCCACAGAACCTTGGCTAAGGCAAACAAAAGAACTTAAATTTGCAGCTACTGAGCAGAAGGTGTCAGCCTWGGTATTTGCACAAAGATCAAGGTAAGCATCTGGATTTTCAGGAGGCCAAAGATATCAGCCAAAGCACTGAACAGATTTTCTCTGCAAAAACACAGCTATGCTTTCCAGCATGACCTATTGTATATGCAAATCCAAAGAAATTCCTCTATTTTGTATTTTTAGCTTAAGACAACATACATCAGTCATCAGTACCCCAATCTTACCTGTCTGGTACAAGGCTTTAAGAGAAGCAATGTCAGAGAGGTCTTCAGCTCTTGCCTGACACAGCCAGCGGTTATAACTAGAAAGTTAAAAATATCTGGTCAGAGCTAATCCTCCTTTGGATTAGTATTATAAGCCTGAAGAGGGATATGGGAAGGGAAGGACAAAACAAGCTTTTTCTGAGCTCTCTCTAGTTCCATTTTGTGACCTATGGAGCAACTATCAAGCTGCTAATGAAAGAAGTGTTGAAAAATAAAATTTAGTGTTCTAGTTACACACCTAGTGATTTTCACTAGGGCAATTAATACACATCAACTAGTGACTATAGCSTCATTGCATTTGGGCTGAAAAGATCTCAGAGATTTTTCCATTTAAATATGTCAGTGTTTAAAAAACAGAAATAAAAGAAAATTTCTTGAAAAAGTCTAGAAGCCAAACACAACTATGCAGCAACCAGTGTCATATATGGATTTTTTTTCCTTTGAATGGTGAACAACTTAGTGCCTCACCCAACAAAACAAGCCAACACCATGCCTCAAGAGGTGTCCAGCATGGAATTAGCTTCTAAAGAAGCACTCATGCACCTTAAGGTTATCAGGGTGGGGAGGAGGGGAAAGCCTAAGCATTCTTTTATTTATCAAATGGAAGAAATGTGTTTTACTATCTGCCCAGAGTCTCAGGAGCAAGTGGGCAGTATTGAAAGCAGGTGATCCCACTACAAAAAGCAGTGACAAAACAGTGACATCTTGTGGCACACGGATAAGGCAGCTGGCTGGATACACTTGATACGCTAAAGGGTTCATCACAAGCTTCCCTTTTTCTCCTACTGCCCCTTCCCTTCTCCCTTCAGGCCAAAGAGGCTACCACATCAATCCAGGGTGACACCAGGCTTTACCCATATTTGCCTGCTGGAAGATTAGGCCTTRCAGATAACAAAACCATCATTCATAAGGGTTGGTCCTAACTAACATAAACATTCACATGGACAAGCAAATTCTCACTTCCTCTGATGCTGTTTCTGCAGTGCTGCCTCTGACAACTGTCCCTGAAGGATGAGGCGTCTCTGTTTATCAACATCTCCCTCCATGCGGGCAAAAGCATGGGAACCAATGAAAGACAAATCTGCCTCCAGCCCCTCTTCATCTGAAGCATCTGCAGTAGAAACAAAGGTGGTGTAAAACATTTGGGCTGCGTACAGGACAGCAATGATGCTGCTGAATTGCTACATTTCCCAACGAGACAACACAGTCATCATGCTGCAGACTAACACAAAAACCCACGATGTACCCTGATACCTCACCAGTACCACTRACACATCAGAGCATGTGATTGATAACCAGACTCGCTTAAAATGTTGGTTTGCCTGGAAACTAACTGGGAAGTCCTAGTCATCAGCTTGTAACAAAGGGATAATGGTTAACTCTCCCAAAAAACAAGGTCTGGAGAGAGTGACTTGAGCTTTATAGTCATCCTACTTGTCAAAGGGGGGAAAATAAGCATGCAGAGGCACAGATGCTACAGCTTTATTCAATTTAGAAGCTGTACTGTAGGAAGGGCTCACTTTTTATGTCATTGACACTTCCTGAACAAATGCTGTAGAGCTGGCAGTAAATCTGGGTGTAGCTATTTTTATAGCATTGTTTACAACAAAACTGTGTGATGAAATAGAAGAGCACAGGCTCACTTGCTGGTGACAATACCAGAATGCTCCACTGAATTGAAGTCACCCAGGAATATTGCTAAGACTTCTAACACTACCTCTCTGGGCAATCCAGACRGGAACTGAGCTCCCCTTTTAGCATGACATGCTATAGCAGTAATGGAACAAGAGTGCAGAATTCCACCATACAAATTCACTCTTACATACGCAAATCCAGTAATTTCACAAATTATTAGCTAGTGGTTGAATACCTCACATTGATCAGCCACAGCTGCAAATATCAAATATTCAGCCTTATCCCAGCTGGCTATGCAAAAGAAAATTGAAACTCATTCCAACTTATCTGCTTGGATGGTTTAAGGTTTTGCCTGAAGAAGTGTAAAACTTTCACRTCACTGCTTAACAAGTAAGGCAGAATGTGCCTGCTACGTCCATTAATATATTAAATTGTTTTGCCATACGTATCTCACCTCAACCCTGACATCTAGGCAACCTCTTTACAAACAGACTTTCACTGAGCTTTGATAGCCATTTCCAAACACTGATCTCTGTGTTGATCTAATTCTTCTATCTTTTAGAGAGCTTCTGCTAGTTTTCACTGCACATCTACTAGTTTGATGCACTGTATCACTGCTGTATCAATAGATTTGTATCAACTGAGACAAGATTTGCTAACATATAAACAAGACTTGGCTAATGCAAAAGAGAGACCATTAACTATAATGCCTTTTTAAATTAGGGACTGCACAAGATTCTGCAAAAAACCTTCAAAGGTCCTAATGATTTTGGGAKAAAATTTACAAAGTGAATGAACTACCCACCTTTCCCACTAAGAAAGAAAAAGACAGAACAGCTCTACTGCAGTTACTGCTGGGGAACACACGAAGCCAATGAGGCAGCTTGATAACTGGAATTGTTATAACCTGCCTTAGGTGAACTGAGGTGTAGGAAAACATCCCTCTGCTTCGTTTTCCATTTTTCCCACTGACTTTTACACAGAGATTCTTATTCCAAGTCCAGTTACAAACTCACCGTCTGGAACACCTGGCTTTTCAGTAATCCTGATCTGCCGCTCCGGTACTACAGGCTCCCCTTCTGCRTTGCCAATATCTGCAGGGAGGTAAGGCAAGGATTGTATCTCTTCTTCCAACGATCTTGGAAAATACAGAGGCAGCAACTTCTGGTAAGTGGCCTACAAATAAGAAAAATGCATGAAGGGTCTATCATGCATCCGTGCTCTTCACTTAAACAGCATCTGCCTTTGTAGCAGGGAATTTCTCAGCAGTCTGAAAGCAAAACACCACTCCCCTCACTGGCTTACTTTGGGATGTGAGCTGGGAATAAAGGCAAGTCAACTTGATAACGATTAACTTCTTGGGTTTTTGTCACACTGGCAAATGACCTTGAGAGGACTCTGCTTTAACCTGCATGCTGAACTGGCCTCCTTAAAGCACATTTTTGTGTAAGGAGGAAATTTTGTGTGAGGAATTTCCTTTCTGGCTAACAGATAGCATCCAGCACAACCRCATGCTATCACCTCCCCTACTGGTCCCTGTCCATGACTTACGAACACAGAAGCCAGAAGCAGAAAGGTTCCTGAAGTGTCCATAATGACTGCTAAGAGCATAAACAATACTGGAAAAGAGGCTATGCTAGTAGGAGACAGAAGGATGCTGTAAGATCAAAACTCTTATGTGATCTGAAGGGGAAATCCAAATCGAGCTTTACTGCTGCAGAGAAGACCAAACATGCCCAGGAATTTTGATGGAATGAATGGCAAGAAGATACCTCTTCAAGCTCAGAGACAGCAAACACCACCTTCTCCAGAGTCTCTCCATGAGTCTCCAGAAACCTCCTAACCGTGCCTGCAAGGAAGAGATTAAACGCAGTTAGCAAAACAGGAGGAGAAATCTACACACACAACTACAAGTGAAAAACTCAGAGTGCAGAAGAGAGATACATCTCTCCTCATGCAAAATAGCTCCACAGGCTGTAGGCAAGTGTGGATTAAGTGGTGGTTTAACACACCAAATGGGTTGCTGGGCATATTGGAAGTTTCATCTCTACTCTCTCCTGATGTTCACTCTAGAGACAAATAGGGAAAAAGTCTCTCTTTGATTTTAGCTTACTAGACATTCTTCAGASTGTGAAATGTGATTTTACAGCTCTGAAAAATCAAGCCAAATCCTTCCTTTAGAGAGTCCTGTGCAAACTGCTAAAACCAGACATTCCTAGAACAAGTCACTGTGCCCTAAGTTATCAGCAAATCAATATAAGCAAGCTACAGCAGAAGCTGGTTCAAGACAGGGTCAGCAACACAAAATCTCTGGGGTCAGCTATGTCAAAGAGGCATACAAAAACTATATTTGTAGATCATGACAGAATGTGTCCAAACAAATTGGTTGATACAGCAGCATTTTATCAAGTAGTACATTGCCCTACAGAGACAATAGAAGACAGCAATAAAAGAAGTTATCTACAGAGGATACTTCAGTCAGAGTTCAATAAACAGCAGAGGGAAAAAAGGAGCTATTTTCAAATACTTGCTGTACACAAATTCATGTGTAACTGGGTTAACCTGCAACATTACTTTTCACAACAAATGCAGTTGTGCAGTTCCACAGTAAAGTTTTACAGTTTTGAACATATGTGAGCATGTAAGCAGACCTTTTTAGATGCCTCACTCAACATGCAGACAGCAGCAAAAACAACAGACTAATCTGTTTCACCAGCACCTCTGCTAAACAGAGGGTAAGAAAGGTTTCTCCCACCAGTTTGCACAGCAAGCAGAAAACCCACTCMTTCCATCTGCAAAAATTTTCTTATTGTGCAGTACCACCACGCAGGAAGCTCTGGGTACTGGTTGGTGGTAAGCAGACAGAGGCAGGACAACAGAAATKAGAAAGTTAAAAGAGATAGGAGAAGAGTAGAAACCAGTATATAAGTATATATACAACAGTATTTAATATTCTTGTCTGAGCACTTTTCTGTACTTTATTTTCAGCCTAGGATATTTCCTGATTTGTTTTCAGTGGTCTTCATTTATTTCTTTAATATACTTTCCTCTTGAACGCAAGGAAATTTCAAAACTTTCAGCAATGCTTTTTAGTAAGAAGTTCCATAAAACAAATAGCATAAGCATAAGCACCATTTCCCCTTGTTTGTTCTGAACCCAATTCACACTGGTATTGTTTGGTGGTTCGTATTCTGGGACAGTGAACAGCTGATTCCTATTCACCATTTCCATGTCACTCATGAGTTTACGGACATCTATCACACTTCCCTCAAGACCAATAGATTCCAGTCTGAAAAAGACTTTAGCTTACTTTGCTATTTCTTGCCTTTTTCTRTTTTTATTGACCTTCTCAACTTCTCTCTCTACTATATTATTTTTGAATGCAAGTTTAAAGGGTGAACAAAGCACCGATTTATTGCATAACACTGTTAATTTTGTTGTGTCTTACTCAGCTTGCTGTTTTGAACTCCTGTGAGCTGCTGTTTTCATGGAACTATAATAATCTCAATGTTTTGCTCCCTGAGATCAGCCCATCATTTTGCATGTGAAGGCAGAAGCCTGTAGGAGTGGGTCAGTGGGGGAAGGACATCACTTTACATTTGGATGTGTTGATGACACTAAAACAGCAGATGAAATTCACTGTTGCTTGAGGTCTGTCTACAAGTATTCAACAGTAAGACCTCATCCTTGCTATTCTGATTTCTATTACCAGCAAACTCTCTCACCTCACTGTTTAGCATCTTTCCCAGGTTACTAATTAATATATTGAAGAATGCAAGTTCCAGCACAGATTCCCAGGGATCTTTACTGAGAGAAAGGATCTCTCCATTTTATCTTTTTATCTTCCATTTCCATGGATCAACTTGGAATGCCTTGCCTTTTTACAGCCTCTAATGAACCACAGCCCCCGAAAAAAGGTTTCCCCATATCAAGAGCAATCTGTCAGAGGTAAGAGACCCTACCGAATGCTGCCATCCAGTTTATGTTGTTTTCCAACACACTTACGCAGTGCTATATGGGTCGCATCCTCCAAGGGGTAGCATCTTTTCAGAGAGTTAATGACACAAAATCCTACGGAGCACATTGCCTGTTCCCTGAAATCCAGAAAAAAAGAAACAAATGAAGAGACAGCCAGGTGTGAACAGACGTCTACCAGGACAGTAGGGAACACCAATAATTTCTTCCCTGGCTCTATTCAGCAGTAGCTCTCAGGTTTTTGCAGAAGGATTCTACCCTGGCAAGATGTATGCACACCACCATTAAGCAGAGAAGGAGAGAACCATTAATTATTCCACACTGTTTCCTCTGCTGTTTGTTTTCAGATTTCTCCTTCTACCTCAGTGATGTTGTTCCTACAGTTTCCTGTATCCTGAATGAAGTTCTTCCCTCAAGCTCCCTACAATCCTTTCCAAAATACTTTCCTACCTGTAAAGGATTGACAGTAAGGAGAAGGAGGGGAAAAGATGGTGCTCTTCATTGCAAACACTCCCCTGTTCCTTCACCTGACTATGACTTGTTTTATTAGAGGTCTGGACACAGGCCAAGGTGGCTTACTCAATCTTAGGTATGGTTAGACAACCATCACAATGGAGTGACACATACWTTAAAATCAATAAGATGCTTCCAGCACTGAGCCACATTTTCAGAAGAGTAAAGCAGAGCTGTTGCCAACTGTCATAAAGGAGTTTGAGCAAGCTCAAAGTTGGTACAAACATCAAGAGTTCCTCTAGAAAACAGATTGACTGAAAGACATTCCGTATGCAGAAGTATCAGAATCTTAAAATAGTTTTTAACATGTTTCAATCCAAGCCTGACTTTGCTTGTTACTTTTGAAGCAGAACAAAACTGGCCCCTAAAAACCTTAGCTGTAATCTTGATTATGAAACAGTTACTATTGCACTGTAACACACGGTCCAGCCTTGGAAGAATTGATCTTCCCAACCCTAGGAAACTGTTAGGTATGTTTTCTGACATTACACTTGTTCACGTATATTTTGTGACTGCCACCACTACAACGGCTGTCACAGGAGATGAACAGAATATAGGAAAGTACACTGAAAAATAGGAAAAAAACCCCCYGTTAGTTAAGAGGAAGTAGAAAATACCGCCAATGAAAGAGGAAAAAACTACAAACCTCACTGCAGCAACTGTTGGTTTAGACATAACCTTACACTCTGACTCAGAACTTTAGATGTCTGTTGTACAGAGAGGCCAAATACATGAGCGTATAAAGCAGTCACATCTACCTGTGGGGATGTCTGCATGGCTGCAGACACACATGAAGTTGCTGCTTGAGCAAGTTTGTTTAACACTTTTTGCAGCACAGAACCCAAAGCAGTTATTAGTATTTCTCCTTTGAGGAACTGAATGCTGCACAGCTCTAGCTACCCCGCTCCAGGACTTGAACCAGCTCAGATCTCTCTGCACATTTTCTCCACACCACAGCACAGACAACCAAAGGCATGAAGCACACCAAGAAGCCATTGATGTTCTCCTGTCCTTAACCAGACCCAGCACACATGAGAAGACATTCACAGAGGCTTGGCCTTTGTGCAGAGCTGAGTTTCCAGGACAGATGTGCCTCAGATGGCACCCCTGTGTAAGCTGTGTTGTGCTTACTTTGCGAGCTGCAGGACGTTGCGGTAGCAGCTGTACAGGGAGCTCTCGGCCGCTGTGCGGTACCGGCTCTTGTACTTGGGGCCCACCGTGTGGATGATGAAACGTGCAGCCAAGTTAAATCCTTTCGTGAGCTTGGCCTCGCCTGTCCTGCAACCTGGGAAAAAATAAAACACAAGGATAAGTGCCCATGTCACGGTAAGAAAGCCAGAAGTATTCAAGCCCTTGTCTTCCTCCAGTGAGACAGCTCTGCTTCATACATAGGATGCTGTTGTCAATATTTGACATCTAAAACACTGACTTCTATCTCATAACCAGCTGTGTAGCATCACCTAGTCCGGTTGAGGAGGTGAGAACTCATTCCTCTCAATTTTAAAACTATGCATTTAAGGAAAAAACAGAAATTGCTAGAAATTCTGTCTTATTTGCAGTGCTTACTATGCTACTTACAGAGGCAAAGGAAGAAAGGATTTAACAATGTTAAATTGTTAAAATAAAYTGCATGAGAGAACTGATGCACAAATATATATACAGCCAGCAATAAAAAGTCTTTCCGAATTTAACAACCTGGGTTGGGGAGACTGCTTTTTGGATAAAATTATTACAATTCTCCTTAATCAAACAAACCCGTTGTTGGCAAAGCTATTACAAATGAATAGATCAAACACTTGTTTAATTTATGCTCCCAGAATGAGGTAGTTTGCTTTGTTTTTCAAGTTTCTTCATGACCACAAGGCAGACATATGATCCTCATGCAGCTCATACTCTCTTGACAGACTAGATGTCTAGTCTCAAGGCAAGGAAGTTCAAGCAATACATTTAATTGTTCCATTCACAGCACCCTCCAGTTACATACTCTAGGAACAGATACTGTGTTTGAAGTCTGTTTTTCCTTCAGCACGTGGAAGCAAAGTCTGCTAAACCTCCCCTTCTTCACCTAAATCTAGTCCACTCCAGTTCTGGACAGCTGAGGAAGTACTTCTAGTCTCTCTCTTTCCCTGCCCTCAAAGACAAGTATTGTCCAACCTTCTTCCTTCTGCTTGTACAGCTGCACTTCAGCTTTCTGATCTGACTGAAAACTAGTATTTTCACCAGATTAGCTTTCAACCTGATCTTCTTATAGGTTGCTAGTGCCCACAACAGGGAATGAGACATGAACAAGCAGCTGCAACCACCCTTCTGGGCGCAGCACTGCAGTAGCTTGGCTTAAGCTGCCCACTGAACAGGGATGTTCACCTCTCACACTCCACCCTTTTCCTTGTGGTGCTCAGGCAGGCTATCAACATGCATGTAAGCATGTTTCATGGGAAGAGACATTCCAGGTTGAGAACCTTCCTTACTCAAAACTTTAACCATGTCTTTTTAATGGCAACAACACGTTGCCTTTAAGCTGGCATCTTGTAAACTTTTTGATCCAACAAATTACGTCATTAGCTTCTATAACTAGACCTCCACCTTGCTTCTTCTGGATTAATCAGAAGGAATACGACACCATACTAAAATTAAGCATACTCTTCTGAATTCCTGCACAGCCTCTAAGACAGCTCAAGAGAGCATTAAATAAGCACAATGTGGAAAAAGCAGAAGCCCAAACTGAAACAATGTATCAGGTATCAAGTTACTATTCTTCCTCTGGGGTCCACCCAAGTCCCAACAAGTAAACAGCAAGCAAAAGCCCAGAGGAAAAACTTGTGAAAAAAAGAATGAAGCAAGTCTGATTGAGGTATAGTTGTGAAKTCAGTGAGGAAACTAATAAAGTCAGGCAACCAGACGTAGCATCCGTAGTCTTGAACTACACTTAGATCATACTTCATACTTCCCAATGCCTTCTGCCTGGAGATTTCTACAAAACTTACAAAACTAAAATTAGCACTAGGTATGATTCCTATTTAAAGATACGGGGTGAGGTGAGCTGCACAACTCAAGGTCTGTGGCAAAACCGGGAACAAAGTCAAGATCTTATTTTTTATCTGATGAGATTTCAGACGTTAGAATAGCTTTTCTCCAACTTCAAAATGGAAGGTCTGAATCCTCTGCATCATCTGCATGGCAGAGAAAAAGCATCACTGGAGCTGGAAAACTTCTGTGCATTGCTGTTACAGAAGGTCTTTATTAGACTGCAACAAGTATTTCTTGATAGCCAAGATTGTATCAATAGCACTTCATCTGCAAGCCTACCCTTGGCTGTAGTATTTCTACATGAATCACAACTAACACTGCTCCCAGGARCATACAAGTTAGCTGAGCCTTAAAGAAAGCACAGGCCTTTGAAGGGTCAGCATGTCACATGCTTTAAGATCATGATTTTTCTTGGAGTCTATGAAATATGAATATACACCAAGCAGCAGGAATAAAGCAGGAGAGACTTAATTGAACATGCATCCATTTTACAGCTTTAGAGCACAGACCATACATTTTCACTTTTTTAGCACAAACATTCTCCTACGAAAAAATTGCAAGGCTAAATGGGAAAGAGGGCAACAAGGAACCAGAGGTGACAAAAGAATCCTAAATTAATTTCTTAACTAAGCTCTCTCTCCACTTCTGCTACTATGAGAAATATACTATGGGTGCTCAAAAGCCAAATCTGTAACCCAGCCTCTCTTTCCTCCCCCACACAACATGTCAGTAGGGTGTCACAGAAGAACTGATTTCCATAAAGCTCTCGGCACAAGATTAAAAGAAAACTGTCTTTATAGGGAGCTGTGAACCTGCAGAATGCATTACAGAGAGAAGACGTAAGTATTTTCACTGTGGTAGAAGATGCAAAACTATGCATAACTCAGCAGGGGAAAAGGGAATTTAAGAAGCTAAGCTGAACAACTCCCTGCAGAGCTGACAGATCTCATGCTTTAAGGACTCCTTGAAATGCTGTTCCTCTCTACCCACCTCTCAGTGCACACAAGAAACCCAACTGTATTTTAGAAGAGTTCTGGCATTAGCAGGGTCCTAACTATTCTACAGCACCTACTGTATTTTTACAGCCATTTCCACCCACAGGACACACTGAATTTTCACTCTGCTRTGAAATGGTTGCTCTTCCTACTGTTTTACTTCCAGGTTACTCATACAAAGCAAGCTGGATCAGCAAAGCATGATTTTATAGAAACAGAGGATGTCTATTTGTTGCGGATAGGTAAAACCTTGCAAAATCTATTCAACTGTAGTTTAAGCTACTGAGAGTTCATATTAGAAATATTATGGCTCTTCTATCCATCTTGTTACCCCATAAGGAGACCAAGCTGTTACCCAGAGTGAACACTACTACACAGGGACATGTGGATCCCAAAATTCAGCTCAGTACCATAGTTACTAGAAATGTGAGTTTTTACCTATGAACCATATTAGACTTCTGTCTGACCTTGGATAACTATAAACTCTTTGTTTGTCACACACAAAATAAGGAAACTCTTACTCCCAGTGCATCTTAGACTAAAAAAAAAAGCTSAGTATTTGTAAATCTCATTGTCAGCAAAAAACACTGTTAATAAAGAATCTAGGCAAACCTCATCCATTTCCAGAATAGCCTTGCATCAGGGCTGCTCTTGTAACTTTCCAATAAAGTAATTTGTTGTACACAAGAGACAAATGAACCAGTCAACTTAAGACTTTATCTAGCCATGCAGTGTTTTATCAATCCATCTATTATTGTCATAGCTTTCTGAAGGACTGTGTGTACGTTAATATCCTGAAAGAGGATACACAAACTGTATAATAGAATCCACTTAATTTCTGCAATGGTGAACTTCAGTTTCTGTTTTTCATAATGTATACACACTGAACAGGATAAAATCACAAGATGTACAAGACTGGTCCCTCGAGCAAAAGCTCTGATAAGCTAACTGCTCAAAGTGGCTTCAGATAACAATGGGAATTATTCTATCACAAAGTAAGGGCTCATCAACTCAAATATCTGCCACAGATTTTCAATTCTCTGTAATGTGAACAGCAAAAAGAGACTGGATTGGCAGGTGTTTCCTCCATTTTTTCACTGTTTTTTTTAACAGCAGCTGTTGTGGGCCGGGGGAAGCTCTACCGTTTTTGTTTGTGCCCCAATCCTGATGCTTTCTATGCAAGGACAGCAGATTTCAATAAGATAAAAACATCTGTGGCCACTTACCTTTGAGCTTCTGGAGTTCATCCTTCAGGTCAGGCCCAGCATGCATGAATATACTTTCAGATACTGGATTCTTATCGGTGAGAGACTCATTGCTGGTGTTTACAATGGCCGTGCAGTTCAGTAATGCGACATCTCCTTTCCTGAGGAAACAGTTTATTGCAGGATAAAAGTACAGCTAAGCAGGATATTCCCAAATAAGTGCTGACAAGCAAGGAAATGCCATGTTACAGGAGAAGCACTAATAGTAGTCCAGCGCCCACACAGCGCAGCATACCCTGACGTGCTCACCAAGCTGAATCATCCTTTGCCTCTACCTGATGAAGACAGACTGCATGCAAAATGTCTTTAAAGTTCTTTAAAGACTCCTAGCCTCAGAAATAACTTAGGGATGCATGTAGAAAAGGCAGTGTTGTACTTGTATGTAGGGCAGTTCAGCAAACATGCAAAGCAGCTTGTTAAACTGATGGAGTCTAACACGTTCCATAAACCCACATATCTTTTCTTGGGGATAAGAGGACAGTCCTTGTGTTACATTACTTTCAAAACATCAACAATTTTTTTCAAAGTACTTCTTTAGTTTTGCATACAGACAGACTATCCAGGGCACCTTACTGCTCCAGTTCCTCAGCCCACTGTGGGTCTACAGAGCTGCTAAATAGCTGGACAAGTTTTCTTCACTTTTGTTCCCAAATTGTGAACCTGCAATTTGATTATATTCATTCTGTTGTTCAAGGATCAGACATGCAGAAGATAAACAAGGCAGAGATGCATAAAAGAGAATGGAATAGCAGAACTCTGACCTGCTTTTTGTCACAGCAGCAGCCTTTAGGGATTTTGGGATCAAAGAGCATAGGAAGGGAAATAAAGATTCCCACGCAGAGGGAGAAACTAAACTAACATTTGAAATTGCACACATTTATTATACTCAAGCCCAAGCCAAAAGGCATGTTTAACCTTTTACTCCTCTCTTTCTTTACTTAATCGGGTTCAGGAAATCCATGAACAGTCCCATTTCCTGCATATATTAAGCAGAAAGAGGTTCAGGCTGATTCCTGAATCTGTGTCCCTGAGAAATCCTTCTCTCTTCACATTGATTGAGTTATTCATGTAGAGAGCAGGTTCAAGTGTCTGAGCTACAGGAAAGAAAAACTGATGGGGTAAGTTCACCACAGCACACTGTACTTTATCAATAGATTTTGGAAGAAAATCATGGAGACAAAACACAGGAAGGAGGGACAGGAAGAGCCAAAAGCAAGGCAGAAGAACCACATGAAAGAAAGAAATACTGATTCAAACCAGAAAAGTGAAAGCAGAACAACACCAGCAAATACAGTAAAAAGCTAGTAGACAGCAAGCAGATTTTTAAAAAAATTAAAAATCTCATATCAAAGTGCCCARCTAGGTTTTGATACTAAGCATGCAGTATCACAGTAGGAAGTACAGCTCCAGCCTGCTGCATCAGGGACTGCCTATGAGCACAACCTATGGTGGAACAAAATCTCAGACTCGCAAAACTACAGTGAACAAAAAAGGTTATTTTCTTCCCAGATCTGTAATGTTTGATTCAGGAAAAGAGAATTTCAAAGCTTTATTCTACAGCAGTGATCATTACATGAGGATATGGATGCTGCAGTAAAGGGAGAAGTGATGACTGACACACCAGAACCACATGGAACTTACCACAAGACTATTTTTTCATTGATGTCTTTCCTGTATGGAAAAGGTGATCTAACATCAACTTGAGCTTTTTCAACAGGACTTTGGTGACAATCCAGCTGCTTGGCCTCATAGGCATCACTCCAGCCTGGCAGACTATCAACATCCACAAACTGGGAAGGAGCACCCAAGGGATCCATGGAATGGAAACAACAACTCCCTTGCTCTGCTAACGTGTCACACCCCAATTTTCACTGGAGTCTTCCARGTGCTTTAAAGATAAAAAAAAATCAAACCAGGTCACCAGCTGTTCACGAAAAGTAATTCTCCTGTGGAACCAGACCTTTCATAAGACTGCAATGCAATTATAGCCAGCAGAAAAGAGAAAAACAGATTTCCCACTCAAACGCTCCCTCTTTTGTTACCTGGATGCAAAAAGGCAATGCAGATATTTGCAGTGAGACAAACCTTTTCCAACAGTGCAAGGTGGAAACACCTTCTCTACTAAATTGGTCCAACCAGCTTGTGATCTTGCATTTCAGAAATAGTGAGAAGAGATTCCCAAGTGCAGAAAGGACCTCAGTCTTTCTGAAAAGTGTTATTTCTTTATCTAAGCAAAAAGTAAATTTGTAGAAGGATATGTATAATCTATTCCTTCAGAGATACTGGTACATACTTAAAAAGAAAAAAGAAAATACAGGGCTTCCCAAAGCACAATGACCCTAAACCCCAAAAACCCTAACCAAAAACCCCAAACCTTACAAACAAAACAACAAAAACACCCTCCCTCTCCCAAAACGAAACAAGCCCTTGCAGTCCAGTGAGTTCTGAACTGCTGCAAACAAGACTTACGTAGTTCTTACAGTCATGCACTTGGGCACAAAACTCCTTCACCCAAATCAGTTTTGCAAGAAGAAGTAAAGATGTAAATTTGAAAGCTGGCCCAGTGAATTTGAAGACTGAAATCTGCCGTCTGACCGTTTTTTAAAAGCCTGACACTGGTTGCTAGATTGAAGGCTCAAATGTGCCAATATGCACTTCTCAGCTGCCAGCACATAACACTTCGGCTACTACATTTCCATTGTGACCACTAAACTATAAYAGCGAATTAAACTAGCACAAACATATCCACGTAAGTAACTTCAGTTTGCCACATACACACGCACTATTTAACCTCTTTCAGAGGTTCATAATTGATAATAATTTAAAAACGATCCCACCCACAAGGGGTAATTATGAAACGTGACTTACAAAGTATATTCATTAGCTAGAGGAAAACAACACAACAGAACAAAACAACCAAGCATCCAAGCTCGCACTGAGGGGTAATAAAGGCTGACACTACGACAAAAATAGCCTTAAGTAAGATTTTTGCCACAAAGAGCTGAGAGAAAGGCAATGAGTGAGAAAGGCAAGGTAAGCGCGGTTACATCGGCCCCAGCCAAAAGCTCATCTACAGGWGCATCTTCCCCCGATGAACATCCAAACCCAGAGGTCTGGGTCCGGCAACAAGGGGCAGGGGAAGCGGGCGCACACATCTCCTCCGGGCTATCTGCCGCACGATCGCTGCCGGGCCTTCCCGCGGTAGAGGGGCCCCGAGGGGTAGCCAGGCTCGGATCGGGGCGCAGGGCGCTGCGAGCGGCAGCCGAGGCTCCCAGTGCCTGGGGCGCAGTGCGGTGCCCGTACCGGCAGGAGAGCCTGCCTCTCCCGCTTCTCCCGCCGCACGGCTCGCACCCGGGATTCCGGCACCGCGCTCCGCCCGGCATCCAGCGGCCCCCGCCCGGCTCCCGCCCAGCGCAGGCCGGGCTGTGCCCCCGGCACGGCCCCGCACCGCACTCACGGGCACAGCCGCAACGCCGCCGCCAGCCCCGCCCGGACAGAGGGTCCCGGTCGGCGCCTGTCTGGCGACATCACCCAGCCAAGCTCCGCGTCCGCCGCGCTTCCGCTTCCCTTTTCGGGAGGAGCTTGAGGGCCGCGCTTCTAGCCGGGCCCCTCTGACGCACTTCCAGCGCGGCGGGGCCGGAGCGCGGCACGTGTGGCGGCCGCGGCGTCTTCTCAGCCCTCCTCGCTGCTTTCGCCTGCGTTCCCCGCTCCGTGCCGCCGCCATGGGCGTGACGCGGCAGTACCTGCGGTACGAGCCCGCCGCGCTGTTCGGGCTGGTGGCCAGCGCCAGGGCCCGCGTGGCCTTCGTGGCGCTGCGCGGCGAGCGGGGCCGATACGTGGCCGTGCCGGGCTGCGAGCACGTGTTCGTGTGGGACACCAGGAAAGGAGAGAAGGTGGGGCCCGGGATGGGTGCCGGGGGGCGGTGGGGGTCCGGGCAGGGCTGGGGTGCAGCGTGCGGCGCTTTTGGGTCGCCTGAAGCGACGCTGTTTGTGTTTCTGGGCGGCATTTGGAGGGAAGCGACACCTCCACAGCCTCCCGCCCTCTCGGGAAGTGTGAGCACAGCGTGACGTTTGGTTATGGTGCGGGTCTGGAGCCCTGGCTGCGTCCTGACCGCATCATGTTGTCTTCCAGCTCCCCAAACGGGTCATTGGACAAGAAGGATTCTGCATAGTCTTACCTTTTGAATAGTCCGAGATAAATTCCGGTGTTGGATGCTTATATGAGTAAATCTTGGTACTATTGCTTATTTCTGTTTAAGGGACTGATAAGATTTGCATTTGTTGAAATCCGACAGACAGCACTACCACACACAGAGCAGAAAAGGTGATAGATGATTTGGATAATGGATATCTGSAATGCAGCGGCTCTTGCCTTTGTTTTCTTTTGGTAGTAACTTGTGGCCATCAGTTGTTCGAGGAGGGAGTGGTGGTCCTGCTGCTCTGCTCTTACTGTGAGAATAATTTATTTTATCTTGACTTGGTCCTGAAATGGCTGAATCTCACTGTGGATCCCTTGAGATTTGCTTCAGCACCTCAGGTGGGGAAGAGTAACTGCTGTCACAGCAACTGGAAGGCTGCTCCCTGTTTAGCTGGCTGTGTGAAAGTTCTTGGATGAATCAGGGATGTCATGGAGTTTGTGTTTTGGCTGGGGAACTGGGCATCCAATGTGAAAATTGGATGCCATAGGGAGGTTGCGTGTTGTAGCTTTAAGGACTTTGCCACATATTGTCTCCTGTCAGATTCAGAAATCACYGTAGGTACTACTGTCCACTACAAACTGAAGTCTGGTTTTGCTTCACAGCCCCTACAGTGCTGTCTGCTGGTATGTTGTTTTGGAGACGTTTATATCATTCTGATGTTCTTGTGCAGTCTATGAAAAAGCAATTTCTTTCCTATACCCGAGAAAAGCCAGGCAAGAGAGGATGGACTCAGGATGAAACTTTCAGACTTTACTTTCAAACAACGTTTTATGCTCTCTGGCACTTAATATGTGAGGGCAGAAATTTGAGCTTCTGAGTTCCAGGGCTCATTCTGCACCAGTTTCCTGTTTGATTGTTTAATTGAGAAATTACTTCCCTTCTAGCTGCTGTTTTGCCTTGGAAAATGGGGTTAATGACACTGTATTTGGTGCAKGAAGTTGAAAAATGAACTTATAAAGTGGCAGAGGTGCTCAGTTAGAAGTTCAGGAGAAGAGTAGACTATGTTCTTTCTGCTGTGTATTTGGCTCTGACATGTCATTTTCCAACACAATACATATTTTGTCTCCTAAAAATTGCAGGTTCTTATCCTTAAGGGTCTCAAGCAGGAAGTCAGTTGCCTCTGCCCCTCTCCAGACGGGTTGCACCTGGCTGTTGGGTATGAAGATGGATCCATCCGTGTGTTCAGCCTCCTGAGTGGAGAAGCCACTATCACTTTCAATGGACACAGGGCTGCGGTGACAGCCCTGCAGTAYGACCACCTGGGTGGCAGGCTGGTGTCTGGCTCCAAGGTGAGGGTTTCACATCTGGAGGACAGCCCTTTCACAGAGATGCCCCATGAGAAGGGCTGACCTGCACTAAAATGTTCAGTATTTTTAGTGTGGCTTTGCCCATAGCCAGAGGATGGCAGTGTGAGCGGCTGGGGACAGTGATGGAGCTGGGGAGCCTAGGGCTGGGAWAGCAGCAGGGTCTGCAGGCAGGAGTAGAGTACTTGTAAAGCTGTTAAAATGAAGAATCTTGTGAGATCAAGAATAGCAAAAGTGTCTCAGGCTGGGACGGTGGTATATTTATCAGTCTGACTGCACCTTTGGGGAAGCAATGTCACTTGTATTAATCATCCTTGAGATTCAGAGTGAGAAAGTGTGCTCTTGGGTAATCTTTTCAGTCTCAGAGCAGAAGTTTTACAGAGACAAGTGCCGGTCCCTTGGAGACACTCTCTCTGTTCCAGGATACAGAAGTCATCGTGTGGGATGTCATCAATGAGAGTGGCCTGTACCGGCTGAGAGGACACAAGGATGTCATCACTCAAGTCCTTTTTTTGAAGGAGAAGAACCTGCTGGTCACCTGGTGAGCAAGACTAAGTGTAGTTGTTGATCAGGAAAGCAGACATGGTTGTACTTGCAATTTAGACATCCTATGTGCTACAGCCATTTGTATTTTCCTTCTTATCTGGTGATATATCAGACTCACCAGTATCTTTGAATAAGATTTTGTCACATACACGTATTTTTTTACTCTGGTGCTTGAATCCAGGTGCTAGAGCAACTGAAATGGCTGTACTGAAAAAAGTGTTTGGAAAAGGTCTTAACTTGTTGGTAAATCCATCAACTTAAAATTATTGTAACAAGGAATAGTGATAACATGTTCATTATGTATGTGACCATTTTGGGGGTTATTTTGTTTATCTTGAAGAATTAACCAGACTTGCCTTTTGTATGTGTAATTCACACAGCAGTGTGACAGAAAAATTGCTTCTTCATAAGCTGTAAATACAGGAATTAATTAAAAGATGATAGGGGGTTTTTTGTTTGATTTTTAGTTATTCAACATGAGCTGCTAGTTGACTGAATCCCTTTAATAATAACTGGTCAACAGGAGATATCTTGCTGAAATACCAGTCAGTAATTTTAGTTTTTAATATGCCATTTCATAGCTCAATAGAAAAGTGCGTGCAATCAGTTCAGTGTAAAAGTAAAACAAGTTTCTTTTGCTTTTTTTGATTTTTTTTTCAGATAGAAAAAGCAATGTTTTATTGGTAGATGATACCCATTTCTTAATGCAATTTCAAATATTTGCAGGTCAGCTTCAGTGACTTGCCAGATACCTTTCTGCAGCATTGCTGTGGTTTGTTTTTGTTTGGCTTGCAAAATTCAGTGTCTGAGCAGCTGCTCTGTGATATGTTCTGGCATAGTTTAGATTTTTTTGTATTTCTACCACTTAGAAAAGTGGTGAGCTTTGGAGTCTTTCCTCATGTCTTGAGTTTTTCTTCTTTGTTCCAGTGCCAAAGACACACTGGTGAAATGGTGGGATCTGGATACCCAGCACTGCTTCAAAACTCTGGTTGGACACCGAGCTGAGGTAAAGGGGATGTGTGGGGTGCTGTTGGGGTGGAAGGACTTGGGATGTTCTGGCTCACTCTGTGCTTTCCTTGCTTTCTGGAGTTGTAAGCTGGCACCATCATACATTTTATTTATCATTAGGCTTTAGGAGTGAGCAAATGAGAAACTTCGAAACATTCCAAGAGCTGTTATCACATTTGGTGGGTGGCAATTCCAATACAGATGTCCCCAGAGGAGGTCCCAGCTAGATCCAGTCTCTATTTGGTTGCTGTTTAAATAAACCAATTAAAGATGCTGTGCTTTTGTTATGATGGTTAAAGGAGTCGATTCCTCACATTGTGCCTCTGGACAGGTCTGGGGAATGGCTTTGCTGTCTGAAGAGAAGCGTCTGATCACTGGGAGTGCTGACAGTGAGCTGAGGGTGTGGGATCTCACATACATCCAGGAGGTAAGACATTCCCTCTGTAACCCCTCAGTCCTTCCTGCCCAGCTGCTTTCTTTGAACTAAGAAGGAACTGGAACGTGTTAAAATCTGGTGGATATTCTGGGAAGCAGAGGTAAAGCAATGTCTTTGCTGTCTGAGGGGTCCAGAAGCTGCTCTTGGGATAGGCTTTGCTGTTTTCTGTGTTTTGAGCTTTCAAGTGGAGCTGTGAGCACTTTCAGAACAAGATTTCCTCAGACTGTCAGATCTTCCTGCCTTCTGACTCACGGCTAGAGAAGACAGTCTTGTGGGTGGATGATAATCRTGGGAGAACATGGAGTGCTTGGTGCCTACAGGAATGCTATAGGAGTGGCTATAGGCCACTCCATTGTACACTAACCAGTTGTACCTCCAGAGAAATGAAGTGTCAGACAGAAACCACAACACTGTAGCTCTTGGGGTTTAAGGTATTCCTTTTGGGCATTTTTTTTCCCATGAACAGGTAAAAGATCGTGATGAACCAGAATCCAAGAAAAGCAAAGGGTCATCTTCACCTGGAGCAGAAGAAAACACTGAAGAGGATGAGACCTTAGAGTTGGATGAGCATCCTGAGGAAGTAAGATCAGTTTTCCTTGCTGTTTATGAGATGGTGTATCTAATCACATTTGCATGATTTATATCCTGAGTGTCATATTTAGCCTGTTTGGGAAAATGTGGTAATTCTTTCCTTGCTCCATAACAGCTTCCTGAGCAGCACTTGCTGCCTCATCTAACTGCAAAACATCAGCAGATGTGTGCCAAAACATATACCGATTTATTCTCCACTGGCAGTTTTTCTTTGATGTCTATTTGAGAAGGACTAGCAAATKTTTGTAGTTAAACAGTGCTAATAAAGCTTTTTCATCAAACAATGCAGAAGTAAAATAGTTGCTAGCTGGTTGGCAGCTGCTGAGTTCAGTACTGATGCTGAACTTTGCAGAAACTGAGAGGTCAGAGTTGCACCATAATGAAATACAGTGTGAGATTTGATTCCCACTTATGCTGCTGCTGAAGGCTTTACTGAATCTGTCTTTCTGGTAGAACTTTCTGAGATACTGCTCAAATCTCAGACTGCTTTCAGTTGTGGCAGATACCTGACCTTGTTAATTAATTATCCAGCTTCCTCTCCAGAGGATTTCTCTCCCTTCAATGCGGTGTTTAAGAGTCTCTCTTCCCACCTTCTCTGCCTCTTTTGAGTGAGCTCTGCTGCCTCTGTAGCATAAAAATTCGGCTCTGTCTCTTAAATGGCTATGGTTTGCCAATAAAGTTAGGTTATTATTCCACTGRGACTGCCAGTGAATATTTTCTAGCTGAAACGCAACAAAACGCAAAGGAGATAAGCATGTAGCTCACACATGTTTGTTTTGTCCCCTTATTATCCTTACTAGCTGTTCTGCCATGACCCTGTAGGTTCATTTCCCTGTCTCCTTGACTTCCCTTGTCAGCAGGCATCTGAGTTTGCTTGAGAAGATCACAAGACCTTTCAGACCCAAGTTTTTTCCTCTTTTCCTCTAGCGCATCGTTAAGTGCAGTAAAGTTGGATCCATCATGCGGGAGGGGAGAGACCGAGTGGTTACCCTTGGCACAGACCGGATGGGCAAGTTTCTGGCCTGCCATGTGAGTAACGGGGGGCTCTGCTACTGAGCTGTAGAGGAGGCTGTTAGAGACCTTGGGTACTTTCTGTAAGGGCCAGCCAGGGCTTTGCATACCTTTGAATTTGTTTGCTCTGTCTCTAGGGAACAGATGCTGTTCTGGAAGTGTTCTCTGTCCTTTCTGAAGAGGAAGTCCAAAAGAAATTGGAAAAGAAAATGAAGAAAGCAAGGAAAAAAGCCAAGTAAGTAGTTTTTTGGATGTATTTGGATGCTGTCTGTGTCCAAAGGATTGTTAAAATCTCTTCAGGAGCATTACATGCTGGCTGAACTCCAACCTTCTGGCCATTCTATTTGTGCTAGCTGTTGTATTTTGGAGTCACTATTCCTGTGCCTCCTTGGTGCTTGTCTGAGCAACACTGCTCCCAGAGACTAAGGAAATACCTTTTCTTCTGAGTCTTCCCCCCTTCAAAAAAAAAAGCTAATGTGGGCAAAGAAACAGACATAAAATGAGTTTTTCAGAGCTGCTCACCTCTGCCTGACATTACTGTTTATACTGCTTGGTGCATCAAAGTAAATCTTTAGTAGGACATGCAGGAATGAGGGTTTAATCTGTTAAGTCAGAGTGACTCTGACACCTCATGTTCTGTATTACAGCAGGCAGAGATACAGGTGAGAGCTTTCTTAATGTTTACTTTGTGTTAAATATGTCTCTATGTATCCTGGCACTGAACAGGTGCCTCAGAACAGCCCTTATGAAGTGGTCTGGCTCCAAGGTAGAAACTAAAGCACAGGGCATGTAAATTTGGAGATGCATTTTGGCAATGGCTGAGGACTTTTGGAGAGTGGTAGGAGATGAGCAGAAGCTGATCTTGCTCTCAGCTCTCTGTTGTCTGTTTTGTATCCATCTTTSTAACGTGCTTCATTCAAGTGCTTTGGCTGCAGAGGAAGTTGCCTTTTTTTAGGAGTTTGTCCCTTTAGTAGGCTGATACGAGCATGAACTTCGCGGTCCACCCTATTCTTAAATGTGGTTAGCACTGCTGGATAGGAGGAAGATTGTTTTCAGCAGGCTAAGTGGTTTCCTTATGTTGTTCTCCGTCTCTGTTAATTTGTGTTGACTGTGCTGAGTCATTTGACTCTCCTCCCTTATCTGACATTTCCAGACAGAACTCTGAAGAGGAGCCTGAAAGGAGTGTGGAGCTGAGCCTGCAGGAGGAGATTCAGCGGGTCACTAATGTCAAAGCTTCCTCTAAAATCAAGTGAGTGGAAGCCTGTTGTAGGGTCGCAGCAGTGGTTATGCAGCTGCTTGGGGAGAGCTCTGCATGGCTCAGTGCAGGGAGAGGTAGAAGAAGTTCACCTCTTGACATCTGTTTAGCTTGGAGCTGGGGAGAGGCCTGCCATGGTCTGCAGTCCGTTCACACCTCTTCCTCAGGTGGTCCCTGTCCTGCACACCTGTGGCTCAGTGTGCACTTGCTTGTTGGATGGACTCTCTCTGTATTCCTCTCTCAGTTGTTCTTGATATTTGATCCCTCCTACATTTTGTTTTATTGCCCTTGTGTACAGCTCTGATTTTGTCTAATCAAACAGGTCATTTGACTTGATTCTCTCTCCAAAAGGAGAGCTGAAGATGGTACTGCTGCTCCAGAACAACATCATTGAGTTGTACAACCTGGATGTGTCAGCACAAGTGCCCCAGGCTGTCCGTGCCTCCAGGATAACCATTGGAGGCCACCGCAGTGATGTCAGGACGTTGGCTTTCAGCTCTGACAACATTGCCATTCTCTCAGCAGCTGCAGAGTCTGTGAAGATTTGGAACAGGTACATGGTCCAGCTGTGTCAGTCTCCCAGAACTTGGGGATGCTGTGTTCAGAAAAGCAGTGATAAGGAAGAGGGGACAATGGAGAGAGATAAAACAGTGAATGAAGTAAAGGAAGTAAATAGAAAACTATTTTTCTTTCCTAATTAGGGAAACTGAGAAGCTRTAGATCTAAAATTTCGGCACAAGATCTAAACACAGAGGTCATACATAGCAGTCTGCTATAGACTGTATTTTGTTATGCTTTTTTTCCTATTTTTTCCTTTCTAATAAGAGGTACTAACTGTTACCCTAAACAAGCTACTGCCTGTTCTTTAGGGAACATGTGGGCTTCTTGACATCTTATCTGAAGGATCTGGTATTAGACTTGAGTTTCTTGAGTGATGCTAATTTCAAGCTCTGTTTCCTTTGAGCACACTGTCTTATACTCCTCTCTCTTTTCCTGAATTGCTGTTTGAAATTAGGAACTCTGTTCCTGCTCATGACAGCAATAAATCACGATGGTGGACAACATAATGGCATGTTTCTATGGGAAGTGTTGTTAGCAGTAATGCTGGATAGTGTTTGGGTCAATAGGATGGTGGTGGCCTATCTTCTGACCCCAGTTGAAGGACAGCTGTGGGTAGAGGCCACTCTGGAGCATGTCTCACTTAGTGGGCCAGAATTCGTGTGTGACAAGAGGTTTTGGGCTCTTTGTCCACAGGTCGACCTTGCAGTGCATCCGGACCATGGAATGTGAGTATGCGCTGTGCTCGCTCTTTGTCCCTGGAGATCGGCAGGTCATCATTGGGACCAAGGTGGGTAGTGTCCCTCTGACTCCAGGCTGCCCAGTTCTGGGAATGTCTTAGGAAAATGTCATTGAGGCAGCCTCACAGAAAATGCATTGCCTTTCCTGGTCTGGAGCAATTCTGTGTTCCCAGAGGTGTTATGGAGCTCTTGTGGCTTGAGCTGGATAGCTGGGGAGAGCTTTGGGAAGGCCCTGATGGAGATGAGGAGTTTGGCCATCTGTGTGTCTTCACCTAATGAAGCTGGCTGCTGGGGACATGGGTGTCAAGGGAGCTCTTCTGCCAGGAGCTATCATGAGTCTTGAGTAGAGGCTGATTTGTCCTCTGTGATGTCTTTCTCCCCAGACAGGGAAGCTGCAGCTGTATGACCTGGCTTCTGGGAGTCTCATAGAGACACTTGATGCTCATGATGGGGCAGTGTGGTCCATTGCTCTTTCACCAGATCAGGTAACTCAGCCACCCTTATAAGTATCATCTGTTGTACATCTTTTCATGTAACTTTCCTGTAGTACTGTGTTTGCACCACTGATGGGAGCATGGGAACCCCTCATCCTGGGAGGTGGAGGGTGCAGTTGGTAGTGTCTCAGAACTTTCTAGTGTGATCAAAACCATAGCAAGAAATAACCTGTGTAAGATTCATACACCCTACAGATTAAAACATACGGGATAGATTTTACCCCCGTTCTTAATGTAAAATGTTGAACTGTTCTTCCTTCAGAAGGCTGTGCTTGTGTGGTGGCAGTAAGGTCTGTGTGATCCAGTAACAGTGAGAGTGTCAAGTTGCCCACAAAACACAAACATGTCATTACCTGCAGCTAGGATGACTGCTTTCAGTCCCAAAGTTTCAGTCCAGGCTTTGATTTACATTTGGGGTCTTTGTCTAGCTCCATGCTAGAGCTTCTGAAATTGTTGTTGCTTAGTCAGTGCATGCTCTAACCAGAGCAAGTGCTCCTGGTGGTGTCCACTTAATCATTAATGCTGCAGGAATGTGGGACATTTCAAAAATCTCCTTGTGTGTTGGCAATTCCTTGCTGTAGACTTTCTCTGGGTGATAGCACCTGGTTTCACAATTTTTTGTTTTSCCCTACAGCATGGCTTTGTGACAGGAGGTGCTGATAAATGTGTCAAGTTCTGGGAGTTTGAGCTTGTGAAGGATGAGAGCAGTGTTCAGAAAAGGTGAGAAGATAAACCTTCTGCAGATTCTGTTGTTGACAGGTGCTTTGGCCTTTGCTTGCACTGCRAGAAGCGCCCATGACATCCATGTGGAACACGTGGAGAAGAGTGTGAGCTCAGTGCCGTTTTGTGAAGGCCTGAGCTTAGGTGGAGAAGGGCACTTGCCTCATTTTTTTCCCTTTTTTTTGTGTGTGAGTTTAGTGTCTAATCAGGCTGGGCCTCCAGATCATTACAGTAAATTTAGCAGTGAGGTTCATCAGCCACCAGTGCCTGGTTATTTCCAGTCCTGTCTTGTAAAAGTCATAGTGAGGAATGAGGTGCTGCGTGTTAGAATTAACTTGCTTGCTCAGAGTGCAGAGTGGGACTTGTATCCATACCTCTTCCTGGCTTGTTTTTTTGGGATAACAGTTGTTTTTTTCCTGCTGTTGGCAGGCTTTCCATGAAACACGTGYGCATTTTGCAGCTGGATGAAGATGTTCTCTGTGTGCGGTACAGCCCCAACCAGAAGCTGCTGGCTGTGTCCTTACTGGATTGCACTGTGAAGGTGTTCTACGTTGACACGCTCAAGGTGCATGACCAAATGAGCTGTGAGGCTGTGCAGGGCGGCGTGTAACTGTAGCCTGCAAGATCAGGGATACAAAGGAAAAGTGTCTGTTTGTTGCAGAACACCAGTAAGAATAAGAGACCATCCTACTTCAGGGGCCTATTTGCTGGCAAACCTGACAATCATGGCTGTCCCACACTGGGGAGAAGATCCATTTTTCATTTGAAAAGTGTTCTGAGCCTGCAGGTGGCAAGGTTCATTCTAAACCCTGCACACGTGGTACTCCAGATCTGTCAGGCACTGTGGGGGTGTGGATGAATGTGTCACACGTGGCATGAAATAGGGCATAGCAGAGGCAAAGCTTGGGGGAGGAGAACCTTCCTTGTGAGCAGTGTGTGGTGGATTTTTGAGTTGTGTATTAGCATGTGGATGTTAGGGAGTGACACAAGATAGACTGGTGCTGACAGGTAGGTAGGGAGAAACAGAAATAAACTCTGCAGGCAGTGGTGATTTGCACCAGTTACCTCAGCTTTCTTGGGTATTTCCACCCTTTTCTCAGTTATGCCGTCATGGCCCTGCTGTTCAGAGTGTTCAGGGCAAGAATGAAAGTRGGGCAGTGCTAGAAAAACAGCTCCTGAGGCAGAGCAGAACTAGCCTGGAGCTTGAGATTTACACAGATCTCTACTCAGCATGTCTAACTGAGTCACCTTTCTTCTGCTTCAGTTTTTCCTCTCACTGTATGGACACAAGCTGCCAGTGCTGTGTATGGACATCTGCTATGTAAGTATCAGTAGGGCTGTGTTACATGGGACTGTGGTGATATGGATGAGTGTGAGAACCTGTGCTGGCAGCAAGGCCTGTAGGATAATGCTTTCCTGTCACCTCCTTGCTCCAGACTTAGAAGTTTCTGGATGGGACACAGCAATCCCCTTCATATTCCCCAGTTCTGTGCTCACTGGAAGGGGTAGCAGGGTTGGGATCATGACAGAACTGACCAGGGCATTTGTGAATGAGTGGAAATCAAAATGCTGTAATGGTTCCTTACACTCATAGTAAGAGGCACAGACTGCTTTCTGCTGAAGTGACTGAGTGTGTGAGAGGAGCCTGAATTCTTTGTTAGTGGGAGCAGAGGGCAGGTGCTGAGATGGAACAACCTCTTCATGCCTGGTCATTCTTGGCCTGCATCTTGCTCTGGGGTGTCTTTGGAATGAGGCTAATTGAAAGCCAGGAATGTCAAGATATAACCAAATACCTGCAGAGGTCAGAAGAGGGCCAGAGTGCAGTGAGTGGGCTGTGCCAGTACAAAAGCATGGGCCACTGGTGAGGAGGTGGAGGATCAGGAGGCTGTATTTCAGGAGCCAGGTATTTGCCTACTCAGCAGTGATGAGTCAGTGGGTCAGCAGCAGTTCCTCGTGGGGCTGCCAGCCAGCTCCCCACACCTTCCTCTCTCTTTGTTGCTCTGTAGGATGGGACTCTAATTGCAACTGGCTCTGCTGACAGGAACGTGAAGATTTGGGGCTTGGATTTTGGGGACTGTCACCGTTCTCTGTTTGCCCATGATGACAGGTTAGTGAAATCCTACAGCATCTCTGGGCTGTGGACTGTCTTGTCTCCAAGGGGTTGTGATCCAGCAATAATCCTTTTGTCATAGATCAGGGGGAGTTCTGCAGTGTTCCCCAAGTGGGTAAATTTGAGCCTTTTTCTCTTCCAGTGTGATGTATCTGCAGTTTGTGCCCAAGTCCCATCTCTTCTTCACAGCTGGGAAGGACAGCAAGATTAAGCAGTGGGATGCAGATAAATTTGAACATATCCAGACACTGGAGGTAGGAAGTTTTGGAGTTTGTTGAAAGGAAGCATTATCCGTGCATGAGTAGCATTTTCCTTAGGGGTGGAAGTTGGGTGGTGTTAATGTCGTACCTCTTCTGTCATCCATGCAGGGGCATCACCAAGAGGTGTGGTGTTTGGCACTCAGCCCCAATGGAGACTACGTGGTGTCAGCATCCCATGACAAGTCCCTGCGGCTCTGGGAAAGGACAAGGGAGCCACTTATTTTGGAAGAGGAGAGGGAGATGGTGAGACTTGCTTCTTTACTGCTAAAGACAACTTCCAGGCCTGTTTTCTCCTCAACAGGCAGTTTCCTCACTTTTCACYGGAAGAGCCTGGCTCCATGCTGGGCAGACTTGCTCGTTACCAACCACAGCCTGGTGTTGGGGTGCCCACAGGGTGACTGGTACCTTCTGCATGATGGGGCTGTGCCCTGAGCTGTCAAGACAGCACTGCAGGTGTTGCAGGTGCTGTCCTGTCTGTACTGCATTGCTCATGCCAGGCTAACTTGCTCACTGCTTTTCTTCTGTCCTGCTTCCCAGACTTTGGTCTATAGTTGTGGTTTTCTACAGGTCTGTTGCCTACAGTGTTTGACATTCCCTTATTCTCTTGTGCTCCTTTCAGCACAAGTGTGCTTGGGAGGCAGTTCAGCACTCGGCTGTTGTGGAGGGATGGAGAGCACTGTTCCTGTTAGATGCAGTTTGTCATGGTTTCCCCTTTTCCAACTGTGAGAGGTCCATTCTGTCTCAGCAGCAGGCCCCAGAGCTCAGGGATGCTGGAAGAAGTTCCTTCTACTCAATTTGAGCATGTATTGTGAGGAATCATACTCAGAAGGACTTCAATAGGAAGAAAGGTCCGGAGGTCTCTAGTCCAACCTCTTGCTCACTGCAGGATAATCTTAAAGCTGTATCAGGCTGCTCAGAGGCTTTTCTTCTTACATTGACATCTCCAAGGAAATAGATTTTCCTGGCTGTCTGAGCACCTGTTCCATTATTGAGCCACCACTGGGCTTGGCAGATGTGTTTGTTTCACGTATCTAATTGGAGATTTCCTTGGAACAATTTGTAACTCTTTCCTTTTTGCTGGATCCCTCCGAGGACCCTGTCTCTGTCACCCCTTCTGAAAGCAGTTCTTAGACCATGGTGAGGGAAGGAAACAGAAATGCAGAAACAGGAATGGATGAGAAACCTCCAATAGACGTTTGGGGTTTTTTTATCCCATTCTGTTTGCAAGAGCTGACCCACAAGCTGTATCTTAATGCCCAGTGTTTTGTAAAAGGACAGCTTCTCTTCTGGATACCAGAAAAGTTTGTTTTGGGCCAAGTTTGAATAGCAAGGTGGGCATGAATACACCTGTAGTGAATTACACGTGATGTAGTTGGTGCCCTTTCGTGTGAGACATGGCAGAYCAGAGGCTCTTTCCTCTTGCAGCCTGGGACAACTCTGGGATTTCTCTAGGCTTGGTCCATCTGTGCTGTGTGAYTGGTGAAAGGTATGGTGCTGAACTGCTCTGGTGTCTGTCTCGGCTTGGTAGACTCTCAAAGGGCTGTTCCTGCACCCAGAGTAGAGACCTTGATTTCTTTCTGTCTGGGAGATTCTAGAGTTCACTGTGGGGTTGYGACCAGGGACAAATGGACATTTTGCACTGACATTGTCAGTCTCTGCGTATTGGTCCTGGTTTTGCAATGGGCTGCATGAAGCTGCAGGCTGTCTTGCTAAACCAGTCTGGAAGGGACTTGTACCCTTGCTTGCTGCCTTGCTCACCCCTGTTAATATGTTGTGTTCTCGTCCTCTGTAGCAACGAGAAGCTGAATATGAAGAGAGTGTGGCTAAGGAAGAGCAGCCTGTGGTGAGTTGCAGCATCTGAATGTGTGTCAGTGTGACTGTACAAACTCTGGAATAACTATTTCTGTAAGAGGCATAGAAGAAGTATGAGAGAGGATGGATCATTTTCTTGTTTTGAGGAGGCTCGGGGGGAAGGTGCTGCTGAAGCTGTGTCTGCCCCATGATGCAGTTGGCTCTGGTACTGTGGAAGGATGGCACTGCAGCTCTGTATTTTCTATTTTGTAGGTGGCTGGAGAGAGGCAAGGGGAGACAGGGCTGGCAGGAAAGAAGACCATTGAAACCATCAAAGCGGTAAGGTGGTGTGGGTCTGCCAGTGCTGCTTTGTGCCCTACCAGTCTCTCAAGGGGGGCTGTCACAGGGTCAGAGCATCAGTTTGAAGAGTAACCTGTGCTGTCACATAAGGGCAGATTGCCTCTGCCTATAAGAGCAGTCTGTCCTTCTCTCTGGCCAACAGGGAGGGTTTTAACTCTGGAGAGTCACACACCAGGAATTCTTTCCTTCCGAGAGGAATGAGGTGTGAGCTTCCTGTAGCTGCAGCTCACTCTGTCTGTCATGTGTAGGACAGATGGGGCTGCTCTTGCCCTGTGGGGGTTGCATCCCAGAGGAGCCCCAGGCAGCTGGGATGTTCTCAAGGCATCAGGCCTCTCCCTGAAGGGCTGTGCAGTGCAGTAAATACAGAGGAAGTCCTTAGTCTGGACAATCACAATGGCCTGACCCTGCCTTTTCCCTCAAAGGAGCACTACTTGCTGGGGGTGGTGATTGGTGTCAAGGCAGCAACTGAAGCTGCAGCAGAGAGCACTTGGGGCAGTGGGGGGAATGTGGATGGTGTGTGACTCTTCAGGACATGACTGATGTGCTCAGGGTAGTGGTGGAGAGAGGTTATCGGGAGATGMCACGTGGTGCTCTGTGTCAGCCCCTTTGCTTCCACCTCCATTTGTCCAGCTGAGCTTTGCCCTGGCTTGTCTGGTGTCACTCATGTGCTGTTCTTGTGCTGCACAGGCTGAGAAGATCATGGAAGCTATCGAACTGTACAGAGAAGAGATGGCAAAACGAAAGGAACACAATGCTATATGCAAAGCTGCAGGAAAAGAGGTAAAAGACTGAGGAATGTAACAATCCCAAGRTGTGCTGAGTGTATCCTTCCAGCTCGGGTGGAAAGTCAGGACAGCTGGAGAAAGCAGACATTTGCTCAGATCTTTTAGAGAACAGAATGGCACCATGCTCTGGGGCATAATTAGTGGCGTGTTCTTTCCAATGATCTTTATGCTTAAAGTCATAGTAGGATGTAAGTTTTGTCCCTGGAAGAGCATGCTGCTGCAAATTCATACTAAAGCTTAGTCTTTGCCTTCATCTCAGCATTCCCTGCTAAATAAGGGGTTGTGATAGAAGTGGGAAAAGTGACAAAAAGTGAAAAAAAATTCATCCATGCTTGAGTTAGTCATATATCTGAGAATGAGATTGTCTGCTGGCTGCAAATGAGGCCTTCAGTGAAATTCTGGGGAGGGTGGAGGTGTGGGAATAGCAGGAAGACACTCAATAAAAGCTCTTTTCTGCTGTGTGTAAAGGTTTGCTCTGAATATGCATTTGTACACACACCCGTCTCATTCTAACCCGTTCTGTGTCTCCAGGTTCCCTTTCCTGTCAATCCCATCCTCCGTGCCTATGGAAATATTACGGTAAGTGGAATGCCCAGGCCACAGGCTGTAATCCATTCTCAACTGGAGTGGGGCTGGTTGATTTGCTGGCTGAGCCAAAACACTGGGTTGCTGTGGGGAAGGACTACGTGGTTCAAATTCTTTTGCTTGTGCAAAGTGAACATAATTTGGGCTTTTTTTGTTATTTTATTTTTTAGTATCATGCATGTGCGTTACAAAAGTTTAACCCCTTCAGGGTTACACGTAACCCTGATGGTAGCCATGACCTTATGATGTTYCTTAGCATGAACCAGTGGTTCAAGTATTCTCCAAGATATGGGAAATCTAGTTCAAAACTCTTCCAGGTTTATTTATGTGGCGTTGGTATAGCAGTTACTGATTCTGTTGCTATTCCTGAAGAATTTATATTGAGAAAATTCTGAATGGTAATTAAATGTCCAGGTATTGCAGGCTAGAGCTGGTGCCTTTATTCACTCATGTCATACTATTACACAACAGTTTTCACTAAATTCTGAGAATTTTTGACGTGTTACAAAATACACAGACATGGACGCATGGATTTCATTGATAAATGAAAATCAGCTACTCTGAGTAGATCAGTTTTTGTTTTCTTGGTTTATTCCAATGTGCACACCTAGACTGTGTTTTTAAGTACCCTTAGGAAGATCCTTGTTTTCTCACTCTCCCCTTTTCATACAATGGTTTGGATGGAAGGGACCTTAAAGATCATCCGGTTCCAAGCCCCCTGCCCTGGGCAGGGACACCTCCCACTAGACCAGGTTGCTTGAAGCTGTGTGTAAGTGCCAGATGAAACAGCTTTTTGTCTTCCTTCTAATCACCTGCAACCACCTTGCAAGAGCCCTTCTGTCCCTTCTTCTGTGATTATAGGTCTATTTAATTACAAGTTGGATAGACTGAAAAGAAGTAAATAAAATCCTATGACTTAGTAATTAGAGGCACTTTTCTTTCCCAATTCCCAGCTCTTCTCTGCATCTGTCAAACACTTTCAGCAGATAAATGGGCGTAGCAGGAATTAAGTCTTTGGGAGATGAGTTTGTGTAAGATTTTTTTATATATATATATATATAAAATTTGTTTCACCAAGCTTTTACCCAGTTTGTACAAGATTCTTTGAAGTGAGTGGAGATGATTTAGCTGGTTGAATATAAATTAGATTTTTCACAATATACTTCACCAGTGTAGAGTGGCCTTCCTGAGAAGCCTAAGGGRGGAGAACTTCTCAGACTGGCAGCTGATTGAAGCTGAAGGGTTTTCCTCTCTGTTATATTCAGCTTGATGTGTCTGTCTCGCAAGATGTGATGGTGTGTTTTTAGCTGTGTGAAAGGGACCTTAGGGCATGTTGGTCCTGGAATGTTTCTTGATAAGCAGAGCTGGTGTCTTTCCTGTTACAGCCTTCTGCATACGTGCTAGAAGTCTTCAAGAAGGTCAAGTCAAGGTGAGTCCCAAGAGCTTTTTTGTTGAACAGATTTGTGACTCTGTTGGATTTTTAGGCCTGGGACTGGCTGGGGTCCTTGAATGGTCTCTCATGCAAGGTAGGGGCAGTGCTAGAAAGTCTGGAGTTACTGTTCCTGGCAGTATCTTTTGGAATATGCATGGAATTAAGGAATCGAAGTGTTCTTCCACAGGGAGTGTGGGCTGAAGCTTGTGGATGTGGGTTGGCTGCTTGGAGACGCACATGTACGTGGAGAACAGTTTGGGCATGCTGAGGAGGGAAGGCTGTGTGCCTGCTCCCTGAGCTGAAGACGGCTGGGCTGTGCAGATGCACTGTGCTTTGTGGGCAGTCGTGGACCAGCTTAGCACAGCTGATTACCAGAACCTGCCTATGGTGGATGTGCGTCCTGCCCATCTGTAGCAGGGCAGTGGCTGAGACTAATCCTTGTGTCCCTTTGCTTTTTCCATCAGTGAGCTGGAAGAGTCTCTCCTGGTGCTGCCCTTCTCCTATGTCCCTGACCTGCTCAGACTCTTCAACGAATATATTCAGCTGGGCTCAGATGTTGAGCTCCTGTGCCGAGCTCTCCTCTTCCTGCTCAAGTGAGTCCTTTATCTGCCTAGGCAGTGTCTGGGCTTTCTTATGTGTCTTGGGGTCTGAAGTTCATGGGAGGCATCTTTGAGAATAAACATGTGGTCTCTGCAGGAGATAAGGAATCACTGCAGCCCGCAGTGAATGGTGTGTGGGAATGAACTGATAGGATGCAGAGTGCTGACCTGCACAGATGAGGTTGCTGGTCCTGGTGCCCCAAGTCTCATTGGAATGAAAGATCCCATTTCAAGTCTGAAGTGGCACTGTTGGTGGCACAGAGTCACTGTAGAGCCTGTGTCCTCAGAGGGACCTTCCCCTTGAACCACTGA
This sequence comes from Amblyornis subalaris, assembly GCA_018881555.1. Lineage (NCBI taxonomy): Eukaryota > Metazoa > Chordata > Aves > Passeriformes > Ptilonorhynchidae > Amblyornis > Amblyornis subalaris. Next base: position 4,432,664 of record JACAXG010000058.1, read on the forward strand.
AACTTCAGAATATAGCTTTTCCAGATAAATGTGTCTGTGCCTGTTATAGTGCTCATCTGGGGAAGCCTAATTTAAAAAAAAAGTATATCTAGAACATACAGAGGGGCTTTGTGATGTTTCTAAGAACAATGCTGCAATACATCACTGCCTGCTTTGTTCCCAGGATACATTTTGGGCAGATCACAAGCAACCAGATGCTGGTGACAGTGATAGAAAATCTGAAGAAAACCACTATCTCCAGAGTCAGTGAGGCCCGGGTGAGTGTTGCACCCTCCCCTGTTCCAGGATTGAGAATAATAGGAGGGGCCAGTGTTTATGAGCATGAGTTGTCTGTGGTGTCCAGTGGGAAAGGTGGCTGGAGGTCCCAGCCCATTTAAACCATTCTTCTTTTCAAATAGGCTGCCTTTTCCTTATGTTCCTCCTCATGTGAGACTACCCAGTGGTGAGCTTGTACTTGTGCTCCCTCCCTCATTTACACTTGTTTTTCTGATACATGTGTTGGGGCTTTGGCTCACTAGTTTCTAAATATGTAGGAGGTAAAGTAACTCCCTGTTTCTCTTGGGCTTTTCTGTGGGCTGCTACTTCAGTGCAAACTGTGCATCTTCCCAGAGGAAGATTCAGGTGCCTGCCAGCCAGCAACTTGTCTTTCAGAAAATACAATGGATTATAGCTGCTCTTAAGAAAGGACTGTGGGGAACTGAGTGCAGGACTGAGTGTTCTCCTACTCAGATGAAGTTTACATTTAAACTAACTTTGCTTTCTTTAAATCTGTGGATTTTCTTGTTTTCATCATCTCTTAGGAGAGGGTGGCCCAGTGCAGGACCCTCTGCCCCCTAACAAGGGATGTGCCTAACAGGGTGGTACTGGTCTGTTTCTGCAGGATGTGCTGGGATTCAACATGGCAGGGCTCCAGTTCCTGAAGAGGGAGATTGAGGCCAAGGATGAGGTGACATTTTTTGCTGATGCTACTGAACGTTTTGAGGAGAAGAGGAGGAAAAGGAAGAAGAAAGAGAAGATGGTTCTTGCAGTGCTTTAGCATTTGCTGCCCAAGACCCAGAGCACCTGGATAGAGTCATGTAGCCTCAGTGCTGGCCGTGGAAGTGTTCTTGTGGCTGGACATCTGTCATGATGTCCAGTGGCTGGGACAAAGTCTGTCCCCTCCCCATGTGGTATAACGCAGCATGTAAACCCAGCTCAGAAGGGTTGTCTCTGAGATGAACTTTCTGTAGTCTGCTGCAAATGGATGCATTTGGAGTCTCTGAGGTGGCTGTCAAAGGCACATGCTCTTCCTCCAGCAGAATACCTGTTAGAAATGGAGTTGATTTATCCTGTGAAAGAGATCAGCTCCTTCTGGCAGCATTGATTCAATGGAATCCAGCACATGGACTGCTAGTGAGACCATACCCCATACAGGGAAGGCAGCTGGCAAGATTTTACACTGTTTTGACACCTGCTGGTGGGTTGTGGCCTCTGGACAAAGCTCTGTGACTTCTGCTGAAGTGTGAGAACTTGGTCTACAGCCACTCACTTTTTAGTGGGACAGGGAGAAACATGGCTGCACTCTATTAAAGGCATATTTATATTTGCTTTATGAGACAGCTTTGTTCATAGTGTTTTGTCCTGGTATTTCTTTAGTAAATCCTCAGCTGCCTTGGCCTGTGTGTCAGTTTTCAAAGGATTTTTTTTACAGAGAATAAAATCAGTGGGAGCAAATGAAAGGGCTGCCATCCAGGATTGTGTTTTTCTGGAGAGCTGGCAGACCGAGCGTGAGAAGCCTGGGTTGTTTGCCTTGTACTTGTTCCAGGTTTTAGAAATTGCACTGATTTGTTGCAATGTTGTACTTGTGCTGTATCAGATAAAATGATTTATTYTCACAGGGGGGGCAGTGGGGCAGAATAAAGTGAGCGAATCTCTGCTGCTGTTGGTAAGTTAATAATTTGTAGCACATGCTGTGTTTTTTTACCAGCAGTCACAGGTTTGGTGGATGTGGTGGGAGCTGCTTCTGGATACTTAGCTCACTGTTGGGCTTACATGTCTGACTTGGGTACTCAAAACTGGACTTGTAAAGTTTCATATGGATTTTTAATTGCATCCCAGTTGTTGCTGACTACTCCTTGACTCAAGTTGTCTATTACTAGCACTTATGCAAAAGGCAGACAGTTCAGTTGGTAATTCTCTGGGCAGCACCTCAGGTGTAACAACCACACCTCTGTTGTTTGTAAGTAACTTTGTCAGGGGATGATTGTTCACTTGCTCCTTCCGAGTCTGGGTAATTTACAGGAGCACATTRTGCTCCAGTTCCAGGAGGTGGGTCTCAAACTCTATAGAAGTAGCAACCTTCATTCAGCTCTGCCAGTTGTTTCTCGGTGCCCCTATAATTTTATATTTGTCCAAATATGGATGAAACTTGTGATCAAACAGTTCCACTCAGACACATCTCTATCCTGACCTGTTCTGTTCTATTTCATTGTATTCTGTTCTTTACCTTTACTTCTCCCAAAGGAGATCCTCATACAAGGGGTTACTGCTGTGGGAGGAAGAGGAGGCACTGTAGGATCATAAATGATGTTGGTAAACTCAGTTTACATCTGTTATGCACATCAGCTGCTGCTGAAATGGGCCAGCCAGCTGGGAAGACAAGTGTTACAAATGGAGAGGTGGCTTGTGACACCACAGTGCACCCTCAGCTGAGCCGACTGAACAGAGAAATGCCAAAACCAGGTACCAGAAGGGGAAGGCTGATGGTGCCTCCCTTTCCTTAATGACAGGGAGATAGGTGTTACGGATGGTGTGTAATGAGCTGCTGTTTGATGGTCCTCTGGGAGGCCTGAAGGAAAAAACATGGCCACAGGGGCCCATGAACTCAGGGACTGATGGGAAGCATGTAAATGGTGGTATAGAAGAGTGGCTTGGGATACAGAGTCATCTTTTCATAATGATGACAGGTGTCTCGTCTGACGTAAGTTGGAAGAGGTGGAATTCCTTCACCTTTGTCTCTGCYGTCACTGGGATTAAGGAAGAACCCTTGGAGAAAAAGTCTTTTAGGTGCTGGAATGTTGTCCTCTCTCCATAGTTAATGACATAGGTTTCCCTCTGGTTCTCTGGTTTCTATCACTTGTGACTGCCCTTTACTAATGCAGGACTCAGATGGCTGCTCAGAGAACTCACCATGTGCTTTAAATGGAAGAGGTCTGTCCTGTGCCAACAATCCATTTGATCAGAATTCTGATATCCTTGGGTACTTCAGCTTGCCCTTTCTTAGGTGAAATTCCCTGGAGTTAGAAACCTCAGCAGGAAAGCACTTCCAAGTACAGGGCCAGCTTRATCTGTATTAGAATGTGTGTCTTACTTAACAGTGTGGATGGGAGAATTCAGAACTGGCATTCATATTCCACACTGGTCAAAGCCATTATTAATGCCCAATCATGGGATTCTCAGTCACTGTGAAGTGTTGAGAGAACAAGTCAGTCATCTGCATGTATCAAGGAAAGTTCCCCATCTCGCTCTCAGGATGTCACATGTTGGAAAAAGGACAAAGCACAGARAAGAACCTTGCTGGAAATGAATTCATAAACAGGAAGCAGAGCTGCACTTGGATACATAAATATGATGTCTCAAAAAGAGCCTGTGATGTTTTTTAGTCTTTGCCATGTAAGTGGGAACAAGGAGGGGGCAAAGGCCATTTCTAAGTGTCTTCCCACTATGAAGAGAGATGAGCAGGTGAGCATTTGAAGATGCTCATTTCTGGTAGTGAACAAGTGGGTATAGGCAGAGTCCCTCTCTGTGAAGTGTAACTTTATCTTCACAACCTCCATCTGGTGTCTACAGCGACTTAAAGGTAGGTGAACACACAGAAAGTTAAGCCTGTGATTGTGAAAGCAAATAGAAACTTAGATGACCAGAACAGGTCAGCAGCTCTTTTGTGAAGAATCATACTTGACTGCATTGAAACCTGCTCCATTCTCAGTACTTGAAAAAGATTTCAGGTGCCTCAGCACAGCTTCTTAGAAACCTTACCCCTTTTAAAAACAAACCCATTGGGAACCATTCAGCACTGCTCTGTAGTAGGGTTGAAATACAGGAATCTTTCCATTATTTGCATTTCATATAGCCACATCAGAAGATTGTGCAACTTCTGGACTACCTTTCCCATTAATAGGGAACAGGCAAAATATTTATTCACATTTAATATGATTAAGTAAATGAAAAAGTTACATTGGGTGTTCCCACAACACTGGACTAAAATTTAGGTATTTCAGTGTTGCTGATCCTCATGTTGTTTTTCTAGGGCTCTGACCTGTAGTGAAAGAGGAAAGAAAATTAACATGAATGGAAAGAAAGAAAACCACAACAATAAACCCCAGTTCTACCTTTGTACAGTTGTTGAAGCAAAACCAATAATTATGTCCAGATTCTTTTCAAGTGTTGTGTGAGCACTGTGGTTGCTACGGACTGGCTTCCCTAGATTTGGCCTCTTGCTGTTGGAAGAGAACAACATGCAAAAAGGTTCTTATATGTGTTTCAGACAGATTAAGAGTTTGTTTCTATTGCACTAATTGAATGGCATGAAAATCATAAGGACACATTCAGGATGGGCAGTCTGCTTAGGAATACTGAAGATTTTCATGGGCAGCTTCCTGTGCAGTATTTAATTCTAAGTATGTTAAGAGAATCTTTGTGGAATGTTTTAAATATAAATGTGAAATAACTAAGAAAATATAAATGAGACATGACAAAGTTTGGTCGGGTGATGCTTGATCAGTGATTTTTTGCTTGTTGGTCTGTACCAGGAGATGTAGCAAATTTATGATCAAGTCTAATACTGCAGGGAAGTTTCTAGGTGTCAGTAGAGAGAATCATTGCCTCTGGGGAGAACCAGCTGGGAAAGGTGATACGAACTTAGAAAGTTGTTGCAGTGCCTCTGCAGTGACTTTACTGTTTCTGTTCTGGATGGCTGAACAAAACTATTTAACCACCTAYGGGACTTACTTAACCTAGGCATGTCGGTGTTTCATGTTTTGTGAGACTACACCAATCATTCCAGAGTTCCTTGACACATCTGAGATGGATATGGTTTTGAGTCCAGGAGATTTTTGAGGGGATGAATGTTCAAAGAGGCATTAGGCACAGTTGTTTGGGTAGCATAGGAGAGCTGTAGCCTGCTTCAGTAGGAATTATCAGTCAATTCACAAAAGGACACTGTTAGAAGAGAAGGGAGATTTGGTTATGGTGATAGAAGCTATGATTAGCTGGATTAGCCATGTGGGAGGAGAATACCATGTAATTAATTTCTCTCCACTAGGTGCTTTTAATGGGAGATGACACTGATCAGAATTCCTCTTGGGACTGGGGGCGTCTTACTAAAATGTGAACTGAGTGGGTGAGTATTTCTCTTCTGTTTCAACATGAAGTGAGAGAAATTTGTCTAAACTGCCTTCAGGATGAGCTCCAGGCTGTAAACCCCTAAGGTGGAAGGCATTAAACTGGTTATTTTCTAGACTATAATTGCATGTTACTCTGGGGGTAAAATTCCATACTGGAAAAGGTAAGAAGATTGTTTAAACAGGAAAAAAGTTATATTTGATGTATACTGGGCAGTCCTAGAGCAGATGAAGCAGTCAGAGGTACATGTCTGGGACGTTTTTGTGAACTGACTGATGTGGTTGCTTTTCTTTTTCTCCAGAGGAGAGGAAATGAGATACAGCTGGGATTTCTTTACTGACTGGTTAGATAACATGGCAGGCTTACAGGTGTTTAAGTTGAAAGAAAAAGATTATGTCAGTGTTACACATAAGAAGCAAACAGGGACTGTTGAGCTGAAGAGAGAAGAAACATCCACAAGAGTTCCTGTTTATGAACTGTCATCATCAATTGTACTGCAGAGCGCCAGGGCTCATAGGGGTGAGGTGAAACACCAGCCTAATGTTGAACACGTTGACTGGTGGTTTGTGAGAAATTCCCGATGAGGCTTTCTTCTTGTCAGGGAAGACTTAAACACTCTAAGCCACTCTTAGAAAGTGTCCAAAGGAGGGCTACAAAGATGATGAAGGGTCTGGAGGGGAAGCCTTGTGAGGAGCAGCTGAGGTCACTTGGTCTGTTCAGSCTGGAGAAGAGATGACTGAGAGGAGACCTCATTGCAGTCTACAACTTTCTTGTGAGGRGAAGAGGAGGGGTAGGCACTGATCTCTTCTCTGTGGTGAACAGTGACAGGACCTGAGGGAATGGCCTGAAGTTGTGTCGGGGGGGTTTAGTTTGGATATTAGGAAAAGGTTCTTCACCCAGAGTGTGGTTGAGCGCTGGAACAGGCTCCCAGGGAAGTGGTCACAGCACCAAGCCTGACAGAGTTCAAGAAGTGTGTGGACAGCACTCTCAGGTACATGCTGTGACTCTTGGGGATTCATGTGCAGGGCCAGGAGTTGGACTTGATCCATGTGAGTCCCTTCCAAATCAGCATATTCTATGATTCTTCATATAGACCGATTCTCTAAGGCTACAGAAATGTGCTGTATGAAACTGTGTGTGCAGAGGGTTGTGTCTATTTGAAAGGTTGCCCTATCTGTAAGACACTCTGTCTCTTTTTAGACTTGCTGTCAAAGGGTCAGCAGTAAGACTTGGTTTTAGAAAGTGCAAAGTGCTAAAGAGAGGCTGATTTATTAGGGTTTAACTATAATAAATCCAGCTGCCAGGAGGCTCAAGGACTTGTTTAACGTGGAGACAGTAAGTGAAGGATTTGGGACAGGACTGAGGAGGCTCTGCTGTGAGTGCCTCCACTTAGCTGAGCAGTTGTAATAACCTGCAGATCTCTTGTAGTGAGTCCTTTGGTTAATGTCATCCAGTGCCTCCCTTCTTGTCTCAGGTCACCAAGTCAGTGTGATGGGTGCATGACAGCTTTGCTCTCAGTTGCACGAGGTTTGTTCATGCTGCTGCTGCTGARGCCAAGAGGAGGTAAAACAACTGTAATTTGCAGCTGGTATCACTGCATCCAGTACTTACATTAATTACAAGACTTTCGGGGGAGTGTAATCCGTAACCGTGGCTTAGGGCTGGCAGGAACTGCATGGACTGTTGCTGCCATCCCTCCTTGGGGATATCCCTCTGGGCGGCACTCATAAATGTCCGTGGTTAACACAGGTGGGATATCATGTTAAGGATCTAACCATTTTGGTACATTTATTTAACTAAAATAACACGTGTGGAGGTTGGCATGAATTCTGGAATAAGGTTGTGAAACATCTTGAATCTGGACTACTGCCCTCAGCTCAAAGATTATAAAAACAGGTAAAATATTGGGGAAGGGCACATATTTTGGAAGCTGCTCTACAGCTTGTCTGAGGACTGTGTGAGTGGGAATAGAACAGCAGCTGGTTTTCCTGCTATGCCACCCATCCTGTCTAGCTCAACTCTGCAATTACAGGCATGAAAGGTTTCTTCGGRTCACCACAAAGTAAATTTGGTGAGTTTCAATATCATGTCCAGAGTATATCAAGTCTCAATGGAATTGCTGTTAGCTAGTGCTCTGGTGATGCTCAGAGGCCCCTAAGTTCTCCTTTCTTTGGTATGGGTGGCCCTTACTGTGAATGAAGTTTCTGGCATGTTTGGATGTAGCTTTTCTTACTATTTCTTTTATAAGTTTCCAGAGGACCCCTTTTCTCAGGCTTTTAGGTGTAAATTTGATTAAATGTCAAATAGAACTTCACCCTTCTAATCTTGCCTTTAAAAAAATGAGCCTATAATTTAATCTAAAAAATTAATTGTAGTTTCTGGAGCACAAGGGAAAGAGAAATAATAGTTATTGACTTTCCTGTTATCCTTTACTCTACCCTTGCCCTTGGTTAAACAACTGAAAAGCCCACTGAACCCACACTGGGCTCATTTCTGACAGCATGCATGCACTGCTGTGCTTGCATCTTTGCTGCTGCAGAGATTGCCCCATTTGTCTATTTAGTATCAAGATGATACATCATTTTGTTGCTCATGAGGTTGTACCATCAAATGCTACCATAGATTCAAAAATGTAATACAGTATTTTCATAAGGGGTGGTGGGAAATAGTTCTTACTATTTTCATTTTTTTTAAAGCCACATCTTTCTGAGTTGCTGTTCTTCATTTCCCCACTTTTCAAACCTTGTTATTCTGATGTAAATTGCTTTTGGCATCAGAATCTTAAATTGTTCGTTTATTGTGCTTTTGAAAACACCCATGTGTGTTTCTGAAAAGGACAGTAAAGCTTACTACTGCAACAGCCTGTACTGGAAACAATGCTTGAGGCTCCTGACAGGAAGATGATCCCCAGGGTCGATGCTGCAAGGTGTGTGTGAGAAACAAGACAACAAAGGATATTTGCTTTCACAGGCAGGAGAAGAGTTTCTGTTTCTGTTAATATCTCAATATCATGGGAAACTTCTTCAATGCCACCAGTATTTTCCTGTCCATTTGTCATGGCAAAAATCTCTATCTCCAGTTCAACCTGCAAGCCTGCTGCTACCTAGGAGAGAAAGAGGGTGACTCACAGGTAAGGTGCAAGTTTCATACATGGTCCCTCCCCTCCAGCACTTTTTGGAGCTGGTAGTTCTTCAGTGTCTGATGCAATTAAAGACTCACTGCCCAGCACACACAATTGTGCTTGCCAGTTACCTAGTATCTGTCCCACTAGAAAGGTCTGTATAAAAACATTGTCTCTTCACATGGCAGTTGGAAAGAAAACTGTCAGGTGTTGGCATTTTCCCCCCTTAAATTTCCTTTTAGGTTCCAGAGGGAAAAGGGGAATTGGGACAGCTGGGAGAGAACCCAAAAGAGGTGGTTGATGCCCCAAGCCTGTCAGTGTTCAATTGGCATTTGGACAGTGTCCTTGATACCATGCTTTAACTTTTGGTCAGCCCTGAAATGGTCAGGCGATTGGACTAGGTGGTCATTGTAGGTTCCTTCCAAATGAAATAAAATAAAATATTCCATTCTGTTCTAAAAATAACATAGAGGTAAGGAGATACAAAAGAGACAGATGTGTGGMGAAAAGAGAATGGAAATTATTCCAGCCATCTAGCTGAATGTCTGTAAGGCCTTGGACACAGTCTCCTACAACATCTTTCTCATGTGGGACCTTTAAAGATCCCTTCCGTCCCAAACTAGTCTATGATTTTAAGTACTGAGTTGTGGCTAAGGCTCTGGTCTAGGAGGTTTGACTTGCATTCTGGCACTGCCTCCCTGTACAAGTCATTGTTTCTTGATTCCGGGCATTGGCAAATATATTGCCTGGTATTAGATGGATGCTGTGGTGATCCTGGCCAGAACTATTTATTCAGATACAACATGCAGGTGAAAAGAGAGACTGTACAAAAGCAGAAAGCATGAAATTGTCCTACTTAATGGTATAATTAAATGTGCTATGGTGCTTTGCTGGATAGAAGATGTAAGGTGGAGAACAGTTGGAAGCAGGAGAAGAAAGGATTGAGGCAATAGTTTACTCGGTTCAAATCCTGAAGGTATCAGGACAGGAAGCTAAGTTTAGGCATAAGACAGAGCAGATATAACAAATACCTTAAGTGGAAGGGAAAACTCAGAGGTAGTGGTAGATAACCCTGTTTGCTTTGAAAAAGCTCTCTTTAACTTCACTTCTTGACTTGCTGCTTTCCACTGAACTTAACAKGTTTATCCTTCTGCATTCTGGCACAGGCTCTGAGACTCAAGTGCGCAGAGTGCTTGGTTGAAGGTGGCAGAGGGACAGTAAAAGACAGCATCACTTCAAATAACTTTACACAGAACTCTACACTGCTAGCTCTATTCCCAGACAGCAGGTGTGACAGGACCCCTAGCTAGCCTGAGGGCCAGCTGAGTCTAGAGAAAACCCTAAAGCTCTCCTGTGTAACCTACAGGTCCTGGTGTGTACATCACTCTCAGTCCTGTGTGTGGAGGTGGCTGCTTCACCCGAAACCTGTCAGAAAGAGAAGAGAATCAATTTGCCAGAAACTGTTTCAGACAGGAGAAGTCACATCTAGGAAGCAGGTTGTCTGCTCTTCCTGTGCTTTTGTAAATAACCGCAGAATTTCTTAGCTCATCCTTTCCATCTTAATGTACAACTTGGACTACAGCGGTATTCCTGGGCTTCTTGCCAAAGCTCAGGTTTCTAAAAAAAAACCCCAAAGGAGCAGATTATTGGGCCAAAGTAAGCCTTGAAAGAGCTTGTTAACACTGCCTGGTCCTTACAACAGAATGTGAAACGTCAGCATTTTAAACCTGCACAGGCAAAGGAAGCTGACAGCTTCCTGGCAAACACCTGTGTGTTGCACACCCAAAGTTCCTTTACGATCTTTAATGTCCTTTGATATGATTCTGTTGCAGAAGACATGATATTGGTACGAATTTTGTGTAAATAATCTTGAATTTAATGGCACCAACTAAAGCAGATGTTTCACTTCCTCATCTCTTACTGATTTGTTTCACATTTGAGATTCAGTCCTTTTGTGCATGCAACTTCCACTGTTAAGATTTCTGAAGTTCATTAGATCAGGTATGACCTTTGCTTTTGCATCGCTCTGGAATTTATCCCATGGATTTCATTCCCACCTGAAGAACAGTTACTAGCGTGCACTTGCTCCAGAAGCTGTTAAAACCAAGCTGTAGAAGAGGCATTCCTAGTATATGGCTCCACCTTATGGAAAGCAGACCTATAAGCTGGCTGTCAGAATTCCTGTGCTTTCTCTGGAGCAGTGGCTGTTATGAGAAACTCTACTTGGCTTTTGTCAGGATCTTTTTAGACAGGACACCAGGGTACTGAAAATTCAAACTAACCTTGAGAAGTTCACACCAACATTCTTCATGATTACAGTGGTTGCATAGGTGCAGCCTTCCTTTAGCACTCCAAATGTCACTCTGGGTGGGATGAGATAGAAGCCGTTAAGATCCTGTCTTGTTGTTGCAACAGAAGATGTGTTGACCTTTCCCGCAACAGGATCTTCTATCTTTGCAAACAAAATATGAGACAAAGAGAAAGTTGGTGGCCATTAAGCCAGGTACAGTTACTTAACGTACATTTGACCTCTGTCCACTCACCCTGAAGAATTACAAAAAGACATCCTAATTTGAGTAAGAGCTGAAGAGGCACTTTGAACACTGTCTGAAAATTTATACTGGTTTGAGTTTTCAGATGTATTAAGCCTTTGAGATGTCTCAGGGAAAACAGGGGAAGCTCTGCTCTTTTGGAAATTAGAGCTTTCATGTGGGYGCCTGGTGCAGAATGAGTTTGTTCTAGCAGTTGAGAGGAAAGGTACTTTTAGAATTGCCAGTAAACATAGATAAATTGCAACTGCCATGCTTCAGTAAACAGATTCAAAATACTTTCCAGTCTTGCTCCAGAGTGAAGATTTCATGGAAACAAGATGACTCAAAGGATATTAATATTCACAAGAAACATGTTCTTTTCACCTTTTTATTTGGTATGGAGTTTGGTTTTTTCCCCTGAAGGGATGATGGTAATATTACTTTCTCTTTTCTTATCTGTCCTGCAACATCCACCATCAGACTTGGAACTTTATGTCGAAAGGATGTCTCCTCTGATCTGGCAGCCTTGTTTAGGTCTGGAAAGGAAAGATTTCCAAAAGCACGAAAAAGTAACAGACGGATTTAAATTTGTATTGCAAATATTGTGTCAAAACTTATAAAAAGATATCAATGTGCTCCAAACTACATCCTGGAAGGCAGGTTTACCTGTTGGGCTGCTGGAACCATCATTTTGTTTGGAAGGAGCCGGCAGCAGGCGGCCAGATGAAAGTGACGAATCACTTATGGTATCAAGAAATTCAGCTCCTAGGGGCAAAATAATGGAATACTGAGACAAGTGTTTTTCACGATCATCATGATAATTTTCATAAACACGTGAAAAAAAAAATCACAGTCTTTGGCACTTTAATTTAGACAACSTTGGAAAGCTGTCTACATAACCACGAGAGGCTGGAAATATTCTGCATGTGACATTTTGCTCTACTGGGCCATAGGGATCAAAAATGCCCATCATGTGATTAGTTGTTTCTTGTTCTCTGGCTAACTGAGCTATAAGCCATAAAGGACTAAAGGACAATCCAACACAGGTCTTATGGTAATTGAAAATGAGGAAATATGGGAATTAGTGGGCATCTGATAAAGCCCCATGGAGGACTATTGTCCTGATATGAATCTTTGTTGTGTATGACTTTTAATCTTTTAATCTCACTATATGATTTCAGTAACTTGTCAGGGCTGCTTGTCAARCAGAACCAAAGTATTCCTCTCAGTTCTGTAAAGCTCAAACCTAAGATGATGATTCATTCTTCCACTGCTTCCCATCATCAAATCACTGCTTTCCTCCTATATACTCCAAACTATCCTTGGACTGCATGCTTCCTATTCCATATTGCTTTTGCACCAGCTCCCTCTTACCACTGAGTTTCAGAATTAAATCTCCTCTATTTTTCCTAGAGTCATACTATTTTTTTCTAAACGTGGCCTCCTTGGTTCTTGCTCATCCAGCCCTAACTATTATTTATTCCACTTAAGGTTTCTTGAGCATTTTTCATCTATCCACCCGCATTCATAGCACAGTTCTTCAGCGTAGCATCCAAAGCTGATGGTTCTTCCACATTCAGTGATGTCTGTAAGGGCTTCTTCCTCCTGAAGAAGATACAAAACCAATGCAAGACAGTAGATTTACCTCTACTGGTTTTTCTTATTGTCTCTAGAGGCAAAGTCACACTTCCTTTTTTTTGAGGTGGAGGAAGTTCCTTATACACTGCTTCCAAATCAGGAAACTAGAGAAAAGTAAGAAAGAGGGCTTAGGTTTCCCAACTAAATACCTAGAAAAAACAACCAGCAGACACCCTCCTCCCCCTGCAAAAAAGAAAGGAAAAAATAAAAAAAGGAGTGCAAAGGAAACAAATAAGCAGAACCAAAGCGGTAACTATAAAAAAGACATACATAGTTACATCAGATTACAATGTACATTTTTGAGCATGCTTTATGCACTTACAGCATTTACCAGCTGAGATTACAACAGGAAAGCCCCTAAGATCACCTCTAAAGTAGGAGTATTGGTTTTACTAATTCCCTTTCTAATTAACAGGGAGAGGGGTTTGAGGGGTAAGTGAAAAGAACTGAGGTTCAACTTTCCTCTGAATCAGACTCTATCCAGAGTTTATGTAAGGAATTTTATAGAGTTTGTACTCAGTAAACACATACCATCTGTAAGATATGCTTCCTTTACAAGGACATATAATTCCCAGTATTAATTCTGCCATGGCTGTCCTTTGTAATGGTTTGTTGAGATAAATAGAGGCTGAGATATAAACCCAAAATTGTCTTTGGGAGTATTGTAGATACTACCTGGCCTAACAAAGCTCATCCAGTTTTCAGCTGCATTACCTTTCCTTGGAAAAAATCTTTGCTGAATTCAGATTCAAAATATGGAGGAAATATTTTGTTTTTTATTGCCATAAAGGTCATCTTTTCTTCTTCCAGTTCTTTCCTAAGTATGTTTTTTACGTTGTTGGTAAGGAAAAGAAAGAAAAAAGCATTATAACTGAGTTCACCCTGTTGTTCAGTATTATGCATTAACAAATGGAATTGGTAAACGCAAGCGGCATTTTTTTCCCCTGGTTAATCACATGGAGAAATATTCTTGTAATTGGCAATTTTTTTAGAGGTGGATTAAGAATTGTCTGGTCTGATCAAAATGCATATGGACAGTGAGTTGGCTGCTATGAAGGGTTCCTCCTCAGAACATGCTCCATTTCTCTAAATCTCATGGAACGTGTCTGGGTCTGCCAGTAGTGTCTTTCCAACCTTCCGACTAACGCTTAAAGCTAATAATTGGTATTTCAGATGCATTGCTAAATTTCTGAACATGAAATTAATCTAATTTCATTATTTTATTGCAGAAAGACTTGATGGCTCTGTGGATACAGAAAAAGCTGTTCAAACTGTTCAACCTTCTAAAGGTAAGGCTAACCAGAGTAAAGATCAGTCATGTTTTCAGTTTGATTTAGCCCAGTTTTACACTGACTTGCAGGGTCTAATATCAGCTATGAAATTATCACTCTTAATCATACTGAGAATTTTAACGCTGGTTTTAGGGCCAGAATTGCACATGATGTTCTTGGATGCTGGCTGCTCAGATATATATATTTAAAGTAATTTTCTAAATAAGATGTAAAACAGCGTGAAATGCTATATTAAAATGTAACTCTGAAACTCTAAAAGGCTCTTTTATCTCGTGCAAGTCAGAAAGTAATTAAGAAGCAATATGGAAAGCCTCATTTGGAGAGCTGTGTCCATTTTTGAGCTGTCTGATGCACAAAGGGGTCACAAAGATGATTTGGGAGATCTTTCATGTGAGGAGAGGCTGCGAGGGCTGGGACAGTTTTGCCTAGAGAAGCTCTGAAGCATTACCATGTGAGATGTGTCTGGGGTTCTATTTGAAAAAATCAGCTTTTATTTGTGGAACACCTGAATCTTAACCTAAAGCATCAGCACTTGAAAATATCAATATACAGTGTTTTCCACACTAGTGGCAGAGCCAGAAAACAAAACACAGAGCTTCTGACTTCAGCCTTGTTTTGCATAGTATAAGTTAACAGTAATGCTGCTAAGTTTTAAGGAAAAAAAAAGAAAAATAAAGAGACTCAAACCATTTATTCAGCATTTCTGTTGCAGAAAATACCCCATTATTTGCAGGCAAGCCATTGGACCATCACCCAAGACCTGGTGAAATTAATAACATTCTTTACAAAAGCAGATTAAACTGGCTCATAAAATAACTTGATCCTATTAATATTATTACCTGTTCTGTTCTAGTTTGCTTTGCCACTTGGACTTTGGTGTTACTCCTTCTGGACTGAATCATCAGGAAGAAAAAAAGAGAGAGTAGTGGAAATGAGAAAACTAGCATTGTGTTCTATAAACACAAAAATATTTACAAGATAACCCCGGAAAGAAAATGTGTTTTTATGAGAATATGTTATGTAAACATCTCAGATGACTCCTGACTTGGACTTGTATGGTTTGCACAAAATTGTTTGCTCATATTTGCATTTTTATTAGGTCATTCAATCAAAGAGACATCCAAAATCCTTTCCCAGCAAACTTTGAAGTATCTTTCAGATAAGGAAAGAGAGGCATAGAGGGACAAAATAATCAACGGACAAGCTACTAAAACATTGTCATATGTATCCAGAGCTCTAGGTCCCAGTCCTTCATGGCAGTCAGTAAAGCACATTGCCTTCCCTGTGTGCTTGGTTTCATCCTTTGTGTTATTTACATTTGCATCAGTTCTCACTGCTCTGTCCTACCTGAACCTCTGCTGTTGGTCCTCTCTTTGTGTGATGCTTGTCTTCTTTGTGTGACGCGGGGGAGGAGGAGCCACTGCCTGTTCATACAGCTCACTTACATGAACTGCAAAGTAAAGAGTATTATTGAATGTGCATGCTCTGGTAAGCAGTGCTAGGTGTCATGAATAAAAAAAATCAAAGGATATCTTTTTAATGCATCTTTCTGTCACTTTATGGAAACCTAACAGAGTCTTTGTTACTGTGAGGGAAAAGGCAGAAAGAACTTCATTCCAAAATCAAGATCAGAACAAAACATTGACAGATAAGAAATTAATTGAACTCAACATTGAAAGGACAAGAAACAGATTAAGTTCACACTCCCRCCCTGTATTTCCTGATGTATCTTTATGTTCTTTTAAGATACAAATACCTGTGAATAGAAGTTGCTGACATTCAGCCACTTTCTGACTGGGGTGCTCTGAGGTCTCTATCTACAGCTGAAGAAAATAATGTGGATTTTCAGGGACCCTTATTCCATTCAGCTTGCTTCAGTTGTGCTTAATTGAGGTTGTGAAGCAGCCATAATCAACATTCTCATGGAAGGAACTACTAGTTCAATATGTATAATGGAGAAATGCCAGTCTTCCCATGTTTAAGATTGTGAGCAGCTCTGGAACTTTATTAAAGAGTTGCCCTGTCCTCTGACATATATTACAAAACGTGTTATTTACTTTATGCCTTGAAGCTAAACTGTGAGTCCAAAGAAATTTCCTTGGTTGAAAACAAATTTCTGTGGTAAAATTTAGGAGACGTGAGTGTTTGAGAGACATGATCCTATTAGACTATGACAATCTCTCTTATTGTTTTGGGAATTACATAAGTTCAAAGTTCAAAACGTGGGGGTTTCTTTTGGTCAGTTTTTTCACCATAAAGTATAATTTTATTTTTCTGCTTTTTCTATTTTTACGTATTTTAAAGAGCTTTTCTTTTCCATAATCTTCTTCATTAGCAATGTTACATTAAAATTGCACCTCCATTTAAAAGGAAACTGTTCAGCAAGCATTTGTTGAAGCAGTGTCCATTTGCTTTGCATAGTATGCTTTTTTTTTAACAAGTAGAAATACTCTTGACAAGGTAGAAAGGGCAGAAAAATAACACTTTGAAGACAAGCATCACTATGGGATAGAATGTTATGGATTTTTCTATGGAAAAGACCCTTGGGTTTTCAAAAGAAAGGGACAATTTTTATTCGTACATACTGAAAACATTAATCAATGTTAACAAGTATCTAATGAAAACTTTAACAGAAATTCACAAGGGAGAGCGAATACATTGCTCCATCTCTTCCCTTAGGCAGATTAATGTAACCAAAACGTGATCATTTGAGATCAGATTTTGAAGTGTAATAAATAACCAGGATTTACTTAGTTGCTTTGAAAAACTTGTCTGAAAAGGTGATGCTTGTATAAAAGTAGCCAAGTATTGTCATAGTTCTTATACCTAAGAAAACTCACTACATGTGGAAATGTGAATCAAAATGTCAGATACACATGTCTAAACCCAGGAATTATTTTTCAGAGGTACTGGATCATTGATGCTAACAAGTTCTAATCACCTGTGAAAATCACAAAGAAGCACGTACTTAGCACATAGATGAATTTACCTTTATATTCCTTCCTTAAAAATAATATTACAGTACTTTAAAACTTACTATAATATTTTAAAATATACAAATAATATAAATACACAAAAATTTACAAAAATACAAATAGTCAATTTTTATTACCTCTATCACTGAGATTTTCAGTTGACTTCTCCCAGTCAGGGAAGGACTGCAATAAAGAAGGAATAACTGTGACCATATGAGAAATAAAATTCACAACAACAGCATCTTGTTCAAAGGATTTCTGTCCTAAACAAGTGTTATCTTGTTATCTGACAATGTGACTGAAAGAATGGAGATATTTCAGTGTGTTAGAAAATATGAGCTGGGAGAAAAGGAGATGAAGTACAGTTTCCCTGGTCTCAACAGGTATTTATTTCCTTCTTGATGATCTGCTTCACGGATGACTTTGTATTTTATATGGTTGCTCTTTATTAAATCAACTAAGCTAATCAAACTCAAATCCTTCTGCAAAGAATTTGAACCAGACCTAGAACTCAGGGTCACAGCAACAAGTCAAATGGGAAATGTGTTCAGAAATTCGTAGGCTTTGTTACTGAGGAGATCTCATGTGGCTGGTTTACAGTAAAGTGAATGAGGGATAAGAGACTCTAAACTAGTGTTTCCTTTTTTCTCATGCTGTCTCTGAAGCAGTTAACTGGCAACCAGAGTTCCTGTGACCAGGCAGTCTGGGTTGTAACAGAGCAAGGGAACATTGGAGACTTGGAAGGAATGTGACACTGATTCCTGGGTCACAGCAGGTGCACAGTGAGACTGCTGCTCAGAAAAGAGTTGTCCAGTGTGAAATCTGTAACTGGAAATGTGCTCATGGGAGCCAGGACAATCCACCATAATTTATCACTAGACAAGTTCACTGGAATTGGGCAGCATGTGAGATTCAGCACCTGGGTCTCATCAAAGTAAATAAATGTCTGCCTAGAGGATAGAGGCAGATGGAGTTATTGACAGATCACTTCCCTGTTCCTCTTTCCAGAAAAGCTGTGACCCTCTTCTCCTATTTAAACACCTTTCCCATTACCTATTCCTCTCCTTTTTCTTTTCGTGCTCTAATTAGCCACGCAAATCAGCAGATTACGTTTTCCAAAAAAAATATAAATGCTGCTCAGCAGTAATAACTATTTCTCCAGATTCTTTTTGTATTACCCCAAAAGTGGGATTTAAATTCTTACTATGGAGGTGGCTGTGGTTGAAATAAAAGTCTCCCAGGTGCAATGACAACAGACTGGAAACATTTTCATCCTGATGGGGGGGGATTTTAAAAAAAAAGTAAATGACTGAAAAGTAATTTTGGCCTGTGTGTTTGGGAATGTATCATTCAGTAGAGTCAAACTCTTGAACTGTTTTGAGCATTGTTTCCCCAAATGGCAGCAGTGCCCAGCTGAATTCAGATCAGCTGAAGGCCAAGTGTGGCTCTGCTTTACCATTAATGTACACCAGAACTGGCAGTGTGCTACTCTGATATTTGCTGTTTTATTAATGGATAATGTTGTGTTTTAAGGCTCACACTGCCAATGCAATACAAGGTTTTTGTTGAAAAATGTAGTTAAAAATTTTATTTTTCTCACTGTAATCAGTTCAAGGAGACTTGCAGCGCTCTCCTTTTCCTCTTCTGTTCTTGGTTCTTTCACATTCATCTCTTCCAGCTCATTTTCCTGCTCTAAGATATTTTCTATATATTCCTGGTGGAACAATGAAAAAGAATGAGAAAGATGCAGATGTTTTCTTTGCAGAGGTAGACTTAAAATAGATATTTACATTGCCATAATCACACTAATTGCTACAGAAAAGAACACTTTTCCCCCTCCCCCCACATTTCTTTATGCTTTAGAAGATCAGTTGGATGGAAAATAAGATTCTAAACACACCACTCTGCTAGAAAGCTACATGCAGTACAGAACTTTACTAACAGCCAAGGTTTGCAGAAACAATCTGTTTCCAGTGCCAATTCTTTTTCATTTTTTTATATCTCTTTAATCTTATAGGAGATGGAGAAAGGAAGAATAATATTTTCTTTAGATATTGATTTTGTTCTGACAAAGTGAATGTGTGGCAAAAGATTTAAGATACCTCTTTCTGAAAAAAATCCATTAATTAAATATTGCTATATGAGCAATGAAGGTATTTCCATTGCACATTAATGCAATTATTACAAATGTTTTGCCAGTGCTAATAATGGAAGTTCTTCCTTCCTAATGTAACAATCAACATTCATCTTTCTATAAAAATAAACAACAAATCTGGTTGATCGAGAGTATTCCCTTGCCATTTTGRTGTGGAACTTTTCTCATAGTGTTGCCTTTAAAAGATCAGTATGCAAATTAAAGAATAATTTCTATATATTTATAGACTGTAAAAATGGTAACATTTCATTCTGATAGATTTACATGTCCCAAACATGTCTGGGCTGGACAGCTGTCAGTGTTTTTCTATTGCAAGCATGTTTTCTTTGAAATGTAATGTGGGGGAAAACAATTAAAAAAAAAATTCTAACTGGCTACAATATGCTACCACCTTCACAAATTTCACATGCTGTTGACCTTCAAATTCAGTCTGCAATGCCATCATCAAAATATGTTAAATGAATAAATTATAGAACACATATATTTTGTTATTTTCTAATTGTTAAGTTATAATGAGGTTTTAATTATAAAATCTCTTCTAAGAGCCTCTTCACAACATGAATTAAATAAATGAATGTTTTACACCAATACTGAGAAGGGAGAAGCTGCTAAGAAGAGCAGCTGCAGAACTTTTCGATTCCACCTCAGAACACTTGCAGAGGAGGTCTAGCTTGCACCTTGCTATGAACCAGTCACTAGTGAGGGATGGCCACAAAACTTGTCAGAAGGCTACATTGCTATTTGCTAGACATGGATAGAGTGACAGAACTCAGGCTTGAACCTGGAAATATTCTAGATTGATTTATGAAAACAAATACAGAACCGACACTAGAGTGGGTCTCAGTGACTGAGTTAACTGTAGAATTATGGTAGGTTAGAAATTCTTGTACAACTTTATAGATTTAAATTTTTAAGACCTTTTGAAGGAAGACAAACCCTAAGCAAAGTAAAGGCAAAGTAACAGATATCAATATCGACAGCAAGGAATCTATCTGTTAGATACACAGTATATATACATCTGTGATGTACACTGGACTGGATCCCATGTATTTGTTCAGAAAACTAAGTCTCATAAGAAGTAGGTGAAACAGTTGAGCTGCTTCAGAAATACACTTATAGCACCTGTCTATGTATGAAATAATTGTTCTTCAAACATAGTACATTTCTTTTTCTCAGGTATATACTACAAATTTATGATACCAAATTTGTCTGTTCTCTATTGCTTATTGGAAGAATGAATAAATGTGGTTGTACTACCTTGAGGGAAAGCTGCAGCTTTTCTCTTAGTTCATCACAGAGTGGCTCATACTGGAATAGCTGACGGATTTGCAGTTTTTTGGGACATTTTCGCACAGAGGCTGACAAGGGTGACTGCTCTAATCCAACGCAGAGACCCTTCCAAACATACCTTTCAACTGAGGGACCTGTGATCTCCCCCTGAACAGAGAGGAACAAACAAAAAGAGCAAGAGGCTACTTTTATTACTGAAAAATGCAGATATTGGCAACGTGTGTCAGCTGAAAAGCATATGCTCCCCTTACAGAATCATAGACCTAGACAATAAAGCCAGTAGATTCCTGGTAACAATTTATCTATCCTAAAATGTCTTCATCTGGCAAGATAAACTCCCCTTAAAATTGCTGTATCCCCTCATCGAGTGTAAAAGAAGCCCAAGGGGACCATATGTTCTCTGACACAGCCTACCCCTTGCTTTGTCTGCTTAATAAACTGAACTTAACGTTTGCATTGTTTAAAGCTTCATTTCCCCATGGAGACAAACATCTATTGCTTTAACATGAAAAGACAGTTTTGAAACAATTATACCTCAAGAGGAGACAAGGCTTCCTGAGTCTCTGACTGAAGATATGGAGGAACAATACTCTCTGGTTTTTTCTTCATTATCCAGGGGGATGCTTCAGCCATAGGGTGGAGGATAGTAATACTTAAAACACCTGGTTCAAAGACACATTTTGCTAAAAATCAGTTCAAATTAAAAAATGATGGACGAGTGTCTCAGACCTACAGAAAAAACCAGTTACCTAACTATGAAAAATCTTATTACCAAGACATAAAACTCCATCTATCCATGGCCACAGATAATACCAGATCACTGAGTTGATTATAGAATAGTTGGACAAGTTCAGATTACTCAGACTGTTTTAAACAATAAACTGCTTATACTACTTGCTTTGATTCTTGGTTAACAGCTCAATTGTATAGTGTGGGGAGTATCCCAAAAAAGGAAGAGCAGACCATTGTGTTTTATACTTCACAATCTGATCACTGGATGGATTCCATTAGAGATTATTTATTTGTATTGTCTGAATAAATTTTAATGTTCTTCGAAATATTTTTTCCTGCCCAACTCCAAAATTACTTAATCTACTATTATCTACCCCATAGGTGACCTTCAAAAAGGGTATCACCACTGAGGCACTTTGTCACAATGATACAAAATTGTGAAGCCTTGTTGTCAAGGCAAATAGAGCCAGTATTGTGAAAGGTGCAGTGTAAAGTTTAGAAAATCAGATGTGCTACTTTTACAAATCACTGCTGGTTGTAAGCAAGTTTTCTTGATTGGGTTTTTTTCACTGGGTATGGATGCTTTCCATCTTTCTGATCTTTTCACCTTCTGCATCTTTCTGGCTTCCTCCATGTTCCTTCTTTTTTCCTTCTCCCATGGCAAAATTATTTCATTCAGTTTCTGCAATGGGGAACTGGTCATTATTGTGAATACAGGTATTTAAAAACGTGCAACACCTGGTAGGAGTAGTAAGTGGGAAACCTGTTTTATGTCATATGACATTTCTTGTCCAAATAAGAGTTTTGAAACTTTGCAATTCTTTCTATCAGTAGTCTGTCAGAAAAGAAAAGTTTTCTACCTGGCTGTTCTTGTACAGGATCCTGCAAGACTGCAGTGGCAGGATCACTACAGGCCTCAGCCACATACTTGCGCACATCCTTGCTCCGCAGGAGCTCCGTTCCAGAACCATCCGCAGAGACGATGAAAAACCTGCACAGCCAAACACACACATGGGGCTCTAACAAGGAAATGGAGCTCCAGCATGATGGCATCAAATGTGCAAATACTGAACAAATGAAGCACAAATCTATAAACCCTGTACAAATATGGTGTAGTGAAGAATAAAAGTGTTAACCTATGAATCCAATGCAGTTTACCTGGGGGCATGCTCATCATAAGTAATAGGTTTATTAACTTCAATGGCTGCTGAACTGTCTTCCTTGCCTTCAGAGCCAATGTTGGGAACACACACATCTGTGCTGCCATCAGCCATGACCTATAGTAGAAATTACATGAAATTACTTGAGTCACAATAGACTTTTAAAACACTAATTTGCTGGTGAACTTTAATGCGACCTAGCCCAATCAAAGGGACAGAAAAAACATATTTAATGTTGAGCAACCTGAAATCCACAGGAAGAAGAAATAAAGAAGAAAACTGAAAAGACAGCAAAAAATTCAAAACATTTCTGGCAAGACATGCTCTATCATAAATACTAATATTAGATGCTGATATTTAATAAATGCCCAAGGACTGTTACACAAAAATACTTACTCCCTGGTCAAGCCAGGTATCTGTATACTCAAGACAGACACTGATGTATACCTAGTGAGTGAATTTCTACAGTATTTTCCTTTTTGAAAATACTATGTGCTTAATAATTAATGTGACATTAACATATTCAAACAAGATAACTAACAATGATCTAAACAGGAATAATAATGCCTTTTTCAAGATACAATTTAAATAAAAGTGATTCAAAGGCAGTCCATGAACTGAATCTGACACACCCAGTTTTTAATCCTCACTTGCAGAGCTGATTTTTTGCTATAATACAAGTCATGCTAATTAAGGGAACTTTACAGGTGAAGTAAACTGTAGATCATGTGTTCTATCAGTCTCTCTAAAAAGGGATAAATATAAAAAAAAGGAAATCTATCAGTCAAGAAGATATCAGAGACATAATTCTAGCTACTTTAAATATTACAAGGCTGTTTTGAGAGAAGTTTATAAGATAAAATTACTTAGAATGCAGAAACTTGTTTTCTTCCATGTATTTTACCTTGAAAATATTTCCTTCAGGATCCATCATCTCACAAATAGTGCTGGAAGTGTGTTTCATAATGTACCTCCCTGCTTGTTTCTCTTCTTCCTTGCTGACGAAATCATAAACTTCATGGGTATAAACTGCTGAGCAGTCTTCATCAATGAAAAGAGACCCTGCCTTGCTGGGTAAAACCTATGACAGCAAAAGGGAAGGGATTCAATCTGCAAAGGTGAAAATTTTAGTTTAGAGGTACCATGAAAATGAAGAACAGATACAAATCAGAAGGAGAGCTTTCAGAACTTTAATACTGAATCATCCAGTTTAGAGAAATCAAAGGGAGAGAAAGAAGGAATATGAGGTCCAGGAGGTAGGCTGATCTTAATCTCTGTAATATTTAACTTCAGGAAATTTAAGACTGTGATTTAAACATACGATACGATATATGAGTAAATATCTAAGCACTGGCAAAGTATGAAAGGGATGGAACCACAGGATTTGTGAAGACTATAGAGAAGGCAGTTAATCAAGTCAGAGCTGCTAATGGCAGGGAACTTGGAACACAAAGATAAAATGTCACTGTCACAAACTAGAAATTATTCCCACCTGATATGTTCCCTGTGGCTTTGCTAGAATAGATGTCCCATCTCCAAAGACGGTACAACAGGTACCGTCCTCACAATTTGTTGTAACAGTAGCAAACTCAGGATTCTCTACTCGTGTACCTTTCACCTTCTTTGTGGTAGCTTGTGAGGCTTCATCTAACAATTAATATAGAACAATAGACAGGAGCTCATGAATAACAGAAATGTCTTAGGACTCAATTTGCTTTTTCTCTCACAATGCTGAATCTTTATCTCCTCAGTACAAGCCCTTCATAAACTTCATAGCATCCTTTATTACATAGTTTTGTGTTATGTAAACAACAGACAGCCTTTGAAATTCTGGACTGCACACTCAATATAAGAAAACCCAACAGCAAAACATGTCTGTAACCATCTGTAGCTGGACAGGAAAGTACACTCTAATGTATCAAGTACTACCTATAATGATCTGGATATTTGTAACATACAAGTTGGATCACTGAAATTCTTTGTACCTGTAATACAAGCTCTGAAACGTGAAGAAATTCCTATTCAGCAGCACAAATCTTGGAAAACAAATCAAACAGATATGTTAATCTGATCATTGCCTTTCCATTGAAGAGACTGATCAGTTCAAGGGCTTTTTATATTTAAAATCCCACAGGGAGATGTTCCTGAACATTTCCTATTAACTCAGTAATGGTCTTTTCCTACACTGTGTTTGAGCAGTCCAGACATCCACACATTAAATGCCTCCTTCATTTTAATTAAGGAGGACAGGACTTGTCTAGAAAATGAAGCAGGCATACAGAATACAACACCAGCCAGAAGAAACATATGACCTTTAGCCCCACTTATTTCAGGCAAATATAAGTTTCACTTTTCTAGGCATGACATTTTCCACAGCCATATTCAGGTATTCAATATCTCCAAAGGTGGTGAGTCTATGGCTTCACTGCAGAATATAAGGATGCCTTAGTCCTTATATACCTCTTCAGTTAAGACTCAAATCAGCTTGCTTGTTATTATTAGGGTAGGTGGAGAGACGGCAATGAACATACTAGAACTGTGGCACTGTGGTCTCATGGTGAAGGAGGACCATATCAGTATGAAAGAAGGAAATTTAATTTTTGCACCGAATACTGCTGAAAGAAAGCAGACAAACTAAGCCTAGACTGCACTGGTGTATATGTTATCTAGGCTACTGGTATAAGCCACCTTTAGTATATATTTTGGCAATTTTCTGCTTCACAAGACATAGCAAGTGCAAGAAAAGTAAGTGCTCTCCTTCTGATGTTACCTGTTTCGGCACCACCCTCTGGTACAGAACGGTCTTCACACTTTGCATAAAAAGTTGTGATCCTAGTACCATCAGCATGCTCCACTACTCTCCTAACATTCAGCTTCTCAACAATTATCACTTCATCTTCTCGTACAGTCATAACCTGAAAGAATGAAGGAATCCTCATTTATATTAGCACTGTGATACTTGTGACAGCAACAACAACAATATAAGGCACCAGGACTGAAGCTCTGAAGGAACTAGATTACCACATCTTCATCTGCTTCAGAGACAGAGGAATCACATTTTCTTCAAAATCTAGAGCTTTTGCATTTCTAACAGTGTAATAACACAACCAGTAGGATGTATTCAAGGAACAAATCCTACAACTTATGTGATGGCAGCCCCGTATCTTAGCTTAGTAGACAGTGCTATAGTAGCACAAAAGCAGTAATACCGTTCCATCAGATGGGTCCGTTGCCTGATACATTAAGAGTTGCTTCAGATCCATTCTCGTTCCACCCTCAGTGCCCACTAGAATGCCTAATGGAGTGGTTGTTATCCATGTTCCTGCCTTAGGTTGCTTAGAATTACCCAGATCCTGAACAGCATTTTCAAACTCCTCATCCTTGGGTGAGYGTAATAAAATGTTGTTGTCATTGCATTTTCCTGCAGAAACAAAAATTTCTGTATCAGATTTGGTATTCTTTAAGGCAAAAGACAAAAMCAGTAAAGTGCAGAGTTTGTGAGCATTGGTTTTGACAGAATTGCAAGAAGAACTATTTAACAGGCTAGAAGAAAATTACAACTCCTGTTGCTCGAAGCCATGCTCCTGAACTAACCTTATTTAATGTGTTTCCTTTTAGAAAAAGTAAATAGCATGCTAATGACATCTGATTATGACATGACTTTGGAAGGTACTACCAATGCAAAAGAAAATCTGATTGAATTACAGAAAAAAGTGCATCCAAAACTGTTCCATGAGCTTGAAGATTAAAGTGATAGAAATTGGATACAGTTTATTAGAATTTGATACCGTTTATTAAATTTAATGTGAAAAGGAATAAAAATAATTTCTGTTTCAGCTAAGCCTGGAACAGCAGAAGAAAAGAAAGACCTGAAGATATCATCCATACACAATGATACAAGTTATAAGTGTGAAAATATGGTGACAAAAAAGGCCAACACAATCCTATGGCTCATCAGAAGAAAAGGGATGGACATCCCATTATGCAAGGGAATTCAAGAGATCTTATTAAGAATGTTATAGAGAACTCTGATCTCCCATATTCAGGAAAAGGAACTTAGACCAAGTGTATGCAAAAGACAAGAGCATAGTCCAGACTAAAAGACTTAGAGCACACATCTAGCAAAAAACCCCCCAAAAGACAAAAAGAGATGAATCTGCTCACTCTAAATTTGTCAAGGATAAGCAGTGGAGAGGAAAGGTGGGGAAGGTGGAAAAATGATCATAAATAAAGGAAAAGGGATAAAGATTATACACTGGTCACAGGTACTTAGAATGAATATTAGAAGATGGTTGTCAGAGTTGTTCTTAAACATCTTTGCAGTTATCCTAATGAACATCCTAAGAACAAGGACTGGAGTTGACTCAAAAAGTCCCTTTTTCTTTGGCAGCAATTTTTATTCACATATTTCCAATAAATTATAAGTTAGTATGACAGGTCATAATTGTTCTGTGTACTAAGTAACATTGACGGTGAGCTCGGGCTACACTCTGAGGTATGAAGTAAACATTTATTTGGTTCTTTCTCAGTCAAACAAAATACGGTAAGAATGGCTATATTGCCATCAACCACCAGTCCATACAACCAATTGATAGTGACCAATAGTAGGTGCCTTGGGATACATACAATGAGAAAGAAAAATGTATTCTCTGTGAGAGAAGCATTTCTTAATACGAAGACTAAAAACTGTGTAAGACAAAACTAAGGATTTAACACTATTGTATTTACAAGGATTTCTTTTAAAAGACTTCATGTACAATCACTGATACTAATGAAGTTCTTACACAACTTTTTACTTATTAGAGTCCTACCATGTTAGAAGAAAAATAAATTTGGAGTAGGAGAGAAATTATTTTCTATGAAGGYAACATAGCAGTGTGCAGCAGCTCAGTACAGATAAAATTGCATTTTCGCACTGGCAGAATTTTCAGACTAAAGAAATATGCCCTTTATCAAGTATCATCGGCAGTACTAACTTTATATCTGTCCACAACACAAAATATGCTACCTTTGTTAGTGCTGGCCTCAGGTAAAAGCTCTGATTCTGGTAAGGATTGTATGTTACCTGGAATTGTAGGTGGTGGTAGGACAGGACCAGAATCAGGACTCCTACTCACTGTGCCATCAGCAAACAAAATCTACAGAAATCAAAGAACATACTAGAGGTTAAAGTCAATTCAAACACCACTAGCAAGTCTTAAAAGAATGTGTCATAAATGCAATAGTAACTATAATACTGTGGGTGATGGAGAGGAAAAAAGTAAAAACTCTCAGAATGAATACAAGAAATAAAGAAGCTATCTTAAAGAGAATGAATAGAACAGACTATTTCAGCTGGAAGGGATCTACAATGACCAGCTGGTCCAACTGCCTGACCACTTCAGGACTGACCAAGTTAAAGCATGTTATCAAGGGCATTGTCCAAATGCCTCTTAAACACTGACAGCCTTGGGGCATCAAATACCTCTCTAGCAAGCCTGCTCCTGTGTCTGGCCACCCTCTCAGAACAGAAATGCTCCCTGATGCCCAGTCCAAACCTCCGTGGTGCAGCTTTGAGCCATTCCCACATGGCCTGTCAACGGATCCCAGGGAGACAGGATCAGCATCTCCCTCTGCACTTCCCCTGTCAGGGAGCTGCAGAGAGCAAAGAGCTCGACCCTCGGCTTCTGTCTCTCCAAAGCAGATAAGCACAGAGTCTTCAGTCCCTCCTCACAGGACACACCTGCCAGCCCTGCCACTGGCTTTGTTGTTCTCCTCTGCAGGACCTTCCCACCCCGCTGAAATGGTGGGGCCCAGAACTGCTCCCAGCACTCCGGATGAGGTCACACCAACACTCCCTGCACTCCGGATAAGGCCACACCAGCGGGATGATCCCCCCTTCTGACTGGCTGTGATGCCGTGTTTGATGCACCCCAGGACACACCTTTTGCCCCTGGGCTGCCCAGGCACTGAGCTGCTGCCCACCTGCACCGCAAGGGCCCTCTCTGCAGGGTGCTCTCCAGACACTCCTCTCCCAGTTTATATTTGTGCCTGGTGTTATTCTGTCCCACGTGTAGGATGCAACCTTTGGATTTGTTAAATTTCATCCCATTAGTCATTGCCAGAAGGAGTGCTAATTGCTGCAGTTCACGGATGTAATGAATGGGGACTCTAACAACAAATAGGCATTAAAAAATAAACAGTAAAGATTATTCTTTGACTAAATGGTCATAGGTTAACGATTTTTTTTTGTAGCAGTGATAATGCATCTGTATTGACATACTGATCTGTGGTGACGTATTCCACATGCCTAGGACTACTGCTAATTTTTTAGCCATTATGGTAGTTACAAGGAAGTTTTGGTTATTTATCTAATTATAGGTGGTTTCTGAGATCCATTGCACTCAAATATTGACATGCATGTTCTCTGTGTGTCAGATTAAGTCTAGAATTACTCCACTCATCCCTGAATTAATTTATAAATACAGTATAATGTAGAAAAGAAATGGACAACATATAGAAACAACTCTTGAAATTGTTACAGTAAGGAATTAAATATTTCTTCTTTTTTGAGTGCTTATCATATGCAATACATTATTGATGATTCACAGACATTAAGTTCATATTAAGAAGGATGCACTCACAATCCGTTTACACAAAGATTGCTGTAAAATCATGCTAGGCACATAAGATCTACATTTTTCTATCAGGAAAATATATGTTGAGAATGTATAGACATACAGCAGCTAGTTTCCCTCTATATTTCTGAAATGGATGTTTCTCAGAAATCCTGGCTAAATGGTTTAACATCTAATGTAATGAATACATGTAAAGAACTCACACTAGGAGTTGTGGTCTATTTAGACAGGAAAAAAAAATTCAGGAAATAAGGAACTATTTTGACAGTTTGTGAGTCAAAATAGATGACTCCTCTTTTCATTTGTTTGCCAACCATATGTAGAGTTCTAGACGTAAAAAACCCAAATTGCTTGTAAATTGATTACAGTATTTGCAAACATGGTATCTAGCCTATAGCACCTAAAATGTAGTAGAATTCTAGGCAACCTAAATATGTGTAAAAAAAGCAGGTACTTAGGAATATGAAGCCTTTTTTCCCTGAAAATTTAGGATATGTTAAGGTATCTGCAGGACTGAAGAAGAGTTCGGGTCTTTTTTGAATGCCATATGACTGCTTAGACTGAAAAAATATATGGATGCTTTCATATCGCCAAAAATACCACAAAACACCCAAAGCCCAACTAATCTACACCTCAGATGTCTAAGTCCAGGAATGTAGTTCTCAAAATCATATTCAGCTATTTCTTAATCGCAAAGTTGCCTAAAATCCTCATATGCCTGAAATTTTCATATTTAAACCTCCCTATGTGCCTTAAGTTCTGACTCAGAACAAAGGCAAGAGCAGTTTAGTCTTGACATGGCTGCATAACTTAGTATTACTTAACCCCTTCATCTACACACTGGACACTTCTATATCTCTATCTCTCTAGACAAGCACAAGTTTAAGGGTAATCACCCTCCATTACAATGAATTGTACTAAATTGTACTGCYTACAATGAATTCTACTAAATATACCTCGGTAGATCCATCCATCAGGTACTTTATGACAGTTCCTTGACTAGTGATGACTCTTGACACCTCTTGTTCCATCTGTCTTGCCGGAGGTGTATAAAGATGAGAATCCTTTACCTTTTGGGGATAACTCTGTCTAACCAGAATTTCCAGAGCGGGCTGCTTGGCCTGTTCTCTTTTGGTGTCTTCATGCTTTATTTCATCTTCTGTAACCTCATGTTTCTCCTTGCCACTTTCCATAACCTCTTCCTCCTTTTCTTCATCTGCTTTGGCCTCACTTTCCTCTACCACCTCTTTCTCTGCTTCAGTGGTACTGGCTTCACCTTTCAAAGCTGAAAACAAACTTTCAATTACTCAGTGCTCTATAGCACACATTCAAACAGTGTGTGATACACACCCAGCATCATGGTGTCGACACAAGGCATGCAACTTCAGGTGAGTAAGACTAACCCTCCTTGGCTGAATCTGTAATCCACAGAGTAACGGACAGACTGATTTCAGGGAAAAATTCAAACCAGCCACCTACTCAGAAACTTTGCATCCCCCTGTGAAGGGGACTGTCTTTCCAAACGAAAACAAGGGAAATTTGAGGATGAATTTACTATGGATGCTGAACTTTTGGACGACTAACATCAGGTAAGAGGAATTCCCTGAACTGTCCATAAAGTTGAAAAAAACCCCAACTGAGTTTCACTGAGTTTGAATTTGTAAAGAAACCCAAGTTTTATATTCTGTCTGCTTGAACAAGTAAGTTTTTTAGATTAAATTATGGCAGTGTGTTGAGTATGCTAATGCATATAATTATGGCAATTGTATTGAGAGACTCCATGTATGTATCTATTATTGCTCTCTATTATTCTCTACTATTCAGCATTTCAACTTATGCTTCTTGCCAAACTATGTCTGTTTGAAAATACTCTGCATGTTCTTTACTTCATACCAGATTAATCAGAGCACATTTACTGGGCTGTACAGATTTGTTGTATATAGGTATTAAATGACATCTCTACATAGCTCTTTTTAAAACTGACTAGATGACAACAAAATCCCCATTTGTCTGCTTCAAAACCTAATGGCATGACTAAAATCCCCGAGATTTACTACAAGTTACAACATGCAAAGTTGAAACTCACACTAATTTTCAAAAACACTGGAACACAGAATTATTGCAGAATGTGATATCAGGCACAAAAGCTTTTATGTATCTATTTACCCCACCAGTCTTCTAAAGGAAATTCAATGATAGTGGCAGAAAGGCTTATTAGCAGTGTTTTCTCTGTATGTACCGGATGGCACAAATCAAAGGATTTGTTTTAGAAAGGCAACAAAATTCTGTTTTAGAAAGGCAACAAAAAAACTGATTGTAAAACATCCAGTAGCAGAGACTCCATCACAGCCTTGGTTAGTTTTGTTAATCATTCTTACCAATAATGAACAAGTATAACTTGAACCTAGTATAAAGTTGTGTTTCCTTGTACTTCCAGGCTGGCACCAGTCACTCCTTTGACCTTTTCTTTGGTAATTAAATTGAGTTCTTGGTGAAAGGAGCTCACTCTAAGATACATCTTCTGATGCTTTAATCATTCTTGTCACTCTTGCCTGAATCTTTCAAAATATTAACATTTTGTCTTGGGGACTTAAGTACATACGGTTCCAAAGGAGGTGCAGATACAGGTAATGTAACTATCTTCCTGCTGTCACCCAAGATTCCTCAAGATAGATGCATTTATTTATTGATTTTGGTAATTTTTCTTTAGTATTCCAATCTACATGCATATTCTAATGATCATCCAACATCACTCCCAAGGGCTTTTTAGGGTTGCTAATTCCCTGCCCTCAATCTTTTATGTTCAACAACTTGTGATTCTAGATTTTATATTTGTTTGAATAAAACCACATTATTCATGTTGCAAATACTATTAAATAGACATTATGACAGACTTAGCATTCTGACATGCTAAAAAATTAGAGTTACATCTAAACCCATCAACGAAGAAATGATTTTCTTCTGTAGTCTTAACTTCTCTTAAATTCCTTACTTTGCAGTGGCTGAGAAAACTAACCTCCAAAACTTTCACCAAGGAAAGTTAATACAAGTCCATTGGGACAGGAGACATTCAAATTCGGAAAAGCACAAGCACCTGACATCTCTTGTCTTGGGGGAACTGGTTCTTCCATTTCCATCTACAGAATGAAACATGAATTAGTTTTATTCCACATTTTAAAATAATAAAGAAAAAATTAGACTACATATTTCAGTTGTAACAATACTCTTTTCTTAAAAAAGTGCTGTCTACCACTAATATTTAACATTTTCAGAGTTTATGGATTCCCAAGTGCAAACATCAGTTATTTTCTTTGATTATACAATCTTCCTTCATGCACTTTGAAGAACAACCCTTCCTAACTTTATTAATTTTGCTGAGTCATTATGTTGCCTTGTGCATAGTATCAAGATGAGAAGACAATGGATAATGTGAAGCAGAATGGAGTGAAATAATTATTGAAGTTGCATATCAGTTATTTTACCTATAATCATTAAAAGAGCAGAAAAGATCAGTAGACCAGTACTTCCAATCTGCTGCAAATACAGCACTCACTCAAAAAGGGCACAGGAAGGAACATTTGGCAGTCAAAACATGTAATCCTCTTTGCACTGCTCTGCAGTGGAAACTCTTCTGATGACTAGAAAAGATGAGGTTGACCTAAGGAATGTCTGAAGGCCCTGGAATGTTTGTAAAAAATTACAACAATATACTTTTAAATGTCATTCCCTCAAAAAACTATGTAACAATGGAGTACACTACGCCAGTAATCATAAGATGAAAACAGTTTTGGGTTTGCAGACAGAGGTAACAGAGAGAACCTGTTCTGGTATTATCCCATGTTCTT
Source organism: Amblyornis subalaris (assembly GCA_018881555.1). Classification (NCBI taxonomy): domain Eukaryota; kingdom Metazoa; phylum Chordata; class Aves; order Passeriformes; family Ptilonorhynchidae; genus Amblyornis; species Amblyornis subalaris. The sequence goes on from JACAXG010000058.1 coordinate 4,465,402, forward strand.
GTTTTTTTTAGGAATAGAAATTTAGGGGGGAAATGGCAGATATTTTACCACCTGTTTTTCAGCATAAAAGATGCTGTATATTTTACAGTTAATTTATGTATTATTACTGGGTAATTAAGGCTACTCTCAATACCCTAAGACTGTAGTTGCAGGATCATGAGGCAGAAGTCCCAGAACAGGGCAGAGGTAACCCTCAGTTGTCATCTACTTCTCCCTGTCTAATGGTAAAAAGAATAATCAAGCATACCTATATCATTAGAGAAAAATTCTAATGTAACCTATTCTAAAAATTTCCAGGGCTAGATGTTTCCTGGTAAACTATTCCAGCCCTTTATCTTGATTAACCTTACTGACATTTTCCCATCGATTGACCTTAATCACTATTGCAGAAAATTAGTTTACTTCTGATTATTTCTGCTCATGATATGGGCTCACATAAGAGATGATGGTGTTTTTTTAGGTCTTTACAGAAGGCTATTCTGTCTCTCAACTCAAGATCAAACAAACCCAAACCAATTCTTTTAAACCTTCCCCACTTAACCTTTCCCCACTTTTAAACCTTCCCCTTCTTAAGTTTTCTAGATCTGTAATCTTTCTTCATGCTTTCCTTAAAACTCTCAGTGTGGTCCATGTTTTTCTTGCAGTGCAGTATCCTTAACTAGACACAATACTCCAGCTGAGACTCTACCAGCCCTAAATGGAAAATAACTTCACATATTTAGCAGGCTATACCTCTCTTTATTCACCTCAATGTGATCTTTGCCCTTCTCACAGGAAGATGGCATTGTTCACTTACATATAGCTTGTGGTCCATGACAATTCTCAGACYTTTCTCTATAGAACTGTCACTGACACAACTGTTATCCATTCTGTAGATATATATTGATCATTTGTATGTACTTGTAGAACCTACCACTTATTCTTACTGAATTGCATCCTATTTTACAGGCCATGTCCGTGTAAATTTGTCAAGTCTGATTTGGATTCTAATCCTGTTCTCCAAAATACTTGCAGACTCACAGAGACAGGTGGTGTATGCACTAATATGGATACTGTATCCAAAGTAATCTTAAATGAAATAGTTAAAAGCCTCTTGGCTTAGAAGTCCTCCTGGCAGATTTTTAATGATAGGGCTATTTGTTTGTAGAGAATTCGTTTGTGCCACACAATTGCTGTATGTTATGCTGAGTGCTATTTGGCAACTCCCTACACCACTTTCCATGCTCTTTAAATAACTAGCTAAACTTTTGAAATTAGGTCAGAAGCACTTTTTCTGGATATGCACAGAATGCATGTTGAAACAAAAGCCACACTGTAACTTCAGCCTCTAGGTACTAGATACCATTTCAGAACAGAAATTCAGAGTCTGCTTTCCAAAGATTCATTCATTCTTTCCAAAGACGTGTACCGTGACAGAAGTACTTCAGTTAAAGGCAAAAGTAACTTCCTCAAATTGCTGGTCCCTGGCTTGTGATCAGCTGGAAAGACCAAATTACAGAGCAAGATTCTGCAAAACTGTCTTCACTAATTTGCTGGTTGGTTAGACTTTCGAATACAGGTTTGGGAAAGCACAAAAAAATTCTACTTGGTTAAACTAAAAGAACTTGTAACTGAGATATTAATAGTTATAGAATGGTTTGGGTTGGAAGGGACTTTAAAGACCATTGCATTCCAACCCCACTTCCATAGTCAGGGACACCTTYCACTAGATCAGGTTGCTCAGAGTTCCACTCAGCAAGGCATTGAACTTTCAGGGATGGGGCATCCACAACTTCTCTGGGCAACCTGCTCCAGTGAGTCGCCACCCTCACAGTAAAGAATTTCTCCCTAATACCTAATCTAATCCTACTCTCTTTCAGTTTCAAGTCATTCCCCCTTGTCCTGTCATACTCTGGTAAAATGTCCCTCTCCATCTTTCTTGTAGTTCTTTAGGTACTAGAAGGTGCTCTAAGGTTTTCTCGGAGCATTCTCTTCTCCAGGCTGAACAGCCCCACCTGTCTCAGTTTGTCTTTGCAGGAGAGGTGCTCCAGCCCTCTGATCATCTGCAGTGTAACAGCTGTAACTGTAAAGCCAAAATTGACAAAAGTATGTGGGCCATGGCTTTCCATCATGGAGTCATAAAGATTGTGTTCATTAACAGCTGCCATTATGTACATCTGAGAACAACTGAAAGAGTAAAACGTATTCTTAGGAGCACCACAAGCTGTTAGGAATTTGTAAAGGCACAGCCCAAAGCCTTCTGAGAAGAATGTATGTTTCTTTTACAGAAGTTCATGCATTTGAATTTTTGTTTGTTTCATTTCCTTGGATAATGTCTCTTCTCTCACCTTTTCTTCTTGCTTTACCAGGTCATCAGGTGGTGAAGGGGCTAATTTGCTATGGTCTGATTTTGCAGAAGGCAGAAATTTTGCTGATTTTTTTCCGGCGGACTTATCTTTTTTTCCCAAAGCTGTTGTAATGGGGGAAACTGTTGTTGGAATTACGGTCGGAGTATGAACAGAAGGGATGTTCAGAATTCTTGCTAAGACAGGACCTATTTCATCGTCTAAGGAAGGGAAAAACAATATTTTTAATGCAATTAAGTTTCATAAATATAGATGGCCACATTTTATTTTTCAAAAAGATTTTGTACACTAAATTTGACCTTACAAATAATAACCTCAGTGGGGAGTTTATTATTTCAAATAGAGGGACTGAATATATAACAGAATTTAGAAAATCTTTCCACGGACTCACAACTTATTAGCTTAAAAGACATCTTGAAACTATTGTTTCCCACAAGTTGTCACTTGGTTGTCACCTCAAAAAAAAAAAAAAATTAAAATTATCTTTTACCTCCAGAATACTTAGAAGTGGAGACATTCTGAGTCTATTATCTAGTAAATGATCACTGCTGTTATGCTTTATCATGGACTGACTCCAGTAATTTTGTACAACATAGGTCTATTTCGCTATACTTTTTCAGAAAGATTCTGATGATCTAGACTTGATAAGACTCTTGCAATTCTTAAAGGCCAAGGATTAGGACAGCCTGCTAGGCATATCAGCAGGAAGTAGTCATGTTGCCTTTCAAAACAATTTCTTGAAAAGAAAATAAACAGATTTTCTGTGACTGTTTCAACAAGCTGACACTTTTCTTTAATAGAAATTTCATCTATGCCTTTACTTTGCTTGCCCCCCAAAATGAGAACATGGTGTCCAAGGGTAACAATGAAAGGGAATGGATTGTCAAGACTGAAAGTGTCTTTAGAAACCTTGAGAGAGGTGTAAAATTCCAGAGCACTGTTTGATTAAGGAAGGTTTCCCGCCTTTTGCACACACATTCAGACTTCTAGCACTTGGAATTGTACTCTCATAATACTGCCAAGGCACAAAGAACAGGTGCAGAGGTTCTATAGTATCCAGAATTGAAAGCCCTGCAGGTGCTTAAGCAGTGCAGGATTCAAAAAGAGATAAGGAGATTATTTCTAATGTAAATGTAAGGTGATCTGAAGCTAACTTTTGGTAATGCTGGAGAAAACAAAGAATAATTCAAAACTTGAAGAAATATTAATATTTCCCCAAGAAATAAAAAAAGATGCATAAAGATGGAAAACAACTTGGGACCTTTTGTCACCTTAGCTTCCCTAAAGGGAAGACGAAATAGATAAAGTGTGAAAAACAGTAAGAAAAATGAGAATTAAAGAGTTTCCAGAAAACTATTTTAGTACTGGAGGAGAAAAGGGGTAATTTGCACTCAGTTTAACTGATCACTGAAGAGAAACTACAGATTACATGGTATACCATTCTGCGTTAGGGATGGGTGATGTATGAGAATCATCTAAAAGAGTACTTCTGGTCAGAATTATTCTGAGCACTTATGATACAAAGACCCATGGGAATTTGGCATAAGCAAATGATCATAGAAAAACCGGAAGCAATCAAAGAATGCCAGTTACAAGTGCTCTGAAACTCAACATGGCAAGGATTCTTCCAATGTAGAATAGGATGATTATGGTAGATGTGAAAAAGCCTAAACATCACAGCTGGCATGTAGGTGTTTGATTAGACATGTCTCTCTTTTATGCCAAAATCCAAGTTTTTGCAGTCCACTATCGTGAATGCTCTCTTGGCCCAAGTTTAAAAAGTCTTTTTTTTAGTAATTAATTTGTAAAATATATTTGAATAATTAAAACTGMGTGTAGAGTTGAATGGTTTACCACAGTCCACACAAAGATGCATTCAATTAAATGTTTTCATATTTTAAGAGCTGAAAAAAGCTGGAATTATTTTCTGATCAGAGAAAGGTTTTACTTTTATCCATAAGATGGTTTCAGCGGCCTTTCAAATGTAATGGAAACAAAAAGCTCTTGGTAAAAGCAGACGCTATTTTCACTGTGGTTTTCTGAAGCAATTGCTTCCAGTTGGTGAATGTGTTTAGTGAAAGGCTGAGAGAAATCCCTCATTATGTCTGCACAACTGTAACCTAAAGTCCAACTCTTAAAGTAAAATGAAAGTTCCATAATCACCTATATAAGTTTACAAAAATATTATTTCTTGGAAAACCAAGAAGACTCCTCAGCAAATCACATTTTCTTTGGCTCAATTAATTGGCTGATTTTGCTGGGCTACTTAATAACAATACTTGCACTGCTCTGTTTTCACAGTAAGCAAAAAAGCTTGGAGACCTCCCTCCATTTTGAAAATTGAATCATAGAATATTCTTGACAATGTAATCTCATTTTGAGCCTTGCTGAAAATTCCCTACCATGTAGTAACAGCTGCTGAGAAAGGCAGAATTGCATGCAACAAATTATTGGGTTAAGAAGTGTATGAAGAAAAAAAAAAAGGAAAAAAATTCCCCCTATGGTTCTCAAATATCCTCTTCTATTTGCTTACTTTACCTGCTGTCTCCCCTGTAGGTCCATAATAGCTCAGGGACAGCTGGATTCCATTTTCCAAGGTGGCTGAAAAAGATCCAAACTTGCTCACAGCTTTCTTTTGATTTTTCAATTTTCCTTAAAAAAAAAAAATTAAAGATAGCAACACATACCAGAACCACCCGACCTGTAAACCAATGGCTGGTGTGAAAAGTGGAATCTCAGTGAGGATGACTAACCTAAATAGACTAATTAGGACAGAGAAACCAACATTCCATTCATAGGGTACTATATAACACAGTTTTGTGCAATATACTTGTGGGTTTTTCATCCAGAAATAGCATTCTAATTAGCTAGGTGTGTAAAAACAAGTTTAATAGTAACAACTAGTGAAAAGTCCTATTGAATTTAAGCAGCAAAAGAACCTAGTTCTGGAGTTATGAATCCTTTTTTCTTGGCTGACAAGAATGTTAACCTGCTCATTTCTATTACATGTGGCCTATGCACTAATACAAATTGCTGTCTCTCATATATTGTCATAGGAAAAGGAGCTGAACTTCAAAAATCCCTGAAGGTCCCTTCCAACTCAGGATATTCTATGATTCTATGACTGTATTTTGAGGAAAAAGTAAAAGAAAGGACAAAAAGTTGAGAAATTAGATCCAAAGACATGTCTGGGATTTGTAAAAGCGGATCAGGAGACAAGCTCACTTAGAGGTGCAGACCAAGATGTCATATGATGTGTATGTCATGGTGAAAACCATACAAACTATGCAAGATAGACCTCCCAGAAGCTGGGTCCTACCTTGCCTCTGGTTCAACTGCTACTGCCTTAAAGACAGGTTCTGTTGGTAAGAGGAAATCCTTTGGGTTTCCCATATGGGGAACAGCTTCTTGAAACTGTGAGGAGTAGCAGGGAAGACCACAAAAGAAGGTTAAGGCAGGCTAAGCCATCTCCCAATCTCATCAACATGGGACACATCCTGAGAGCTTGTCTGCTCCTATTGCTTGTCTATCATTGCAATGCTCATTGCTGAATACCACCTGCAGGATGCTGTTTTGGCATTTTGACTGCATTAGAAGTTTACCATTGTACCATCCAGCCACTGCCAAGTATCAGAGTACATTCATTCTTCTCTTCCCTACTGCCTTTCTACAAGGTGCTCCTGTTTACATAGGAGGAAAGCCTTTCACTTGTGGCAAGTGAATACAATTTGCCTCAGATACTTGCACACTGGTGGTTGCCAGTACCATCTGGCAGACCCCAGTGTGATACAGGTCAGCTTTCAGATGGGCAGAAAAAAACCATCTCATCTGTGGAAGGGATGCCAGTTTTCTATTCAGACAACCTACAATTACATCACTGGCGGCAGCTCAAGCCAAGGGGAGAAGCAAGAGCAGGATGCTTTCTAATGCCGACGAAGATTAAAAGAGATAATATGACTACCAGAAGTTATCCTTTCCCAATACTCTTCAGTTTGGTGATAGCAATTCCATAATGCTTTTGGCAAAAGCATACACAAATTGTTACAGACTGGCTTCCTTCTTGGAGATGCTCTTACCTGGGTTCAGAAAGGATTTGGATTCAATGCTTTCTGAGTGTTAGCAATACGTCAACTAACAGTAGAAGTTGCTGGACCACTGAAAGATCTGCTTTTACAGCAAAAGCTCTAAGGAGGCATTAATGCTATGGTCATCTAACCCAGAGAAGGAGGCCCACTTTAAAAGCAGAAATCTTCCCTTTCAAGGGCAGATATTTACTTTGGTCACAATGGACAGGATTCAGTCTTCATCTTCTTAGGCCTTCTCAAGCCACTTTAAGATCTGAATGAGTTTTCCACTAAAGAAGAAAGTTATTTTCTTAAAGAATGGTGACTCTTCATTGATTTCCCTGCTTTGGAAAAGAGACTGGTTTGTACATGTTGACCTGCACTGTGCTTCTACATCTTGGCTAAGATCTCACTATACAGCGCTTAAGTCAGCCAACTGGATTTTTACTTCTTTTTATGGAACACCATCTTTTCTTACTCTCTGCCATCAGTAAGAATTTATTTTCTGTTAGTTGATAAGTTTTGCATCCAATTATTAAATATGTCAAATTCTTAATTTTTTATATCAGTTACATCAATCCACTAACCTGATCTAATTTGCTGTTCTTCATTAATTTCTTGCTCTTCAGCTTCTTTTAAGTTTTTCTTGGGGTCTGTGATATGAATGAAGAAATTGTGGTTGTCTTTTATTACTTTCACCTTTATCAAAGTTAGACCTGTAAAGCAATGGAATACTGTTATTGCTCCCACCAGGTTTCAGAACTTACTTGCACCCAAATAAACCCTGCACCTGCAACTTTAAAGCACGCAAAAAAAAAAAAAAAGAAAATTGCTCAGAACTGGACCAAATCACTTATTAGAAGACCAAGAGGACAAAATTAAGGTTATCTGAGTTTGGACTAAATATTCAAAAACTTCCTGACAAATAGATCTGAGCAGCTGCAGAAGAACCTGTTGCTTAGATATATTGAATTTGACTAGAAAAATAATTTGAACATTTTTGAAATATCATGCATTGGTTGCCATTGAACAAATAAATATGAACCGATTTTTTTCCGTTTCTAGTTTTCTGGTACTTCATTTCTCTATCAATTGTTAATATATTACAGTAAAGATTAGTACTGATAGAGGCTAATATGGAATTTTTTTAACTGAATTTCTACTACTGAGACATAAAAAGCATTTATGGGCAAGAAACTATGTCATCAGTTAGCACTGAGTCAAAGCAAAGCATAAAGAATTAAAGAATCACCTTTTATGAACTCTATCTTCTCTACTTGAATCTGTCCTCCATCAGACGGGAAAAGATATTGATTGGTTCCTGATACTTGAATAACGTTCTCCCCTGTATTGTAGCCGTGAAACTGGAAAAACAAGTTTTAAATTATCTGTAAATGAGACAGGCAGAACCCATGAAAGAGGTAAATGAAGGACAGATCATCAGGATCACATTGTACCGCTCGGCATTTTTTCCTGAGATTTTTAACGAATGTAATGACAACTTTAGCAAATACCTTGCATGCTATTGTCATATCAAAATAATTTCTCAGTTATTAACTGAAGTAACTTGTTACATATGAGAGACATCATGGAAACTGAAGAGTAGCAAGTAGATTGGTGGGTTAACATACAGTGTGAGAGAAAGAAAAGTTCTGGTCAAGTACAAAGAGACAAAGTACAATGCCATGGGATCACATACAGGGCAGGTAAAGATTCAGCTTTCTACCCTCTAGATTTTGGAATTCAGATCCTGTAAATCTAACTAGACTGCTATGCCCTCCAAAGTGCCACAAAATGGTAAAAATTATGTGGGTGTACTCAAATAAATTCAGACTGAAATGTCACCTATTTCTGAGTTTGAAGTCTTGTACTTCAGCAAATTTAGACTAAACTACATTGATGTTTGCAAGTTTTGGATGCGAGACAGACTCTGCAAATACAAGGTGGTACGAGCTGCCAAAAAACTTTTTGAACAAAACTAACGAAGAGCTCCCTGTTAGTGCAACCAGCAGAAAAAGGGGAGCTAGTGTCTCCATTGAACTCTCTAGGCATAAGTTCCTGGGATTGCTAGGGATATGAAGCACAATTAGAGTTTAGATGTGCCTTAATCTGCAAGAGTGAGCTGAGCTCTATGTTTCCAGTTGTGCACATGCCAACGGAGTTACTTTCTGAAACATGGAAAAAATCCGTATTTCAGATGAGGGCACTTCAAGAACATGAGTTTTGAAAGAGGAAATGGAAGAAACAATGAACTCCTTTTACGTGCTTTCTAGTGTGGACAGCCAAAACTTCAACTAGGACTGCTACACCTCCCTAATATTTGAGATGRGACAAGTCCTTATATTCCTCTTTTCTATCCTCTCCCACAAAAATCACAACATGATCAATTTAGGTTTGTGCTCATGTCATATACATTAAAAAATGAAATTAAATAATCTGGTGTAGGATAATCTTAAACATCAAAAACTGCRTTTCAAAACTTTCAGGAAAGGATCTGCTGCTAAAACAATGGAGGTAATGAGACCCAGTTAGGCTTAATTTGCTGTGAACTTGAATTTCACAATAGATAATAGCTTTGTTGTAATCTTGACTCTAAATTTAGTTAGCACTTTTCTAATGTGGTGCGATTATACAACTCCTTACCTTATAAACTTTCTCAGAACACAGTTCTGGAATGCTATGATCCTCCTCAAGTTCAGGGGCTTTTGCTGGCTCATTTTGGGACTTCTCTTCAGAAGATTTTTTGTTGGACCCTTTACATTCTTTATCTATTATTATCGCCTGTTCTTTCTTTTTACTTTTCAAATTTTCTTCCTTTTCTTTATTTTCTTCCTTTTCTTTATTTTCTTCCTCCTGTAATTGGTCCTGCTCCTTCTTCCAAGCCTACATTCAACATTAGGAATTAAACAGACTGTGTTTATCTTTGTACTACAAGATATTTCATATGTACATGCTGAAAGGAGTAGAAGCAAACAAACACAAAGGAATCAAAGTTCTAAGTAACTTTAAGATATGTTCCCAAATGTGTCAAAAGTCTTATAATATTATGCACCAAATTTTGGATAAAATTACTGATTCATTCAATCTACAACAGCAGTCATTGTTGACCACAGGAGATGAATGAGGTGATTATTCATATCTTACACAATCAGTCATAAAAGGATGAATTTGTTGCATACTATTCCACAATGTTTATCACAAACCACAATGCCTCACTGGTATTAATTTATTCCCCAAATGCAACTGTGAGATAAAATGATTTTATTTTTTTACAGAAAGAGGAATGAGGTATCAATGCCAAAAATATCAGCTTGCATCAGAAAGACATTTGAGATTTTCTGAAATATTTAGGGTTTTGTAGCCCTTTATAGTCTAAGCATACAAAAGCAGATGCATTTCTCTGGAAGAAATGGCAAGCATTCAGAGTTACGAGTTAGGTGTTAACCTTGCTTGACCTGTGACAGTTCAAGTTGTGTACCGAGGAACTGGATAATGCTATTTCATAGCTACATTCCAATATCAGTATTTTAAGTGGACAGCCTTACACACTATAAGAAAGATGAGACATACTATGTTTGCGAGTAGTCAGAAAAAAGCAGGGGAGTACAACCTCAATAAAGCTAGATTTGTGAAGATTAATGGATAGTGTCAATGCCTACACTTAAAAAATTGTGTGCTTAACACCTACCTCAGCCAGAAACTTACTGTGTAAACCTGGGCAAGTCAATCTGTAGTGCATGGTCAGGGACTAAATCTATAAAATGGGATTCTCTGACATAAGGGAACTCTGAGGTACCATATTTACATTGCCTAATGTAGACAGTGAAAGTAGAGTTGGGTACATAAGTACTTCAATGAATCTGGATTTTATCTTTTCAAACCTTTACAATCAGAAAACTTCAGTAAATAGTAGGATATTATCTATAACTTTCATTTCCTAATATTGCAATTACAAATTGCTTTGGAATGCCTAGTCTAACTCCAAAGAGTCTTCCTTCAAGAAAATAACATAACAACTAACAATCAATAAGGAATAAATTAAAGAAAATAATGTATACAAAAAATAACCAAGAGCAGAAAAACTAAGAGGACTCAGTCAAGCCTATGTAAGAACAAAGGCTTACCTTCCTAAGAAAGCAGTGGTGTTTAGTCCATTTCAAAAACATATATATTTTTGCCTTACCTTTAGAGAACCTTCTCTAATAATGGGACCTTCTTCATTCTGGGATTGAGACTCTGTTACACTCTCAGGTCTGAATGTGCTGCCTTTGAAAAGAGAAAGGTGGAATAAGTGAAGTTATAAATATATGAAAATGGAATAATTTTAAAAAATGAAAAAAAAAAAAGATGTGCAAATAAATAAAAAAATATATTTTAAAATAGTAGAAGCGTAAAAGTACAATAAAGAAAATGTTTAGTATTTTTAGAAATAAAACAGAAAGTCTGTTTTGGTTAAAAGAAACTTACCTGACAACTAATATTACTTGATTGTCTTAACTGGGGAGCAAATACACTAAGCAATAAACATATTTATAAATAAACATATTTAAAGACTGGCTCTCTGCTTCTTGCTGTTGAAAGCTGTGCTCTGGCAACAAGTTTGTTTCTCTGTTTTTTAACTGAGCCAGAACAAACTCAATACCAGAGTCATTGATATTACAAGCTTTCAGGACAAAAAAAAAGTGAATAAATGCTGTCTGAACCTTCAAGTCTTCACTAAAGAAACACTTGTCATATCCCTCATTTACTATTATGGCTTTATAAAATCTATGACTCATGAAAAGGGTATCTTCTACCAGTATGCCTGGATATCCCTTATTTACCTTCTAGAAAAGATAATTTAAAGTACACTATCAGAAACATCCAGTTAAATTACTTTGTATAATAAAGTAGAAACTGCAGTGTGGGTTAGAACAGGGTCAGTGAAATTGAAAACACCTAAAGACAGTGCATGTCCCAGCTAGAGGCGATTATCTTCTTTCAGCAAGTGAACTACTCTATGAATCTTATCTGTCAGGAAGAACCACATGGGCAAGATTCAATCTAGCTCCTGTGACAGCTAGATAGATACAAATTATGATTTAGAACTTTTAGTTTCCAAACTATAATCAGAGGTGTTAATTGGGTTGAGGAGTAACGTTCCTATTTTTGTAAATGCTAACTGCTAGTACTGGAAGGTTTCAAAGTGCATTCTCAAAAAAGGTAAAACAGCAAAGGTTAAATGTAATCAAATCATTGCTAATACCATTTAAACACACAAATAGATGATTTCAACATGAGTTCTTTTTCATCAGTAGGGGTTTTCAGATTCTGTTGCCTGCTGAACAGTTACTGTATGAACTGCTTATGATTCTCACTACCCAAAATGTTGCTTGTAATTCAAGTTTGCTGTGCAGTCAATTCCAGTTTCCAGTTTTAGCTTCTAACCCACAGCTTCTGACTTCCAGCTTTTATCCTGCCCTTTAAAATGGAATTTTCCTGAACCATGTTGCCAGCTTTAACTATTGCTCACTTTTTCATATGTTCAGTCATCTGAACAGATTCATAACTGTATGTAATCCTTAATTTCATTAGATGAGCACAGGTATTGTAAATGTAAATTGATACTAAAGGTCTCAGTTTTCAGAACAGAGAATGATGCAGAATATATAAATATATGCATTTAATTAATTCCAAAACATATTTATGCATATACAGATGTCAAAACAAAGTCATTCTATGAAAAAAATATATGTAATTCTGCTCCGAACAAATTTGTGTCTCAGCACTTGAAGTGAAAAATTAATTTTCTAGAATAAAATAAAAAGATACCCGGTTTTGGCTTTCCTAGCAAAGCCAGTTTTTGACAGCACATGCAGACAATTCAAAAGGGCCCTCTGCCATGCCTTTTTCCAATTTAAAAGACTCTATTTCCTTACCCATCTTCTCTTTTCGGTATTTAGCTTCTTCCTCTTTCACCCAGTCTTTAATTGAGTTGGCCACCATCTCAAGATAGTTCCTGAAAAGCAGAATATCCCTCTTTGTAATATAATACAGTTTTCACTAATATGATTTCAGGCCAAACAAGATCACTTGGATTCTCAGTTTCTTATACCAGTATTCTTCCATAATCTTTGAGAGAAGGCTTGTATTTGACAGGGTTTCTCTCAGTTTTTACAGGAACTGGTGCTTTTGCCCAGCTTGTATTTGCTTAGCACATGTTATATTTGGAATTTTGGTTATCCTTTCTGCAAAGAGATACTAGAAACCTGTCTGCCAAAGAACACCTGCTCCTCAAGAAAAATCCAGGAAATCAGAAAACATAAAGACATTCAGAAAGGTTCAGACTCATTCTTCTCCTCACTGTTTTACCACTGAATAGCTTATTCTCTTAGTTGTTCTTGATTGATATTGACTTTTAGAATATGCTTCATTTGTTTGTTCAGAAACGGAGGTGTTATTGTATGTAATGTCAAGATCTTCTTTATCAGTGTGACAAGAAAGGTGTTTGGAAATTGTCATCCAAATCCAGATTAGAGAATCAGTGCACCATAACCTGTCATAAATTAAGAACACTCACAATTAAATTTAATTTTAAATTGAAGTGAGAACTGAATGACAAACTGATCCAGAGTTTGCAGCTGGCATCTGCAGTTGCATTGTCTCATCTTCCAAAGGTATCTGAAATGGCTGCTAAAGTAGTTCACTCTAAACAGCTGCTTTCAAGAAAGGAGAAAGCCTGGGAGTCTTAAATGCAGTTACCACTCAACCCCTCATTTGGAGTGCTATCACAATTCTTCAAAGTAAAATTCTTCATGTGTGCAAAATTAAAAGGGGCTTTCAAAGAATGCATCAGATTCAGTTGTTGTGCCTTCATGATACTTTGTATTTACAAGTTCAAGATGATTCAATTGTATTTAAAAACTCTATATGGAGTAGAGGCTTTAGTATGAACCTGTAAACAACAAAATCAATTCTTGGCCTCATGAGCATTTCAACGTTGTTATTGCAGCATTACATTGCATGTCCAAGAGAATTAATATGTAGGCCATGCACACAGGCTGGAGTATACAGTTCACGTACAGCTTCAAGATACACAAGTCTCTCCCAAGATACACAAGTCTCTCCCAGCTTCTGCAGTGTAGGTGGAGTCTGTTTTGGGAAACTTGCATGGAGAAACTGTTGATCATGTATATACTCAGTAGAGAGAAAGTTACTCTGCTTGTATCTGAGGAAAAGTGTACAAGTTATAAAGATCTATGGTGTTGAAAACAAAAGGCAAAACTAGTCCGGAACATAAAGTTGCCAGTACTGGAATAACTTGAAGATGAATATACGTTATAAATAAAAAAGAGATTATTCGTGTGGAAAATATTTTAGGGCAATGAAACAGTCATTCAAAGTCTAAAATACACATTCTATTAATATGTATTCTGATGTCACTACTGCCAATGTCTGACTCAGAAGCATTTCTCAGAAAGGATTATTCTTTTCCAGTAACTTGTGTAATATGTTTACTATGAAACAGTAAACAAATGTCATTATAACTTTGAGCAAAAGAATAGTTTTGATAATGCCTGAATTGATTTGGCTTCCTGATAGAGTGGCCACTTATCCTAATCAGAGTTAAAATGTTTTATATACACATTTATCACTGCATGTACACATGTTCATGATTTTGGATTCCCTTACTCAGTAGCATCCATTAGATTTCACATGCAGCCTCCTGCTGCCTACCCTTTAAACAGTATAATTTCTGAATTTTTGGATGTTTCACATGAAATATATGACCTGAAATCCATAAGGAAGAAGGAAGGCAACTGGCATTTCCAGGAGCAAAAGCTGCTGCAACGTAAGAAGTTCAATTTCCTCTTTGCATGAGAATTTCCTGTAACGGAACTCACTGTAATCAAAATGAAATTATTCCATGATTCTGTAACCAAATGATTAGCAGATAACAGAATTATATTCCAGACAGCAACTATGAAAGAACCCTGTGAAGCTGGTCTGTGGTCTACAAGATATCACAATAAAGAAGTAACAAGTGAACACAGATAGAGAACTCCTATTGGAGAGACTGTCAAGCACAGCATCTGTTGTGCATTTTTAACTCTTCTGTGAGGGAAGTGTGATTCTTAAAGATATACCAAAAATTCGAATGATAGTAATTTGAATAAAATAAAAATCAATAAATTGTTACTAAACTCATCAGGAGTCAGTTATTTCATACAAAGGTAAAAACAAGTAATACCACCACTTAATTAATAAGTAGGGTTTGTGCCTGTTTCTGGTGACTCAGCAGGATCTGGAAGCTAATTGCAGGCAACAGCTTGAAGCACTCCAGGTATTTAATGAGTGTCTTCCACAGAAGTGTTATGTTGCTTGGAAACATACACTAGCAAATATTTATGATACTTTGTCTGGAAATCTGAAATGATCTTTAGCAATAAGGCTGAATAAGGTCTGAAAATGTGCTGATTATTTTGCAGCATATAGGCAGGTATCAACGTCACATAACAGAACCAAGAGGGCCTATAGCTCTTCAAAGATTCTAAGTAGCATATACAGCAGTGATGTTGAATATATCTGTGAAACAAGAGCAAAGCCAAAACATCTTGTTGGCTTTCATGCCATTTTCTTTAGGAACTCCTTGCTGCTTTGAAACAGAACCTGGTGAAGGGTCACTGAACAAAGAAGGCATGCCCCAAGCAGAAGCTATTTTTAATGTCTAAACCTTGTTTCCAGCGGATGTGGAAGAGTAAGAAGGAGGAAGCACACAGTTATTTCATCCTCAACTGAATTATAATGCATCTACCAGATAACATGCATCATTCCTCCTTTGGATGCAAAATTAGCAACTTTTGTTTTATATATAAGCTTTTCCCATTTCTCAGTTGGCCTTGAACTATTTCAATGCCCTTCCAAGGTGACCAGCCAATCTGTGGTTCCACAGCCCCACAGAGGAACAACTGTTGTTTCAGGGAGAAATGCTTCCTGAGGAAGTTTGGTATCTTCCTATGTGCTTCTACAGCAACAATATGCTGTTGGGATGAGGTGTTACTCAGTGTATGCAAACACCAGGTGACATGTTAGATGTACTGGGGTATGTGACATGCTGTCTGGTGTTTGTTCCAAAAGTGCATGGGTCTCCCATGGATCTCATGTCATATGCGTCAATCCTGTCCAGACAACTCAAATACATCAGGTAGCTAAACTGGCACCAACTGCTTATGTCTAAGAAACTCTAAATTAGGCATTTAAAGTCCAGTGCTCCAACACACTTCTGTGTAATAGACTTTGAGACCACTGACCCTCTGCTTGGGTCTATCTGAATGCAAGACCCAGCTTTACTCGAACATAGCGTTTTTCACTTRTCTTTTGGGGAAGATTTTAGTTGCTATATAAATGCAAAAACACTGACCAGACATTTAGTGGATTTGCCCAACAACCACAGAACAACCAGCATTTTCTCCAAGGAACTTTGAATTTCTGCTGGTAAATCTGTTCTGGCTCTGGTCCTAGTCACTGCTAATCACAACTGTCTGTTTTCATGGCAAATAATTTAAGTCCAAGTGTCTGAAAAGCTGAGATGAATCTACACAGAGATCCTTGACTGAGAGCAAAGACACAAAACACAATACAAAATACAGCCTCAAGAAGGCACATTTTGCCTATTTAGTATTCAAAACTGTTCAAATATATAGGTGTCAACAAAATTTTCGATTAAAAAATTCCCATAATCTGACAAAAGAGGCACTACACTTAGAAAGGGATGCCTGCAAACAAATGGGGGGGGAGGTGTTTTCCATTGGATAATTTGCTTGAAATTCTCTTTGATAAATCTAAGTAATCCATAGAGCACCAGAGTGACATAGTTAAAGATAGCTCTGCTGTCTCTCCATGGCATTTTAACTTCTTTGCATATCAGTACATGGACACTTGCTCTATTTTCAGTCAATTACTTGGAATAGCATTTGGACCTACATCATCATTTATATCACTGCTTCAGTGCAAAAATGTATTCCAAAATAAATAGGTCCACTGACAAAACATCTAATAGTGGACACATCAACCACTTGCATGCCTCTAACTGGTGAGCAGATAGTGACAAGGAATTAGGAAGAATGTAGTATTCTGTGAAACAAAATTTTCTGATATTAATAAAGGGCTTTGAGCTTTTCTCAAAAAACTTCCCACTGAATCACCCAATTAATGTACACATAGTTGAAAAACGTGAGAAGTATATATTTAGACAGATTTTTTTTTTTAACATCCCTCACTGGAAATGTCCCTAGTACAATTTTCTTGATGTGGTATTCCCAATATGACTTTGTGTTTATGTGTGCATTATTTATATTTTCATAGTTTGTGCTAAGGAGCTACATACTGCATTATTATCACTCAGTAAAGTTCAACAGAATTCTTTTGATACAGCACTGTTTTTGCCTGCATGCACTGCTTTCTCATGAATGTGTCACAAAGCTATATCTTTTAATTGCAAAGCTTTGCCCCAAGCATACCCATGCATGCTTAAATTGAAAATGGCTGTGAATGAGACATGGAAGATAAAATCAATTACCTGAATCCAACATTAGAGTGCAGTGCAATATCCCAAGTCTCTTGGCACAGACGATATTGATTCATAGGATTGTGAAAAACCATTAGCAAAGAGTTATCTTGGGTATGATAAAAGGAATCAATACATCTATATTCTTGGGATGCTCTATGAAGAACCTGAAAAGGAAAGAAATAAACGTACATCCTCCCTGCAGACAGTAGCATGTGTACAGAGACTACACAGCACAGCTTTGAGCAAAAGGTGCTCCAGAACTTCACTTTACTACAAGATGTACTCAAAGCATTTGGATTCCAGCAGCCTGAACTGTTCAGGTGGAAATTGAAACTCCATTGGTATTCATGTTGAGAAGAGATAGTCACTATGCTCTACCTTCTGAGACTGACCATGAATGAAAAAGTTTGACTACATAAAATTCAAATAAATTAAAATATTAAAGAAATATTTAAACAAGTTTAAATAATAAAATGTTTAAATAAATGGTAAATAAAACCAGAACCATCACATACCAGATAAAAAGAAAACTAATTTATCTTTTTAAATCTTAGTTGAATTTACTTGGTATTCAATTTGCTACACTGTGACCTGCACATCTCTGAGATTTACTGTGTTCTACATTATTCCACTCTATTCTGCACTGCCCCATCATTTTCAATATTTACCTTGTCTGCATGCTGAAGCTTATTTTATAGTCACAGCTAGAAGAAAGCCTTCTTTTAAACTATTATTTTCACAACTATGCAACCAAAGCTTCTAGAAGCATCTGCTCCATGATTTTCCCAGGCACACAGGTGAGGCTGACAAGTCAGTATTTCCCAGGGTCCTCATTTCTCCCCTTTTTAAAGATGGGTGCAATGTTTCCCTTTATCCAGTCACCTGGGACTTCACCTGACTGCCATGGCTTTTCTTACAAAAGGTTATTTTTGGCTGCGATAAAATGTTATTTTCTATTACTTTTATTTTCCAACAGTATCTTTTTACAAGATTCACTAATTAGTGATTCATCAGGTAGTGTTAGCTATCTATGTCACATAAGAAAGAATTTCCCATGTACTGAAATGCACGACCAGACTTTAAAATTGTGACACTAAAGTGGTGCTGCAAAAGTCCAAGCAGCACTTCCTTCATCCATGTGTCAGAGTCAAATAAGTATTACAGCATATGAAGCTCAAGGCAGTACAGGAACTAATAACCCACTACTCCCAATAGGATGCCTCCTAACTTAAGCCAACTACACTTGAACTTATCTTTCAGATTTTTCATTCTGTCTTTCTGCAAGATACATTTTAGTTTTTAGCTTGCAAGATTTCTATAAATGATGCTCTTAGCCCTTAAAGGGTGAAGTACTGTAACCGCCAAATTTTCTATTTGCCCATAAAACATATACTGCACAGGCACCTGCAAAGTATGTTTTCACATACACTGCACTAGTGAGTCCCATAACTGCCACGGAGGATCACCCCTAAGGACAACATGTCATTTTGCTAAGAGACTTGCTACAAAGTAGGACGGCTCCAGTTTGGCCAAACCAGGAACCAAAAACCCATTACAAACTAAATTTCACATAAAGAACAGCAAAGTTGCTAAAGCATGATGAGTTTTGGTAAAAATGAAAAAGAGAGAAAACGGAATCAATTATCCTGCAGTAAAATACCCTGCACTCCACTAATGCTTTGTACAGCCTTCTGAGAGGTGACAGTATGTATGAGATTGTCAGTTCGCAGATACCTGAAGAAGAACATGTGGTTGAAAATGCTCTTCCAAACTCCAGTCTGTCAAGCAACACCTCTGTGTCTTTTTAATTTCTTCTAAGTTTGGTCCTAGGCCATAATTTTCCAGACTCTCCTCAAAATATATCAAACCACAATAATGAATATCAACATTTCAATGTCAGTTGTATTAAATTAGCTGTAATCTCGTTGGATTAATAGACAGCATGCCCTGTTATATCACAGTTAACTGCATAATGATGCATTTGTGCAGACCTGTATGGCACTACTGAATAAAAGGAAATTACTTCCAAGGGTTGTCTTGGATTTTTTATGGTAAAATAATCAAAATACTTTTATTATTAGCTTATATGTTTTTGAGTTCTGTAAGCAATTATGAGTATTTAAGCATGTCCTGTGAAGTAATTTTAAAATTGCTATGTTTATTATGGGATGTATGGCAGACAGGTGATTCTGAAGATGCCAAACTACATAGTTTACTAGTATGACAGAGTTTGACAATTTCTTTTAAACTTTCATGTTTGTATTTGATGCCTGGTATTAAAAAAAAAACCAGCACAGAATTATCATTAGCAGCTTCACTGAAACCCACCACCTTGGAATCCAAAGAAAGTGATTTCACAGTGCTTAAAAGTTACGACATTATTTGCCAAACATCTCAAAATTAACATTTGCATGCAGCATTGCAAAGGAAACCCCAGTAACTAGTCCTGGCATTGAGCAGTAGCTTCTGTTGCCTCATGTAAAGCCAGTTGACTCCATTTCTCACACTTGCCATATCAGAACCATTGTTCAAAAGAGGATCAGCCAGATCATCTCTTCCATCTTCATCATTTATTTCTGTATGCCCTGGAAGTTGAAAGCAGAATTTAAAGAATTGTTCTAGAAATTTCATCCCTAAACAATAAGGTTGGAGTAATGCAATCTCCTTAGCCTTCCTGATGTGACTGACATCAAGTTGAAGCTTCCTTTTATCACACTATAAATACACAATCAGCTCTGCTACCATTCTTTCTTAGAAGAGCACTCTAAAATACAGGGAAAATAAGTGCCAAATACTTAAATAAAGTTTAAAAAATAAAGAAAAAAACACAACACCTTAAAAAACCCACTGAAATCATCCTCTTTATCTGACCTATGTTGGCCTTGCATAGTCAGAACCATTAAAACATTCTCAGAAGTATCCTCCAGATTCGTGCACAAAGAAACATTTTTCTGCATACTTTAAGAGAAGTTCTTTGCACAGATGACATTAAAATATAAGGCAAAATCAGTTGTTTTGATATTTTCAAACATTTTTGAAAAATGCAAATTTTAAGCTTTAAATTAATTTGGTTTCTAGAACTCCATAAGCTACTGAAGCTTCCGACAGAATATTACTTCTCATGAGGATCTCACCAGTCATTTCATTGTTACAATGAGCACCTGATATGAACGGCATCACATGGAGACTTTAACTTCTATATTCTCTTAATTTTCTTAAAATGATTTCCTTTTAATAGGATTCTTTATGCCCTAAGTTAGGGCAGAGGTCACTAATATTTGATCAAAATTCATATGTACAAGAAAATTACACTTTCTGGTGGAAATTACACCATGAAGCATTTGTTCATAAGTGGCTTATGACCAGCTCAGCTTCCAGATATATGTCTTTAGGCTCTGCTTCTCTTGGAAATTACTCCTGTTTACTGACTGCCTTTAAAAGATTGAAGAAACCTGAAAGCAAATACTTTATCTTCCTGGTATTTGCTTTTGTGCTGCAGAAGTGCTGAAATGTTGTTATGCTTGTAACTGCAATATTTAATATTGTGACCAGCATAAAAGCAAAATAAATTAACACCCAAAAATATTCCCAAAATTCAGAAGAAAAGCAGATAAGCAGGAATCATTTTTGTCTGCTCCAACCATCTAAGGAAAGGATCCCATCTAAGCTGGTTGCTTAGACATCTCTATTAGATAAGTAGGGGCAACATCACAAAGTACTGCATCCAGCTCTGGGGTCCTCAGCACAGGGAAGACATGGATCTGTTGAAATGGATCCAGTCCAGAGTAGGGCTAATGAAGGTGATTAGAGGGATGGAGAACCTCTCCATGAAGACAGGCTTAGAGAGCTCAGCCTGGAGCAGAGAAGGCTCTGGGGAGACCTTGTTGTGGCCTTGGGAGAGACTTTCTAGTAGGATCTGTAGTGATAGGTTAAGGACTAATGGTTTTAAAGGAGGATAGATTCAGATTAGATATAAGGAAGAATTTTTTATAATGAGGATGGTGAAACACTGGAACAGGTTTCCTAGAAAAGTAGTGCATGCTCCATCCCTGGAAGCAGTGGAGGTCAGTTTGGACCCTGAGCAACCTGATCTAGTTGAAAATATTCCTTCTTCTTGGAGGGGTGTCAGAATAGATGACATTTAGAGGTCCCTTTCAACCTAAATGATGATTCTATGGTCATAAACATAAAGGTATAGTTGCTCAAACTGACCTAATTTCTACTTTTCTTCAAAAGAACATTGAAGAAAATCCCGAAAAAACAATCGCTTGTTTTTAATGTTGCTTTTTGGCCAACACATCTCCTTTAACCAGGCCAACAACTTTTCATTATGTTAGAATCTGTAGGAGAAAATTTGGAACTTCAGAAAATTCACTCTGCATCGTCTACAGTTTTTAATGTTGTAGTACAAAATAGCTTTTGTCTTTATTCTAGTATTCCTACACAGTTACTCAATGTACAAGCTATACAATACTTGAAAATTTGGAGATTTTTACAAGGAAGAAAAATCATATCCCTGCAATAGCAAATGATATGGTAAAACAAATAGGGATTCAATTTCTTCAGGAGTAATATAAACAGAAAGCTTTTTACCAGAGCCTCTTGAAGATTTCCCATTAAGCTTCTTTTCCACAAGGAAGAGTTGTCTCAGCTGTCTTGCAAACATGGCCGGATTATCCCAAGGGATGTAAGACACTTCAGAATCACCTCCAATCATAGATCCAGAGCTCTCCAGGAAACCAGAGTCACTCAGCCCAGTCAGCTTCAGGCTTTCAAAAGTAAACACTCTGAAGGCTCTTTCTACTTGAGCCCAACTCAGAAGTTCTAAAAAAGAATTACAATCATTAACTGAAAATGTCCTTACAGCTCAGCAGAAAATAAATAGAAGACTATTTAAGTGTATTTTTCTTGGCAAATCTGCAAAAGCCAAAAGCAATTTCCTTAATGGTACTGGATCGACTTATGTGGGCAACATTTTACACTGCATTCAAAGTTGAATGCTTCCAAATTGCAAAATGATATGCCTAAGTATTAATCCATCTTAAATGAAGTGGTTCCTACATCTGAATACCTTCTGGCTCATTAACTTTATATAAATGATGTTGATTTTAAAATACTGAGTAGACTTTATCAAATAAGCTAGCAACTAGTTATTTTCAGTTCATGAAATGTTTTCATTATCTCAAACAAGTATCAAATTGTTTTCCTCTTCAAACAAAATTTTACACATGATTTACAGAAGTATGCAAGGTGCAAAGGCAATAATAAATCCTATTTATGGTTGTATGCATCGGTGTCCATAAACCAATGATAATAATGCAAATGACTGAATTTTAAGACAGGTAGGACAATACTCAAATCACATAAAGAGTATCTTCAGTTTGAAATGTTTTCTCTTTAGGTAGCTTAAGCACTAAAGCATGTCATATGTCTTGAGAATGTTGGATATCTCATCTTCTGTTCAAATCAATCATCTTGATAAAAGCAAAGGCTTTGCCAGCTAAGCTACCAGTTGGGAGAATCTGGCGATATAGTATGGCTCAGTCAAGACCATCAAATTCAATACCAATCAGCTGGAAGACTACAACAATACTGAATACTTTAATAGCTCCCTGTCCAAAATGAACGTACCAACAACTAGAAACAACACAGCAAAGTGTAAATTAATCCAACACAAGAGACTTCAGGATGAAAGAGCTCGGAAAGTACCTTCAAATCYTGTGCCTTATATGATGACATAAGTGTAACCAAAGGGATTTGGATGTTTATATTTCTTAGTAGCTTGGAGTAGACTATTGATACTACCTAAGGGTATTTATGTAGTCTTTGGGATTGTTTCCCAGTGTACATCATGGTGGCAAGCACACTCCAAGAAAAGGTGACTGCAGAAGTGATTATGGTTGGAGAAGTGAATGCATTTTTTGGTTTGAGAAAGGGACTGCTATAATGTAGTTTCATTATTAGCATCAATAGCTTACACAGAATACATTCTGAAAGCCATGCATTGTTCAATAAAAATTGTCTACCTAAGATACATGTGCTTTATCTCCAAAAGGATGTTCATAAATAAATACAGTTTACATCAGTGTCTCTCAAAATTCTACATCCTAGGATCAAAACTAATTTTTACAGCTACTTTTTTCCTCAGAATTAGTAAGTGTTTGTATGTTTCTAAATATAAATAAATAAAGTAGTTCTAACACACTTCCAGCTCTTAGTCATGCAATATTTAACACTCATATAGTCTTTCCCATTAATCATGAAACTGAGGTCTGAAATTAGGGTTAACTTGTATAGTAGGCTATAATCATATATAAGCAAGAATGTGAAAATGGGAAATCCTGCAAAGGTCTTCCGGCAGCTGAAAAAATTTGTCCCAGAATACCTGCTAATTAATAGGATCATCAACCAGAAGAAAAAAAAAAAGAGAATTATATCAATGAAAATCATTTTACCACTAGTACAATAATGCATGAGCTCGTGAACTCTGGCCAAGCGTTTAGTGTTATTTTCAGTTGAAGGAGGGGTGAAATGGATAAGTTCTGTAAGAGGCAGTTTATCCATCATTTCACGCTCAATCTTTTCTGGATTTAAGTTCTTGTGGACCTGGAACAAAAATCAAAGTACCCAGAGTTAAAGCAAACTTTCACACTACTGACTTTCTAAAAATGATGTTTGAATAAAGAAGTCTTTCTACAGCAGAAGACATTAGCATGTGCTTAAGTCAGTTGGACATAAACTTAAATTTGAACGTGTGCTCACAGTGTGGGTTTGAATCACGGTGTCATATTTTGTAGGCAGAAAAATACTAAATACATAAGAGAATGACTGACAGCATAATAACAGACATTTCTCAGAGGTTATTTGCCTCTGCTAGCTGGACTAAAATATACAGAAATACGTACTGATCTATTTAGAGCGGCAGCAGGTACTTTTCATGTATATCTCGGCTGGTCTGTGCTACTTTTCACAGTAACAAAATCCATGAACTTATTGATCAGTCTGTAGGCATCCCTATATATTTACAGATTTATCTTTTCAGACTTAGTGGTATTTTTCAGTTACGCCCTTTTGCGTATTACACACTTACAGTACCTTTTTCTTTGATAGCATATTCCAAATCTTTTTCCTCTAATCTTTCGTCAAACATTGTGCTATATCCTCAATTTCCTTTTCAGCAAGTACATAAAATACATTAAGTATATGCCTGCTAAGAGCATCTCTCTCATTGGTTACTCTGTCCTTCCTTCTGATTGAATACATCCAATGTGTCAAACTTGACTTGTTTCTGAATAGTTTTAATCATTGATTGTCAAAGCCCTCCACATATAATTTGTAATTCATGAAGCCAAACAGACACATCTCAGCTGTGAAATCTAGAACTGTATTATCACTTGTATTACCTTCAGAGAATTTTTAAAGTTTCATGGTAAAACTACACTTTGGCTTTGGAAAAATTTGAGACATTCACAGTATTTTTTTGGTTCAGAAAGTCTGGGAATTGTTACTTTGCAATAATCCCAAACCTTGCAGTTTCTGAACCCTTCTGCCTTTGTTAGAATTTGGCAGTATCTTGGTTATACGCTATGCTCCAACTATTCAGCCAACCTGAATACACCTCCTGTGTTCATTAACAACCTCTGTACAGTTTCTTATACTTCTCTACATTTTTGTATTCAATCTACACCATTATCAAGTTAGTAACTCATTTTCCATAGTTTCATCAGAGTTTGACTACAGTAAATCAACAGTTCTGTAATATGTCTCATCTATGCCAAAGGCCAAACATTCTTATTAATAATGCAAATAGATAATTGAAATCAATATGCTTGTGTTCTGTGTTTGTGAGGTGTCCTCTGTCAGTAACCCATTGCTTATGTTGGTGTGTCCATCTCAGTAGGAAAAAATCTAGGCTATGCTGTCCCATTTTATCAAAACACCCCTCCACCCCTCTACTGCACTGAGCATTCATTGCCTGTGAACTCTGGAAATATTTATGCATGATAGGTAGCACTGTACCTTCAGCAGGTGCAACCGCTGAGCCAGGGCATCATGGTAGTTAAATAAGAGAGGGTATTCAGGGGTGACACTCTGTTGTTCACCATATTTAGGAGAAAAGTAGTCATACAGATCCTGTTTAAAAAGAAAAGAAACAGGTATTAAATCCCAATAATGAGATTGATTTGTCATTTTAGGAAATGAACAAAAGACAACACAAACCTTTTTTTCACTCATAGGAAGTGAAAGAGAAGGAAGGACAGAGATTATATGATCTGCAATGGCACGACGTAGCTCATCTCCCTGAGGCTCAGGTACCACCAGACTCGGTGGTGTAAGGCCTTCTTCACTTGCAATAACCTGGCAAACATAGTAGATGTTAGCTTTCATTACAGTATGAATGCTGCTTAACTTGATTAGAACTACCAAGCAGATCCTGCTATAAGCTAAGCGCACATTCATAAATTTTGTCAGGAAAGAAAAGCACAATTTTTTTCTACAAGTAGGAAAAATACAGTTTTCCCAGTTAGTTCCCGCCCAAAACAAAGATTATGGAAAACAGAATTAAATGTTTTTCCTATTAGTCGCTTTTGGAGGGATGAGAAGAAAAATATTTCCAACTTGAAATGTTAAGAACTGTTAAGGAACACAGGTAATTAGAAACTGATTGTCTACTAGGTGTTGGACTTCTTTGAGTATTCTTATCTGAATCTATTTTCAGACTAAGTTACAAAAAGTAAAAACCCCAACATTATGCTGAAATTTTACTCCTGAAAGAAGGAGGATTTCCAAATCATATTATGTGTCTCTTCTAAATCATAGATTGTGCCTGAACTCAACAGAAGTCAGATCTGTGTAGCACTAGCATCGACACTTGTATGTTAGGCTTGCTCTAAGACCTTTGAACTGAGTAAAAGAGCAAAAGTTCAGTATCAGTAACATTGTTTCAGGACATGAAAACTTTTTATTGACTTGGATAAGGAATTACACCTTTCTCCTAATTTGATTGTATTTGTAGTCCTCAAAAATTGATTATGGAATAACACTATATACACAGGGTAAGTGCACAATATGAAAGAAAACCAAAGTTTGGAGTTTAGACTCCTTTGTATCGAACCTCCTTGCTCAGTGCCTCCATGCACAGTCTCATATTTTAGGTTGAAACAGATGGATTTATTGATCTTTGACCAATTCATTCTATCAGGTCTAGACCGAATTAGCCACAGAAATTAAAAAGAGAACATTCTCACCTGTTCCAACATGCAGCTCAGCATTAAGGGCACAGAACAGTACTCCTCGGGAATCTGACTCAGCAAGTCATTGTAATACCTCATGTCCACAGAAGGAGACAAAAAAGAAGTTTCTTCAACTGCTGTATTAGGAGATAAAAAACATTAAGATCTGTTTATTCAGAAATGCCAATTTATATTCCGAATCAGTTCTGCAATTCTGCAGATGATACAAAACTGGGAGGAGCTGTTGACTATCTCGAAGGCAGGGAGGCCCTGCAGAGAGACCTTGTCAAATTAGTGGACAGGGCTATCACCAACCATATGAAGTTCAACAAGGGAAAGTGTCGGATTCTGCACTTGGGACGTGGCAACCCCGGATGTACGGACAGACTGGGGAACGAGATGCTGGAGAACAGTGCTGTGGAAAGGGACCTGGGGTCGTGGTTGATGGAATATTGAACATGAGTCAGCAGTGCCCTGTCAGTCAGGAGGGCAAACTGTGCCCTGGGGGGCATCAGGCACAGCATCGCCAGCCGGGCAAGAGACAGGATCGTCCCGCTGTGCTCCGCCCTGGGGCGGCCTCACCTCGAGACAGCAGAGGTTTAGGTTGGATGTCAGGAAAAGGTTTTTCACCCAGAGGGTGGCTGGGCACTGGAACAGGCTCCCAGGGAACTGGTCACAGCACCAAGCCTGACAGAGTTCAAGAATTGTGTGGACAATTCTCTCAGGCACATGGTGTGATGTCCTATGCAGGGCTAAGTTGGACTCAGTGATCCTTGTGAGTCCCTTCCAATTCAGAATATTCTGTAATTCTGTGAACCTTCAGATAACTTTTATTAAAAAGAGACCAACAAAGTTCTTTACTGTAGATCTTTTAAATCTGTCTGTGACCAGGAACAGATAGAGGAAGTGATTTTCTAAAGAACTTGGTTATCACCACTGCAGTTTTCAGACACTTTCACACATGTGAATACTTCCTGTATTCACCAGGAGGCACAACATCTTCAGCTTACTGTGCAAATCATTTTGAGGATTTGTGCTGTCAGATGAATGAGTGGTTTGACAGAGTGGACAACTACAGATGACTGCTTTAATTCTTTAAACATACCCTGTGACAAAATTACTGTTGGCAGAATTTCTTCTGCTTTCCCTTTTTTCTTTGGAGGTGTCATCTGTGGTTCTGGTTGTTCCTAAATGAATAAAAATAAAGATAAAAAAATCAGAAACCATAAAACAAGTGAGTATTGCACAAATAAGGGCGAGAAATTAATTTCATTTAGCTTTGGTTACTCACCCTAGAGTAGATGCTAAACTTTTATATGGAACAAGGTAGTAAGAATACAGTTTTATGAATGCTTTAAATGAGCATTCAGTAGTGCCGCTACAGATGGAGTAAGTCCATTTTTTCTCTGCCACTAGTGCATGTTCTAATAAGCTACTTTCTTCCGCCCACTTAAGCTTTTGTCTACTGTGAATAAAATAAAGAAACTGATCTTGCATAGAACTAATAATCTTTTTTTTTTTGGCAGTTCACAGATCTGTAAGTTTTCATAGTAGCTCTGTGAAGGCATATTGATTTTCCAGACACAAGAATGTATCATCAGACGCTTTTAAGGAATTTTTACATCTGTGATACTTTATGCCTGTAGAATCTTTCCAATTTTCCTTTTTCTGTTTCCCCAATGCTCAGCTATTTTTCCCCCATTTTTTGAGATTTTAAATGCTGAAGACAAAACTACAAATTTCATTCACTTAAAATTACTTGTAGAGTGATGGTCCAAGGTGAATTTTTGAGTCAAAATTAAAGACAGGCAATTCTAACTTATAATTAGTTATTCTCTACAAGAAGAGAAGGATCCTTGCCTCAGTTGCAGATGGTTGTGTTGGTTTGCTTTCTGATAACATAGGCACATTAATGAACTTGGTGTTTTCCAAGTAGTTGCAATGCTGTCTTCTCCAGTCCAGGCAGTCATACACCAAAAAAGCAATGCGTTCAAACAGCACAGTACCAAACGCAAGCTGTGAGAGAAAATCAGATACAAAGGATGAAATTTGCACATAAAAGTGTCATGTAACTTAGTGACAGGAGTCATTAGCTCTTTAACCAGCAGATCTACATCTGTTTATAAATTTTCCAAAAGACTTTTTCCTCCACTGATTTAAAATGTTTTATAGAGTTATTTTAAAGCCTCCTCAGTTTTATTTGCCTCGACACTGCCACAGCACAGTATAGACTGTATATTGCCTAAATGCTTTAGTTGTTATAAAGTCTAACTTGTCCTAACAGTAACTTTTCAAGGCCTGCTATCTTGCAAATGGAACTTGGGTTATTTTTTTGGATGGGAAGGAATGGGAGAGGAAATTTAAAGTATTTTGTTTATATAATATGTATACATTTTCACTAGTGATCAACCTGCAGCATATTTGCAAGGTCAATCATTCCCCTGTCCTAGAAGGATAAAAAACAAAACCCCAACCAGGTAATTAATGTCATCTCATATTATTTTCCATCTTTCTGCTGCCCTTTGAAAACAAAGAAAGCCTCAAGAATTGCACTCTGAAATCCATAGTTGTGAGTGAAGGAATGTCAGCATACTGCCCAAAAGTCCAAAGGGAGAGAGCACTCTATCTGCAAAAGTCTGACAAGGAAAGAGTCACGGTTCTTGAGGTCATGTGCTGTGGTTTTTACCAAATCTTGGGAGGAATAAAAAGAATAATAGCAACTGCCATTTTAAATAAGAAATGTTTTTGTACAAATACCAAAACCCTGTTGCAGACCACACGAAACACTCAAGTTTCCGTGGCTTTAATGGTTGTATGTTTCCCCTGTACATCTTGGACTTTGTGGAAAGGATAGAATTATTATAATTTTTAGATGATTTCTGTCAAAAGTCTTTCTGAGTGATTCTTTCACCTTTGTGAAAGTAGGGCAAGTCTCTTGTACTAAGAAGTTTGCCTCTAAGAGGTGCCTAACAACATTCAATGCCTCAATTTTAAGTTTCCTAAAGTAAAATACAGTGAAGAAGCATAACTGATGTTAAGCACTAAGTAGAATAAGACACCCTTAAGAAGTATTAAGCATTTGCTTTCCGCAACTCAGTGCCTCTTTATGACACTGGAAAACAGGGACCCCCAAATCACTGATGAGTTATGGAACACTTATCTCAGTTTTTGTAACATTTAAAGACTAAAAGAGACACTGGAAAAATAAATTCTATTTGCGAAACCAGAATGTTCATTAATATACTTGCACCTTTGTTTTCCCAGTTCAATACTCCTCTGAAGAATGGGTTAGTATAAAACCTTTCCATTCACACATTACTTAAAAGATATCACTAGAGTACATAAAAGTTTTAATCAAAATATTGGAGTGTTTTGAATGCACAGTCTTTTAAACAAAACAAGACTTTTTACAAAGTCACAAGATACAAAACCGGTGCTACTCAATGGGATACAAGCAAAGTTTAGTGTAATTACAATTTTGGGATTCAATTTGCTTGGTCTCTCCTCAGGACAGACACAGATGCTTGTCAAAAGTTTTTCAAGTCTAACCATTAATGACTCTTGAACAAAGAAAATATTTTTGAAAGTATTTTCCTTTCTAAATATCTCAAATCTGAGAGCAGAGACTACTTGCTGTATGCAATACTCTGTCATTTTTATATTAATGTCTAACAGTTTGTCACAAGAGTTTTCCTTCTGTGTATCTTGCACTTCAGAGACACAGCAAGCTTGGACTCAGAGACTCTCCAGCATGTCCTCAAGAACAGACTTACTCCATCCACCTATGATTTCAGAACTTTCATGGTCCCCACTCATTTCTTTAAAAACTTACAAACTTTCCCACTTCTCTAGAGCTCATGAAATTATAACTACAATCTGTTGAAACACTTCTAGTGACAGATCATTTTCCCTTTATTTAATCTATAATATAGATGCTTGCAGCATATTCAAAAGTAGAAACAGTCCCCTGTAAGATGTGATTATAGGGAAGATAAAAAACTTTTTTTCCCAAAAGAGACTTCGCACTGGAAGATTATATAAAGAATATAATGATAAGTAATACCTGTAGCAAGCCTACATGTTTCCACAATTAAGGCATTTTTAGTGAATGCCTTGGAAACCACTGTGAGTTGTTTGTATACAGAACCTAGTGTACTGTAAATAAGGGTTAGAAAAATGTAGTCTGTCCTTGAACCCTAATAATATAGACCACAAATACAGTGGGTTAAATTATAGCATGTTGCTGTATTTTGCTTTAGCAGTTTGTATTTTTTACTGCTGACACTGTAGATTGAAAAATACTGGACCCTTTTACCTCAGTATACTTGGGAATCTAGGATGGAAAATATTTCTGATGATTCGATTTCTCCTTCAGTGCCTGGTAATGGTCCTGACTCAGCAGGCTATAATGAGTAATAAGTTAGAGCCACGTTTTGGACAAAAAAAAGCAGTACTGAGTATGATAAAGCAGCATCATTTATCAAAAGGCATTCTAGCGTTCATCTTAATTTCTTCTCATGTGACTGTTCTGTGATGCAGTAAGTAGGCCTGGTGTTATGAGGACAAAAACATAACTTTTGTGTTATTTCATAAAGACATCTGACTCTCTAACGAGAAGCAAACTGGGTCTATATAAAGATGCTGAATAAATTTAAAACCTCAAACTGTTTTAAAACTCTTCTGCTGTGGCCTACAATATTAAGAAACTCCAAATCAGGCATTTTTATTCAAAGGACTCCTTGTGAACAAATGTTAATAAAGTTGTTGGACACATAGGAAATAACTTTTCTAAAGATTACAAATATAGTTACTGCTGTGATTCTGTTTCAGAGAAGACAGACAAAATTCCTGTCATTCCTAAAGTGTTCTTAAATGTTACAAACCCTAAAGCATGCCATGCACTGTGAAAACAGAATGTACTGACCAGCATTTTGCTGTCTGACCAATCACGGGGAAAGTCACGTTCCTTAACTAGATGATGAAGCCTGGCAACATCAAAGAGACTTGATCCATGCTTTCCACTGCTCAGAACTGGCTCCAGGTATTTCCAAAATGTTTCCAAGTCTTTGTTAGCTTCATCTTCCCTTCTTTTCTCTGCTTCTACATCTAGAATATATAAGTATTTGACAAATCATGGTAAAATGTCTCCCTTTTACATAAAGCACAAATCATATATCAGTCTTCTCTAAGTACTGTTAAAATATTTCCATCCTCAGAGTCTCAGCAAACATCTGACACCCAACTTTGGGATTAAAAAATACCCCCACTTATATCTTGCCAGTGTTTTGTATTCCAATTACAGAGTCATTGATGCTGAAAGGGACCCTTGGGGGTCATCTGAGCAGGGGACCCTGCTCAAGCAGGGTCACCTAAAGCAGACTATCCAGGACCATGTCCAGATGGCTTTTGAGTACCTCCAAGAATGAAGACTCCACAACCTCTCCGGGCAGTCTGTGACAGCGTTCAGTGACCTTCACAGTAAACAAATGTTTTCTTGTCTTCAGGTAATACCTCCTGTGTTTCAGTTTTTGCCATTGCCTCTTCTCCTGTCATTGAACATCACTGAAAAGAGCCTGGCTTTCTTTTCTTTGCACACTCCCTTCAGGCATTTATACACATTGATGACTTTCCTTCAGGCTCTTTCTTCTCCAGGGTAAACATTCCCAGCTCTTTCAGCCTCTCCTCATATAAGAGATGTTCCAGTCCCTTGAACATACTCATGGTAGTTTGATGGACTCTTTCCAGTAGTTCCATATCTTTCCTGTACTGAGGAGCCCAAAACTGGACACAGAATTCCAAGTGTGGCCTCACCAGTGCTGAGTACAAAAGAAGGTTCAAATACCTTGGCCTGATGCAACCCTGGATACCATGCCTTGTTTGCTACAAAGGCACAGTGCGGGCTCACGTTCAGCTTAGTGCCACCACCCCTAAGTCTTTCTGTGCAGAGCTGCTTTCAGCCAGTCAGTCCCCACCTTGAACTGGTGCAGGACTTTGCCCTTGCTGAATTTTATGAGGTTCCTGCTAGCCCATTTCTCCATCCTGTTGAGGTGCCTGTGAATAACAGCACAAATCTATGGTGTTTCAGCCACTCCTCCCCATTTTGTATTGTAAGAGTACTTGCTGAGGGACCTATCATGATCACTAATGAAGATGCTGAGCATACCACCAATCCCCTCTGATACCCTCTGGGCCAGGGCATTCAGCCAGTTTTCAATCCAACTCATTATTTGCTTATCCAACTTCTTTATGAGAAGACAGTGCTAAAGGTCTTACTGAAGTCAGGGCAGACAATATTCACTGCTCCCTCCTCATCTACCAAGACAGTAATTTTGTCATAGAAGGTTATCAGTTTGATTAAGAATGACTTCCATTGGCAAATCCATGCCAACTGACCAACTTCTTGTCTTTCATGTGCCTGGAAATGTTTCCAGGATTAGCTGTTCTACCATGTTCCCAGAGACTGAGAAGTGTCTGAGTGACCTTTAGATTCCTGAGTTCTCCTTCCTGCCATTTCTGAAGATAGGAGTGACACTTGCTTTCCTCCAGTTCTTGGACACCTTTTCCAATTGCCATGTTTGTTCAAAAGTAATTGACAGCAGCCTTGCAGTGACACCACAGCCAGCTCCTCTGTATGCCTGAGTGCATCCCACCAGGTCCCACGTACTTACGTATGCCCAGTTTGCTTCAATAATCCCTGGCCTGGTTCTCTTCCACCAAGAGTATTGCTTCAGACTTTCTCCCTGTCTCTGGGGCCTGAAATTTCAGAAGGCCACTCACGACCACAATCACTTTTTCGTCTTCCAAGGTCCTTTAGTCAGTCTTTATAGGGAGGCTGTTTGCCAGACTGAATAGAGTTTATTAGTATCTTTCTTGTACTGTAGAGTCCAAAACTCTACTCTCATGACACCCAAGTAACAGGGAATAACCACTTCCCTTGATCTACTGGCTATGTCACTACAGCTCAGTATAGTCAGCTGTCACTGATGACACATATTTAGCTTGTTGCTTACCAGGACCCCAGTTCAAGAGAGGTGTTACAGCCTGGGGACAGCTGAGTACAATTATGGAGCATTATCCTGTGGCATATTTTTCTGTGGCTGGGGCCGCAGTCCCAAAGTAGCCAACTGTCCACTCTCCTTGAAATTACCAAATGAGTCAAGTTTTCTCACCAGTGCACCTTCCTAACAAATCATAAAAGTTTGTATTTGATAAAATGTTGTTCTTTGGTGATTGCTGCAGAAACTGCCTGCAAACACTGCCTGCTTAGTCAATCCCTCTTCCTTCTGTCCTGTTTTTGCACTGGCAAACGATTTGGTTTGATGGCCAACCAATGGCAATACTATGTTGACACTGGCAAACACAACTGCTCATAGGTAGCATGCACAAACACAAGGCATGGAGAGAGAACAAAACACAGACAGGACAGTCTTTCCTTGAATATAAAATTCTCTCCTTTCTACACAATTTTTTTTTCATGACTAGATTACCTTCAGGTGAAATTGAAGATTTTCCGTCAAGTTTAGTTGCTTCCAAATATATCTGCAATGGCTTGTAATTCTCCGAAGAAATTTGAATTACACTTGAAATGTTAATCCCAAGATCAGTCAACACAGGAAACAACTGAAGATTGTGGAAACCCAAAATTATAAAGTAATGATGAGCACCATCATCTGGTTCATCATCTGTTTAAAACACAACAAAACCAGATTATAGCAAGCACATTCAACAGCTAAACAAAATTAATTTTTTTCTTGACTAAATAGGGTAATGCAAATTACAGTCAGAGAAACAGTTCTTTTATAATCTCATTGGGAAAATTACACATAAGTTCAAAAATATTATATGCATTAGACTGAAGTCTTCTGCACCAAACCACCTAGAACACAGCAGGAAGGATACAAGTCAGAAGTAATAATTGTTTGGAGGACCAGGAGAAAAACTGCAGAAGCTGATTATAATCAGAATGTTATTGCAGCATTTCTGTAATCGCTTCTCTCTAAGGTGTTTAGTGTCAAGACATACTCATATGCTCTAACGATAGTTTAAGCTATCCTATTTCATCCTGCATAAAGCTGGACATGGAGCACACACAGAGAAAGCTGCTGTGTCTTACATGAAAGATTGCACGAGCTGTAACAATTTCAAAGGATTAGCTGTAGGTATTAGCTCACTCACTGCTGACTGCTCCCTTCCCAACAGGGAGCTTTTGTTTGGGGAGTTCATGTTTGCTAGA
This sequence comes from Amblyornis subalaris, assembly GCA_018881555.1. Lineage (NCBI taxonomy): Eukaryota > Metazoa > Chordata > Aves > Passeriformes > Ptilonorhynchidae > Amblyornis > Amblyornis subalaris. Next base: position 4,499,826 of record JACAXG010000058.1, read on the forward strand.
TGTACTTCATGTCAAAATCCTCATCAGCTGGTAATACCAACTCACATTAGTCCTCTTAGTTGTCAAGGGGCATATCCAAATTCATCTTGAAGTGCAGATGAGTGTTGGAACCCTGGGTTCAGATAATTTCAATCTTTCAGTGTTGACAGGTAATGGTTTTCAAAAGCACACAGTGTTTGACCTGAGGCCTTGGGAAAGGCTTTCCTTTTTAGGTGATAACACTAAGATTGCTACTGTGTAATTAAAAAGCCATTTGTTATGTCACTGGGTGAAATATGTAGAGATGTAGAAAATTAGGTTTATGAGTTATTAGTAATGTATTAGTAGCAAGATGGAGGATTTTGGGTGTGGGTTTTTACTTCTTCTTTCTTCCTTCTTCTTCATAAGTCTGGATAGTTTGGTATTGGTTCAAAAAAACCCGCAATGCGGATGGTAAATGAATAGTTACTGGATTATAAGTAAAAACATGTTAGTTGGCAATTTATAATTGGATAGATTGGACTTTAAATGGCCTTGAAAGTTACAACTCGGAGCCATTTTCCACGTTGTTAACTTAGACACACTCTGTGCAGCTATGGCATAGATAAGAAATTAATAAACAATCCAATTAGAACATCTCAGTGCCGCCTGCGTCTCACTCCAAACTCTGAGCAAAGAACTCATGAAACAGCAAAAGAAGAAAAAGAAATATTAATATTAACAGATGAGAAGTTTCATTGAGTGTCTGTTCTATTTGGGCTTATTAGTTATGTAGAAATATGCATAGCAACATTTCAGTACCAAAGCAAAAGGTTAAGCATGATATAAGGAAAAATGAACTCTCTAGAAGCTCTAGAATTTTGTAGTTTCCCTTTATGACTTATGGAGAAATACAGGTAGTAAGTGAGGTATCAGGTTATTTAATTCATCCAGTGCAGTTATTTATTCCAAGTTAAAAGAAACTGCCTGCTGAAGGTCTTGTATCTCTCCATCAATGCTGAAACACATAGAGTTAGTGCAGATTATCTTGCACTAACAGCAAAACCCTGTTTTATATTCTATTTAGCATTAAGATTCTTTCCACGCTTACTAACACATCACATGTCTAAGTCCTTTACCGACTCCTCAGCTCCAAGGACTCATTCATTCAAGGGAGGGAAAAAGGTAGCCTGGCACTGACATCTGCCTGTGCTCAGATATATAGCCAGGGCTGTGCAAACGCGGCTACTACCTGGACCAGCAGGCTCTCTGTTGCTTRTAATATTAGCTAAACATAATAGAACATAGAAATCTGGAGAGAGACTGAGGAAGCAGCCACCACAGTCCCGGCCATATATTGCATAATGCAAAAATCAAACCCAGAAGAAAACTAGGTTATTATATCACTCCTAGTACCGAAAATGAAGTACATAATTTGATGTCTCAGTTACTGCAGGAAGGACAGGCACGAACACATAGAATTACTTAACATTAATAATTTCTAACAAAAAAGACAGATGTCTGCATAGTCACTCACAGAGATCCAAAAATTCCAATGCATATATGCTGAAGACTACCTACCATTTGAAAATTAAAATTATGATTATGCTAGTGATCATGGCAAGTGGATAATCAGTCAGTTCTAATTATCAGTGACTAGTCCATACTCAAAAGAGGAAAGACATCAATGCAAGTAATCTCAAGATTATTCAAAAGCAGAAATATTTAATTTCAGAAAGGTGATGATGTATTAGGGATGAATGATAAAAAGACTCTTAGGGATAAGAAACAGTTACAGATTGTCTCTGAATTTGAGGTATGGTCTTTTATTTTTAATTTTTTTTTAATACAGTTACTTTATAAAGAAGGGAAATTTAGATTTGATATTAGGAAAAATTTCTTCACTAACAGGTTGGAACTCTGTCAGTTCTGTTATAATTTATAATGCAAGGAGAAACCCACCTTTGGATACTGACATATTTAGTTATTCTGAAATCTTTCTGTAAGAAAAGTTTTCTGTAGGATTTGTTTAGCTACTTTCTTTTAGTCTTACATATTCTAAAACACCGTGATGTCGACATGCCCACATATATCTTATCTGTATTTTACTTCTTGCACTGCACAACTTATCCTAACACTGAACAGAACACAATGCCCCCTTCAAATGCAAAGTAGCAAAGCTTTGATATTGCCAAATAGATCTTGACTTTTCAACATAGAACAAAACAAAGTACTCCAAAGGTTTATCAGGAGTATATCTGCATTTTTTACATACCAATGTACTTCTTTTTGTCTTCTTCTCCTCGTTGTTTCAATTTGGCGTCCTTTTTAACAGGGGTTGGTACCGTAGTCTTTTTTCCTTTACTTTCTTTTCCTGTTGTCTTGTCAGGAGGTTTAGCTTTTTCTTTTTCTTTCTCTTTTTCTTTTTGCTGCTCTTCTGCCTGACAAGACGAATAAATGAAGTTCTCATTGTAGCCTTTGTGCAGAACAAAGGTGAGACTGTAGTAAAACCTTAGGTGTTCAATTTTTTTATTTTAACACTTTTCCCTCTCAGCCACTATAATATTCATGTGGTGGAGCTGTCTTGAACACCCTGCTTTTTCCTGCTCAAACACATCATCCAGTTATTTATATATTCTCACTCAATCATAATGCTAAGACTTCACATTAAACAGGAACTGCAAGAGGTAGGTAAACATTATACCTACCAAATTAACAAAATGCATATGAGTAGAAGGATGAGTAAAGAGTCCCTGTGCTTTAGTTACTTCCACTCCAGCACTTGCATCAGCCAGAAACCTTCCTTGGACTGAGAGGAAATATGGCAAAAATTCAATATCTCTTAATATCTTTAACATCTCTGTTAACACTCTTGAATAGGGTGTAAAATGGTACCAGCACTATTTTTCTTTGATGTAAATATCTGTCTAATGTAAACTAGAATTCAGAGTCTTGTGTTCATTTCACACAGGATATTACTCAGCCATTCTCATTATTTTGAAACAAAAACACCTACATAAAGCTCTTCCCAGTAATTTAAGAGTACAGGATGAAAAGAGATTTTGTAAGTATCCCAAAGCCTCACACTGTAAATCCAGAAAATCTAAAATTAAAACAATCTAAAATATATTAAGGTAAAGTAGGTTCTGTAGAGCAAGAAAGCCTCCACATTATTTTTGCCCAGCAGAAATACTACATCCAAACTCTGCAAAAATTACATTTCAGGATTATAAAGCTAAATTAAATGAAATAAAAAGATATTAACTTAACTTACAGTTACAATCCTGCTGGTGTTACTTTAAAGGCTATTAAAGCAATGAGAAAAGCCCTTCATGCAAATGAGAAAGGGCAGTAACTATACATAGCTGCTTTCCCTAGATCCAGCTGAAAAGCAGACCTTCCAGCTGTGGAAGTTGTATTTAGTTCAAATTCAAAATCAAAACAGAAAAATTTTTCCTGCTTTTCYCTTCCTTCATGAATTTCCTTTCTGTAAAATTTAGAAATGCTTCTGACAGATTCTTGAAACTACTTGCACTGTGAAATGAAGGATTTGGAGGCTTTCATTATTTTCTCTAAAATTTGTTCCACTTTCGACATATCAAATTAGAAATTTTGATAGTACTTCATCGAATTCTAAGCTGATGAACACATCAAACAGAAAATACGATCATCATGCCACAAAGTTCACAATCAACTTCATCTACTGCATCTGCATAATTTTAAGTAATTCTCAAATAAGCAGAGACATTTCTGGACGTGCCAAGATTCTAACAAAGAACACTACTTGACCTTAATACTTTAGAAAGTAAAAGCCTCTTCTAGGATTCTTTCTTTTTCCTTTCAGTGTTGTATTTCTCCTTGCCTAAAAGGTGCAGCTTTTTGTGCAGTTTCTAATATTCCATTAACTTTACATTCTGCAATTTTGTTATTTTAAGTTTTATATTACAGAATTTTATTACCTCAAACTGTTTTCTAATTCAGAGACACTTCTCTTCAGCATATTAAATACATACACCTGTCAATTTATGACAAGCTCCTGCTCCTAATGAAATACAAAAATTTCCTAATGCCTTATTTTTGTTTATTTACATGTTGTATTTGTTCTGCTGACCCATTCTATTAACTGGTGTCTATTCTAAAAAAACCCATGAACAGATATGTTTGCTTTCTGAGAACTGGTTTGTGAGTAAAATCCTGGTTTCAACACCCGAATTCTTGGCAACAGAACTTGTATTGTACAAGCTGGTTGGAAAGGAGTAAAAATTTTATGGCAGCCAATTTAGAGACAGAATTCTAAATTAGAAGTCTGTTTCTGCCCACTCTGTACTGCAGAGCATCCTCATAGCCAAAAGCCCTCCAATTCCTGACTCTGTCTTTGTCCTTGAAGTTCTGCTCTTATGTTTGTCTGTCACACTTTGATATAGATATAATTCAAAGGAGGTGACAACTTGTGCAGACAGTTTGGCTCAAACAGAGAAGTTTCAGAGACTCTTCAACCTTCAACACCAACTATCCTCAGATTACCCAGGGAGACAAAATTACAGTTACAAGACTAATCTTGCCAAATCAGAGCTAAAGACTCCATTTTAATATAGTGCCTAATCTTTAAGCTTCAGAATTTGTTTTACAGTTTACTTATCAGAATTGACTGTTACCTAAGAGAAAAGCCATTTTTTTCTCCATTCACTATAAACAATCTACTACAGAAGTTCAGCCTCTCAATTTCTCTTCAGATTGAAAACACATTATTTTTCTCATATTCTTTAGCTATGTCTGTGGCTTACGTTATAATTTCCTCATAAATTGACTTCTGTGGGAACAGGACACAATTTTAATTTAATCACCTATCATTTAATGTTCTTGTGGTTGTGTGCTATACTTCATCCACAAACTACTCCCACAAATAGAATTGTTGATAAAAAAAAATTGTTGATAAAAAAATGTACACTCTTCAGCTATACAAAATCCATTAAACTGTTTTCTTCTTGCATCTTTTACGTGCACAGACTGCTTAGGTTTCCATGTTATCACACTTTACATTATAGATTTTGATCAATTAAGAGGGTAAACATTGCAGCAATTATATGATTTTCTGATAATGTTCTTCAGTTTTATGAATGTTTGTTGGAAAAGGACTATAGCAAAACCAACTATTCAGTAAGTTGTTGAAATGTACCACTGACAACTCCAAAAGACATTAGAAATCAGTTAGAGGTTTGGTCTGTGATTCTGTGCAAGCTTGCTGAAATTCCTCCTAGAACACACAAGCAATCTGTCTGAGGCAATCTTGGAGCTAGTAGTGACAACCTTGGAGAACATATGGAAGCAAGTTTTGGGAACACTGAAAAATGGTACCCAGTTCTGAGAAGCAGACTTCAAAATACATACTGCTTTGAGAGGGTTCAGAGGAGAGGAACACGCATAATCAAAAACTAGAAACCATGACATATATTCGGGTTTGTTTAGTTAAATATGTAATCGATTTCTGTAGAATGGAGGGTAACGTCGTCTCCATTCATAGTGAGAAATGAAACAGTTAATGGGTTTAAACGAAAGCAGGGTTGGTAAGATCACAAACCTCTTTTAAATAGGTGCATTGCAGACATGGTTCAGAAATAATACTGATTACCATGGAAAAGCAAAGACAGCAGTTGAAAGTCTTAAGAAAAGGTTCAGCAAACATCTGCCAGGAATAGTTTATGTAAATATTATCCTGCCTTAGTGCTGGAGGATGAAACAGATAACTTCTCCAAACTCCCTCCAGAAAAGAGATTCATAACAATAACTCCTTCATAGTCTGCTCTGCATCTATCCTTGATACCTCCCAAGTAACAACCTCTCCCACTTTTACTCCAGCAGAGATATATTCCAATCAGCTGAAGCCCGTTTCTACCTGTGTTTTCTATTGGTTCTAAGACTCAGCTAAGCCATTAGTAGCTCTCACTCTAGCAAAGAATTCTTGCATAGTATTTTTCTTTTTTTTCCACTTTCTCAGTGGCATTTGAGCAATTGAGAGCTTCATCCACAAAATCAACTTAAAAAGATATTTCTAATCACATTTCTCTTTAATTACAGTTCTAGAAAGACAAACATGAGAAGAAAGCTGCATTTATGGAAACAACACTGAAATAGCAGCATCTTCAAAATTAAGGATGTTCCTAGGGCATACTATAGTACCTTTCTTTCTTCTTCTCTTCTCTGAAGGTCCTTCTTTTTGAGACAAAGCAGTTGAAATTTCAACAGCTTTCCAGTTAGTGTTACAGGAATTTCTTCACCCCTGTCCAGAAAGGCTCTGGCTATTTCTATCACCTACAGAGGAAAAAAAAAATCACAACAAAACTATTACTTGTATAGTTTTACTATGGCACTTGACACATATTTGCATGCTGAAATGAGGAAGTGCTATCTCACATTGTACAATGTGTGGGTCAAAATGGCCACATTTCCACAAAAACAACCTATCAGTAAGACACATAGTTATTCTTTGGTACCAAAGACCTCAAATGAAGTTATATCAGCTATAGTATGAGATAAAACTAGAATGGAAAAAAACTTCTATGATTTATGCAAAAGTCAACAGACACAGAGTTCTCACAGGAAAATGTAATTTTCTTTAGGTTTTAAACAAAGAAGCAAAATGAAGCAACTACTTATGATAAAGTAATAAATTAAAAAGCATGTAACAGATAGCAAATCAAGGGGAATAGTTTGTAGTACTGTTTACAAAGTGACCAGTGTCTGAGGCACTAGCCCTGAATGAAAGATAAAAACTTCTTGGAGGGAATTTGAGAGGGTCTGTCTTGGTGAAAACACACCCCCTCCCTGTGTAATTCTGATTCTGTTGGTATGCAGCCTAATTGGGGTGAAATAAGGCTATGGAGTTTTCTTAGGGTGATGACAGCAGCGGGAACATACAGCTGCATTGTCCAGATGTGTGGCATTGACAGGCTGTTTTATGACTATGTTTTTTACAGCTTGTTTCCACTAAATTTCATACAACTCACTAACATCTGGGCCGTTTTCCTTGGAGCCTCATAACCACTTTATTTACTGCGAAAAAAATAAAATAACATAAAAATACCATAAAAAAGTTGTTATATGTTTCTTTTCACTTGTGTTGTCTCTGTAATAAAGTTCACCTATGTAGGAAGCGCTCTTGAGGAATAATATAACCATAATATTTTCTTACTTTTGTTTTTAAGCAACCATCAGCTTTATTTATAACCACAGACTGAATTACGTGTTACTCAAATGTTCTGACATGTTTCTCTTTTCCCCTCTTGGAGCAATTACAGTTGGGCACATATGGTGTCAATTTTGCCTGCTAACATTGAGACAATGAAGGTGCACACTGCATCTCACTGAACTGTGTCTTGTCTAATGCAAACACCACCATTAGCTTTGAGCTTTCATAGATTCTTGCCTAGTTTAGAAATTCTCACTTCCCAACTAAAACCTAGGTAAGCAAATGTAGACACTAAAAATGCTTCTCCGAATAAAACAAAGACAAAACGGAATCCAGACTATTATATGCCAAATTATTGTTTCACACAAATGAAAGCAAGGTACAGAAAAAGAAATGTCTTAAAATTCAGATTTTTTCTGATTCGCATAACAGGGAGACAAACCAAAATACATGCATTTAAAAACCCTTCCAAAAATATCCTGCCCCTCCAACACAAATAAATCTAATGATCTTAACATACACAAAGAAAGATACACCATGATTAAGATGAGTTTTGCTTTATATGTTTTGTATTCAAAGCAAGACTACTTACTATCACTATCATGATCAACATCAGGTCACTATCTCAATAAGCCAACCATAGAAGGCTTCTGGAGAGTGACTGACTTCAGAGCCATGGCAGAAAACCAAGGATATGTTAAGAATGACTTTAAAATTCCTACAGCCTCTAGGCACACTAGGAACTACTAGTTACTCCAACAAAAAATAGTCACTCAGAGCTAAGCACACAAATCTGTGCTCTGAAAGAAAAAGATTTTGGTAGAAATGTCATAGTAATTTCCTTTAGAGAGAAAAATTCTCATGCAGTTTTTTTTATCAGAATTGATGTTAACAGCCTATTGAAAGTGATGCTTCTCAATGGCCTAATGTAGATGAGTTGCACATTTCTTGAAACACAATAGAGAGGAAATGGAGGGATTCTGGAAGGATTCCTGAAAAGTGTATATATAGTAACCCAGCTCAATGGCAGTCGCTGATTTATTGTTCATGGAAGAAGAAAAAAGTGCTTAGATTCTTAAACCCCATTCTTCCTGAGAATTTCAAAGCATTTTACTAGTCAAAAGCAATGCATCATAATTATTCCTATTTTGTAGATAGAGAATGTAGGAATGAAGAGACTTGACCAAGTCCTGTAGTGAGCTGGACAACTCTTGAGTGGGTAGGAAGGACAAATTTTCTTACGTGAGCCATTAGAGAAGTATAACCAAAACTATTTAACAGGCGTACATTCCGTGACTGTGGATAGAGGTCATACAAATAAGACAAAGGCAAAATGAATGCACTACTTTTGGCAATACAAAGAAAGCAAATAGCTTTTCATACAGAAATGTAAAATCTGCTTTATACATGAGGAAATTAAAACCAATCCTGAAGACAGAACATATGTCAATCCATGCATGGTAGATATAAGAAATTAAATTTATTACACATCCATATTTACTTCATCTGTGGTTCTGTGAATTATGCAGGCAGCTGGCATAAACAGTTAGAAATCTATAGAGCCTCAAGTAAAAAAAAAAAAAATCTCAAGACAAAAACTTGGTAGGAATACAGAAGGAAGTTTTTTGGATATTGTGAAGTGGATTTGTTACAGATTGGCTATACTTCATCTCGCCAGTGATGATCTTTTTCTTATGTGAGAAACCATGGAAAGTTGGATGGACAAACTCAGTTAGGTAGGGCCTCTTTTCCTTTAAAGCAAGAGGAAACTTAGCATTCCTCACACAGCAGGGGACACATTGGTGAAGTGCAGAAAGGCTTTGGTGATGCAGTATTTGATCTCATATGGTGGCAGTACGAACCATGCAGAGATTTAGCTGTCTGGTGCAAAGGGCATGTATTTCAAGCCATTCAAACACTGCATGAGTGCTTGTAAGTGACCCTATACTATTGACAGATGTCAGCACCACTGAGACAGGAGATAGGTCTTAAAAGTTAGAGAAATATTTAAAGCCAGAGTCTTTCTGTTATCTTTCTTTGAAATGCCTCTTTTTCAAGATACAGAACCACTGCGGCTGCTAAATCATACTCAGAAAATGTTTCAAAAAGATAAAGTAGATTATAAACTTCCACAGCTTTATTACTACCTGGAAGCAGTAGCATTGCTTGCTATGAACAGTGGTCAGCCCATGTCATAGTATAGTTCTCCCATATCCAGGGTGAGCTTTCTAAAGCCCTCTTACCTCTGGTTCTCGAAACTGTAAGAAATCCAGACCATCATGTATACCTCAGACTCACATAACACTTCCTAAAAGAAATGTAATAGTTCCTACAAGAACTAAATAAGTAAAATCCCTTAGTTCCTGACACAATTCAAGTCAATTTGAAGCAGGATAGTCATCAGTCAAGAAGCTACATGGATTACACAATCAAGCTGTTAATTACTATTCAGACATATTTTCCTGAGCAAAGTAATAAAAGCAGAGGAAAAAAAGTGATCCCCACTTACTACAATCTGCTGTCAGTATTGTGAGTCCTTCACAAGCAAGACAGACTAAGAGACAAAAGCTGCATGTGTCATACCAATAGTTGTTTTTGTCCAAAGACTTTTTTACACATAGTATTAAATACTTCTGAATCTGCCAATATAATTTCATTGACTAAAGCATACTATGATCAATTATTTTGAAAGAATACCAGGAAGGATCTGAGCTAACTGAAACAATTTTTTTCAGATTACACCTGCAATGTGTTGAAAGACAATTCAGTTTCTACTATCAGACCATTCACCTAATTTCATTTTAACCCTCAGAATCTCTTCCCACCTATGACGTCAAAAGATCACTTGCTTAATCATTATCCTTCACTGATGAATCAATGACTCACAGTTCAAAGAGAGCTTAAGGAGTCACACACATCAGTAAATCAACGGCATATCATGCAGAGCTCCATATAGAGCTTAAGTATCCACAAGATATACTGTAAAACTTGAGCTAAGCCAAATGAATCAACTTTGTTAGTCAATGAAGATTATACCACTATATATTCCAGATAATGAAAATAATTAGAGTGGATTTGATGACTCCTTCTACCCCTGGGAGTCCTTTTCAAATAAACCTACTAAAATGAAGCAATACTGAGCTAATATGAATGCTGTTCATGTGCTAAATATCTTCCTTTCTATTGTGAGAACATTTCTCAAAGCAGCAGCAAATGGCTGCTTGCAGCCTAGAAAAATAATGTGTCACTCATATGAGTGAGTCTGTTTTTTGCCAAAACACAACACAGCTTGATCTGGTTAGGAGAAATCTATTAGAAATATCCATTGTAAGAAATCCATTCTTTAAACCTCTCTCTACAGAAAATGTGCAACCTGAGGGGATATTTTAACTGGTTTAATCTCAGCAATGCAGTAGGAGAACTTTCTAACACATATGTACAGCGCTATATTTCTTAGTGTTGCAAGTACTTAAATAATGTTTTTAAAAAATACAAATGGTAAATAACCTAATTTAAGTAAAAATGAGAAAATACATAAAAATTAGGATTACTTTCCATGTTGGCTTTATTAGAGAGCTCATACAGGAGCTCTCACCATCTAGGACATGTACCTCCTATGGCTTCCTGATCACTAACTGCTATGAGAACCAAACTGCTTTCAGGGAAGTCAAAATACAGTATAAATATCCAGTGATTCGAAAGATCAGGCATCAGAATTGCTATCTCAGAAAGAAAGGAGTTTTATGCACAGGGAAGGTTTTCTCATGTGACCCTTCATATATCTGTTTCTTTTAACACTGATTGAGGGGCAATAGTTGAAACAGCATTTAAGTGACTTCTGAAGAACTCCTATAGAACCCCAACTTTTTAAAAAAGAGAGGACAGGCCAGTCTATTGTGAGTTGTGCTCAGATGAAGAGACATATTGCTATGATCAAATACTGAAATGTTTACATTTCAGTCGGATGAATCTGCCCAGCAAATCTTTCCATTATGGCATAGAATATTTTAAGCTTCTGAGAAGTAAATTGTCTCCTGTAATTTCAGCCAAGTGAATCCACACAATGAACATTACAAAGCTGAAGGATTTAGTCACGCTTCTCTAACATTGCATCTGGCTAGGAAGAAAACCCAAACAGAGGTAGAACAAAAAGATTTAAGAAGCAAAGTTGCCTCATTAACCCTTGTGCTGGCAGAACCCAACCAGCTACATCTTGCCAGAGTCTCCTAACCCACGTCAGAACTCTTCGGCCATGTAGTCCCAATGGCCTTGTAGGCTTGACACCACAAAACTGGGCAAGATCTTTCCACCTTGGTCCAGCTTTGCAACAGGGCCTTGAGGTGTTTTTTTTTTTTTTTTTTTCTAATTTGGTGACAAAGGATTCTGGGATTAGTTGCTTTACTTGAGAAAAATGTCATACACTTTATTGTCCTTATTCAACCAATTACAGTCCCCTGAAAACTTTTAAGACAAAAACCCAGAAGACAGCATTGCCTTTGGCTACTTCAGAGAGTCCCCACCACTTCAAGGATGGCATTTTTACAGACATAATTGCTGTTTGCTCTAGTTACACAGACATTTCAACAAAACCTGCACAAAAAAAGCAGGAAATTTTATACCAATTTGCATGTATGCAGGAAATCTTGTAATCTGGGAAGCAAAACCAAAGTCTCACCAGTGTTCTAAAGCAGGTTTTAAATAGGTAGATGACTTTCAAAAGGTATAAATTCTCTTTCCTAGGAAATGAATTATTATGAATGGCTTAAGGCCAAATAATTACAACTAACAGTAGTAAAATAATAATGCATGTTTCTAGAATCCTAGAATTAGGATTATGAAGAGTCGCTATTCTGAAATGAAAATTAAATATGTACATGTCAATTGCCTCATGTAAATAATAGAACCTGACCTCTCAGATTTTAGGAAACAAAATCAGTAGACACAGATTGTTTTCCTACTCAAGCTCAAGACTTTTTTTCCAGTTTTAACATTTAGAAATCCTGGTACTTCTTAACATGACACATTGTTCCTGGAAAAGGATACTGAACTGGAGATGCTTATGAAACTGACTGCGAACAGCTACAGTTTGTAGGACTGATTGGGTCATAGCAACAACAGTTTAGCCTCATGGAATAAATAAATCCAAATGGAAGGCATATAATTTGATAACTTATAGGACTACACAGGCCACTTGGTCATGCAGTGGCATCAGATGCTCTAACAACAGCAAAGACTTCTGATGCAAAGACTGCTAAACCTAAACTAACAAATTCTTTCCTTAACATCCTTTTAAATAAATTGACCTAAATACTTGAAACCAGCAGGCAGAGCAGTTAAACTCTCCTCAGAAGACAAGACACTAAATATCTCAGGTAAATACAGCATCTCATTTAGTGGGATTATTTATAAAACATACTATGTTCTGTACTACAAACTGGTAGGAGCTTGGTAACAGATAGAAAAGAGCTGAAACAGATGAGTAGATAATGCCCACAGTGGGATTTAAAGTCATTTACCCTTCCCTGAAGCCAGTACCTCCCTAAAAGGCATATTCATTTAACAACAATTCCCAAGTCTACGCATTAAACCTCTGAGTATCCACACAGTGTAAAGGCCAAGTCCGTCTGCAATAAAATTCTCCTAACTTGCATCCACACAATACCACTTGACTGGAGAACTGCTCCATTTTATTATGACATTTAAGAGCGCAGTATTAAATTTGTTTTGTACTGGAATGAAAAATAAAATTAAATCTTTCTATCCTTCTAACCATTCAGAACAGCTGCCAAAGTTGTTTTTAGTGTCAAACCGTCTCATGAAAACAATGACATCAGATAAGTTTTGGCCCCTGAGCTGTTCCATTTTACAACAACTTTTAAAATTAATTTCATTCTAGTGGAATGAAAACAAAATCTTTCTAACTTGTAATAAGAATAGACTTCTTTTGAGATGCATATTTAGAGTGAGAAGGTTCAGTTTTAATATGGCTATCTTTATTTTTGAGAAGGCCTAATCTTGACCACAACCTTTCTAATGGTGTTGTGTCAAAATCTCTACACTTGCACAAAAACATGACATCTTTAACAATATGTTTCCGCAAGAAATCAAAAGGCTTTCTTAAAAACACTCCTGACCAGCATTATTTTTGAAACCTTTTTCTTCAGTGACACATATCCTGGCTACTACTGAGTTTGCTCTTCTCTCAGCAACAGGCAACTCAGAAGAGCTTGTACTTGCGTAAAAATATTCCTTCCCACACGTTTTATGTCTCTGACATTAAAATTTCTCTTTTGACATCAAAATAAACCCAACATTTTTTATTTTTCAACCCTAGGAATTTACTATAATGAACACAAACAAATGCACACTCCTTGTCCGTAGTGCTGCCCTCCTTTTTTTTTATTTTTCTGAAGATATTGTTAGACGCAATGATCAGAGAGTCTGAATAAGGGACACAGAGAACAGAAAGATATAAGGTAATAGAAAGGTATAAGATATTTAAGGCCTACTGAAGAGAGGACATGAAAGGTATTCAGAAAGAGAATATATATTCTTAACTTTTTTTGAATGAAATTCATGTCATTGAATAACAGAAGGTAGTTTTAAATAATTATACACATGCATACACATTTAAAAATATATATTTTAAATATATCTATTACCTAACTATATATAATTATATAAAATTATATAATTAGATATAATAAAATACACAAATATATATAAAATTTCATAATACAGTAACAGCACCTATCCCAGGAAATACTCACTCAGTTCCAATCTAGAATGGACCTTCTCTTAACGTCATGATGTGACCAGCACTTCAAATAGTCTTACCAGCAGCAACCCTCACATTATAATCTGCACTATACACTTCCAGGAAAGCATAAGTTCACAGAAATGCTTGAAAACTGCTTTACATCCATTGCTTCCCGGCAAAATTAATTTAATTTTTTCAGCTTGGGCTTGTTAATTGTTATGTTTTACTATCCCTTGGGTTACATATTTTATCTTGGAAGTGACACAAGAGAAATCTGTTTCATTTACACCTAGAAACCCCAAGGATTCTTCTGTCTCTGCTACAGTCTATTGCCTATTAAGGCAAGAAGTACTGTGAACATCACACAATTTCCCAAGATTATTGCAGCACAATTGTAGGGGGAAACCGCCCCCCCCCAAAAACCCCAAAACCAAACCCCAAACAAAACCAAACCAAACCAAACCAAAAACCACAAACAAACAAAAATAAAATTTAAAAATCGCCATGTACCATATAAATATTATTTAAACAATGCGAGATTCTATTTTGAACCAATAACATTTTAATCCCCTAAATGAGCTGCACAAAACATGAATTAAGATTTAAATGCAAGCACTAAACTGAACTGGATTTTAGTGGCAGAACTGTGCATATTATGCTTGGTAATAGAAGTATCTAATTTGGGGATCTCTTTGGTTTGTTTATTGAAACTGCACAACTAGTTCATGTCAATATGCCTGGTGATATGGGTTGGCTGTTATGTATCTTGACAGTAAGCCTGGAGCTTCTCTTGCTTTTATCAGAAGGTTTGAAGTGTCTCAGCTGACACTGCTTCCCTGTTAGCAAGGAGGTAAAATAAAGTGAGGTTTCGCATGTGAACACTTTGCCATGCAGATCTGGAACAAGACAACAGCAGAATCAAACTTGTCCTGTGTTCCCCCAGCGGTGACAAAAATGATTGATTTGATTGCAAGAATAATTAGGGATCAAAATTTTATATTCTCTTCTGTTTAAATATTTACTGTTCCAGCATGTGACATGCAAGGTAACATTTGCTTGCTTCTCACATGTAAGTATCAGAGATAATTCAGTGCACCAAGGTGGGATTACCAGATCCTGGATAGCCTTATTTGAAAGTCCTCACTATTTCAGAATCAATGAAATCAGGCATATGCTAGCAAAGATAAGGATGACAACAGATTTTATTTTTTTAACTGTATCAGAGAAAAAAATCATTAATATGGCATTGGTCTGGCATTAAATTGAAACACTAGAAGAGTCAATATAGATGCAGGAAAAGTAGGGCCAATCAGTGATTATTCTGCTTTATATTCAGAAAATAACACAGATAAAATGGTTGCATCACTTCATTAAAAGCAGTTATTTCCAACTGCATCAATACAAAATTGCAAAAAGGCAGTTTTAAAAGCTGGGCATATTGAAAACCAGTAGACCTGGACAATGTACTCAAAGTATTGAAGAGAGGTAGCTGAGGAGCTCTTTGGATTATGAGTATTGACTTTAACCAACTCTTGGAGAACAAGGGCAGTTTTAAAGTAAATAAAAGAAAATATCACACCAACACCTAAAAAAGGGAAATTAGAATAACATATGTACTGGCAATGTAATGCTGATCATTGCAGAACAGCAAAGGAGATATTATTTCCTTCATGTCCTAACAGAGGAATCAACAAACAATAAATAAAAGGAGGGTAAAATAATTATCAATTCAATTCTGTTCTCTTTGGAAAAAAAAATAAGGCAGCCTTTTCACAAAGAGAATAGCTTTCTATGGCAAGGCTGCAATTCTATTTGAAACAGAAAATATGATAGAGCAAAAAGCAGAATTCCTGAAGCTCTGTGGTCTTGCACGGAAAGGAAAGAAAAAGAGGAGAAAAAAGGCATCATTGAGGACAGGGTGTAGGTTTAAAAAAAAGAAATTGAAAATTATTTGCTGGAAACTTTGAACTACACCAAACACTTCCACTACATTTGAGGTCAAAAGCCTAGGTAGTCCATTTACCTTTTCCTTTCTAATATGAATGCCTTCTCCAACCACCTCCTCCTCCTACCTCCTGCAAGTTATGGAATATGCTGCTATCACAGACTTCACTCCACTTTCGTAATGGCCTCTTCCACTGGGTTGTGCCCATCTTTCTTACTTAAAGCATGCTTCCATTCTTCCACAGCATACTGTACAGAGCCTAGGAGAAGGTGAACTTACTCCTTAAGACTTGCTTTTATCTATATATAAATATATAGTATACATATAAAAATAATAATTATATGCACACACACACATATATAAATTCTGCTGTGCCCAGGATCTTTTCTAACTTGTATTCACCTGTAATTGTCCTCATGGAATCATAAGTCTAGGGAGGAATACTGGAACGCAGTGCACACTGCTCATGTTGCCTCCCATCCTCAAAATGCAGGAGATGTCAGGAGAGTTAGCTATCAACCTGGTGATTAACAACTGAGAAATACTTATTTACAACTGATTTATTCTGCTCCAGTCTCACAGAATTCCAGGATGAGAATGGGACTTGGATTTGGCACCTGATCTCATTACATTTTTCAGTTTGACAACTATAGTAGGAGCTTTGCTGTGAGAAACCAAATTTAATATATTAATTCTTGACAGGTAGTGGAATGAAGACTAATATTTTTGATTGCAATTATACCTTTTTGGCTACACAGGATGACTTGTCAGAGATGAGTCACAGCAGCATGGAAGGATGCTTCTGTTACAAGATTTAAGTTTTGCTGACTTCACAAGCACAAGGACATGTTTTGAAGGCAATGTTCTGGCATCCACAACCAAACAAAACTGCTCTCATCTCTGCCACTTGTGCCTTTTACATCTTTCCATGACTCTTTATTCCAAGCATCTCAGCTTATCTGACAAAAGCACAAAACTCTTCCACATCTCTCTCCCTTCCAGCCCTCTCTCTCTCATGGCCATGACCCTTATTCATCCGTCCATTTCCAGCAACACTATCCACCTACTTCCAGTTTTCTCACAGGAAGGGGCCACACGAGGCTCCATCTTCTTTCATAATCACCATGATACTACTTCTCAGCTCCAGCTTGTTCCCTCATTAGCATGGGACACGATTCCTTCTCAGAATTTCCTGGGTAACACCAAGGCGACTTTCTAAAGAAAGTCTGTCCCAGTGAGTCCAACAAAACTGGAAAATAACTATTACAAGAAGAAGGAAAAAAAACAAGATCTTTCATCCACACAGCCCCTGAACTCAATCTCACCAGAATTTTCAAAATACAAGTTTTGGAAAGGAAAACACTTGTAAGGACTTAAAGAGCACAGATGCCTGTCTCAAACACTATTAAGGCCACAGGAGGATTTCACCATGAGATTAGCGCAGAAGGGAGCGCCAGGATGGTGCTAACTCCAGGCCTAGCTGAGGCGAGATCTGGGTAACGCATCCTGGGTAACGCATCTGGACAAAAATTCCCACTGTGGCAAACCCTAAGGAAGCAACTGCTCATAGGCATATCACTGGTCAAACAAAGATCACACCAAGTTGTGGGACAGATGGCATCTGTGACCACCAATGACCACCGAAGCCTCCCCCAAATATTCCTCCGTGGATATATGGAACTTGGACTGTAGATAAGACAAAGGTGGTACTATTGTCTAGGTGTTATCTCAGACCTAGCGGGAGGTTAACAAAGCCTAGGGATAAGAATGTATCACTGATAATAGACACAATGCAGAATTTATGGGCCACAAGGAAAGCCAACTCAGCAACTGTGCTGAAATGAGCTCCGACTGGGTAAAAGGTAATTCCAGCAGGGGGTGATCGTGACAACCAACCCATGGCCCACCAATCCCAGAAACAAACCGACTCAAAAGAAGAGAAAGACTGAGCATGGGACTTAATTGGCAGTAGAGGCAAGGGAGTCATTTAATCAATAGCATAAGAGAACTGTGTCACCAATGAGCATTAATTCCTTTGTTTGCAAAAATGTATAAATAGGGAAAAGTATTTGAGTACCTCGGGATTCCCACCACCAAGAAGCCCAGAGTGAAGAAGGACTAACGGGATGCTGCTGGATCCATGGGTGGTGACTATCTTCTACTTGAACTCTTTCTTCTCTCTTTTTCTATTTCTTTCTGTCTCTCTACCTCAAATTCACTGTTAAATAAAATCTGTCCTATTGACTTCAGCATATGGTCTTGTTTGCACCTTAATTCAGGCAGAGGCATCTCTCAATAATCAGATCCCAACAACAGTATAATATTTAGTAGAGGTAAAGTATCTTAATTACACATGACATTATTAACCTTAATAGAAAACTGACACAATAAACAGGTGTGTTAACAACAAAAGATACATACCTTGCTGATAAAATGCATATTTTTTAGTATTAGGTCTTATCTGTTGGAAAAACTGTGCATCATAAATTATGAAATCTGTTTATATATTACAGGAAACATAATATTTTCCCTTCCATATATATAAGGAAAATATTTATTTCCTCAGCATCTTTATGAGAGAATCAGCCTATCATTGTCAAATTAAGTGCTGGAATTAGTACAAAATTACCAAGCAGGGCTCCTAACCCCATCAAGTCATGTAAGAGTCAGAAAAGGTGCTAAGACACCTAATTCACCTAGATTTGAAAATCTTTGAGGTACATATTTATAAACTCTGCTCTGATCCGCTTCACTTTGTACAGTAACAGTGATACGAAATACAATACAATAAAATGATAGAAAGCCTGAAGGAGAATAACTTAGAACAGACTTAGAACATAACTTAGAACAGCAGGAATTATTTTAATATGATATATAATTAGCTTGCAACGTATCATGAGCAGTTCATTAAAGGTTCTTGACTTCTAGGCACTGCAGACTGCTGCACTCAAATTCATTAAAAACCCCTGAATTTCAGTGTATGCAAAGTGCAAGACCAATGACATGGGTAACAATATTAATGCCAATAATAATCACATTGCTACGCACGTCATTAGTCCCAAATTCAGACACATGTACACGTCATATGTTCAAAGACCATTGAAATTCAGGAATCTCACTTAGAGTGTCTCTAGAAATGAATATGCATTTGTGGAAATGCCAGCTTGTTGAATCCTGCCGCAGAGAAGAGAATTGTATGTGATAATGATAGAAATGCTTCCCTCACAAGAACTTTCCACAACTGTGTGTTCTGGGCCAATCCGGTATTTGTTTATCTTTGCTGCAGCAAAATCTTTGAATGCACAAACTGCACATGGAATCTATGTGAATTCTGCCCAGAGAGGCAGGATCTTAATGCTGTGGCAACATGATCAATCTTTTAATTCGCTACAGCCTGAACGGAAACTCAGTCCAAGCAAAAGGTCAGAGCAGGCATTTTATATTCTATGTTAAAGGAGGGGAGGAAAAAAATGTCTTTGAGGAGTAAAGTAAGTAGCTAATGAGACACAGCACTGACAGCTGGAATTTAATAAGTGTCCACTTCACAAGGAAAATTGCTCTTAGTAATTAAATACAGGTATCATACAAAGCTTCTGCTTAGAGCTACACGTCAAAATCCTTCTGTCAGTAGGACTGAAGAGATTTTACATACCCATAAGGGTAAGTTTGCCTGGGAGGCTAGTCCTAAACGAAGAGGGTTAATTGCATAAAATTCACAGTCATGTCAGTGGTAAATAATTACTTGTTCAGATAGTAGCCTGGCATTACTGAAAAACAGACCACAACTAAAAAGAACTGTTATAAAGTCCACCAAAACCTGAGACACATAAAAAGTTTATTAGTCATGGCAGAAATAAAACGCAAACAAGATCTTTTTAGAGGGATCCAAAATTCTTTATGCTCCAGGTCTGTAGGACCATAAAACTCTACCTGAGAAAATTTTAAACAATCTTCTAATTAATCGCAGGACTTTATAGCCTCTCATAAGATGTAAGTAAAACATTAACAAGGTAGGAGGAAGTACTCTTTGTACTAAGCATGATTCCAAACCCCGCTGACATATCCTACTAGATGAATCAGGTTAGAATTTAACATCAAACTGACATTATAATGCGTACTTGCACACAGAATAGTGTTTCATTTAGGGAACTGCATTCTCATAAATGAAGGTATAAGTCACTAAATTACTGGGAGCATCTGAGAGAGGAGCTGACAGGTTTTCTGTAATTTGAGACATCACCATCAAAATATGACCATGTAACATATCCTTAAATAATAAAACTCATATCCCTGAAAAGACATTTTGATAATCACTTAATCAGCAGTTCAATAGAATACTGTTGGTATCACAAAAAGAAAGCAGTTTAGGTATCTACATGGTTGAATGTTTTTGCCAGCTATATCCAATAAATTTGCATTTACTCCATTTACTCAAGAATGCATAATGGAACCACACAGCTCTAATTACTACACTGCAAAAGGGCACTGACTCTGCAATACATGTTTTAACCTACCTCGTAGTACATAGGCACATCCTTAGCCTTTTTCCCCTTTTGACTCCCAAATTCTGCAATCTGCAAGTAAATAAAGCATTCTACTGTGAGAAGATTTTATGTTTACACAAATTATTTTACTTATTATTCCCTTTTGCAAACACTACGCTCACACTCCACAATAGTGAGGAATCATTTTATAGTACCCCTGTACCTTAGAGAGGGAGTTTTTGTGATCAGCACCTCACCTCACCTTCACTTGAAGAAAAGTCTGTAACAAAACTTTTACAGGGAGCAGAGCAGCTTATACAGTAAGCTTTTATTTTTCCATTCTTAAGTCCTATGAATTAGAGCAATGAAGCTGGTGAAGGGAGTAGAGAGTAAGTCCTGTGAGGAGCAGATGAGGGAGCTGGGGCTGTATAGTCTGGAAAAAGCCTTTTCTCAGGGAAGCTGTTATCACTCTCTACAACTCCCTGAAAGGAGTGTAGCCAGGTCAGGATGGGCCTCTTCTGCCCAGCAACCAGGGACAGGACAAGAGGAAATGGCCTCAAGCTGTGCCAGGAGAGGTTCAGGTTGGACATCAGGAAGAATTTTTTCACAGAAAGGGTTGTCAAGCATTAGAATGGGCTGGCCAGGGAGGCAATAGAGTCAGCACCCCGGCAGTGTTCAAGAAACGACTGGATGTGGCACTTGGTGCTGTGGTTTAGATGAAATGGTGCTGTTCAATCAAAGGTTGGACTCGATGATCTTGGAGGTCTTTTCTAACCTAAATGGTTCTATGGATTAGTGTAATTTTTGGAACTTCCACAGAGTAGTTTATCTTTACCACAGACCAAAGAAGGCAGTACCTAGAAGTGAGATCTACAGTTTGGCTCATTATTAAAAGTTTCTTGGAGTACCTGTCTGAAAATGTCTTCACGTGTTACCAGGCTGAAGAGCTTTCGCTGTGGCACCTGTACAGCAAGAGACAGGGCACGGGTGTGGATTTCATCCTCAATCTTGGTCCCAACAACGAAAGTGATGCTAGGCTTCCAGGCATCCTACATTCCAAAATAAAATATTTAAGGTATTAAAACTCACGCCAACAAAAGTGCTTCTCAGCAGTTTCAGTGTAATTCTATAGAGACAGCTTTATGTCTCCTTAAGACTTATTAAACATCACTGTATTAATCACGCTGAAATTGTATACAACTCGAAAAAGCATTTACCACTTTGTCCCAAATCTTTCTGCCGTCAGGTGGCAGCATTATGCTATGGAAAACGCAAATGCCTACTAACAGCCTCTACAGACCTCCTCGCAAGCAAACGCTGCATTAGCATCCCACAAAGGCACACTAACTTTTAAATGGCATTTGCAAATTTGACAGTTCAGGCAGCAAACAAGAAGTGTATTTTGAATATATGTATTATTGTTATTGAATATATGTATTATTGTGATTATTCGATGTAGAAAAAAATAAACAATTTTCAGCTCCCTCATCCTGGGAATTAGATAATGTCTAGATACTATTTTTTTAAAATTGTAGCATTATTTTTATGATGTTTTATGAGGGTATATTTATGCATAGTATGGTTCTTGCATGGTTTCACTAAATATTCTGAAATGAGAAAAATTACTTATCAATGGCAAGTTGTATTTCAGTACAATACTGACAAATTAAAAACACGAGCAGTTTTCAAACATTTGTAGTAGCATACATATTATTTCAATGGGAAAAAAAATGTTTTCAGCACGAAAAAAGTGCAGAACAAAAGAAGACTGGAACACATTATTTAGTGACACACATCCACAAAAGCTTAAAAGTTATGTCATTTGAGCAACTTCTACTGGTTACTCTTCCTTCACATTTCTGCTTTAACCTACTGGAATCCCTTTCTTGAAGTGAGCAGTAATCTCCAGCACATCTACATCTCCCTCCAGAGTATTCTTTATCAGCAGCAGTGGTGGCTGAACCATAAGTACTTCTAATGGTTGTGCCCTACACTCTCCAGGAATCACCAAATTTATTTTTCTTTCAATGCATATCTGCATGTGTAAACTGCAAGGTTACCAATACAGCTGCATAAAGGAAAACAAGGAAAGGGCTTCAATCAGATCAAGGCAGTCCCAAGCCAGTCACACTAATCAGGACCAGGCTAAGCAGAGCCGCAGTCCAGTGTGCATCATAGCAAGGAAAGTGAGGAAAAGGACCATTCTATGAAAAAGACTCAAATGGTAAAAGAAGTCTCTTTTTCGAGTTTTACAGTGCCCTTCTTCATTTGTTCCTTTTCTTAGCTGATAAAAAGCCTATCCAAATGTTTGTAATTTAAGTAACTGATGGCTTGGGATGGGAGAAAGCCACAGCTGACCTAAGTTTCAAAATAGTATATGCTTGCATGGTGGACAATGGTAAATCAAACTTTTAAGATAACAAAGGGTAACACCACATGAGTTTGCACCATTTTTTTAACCACAGAACATTCCAAAAACCAAAAAAGATGTAAAGATCACTTGGTCACTAAGTGAAACTGCAAGTAGCTACAGACCAGATAACTAATCCAAAAGGGCCCCTACAGCTCCACACATCATGAAGTTCCTTGATGGTTTATTGCAGCACAAAATGAACCTCAAGTTTGTAAAATTACAAAGTGTCTGAGAGTGCAAGCATATCACTGATGCTCTAGGAATACACAAACACAGTGGAATTTATGAGTGTCCAGCTGCCCTGGGGCAGCAATCACTGCCCCGCGGAGAAGTGGCAGCAGCAGTGGTCTGTGCTGGGACTGCACCAAGTCACTGAATTTCCTTTTCCTCTTTCAAGTCCACAGGAAGGATGTGGCATGGTAACTCCTTCTGTCTAAAGTTTCAAGATAGCTACTGGTGCACATCACAGTGAAAGAGCTCTAGGTATTCCAATATTATCATCAAAACACGTGCACTTTAATCTGGATTAAAGMTGTCATTGTATAGCTGCCAAGAGTGGGACAGTAAAACTACAGCATTCTTTGAACAGAAAGCATTTAGATGCCCATGCTTGTGTGCAAACGCATAATTTTCTAGGCTCTTAGAACTGAGATTGAAATGCTCTCGTGTGGCAGCATCCTGGTGTTTCCAAGGCTCACCAGCAGAGATGGGGTCTTTTGAACAACCATCCACCTGTGACATGAGCTAATGGAGCAACTGATATCAGCGAGGACCACCAAGAGAGGGAAACAAGGTCCAGTAAGTCTCACAGACAGATGCTGGCAACACAAGAACAGCAAGAATCAGGAATGTCAGGTTCTACTCAGGATGCTAGGGTAAGCATGGTCCAGCACCAATACAGAGGTTGCTCCCATAACTTCCTGCAGTTCTTCAGATATGCAAAGAAATCTCTACCAGAGTCCTAAAACCTCTGCCTTATGCCTTCTTCAGTTCCTCCTTAAGACATGCTGATAGCTTGATGCCCACAAATCAAGCCTGCTTAGCGCTGATTAATATTACYCTGCAACAAAATCTGTGGAACTTGTCTTCCTCACAGTCCTCTCTTCTTGTTTTTTCCACTCCTTGGTCACGGGTGTCCCTAGTTAATTTCTCCTTCCATTTCCACTCTTTGTTGCTCATCTGAGTTACGCCACTTTTCTTAATGCTTCTCCTACCTGTGACTTGCTCCCCAGCTCTTGTCCTCTGTCTCCCTGTTCAGTTACTCTCTATTTTCATTATTTGATCCCACTTCAAACTTTCTCCATCCTCAGATTCCTTCTCCAAATTCTTATCCTCTAGCCCCACAATAATTCCCGGGCACTTTCAGAGTTATGCTTGAGCAATGAGGCTCTCCTTCACAAAGGCACTACAAGCCTTTCCAAAAGAACAGAGAAGTTTCCTAATTTCCACTGTGGTGCCCACCTTCACAGCAGCCTGTGACAAAACACCAAAACAGAACATCAGGGTAGGTCCTGCTTGCGCAAAACGCTTTTTTCAAAAAAAAAATTAGGACTTACCCAAACAAAATTATCCAATCCCAAGTTTTTGTTATGCAAACAGAAATTATCATCAGTGTGCCACATTTTCTCCCCACTGTAAATGCTCTGCTTCAAAGAAACAAGATGATAAAGCTTCTCCACAGAATAGCTATGAGAATATTTATAGCATAGGCAAACCATTGGCTAATATATTAAAAATGAAATACATGGAATGAGCCTCTACAAGAAAACTGAACTGGTAGTGAAAATTATAACCTTATTTAATTCTACAGAAGTATGTGCTGCTCGATACAAGGTCTTTTGTGCAAAAATTTAAACATTATTAGAGACAGCCTATACCTCCCTAAATGAAGAAGAAAACTGCTTTTCTAAAAAAAGTGCAATACCTGAGAACTGGAGCTGGATAAATATCAGAAGTAGCTACACACACTTTTAACAGGGAATAATAATCTAGATTTCCAAGAGTCACTAATAGCATGCCATCTATTTCTAGACTGACCAATTTTGAAGCTCTTAAAGATAATTTTTCAGAAAAGCTGCACACTGAGAACATGAACTGAAGTCAATAAGGATAGCCACTGTGCAGCATTAATACACAGTTTAAGGTGTTTAATTGATTACACTTTTTTCTGACGTTAAAAATATAGTATTTTTGCAATACTGCCTTTATATTATCGATCCTGTAACAGTATCCTTAATGTTCAAGGCACTGAAAGGATAGAGAAGAAACAGACCCTGCTTCTACAGCTCACCACCTAAAATCACAACATAAAAATGTGAAGGAAAAGTAGTAAAATGTATATGGTTACTTTAAAAATATTTTCTCCCTCAATATACAACTGCTCCTCTACTTAGTTTTATTCTTTCAAATGTTATTGTAGTAGCGAGACTTGAGAAAGGATCTGAAGGAGGATAGATTAGAGACCCTAAGGCTACCTCAAATGACATTCTCAGCTTAATGAACAGGATAGAGAAAACCATAAAAATAACTACTGGAAAAGCATGGAAATAGTCTAGGGAGGTTGCCATTGAGAGTGCAACACAAGCGCTACAAACCACGCACAAAGAAGACCAAAATGTAGGCAGTAGATATCCCACAGAATCAACAATGCTGATTCAAATGTGAATTAAAAAAAAATTGAAGCTGGAAATGTGGCATTGTTAATTGAACACTGTTTAAACAACCTGAAACAAGCTCCAATTAAGGGCAGGCCAGATCGCCCTCACTGGAAAACATCCAGTGACAACCATTGTTACAAATGACACTATCCTGGTTTTAAAACTCTTGACTACGTCAAGAGTTGAAATGCACCAAAGTCTCTCGGTGTTAGAAATAACCATCCATGCGGCAAACTTCTATGTCCTTCAGCTGAAGAGGCTCCAAATCTAGCAAGATCCACCTAACTCTGAAAACTCCATGGAAGCAGCAAGCTGTTTTCCACAATCCTTGCTTTCACAAAACACAGAAGGTGCCTCATCTCACGATTTTGTTCTCAAGCTTCCATTGTGTTCTTCTGTAATGCGATTTTTTCCAACTGTTAAAAACCAGTACATATAGCCTATACATCTTATTTATCACAGCAGTATTGGAATAGCATAGGTATGCTAAGAAAATCTCTCAATTCAATTCACATTGAAGAAAAAAGCAGATGTAGCACACAAATTTTTTCTTCCTTTTTAAACATATCTTGTTTTCTTTGCTTCAGTTCCTAGGCACAAAAGGGCAGCTGTTCTAGAAGAGACATTTGAACAAATCAGATATATTGTTTATTTTTGCAGTACCAGTTTCTAGATCTCTTTGGCCAAGAAAAGCATTCAACAGCCATTTTACCCTCCCCCATTTCCAGAMAATCTGAGTATTTCATTTTGTACAATCTGAGTAATTTTATTTTTGTGGTATCTAATGTTGTGGGGTTTACTCTTTTTTGTTTGGTTGGTTTTTTGTTTGTTTGTTTGTCTGTTTGTGGGTTTTTGGTGAGTTGGGTGTTTGTTTTGTTTGGTTGTTTGTTTTTTTTTTCCTTAGGACAACAACTAGTAAGTTCATTTTATTACAGCAGAATTTCAAATTTACCTGTAAGGGCTAAGAAGAAACACTTGAAAACTAGAACTCCAAACATCTGAGCATCAAACAGAAAGAGTTATTTAATTCCCTGATTTTCACGTAATACTTCGGAAACAATGAGATTTATTAGTGATTTATGAACAATTAGAGCAATAACAACTCTAGCACTCTAGTTTCCACAATGAGCCAGTCAATACAGCTGGCATTCCTGGGAAAAGTTGTTTATGAGGAATTTTGTAGCCTGAAGATAGGACATAACTGCTTAGAAATCTGCACACCCACTTTCATTATCTGCTAACTGACACCCCCATATTTACTAATGGATTTTATTTTTAAGAGTCTGAGCTTTTACTGTATAACATGGGCAGGTGAGAGAATATCAGAGCTCAACAGAATGTTAGTTTTTCTCTGAAGAGGAAGCAGTATGAATAGCAACCAAAACTGGAGCCATCTGATTCTCAACGTTTTTTAAGGTTTCACAAGATTAAGTTCAGTTCAATTTTCAGGCCCTAAAATGCCAATAAAATGAGAGAAACCATACAGATGGAAATTCAGTACAGAACATGGCTTCCAATTGCTATGCTTAATTATAATAGTTAATAAGAACAAATGACAGTTATTTCAATTAAGAGCTGTGTTTGCCCAGAATTCACCTTTCACTTAGCAAATATCACCCTTTAGCTACTTAACACATGTGAAGTTTAAAACTACCTAGGAATCTTAATTTATATTTTCTAATTTAATTCTGTAGTGAACCCAATCAAAATAGATGATAAATATCTGAAGGTAAATACAGTTTGCAGCTCCATGTTCTTCTGCATAGCACATTAGAAACAAGAAAGATGTATATGAACTATAACATGAGGCCCTGGAAAATCCATATTTCCTCTGTACATGTTTTTAAGTCGTGTGTTTGCCAGTTTTCACAGTGCATTTAGTAAAAGCAATTATTTGGTTAGTAAATACCATTTAAATCATATTTTAGTTAGAATACCCGTCCATAAAAATCTTAGCAGCACTGGTAAAATGACTCTTTTTCATAGATTGAACTAATAAAATAGTGTAAGTCATAAACACATTAAAATGTGAAATTTCACCACTTGGTCTATCTGGTACAATTTAAAACCAGTTCTAGCAAATTCCCTTTGACTCCACTAAAGAAAAGAATATTTTCTAAATTGATCCCAGTACAAGATTTCAAAATTCTTTCCATGTGAATTACGAGGAGAGACATTTATTTACTTGATAGGAGTTCCTGTCATCTCCCAAATAATTTCAGAGTCATATGGTGTATCACATACAATACTGAGGACGAGTAAGAAATTAGTTTTGTGCACTGTGCCTGGTGAGACCTACAATTCAAGTTGCTCAACACTCTCTTTTACAGACTGCTTTCAGTTCCTGAGCTTTATATATTTGAGTTTAAACCTTGTAAGCTATATGATTACTGGGGTAGGGTGGGTGGGGGGAGGGATAGTGTGGTTAGACTACTTGCATAATGAGATTTGATTTTTAAAAATCATGTTTATCCTTTAATAAAAACTCCTATATGATTAAGTAGTTAAGATATTCAATGCCCTCCGTGTTCAAGAGGAAGGAATTCAATTTGGCAGCAGAGCTGCACTTGTGTCAAAGATGTGCTTTTACAGAGCACGTTTATTTACATTAAGTACACCCACATTTGGCCACACTTGATGAATCTTGATTCACACATGCTCACAAGAGATTTGTTGGCATTTGACAGTTTTGCACCGAGTGTGCTCTTGCCCATGACTGTAAGAGCTGAGTAAGAATATTCCTGCAGTAAGAAATTTCAGTGGCTGCCCAGCATCTCAGAAGCCTGAGTTCAAGCTGACTGCAGCAAGGAGACAGTTTTTCCCAGGATCCAAGGCTCTGCCTGTGAACAGCATGGCAGAGAAAGCGAAATTAGCTTAACTGGAACAGAAAGCAGTCAGATGATACCAGAATTATGGAAACAAGGAATCTCAAGTCAGCCCCCACGGGTATAGGCATTACGGTAATCTTTAATTAGGTGATCACATACTTTTTCCTACAGAACTCTTGCCCCATTCAGTGAACATTCAACGTTTTTTTTTCATCTGCCTCAATGTGTGGTCCTGAATAATATCAAGTTTGACATTTCCTAAATTTTGAGCATTTTATTTCCTACCTTTAAAAATATTTCAATATAATGGTTTGCATTTAAGAAATGTAATAAATTACATGTACAGGCAGCAGAGTACACAAAGCACTTTGTTCAGTGAATTCACTGCACAATATCCACAACCACAATAAACACCACCATAAAAAAAAATAATCACTAATTGGCACCTTGCAAGAAAGCATGGGAGAAAGACCAGGAACAGAGTAGGTGATGGAGATTGAACCTTCACCCTATTCTTATGCTTTAGGGAGGTTCTCCGAGGGCAGGGACAAGATTCACAAGCAAGAAAGGGCTCCAGCACCTTAGAACTACTGAAAAATCTGTGCTGTAGGGAAAACGGGAAACAACAGCCTAAGCTATTCAAAAAGTGATCTTGTTTGACTAAACTTGTACTACATAGTTATTATCAAATAAAAGTAAAAGCAAATAAATATTTAAGAGATTTTTGGACATCTGTGGCATTTTCGGGAAAACCAATTAGCCAGTTTAAAAGCCTCCTCCTGAATTCAAAGTTCTTCATATCCAACCAGAGCTGCTGGCATATTAAAAGAAAAAAATAAAACCCAACAAATCACAAAACCACAGTAACTAAAACCAAAAACTGCTTCATTTTTTTAATAGGGCACAACAGGCATCCACAAAACAAGGAAGCCACGGAAGCAATTTGTCTCACTTGCAGAAGCAGTGCTGGATAAACACATGCGAGATAAATATTATTGTTTGCTAAACTACCACCCTATTTTGAAACCAAATTCTCTCTTGCAAGTCAAGATTTATGAGAACTACATTGCTTACACAGAACCTGGAAACCTAAATATGCCTTTAGATCCTCACACTCTGTAAAAGAAAAAAAATAAAAAGGAAAATAGTGCCTTTTAGCTGCACACACTCCGGCAGGAAAATTACAGCCTCACATTTTCAACGCTACAGTTAATGCTGTGTCAGCACCTCCATCAAACCTCGTTGTTCAGCAGTTTATAAAAAGTTCACTCCGAGCCGAAACTTGGCACCCAGAGCCCAGAAAGGAAAGCGCCGAGGGGAAGGAGGAGCAAAGAAACCCGCAGGGCGACGCTGGGTGGCGGGGGGCAAAGGGGCAGGGGGCCTCCGCCGCACATCGGGACCATTCACGGCCCTCCCCGGGGCCACCTTGGGGACCCCTGGAGCCGCCGGCGGCCGCGACCACCGGGGCAGGGGAGCGGCGAGGGCCGCCTCCAGCCCGCTCGCCCCCTTCCCACCGCGCCGCCTGCTCTGCCCCGCGGCTGCCTTCACCTCCTCGAGGTGGGCGGACACCAGCGCGGTCTCCGCGCCCGACAGCCGGGCCCCCGGCGAGTCGCGGCCGGCCTTGGGCAGCTTCGGGCCCATGGCGGTGCTGCGGGAGCGGAAGCCCCGCCGGCCCCACGCGTCGCCCTGGCGACCGCGCCCGCGGGCGGCGCCTTCCGGCCGGGCGAGCGCTGGGCCCGGCCCGCCCCGGTGTCCTCGTGCCGCCCAGGGAGACCGGTTGGAGCATCGCTCTTACGGGGAAAGGCTGGGGGAACTGAGCCTGTTCAGCCTCTAGAAGAGACATCATCGATGTCTGTAAATATCTAAAGCGGGGGTGTCAGAGCACGGAGCCAGGCTCTCATTGGCAGGTGACCACCCACTGAAACAGATTGCCCAGAGAGGTTCGGAAGTCTCCGTCACTGGAAATACTCAAGAACAGTCTGGATGCAATCCTGTGCCGTGTGCTCTAGGATGACCCTGCTTAAGCAGGGAGGTTGGACCAGGTGACCCGCTGTGGTCCCTTCCAACCTGATGGATTCTGTAAGATTCTCGTGGGGCTTTCAGGTGCTTTCCACTGTCATTTTTGAGACAATGAGCCGCCCCCAGCACAGCTGCCCGGAGGAGAGGCATCGCTGAGGCTGCATGGGAAGTGTTGGTGCCACACACGGTCACACAGACACCAAGTGACACATCTCATCCCAGGACTGTATGGCAGCACCTGCGGCAGCTCTCGGCATGCTCGGGGAAGAGGGTGAGGGCGAAGGCGCGAGCTCGGGCCGCGGCGCTGGAGCGTGACCCGAGCAGCGAGGCGGGGGGTGCGCAGGTGTGGGCAGACAGGCCTGCTCCCAGGCCCAAGTGGCTCTCCAAATACTACCATATGTTACGGCACTGGGACCAGAAGGGGAGAGGGAGGCACTGTTGGGAGAAAACAGGAGAGCTGCCAAGATAAAGAATTCATTACAGAGGAGTCACGTCGTGATCTCACACTGGAGACGAGTGAAATATTCTGTGTGATTTAACATTTGGTGAAAATATCCCAAACCACATGCTGCCCTTCCCCCACCCCCTTATACCGACCAGCGTTGCTCAGAGCCTCCAAATCTTTATGTTATTTTCGTCAGAGCTTAAAACCGTGCCGTTCAGTGCGTTACTGCTTTAGTCAGGATTTCATTCTGGGATGATACTGACCTAGTGTGCGTGCTGTATAAAACACCTTTTATTACACAGGTTTAGTGAAGAAGTAGGAATTTAGCTTCATAGGGGATATAACAAGCAAGTCTCTCATCATTTTAGTTTGCAGAAGGATATCTTCCCTCCATTTGCAGATAATGATGCAGTTGATAACATGGGAAAGCGGCACAGTAGATTTGCCAACACCCATTAACATTTACCCCCAGCCCATTTCTTGGCTGGCATCAATTTTTCTGAGTTTTTATTTTGTTGTCCAGAAAAAAAATCACACTTCGTTTGTTTACAGAAACAGGCAGCATGACATTCCCACCTTACCCTTGTTCTTCACTAAAGTCTTGGATACACAGCCTGTGCCTGCTGAGGTGCACTGGGAAAGTATGGAAAGGAGCAATGGGGCAGGATCACCAGCTGTTGTAGCTGAGCAGTAGAGAGGTTTAGGGCAAAATGCACAGATAACGGTGCCAAATATCCTAGTTATGAACCACCCTTCAGATTTTTCACAGCTCAGTTTTCAGGAATGAACATAAACTTCGGGAGGAGCAACAGGAGCACCCAGATCTTGATGGTTTGGCTGGAAATATGCATTACCATGACATCGGCAGGAAATGACAACTCCTTAATTATGCCCGTACCTGGATCTGTATGCTCAGATCTTTGGAAGGTTAAAACCCAGAGAGACTGATGTCAGCCTACAAACAGCTCTGAGAACTGGAACAATAGCTGTGAGAACCATGAACTGGCCTGTTTACATCTACTGTGTGTTTGCTTGATGCATGAGGATTGTTTGAAGGAAATTGTTTCGTTCTGCTGCTTACCACCTTAGTAAATGCATCTAGATAACTTTGTAATTGATGGATGCTGTAGCAGATAGCAAGTCAAACTAAAGTAGGACAGCTGATCACTGGGAGTTTACACCAATTCTTTTAAAATTACCTCCTCCACTCTCCCAAACGAAGGAGAGGAAGAAATTGTATTTATTCTCTATTTCAAATGGTCGTAGCATACAGTCCTAAAATGGGTTATCCATCAGTGAAGTCAGCTGAAGGTGTCTCCTGTTTGGCTGTTTGTCCCTGTCTATTTAGTTGTGCTGCCAAAGATGTTTGTAGGCCAAGCTGTGAACCAGATCACTGAAGGCCCTTTCGTTAAATCCTACAACAGACAGACAAATCAAAAATACTGGGAAACTACAGCCTTTGTTTCCTCCAAGTGGTCTGGACTGCAAAACACACAGCTGCATGTTGTGCAGCTGAGCTATCTGAAAACCTTCAACTTCCTTCTCATAACTAAAAGATGAAGTTGCTGCAATCTCAAAACTTGTATTAGCAAAACTGAATGTAATTCAACTATACTCATAACCTGCTGATTAGAGGAATATGCAAATTACAGATTCAGAGAGACAGTAGGCAGTTTGGGGTACCTTCTGCATGAACAGGAATGTGCAGATGTAAGCTTGACATTTCCAAATAGTGAAATTTCATCTACTATTAATGCAAGAGTTAATGGGACTATCTGTGATGACTTTGTGTAGGACAGAAATATTTACAGTGACATTTTCAGGGAGAGTGGCAACCTAAAAATCATAAAATCAGCCTTTTATTTTTCGGCTTATTAAAAAACACCATTTGTGAATACGTGTGTGGAGTAACCTAAGGCATGAATTTACAATACACTTGGAATTCTGAATAATACTCTGTCTAAATAAAACATAGTTTACCTTTCCCTGGAGAACAGGTTAACAAGCCTGGGGTATTCTGAGTTTATACAGCAGGGTAGGAAAGCATGCATGGTTAATACTGTGGAGTAGCTAGACACAATAACATGTTCCTGTGCCCACACTTTTAAAAAATAATATAGAAGGAGTATTTAAAAATTAGGTATAGTCTTTACCTCCTTCGGAAAGAAGGAACATTGGTTGCCTTTTCATTTAGGGTAACTTAAAGAACATTTGCACTTACTTGTTCTTCAGTAGAGTGTGGGGAGTGGAAAGGCATTACTAGTTGTACATGTCATTTCTTCTCTACTTGATATTTTCTGAAAGACTACAGTTGACTAAAGAACTAATAAAGGATTTGGATCTTGATAATTAAAGCCTGATTGACTGAGAGGGGAATTAATTTTAATCATACTTGATTTGTTTTAAAAGCATGCTTATTTTAAATGCTTGAAAAATACTTGGAAAAAATGATCTTTTCAGTAAGAACCATCGGCTTCTCACCTTCAGTTGGGAAGAGAGCAGAGTCCTCTTTCCTTGAGTCCTTAAGAACACTCTTAATTGCTCTATATTGCTTTCATAAGATTTAAATGTTTCTGAAATGGGGAGGCTTCCTGCATTATGGCTTCCAAAAACTGTTTCTGTTTAGAAAACTGGCCAGAAAAGTTGTCTAGAACAGCTAACATGGCCTTTAGCACTGCTAAGGAAAGAGTCTTTCATCTTCCTTATATTTCTACACTTTTTTCCCCCTAAGAGAACACTGTTCAGTCCTTTTTCCCTCAGAAAGGAAGGAGGGGAGGAACATAAAACTCATTTTGCTTTCCTTTCCAGTTTCACAGCACTGCAGCATCTGGGCTGGGAACAGCTTTTGCTTGAAGTTTGCAACCCCCCAGGACACAAGCATCTCACAAGTTACACAGATCTGACAGCTTCAGCATGTGTTACCACAGCCTCCCCGAACTCTGACATACCAAGCTGGATGTAGGAGGTCTTTGCCTACAGTTGCTGCTCTGGCCACAAAATGATTCCTTGTAATTTATTTCTTAGTCTCTAAATTCGTTTATATAATTTGCATAAAGCTTCCCACATGGGCTGCATTGGCCTTGTGGATGTGGACCAAATATCTGTTTTGGCTTTAGGATCTAGAAAGCTTATTCCTACATCAATAAATTATAAGTGCATGTGCCCTGAAAGGGACAAAGGTTAAGCTGAGTGTAAATATATTAACACACTCCCTTTCTGAATATGGCATAGTGCTCTTATTTTTCCAGTGCCAAAGGTCAGTGATTTCTTAATTAGACTGAGTTCTAACCATAATGAAACAATAAAATAAACACTCCTTCTCAGAATTAAAAGAGCCTTCCTAATAAGATAAGGGTYGCTAGAGGCTTGCTGAACTGTGAGAACATGCAGGGATGGTTAGAGAGAAAGGGAACAGCTGAATTGTAAAGACAGTGCAATTCATGCAAGTCCATCAACCACATGGCAGGGCCTGCCTTCCAATGCTGAGCCACTCTATGCACAAATCACTTGGCCTAACCTATTTAAGCTGGTCTAAAAACATGGCCAAAAGCAGGGCATGTTGTAGATATTCCCTTCTCCCTCCAGCTCTTGCATTTAGTGGATGCCTGGCCAGTCTGGTTTTTTCTCTTCACTTAAATATTTCCAGTCAAGATAAATTATAGGTGTATATAGCCATTGTTGTTTATCACAAGCATGACATGCAGAACAGATCAAACTTTCTTTATACATACAAATAAGTTTACAAATAAGTCTCCACCGACTTTGTTTTACTGGGAAAACCCCCCCAGACTTACAAGGCCCTGTATTTAATTTTGAAAAAGATGCTTTCTTAGTCTGCTCTCCCACATGCATGCATGTGCAAGGAGAATGTTTTTTCCTCTCTATAGCAAATGGTATAAGGATTCCTGGCAAAGCTCAAAATGAAATCCATTATCATCTGTCAGTAAAATGACTCCCAAATTCCAGCTGGATGCTGTGCTACAGTCTCTTTAAAGAAAGACTCCTGCATTTGGTGTTGTAGTTCTACTGTCTCTAGGTAACTGAATTTTGGAAGCAGTTCAGTGCTGCCGGTCAGCAACAAAAATCCAAAATCAGATATGTCAGGCTTTATTCCTGCCCTTTTCCAAAACAGATCACAAGTTTTTATTCTTCTCCCTAAAGAAATAAATCCAAAGAAAACATTCTCCCACCCTTCCAGAAATCCAGACTCCCCACTTCCACTCCATTCTCCTGCATTTTCAAATCTTCTATTATTGCCTGCTTTCTTCTGGCACAAAAGGAGTAGTTTTCCTAAGGTTATAAGGTCCTCCATGGAGATCTGCTTCTGTGGTCATCCTCACTCCTACCACCATCCAGAAAGGGTGACTTACACAGCAGTGCTGAGCACTAACTGCTAACGTTTCTCAACAGCCAAACAAAACAAAGTCTAAATAAGTGAGATTTGAAACATTATGCCATTATTGGTGCAAAAATGAAAGTGTTTCTAATCCATTAAAAACAAACATTAACACCATGGAGGGTAAACAGACTTGAGCTGTATGCCAGAGTTTTTGCAATGAAAATATTGATGATAAGACATTGTGTGTTTGTTTATTTTTTTAAAAAACAAGAGATTATTTATAAAAAGTGTAAACTGTACTGGAATTGGAGTAACAAAATGACTAGGGCCATACTTCTTTGGCCTTGGTAGCCTAATTCAGTGAACTTTTAGTTGGATAGTTTTTAACTGAATTTTCTGAGGGCGATGTCTAATTGCAGAATAACTAAATTGCCACATTATGTACTATTCTGAAACTGTTGATTCAACTTTTAATTCCCCCTCCTTTCTATCTAAATAATTTTCCTGAGCATATACACTCCCCAGTAGATCTGGTTCAGTGAGCAGATTTTGGAAAGAAGTACAGGTAGCAATGAGTGTTTCCTGCTCTATTTTGCGGCCTTGATTAAACTTCCCAGTCCTAGGACTATATCCCAAAACACCATTGTGCCTTACGACGTCACCCACTAAATCCTTTACTCTTCCATAAACCTGAAGTTTAACTGTTTTCTCCTTGCCTCAAACTAGAAAAGCATCCTGTGCTTCTCTCTTCCTCACCTTCATCATTGCTATTTCACAAGCTTTTCTTATTCTGCCTCTCCAAAATTCAAACTGGACCCCACACTGTGACACCGTAGAGAATCAAATCCAGCATTTCCAGCAGGAGCACATCTTTCACCAGCACTTCTCTCCTGCCAGTCCTTGCTTCTAAACACAGCTGGTCCATGTGATCTGGGCTACACCTGCCAAGCACCCCATCCTGTGAACTCTGAGCACAGTGCTCCAATGAACATATTTATGCAGGCGTGGTCCTCTTCCTCATCAGCTGTGCTGGAATGCCTTCTCTCTTGCACTTCATTGGGCACCCCACTACCACCATTTCCCAGGCAAAATATGAAATAAAAGAATATGGGAAGGCTGGCTGCTGTGATAGCTAATGAGATGAGTTCAAAGCCTAAAATTTGTGAGTCATCCTGTAGAAACTCCAGATAATTTCAGAATTTATTTATTCCTGAGGGCATCAGGAATAGCCCCGAACCTGTATAGTGTCCCTGCAACTGTTGTAGCCCCAGCTGTTACTGGGAAAAGCACGGTGAGAACCAGGTGATGGGGATGAGAAGGCTATTGGCAGTCTCTGCGTGCCAGGGCCTCATCTTGCACCCTCCTACCAAGATAGTGAGAGATGGAAAGTATTATGAAATATGGCTTACCTTTGTGGAATTATCTGTAACAGAGTATTATTCTTCAGCTTCTTTGGAAGGACACTGTGCAGATATCTAAAGTAGTCACAGAATGAGACAGTTTTCTGCCCACTCCCCCCCCCCCCCAGTCCACATATGTATCCTTTGTGCAAGATTTTAGCGAATCTTAACAATATGGGAAGTTGAAAGAATTTGTGCGTCTTTGTTTCTGCAAATGACAGCAAAACCAAGGCTCCGTCAGATTGTCTGCCTTTCTTAGGCAGCTATCTGAAGGAGAGCAGATTTAACTTAAAATTCTCAGAAAAGTAAGTATTTAAAGATCAAATTAAATAAATTTAGGAAAGATAAACAATATTTTCATCAGGATGCTAACACCTGCTTTAGTGTAAAAGCTCCACTTATTACTGACAGGTGTTGTATAATAAATGAAATTTACAAAGAAGATTTGGTAATGGTTTATCATCAACATTGTACAGCTTCTGCCATGACCAGCCATTCATATGGATTCAGTAAGCTTTAAGCAAATAAAATGCCGTAAGTGTTTACATTATATCATTACAGAGATTGAGTCAAAAGGATTTCTAATTAGCACTTTTCTTAGTTAACAAACTGTGTTAGCACTAATTCCCATCAGTCAAATTCCTTAACTCACATTAAGAGCAGTCAAAATGAAAAAGCAGGCCTTTTTCCATCTCTTTCCATCTCATTACTTCAGACAAACCAAAACATTTACTGTGGCAGAATTGCAAAATTTGGAGGGCCATTAATGGGAAAGGTACATTAGTTAGCTAAAATCTGGCCGCGCTCCAGATATATTGACTTACTTGCGCCAGTACTTTCAGATCATGCCATCCTAAATACTTATTTTTTATCCAGTGATTTTAAGAGAGGTGCTAATCAGCATTTGAAAATAAGGTGGAGAGATTTGAGACAAATAGCTGAGCTCAGCAGTTTGGCCCAATGTACCAGTTATGGTGTCTAAACCCTCATTCTCAACTACATGCTTATACTTGGAGTATGTAAACGTTGTAAAGTCATTGTGATTGTCTGTCATTGGGTATGTCAAAGTAGGACTGGGAGCAAAATGAAAGAAAGCAGAATTTCTTAGTTTTCTTTAAAATACATGTTAAATGCCAACAGAAAGCTTTTTCTTGGTGAAAACATCTTTTTTCACTTGCCTTGAATTATCTTTGCTTTTCTTCATCATCCCACAAAATCCTCTGATGACTAAACAATAATAATTTAAAGAAAGCACTGACAAATTAGTAATTTTTACTGCAAACTCCCACCAGTAAACCTTAAGTGCTGTTTCTACCAGTGTGAATCAATGAACTACAGCTTGTCTGGTTTCCACTCATACAAATAGCTGACACTTGCAAGATTTAATTAAACTTTTTTGTTTTTATTTTGCAACACCAAATATTGTTTTCCAGGACAGAAGATTAATTAACTGAAATTCAAAGGCTGTCTTCTGGTCTAACGATGTTTAGACAACACTAGAAAGACAGAGCTATGCCACCAAAAAGTGTGAGAGTTTGGATAGAATAAAAGGCTACTCTGAATCTGAATCACTCCTAGAGTGGTTTTTCATTTCGGAGGTGATGGAATTGTATTTTGGAGATCATGACATAGCTTTTGCACAAAAGGTTCAATCAGCACTTAATGTTCCTTTTTAGAGCTTAGTACTTGAGATTCCAAGCTGGAGCAAATATCTTTCTGTTATTTTGGGGCAGTAAGTTAGCTGTGGGAAAAGCTGATCAGTTCTGAAGCAAGGAAATAACTGACTACTAAAGTTCAACACTTACCTCATTCAGACCTTGTCATCAGAGTTCAAGTAATTCTAGATGCTTTGAACAAGAGGCTGAGGCCCAGATCTGTAGGCACTTAGCTCCCCAGATATCTTGAACGATCTGAGCTTATGTACCTGGCTTGCACACCTTGGATCACTGGAGGTATACTCATGTCTGAGCAGAGGGCTGTCTGATAGGGAAAAACCAGGGCAGACTGAGCTGGATTACCCTTCTTTTCTGCCCAGAATGAGTGGATTAGCAACATGCAGTAGATATGATTGGCAGCACTTCTCATCCAATGGTTCTAATAGATTTTAAGGAAGCATTAATCAGTTGATCCACTACGTATACTAGGATGCTGTTCAAATCAGAGGCTTGGAGATCTTTCCTGCCAGGCACAGTGGTGTTCCCTGTAGAAAGTGCTATCCTTTTATGCTTTTCAGAACATGGCAAAATGATGGAAAGTTTCACAGTGCCATAAACCAATTTTTTTCCCCAAGTGTTCATGATTAAGGACTGTTGATGATGCAGTTTGGCCTTTGGGAGGCATTCATCAAGGCTGCATTTATTCCATCACTGATATTTCATCAAGTAGCCAGGAACAGAGCAATCTTCTGAAAGATTGGTCCTGATTTTACCTATGGCGGTAATATGAAGGCATGGAGAAGACAAAGGAGTGACAGATTTCAGAACCCTGGGACACACTGCATCACTGCTCCAACACACAAACAAGCACTCTGTACATCTCAAAGTGTGATGAAGGGTGAGAATGCACTAAAGGCAAATATTTGAAGCCATAGAAAATAATTTCAGCTGTCTTAATGCAAATACACTATGAGTGAGTCATGGCAATATTACCATTTGGGACTACGCTATGTGTTCAATGTCTTTTTAAACTGAGATAACTTGACCTGCCTTAATCCATTTGTTTGCCCATCCTCCCATGCTGGGATCTAAACCGTCACTTATATATTTGGAATTTAAAGAATTGTTGAAGAGAGGAAACATGTACATACTTTCATCCATTTGTTTTCTTCAAATCAGAGGGGAAATAGAATGTTTTAATCGAGTTTTGAACGGCTCCTGACCTAGATGGGAAGCCCTGGAACTCATTTGCATTAGACTTTTTAAGAGAAAAGCCTACCAGTCTGATAAAGATCAGGCTGGGGATGTTTTGCCCAGCTGCTTTCCAGGATATGTATGAGAATTTGATGTGGAGCTTTTTGAGTGTTTTTTTCTAAGTGTATAAGACACCTCTGTACAGTCGTAGGTCTAAAACATAAGTTTAAGAAAGAAGGATAGAACAAGACAATGCAAAGCTAGTTGTAATGTTAAATATCCATATTTTCAGTGTGGTTCAGTATGCATTTGTAAAGCTGGAGCTGCAAAACTCAGGCTAGGTTCTTAAGAGCAGAGAAAGAGCAAGACCATTCTCCTTTAAGTTAACAGATGCTCAGTACTTTGTATCTATGAGAAGAAAAGTACAAGCACAGGAAAGCAAGCATCAGTGTGGGATTCCATCCTTCAGGAGGAGATACACGTGTTACAGAGTTAACCTCTGTGCAATTTCTCCAGCTGCACTTCACCTGGACCAGAAGCAGTGGGATGAGTGTACGTGCTGAACCATGAAACCATAGTATTTCCTATCTTATCATTTGGTTGTTTCAAACTTGTACTCATGACCTAGAGCTCTGGAAAACACTCCAAATTATGATCATATTCTGACAAATCTGGTGACAGGTAGGCTTGTTACCCGAGATGGAGCTTATGGTAGAGACCTTGATTGTTGGCTAGATGGCAGTAGAGGTTATTTACGTATTGATAAACATGTGCACTGTGTATTATACCACTCTGAAATTCAGCTCACTGAACTAGTGAAAAAGTTTCTAATATCACAGATCTACTCCTCCCTATGCTAGTGCAGCTGTGTGCTCTGTTACATCCAGCAAAAAGTGATTTTCATAAGGACAGCTCACTATTTGTCTCTATATTTCTTTCTTATTCGTGGAATCCAAAACCAAACACTATTCACTTGTCCCTTTTCAAGAATAAACCTCGAATTAACATTATACAAATCAACCAGATGCCTACTGCTCCAGGGCAATGAAAGCCTATTTTCTCTCAATTGCCCAGTAGACTCCCAGTTTTATGTGTTTCCAGTGGTCACTCTGCTTGCTTTGTGCAATAGAGGGTTTGGGCAGGATATGTGCTTCAGTTTTCTAGTGTACTGATGTGGGCTCACGGCATGGTAATTAATTCTCTTCATGGTGGGGACAGGAGTAGCTGTGTGAGCACCAGAACTTCTGTGTCCACTCAGGGAATGCCATTCAAGATGGTGGTTTAACTCCTCCAGCAGAAGATGGCTCCTGTTGGCATGGGAGTCTCCGTGTCTCCACGGAGTCTCCACAGGCAGGGTGGCTGCAACTGGGGAGCTCTGCAGTTTAGACAAGGAAGCATGTAGGGGAAACTCTGGCAGCTGATCCCTATGATTCCCAAGAATGCCAAGAAAACTGGTGGTTTGGAGACCACGTGAAGTACACAATGGCAGGATCACTGGAGACTGAACTTGTACAAGCCCTGCGGTGCAGTACCAGTCACCAGCCCACCAGATGCTGGCAGGGCAGGGGAAACATGGACCAGCCTGGCCCAAATATCTTTCAGAGAATCAGACAACATGCTGATCCCACCTTTGAGTTAGACACCACCAGGATGATTTAGGTCTGGTCCCCTAAACAGATATCGATGCAGCTTCATGACATTATGCAACCCTTGTCTCTTTTAGAGAAGGAAATTGCCCTGCAGGGATCTTTTCAGTGTCCTTGGCCTCACTCTATAGCTGACTGGGACAATAGGTTTCCTGGGGTCTCAGGGAATGGATGCACTGATATTTAGGCTTGGATATGGAAAACCTGAGGCCCAGAGGAGCTGGGGCCCATCCTCCACCTCCTCTTCCTCAATGCATTGCTCACAGCGTCCTGTGGAGCCCTCTGCTGTAGCTGGAGCTGGTGCCCCTCTGTGGCAGCAACTGCCTTTAGCCTCACTGCTCTGCCTTTGCCTTGCCACCTGTTGGTGAACACGCTCTCCCAGGCAGCCTCAAGCCTGGGGAGATTAGAGCCATTCATATCTGAAATGATAGGGGGATGCAAAATTTTGAAATGGCTCAGCCCCCTTAGTGCTGCTCCCCCACGGACACTGTCCCCCCTGAGCAGCTGCCCCCTCCCAGCCCCTAAAGCCCCTTGGAGCAGCTGCTGTCCGTCTGGCTGCCTTGGCCTCCTTGTCAGCTGTTTGATGTCACCCATCAATCTTCCATCTTTCCTGCAAATCTCTGATGATCAAGTTTCACATATCCAGGACTCTGGCCGTAAAGCCCCTTTCACTGGTATAATTAGTAATTAGAGGAATAATGTTAGCAAACTCCTCTTGACATAAACAGACACTCAATCCCCATCTGTCAGGTCAGGAAATTCACATTAGGGTGAAGGCCCAATACAGATTTTTCTATCTGAGGTGAATGACCGCACACGCTCCGCAGTACTTAATTAAGCTGGCCACATGACATCGAGTGAGAGCTATTTATAAGTGACCACTTCAATTATAAACAATTTTCAGTGTTTTGAAAGTCATCGTGTCTTTCCTGCTAGGAATCCCCATGGGCTCTGAAAGAAATGGTCTCTCTCAGCAATGCTCTGTAACGCTCCGTAAGGAGCCAGGGGGGGTCATTCATGGCTGGTGTTCAAGTCTGTGGTCTTTCCTGGAGCTGCACTGCTGAGATGACACCATTCAGTGAAGTTATCCTGTCCTTCAAGCATGACAGGTAAGGCAGACTGAGGACTAGATCTCTTCACTGCAGACATCGTCACTGCAGTTAACAGACTCCTGATACTATGCAGTGGGTGAAGCTGAAGACAGACTGGTTCAGACTGGAAACAAGGCAGCACGTATTTAATGTGGAACAGGAAGGATTGGATGTTTTATTCTCCTGTAATAGACACTATAACTCAAAGATGAGATAATTTAGGAAAGTCCTGTGCCTTGTGTTATGCAGGAGTCTGGAGCAGATGATCATGATGGCTTCTTCTGGCTTTATCATCTGTATTGTTTGGCTCCTCATAAGAACTACTTTTCCCCCTTCATATGACTGAGGATCAAGCTTCTGGTCCTTCCATAATTATATGAGGGAAAGCCAGAGGTTGTACAGCTGGGCAAAAGCTCAGCAGTGGTTAAGATCAGAAAACTGTTTCTGGGTTTTTTGTTTCATTTATAGGTGTTGGTGCAACCAAAACAAAGATGAATGAGCCAAGTCTGTGGCTCTGTTCCATGCCTGGAGTTGGGCTGCCTATAAATACAAAACCACAGCACCACAACCAAGGCAATTCGTATGTGCCCAAAGTTTCGTGTTGCCCTGTAACCCAGTCCTGCCTGGTCTCTCCAGAAGGAAAGCAATCTCTTTCCAGGCTTCTGAGGCAAACAAGGTGTAGCAGCACATGGTTGTTTCAGGTATGGGCAGAGAGGCTGAATGTGCTTGAGCCACACTCAGATAAGGATCCATTGCTAAATGGAAACTGGAAAATATGATCTGATTTTTCCAGCAGTATTTAACTTTAAATTACCCGAGGCCACTCTATAGCTTAAAAGGACCTACCTCTAGGAGCTCGAGATGGACAGGGTGAACCGCAGCTGCTGGAGTGGGAAAGGAGGACTTTCTAAAGAAGGAGAGAACCTCTGAAAGATATATGTTTCTTGTCATAGTCATTTTCTTTGCAGGATATGTAGCTGAAGAAGGACACAGACAATTATTTTTTTGTTGGAACCATTTCCAGGTATTTTGAACACTGTGTCTCAGGGTACTAAAAATCAAGCTGGACATTGAGTTCGCTGTTAGATACAAAATAAAAATTAATACAACATCAAGGAGAAATTGTATGAAAAACAGGGTTAAATTCATACAGTAGCATAACCTCATACTTTTGACCTGATGCATACCTCACAACGCTGTCCTTATTTTAAACAACTTAAGTCTTTGACCTTAACAGCTCAATCGTATTGTCTTAAAATATTTTCCTGAGTTATGTTCCTAGGCCTCAAAGAGGAAAGGTGAGCTCAAGGAAAAATAAACCAGTTATGTAGGATCACACTGACATCCTTAACAACTGATAACTTCAGGTCAATTTCAGAAGCCCCTGTCACTTGAGCTAACTGAAACAACTCATAGCAGCAGAGGTTTGCTATTTGGTAGGTGAAGGAGCATGAAAAAGAGATGAGGTCATACAATTTGTACTACCACATACTATTGAATTTTGGAGAGACTGCATGGCAGGAGAGGAGTGGTGAGATGCTGGCTGTTCCGATGGGGACTGTGATCACAGTGGATCCCCTTTGTCAGCTCCAAACAAGCTGTGATCCTTGTGCCCCATCTCTGTTCCCTGGTCCTTGCTGCAGTTCTTCCTTTTCCCCACCCTTAGATAGATGTTGTAGTTCAATCCCTTTGCCCCATCCCTGCCCCAGTTTCTTGGCTCAGCCTGTCTCTGACCCCCTTCTCTGATTTGTGTCACTAGCATTGACGAGTTCACTGATCAGTGCTTCTCTGCCTCTCTGAGTTCACAGTAATTTCTCCCTACCTGACTTTCTCCCAATCTCTGTTGCTCTGTACAGCTCCAGCTTCTCAGGCTCTTCAATCACCCTTGGCGTTCACCCTATTTTCTGTCTTCCGTACACTCTGCTCCCTCTCCAGCCTCTGGATTTACCTAGACCAACTCTTTTACCTTGCACACCACTCTTACTAGAATTGATCTCTCTCCTGCCACACCTTTTCATCTAATAAGTTTCCAATATAGCTTGTGACTCCATCCTTCTCCCCGAGCTGAGTCTTTCCTTTTCAGATGCCTCCTCCTCTTTTCTTCTGAATGTAGCCTTCTCTTTTACTCAGATCCCTGTCCTGAGCATTCCTGTGTCAATTTTCTGCTCTGTATCAACTGGGTTTTATTCCTTCCCTCTCCCCTCCACATCTGCTTCCATCTTCTCCACCATTTTCTCTGATTGCCAGTAGCAGATCATCACAATCCTGAAGGGAGTCTGTCCTACCACTATAAACTATAGAAGCAGTATCTATAAGAAGCAAC
This sequence comes from Amblyornis subalaris, assembly GCA_018881555.1. Taxonomy (NCBI): domain Eukaryota; kingdom Metazoa; phylum Chordata; class Aves; order Passeriformes; family Ptilonorhynchidae; genus Amblyornis; species Amblyornis subalaris. The sequence continues at coordinate 4,544,169 of JACAXG010000058.1, forward strand.
CTACTTGACTTTTTGATGCACAAAATCCTCAGTGATTTCTCATGCACAGCTCTGACCTGTGCATATCAAAATGTGACCTTTGAACTTGGCCAAGCTTTGATAGTTTTCACGAGAAAATGAGGAACAGTCCTGACTCAAAAGTGATTTATTCTGATAGGACGACGTTTTCCTTTAGAACGTTAGTACTACTTCAGCTTCTAAAATAAAAAAAAAATCTTGGAATATGATCAATATGAGAAAAAAGCGTCCATTAATTATTTTTTCATTTTTTTAAAGGTGGTTTTCCAAACAAGTGTTTTACCATGAATATGACCATGACCAGGGAAAGCTAGGAACAGAGAGGGAGAGGAGAAGGAAAAGTGAGTGGAGACTTGGAAAGGAAGAAATCTATGCCAAACATGTCTATATCTTCCTTTCTTTAGCAGCAGTTGTAGTAAGTCTTTAACAGCATATTATTATGGTACTCTCTTTACCCCTCTGCTTGTCTTATCTCCTCCTACTTCGTTCAATCTCTTCTCTAATTCCCTGTCCCCAACATTTTTATTCTTCAGTTCTGTACTTGTTTCATCTCCTGCTTTATCTCCTTATACTCACTTTGCACCTCATTTTGTTTTTCTTTCTTACTCTACCTCTTAATTAAATCTCTTCTGTTGGCTCCTCTCTCACGTCATAATTTTCTTCCCTCCTCAGTCTCATGGAATAACTCTGGCTATGAAAAAAATGGAAAAAGCCAAGAACAATAGCTATAAGGCCAGATGTCTGGACATCAGCATTCGTTTGTGCTCTTACTTTTGGTCATACACAAAATGTGCCCAGCTGTTGCACTAAGCCCTTTAAACAATGAACAAATCCCTGCTCTGCCTGCCCTGAATACATTAATGCGCAGAACTCCATCTGGAATTGCTCATCTTTTCTCAGGTCCTCTTAAAGTACCTTATACTTCTGAGTCTGATTGAAAAAGGATTTTATAAAGAATATTTTGAGAAAAAAATTAGCAAATCCTGTCAGTTGGAAGTCTCTTCAGTTTTTCCACTGTGAAAGCAGGGTGTGTTTCCTCTTCATTGTTCTCTCTCCTCTCTTTGTCCCTCCATTGCTTTGTCTCCATTCCTTCACACATCAGTGCTGTGCTGCAAATTGGCTGGAGAATGTGTCTGGTTTGACTATGTTTGAAAGCCCCAGGCTGCTTAGTGATAACACCTGTCCAACGAGTTAGAGAGGGTACAGATCTAATGGGGACTGTGAAGGGAGGCAGAGGCAGCTCTCTCCATTCAGCATGACACTGAGGGTTAATAGAAGGAAAATATTGATGTTTTATTGAATTACTCCTATAGGTCAGATCATATAACATGCCCAAGATCTAAACAATGATCCTGTTCTGGAGGAATGTGTGGTTCAGACTGATGAGATAAACCGTTTGCTGGAATATCTCTCTGAGTTCACTAAATTGCTTCCCTTATTTAATTACAAATTAATTGAAAACACTCCTTGGCCAGTGGAACAATACTTAAATTCTGATTTGTTGATAGAATCCTAATCCTGCTTCATATTCCTGTAGACTCTCCCATGATTATGTCATCAGTTTTACACTTTTTTAGACTTTGGCAAAACCTTTTATGCAGGACTCATTAACATAAATAAAAGAAAAAGCTGCAGCCCTGGGGTACACAAAGCCTTATGAGTCCCAGGCAGGGTGATGCTGACATAAATAATAAAGTGGCACACTTGCATCTACTGTAAATCTGGTAGCAGAGACACTGTCAGAGTTCAGAAAGCTGAACAAGGAGATGAGCATTCAGACAGGAAACAATTGAAATCTCTGCAGGAAGAGGCTGAGTTATGGAATTATTTGAATTTGAAGCATCTAGAGGGTCATGTGGCCTCTGCCTGTTGCATTTCTAGTCTTCAACCAGTACAACCTTACTCACCTTGCTTCACTTTTCAGTGCTTAGCACGATCTTTCTCTTGGTAGTCTAAGGGAGGCAGAATTTGCCTTCAAGCAGACAGCTCCACGGTGTGGTAGGAAAACCTGGCCAACAAAGAGAAAAAACAGAATTTACTTTTAGTCCACAAGAAGGAAGTTGCTAATATTTCAGCGAAGTCATTGGCCTCTCTGTTTGGGATGATGTCTATTTGTCTGCTGTGAAGTGCTTTGTAACAACAATAGAGATGCAAATACAGCAGGCAGTTAGCAATATCAAATTCTTACAAAATATCTGTCAGCCAGCATCACAAAATATTCTTACTCAGATGGCCCAACGCTAAAAACTCAAACCACYGTCCTCTTTCCCTCACACAGATAAAAGCTTTTTCTTTCCCTTCTATTCTATAGCTGATCCTTTTCCTGAAACGTGAATCATATAAATAATTTGTGTATTGTTTGGTGTACCAATGGTGTACCAAAAAGGCTAAAAGATCTGGGGAATTTTGGACACCGCAAAGAAGGAAAGGAATGATACGATACAATATGATACGATACGATATGATACGGAGATTCTGGGTTTGGATTTGTCAGCCTTCCTTAGCTTCAGTGGGGACAAGATAAAGGGATGGAGGGATGTTTTATGTGTATTGGTTCTGGCTATTTTGGGTCAAAAGCAAAAAATTGAAGTCTAATAGGCATGTGGTACAAATCCCAGGGCCCTGGGGACACGCTGTCTCAGGAAGATGCTCCTTTAGAAGGCATATAACCACTTCACAGTCCCATCTTTACAGAATTTACTTCAAGTATAGCGCCCTCCCTGGGGCATAATGGTGATGTGCTTGTGAAATAATGAAAGCATGAATTGCAATGGCACAGTGGCTAAGTTCCTGCAAAAGTCACACCCTAATGCAGGTGGAGAGGCTGAGGGTTACTACCATCATATGAATGCCAAACAGCTACAGAAGACATTTAGTTAGCTCACAGATGGGCATAGTTCAGAGGCTTCTCTCAATTATGCCCTTCTGTATTTTAGATCTGGAAGGATGAGACCGCATGTGCTGAGTTTTCCAAATAGCTGGGTCTCTTACCATAGAGGAACTAGAAGGTATTGCCTGAAGCTCTGCATTTGGTTGGGCTATTTAGCCAGGGTCCTGGGAAAATAAGATGGTAAATATAGCCTGGTGTGCTGTATAAGCAAGCAGTTTGACTTTTAATCAGCTAGACCTTATTTCAAGCTGGATATAGCTGGGTGTTCTGGTAGTGGGTCCAGGACCCATCTGGACATCTGAATATTCACTAGCAAAAAAGGTACAAGATTTCTTCTAGTTTCACTCTTTCAGTGGGGTATGGAGATTGCTTTCCTTTCTGRTGGAGGTGGGGAGGGATGGATATGTGCAGTCCCTGTGTGATGGGCACTCTCAGTTACCTCTTTTATAATTCCAACTAGGCAGTGTCCGCATGCATTCCCAACATCACTATAAATCAGAAAGATTTTAATAGTGCCTTTTCCCAAGGAATGCTGTGCAGTGCAACTAAATTCAATTTAGTTCTCCAAAACAACACTGAAATAAGAATCACTGTGGACTATGTACCCAAGAAATAGGGATCATGAATCTGGGATGGCAAAAAATGCCCAGGTGTGTTTGGGTAATCAAGTAACAGAAGTATTAATCTATTGATGGACACAGTGAATAAAAGGCTTTATCAATGAATATAGATAATGGTCTCAAAAACTTCGGGTGATACAGTCTTGTATGCTTGCAGTGTCCCTGGGGTTTTCAAAATAAGGAAAACCTAGCATAAGTTCCAATGAGTACAGTGACAAATGAATGAGAACTTTGAAAGATCATCTGAACATATACTCACTAGGTACCCATATCCCCACCAATGTTTTTCTAAAAGCCAATTTACAGCTTTCCTAACTTCCCTCTTCCTAAGGCTAAAGCAATCCCTGTCTTACCATTTAAGCTGAAGTCATTTTAAGAAAAACCGGGAAGATTAATTTCTCTTTAATTACAAGGAGAAGTGGGGGTGGAAGAGAGCAAGAGACCCAAAAGTCATGGACTACTTAGGGCAGAGAGGAAAATGTTCACAAACTGCTGACAAGATTAATATGCAGTTGATTGGAAGTGTTTTCACACCAGGGTGCCAACAAATAAACACAATTCAAAAATATCATCCCTGCTGCACTGGATAAGGGTGGATTCCCAGCAACAGAGAGGGCGGGAGAGAGGGAGGGGGAGACATTTAGAGAAGGCGGGAGACCTGTTTGCTCTGTGAAGCTTCGTGCCCAGAATTCCTCGGGTGGAATCTGATAGCGGGGGGCTAGCTGGGCCAAAGGGTTACTGCTTTCCGCATTAAAAAAAAAAGCAGGGAAAGGAGGCTTGGGCAGGGGAGGTTGAGGACTGTGTGTGAAAACCTGAAGATCAAGTCTGTGCACAGCTGCTGTGGGGCTGGGAGCTTCCACCTGCTGCGAGTACTGAGCTGACTTCACAATGCTGCAGGATTTGTGGAACCTGGAGATGAACAAAAAGGCAGAGTCCTCTCCTTGGCACAAAATGGGAGATTGTGCCCCGTTTAAGTAAGGCACACATGTCTTGTTAATGTGGGTTGCCTCAAAACAAAAAAAAAACAACACTTGGGGGGAGGCAGGCTAGAAGAGATGGGGGAGGCACCTCCACAACTGAAAAATGTGGTGTAAGATTAACAGTTTACAATCACTTAGGGGAAAAAAAAGGAAAAGTGATTATTTTCCTCTTTGCTTTGACCTTTTCTGTCTTTGTTCCCTGCTTCCTCTGCCTTCCCATTGCTCTCTCATCTCCCATCCATGCTGCCCTATTCTAGTATTGAGGGAAATGCTGCCATTTCACTGCCAATCACCTGTTTAAAAATGCAATTTAGATAATATTTCAGTTAAGCTGGGTTGAAATTGCCAGGCTTGAAAATTGAACAGCACTGGATTACGTGTCTATATATATCAGCAGAGGAGATTTAATGAAATTGTTCACTAATGAAATCTTAGCTTTAAGACTTCACATCCCTTCAGAGAAATGTGACATTAAGAGCCCTCTGCCTCTATTACAGCCAAGAACTTTTACTGAGATTTTACTCAGTAAAATTTTACAGTACCTTTACAGTAGTCTGCAGTAGATTTTACTCTAAACAAAATACTAAAACAAACCATTGAAGTCAATATGAATGACACTGGTTAGTTTAAAAAGGAGTTTTTAATCCTTGCGTTCATCTTCTCATGCTTGAAAGCATGGACATCTTAGTCCTGCAGCTCTTCACTCTTGCAGTCCTAAAACCTTTGTCCCATGCTCCTTTTTTCCCCCCCAACTGTGCCACGCCTGGGGTTCCGCCCTCTGAATCTTCTTCCCACTCCCTTCCAGCCTTCAGCCATTCAATGTCTAGTGCAAGATTTGCACCTAGCAAGCTACACAATGGTTTAGTGATGTGCATGAATGGGGACTATGAAGGGCAATAAGCAGAGTCCCTCTCCTTGCCTGTTTGAAAGGGAGTGTTTAAATCTAAATTTCCAAAGGGAAAGGGTGCTGGAGGAACTCTGTCACACTGTACTCCACCTGCACCTCTAAGTCACTGTTGGATAAGGAGGGACAGTTTTGCTTCTGGGGCTGATCCAATTGGTCTTGTAACCTTTTGGTTCCCACAGGAGCATGACAGCTCTGTCTGTGTAACAGCTAATGCCTCGCAGTTGACCTCCAGGGTCAAGGACATTGTGCTGATCTGATGACAGTAATAGTTCTGTTGACAGATGCATTTCAGCAGCTGTACAGCCACTTGGTGGGACTTGAAGTTAACTCTTCCTGTGCCACCTGACACCCATGGCTCAATTGTAACTTGCTTGAGACAGATCATCTACAGCCCCTTTGCCCTCCACACTGTATAAACCTCTCCAAAATAAATTGCCTCATCACTTCAAGGAAGAAATATGCAGATTCTAAATACCAAGCTCTCTGTACAGCTTCTTCTTCTCCTAGACTTATTCTGTCCAGCTTTACACCTCTTCCCTCTTCTCTCCATTTGCTTCCTCTCAAATCCCTGCTTGATTGTTAAAACGCCCATTTAGACCTTGTGATCTTTCTTTGGTCCTGCTCCCTGCCACTGGGACTGAAGTCTTCTCCTGATGACAAGACTGACTCAACTGCTGCACTGAGGGTCCTGGATGACTGTTGTTGATGAATCTCCTCCTTGCTCCTTCTCCAATCTCTATAATTTCTTTCTCTGAACTTTTTATCTGTCCACCTCTTTCTCCCTCTGTCTGTTTTCACCTTTCTGCCCAGTCCTTGTGTTGAATGAGTGCAACCAGTGATGTTTTGAACTTATATTTCTTTTTGTTTTCATCCTCTGCAATGCTGGCCCAATACCTTTATTCACCCATTCAGATACTCTTACATCACATTTTCTGTGACGTGCTGCCTTCTTACAGTTCTCTTTCGTAAATTTCTCTTTATTTCATTTCTTCCTCACTTGTCTCTCAGCCCTTTTAGGATCTCGATGGGGTCTTCTTCCCTAACAGCCTCTCTAGCATCTGTGCCCACACCTATTGTGCTTCATTTATCTTGGACATGTTTTTTTGCCTTCTTTTCCTATTGAGTCCTTTGTTGCCCCAAGTAAGTGTCTCTTCAGCCCTGTTCTCTGAGTTTCCCTTAGGACTTGTGTCGGTGACTTAGGAAGGGAAAGCTTTTCCCAGCTCTCTTCACCCCTGAGGCTGCAGCAGTTGTACCTGCAGTGACTTAACACTTAGCTGAGAAGCTCCACAATCATTGCAGGATGCTGCATGGAGGCCACAGATCAGGCCCAGCTCCGTCATCCCTCAGCTTCTTGAAAGACTCCTGAGATTGCAGGACAGCTACACTTGAGCCCAGACTTAATTACCCCATGTGCAATTGGTTCATGTATGTGAACAGCAAGATGAGAGAGCCTCTCAAAAGGGCTGCAGTCTTTGGACCTACGGGTCTAAGGGTCCCAGTTTGCAGTCCTGCAGGATGGAAGCATGTCCTCTCTGTTTCAGGACTGGCCTATAAATATCCAAATAGATGGTAATCCTACATCTGGAACATAACAGTCTGGTGCTTTCTGGTCTCTCTTACTCCTAGACCTTTTTTCCTTTCCTCTCCCTCTCCCATATTTTAAAGACTGAATATTCTGACACAATTGAAAGCTCCTTCTTGGATAATAAAAGTGGTTTTGGAATCCACTCCTGTAAAGGTGAAAAAATACACAACTGAGGAAAGAGAAAGAAAAGTAAAATGTGTAAGATTTTTAAGGACTCTTGCAATACATACAGAATTAGACAGGTCAAAATGTTTTGGTTTTTTTTTACTTCTGCTTTTAACATTTTGGTTCCATTTTAGATACACATTTTTATTTTTACTTGTTTCTGTTTCTGAACCTTTTTTCCTCATGCTTAATTTTCCACTGACTTTACTGAACTACTTTGACTGTCTGGGAGGTTTTATGGAGCGAATTGGCATATCTTTGTCCAGAGCAGCCTAACAAATATACATTGGTCATGTGCCTAAAATCACCAAAACAGCCTCCCTTGGCACACACTACTCTTCCTGTCCTAATCATAAGAACAATCTACAACTTAATTTCCCAGTGAGACTGCAACATTGCTTAACACCCATTTAGATAGAGTATTTGTGAAAGGTTTGAACTACCAGAATGATATGGATCAGTACAAGCACCCTCTCGCTGCCTCTCAACTTTATTAGATTAAGGAAAATCAATCTATCTCTGAAGTTACTCTCTAGACTTACTATTGCATATGACCTTCCCCTGCTCTGGATTTAAAGAAATAGTGCACATCTCTCCATTGTCATCTCTTAGCCACAGTCATTTTGTCAAGTTTGAAAAAATAAATAGTCAAAAAGAAATGAGAAATATTGAGATGCTTGTATTCATGTGTTTGACATGTATTGGATACGTATTTTTTTAGTGGGCAGCAATGAAATGGTAATTTCCTTGTGAATCTAAATGTGATATTATATAATATAATTCTGCTAATAACCTTGATGCTTGTATATCCCTCGTTATCATGACTGTAGTAAGTGATAAAAAACATTTATGCTCTTCCCTTCTTATGAGGAAATGCCAAGTTTGGCTTGGTATTCTAAATGAATGCATCACAAAAAGCACTATGACTTAAACCCCCAACCACTCCCAACAACAACAACAACCACAAAAAAAACCCCAAGGAAAAACAAGCCTTTCCAAACAGATGGATATTGCATTTGATTCTAAAAGTGGCAAGACTGAGCATTTACTTTTGTTTTACCAGACAGCAAAATTCTGCAGCCTGGCCCCGGTCCTGGCCAGGCTCCTGCTTCCCGTGGTCRGAAGCCTCCCTCTATCGACCAACAATCTCACTGTTCAGGAGGAGGCAGCTTTGGCTAGAAGCAAGAGAAGGACCTGATCTGCCAGGTATCTGGGACCTCTAGCAATGGTCTTTGAATATGCCAACAAAATACAAAAATGTAATAATTCTATCTGCATACTTTTGAATAGTTTCTACATTGACTTTTTGTTAATTAAGTGTATGCTTGTACAATTGAAGGATTTGGTCCAGCAGGACTAGGAAATTAAATTCTTTCTGTTTATACAGAATAAACTCTCTTTCTGCTGTTGTTTCTCTGTTCCTAATGATAGTGAAAAAATGAATGACATTGGCCTATGTGTTTCTCACCTGAAGGGCCTTCAAGCAAGAGCTGTGGAGAACTCAATCAATCAGGTCTAGCATTCAGGGATGACTGCACCATCTTGGCTGTATGAATATGGTTATCATTTGGAGTCACTCAGAAGAACTGGAAGGAATTTGCTGACCTGTTCTTTTATACTTGTGTGGGACAAGTACTCAGTATGCATTGTTACATATAAATAGCCATTTTCTGGCTCCAATAATAAAAATTTTTTAAAAAATCCATTAAAGTCAATAAATATATGCTCTGTATTTTTTTTTTTTTTCAAATGAGCTTATCATGGGAAAATATAAATCTGCAGAATTGTACTTACTTACAAATCCCAGTGAACTAGACAACAGAGAACCATACTCAGGCAGGCAACTAAGCAGGACCCTTTCTAAAATGGGAGTTGGCCTGAGTCTCTGTGATGATGAGGCAGATCCTCACGCAGTGTAAATCAACACGGTGCCATTAACTTCAGTGGAGTGTTGGTGAAGTACAATTGGATGCCTGAGTTGTCTGGGGGAAACCAGCAAGATTCTGGGCTTTGTCGTGTGTACTGACATGCTGATTTATTATTAAAACTTGGGTGTGCACAGGAGAACTGGTCAAGGTATGCTGTGCTGCTCCTTTGAGTTGCTTAGGAAAGCTGCAATGTGCACTTACTTTAACAGAAGAAAGTGCAACTGGGGAGCATGAATTAAGAAAATGTAGAGAGTGAGCAAGCTGAGGGAAAGAGGAGAATTTGAGCATATTTCTAGACTCACAAGACTGCAGCTGTGGGAATAATTTAAAAAGCACACTTTTTTGGATAATTTATTTTTGAAACTCTGCAAAATTTGTCAAATCATTTATTTGATGAGCATTATTTGACCAGCTGTACAGAGAGCCACACTGGAGTGCTGTAATGAGTGCTTTGGAATGCAACCAGCGTTAATGTGCCTGTGATAGTTGGATAATTCTTTTACCCTGCTCATTTCTGTGGTTTGCCTGTAACTATGGCCCCGCTTGATTGCTGTTATGATGTGAGCTTTGAATTCTCTCTCTCCTTTGGCCTTTTCCTTTTGGCAGTTCTGCAGAGCTGAGCCCTGATTAGAACCACAGCAGGTCATTTGATCTTCAGATGGCTATAAAAGGTCTGTGCAAGTGACCATCTCACTCCTGTCCCAAATGGATGATCACGCATAGCGCACATTGCCGCACTCCTGGCAGGACTTCAGCAAAACTGGCAAGTTTTTCCTTCCAGACCTAAAGCATAACACAAGGTACAAGGAGCAATTCCATTAAATGTCCCTTTAAACTGTCAAATTTAGCAGGAACTTTAAAACAGAGCAGACTTTAAAGTGATGAGGGAGAAGTACCGTTCCCTTGCTTGAAATCGCAGCTGGGTTTGTTACCATCAGGTGTGATATGAAGTCAGCATTTTCCTTGATGATTTTTTCCTTTGCCATTGTTGCAATCTGGCACTGCAGATCAGTGCCTCATTCCAGGTTTTTAAAGGGAACTGTTACTTTCCTGAAGGGTTTTATTCCTTGTCTCCTTCTAAATGGATTTCGTTATTTTGTAATTTCTCAAAAATGAGTGAGTTTGATAAAATCCAGATATTTGGAATCAAGATGGAGACTTCAGATAATAACAGTTTTACTGCAGAAAAAACAGAGGTTTAAATACTCATGCTATTAAGCAAAGTTTATAGTCATGTGCTGCTCTCTTTTAATTCATGGGGTTCTTCAGAATATTGATGCCCCTTTTTCAGAAACTTGTGCTATTGAAGTGCTGGTGGCATTTCCAGGTGAAACGGCATCTAAATTATCTTCTCACCTCAGTGGGAAACATGAGAGGGATCTCCGTATCGCAGTACCTGCATGTACCTTGCTTTGTTCAAAGACACATTCTCTGGAGCACAGGCCATTGAGTGCTGGACACAATTGTTTCTTTGGGAATCTCAGTCTCTTATGCAATTCACAAAAGACAGTGTTTCAAGAATTCACTCTGGTTAGACATCTAGACACACAGAGAATTTTTCTGATGCTGTCTTCAGACACTGATGCTATCAAGGGCTGAAATTTATAATGCAGAAGACCTTCATATAATTAAAATTCTCCTTTTTCTTTTGCTAAGTGTAAGTATCATCTGGGATGCCTTTTGCAGGAACAGCACTGATTTTTGTTTTACTATTTGTATTCGTTATTTCAGGAATGTTCAAATGGTGGATTTAAAGCCAGAAGTCTGAAGTTTCAATCCTAGCTCTAAGATCAGCTCATTGACACTACTTTGGACTCAATCAGCTTGTGGTTAAAGGTCCCAGTAGGAAAGAAACATTACTTTGCTCTTCTGTCATGCTGTCCTTTAAGATCTCTCAGTACACTCTCATAAATCAGCTCTCATAAATCTGATCTCAAGTTTGAAAATATTAATAGCAAATGGCTTATGAGTTTGAAGTAGCTCATGTTAGCTTTTCTTTCTAAAAGTTATTTCTATGAATACTTTTTAAAAATACAAATCTTAAAAAATATAATGAAATCAAATGATAAAATATACAGCTTTTTGGAACGGATGAATTAACTTCTGGTCTTGGTAGTTTTGATTGATCAGCTGATATGTGAGTATTCTTCAAATCAAGGTGGTTTTTTACTTCCTTTGTAAAAAAATCACAATAAAAATTTGTTGGGAAGAATGATCAGCTAAGGAAAAGAAATGTGGTTCACACGGTGGCCCATAGAAAAGTGATTCAGCATTGGTATAAACTCTGACCAGTTAATTTTATATGCTGATAATTATCATTGTCATTAACAGTAACACTTCAGCATGTCATTAGAGCTTTTAAGTAGAAAGAGGACATTCTTACTGATAGTGAATTAATTAAAATTTTTCAGGTATATTTTATTTTTAGATGGGAAGTACCCTACCTCAGCTCATTCCAAACATTTGTGCAGAAATTAAGAGCTAAATACTGGAATACCCACACAAACACAAACCCAAATTCCTCTTTTATTAGTGTTCAATCACACTTATATTACATAAAGTTAAATCACAGAGTTCTGCCAGATGTCAGGGAACAAAAAGGCACACACTGCCAGGTGAGGAGAGGGCTAAGAAATCTGTGCTACAAAACCAAAGGCCAACCACAGAAATATTTTGGCAACAGCTTTCGTGTGAGGGGATCATATGTCTCTCCTGGAATGCAAGTCCTGCAGTAGAGCAAGCACAAGAACTTCATGTGCTGAGATGGCCAAAGATACCACTTTTCCCTGGCATTTCTGCTTTGGTCCTTTTCTGGAGGCATCACCTTTTTTATCAGAAGTGCAAGGATAGGAAGTACCTCTATGCTCAGATGCTGCAGTTCACACACTGACATTTCAGCTTGGCCCAAGAACTTCAAAGCCACTTTGTGACTGGTAGTAGGAACACACATAATGCCTGTCCTTCCGCTTCAGAAAAATTCAGCAGAGCTTATCAATTGGTTACTAGTGAACAGTTCCCATCAGAAGAAACCGTAATTGGTCACTGTTTATCTACATTGCATGATGTTCTGATTCTAATATTTCAACATTCATTTTTGTTTCCAAATCACAACACAAGTCATAGGATCATAGAACATCCTGAGTTGGAAGGGACCTGTCAGGATCAYTGAGTCCAGCTCCTGGCCCTGCACAGGACACCCCAACAATCACACCATGTGCCTGAGAGCATTGTCCAAATGCTTTTTGAACTCCATCAGGCTGGTGCTGTGACCACTTTCCTGGGGAGCTTGTTCAAGCGCCCAACCACCCTCTGGGTGAAGAACCTTTTCCTGATATCCAACCTAAACCTCCCCTGACACAACTTCAGGTCATTTCCTCAGGTCCTGTCACTGTTCCCCACAGACAAGAGATCAGTGTCTGCCCCTCCTCTTCCCCTCATAAGGAAGTTTTAGACTGCAGTGAGGTCTCCCCTCGGTCTCCTCTTCTGCAGGCTGAACAGACCAAGTGAACTCAGCTGCTCCTCTTATGACTTCCCCTCAAGGCCTTCACCATCCTTGTGGCCCTCCTTTGGATGCTCTCTTAAAAAAAATGAACAACCAAAATTTCTCCTTAAGAAAAAAAAGTGATTGAGAAGTAGCGAATATTTATTTATTTATTTAGTATCTTGCCCAAGCTAAACCCCTGAAACTGATGAAGTTGTTTTGTTGAACTGATGTGGTTTGCTCTGTGAAACATCAACCCATGATACACTGAATTCTCCCCACTAAAGCAAATATTGTCTGGGAGTTCCTTGGCTGATGCCCCTCTGTCACAGCTCTGAGTGTAGCTCAGTGGCTGGATTGCAGCTGTTGGCCTGCACCTATGATCAGTTTTTGATTAGAAGGGAAGTACTGTGACATGAAGAAGAAGGTAACTCACAGGGAACTTGACTGACAGAACCGACACTTGTGAGTTCAAAGAAGCAATGGTCTGATGGGGAAATGCAATTCAAAAATTTAGTGAACTGAGGTGGCAAATGTTGTAGATAACAAGGCCTCAAAGGGACAATCATCCTTGCATCACCTTTTACTAAAACAGCAGCTCCCAAACATTTCCCATTGCTTGCCTAGGAACATGCAAAGTAACAGGACCAGCACAATAGATTTCATTCAATATCTATTACTATCATCATTGTGCTTATAACCTCGTAGGCCTCTGTGATGGGATGAAGACCTCTCCATGCTAAATGTCATACAAGAAACACAAAATTTCCAAATAAAATTATGATGAAGACAAAGGGTGGAGGCAGGAGAAGGGTCTTAACTGGTGCAAGTAGGGTGTGTATGTGTTTAGCACTGCACTCTCCCCTTTGTTAGCATCAGCCATACCACTTACTGCTTATGCAGCTCCTTGCACCTTGTTCAGATAGGACCTGTAGCACCCAAAAAAGTAAATGAAGACATCATCTTTTCTTACACAGAAGGATAGGGATCCAAGGAGGCATGCCATAGACAGTACCAGAGATGGCTCAGAGGATGCATGGGTGAAGGAAGTGATCCTGAACAGTGGAGACAGGAGTGGAAGAAGGTGCTGCTGGAAGGCAAATGGTTACTTCAAGGGGGGAAACCTATTTATTGTAATTTTTTATTATTTTAAAGTATAAGAAGAATATCCTGCTACATGTTTATATTAGAGAACAGTGTATCAAAAAGCATGGTGGGTACATGGAGCAGCAGATGCTAAAGAAGATATTTAATCTAATTTCCTATATCTTGTTTCACATTTTGCACATCTTTGGAGTATATACCCAGAACACAGGGGGATCAGACATCATAACTCACCAACTTGTATGGATGATATGATAGTCTGTTCCCCTTTGTGTGTAACCAGAATTTTTTATGGATTAAAGGCTTCTTCATGAAGTCTTTGGCATTGGTATAGTTCGGCCATATGATGATGAAGACATGGCCAAGGCATTCTCTGCTAGGACATCCTTCCAGCTGCCCATTAGTGGGAAGAAGTGTCACTCGAAACTGTTTTTGGAGGTGGCTGGAGAGAGAGTGTGCTGCAGGCTGGATTAATTTTTCTGTTAGTTTTTCCTTTGCTATCATGTTTTCCGAAGTCCCCACAGCCCTTCCTTCCATCAAGTGAGAAGGAGGGAGATGAGCACATGACTGAATGTTATTCCCCATTATGCCACTGCATGTGTGCCCATCACATGATGTGGGATGCTGGCATTTTTGGCATGTGGCCTCTGTGCATCTGATCATATGACAGGAAAGGAGAAAAGGGAGAGCAGCTCTCCCATATGAGGCTATGTAGCTAGCCCCATGCTTCCCCTGTTTAAAATTTCACTTTGGTTATCTGATAGGGAATGGAGAGTGGAATTTTGTGAAGCAGGGTAGCAAGGAAGGCTCCTGAAGAAGGTGAAACATCCCCTAGGAGGAGAAGTCAAGAGGCTGTTAATTTATTCAGATTTAAAAGATCTATTTAACCAATGCTCAAACCTCCAATATAAATACAGAAAACACAAACTGAATGCCAGTGAACTTTTTYAATATCTTCTTTTTTTCTTCTAAAACAGAGGCTCTTGTTTTTCTCAGAACATGCATGAGAGAGATGGCATTCCTTCTATCAGAACCTGACAACAAAACAGTTCCAGTGGTACTTTCAATGTTCTCACTATGAACAGAAAATCTGTTTGGTACAGTAGGCCTTACTAAAACTATTTCCACCTCAGTTTACGTGAGGCGTCATTTTACCAGTCTGCCATCTAAAGAAAGGAACAATCTTCAGCTCACAAAGACATCAGATTTCTATTTCGATTACTTGTGTCACAGGATCTGATTTACTGCTGGACAGAGGCTTGATTGAGATCAGCACAGATCAGTTTAGCATCATTCTGGAGAACTCCCTCCCTTCCCCCACCCTTACACAACCCTTCTGGACAAGTGTGACCTGCTTAGCATGACAGTGAGTCATCAGGTTGGCTCAAATTGTCCCCCCATACCTTGGAGATGGACGATTAAGATCCAATTGCAGGCCAATTGAAAACTTAACTAACTTCAGCAGTGCCAGTGGTTAAAGCTGAAATGAATTAATCAGTGAAGCATCCAAGAACTCTATCAGGGGTCATACCCAAGTGATCACTGCTGTATCAGTTTTCCACCCAGACACATTTATTTGTGACTACCTGTCAGAAGGAAATAGTAGCAATGTTTCCTAAGGCATCCTCTGCTAAGGTTTTGGTTATTCTGAAATAATAGGCCTTTCTTCACGGAAGAGTCCTGAATGGAATTATATGCCAGCTGGTTTTTGCAGAAGGCCAGGTATCAGGAGCAGAAAAGTGATGAAAATACATCAGCATCTGATGTTCAGAATTAGGAGGTGGGAGCAAGGCTACCGGGCACTTATGCTTTTCTCTAAGTCAGTATGAAGGACATTAAGAAAACTGTGCTCCTGAGCTTACCTGTCTATGGAAGAGACAAGTAATGCTTCTTTATTATATATTGGTTATATATTTGTTAGTCTCCACCCTGCCACTCTTTCTAGTCATTTCTCCACAAGGTGATGGGTGTCCCACTGTAGCCCTCCCTTCTCAGCATGCTCACAAAATAATTCTGATTTCACTTGTGCAACTGTGTACCAGAAATGTGAAAATACTGACTTGGTCCTTTTCACAGAAATGTCAGAATTTCTCACTTGAGGTCGATTTACAGCACAGGGTTGGAATTAATTATATTATTTGCTTTAAAAAAAAAAAAAAGATAGGACTCTCTCCTACTATGTCTGGGCAGGAAGAGAAGTATGAAGGAAGTATACGATATAAGATGAAAAGGTAGTAGCATGAAATGATCTAAAGAAAACATAGGGTTTTTATTCAGGCTCTGTCTCTCCTTTGAAAGTCTGGTCATAGGGTGAGAAAAAAAATCTGATATTTTACTGGGCAAGTTCCTCAGATTACTTTCATATAGCTTAAAGCTTAGTGGTATCTGCAGTACCAACAGGGAGACCAGGTACATGTCATTTGAATAGTGATGTGCAAAGCTGAACAATTATCATTTACCTATTACAAATACTGCAAATACTGATAAGAGACAGCTCTAGGACAGGCACGTGTAACTGTGAGCATCTGGATAAAGCCCACATCGGCAATGACAGACCAAGCAGGCAGCATATGTCTGGCAGCTTCATCAGAATTTAACTAAATCTAAACTTACATTGCAATACAGTGAAGCTATTCCTCAAACTTCCTGTTATTGAATCACTGAACTGACTTTGTGGGTCCAAGAACATCTGAAACGCACAAAAGAAAGATCAGAACTCTGAGATAGTTCCTGCAGCTGGATGGTGAAACTTGTTTAAATTGCTCTGTGGTATAATGGGAAGTTTTCTTTGGCCATCACTGATGCTTCAGGAGTTTCTTGAAGGGCTTCTTTATAGGAACATCTGGATTGACTGTAGCAATTTCATCATCGGCTCTCTAGCAATATTTGCAAAGCTGGTTGTCTCCATGGTTCCAGAATGAGTCACGTAGAAGAGTGCTGAGCTCGTCCTGTGTCAGAGCCTCTCATGTGTGACTGATGCCCTTCTGCTAGCTCACACACCAGACTCCATTTCATGGCTTTTCCTCATCTTTCATGGTTTAGTCACATCACAATATTCCTTTACTTGCATGGCAAAAATAACATCTGCAGGAGCTTTCCAATGTCCTGTGATTGAAACTAAGATACAGCAGGGTTTCTGTGCGGGTCTAACATGCATGTGAGGATAACACAAAAGAGTGCCTTCTCACAGCTTTCACAGCAGGTCATTTTGATTGACATATTTGTAGAGGCTTCAGGGTGGATTGTAGATTCAGCTGGTATGTCAAACCAGATGGGAGAATTCCACCGAATACACAATGAAATGAGGAGTGCTGTTGTATGGCTTTCTCTAACAGATGGATGGGAAAATAAAATACCTCTTCATAATCTCCTTTTCATTCTGAGGGCCACCTCTATTCCTCTCATCACCTTCGTCTCTTCCCCTTCCCCCGTATTTTCCTTTTCAATTTGTGTATCCCTTCAGCTTCTCCTGTCTTCTGGCTTTCCCACATTACCATTCTTTTCTCTTTCTTTCCCTTCCCTGTGTCTTCTTTGTTGCTCTATTTTTCTATGACTAGAGGTGTTCCCAGCACAGAAAGAGCAGACAATGCACAACAATTTGTGCAGCTCCAGGAGGGGCTAGTGAAATTTTCTGTCCCAGTGTGGAATGAAAAACACCAGATCAGATCAGGGAATGAATGAACCTTGTGGCATTAGAGGTTTGGCAGAGTTTTCTGGATATTTTGGGAACTTGTTGAACTAGATGGAGTCAATAAGTCTTTTTCTCTTGTAATTTTACTCCCCCTTTTTTTTTTCTTTTCTTTTGGTGATTCAGTTGAGGAATCCAAAGATGTTTTCCTAGCCCAAAGGAAGCTTTGGTATATGTCAGGGACAAAAGAAGTCCTCCATTTGCTGGGTTGGTACAAGTAGTTACCCTATATTATAGCTTTCAAAACAACGGAAGCTATCATCAAGGTTATGTTTGGACTTTTATTATAATCTCCCATTTCAGTGCGTGGTCTCAGCTCTGGAGGTAAAATTTTTTAGAAAGTTTGACCGCAATCTCATTGTATGTTTCTTAGTTATGCAAGTCAAAAAGGTTTCCCATTGTATGATGTGTTTGGATGCTTTTTAATCAAGGAATACTAAAAAAAATTACAATAAAATGAAGGAATTTTGAAATATGAAGTTAATCCTAAATCATACTAAATCAATTCTCTGCAGCAAAAGCAATTATCATGTTTTAAAACTTAGTCTTCTACTGACTGGGTGCTCTTCTGTCCCCCAGCTGCTAATAATTGTCTATATAAAGAAGGTAGCTGAAGGAAGCAGTAAAAGCATCCTTCTCTTTTCACAGATCTTTTGCAAGAGGCACCTACACTGGTGTAGGACTGTTGGTGTATCCAGCACCTTTTGATTTCAAACTCAGATACCCTTAAATGTAGTATTGCAGTCCTTCGAGCCATGCTTTGGAATTTGACCGGTAGAAGTGAGACTGTGAACAAATACAGGAGAACACACCATCTACCAGCCATTAAATGCAGCACAAGTGAAAAAAAATAATAAAGGTGTTTAAATAATCCTGATCATCACGGCCAGAGTTGTTCAAAATAGAGATTTCTTTTGCTACAGACTAAACAGAAGGACCTTGTTTACATTATTTTTGGCAGGGTGGGAAGTGTATGGTAGGGCTGGCTGCAAGTCTTGTGGAAGAAATGAAATGCACAAAGGCCTCCTTTGCCTGTGGAGACCCTCAGTGGCCAGCTGTGGATCAGGAAGGAGTTAAAGAAGCTGGTTCCTTCTGGCTGCTGAAATGCACGTGCTACAGGCCTTGAACTCTCCTCAACCGAGCACCGCCTGGGGCTTCCCGCCATCGTGTCCTGCCTTGTTTCCGGCTGTGGCTATTTCAAAAGCTTCTCCCCTCAGCCACTATCCAGTGCTCTGTGGCCATTCCATGTTTCTTCTCAAATACTGACCAAGGCCCTCCAGGTGCTTCTTGCCACAGGGGCAGCCACAGTCTCTTTGCAAGGGCAGAGGGAGGGCTTTGGCGTGTGGTGGGCACARAGCCGTGCGGCCGTGCTGGAGCAGGGCCTGCACACCACTGAGATACCTGAAAACCTTTTAAGTGTGAAAACCTGAGCTGTCTCTGAAGCTCAGACTTCATCCAGACCCCTAGTTTTCATCCACAGAGTCTTTCATGGATGCCCTTCTTGCTCTTCGTGCCTGTTGATTGGAAGAAGGTCTGTGTGAATGTCCAACAGTTCTCGTAAGCATGAACATGAGGCAGAAGTTCCCCTACAAGCCACCAATGCCYCTGGCTGCCCCTGGCCCCACACCTGTCATGATATCAGAAGTGAAGAGTGAGATCAGGCTCGTGGTGACTGAGAACATCGCAGCCATCATTATTTGTTCTGAAAATGGTTTAGTGATGCACAGCCACCTCACTGTAGCTGCCCACTGCTGTTGCAGCAGCTGAATCTGTTTTCTCAGGCCAACAGGGTTAGAGTTAGAAACCACTGACTCAAACTGTCTGCCTTCATCTTTTTAGGGATTTGTCTCCAAAGCTAATGGCTGTCCCAAATGTTATTTAATACTTTCCATTTCCCCTGCAGAGCAGTCTCAGATTCTGATAGGGTTTTGCAGAGTTCATAAACTCCACAGGAGGGAGTCTTTACCTATATTTAAATACTGCACCTCGTTACTGAAGGTATTTGCCACCTACAGTGATGATTGTTAAGTGCTGATTTCTGCTTTTTCTGCAAAAGAGTGGTGGATCGAATGGGTTGCACCCTGTTTGGTCAACATGGCCCAGGTCTTGGGACTCAAGTCTGGCAAACTTTGAGGAGTCCACGAAAAAAGTTTCACATGCACGTTGTAGCATCGCTGATTGTTTTCCAGCGAAGTGTCAAGCTTGGTTTTCTTCTAGAAATTAGAAAGGTATTGCTTTCCTCTTTTTCCCCCATGACTTTACGAAAGTAATTTAACTTTACCATGTGTTATGTAAAAGAGAATAAGATAAAAGGTCTGGGTAAAAGAGGGGAGTCCTGGAAATTTAAACAAAGACAACAAAACAAAAAACCACCTGGGAAATAAGAAGCAAAGCTGCTAAATATGGACAGTCCAGGATATTTCTGAGAAGACAACAGGATAGGAAAAAATATAAACTCATGAAGGCAGAAAGCATTTGCTGTTGGCAACATTTGACAGCATGGCACTGCCCTGAACTGGGAGGCTGAGTAGTGCCAGCCACTTYGGGTGTTGCAGGTCTACATACAGTGACAGACAGCTCTAGTGGAAGGTTGGACAGCATCTTTATCCACCCTGTAAGTCAGAGTTGGTCACACAGAATCCTTCCTGATTCATGAATCAGARAGAATTTAGAACAGAGTTGTGAAGGTGGAAATAAAACACATTGACTTACTGTGAAAAAGAGGAGCTGAAAGGTGCAAGAGTTAAGCTAGAGAGGGGTACTGCAAACAAAGCGCCCAGAGTGCAGGAACCAGGAATGACAATTGCAGCCTGCAGTGCAGCTCAGGCAGGGACTAAGTGGTATCTTTGAAGGACTTCTAAGGCACCCAGCATAGACTGAGATCCTCCAGGTAGGTGTGGCTGGGTAGGGTGTCCAAAGAAAACAAGGACCTTCCAGAACATTCATGTCTGCCATATCTGAAGTTCAAAGTTCCTGATGGAGAATGCTTTGATACTGCTGCCTTGATACTACTGATTTGAGAAAGGTAATAAACCTACCAGTTTTAAGGGCAAAATTCCAGTCCTATCACTTTACCTGAGTTTCCTTTGCCTTAACTGAGACAATAGTAATGGAAAACTTATTTGCACACACATTCTTGCTGTGAGTCAGAGAAATACAGGAGTAATCTCAATTATTCATGAACTCATTAATCAGTGCAAAGAAGGATTTCCTAAAGTGGTTTCCATTTCTAGTTCCTCTAAGTTTTGGATAAACAAGTGGCTTTCTTTGTAGATGACCAGAAGTTCTTTTTCTACTTGCAGCTTGGCAATATGTATGTTATATAAAAACACTCCATTCCTATTTTGTGTGCCATTAACAATGGAGATTTCCAGGGAAGTTATAGGGGCTTGACAGTACAAAACAGGTTCTCTGAGATGATGCTTGGAACAGAATAAGATAAGAATCCCAGATGCCCAGTCTGGTGGTCCCTACAAGAATAGCTCCTCTCTCATCTGCCTACTCCAACGGCCAAGATTTTTCTTTCTCAGGCATCCTATTGTATGCTCTGATAACTAAGCAGAACAGAAGTGGTATTTCTCTTCCTGAAAGGCGTCTCCTCTTTCCTCTCTCATTTCTCCACCTGCAGCTTCTCTTCTGATAGGCGCTTCTCCTTTAGCAGAGTGCTTTGTATCAGATCAGGTTTTGCTGGATGCCCCTGAGAGTAGTGTAACCCCTGCCCCGTGCTGATGGATTGAATAAAGCCACTAATCGTTCAGTGAAAGTCACACCAGCCTTTGTATGGAGTGAAAGCAGGGGGCACAGTCTTCAGCCTCTAGGGCTTGGCAGATTTCACAACAAAACAGCTGGCTGTGAGACATGGGTGCTGATGGAATACATTAATTACTGTCGTCAAGGTTTTCGACACACTTGTGTGTTGCTGGTAATACCAGCATGCAGGATTATCAGAGGAATCACTTGTGAAAAAGAAAAAAAGTGGTGGAGGGAAGAAAGGAAATTGGAAAGCAGGTTGTCTGATTCAGGTCCACACTGCATTTCCGTGGGCAGTCTTGTCCACTTTGACCAGTGCATTCCTTCATCTCCCTGTGGTTTCCACAACAGATGCACAGAGTTTCTCTGAACACAGTGATGTGACTCAGCCTTATTATGACCTGTAATGGGTTTCACAAACCAGACTGTGGCTATTTGAGGGACAAATTCTGGATCATTTCAGCCAAGCTCAGTTGCAGTTTGTTCAGTAGTCACAGTAGGCTCTAGGCTTCCTCCTGCAGTGTGGTAGAACTCATTTTTCCATCTCATTTCTACTGTGATCTTGAAACAATAGGGGAAAGTGGTTTTACCCTCAGTCTACACATAAGCAAGTGGAGGCAAGGCTACATTTGCAAAGTCATTGAGTCAGCCAGTGGAAAAATTGGAACTAAATGTCACAAGTTTTTGGCATTCAGTCCACTTCTCTGTTTGCTAGACAGGATGGCTTATCGTTGAGTTCAGAGGTGAGTGGTGAGTCTCGGTGTTTTTCAGCACAGACACAGGCACCTGGTGAGGCTGAAGGAAGCTCTTTGCTTTGTAGTTCAGGGCAGGAGTGCCTCTGCTGCCCTGTGGACTAGTTAATTACTAAGCTGACCTGCCTTTTTTTAAGACCCACCTGCCACTTTACGTGCAGCAGGGTAGAGGTCAGGCCACAGTACTCCAACTAGCCATTAAGAGAAAAAGTAATTGACCTTTCTTTGCTTGCATTAGCTTTGCTGATCTTCAGCTCTGAAGTGTTTATTTTGCAAAAGATTCCATCACTGCTACTGCACCAAGGAGACAGAACAATGCCATTAATATTGTTTGTTTTGGTTGGAGGAAAAACACTCTGAACCTCTAACAAATATCCTCTTGTTAGCAATTGGAAACATATAATTAGGACAAGACTCTCCAGTTATTTTAACGAGATTTCAGTTTCCCCCTCCCCCGCCACTTGCTGTTGCTCTCTTTCCCATTTTTAATGAGATACCAATTTCCTCCCTTCTCATTTGCAGATGCCTTTCCAATAAAACAGACAGCTTTGATTTTCATCTTAGTGTGCATTCTTAGCCTTAATTCATTCATCTACATAAGTTGCCCACCACACTCTCCATGTGCTAAACGGCTGTTAATCGCTGAAAAATTAACAAGGTGTTTAACACCGAAAAAAAAAGGCTAAAAAAATCTTTTTCTTGTTAGGTGGAAAGACTTGTATTTTTCTCACCTGGCCAAAGCTCAACTAATTCTAGGCACGGAGGGCGACACAGGACACCTTTTTGCATTTCCACCCAATCTCTCTTCTGTTACACTGCTTCTAGTCTGTACCTACTACTTTTATCTATGCCCCAAACCTCTCAGCAAGTCTTCTTCCCTATAAGCTGTAAAGAAATCCTCCACTTTCCTCTTTTAAAATTGACTGTGGGCCAGTATATTTTAACTGTAGAAATGCTGTCAACTTGTGGGCAGCCCGGCAGGCCCTGGAAGATTTGTAGGTGTTGAAGGCATGAAGAGAGGAACCTTTCTCAGTGTACAGTACAGCCAATTCTTCCCCCGAGGTTTGGGGAGATGCAGCCTGGGCAAGTTTGGTCAATAAACTATTTATTTATGAAATGTTATTTTTATTTCACTTAAATAGCTCTTTAAGACTTGCAGAAATCCTGAAACAGCAGAGAGTAGAGATCACCTTGCAGCAAAGAATCTGGGCTTTATGTTTTAGTCAGCCAAGCTACCAGGCGATATTTTCTGTAGGTCCTATATGTCATTTCTGTTGTCTGATATGTGCCATCATGGAATGCTAAAACATTAGTTCTTATATCTGTTTGGATTTTGTCTCAAGTCCAAGGAAGATGGGAGGTGCTGCAGTCAGTAGCTGGCAGTGTGCTATGCACAGCTCCTGGTGCTACGCGATGCTGGAAATGTTGCRCTGCAGAGAACGGTCCTGTTGACCCATGCTGGAGCATATTCCCACTCTTGCTCAGTTACAAGTGGAGAAGTGGCTTGTGCTCATTGTTGCATCTCAGTTTTACTGAGATATCATGCTGCTGTGGTATCAGAAAACCTTTTGCTGCCTTTGCAAGTAATATTTTGTAGTAGTCCTCTTCTTGGCTGATATGGCTTAGTCAAACCAAAGTCACTGGACAAAAGCGTAGCAAGGTCATAAAATGAAACCTAGGAAAGTTCTCTGTAGGAGATGGAGAAGCTCAAAATGGCCTGATTGCTTTCTGAGCTAAATTCTGTGACTTTGCATTTATGTTCTCCTGACTTTATCTCAAAGTGGAGGTTGAATCAGCTGAGGAGGTGAGGTATCAGCAATCTCTACACTTTGCAGTTCCCTTTGTGAACAGTGGACTAATTATGCAAGCCTTTAACTTAGACATGATTGTCCTGTTGCTTTAGTTAAAACTTGTATCCAGTCTCTCACTTGTATCCAGTCTCTCACTTGTATCCATCCTATTATGTGGAAGATAGGGTGCTAAGAGTTGGACAGGGTGGGTAAGAGAGGCGACTGTGCCACTGCAAGGCCATTAATGCACAGTGTGATCCAGGCTAGCACAGACTGCAGGTGATGCTTCTGGGAGTAACACAGTCACCTATGGTGAGTGAATCCATGCCTATTTTGGCTGGTGTAGCTTAGTTCTTTAYTAGAGGCAGATAATCTATACCAAGACAAGCATAAAGTGTGACTGTATCAACAGCTGAGGCAATAATTCAAAGGTAAAAGTAAAGTCAAGCCTCAGTTCATGCTGGTACAGAAATCTATGCCCAACAAGGCCAAATGTATAAACCACAGTGAAAGATTATTATTATTGTCAATATTTTTTAGGTGCTTACAACAAATTCCCTTCTGTGCTGCATGTGAGAAAGCTCTCGGGAGAAATCCTTAGAAGCCAAGATCCTATTTACTCAGAGTTTGTGTTAGTCTGAAAAAGGCATATGTAAGTTTCTATAAAAACAGTTTAACTTATTAACAATAGTGTTCTGTAGAAAACTGCTGCCTCCTCCTCTTTTCTGAACTGGTGCGTAAATTCCTCAGCTCACTCTCTCCATGAACTCTGCGTATAATTGTTGTCCTTCGCACAGATAATTTGGATCTTCTGGATGAAAAGTGCCACAAGGGTAGAATAGAAAAATTGGTAATAATTACTCATTTGAAATTAATTTTCTTTCTTTTGGCCATTTTGCTGGAAAGACAGAAGGCTGGAAAGACAGAAGGCTGGAAAGACAGGGGGCACAAAGACAGGTCTCTTAAGGTATGTGGAGAGGGGATCTCTATCATTCATAATGAGTGACATTTTCTGGGTAGTTCTGAGTCATCTTGAGATCTCTGTTTCTCCGAAGACTGCCACACCGTAGTCAGACAGCATTAAACTCACAATTGGTATAAGCTAAAGGAAAACTAAGGTATTACTCAAGCAGAGCTGAAAATAGAGAATTATTTAATGGCAAAAGCTTTAGCAAGTGTTGGTGACTCAGAGTTCAGATCACTAAAACTCAGAATTAAAATTGTAACCATAAGAATAATGACCTGTTGTAGCGCTTTACCCAGGGACATCATAAATTCTCTGCCACTTGAAGTCTCTCAATGGAGACTCATTGTCTTTTTAAAAGTTATGCTTTGATTCTGCCAAAAATTAATGGCTGAGATGGAGCAATTGCTTGACTTTTTTTTCTAAGTTATATAGAAGTCAAACTAAATCATCACCGAGTTCCCTTCTAGACTCTATAAATCTACGTGAGCCATCCACATGTAATTCCAGCATCAAACACCAAAGAGGGTAAAGTATTACAGTTTGAGTAATGAGATAAAAATGAAGAAACCTAAACATAGGTGGTCTACTAAGGGAAAAAAATCTCTTCAGTGACATTTATTAGCTGTGGAACTCCATCTACAAKAGATGGTGAAAGCTAGTTCTTGAGTCATTTGAAACAGTGATGCATTTAAAAGAAGTACAGAATTGCTGAATATAGCAAAAGCCTTCTTTGATCCCAAGAGACTATTAAAACAATGGATTTTTCCGCTTCTACTCTCATGATTGTTATGACAGTGTGGAAAATTTGGAGAATATTTTTGAAGAGTTAGCTCATGGAAAAATTACTGCTGGTGACTGAACATCCATGGACATGTTCGTGTTTTGCCTGTAGTGAACCTTTGTCAACAGCACGGAAGTTAATATCAACTCTGGTTTATTTTCCTTCCTCATTTCATTTGCCACAGTAGATCAGTGAGTGCTGCTGATCACAAGTTACTTGACTACTGTGAAGAGACAGAGAAACTCAGTCTCTCAGCAGGTCAGTACCTGAGACTGCAAGGCATAATGTTTTGACTGAGGACCTGACCACTTCTAACCATTTCTTGGTACCTAGAAATTAACTGGCTGGATTAATTGAGGCCATCACTCAAGGCAAGGTTAAAGGGATTCAGATGATAGACTTCTGCACTTTACAATGTATTTTACAGGACATGATAATTTCTAAGTTTGAAAACTCTGTAAACATGGCTAGTACATTGATGTGGAGATAGTGGAATAGCAGGGTAGGATAAGAGGGTAATTTGCAATGGTCGGCTAAAATTGTACCTTACATCTCTTATTTTGGAGGCTTGTTGGGCACACCAGAATCACTAAAAGGCAGAGAAGTATCATTTCTGCAAAAGGGTCTGCAAGCCTTCGTTCTTTTCAAGAGTGATCCTCAGCTGGTTGTGTTACTTTAAGCTGTTCTGTGCTAGTACTGGAAAGGCCCAGACGTTTCATTAACACTTAATTAAGCCACAGTGGCCTTTCCTTCCCACCAGGGGCTGCCTTCGTTTGCAGATTTAGTTAAAGGGATTCTGTCAAGTTGGTTTGGCTTATAATGTGACTGATCTTTTCAGCTGCGTAGTCCAGCAGGAAATGCCCAGAACGCACCCCTAGGGCTCTGTCTGTCTCTCTAAACTAAAACCCATCCTTCAAAAAGCACAGAACTACCATGTTTGCAAGTAGCATTTTATAGCCCTGGGTGTGAGTCAGGATGTGATGGATGCACACAGGCTGCACCCTTGTGCTCTGTGTCCAGGCAGTAGCCAGAATTTACACGTGTGGTAGGCAGGCTGAGCCTACATTTGCTTCTCTCGTAAGTACAGAGAAATAACTGAGACTTGAATGGGATCTTCTGAAAAGTAATACTGCAAATGTGTGCAGGAGATGAAATAGACACAATTTTATTACTGAGTGGGCTTTCAGGCATGTAGCCAGATGGAGGCTTGGTTCAGCCTGGGGTGAGAAGGGCAAGGGTTCAGGAGATGTGTTACTCGAGTGGGTTATTCACGGAGTGTATTGGCCACAGTCGGAGCTGCAGCCAGGGAGTACATCTTCCCTTCTCTTGCTGGTTAATGCTGGCAGGACAAGTGGCCACATGGCTACCTCGTTGCAGAAGTTCATACTTGATAAGCCTCTGTATGCCCAATTGCTTAAAAACATTAAAAGAATAAAAAGTCTAAGGAGTTATATTTTCAAAAGTTAAGAAATCACAGGATTAAAGTTGCCTGCCCAAGCTTAGCTCAACCTTTTTGGAAGTGTGTTGCAATGTTAACTTTGTTAACTTAATTGTTACTCTACCTTTTTGTAGGTTACCTGCTTCATTTGGTGCACAAAATAAAGGATGCTTAGGGATGGAAGAGGGTGATGTTATTAAGGAGGCATATATCGATGCAACTTGGGCCTCGCTTCTTAAAGGTGGTGGAAGGAGATTTCATAGTCTTCCAGGTCAAGCTGTTGAATGTTCTTGAAAAGGGAAAAGCGGGTGTGGGTAAGTAAGGAAGCACTGCACTGGTAAAACCAGGAGTTTACCTCAAGCTTTGGGCAAGGATTGACAACTTTGTTGTTATCTGAGTTTCTGATAAGTGATTTCTGCTTCTTCCATTGTGCTCGTAGAAGTTTCTCTCTTACTTATTCTGTGCAGCACAACCAACACAGAAAATTATTTTTTCAATCAATAGCCAGTATTCTCCCTGTATCTAAGAAACCTCTTACAATTTTAAGTCATTAGCTGTTTCAAATCATGTGCAATTTAAAGTTTAGAATTCATCAGAACACACTCTGCCAACACGTCCTACATGATGGAACAGAAGACACTGCTGTTAGTTCTCTGAGCACATTGTAGAAAAAGGAGGGAAGGCAAGAGTTCATGGACACTCACAGTCTTTGGTAACAGCCAGTCAGCAATGTCATTCTCCTGTGGTGGTAAAGATAATCACATCCACTGGAATACACTGCACAAGAAACACCGTGCATCAAATATGTGAGTGGCAGTACTGGGTGCCAACAGAACATCTGCTATTGTCAACTCTCCCTGATGTTTTTTAGGCTACCTTCTTTTCACTCCATTGACCTAAGCATTTATTTAGTTTGTGTCTTTTGCGTTGATCTGAGAGGATTGATAATTTCTCTAAGAATCACTTATGCATCACAAAGTTCCAAACTCAAGTTTGCTGCAAATCCATCTGATCTCATCAGTTATCCTAACCCCGAGCAATCTGACAGCATAGCATGTTGTTTTCCTGGCAGTGTGTCAGCAGATTAGCTCAGAATGACCAGAAAAAATATTTAATAACATAACAGTGGCCGGTGTGCAATTCTGGACATTCCTCTTTTAGTCTATAAATCAAACAAATGACTTATCAGCCCTCCTAGCCTTAGTATTTTTCTTTTTTTTTCACATATAGGTAGCATGCCCATATAGAAAAGCTTTTAAGCATCTTAGCCTTGCTCTGAGGATTTGCATGAAGTAATGGCTGTAGCACATCTGTGCTATCATATGACAATGTGACAAGCTTGAAAGAATTTTTCCCCATAATGAAATAGCATACTTCATACAGCACATTTCATAYAAAATCTGTGAATGCTATTTCAAGAGAGAGAAGTGGACTTGCTAAAGGCAATATGGTGGGTCATGGGAAAGGAATAAAACAAACCCCTGCACTCTCCCTTACTTTAGAGGTGTTGCAGTGGATAGGGTATTGTCATAGATGGTGACATGTCATACCTCTTCCTGTAGAATAGCTGTAGGTTGAAATACACTGTAGTAAGTGTTCTTCACTTAGCTGTAAGAAGTCCTGGCCCATGGAGTTCCTGAAAAGTGTAGGTGTTTCAGTATAAATGGTAACATTTCACTCTAAGTGGTAACATCTCGTGTTCACAACTGGTTTCTGTGTGAGACTCTGTCTAAACCCACATGTACCAGAATCTTTCATGTAGATCAGTACCAGTTAGAGCAGGGAGTCTTACTAACATCTTGTGATTTTTGTCAGATGTGATATTAGAAACTCAGGAGGTCATACAAAGCAGAACTAATCCTTAACATCAGGACTCCTGAGCTGACATAATAGTGTTGGATGAAGGCCATCCTTGCAATTGGTAACCTCATACTGGCGTGTGCCTTCTCCTCTTTCCCACCCCGAAGTGCCCTCCTCACCCTCAGAGGGTGACCCAGCACAGCTGTTTACAAAAACTGGCAAGGACGGGCCTTTTAAAAACTGTTTTCTTTAGTGCCAATTGTAGCAAAAATATCTTTTTTCTTTTCGGCGTGAAAACCATATCCAAGTGATTCAATATTTTGGACTTGAATGTAATTTTCTTCTTTGAGCCAAATGGCTTACCACATCATCAGCACGTTTGTTCTCTGTACAAATGGTATTTTGAGATGGAAGCATATCTAGGGTAACTGTTATCTATTAGAAGCTGAATCCTTTTTTTCCTGGCCTGTTCAACAGCCTACTTTTAGGGGATTTAAATTCCTCTCATCCTTATGTTCCTATCACAGTTTGGAAAAAATACGTAGGAAATTATGAGTGACAGGTAAAAGTTAGCAAAGAACAGATCTCAAAGCCAGTGGCATCCTTGGCACTGACTATTGATTACCCCATAAAGAGTCCTGCATGAATGCTGGGACAAGTTGATAGCTTTGGTTCGTGGACATTAAAATGAAATCATCAATGACGTAATCTTTGGAGCACAATTCTCCCATGACTTCACCCTCTTCATTGACTCCTGACTGCAACAAATTAGTACCATCTAATGATTCACTGAAAGCTGATTTGCAGACTGACATGACATCTATATTTATTCTCCAGGTTTACTAGAATTTATTCCTTTAAACAGAATTATTCTGCTCTGCCTGTATGTACACATGTACTTTCCTGGCTGATTTCAGTGGTACTCTTCGAACTAAATGAGACCGTAAGTCAGACACAGGGAGTGTATTTCAGGATATACTGCTTTCAAATGATCTTTAACAATCAGGATGGTTCGTAAAACAACTATTTCCTGAGTTAGCCTAATTAACAAAAAAGAAATCAGTCAGATTTGCCAATAAAGGTTGGTCTCAAACTTCTTAATTACAGAAACACATCACTTCAAGGAATGATTACAGRTTTTAATAAGTGAAAAAAGGTCTATATATGCAGGTTTATTTTTTTTCAGTGTTTGACTGGACAGACTGCCTTATACAAACATGAATGTTATAAATAAGCACCCTGTACCATGTCTGGAGAGAGCTGCTGTGAGTCTGTAAAGGGATTTTTTTATTCTCAAGGCAAAAAGAGATGAGGCATTCTTGGTTACTGTTTTATTTTCTCCTCTTTATTCTGGAAAATTTACTGTTTCACGGTATTATATGTTTTTGAGTTTCTTTATGTCAGTGCAAATATCGTTTGACAGTAACAGAGACTATGCAATGTGTAATCACATAAAACCTCACATTTGTGTATGTCTGTTTCTGTGAATTTGTATTGCATATGTGTGACTGTATTCAACCATCTCTAGATATGTTTCTTATTTGCAAAATGGCTTATTCACACTTTTGACAAAACAATCTCCTGTATTTATTCTAAGCTGTACTTCTACAGATCTCTAAAGCAGAATCAATAATTTTTAAATGGGAACATTTTTTCAAAAAGCTATGAACTGCAATGTATGAATGTGTATGTTCAATATATGTTTGTGTAATCTTCATGTTATTATTAGCTCCGTTCACTTTTATGATTAATTGTAACATCGTTTGTYTCTTTTTTTGTAAAATTACTGACCAACACAATGTTAAATCTAGCTTAGATCAAGGTGTTTTCTCTAGTAAACATTTTAAGAAACATCACAGCCTGAATCCTCTGAGTGATAAAGTTTGGGATTTGAAAATTAGTAGAGAGACTTTGATCATTCACGAGTACTAAAGACAAGGAGCCTGTGGGTCCAAGAAGAAAAACAGAAGCAGTTCAAATGATTTTGTTCTAAGGTGGTGATGAAACCTCTGTGTAGGTTACTGCAAAGATTACTCCTTTGGTGCTGTGTTTGGTTTTGGTGTTGATTCAGAGAATAATGTTGGAATATTGAAGAAGGTATGAAGAATAGAAAGAAAGAATTCTGGAAAGCATGCCTTAAAATGAGACACTAAAAGAGCTTACTTTGTTTRGCCCATAAAAGGGAATATTAATGGATAAATTAATCATCATCAGTAGATGTCTCCCAAAGGCAAAGCTGTATGTCATTTTGAGAATCTAGTTGATGATGGTATAATAAGATATGGCACCTGGAAACTGAGGTTAGAAAAATGCAAATTTAAAGGAAACATACAGCTTCTCAACCTTGAGTATAAATAATCACCAAACAGTTTATCAATGGAAAGCTAAATTTGTAATGGACTGCAGACTTAAAATTAAGAATGTACGCCTATTTTCAAGTTACTTTCCAGACCGATCCCAGGTTACTGGGCAATTCCTTCATGAAAGCCTTGTCCAGGTCATGGAAATGTGAATCATTCACTCACTTCAATGGAGGGTATTACATAAGTAAGGAAATAGGTCTTTGAGTGTGGATGTGATTTGCATTACATCAGATTCAGTGGTAACAGTCCTTCTGATGTTAACATCTATGAAGTATCACAATAAACAAATTGACAGATACAACTTTAATTTTGCCCAAGCTTAAGTTTTTCCAGTTCCATTTACATAACTTTTCAGACATAACCCTTTGCATAGGCTGTATTTTTAAAGACAGCACCACCATTTTGTTGAGCTGGGAAGGAGGAATGTTGCCACTTTTAAACTTAGTGCAAATTTTCATCACAGCTTAGTACTCACCTGATCTGAGATACGACATGAGGAAAATAACTTGAGTGGTTTTCAGTGCTACAGTGAAATTCTGTTTTGGCTGATCAACTGAAGCATCTTTGATAGAAGTTTGTCATAGTGGCAGTGCATCACATCCTGATGCTGTGTGTTATGTATGGGTCTGATCCATCAGTGTTTAATCTCCAACCCCCCACGAAAGCCAGTGCAAATTGATTTCTATATTTACTGATGAGCACGTAATCCTACAGGCTTCCTTCCTGCTGAGTCTCCTTGGCTAATGACATAGGGAAAGGCATCAGGAAGCAAGAATGCTGGACTCAAAGGCTGGTTCTTCCATTCATTTATTGGATGAGCAACTACAAGACATGTCCCCTGAGTGGTTTTGGTTCCTTTGATGGCCATGCAGCTTGTTCAAGATGCTTTTGATTCACAAAAGCTGAGAAAGCATGTTATCTCTCTTTCCTCACCTTGCTCTCATGGTCGTACACCATTGTGTAGACAGCATCTGAATCTCTTCATGGGCTTCTTAAAATACAGAAAACATAATTTTAACACGGCTTAGATGAAGTATGTAAAAATAAAAGTAAAATTTTAGTTTATGCAGACCTTCTAGTTTATGCAGACCTTCAGTCTACAACATTTATAAAGTAATACAGTGTTCAGCAGAAGATGTCTAGTCAGAGAAGTTCGGAGGTTTTACTGTTTTATTGTAAACCTTAGGAATAGCATGCATACAAGTCTTGTTTTTCATGCTTGGTAAAATTCCTTGCTGGAAAAACCCAGAGATGCTGATTCAAAATTCTTAACAGTGAAGATATGTTGAATTGTTGACTAAAGACCTTTTCTTTGAGCTGATGAAAGGAGCACTTCAACAAGGTGGAATCTGACAAAATCAAATAGAAATTAATCTTGTATGGCCTTACTAGAAATTACTTCTCTTTTCACCCTTTATGCCCAACTATTTTAAGTACTGCCTTTGCTTAGCAGCTGTCTTATGTCAAGCCCGACAGCACGGCATGGGACATGAGGGTCTACTGTCATCTCTTCAGCTGTGCCCTGCTGGCTGTAGGACAAATAATTGACCCATTACCCCTCGCTGGAAAGGGCCCTGAACAATGGGCTCACAGCTCCTCACTCTAGCACCAAGCTGTGACACTTAAAGAGTTACARGACACCTGTGTTGAACGAGCACTCCTGCTGTCCCTAAAGCCCTGCATAAATGGGGGAAAATCTGCTGCTACCACTGTTTTAAGCAGCATGTCARTTAGACTTGTTCCAAGCAGGGTTCAATGACATGGTACATAAATTGGCAGTAGCAGCTGATGGCATAGCTATCCGAAGTCTCCACCTCAGCAGTGGAGCAGGACAGATGCTTGCAAGCAGTAGTCCAACCTAGTGTCCAGGGCATCATCTCTCTCCATGGTTCTCCTACTGTCACACTGAGATCAGAAAAAGACTCAAGGCAAATGTACATAGTGCCAACCATGAGCTTCTGGTCCAGTTTTTAGGGGATGTGAGGAAATCCCACTTTGAGCCCACACCCAAAACCAGGGAAGCTAAAGAGTCCTGTCCAAACAGAAGCTGTTGTCCCTCTCTCTTTATACCTTGTTCATAGCTTGCAATCGCAGTTTACAGGATATCAGGATATTTTTTGTTTTCATTTGAATTGTTGCTCGCCCCTCAACAGAGAATGTTCTGCTGAAGAGGCTTGTATGCCTTTCTCAACACAGCACAAGGTGAACATCCTTCCCTATTGCTCTCATGAAGTGTTAATCCTTCCTACTGGTCTGTGCTGACTGATCTGTCAGCTGCTCCTGCTGTGCTGGTGGCCACCTCCAATCGCTCCTGCGGTGCTTCAGGATTTTTCTTAGAGGTGAATGAGTGACAAGCAGAGTCCCGATGCAACAGGGCCACAGCAAAGGTGGTGCAAGATGAACTCACAGAGGAGGCTCTCTCCTGTGAATTTTCTCTCTGCAGGAGTACTCAAGGGTTAAACCTCACCACTTAAAACCCATTTCCTTTCCTCTGCTCCTCACTACTTCCTGCTTAGAACTGCCACCCCTTTGATTAGCACGACCAATGAATGGATGCAAGAAGGTGGAAAGGGTGGTGGCATGTCTCATAATATTTCACAAGAAGATGCTCTGTTGTGATGAAGGAGGAGGAAACAAATCTCCTGATTTTTACCACAACAGGGACCTGCCTGGTAAGATCTGGGAAAAGGAAACCGAGGTGGGCACTTATGTCCTCCCTCATACTCTCATAACAGCCTTAACTGTTTTGTTTTACCATGGGAACATGTTCAAAACCCTTATGCATCCCATAGAAGCCCACATGTCCCTCTGGAGTTGCCAGCTCCAGGGCAGGCTTAATGCCTATGGAGCCCCATGGTCCAAGGAGCTCTGACTGGTATCTGGGGTGTGGACTTTCATTGCATGGATATTTCCCATTTTAACCAAGGTGAAAACAGCTTTAATGCGCATTTTCTGGTACCTGCTTTCTCCCAGTTTTTCATCTCTCTTGTCTTTGCTGCAAACCTGTGAATCCAAGTCAATTGCATTTCTCTATGACACCTTTAATTTATTCATCGTGTTGCCAGAAATATGCAAGGCCCCTTACTCTGCTGAAACTGTGTCTGTCCTCAACGGAGACATTTAGGTAGACTCAAGCCCCTTTCCCCATGCTGCAGCATACCCAGTGCTTATGGAGCACACATTGCAGAAAAACATCCATTTTGTTGAGGGAACAAGAATACATAAATGCTTCCTTCTTTGTCCTTCCTTTTGTCTAACTACCCTCCAGATGTTTCAGATTCTGTGGTTCACACATAGCCAAGTAATGCTCTTGTTTTTGCACAGCAGGAAAGAAAGGGATTTCAGAAATAGACACATAACAGTTCCTTAGGTCTGCTGCTTATCAAATATTTGCTGGCAACTCTCTCTAATCCCTGATCCCTCTTTCAGATTTTCTTTCTGAAGCAATTGAAGCCTTCTGTTTTATAATCAGCTCCCTTTCCGTTTGATAAAGTTGAAAACGGCCTTTAGTGGAAATCATTTCACTTGGTAAAACCAACTCTGGTGTGGCACCCTGCAAAAAACACCTAACCCTACAATCAAGCATGTGATGTAAATGAACTTCCTACTTCATTCAGTATTAAACATCTTGTCCTCATCCAATTTTACATTTTTTCCAGTGGTATTTGTTAGTGTGTACTTTTTTCATTTTTGAAAATATCTTAGAGGAAAAGCACTATAACTACATTTCTTATTTTTCAGATGAGTACAGGGCCAGATTACCTACTAGCTATATTTATTCCCTGCTTTTCACTTTCTTTGACTATGGCACCTTTGTACTATTGCAGTCTAAAGCTGAGAACTTGGTGAACTGAAAAAGTTTGTGCTGGTAAGCTGTCAACTTTGCCTAGCTACTGATCTGATTTTACAGATTTTATTCCTTTTGAAACTCCAGATGTTTGGTGATACAACCCTACAAATACTACGGTTTAGAGCTTTACAGTTTAGGGGACATGGCTCAGAGTTTTTCTAGTTTTGTCCTCATCTTGCTTTCAGCCTGACAGCAAAGAATATACTGATTTTGTGAGTGAGACATGCAGGACAAGCACTGTGTGTCCTTAGAATCCCAGGCAAGTCTGAGACCAGTGGCAGATGAATGTGGTAGTTTTAGAATTATAGAATCATAGAACAGTTTGAGTTGAAAGCAACCTTAAAGATCATCTAGTCCAACTCCCAAAGATAATTTCTTTTCAATGTCTCATCTGCTGTCTAGAAGCAGCTCACAGACACACTTGATTTTTATAAATCARACCCCTCAGTTTTTGCCACTGAATGATATCAGGGGGATAAGTGTTTGTCCAATTACCAAAATAGGATTTTATGGTTTTTTTGCTGGACATGAAATGCTGATTTAGAATCCTGTTCTCAGAGGTTACTCTTGCAGGGGCCATGTATATTTTAGGCCTTGTTAAATCTCCAGTGTCTGCCTTTATCCAGCAACTCCAATGTCACAAAGTCATTCTTCATCCTCTCAAAGTATTTGACTGGCATTGTCTACACTTCTGGTATGTGTTTTGATTCTGCATGATATCATGCCAAGATACTGCAATATTTAGGTTTTATTCAGTCATGCCCACATAACATTCGGTTTTGTCATTTAGAATTAGAGTGCAATTTTTATATAAATATTCCTGCTACAGACCATGGTTCCCTCTTTTTTTTTTTTTCCTCGTTTATTTGAAGTAAAATAAAACACAAAGAGGATAATCTGTTCACATATATAACACTGGGTAATAGTCCCATAAAACCTGTTTTGGCTGATATATGGAATAAAGTGGCAAAATTTCTCTCATGCCAAATGCAGTGGGCCTTTTTCTTTTGCTCGTTTTGATTGTGTGTTTGAGCTTTATCTGTGCTTCCAGGGAAAAAGACCATCCGCTCTTGTGTTTCTAAACAAAATTTTATCTGTTTGACACCTGGAACTTTTATTTTTTCCCCAGGATGAAATTTCTCCTAAGAGAACAGTTTAATCTGGGCCACTTTTTGTTCAGATATCGCACCTCTGGGACATTTCTCTGCTCTGGAATACCACAGTGAGTAATTTCTGCAACTTTGAAAGAATTTTAGCAATTTTAACAGTGTCCCTGTTTGTTTTGATGGAGATAATAATTTTCACGGATAATTGCCACAACCTTTCTGAGAGAAAACCAAACCATTTTGCCTTTTGAGTATGCCATGCCTGCTGAAATGCCTCTTTGCTTAGCCTCTGATTGCTACTGTTGTAGTGTCCGGCAGTCCATCTAGCTGCCAGAAGTCTATATAGCCATTATCAGTAGCAATGTGGTTTGTATGGATTCCCATGGTGGGGGAGGGGAAGCACATTTCTTCTTTACTGCAGTGCTCAGGACCATAGTACGTGTTTCCTTTTATTTTTTTCTTCTTTCTTTCTGGATAAGCTGTGCGTTTCTATGCTGCCCACAGGTCTTCAACAGATCTCTGGTATTCGCATTCTTATTTGCTCACTGTATGGTGTTTGTGACCAGCTTGTTTCTATTCCTGACCTATGTGCTCCCAACCCAACTGTTCTTTTTCTTTTAGGCACTGTCTGCTGTGTGTGTACCTTCCATTTTAATATGTTGTCAAAGCACAGTGACCTCTCCTGGAGATTCACTATCACTCTGTTGCAGCTGCTTCATTTCTGTGCAGACTTTTCCACTGTCACTGAGGACTGATTTTTCAGCTCATGGAAATACTGCACTACATATAACTCCAGTTTTGTTTAATCTCACTAGATCTTAATTTTAGTGACCAAATAGTAATTTGTCTCACCTCGTTTAGTTGCTGCAATCCCCAGTTTCTTGTAGTAGGTAAATACCTCAGTATTCCCRTGTCCTTACTCTTACATGCATGGTAATTGTTGTTATTTGACATCCAACAGCTGTAAAGGTTATGGTTAAACCAATTGCCTCCTTAACTGTGTTTAGGGCACTTAATCTGCAGCAGAGAATTTGGGGATTTTCTCAAGTTCTTCTAACACCTCTGCCTGGGTGTAAAAACACATTGTATGTGAAGTCTGCTTCATCAGGCCCGTGTTGTCTCAGTTCTTTGCAAACTCCCTCCAGATGTTAGAGTAACCTCTTGCTTCATAAAACTAATCAGAATCCGCAGTGAAGCACATTCCCCCTGCACAGACTCCAACTGTTGCATTTTGTGCTTGAGTGGCCGATTCCCTCCCTCTCCCGTGCCTCTGGTGTGCTGCCTGGCACAGGTAACAAATGCTTTGTCACTGACCCGTACTGGTGTGAAGGCCCCTGGGTTCAATTAAACGGAGCAAAAGGCAGTAAATAAACTGCATGGGCCAGGGCATTAAATCACTCAGTGTGGGGAAGAATCAGAGGAGGTTTGGGTTGGAGGTGGGCCGCGTGCACTTGCACCCACACTGCAACTTAATACCCCTGCTGCAACTTAATGACAATTGCAATCAGGCAGGGTGATGTCCCCTTTCTTCCTTCTACTCCTGCTTTTTTTTACATTCCCAGTGCTCTCCCCAATAAATTAAAGCCTTTCTCCCCCCTGCCCCTGCTGCCCCCTCCCTCCTTTTCCTATTTTGTTTTACTGCCTTCATGCTGTTCTCCTTTATTTCCAGCATTTTATTTCAAGGAGTGAGTTTGAAGTGCTCTCAGCCCATCTGCTGGTTTGGTTTAGAACAAGGACTGGAATGAGACAAGGGCTTTTGGAAGTCATGAACTATTTATAGCATATTTGTTCTTTCACATTGGCACTAAACTTTGTTTATAGAATCACCTGCAGTAGAACCTGAGCCAGGGGACCACAGCTCACTTGATCTAAAATTGGCTTTATTTCTTGGGTTTCTTAACAGAGACCACATGTGTGTGTCCAGCGCGGGCTAAGGCGTGTTTGATGCTTGCACACATGTCAAAAGCACAAACACAAAGTGTCCATGAGTGCCTGTGTGTGTGTAAAGTGCTCAGAGTGTGTCCTTATGAACTATTCCTATGGATCATATGTGTATGTGGAATAAGAAGGGAGCTGTACGTGTGCATTACGACCGTCTAAAAAATAAAGGTTCCCAAGAGAAAACCTGAATGAAAAAATTTTCATTACAATTTCTCCAGTCGGTTTTCATTTTCTCCAAACCGTATTTTTGTCTTGGGTTGGCCCATTAAAACACAATGCTCATTTTTGTTTTCATTCTGTGTTAAATATTTTTTTTCCAAAACAAAACAACAATTTAAATTGAAACTGAATCAAACCTGTCATTTTAAATTGTTATTTTGATGTAAAAGCATTTCATTTATTTTTCTAGCCAAAACCTGACATTTTAATTTGAACCAAAACAAAATTTTTCATTTACTTTCAAAGTATCAGTTGCAAATGAAAATATTTTCGTTGCTTGTACTAAGAAAGTCAGGCTATTTTGTGCTTCCAAAATTGCAGGCGTGCGGGTTTGCAGTGTTTGTGTGTGCATAATTGTGGTGGTGTGAGTATTGTGCAGGATGCCTGTTGAGTATTTGCAGGTGTTACACATACATACTTCTGCAGAATGTGCCCTCATCCGTAGAGTTTGTACATCTACATTTGCACAGCGGTGGTAAGATATGCACACATACATTGAGTCCATGCCAGTAATATCTACTTGTATTTATGTTTTTACGTTTTCCTTGTGAATGTGCTTTTAATGTGTATGGGCTTGTTGCAGTGCTGCCAACAGTGTTAAAAATAACAGAGCAAGACTGAGTAAGTCAGTCATAAGTTTTGGGCAACTGATAGATTTTGGTTTCTTTTGTCCACGTTCTCTTTCTTAGCATGTCAGATTTGTGTTTTCAATCTGATCTTTACAGCTTTGATGACAGAAGAACAACATTTTCATTGTAAAAGTAGACTTCTGATTCTGCAGTGATCAGTTTAAGGGAAGGCATGAAGAAGATAAGCAGGATCTGCATTAAATTTTGGGAGCTGGTAAAAAGAGTTTCTGTTTCTGTTTGCAGGGTAAATAACTGAGTATGTGCTTGTAATAACAATACTATATACTCATGCTTTGTGCTTGCATGCATCTGTAGGCTAGGTAAATATTTATGTGTTTTTGCCACATGTTGATGTGCATAATATGTATTTTTAACCATATTAAAATTTGTCTTCTTGTCTAAATCAGACGTTTAAGTATTTCATAGTAAGCAGAGAGAAACTCTCAAAGCAAGAGAGAAACTCTCAAAGCATCCTGTCCTAAGGTTCATCTCCTGCGTTGGTGGGGGCACTTTGGGCATGTGTTTGGGCTGGCCATCTGATTTTTGGGTATGCTGACTGCATGTGTTCAGGATGTGTGTTTGCCCGTGATTTATATTTATGTTGGAGTCCATATGGCAGTGCCGTTTATATGTGCAAAATGCATGTAGATGGTTGTGCAATGTCTATGTACATATATTTGCGTGAAAAGCAGTCACCAGGAGTTTCTGCAGAACATACTGTAAGAATAAAATATTTCAGTCATCATTTAGCTTGGATCAGACTATTCTGCTATGCTCTGCTTACCTAAAATATTTCAGAGCAGCTTGGTACAGCGCTAGGCCAAATGCCGGTGTTACAACTTTGCCTGATAACCTTTTCCCAGAGCTAAGCTCCCTGGAAGTCCCCATTTCACACAGTGCCATACAGGTTTCTTGTTGCCCTGTTCCTGCCTGGSTCCGAAGGCATGAGCCAACTGAGGAGAGGGAGCATAGTCTCATCAGGGAGCACAGCCCTTTGCAGAGCATTGAGCATGTTCTTTAGGGTACCAACCTGCAATCCCTGCCAGGCAATTCACCATTATGAGGCAATGTAGAATCACAACAGCATTGATCCACATGGTAGTGTTTTAATTTGGGGAATGCTGGTCTGATATGTCTGCACTGAAGAATATGAAAGTGCAGTGTTCTGTCATTTCGTGTAAAAATGTAATTTTCTCACTGACAAATGTTAACATTTCAGGTTTTAAGCTGGGATAAAGTAAGAAGGTGAGATTTCAGAATTTTCTCTTGGATAAGTATTCTGAATTTTGCTTAGTTTTGCATTTACAGGTAGTCTGTGTATCTGAATAGGTGTATGAATATTCTATATTTAACGTGTGTGCTTGCAGTCAACACAGTGAATGCTTTCTGTGAACTGAATAAAAGGTAGGAAGCTAGAATATGTCTAGTTACATACCAAAGCACTTTCTAGTCTGTAAATATTCATGTTAGCGTTTTGGGGCTCAGAGCCTAAGAAGTTGAGGACTGGTGTAGGTCCTCTTACTTCAGCTGCCTCTGCTGATTCCTGCCAGGATGGATTGTGGCCTGGAAAACATGCTTACTATGAGAAATTAGAAGGGATCTGTTTGTTTCACTTGTAAAAGAGCTTAAGAAACAATTCAATCATATTCTATAATTACTTATGTGAAGAGGAGATATTTGATATTACAGGGCTCTTTGGTCCAGCAGACAAAGGTATACCAAGATTTGACTGCTGAACTATTCAAACCTAATATAAGGCACAGCTTTTCAAGAAGCTTTTTAAAAAAAAGTACTGGATGTTCTCATGCTTTGGGACAGAGAAGGTAAACCCTGCATCACTCCGAACCTTTAATATAAGACTGCATGATTCCCTGAAAGATGTGACTCTGAGCTGTTGAGTCAGAAACCAAAATACTGGGGGAAGGATCGTGGTTGGTGCTGAGCCAGTGAGAACTGAAAGGATCAGGCCGCGATTATCAGATGTAAAAGCCCAGTAAGAGCCAAATGCATCTTAGTGATTGTTTGACAATTATCTGATCAAGATTATCTGTTTGCATCAACTGAAGAGCTGCCCTCGCCCCTCCGTGCGTGCATGTACACACAGGACATGTGCATCCATGCTATTTATTCTGGGCTGTGACGTGTGTTTGGTGTTTGCTGCCGGGAGCCTGGGGCATATTTTTCGGGGTGCTCCCATACACAGCGTGTCAGTGACAGGGAGTGGAGTGGAGATTTATGCAGTGCCTCCAGGAATCCCCAGCGGGGCCCCTCTGGTGAACTTTGGCTCCCAGGCTTGCTGCCAAGCATTAACTACAATACTCACACTTGTTTTTAACAACAGCATGCAGGTTGTATTTCACCAATTGCTATTTTGGTTTGGGAGTTATGGCAGAAATGTCTTGGGTACTTGGCTGGTATAAGCGGAGCAGGAGATTTACTCTTATTGTGTAATGTCACCTTTCAGTCAGTGCTTGGGACGAAAATTATGGAGTGTCGTTTGCTCTCTTTATTAAGTTTCAAGGGCATGCACCTCTTGTGTGGGAGAAGTATCTGGGGAGAAACTTGGCCTGATTCTTCCTAGAAGCATAGCCTCATCTATTGAACACCTTTTAAAATATGAACTAGTCGGTTTTTTCTTTTCTTTTTTTCAGTAAGTTGGGACCAGAGGCGGCAGCATGCCATCTTCCAAACTGCTGCCTGTGATGATAGATGAGTTTGACCCTGGAAGCACAGAGAGATACTGGACTCAGCACAACACAGATGTTGCAATGCGGCCAAATTAAGCTTTAGTGGGAATGTGCAAGTTGGGTCTTAGTCAGAGTATCTCATGCCTGCCTGCTTGCTGAAAAGCAAGAGCGAAATATTAGCAGCTGACCTGGTGGGATATACACTTGCCCAAAATATTCTGTTACTGGCTGCAGATGAACCAGCATCTGATCTGCTGTGTGACTTTCCCCAGGATCTCACAGCTGTGGGGTGGGGAGGCAAAGGAGTCCTCCAAAAGAAATACTGATTTCTGCAACCTTCATGTCCCAGTTCTCCATAAATCACAACACAGGAGATAAACTAGAGATGTTAAAATGGCAGATCATGTTCATTCCTGGTTCAGTATACCACAGGAAACAAATCTGAGCATTATGTTGTAAAAATATTCCTGGGAGCTTTTGGGATAAAATAGAAGCAGTTTGCTTAATTAATTACTAAGATGGAGATCATGACTGTGGTTATGACATGAATTGCCAGTCTACACAGCTAGAAAGATCAACAGGCTAAAGTTGTTCCTTAAACCAGTGCACCAATAAATCTTGATAAGGAAGGGTCTAGAGACACTCAGCTATAGGTGGCAAAAGCTGGGTGAAGGTTCTGCACACCTTTGGTCTAATAGATGGAAAGATGAAAAAGAGGAAAAAGGTAATGGAAAGGAAAAGAGTGTGGATACAAGGAAAACAGTATCAGGAAAACATAAAAAGTTCTCAATAATGGTTTCATGTTGCAGAATGATAAACATGAAATTTAGTAAAGGTGGCAAAAAAATAAAAGATGAAGATATTCTTTAGTTTATTTATCATATCAGGCTGTCTATAATCTTGGGACTGTAATCAACATGTTGTTGATCTTGACATGATAGGATAAACCAGAATTAAGAATTAAGACTGCATCTTGTAGTCTCTCTTACAAATAATTTTACTTTTTGTCTAGCTGAAGATAAAGAAGAAAGAATATAGAGCCTGACGTTTCCCCTGGTAGAGTCCAGTTCTTGGGAATATCAGTCAGAACCTCCTGATAGGATATAACTAAATCACAACAGGAGGGCAGAGGGGATCTAAAAATTGCCTGAAAACAAATTCTTCCTTGTGACCAACAAGAGGGACAGACTGTAGACAAATATAATTTGTGGAGGGTGCAAGTTAAGACTAAATTGGATTGCCAAACACAAAACTCTGAGAGGGTGTAAATACAAAAATACAAAGGAGAATGCGCTAGCAGATATATACTCTTTTTTTTATATGACCTGTCTGTAATGTGACTTTGCCTCGCAGCATATGTGAAAATAAAACTGAAAGAGATTTAATTCTTATACACTCCTGACATAATTATGTACATTCCTCTTATAAAAATACTCCCTATTAAAGAAGTGAATGTGTGTGGAGAGGGTAGATATATTTTCTGTTTGTACAATAAAAAAGTGTATCTGCTATAGGCATCAGAAAGGACAATTTCCACTCACGCTGGAGGAAATCAGAGTAGCTTTGAATGTATCTTTTTTTGTTGTTTTTTTTTTTTTTTTTTACTGCAAAAACATATGCGTGGATTAAAGCCGTTATACAAACAGCAAAACTATTTCACATAAAATTTCCAAATACAAAATTGCTTCTCCTTCAGGTGAATAGTAGCAGAGTGTTTTTAAGTTTTTAATGTTTGTAAACCTTTTACTATTTTTCCCAAATAAAGTTTTATTTTTACTGTTTTCAATTTTGATCACTGAAAACAAATACCATTGAGAATGTCAATGCTTTTATTTCACTTTTTAGTTTTAAATTTTGATTCATATGACTTTTTAGGATTATATCAAATTAGAAAAACTAGTTAAGAAGCAAAATAATTGAAACTGAAACTGCTAACATGCAACTTCATCAGCTTTGAAAAAGAGCAGATAAATTGTAGGTTTTTTCTTGTAAATTTTCCAGTGCCATGAAGAATTTGAAAAGAAAGGAATAATGAAGAATTGAACAAAATAAACATCAAGAAAAAAAGAAAAATTGAACAACATAAATATCAACAAACTTTTAAATATAATCTGGTCTGTTGTAATTCATATTCCAAGAGTTTGAAACATTTTGATTGTCAGAGAGCAGAAAAAAAATGCTTTTAAAGAAAATTCCGCTTCTAAGAAAAAGGGTTTTTTTGTGCAATACAAATTTTCAATAGAAATTTTTGACTAGCAAGAATTCAGTGCCATGTTTTAAACAGATAAGGCAAATCAAAAGAGGAATTTTTATTCCAATATTTATGTTTTAAAACCAGTACCCACCTAGACTTCAGAAAGGGAATGGAATGCATGAGAATTTGATTTGATTACTCTGGTGCAAGTTTTTTCAGGGACTCATAAGACACTCTGAGTAGGCAGCAATCCGATGTGGTCTGACGCGACGGTGCTCTCGCCTTCTCCGATCCTGGGGAGCCTGCTCCACTGTTTTTCTTCTTTCTGCACTTTCTTTTTTCT
Organism: Amblyornis subalaris; assembly: GCA_018881555.1. Lineage (NCBI taxonomy): Eukaryota > Metazoa > Chordata > Aves > Passeriformes > Ptilonorhynchidae > Amblyornis > Amblyornis subalaris. The sequence continues at coordinate 4,588,145 of JACAXG010000058.1, forward strand.
CACTCTCCTGCCAGGTTTTCCTTTTCAGTCTTCCCTCTTGTGAGGTGGGTATGAAAAAGCTTAGTGTACAAAAACTCACATAATGATACTCTGAGGGCGAATTATGTCCTTGCTTCCCTAGGCAGCTCAGAGTTGCCTGGAATATAGGAAAACAGTGCAGATTTAGTCTTTAACAGTAATTTTATCGCTGCTATTTAGGAAATGATTCTGGAGTCTCTACTTGGCAGCTCTCTTTTACATCCATCAGCAATGCAGCATAACCGTACCATCAGCACTAAGTACAAATTCTCACACCCTGCTGGGGACTCAGGACAAGCCTCCCACAAATAGCTTTCCATTTCCATTCTGAATTCAGCATTAGCCAATTTAGAGGCAATATATGGCTCTAGGAATAGGCTGTCATGTACAGTATGTACAAGACAGTTCTCCCCTAATCTCATCTAATTGGCAACAGGAGTCGCTGTCATTAGGCACAGAGTGTGAGAAGCATTAGAGTCATTAGCATTTGTGCAGGCTATCAGGGGGAGGTCAAACATTTGGGGAGATTCAGACACCTTCCCTAGGAAGACTGCTGCAATCCTGAATTACTGCCTCCACTAAGTGTATTCCTGTGGAGAATTGTGTATTTTCCCTACTCCTATGCTCATGAAGAAGAATGGGAACACAGAGAGTTTTAGCTCAGATTGATGATAACTTTGGGACATGTGGAAAATGCAGTATTTTTTATCTTTTTTGATATAGAAATTTAGTAAGTCAGGATTCAGTCCTCCGCCTCTGAAATATAGATGCTCCTGTGAAATAATATACTAGAAAATGCTAATTTGAGATAGATAAAAACATTTCATTTTGACACCCTCTTTTAAAAATATTGAAATACACACTGCAAAGAAAAACATTACAGAAAGTAGATTCAAGGTCACATCCCACGGCTTCGCTCAGGGAAACCCTGGTCTTTTGATAGTGTTGGACCATCTCCTCCAGCTTTATCTCTGGAGCAAAACTTCCGTGAAATTGTCACAGACTTGTGAAACAATTCTGCTGCATCAAAATTAATTCCTCTATGGCAAGTGGTTCTGCTAGATGTCTTCAACAAGTGACAGTGCAATTTGACCGTAGTTCTGGTACMCAGACGGGTGTAAAATGCTGACTTGGCTTTTGAGAGAGGCCCCAGGACTGCAGAAAGTAATTTCCAGCAGAGAGAACGGCTTGTTTGTACTTAGTCAGAGAGGTTTTGTATTCTTTCAGCTGGAAGAACCCCTGCCTGCAGGTCGAGGGGGTTTTTGTTGAATTACCCCATGTGGCAGTACCAAGGGCACGCTCCAGTAGGTCCGACCAGGGACTGGGAGGTGTAACAGCTATATCTGCCCTATCTTTGGGCCATGGCTCACCTCCCCATCTCCAATCAGTGCACTGGCAGCAGCAATGACTGTTTGTAGTTGTCGCTCCTGCTTCCCTGGGCATCCTGCACAGCCTGCCTCCCTGATCACCCCAACCTCCCCATCCTTGCCCCACGAGGCTTCTCTTCACCAGTCCTGCAGAAAACTCCTTGTCGCTTCGGGTCTATTTAAGTGGAGACTGTCTCACCACAAACACCTCATTTATGCCTTTTCTTTCTCCGGATAATTTAGGATTCCTGCAGGGTTGTGGTTCGAGGAAAATCCAAGTCCAAGCAGAGCACTCGGTCAGACTGTGGCTCAGGCAGGCGGTCTTCACTCAACGGTAGTATTTCATCTTCCAGGCCACGGCGCCTTCACAGAAGCAGAGAAAAATGTGTTTTTCTGTGAACACAGCATTCCTCTGCCATGTTTTTGTTTGCACCAAGCTCTTTCATATCACAGGCTGTGAACAGAAGTGGCAGGGTAGTTCAGTTTGCTACGAGTCAAGGTTTGCAGCTGCTCACCCTTCTCCCTCATCCTACTGCCAGAAGTTCCTTTAGGGCTCTGTGCTGCATAGAGGATATGGCAGTAGATGAAAAGTCACTGCAGATACCAAAATGTTACTGAAGAGATATAAGCTGTAAAACTTTCCCTGATGATCCAGTTCCCTGGAGCACAAGCAGTAGATGGTGCTAGAGCAGGTAATGTGAGTTGGAGCAGTCATGGAAAATAGCTCTGTCAATGTTGCAAAATTAGTCTGCAGATGATAATAACAACAACAGCAGGAATTGCTGTTGTGAGAGGTCACATCTTGGACAAATGCTGTCATACTGTGACTGTAGGATGTCATAGCACCTTATTGCAGGCAGATGCAATGAGTGGTAAGAAAACATAGTGAATGTACTGCTGGTATATTTGCAGTGCAAGACATCTGAGGCGGGTGAGCAGTGGGCATTATTTCATACCAGCCCTCCCAATGCCATTCCCCTAACATGAAAGTTAGAGAGACAAAGTACCACTGAGCTCCTGGTCCCTGATCAGTTTGCCTCCCAAAAATCCCCAAGCATGGCAGGCAATGATGACTTTAGCATATCAACTTCTAGCTTTTTCTCTCCATTCTTTGCCTCTTTTTAGATGAATTTTTAAATAAATCATGAAGTGCTGCTTGGCCAGCACATCTGGGTAGTTTAGCTAGGACATCAGCCATAGGTGATGAGAGCAGTCAGTGCCATACTGAAGATAAAATAGATGGATGTTTTCCCTGGTGCTGGCTAACAAAACATTTTCCTGACACTCCTCATTAAAATCTCATATTAAAAATGCTTAAAGAGGTGTATTAATGGTGGGACAAAAAAGGTACGAGCAGTGTTCATTGGAAAGGAAGCTATTCAATTATCGGAGTGCCCACAAGGGACGGTGGCTGCCCTGGGAGGTGTGACAGGTGCACAGGGCTCTGCTGCAGATGTCCTTCTAACAGGCCTGGGGCATGGTTTCCACACTTGCTTTACACGCAGGCATTGAGCCAGCCACGCTTCGTCCCTACAGAACAGGAGCTGCCTTGTCCTTTTCCTCATATCCCGTCAACTGTTAGTCCTGGTTTCTTTGCCGTGCTGCTTGTGAGAGTGCATGGATACACAGAGCAGTACAAGGAGGGGCGTGGGATGGAGTGCAGGTTTGCAGTTGGCAGTGGGGCAGCTGTTTTTGCAGCAGTGACAGCTTATGCCTATTACTTAAAGAATCAGGAGCAGGTTGATGGTGCCATTCCAGGTAACAGTTAATCTAAGACCCATAGTCAGCAAAGGTATTTGTGGGGGGCCTGCTTCCTCCTCCACACCATAAACATCTCCCCACTTCTATGCTCCTGCTGTTCCTTTTACATCTCTCTCATACTAGTCTGATCCCAGAGTGTTTAAACACCATAATTGTGACATTACATCTGGACTAGTTGTGTGAATCAGCCTCCACTGGGATCAGGTAAGCACCAAGAAAGGAGCAGGTGACAAGCTGTTGGGACTGGAGCAGCCAGGAAAGGGAACTAGGACCCGGGAGATGAATGCCTTTCAGGAGCAGCTAGACAGGCTGACCTGGTCACCACATGAATTTGCCTAAATCTCTGATCTCCTGCATTTTGCATGGGAAATCCTGCTTTTGAGTAAGGCCTTTCTCCATTCACTGATATGCTGAACAGCTTCCAGTGTTGCCTATCTGCAACTCTCTTGGCTGCAGAAGAAATGCAGGTGGCATTTGCTTTCACTGCTGTGTCTGCACAGAGAGAAGTCATCCGGGATGATGTAGGCGGAGTTGATACTTGGTGAGGCAGCGGAATGGAGAAGATGATCTCTGGAGATCTCTTGTGGGACAATTTTCTGGAATTCTCTGGTTGTGCAGGGTAAAATGATGAGCTGAGAATAGAAGACCTTGAGTCTATCCTGGTGTTTGATGTCTATGACATTGCAAATAGTTTTTATTTGTGGGAAGTGACCTATTGACAGCAGTGCATTGTTCAGCTTAAAGTATCTGGCAGAAGGAATTTTAACAAATATCCTACTTCAAGAATTGTTTTAAACAGCCAAGAATGGTATATTCTAATCTCAAAAAATAATTAAAAGTAGATGACATAACATGTAAGTAGTAAAACCAATGCTCTTTTTAAAAAAAGCATCCACTACACATTTTTTCCTATGAAGAGACACATTATTGCATTGTATGGTGTACCTTCCCTGTGTGCCACAAAGCACTGGAATAGGTGGAAAAGACAGAACAATCCCATGCTGTTAAGAGGTCTCCCGGAGGCTTCAGTGCAGTACAGATTCTTGCTGTCTCACAAGATGAGCAGAGTCTGTTCAACATTCAGTTCCTAGTTGCTTGCCATGCTTATAGCGTGCAGCTGAAGAGGCTGGAGGAGGCAGAATCAGGGGAGCAGGAATGAGGCTTTGTGCTGATCCAGACTCATTTTGTAACTGGAAAAATAAACCGGAAAACAGCAATTCCCACTAGCTGCCCTGCTGATCTTAGCTGGCCATTTATGATGGATGTCAAGGTAGATGTGGAACTGGAGGTGAGATCTTCCTCTGAAGCTGGATCAGAGGATAAGGAAATAGGCAACTCCCTGCTTAAGGTTAGGATTTCTAAGAACAGGCCTGAATGTGAGGTTGGCATTGATTTAATTATTGCAGCATAGTTAAATTGGAGGAACATTCTACGGCTGTGGATGCAGTTACTCCAGTATATCATATATCGTAGTATATATCATAGTTGTGCAGCTTTTTCTTGTACAACACATACAGATGATCAGTGGTGCAAGACATTGGTGTAACTATCTGCTCTAGAGGAACCATATCTTTGCTGTTATAAAATCTGTTTGTTGAAAAAGAACAGAATAGTGCCAGGAGGCAGGACATTGTACTAGATCTCATTTTTCCTGCTGAAGAAATCGGTCAGATCATGTGCACAGAGATCATGAGAGCACAGAGCTGAGGAAATGACAAGGTAACTGAGAAATAGATGTACTGTAGATTACCGAATCATATTATTCCTGTAGGTTCTGCTGGTCCTTGGCAGCTGGTAAATAGCAAAGGGTGTTTATCCTGCTGGCATAAATCAAAGCAGAAAAGAGCACCAGGATTCCGCCAGAATATGCTGTGTGCTCCTATGGGAATCTGTCCCAGCATTGCTTTCATTTGAATCCTCCTTTGTTTATTTCACAAAACAGAAAAATTATTCTGAAGGCCTTTTGGCTCCTCCAGCTCCTGCCTTGGATATTCCAGTTTCCAATGAAAATCAGACACCCTCTGGCTCCAGACTAGTAACTCCCCACTGTTTTCTCTAACCACTAAGAGGTCTAGCACATACAATTTTGAACTCAGTATCTAAACACAAAGAAATTTAAAATACTGTGACAGATTACGAGTTGTGTTTTTTAAATCACAGTTATAATTTTTGTATCCTGTTACTCATTAGATGTGTGGAAACTTCCATTTAGTCTTGAAGAAAAGAGTTAAAAATTATTAAGTATAATGGGTCTCCACATAGCATGTAAGACATTTGAACTCAACTGGCAATAAAAAGCAAAATGAAGTACTTTTCAGACTGGTAACTATTGTCATTATAGGCCAAAAACCAAGGCACTGAACTATCAACGAGAATAAAATTGTGGATCAGCAAAACAGCTCTTCTACTGACCTTCGAAATGATGTAGGTTAAAATGAGATCAACAAGGAAAACCTTTCAGAGGACATCTAATTTGTTTGGTGAGAAAAGAACAGTGTTAGGAACTTCAAAAGAAAACAGTGGTCTTCAGCTAGATTTCTCAAGTGAACGTCTGCCAGCAACCAGAGAGACATAACCCTGACCTTCTGATTCACCTGTATGTCTGACATATCCCTGTCAGTCTGGAGCCTCTTAGTACTGCTTGCCAGGACTGAAATTTTTAAAAAAGGGGGACAGATAAGTCAGAGGAAGAGACTGCAAAAATCACGGAATGGTAAGGAGAAACTGTAGCCAAGCACTTTCCTTTTCATCATCTTTCAGGATATTTTTGGGTCAGTCTCCTTCCACTCAAGGGAAAGAGGAGCTGTCAAAGAAGAGGAAGTCTCCCAGCCATTTAAGTCTGGTGGTGGTGTTGGCCAACCATTCTGTGCTCTTTTTGACACCCTAGGACAAAGATATCCTGCAGATAATTGAATTCAGAGGTAACTTTCCTTTCCTCTGGCCAGAGCCCAGTCAGACTCAAGTTTCCTTATGAGTGTGATCCTTTTTGACACCTCTTTCAATGTAAAAATCCCTCAAATTGCTAGTCAGGCAAAGGCATAAATCCATCGAGGATCTCCACACAAACTGCTCTGTGTCAGCAGTTCATGTTACTGCTAGAGAAGAATCACTTTCTCTTCCAACTTCAAATCTCACTTGTGTTAGCTGCACTTCTTCATGTACAGCAAATTAATACCTCGAATTCAGGTTGACTAAAACGTGCTTTCCCAATTCTTTGGGAGAGCATCACCATTCTGCTGGTCACTCAGAGTCCATCTGGGCAGAGCCTGCAACTCATGAATGCCATCCAGACCACATACACACACACAGAGTGACGGGGATTTGAGCTTCCATGTACCCRGACAAATTCATCCCAGTTGTGTCAGTTTGCAGTTTTGTGTTCACAGACTGCCACTATGATCATGTCACTTTTTGTTTGCAACCTTCCCCTGCTTCTTCTGTACCTCCTCCATTAAATCATACAATCATTAAGGTTGGAAAGGACCTCCAAGATTATCAAGTCCAACTTTTGACCAATCACCACCATGCCAGCAGCACTAAGTGCCATGACCAGTCATTTCTTGAACACTTTCTGGGGTGATGACTTCACCACCTCCCTGGGCAGCCTGTCGCAATGCTTGACAACCCTTTCTGTGAAGAAATTCCTCCTGATGTCCAACCTGAACCTCTCCTGTCACAGCTTGAGGCTGTTTCCCCTTGCCCTGTCACTGCTTGCTGGGAGCAGAGGCTGACCCCCACCTGGCTACACCCTTCTTCCAGGAAGTTGTGGAGAGCGATAAGGTCACCCCTGAGCCTTCCTTTGTCCAGGCTAAACAACCCCAGCTCCCTCATCTGCACTTCACAGGACTTGGGCTCCAGATCCTTCACCAGCTTCGTTGTCCTTCTCTGGACTYGCTTCAGCACCTCAATGTCCTTCTAGCAGTGAGGGACCCAGAACTGGACACAGGATTTGAGGTGTGGCCTCACCAGTGCCGAGTACAGAGAGATGATCACTTTCTGAGTCCCGTTGGCCACACTATTTTCGATATCAGGTTATCATTGGCCTTTTTGGCCACCTGGTCATAGCTGGCTCATATTCAGCTGCTGTTGACCAGGACCCTCAGGTCCTCTTCGTCCAGGCAGCTTTTCAGCCACTCTGCCCCCAGCCTGCAGCGGTGCATGGGGTTGGAGCAAGTCTGTCCTTTCTAGCTGTCTGCAGTCAGTTCTTATACTAACTATCATCTCTCATTCTCTTGGAAGGTGTTGGATCTTTGGCCAGATTATGGTGCCATACCATAGTGCCTGCATGTTACATTTTCAGATTTAATGACCACATTTTCTCCTTTTTTGCCCCTCATTCCTGGAGGAGTTCCCTGTAATAGTAGACAAAATCTGCTCCACCAGTCTCTTTCAGGCTTCACTGGCTGGAAAAACTGTGATGGAAGTGTTTTTGTGGTTACTGGCATGTGCCAGTTCACTGCAACTGGAAGGTTGTGCAAGTCCCGTGAGGGCCAGTCTGCCAGGAGAACRTCCCCAGCAGGGGCTCCGTGCCCCTTCTCACTCAACGTTGCAACAGTTCCGGTTTTTGTTCTGGCTGGACTGTCACCAAGTGCTGAGATGCAAATTCCTCTGCTAATAAAATCCCTCTCTTGGCTCGGTTCTCTTTCCAATTGTTTCCCTTCCAGTGATGCCGATGGTGACAATGGTTAGATTGCAGCCCATCGTACTGACCAGCACTGTCTCTCTGTGTCTGTGTCCTCATTCATCTGTCTGTAGCTGCCCATTGTCTTTTGTCTTATGATCACTTTGAGGGGTGGAACTATGTTTTCCTTTTGTCCTCAGACCTATGGGACTTTGGTTGAAAAACAGGCATCTAACGCCCCATGGTAACACCAGCAAGAAACAATAAGATGTTTTCTTTCAGTAAGAGGACAAATGTTTAGTCCTTACTCAGGCAAACTTCCATTAGCTATAGTAGAGCTGAATCCTGTTTGAGGAAAAACACAGGAAGAAGCTCAGGATTTGGTTCAAGAGGAAATAAAACTGCACACTGTCCTCAGCGTTCTGCATATTGAAAAGCATGCAATCTGTGCACTGGCCRATGAAGAGACCTTTCTTAGCACATTATAAGCAGCAGTCAGACACAGAGGTGGTCTGCTCATGGGGAGTGAGTGGAAAAGAAACTGMATCATTTCGGTTGTGGTTTGTACACGACGTATACCAGGGCTCTGTGTCCTGATGGTCTTTGGCACAGTACACAAGATGAACCAGGCTGTCAGTTTTCCGTGTTCTCAGGAACAGAATATGAGAGTGATAGACAGATATGTCAATCCTTAAAAATAAAATGAGCAGTGAAGGGGAGTGGCATGCCTACCACTGCCCAGAATGCCTGTAGGAAATACTCACCAGCCTGTGCTGCCCCTTAGACTGTGCCTTGGCTTAGTCCATGGGGGTCTAGTTGGTTTGGGGAAGCTGTGTCAGGGTGTGTGCTAGAAGTTAACATTATAGATGATTGTTCACTAGCTCTTGAGCCCTAGTTAGTTTATTAGTAGAGATACAGGTTGTATACCAGAAGTATGTAAATACAAAAGGTGAGAATTCAGAAGAAAACCACAAATTCACAGGCAAGAAGTATGCATGAAAACCCAAACCCATAGACAGGAGCCTGGATAAATGGATTAATTAATTGATTAGTTTTGAAATTCGTAGTGTCCCCCTGCCCTGTCCAAGACAGGGGTGCAGCTCTCCTAGGTACTTCATAAATCAGTAGTATTGGATGTCCCTTGTATGTGACATCTAGCTGTGTGATTACTTTAAATACTTTAAAAATGGGATAAGAAGCAGAGAGATAAATGAACAATTTTCAAGTAAACCCAATTATGCTCAGTTTTCAGTATAAAAGCATTCATGCTTATCTTTTTAAAGAAACCCTTCAAGAATGAATGGATATCTCAATGGATATCTCATTAGACACATTTGTGCATYCTTTTCTGAGAACGACTAAGATTAAAAGAACTGTGGCAGTACGACTCTGAGGAAGCAATTCTGTCATTTTGGAATCTGGGACCTGTTCATTAAGAGATGTCACAAATCAGAAATTTCAGTGACTGGAGAATGCAGATGATCTCCCTTAAGGCTTTACTCAGAAAGTGATGTTTTTATTCCATGTATCCCCAAAACAGGCAATGGGGTACAAATTCAGTGACTGGCAAGGTCAATATAGGCCAGCATAATTCATCCTCAAGTGTTGATCAGTGGCATAGTTACAAAGGAAAGAATTGCTTTCAGTGTTTGCCAGAAGAAACTTAATAAGTCAGATTTAATTCAAGTTTACCAGAAGGTGGAGCTGGATAGTAAATCTAAACAATGGCTTGAAATGAATACATTCCAAGGATTATTCCAGGACAGAAAAATGAATGTCATTGATGTACCAGTAGTTTCCATGGACTGCAATTCATATGCTGCAACTGCTAGAAGTTGGCACCTATTACCTGGACAGAACTCAAACGATCAGAGTAGACACAAAAGTGATCACTAATGATATAGTGGTAATATGAAAAAAGACTACAGAAGCATGGTTTGAAAAGAAAGAAAATGAAATGCTGATTTTAACTTCAACTGGAGCATTTGCCACAGGTCAGGACCAAATGTATTGATCTCCTGGGTTTGTCAGTGAAATATTGTTCAAACAGGTTTGAGGGACAGATGCATGCTCTGGCTTCCTCCTTTTGGAAAGATTTCCTCAACCACGCACTATTGCCCAGTGGTTCTGGGCATCAGAGCAGCATGATGTGCCCTTTTGTTAGTGATATTTGCAGGGATGAGTATTACTATGCCAAAGGAACCCCCAAAGATAACAGATAAACACCAGCATCAACCACAGATGAAGCCCAAAGTGAGAAGGACTGCAGGTGTCCTCATAATGGTCCTCTGCTCTTTCTTCAGCTCATCTGCAGATCACGATGGAAGCCAGTTTTGGTCAGGAGATATCCGGAAAATAATGAAGATTTGGCAGCAGGCTCAGGGCCCACATTCACTCTGTTCCGACTGCAGGCAACTTCAGAATAAAGAGCTGTAAAATCCTGGCAAAAGCTGTTTTCAGAGGTCGTTCAGGGAAATGATTTTCCACAAACAGAAAGAGTATGGTAAACCTTTTCAGGGGAAGAAATAATAAATACAGAGCTCCATTGTATTCCACCATAAGTGACACACGGCTCATATGATTAATGATTAATGCCAGCCCAGTAAAGCCCTCCCAAATATGCCTCCCAAAGAAGGGAGAAAGCAGATGGTTTAGGTCTTCAGCTGAAGTATCTGAATTAATTTAAATACGATTGTATCTCACATGCTTGGTCTTAATTGTCTCCTTCTGAAAATTCAATACCTGCATTCATGCTCCTGGGCTCCAGGGATTTCAGAGCACCACACTGTCCCCACTGAAAGGAAATGAAAAATCGGCTGATGCTAACCAGACCCCTTCAGCAACTTTACCCATTTAAGTGCTGTATCCTGCAGAGTGATTAATGATTTTTTTCCTTCTACATCTAACAGCAAAGAAAGAAGGAAAGAAAGAACGTGTACTGTCGCTCACCTTCTAGCCAATAGACTACAAAGGCATAACTTGCCAGGATATTCACTTTCCTCCTGTGTGTGATTTATTTTTCATGTGTATCTGACGTTGCCTCTTCCTTGGATGTGGTTGGAACCTGCAGCATCTTATCAGCAAAAGGTTTGGCTCACTCTTGTATGTGACTAGCATTGTGCTTTCTTTGGGCCTTTTTAAAACTGCAACCTGAACCTGTTCACCAACCCTTTATTAACATGTGTTTTATGGTACAGGTGTAATAATTAATCCAAATGGTTAGCAGATGTGGCTGTCTATCTCTGGGCATATCAGTTCCTACACACCACCCCTTAATCAAGCAGTGCCCAAGCAATGCCAAAGTAAATGAAAGAAAATAAATTCCACCGAGATATTTATGAGGGCCACCTGGATAGGAAAATACCTTGGCCTTTGCCTGTCCCCTGCTCCAGGTGGCTACAAAAGACTGAAGTCCCTCACTATATACAAGTCAAATCAATCTTGCAGGGAGCTGAAAATGAAAAGCTGTGCTTGGCTCCCTAGTTTAACAATAATGAAATTTTGTACATGTGTTCTAAGGAAGCCTTCCCATTTCACCTTATTTATTTGAAATTTCCCCTCTTTTTACCAGTGCCAGCGCCTGATGGACTTTACATAATTCAGGTTGCTGGTTCCTGCCTCTGTTTCTGGCAAGCCAAAGCTAAGGATCTTCTTTGTGTTATCAGCTGGACTCCGGGTGTTGCTTTGCAAATCACAAAGGGAGATGCCAGATTTTTACATTCCTGCCATTTCCACATTTCTTTTTCCAATTATTTATAGTCTTCACATGGGTAATTCCTGGCAGATTTTCATCACATCCAGCTTCTGCTGGGACGAAAGGCTTTGCCTCTGAAGGGGTGGTTGTTGCAGCTGCCTCAGGGGGAGCCCGTCCCTGATGGAAGCTGCAGCCTCAGCCTTCCTGCAGCATCATGGGAAAATGCACCTCTCACCACATGGGAATCCTCCACACATCTGCTGCATGACATCCAGATGCTACACTCCAACAACCACACCGAGAACACCATGGATGAAAACCAAGGTAGCCTGGGCTGCATCAAAAGAAGCGTGCCCAGCAGGCTGAGGTAGATGATTCTGCCTCTCTACTCGGCTCTTATGAGAACCTAGCTGAAATAGTGCATCCAGCTCTGTGGTCCTTAGCTCAGAAAAGACACAGATCTGCTGGAGCAAGTCCAGAGGGGAGCTGCAAAGATGGATAGAGAACTGGTGTCCCTGCCATGGCAGGGGGGTTGGAACTAGATGATCTTTAAGGTCTCCTCCAACCCCAAGCATTAGATGATTCCCTGGGTTTGGGTGGTGGGTTTACCCCAACTGGACATCAGGTGCCCCCCAAATCTGCTCTGTGACTCGCCTCCTCAGCCAGACAAGGGGGAGAAAATACAATGGAATGTTCCTGGATTGAGATAAGGACAGGGAGAGATCACCCACCAATTACTGCCACGGGGAAAACATACTTCATTTAGAGAAATTACTTTGATTTACTACCAATTAAATCAGAGTAAGATAACAAGAAATAAAACCAAGTCCTAAAAACATCTCCCCACCTCTTTGTTCTTCCTGGTCTTCAATTTACTTCCAATTTTCTCTAACTCCTCCCCAACAGCAGCTCAGGGAAATGGGGGGTAGGGTTTGAGGTCATAGTATCATAGAATGGCTGGAGTTGAAAGGGACCTTAAAGATCATCTAGTTCCAACCTCACTGCAATGGGCAGGACAACTTCCACTACGCCAGGCTGCTCAGAGCCCCATCCACCCTGATCTTGAGCACTTCGAAGGWTGGGGCAGCCACAACTTCTCATCCAGGGATGGGGAGTTCTCAGTTTCTGTGGGCAGGTCTGTCCACAACACATTGTTCTCTGCTGCTCCTTCCTCCTCAGGGGAATGACTCCTCACACTCTTCCCTTCTCCAGTGTGGGGTCCCTCTAATGGAAGACAGTCCCCCACAAACTCCTCCAGTGTGAGTCCTTCCTCACGAACTACTCCAGTACCTTTCATGTTCCTTCAGGAACAGAATTCTCCAGCATGAGTCCCCCATGGGGTCCAAGTCCTGCCAACAAACCTGGTCCAGTGGAGGCTCTTCTCTCCATCGAATTCTCAGTGAATGAGAAGCAGTCAATGCTGGGAAAAAGCTGTGCATGACAGAAGAAATCAGCTGACGTCTAGCTGTAAATCCTTTTTGTCCACATAAGAAAAAATGCAGTTATCAGTGCAGCTAGTTCCATCATAGGCACTGCTTAGGCTTAACAACTACGATGCCAGGCTACATAGGGAAAACTGTGTGCCAAATCTAATATATAAATAAATTAAAGCTGATAATGGGCATGCACCTTGAGCTTTGAACATGTAAGCTCATCTCCTAATCAACAAATATATGAAAACCTTCCCTTTAGGTTGTTTTTTATCTATTTGGCAAGTTTTTCCTAAGAAGCCTGTGTATTGACTGGTGCCACAGATGAAAAAATCAAACAGGTGGATCATTGGAGTGAAGCTTAATCCACTAATTATCCTGATACAGTTTAAATATTTATTGAAAACTTACAGACAAACACAAGGGGAATCAAAACCTTTTTCAGTTTGAACTATTACTGCTTAAATTTCCCCACTATTCAGTCATGCTAGAGAGAAATTGCATATGATTCATGATTAAATCCGTGAGACCTACTAGCTATCAGCTTTCCATTAACCAGTTTGAAACTCTATGCCAAGATGTGTCACAGTCTGCTTAGGACAGCAGTGGGGCCAGCCTCAACCAAATGGCAGCAGCAGCTAAAACTCCCAAACGATGCTGATTTYGTAACATATCTCCCCATATTTTCATCTCTGCTATGCAAGGTCTGAATGTTGGAATGAATTGTCTTTGATAACATGGAGGTGCCTAATAGCCCCAGGAGGATGGAGTCTCCTCTTTTCTTCTTACAGAGGTTTCGGAATACAGATGTGCACAGAAGAGTGTTAAATGGATTATGCTTCCATTATTTTAACTTGTTTATTTGCAACATGAGAGCAGCATGAAGTAAACACCTGGGAAGTTTCAACTGGAAAAGTTCAGATGTTCTTTGGTTATGAAGGCACAAAAATAGCATCTTTTTAGAATAAGCACATAAAAAAAAAATTCAGAAAAGCCATATGTTGTGTAACTTGAAAACTGACGTTTTTCTTGTGGCTTCCAAAAATATCCACTTCTGCACCGAGACTAATGCCTGTTACAGTTTAGCCAAAAYAGGGTCAAAGCAGGTGGTTTAAGATTAAAGTCCTATATCAAATTAACTATGATATTTAATATCTGGTAAATACTCTCCAGGGCAAGTTGAATAAGAGCCCTTRTTATACACAACAGATTGGAGTAAATAAAAAGTGCGAGACAAACAAAACCTCCACTCTCTGTAATGAAGCGTTCCCTCCACTGCCCAGTCTCGAGGGAAGAAAAAGAAAAGGAAGACCAGCGGTCAGATGAAATACTTTATTGTGAAGGAAGCATGTGTCTGGCAGCTTCAGACATGCACATGAAAAGTAGACTGTTGGAACCAAAGGGTTTCTCCATATGTTGAACTCTGAGTCTCCCATTTCTTCCAGAAATGATTAGCTAAGGGTATTTTCCACTTTTCAGTCAAAGAGAAAAAAAAATACTGCAGGGAGATGTTAGAAATTCCAGTGGGAAATGTACATCTTCTTATCTCTCTCTATGAGTATCTCTTCCAATCTTTCTTCTCCACCTGCCCCAGACTCTGGGCTGCTAAGCCAAATTTCATGGGGATTATAGTTTCCTGTGTCTTCCTGTTGATCATTTATAATTACTGGCATGAGACTGGCTTTTTTTTTTTTTTTTCTGTGCAACATCCTCAGGAATCTAAGATTTATTTAAAAGGTATGTCAGTGGCTCAGAAACCTCCTTAGCCAATTCTTTTAAAACTCCTGACTGCAGTGGATATTCGTTCTCTGGTACCCTGAGGACAAAGCATGTATGTTGGAGTTAAGACACTTGGCACAAAAGCAATATGTACAGCTCGAACAAGGTCTGTCTCTCCTGTATTGGTGGTAGAATACACACAAGTTACACAGCTTCATCAAAATTTGTATCTTCATTCCCTTCACAAAGCTGTCAGTATTGCCTCCCTTGCTTGTTCTTCCACTTCTGAGAAAAGGAGGAGGATGGCTAAAGATGAGGCTGGACACTTTATGGGTTGCTGTCTTCCCATATTTCTACTTGTCCATTTTTTTTCCTAGGCCCTGCTTTTGCTGTTTTAGCTCTCCATTCATTCATAGATGTGAAACACACTTTACAGATAAGAGCAGAGGGATGGTGTCTCTCTGGTCCCTGTGCTCACCAGACATGCTGATCCTTAAGCACCAACGCAGATGTTCCAGATTGCTGAAGCTTTGTGCTCCGTGTGAAAGATGGAAATTATGCAAAAAACCCTCCATGGCCAAGGGACCACAGCAAAAAGCCTTAAAGATGAAAGGGAGAATTTTGGACTTCGAAAACAGGGCTGTAAATTCTGGCAATCTTTAAAAATGTRAAATATGTACATATCTGTGTAAAAGCTTTCTGACAACACTGCTTATAAAGGGGAAAGTAGAGACCGAAATAAGCAGATGCCTGTCTGAAACTGGTAGGTAAAATAGTGGAGGCTGAGACAGAGCTTCTGGAATCAAAAATTAGTATGTTCAGAGTGGATTTATGTAAAATAGATCTTGTCCAAACAGTTTGAGATATAGGGGAGTCAAGTTCTAAATATACTGCATAAAGATTAGTATGTCAATAAAATAACTTTCAGAATGGAATTTCATTTGGTGTTGCTATGTGTTTTCATTCAGAAACTGGCATAATAAAAAATTAATGCAGCTTATGCTAAGTGTTTTAAAATTTAAATCATAAATTGGAAATTAATACTATAGTTCTGGAATATTTGTTAAATAGCTGAGTTTATCTGGAGCCTTGCATGGTTCAGTTGTCAGAATTAAACTATTTAGTATTAGTATCAATGTCCAATGAAGAAAGTATGCAGTTACCACTGACAAAGACTGCATATGACACAAATATTATGGAGTGGGAGAAAAAAAAAAGGCAGGCAGATAAAATAGTGATGCAGACCAGATTGCCTGGTGAAACAGATGCAAGCAATGTATTAGGAAGTAAAGGCATTCTTCTGAAAAAAAAAGAACAAAGCTGTACAGACAGAATACACTGTATGTGTACTCTGGAGGGTGCTTGGGACCACAGCGGGTACACAGTCCACTAGAGGTTCCCTAAAGACCTCCAGAAAGGATTACAGAGGTGAACTAGAAATGAGAAAATTGAATACAGGTACAGTATTTGGTGACAATGTGGCCATAACTTCTATATTCACTGTTGTCCACAATCCAAGCTAGAGAGTGGATAGCAGAAAAAGTCTCATAGGAGAATCCAGAAGATAGTTAAAAGGCTGGAAAACTTACACCAAAGCAAAAGACTACAAAAGAGCTCAGTCTCTTGAAGAATGTTATAAAGATGACTGTCCATATCTCTCTACATTGAGAACTTTGTTTGGTTTTGTTTGAGTTTGGGTTTTTTTATCTATTGGATAAAGACATCAGAGGATCCAGTGTCTGGAAATACAAATATGGTAACTTCAGACCAAAAATAAGACACACATGTTTTTACCAGAGAAGGACAGCTAATCATCAAAGGAATAGATGTGGTGGCTCTACAAGGTTCTCTATCACTGGCAATTTGAAAATTAAGATTGACTGTTTCTCCTAAAGATATGTKCCTTACTTCCAAAAGGAAGTAATTCAGGGAAGAAGTGGTCTGGCCTGTGCTCTCGTGGAGGTCAGGATCGACGTGCAGGCTGCTCCCCTCTGACTTTGTAAACCTTGAATCTGTTCCTTAATTCTTTCACAGGGAGGTCTATTCTTTTGGGCTTTGCTTTTCCTATTGAATTGAAATTAGACATGATTGCATTTGTAGCATTAATTCTCCCAGACAACCAATAAATCAGACACATATTTTGCCTGGGATGTTTAGTTCACTTTAGCCACAAAAAGACTAAAGAGGAACTTGGACTGAAGCATGGGTATTACAAAGAGAGGAAGAGATAGCTTTATGGGCTGTGATGAGATGACCTCATCCAACATTGCCTTCCTTAGATGTCAAAACCCTAATTGTTTGGGATTGTTGTTCTCTATTTGTTGTTAGCTTGTTTTCTTTTAATTGAGGCTAAACTTAAAAACAGGGTGAAAATTCACAATAGAGCCAAACAGAGCAAAAAGTCACAATGGAGCCAAAGCAGGATGAGCACTCTTTTTTTTTTGTCCCCCTGGAATTATCCCAGGATTTTAACTCAAAGCGGGTTTAATCTAAGGACTCCAACCTCCCTGTAGCCACATGTTGAATCAATTGAAAAGCAACCAACAGGTAAATATCTCTAGCACGGCACTGCTAATAATGTAGCAGACCTTTAGCAGAAGAGGAAACCCTTTTGACCCCTCTTGTGAAAGCTTTTCTATGGCCTTGGGTTTGGTTGATTTTTTTGTTAAACTGTCATTACAAATGCAAGAAGCAGACACCTGCGAGCTGATAACTCTACATACATCAACAGGGAGGGAAAGCAGAGGCAAATAGTTTTTATTTGGCTTTAACGGAGCACAGGGGAGAAATACACAGAGAGATTGACTGACAAGGGCTTCGGTAGAAACCCGTCAGCTCGTAATGTGAGAAAGTGCTTGCAAATGAACAAAAAGCCCGTGGCCATTTCCAAAACTAGGACACTTTGCCTGAAATATTGTACTTTCYCCCCATTGTTTCTTACCCTCCCGTGTTGAGGTCTAACCACAGAACAAGGCACCACTGAGCCGCACTGCCGTTCCGTACATCCATCTGGAACATGTCAAGCGTTGGCAGCCTGCCCCCGTGCAAAACCCTGAAAAGGGAAGGAGGTAACCGTTATGTATTTGCAAAACAAAAAATTCTCCTGTGGACTGCGATCCTGTCAGAATTTGCATTCTATAAAGGGACAGGCTAGGTTCAGCACATAGATAGGGAACTCCCAAGAAAGCTTGAGTTATTTGAACAAGACTGTCAGAAGAAGATATAGGAAGCTGAGAAGATAACRTGCTCTTCATGAAGCAAAGAATAAATGCATTAGGGTTATTGGAGACATCCTCTCTCAATTCAGACATAAAACACTTCTCCTGCCTACTTCTGGGCAAAAAATATCCATGAATGGTGTCTTTTTTTCACAGCAGACAATTAAAGAAATTATGAAGGATTTTTTTTCCAATTGATTGAAAATGTCTAGCCCTAAAAAAAAGTGAGACCATTGAAGCTTTTACAGAGCTATTTGCTAACATTAAAATATTAATCCCAATTCTCAGACAAATTTTACCTGATACCATCTCATGTTCTAACTTTACTCCAATAGGACTGGGGATTTTTCACTCTCTTCCTCATGCTGATTTAAAGGGCTATGATGTTTCATGAAATACCACCTGGAGCTTCTAACAATAGAGAAACGTGTCCTTCAGGAGGTGCAGGTAGTAACCGTTTTGTTTAATGTGTATACTGTAATTTTTATTTATGCATACTATAAAATTTACGTTGTGGCTCTTGTACATATCTTCAGTAAGTCTTCTGCTTAACAGAAGCAAATAGGCTTATCTCATGTCCAAAATCATATGGGAAATGACAGTTTCATCGTTTCAGTCATGGGCAAGTTCAGGATGTAGAGGCCATATTTCTAAGATAGCCATTCATTACTTTTTGTGCCTTGTTTCAACTTGGTAGTGGAAGAAAAAGTGTTTCACATGTGTTCAGATCTTTTTTTCATTTCTTGATTTGCCTTGTTTCCCATTGCTCCTGCAATTCCATTTCTTCACCAAGCTTTACTACAACCTTAAAAGTCAGAGATATCTAAGATGTGATAGCTATACAGAAGTTTAATGTATAAATATTGAGAAGTGGGATTCTGTTCTAGCAGATTACCAGGGCTGTATAAGAATATTCATTTGTCGCAGATTAAAAATAATATTTACAAGGCCCCTAAGCACGTCTTTACCTCAGCTCTTGGTTTCCACCAGTCCTGCACAGTACAGAATAAACCCAGGAATAGATAGATGTGCAAATTGTTAAGTTGGATAGGAGAAGAGGAAAAGCATGAGAACATCAGAAGAAATAAGGATTCTGTGAGCTGGCCACACTTCACATGTACTCTCTATCTGGGGAAACTTGTCAGGAAAAAAAATTCAGCATTTAGCATCTTAGCAATTTTTGATACAGTTTCACAAAAAGAAGTATATCAATTWCAGAAGAGGCTGAGGTAATATTTTCATATTTTATTCTAGTACCTGTTTTCAGGGAAGTTAGAATTAAAACTCTTAAGTCTGTGAGAAGACACCCAGATTCACAAGACCACAATGGTCTTTGGGCCTTAAATATTTTTTTGTTTTGCTTTGTTTTTATTAAAACAAAAATGTATTGGAAAGTGTCATTATATTATTGAAGACAGTGAAGTTATGGTAATTTTAACCAGTTTAGGTTTTGCTCCAGGGTGTTTTTGGTTATTTAACAACAGAGCAAGTGATATATTATGCCATGGCACAGTGGCTATTTTGCTGTTTTTATGAAGGAGAAGGAGAAAGAGATTTCTGAACCTGGAAGATTAAGACATGTATCACCTTCTCCTGTGGCTCAATGTCCCTCCAAGGTTTTACTTTCAGTCAAATACCTGGGTTTATCATATTGATTTGTACTCATTATCCAAAAACACCATTCTCCCCATCCCGTCCCCTGACCATTGACTAATGTTTGAAATCTGTTTCTAAAAAGTAACTTGGCATATTTTTTTTTTCCATGAAAGCTAGTTCCTTGTGTTACTTTCCCTCACTCAGCACCCCGAAAAATCATATCTGTAGATAAGGTGAATTGAGAACTGTTACTCTAAAAACTGCAGGGGCACGTGATGAAACTGGTAGCACACAGTTTAAAAACACATGGAAGTATGTACATTTTTAGCACAATAGGTGCAAACTTCTGGCGTGCATTGCCACAGGAGGTTGTAGGGACAGACAGAACACAGGATTTAGGCAAATTTGTGGATATTGGGTCGATAAAATGGACTAAAAGGGCAAGTAAGGGATGTACTTTCTAGCAACCCTAATTCAATGACTGTGTCCTGAGGACCACAGGTTTGTGACTTACCTGAGAACTGCATATCCTGTTGCCACTGCCAGAATCAGCTACAAAGTCGGCTTTGCTGAGGGCTTGATGGACCTCAGCTATAGCCCCACAGACAAGAATTTTCTGCATCCAGTCTATGGATGAAGAAAATTTATTTCATCAAACCTTTAATATGGAAAACTGAAATTTCTCTCTGGCTTTTCTTTGGTGTTACTCTGAATAGCTCAATATTTTATTTTTTCAGGAAAAGGTGAGGGGAGACTGAGAGCTGTTTGCTGTCAGAATGGAGAAGACATAGAGAAGGCAGAGCCAAGGTTCCCGAGGATGCCTGTTGACTGTGGAAGTAGTACGGCTAAAAGACTTAAGACTATRTCAAGTTGGAACAAGAAGGAGCAGCAAAGGCTTCCCTGCTGCTTGCAAAGGCCTCTGAAGCTTTTTGCTGTTCTGTGTCAGCTGTGGCTTACACATCCATGTCTATGGAAGGGAAAGATCTAATGGTTTTGTTTTCAGAATGTCATTCTGAAAGTGATAAAAATTTCCATTTGTTACAGTGTTTTCTATTCTGTTCCTATTCTTTTTTAAATTTTCTATCTGCTGTCTGTCATGCCAAAGCTGCAAAGCAGTTCAGAGAAGAAGCTTCATAAATGGCTCCCATAGTGCAAATTCATGTTTGCAAAGGCCTTTTATCTTTTTCTTGTTATTCTTTTTCTTGTTATTTCTTTTTCTTTTTTCTTGTTATTCTTATAAGTGAAAGGCAAGTCTGAAAGTCTAAAAGACCAGATAATATTACAATGTTCAGATTAATTTCATTTTTATGATTTTTATGGATTTGCACCATATTGTTTGTCGGTTAGTGGAAATAGATCAACTTTCTCCCAATTCTGAAAGCTGATCATCTCCTTCCCTTTTTAAGATAAGCAAAACCAATTGCATTTTCTTGGATAACCCAGCCAAGTGGTCTTGTCTTCCTGTAAGACTCTCCTTGTTTAAGTGTTTATGCCTATTTGTTGTACATGCTTTTGCACAAGTGGCCAAATGTTAGTTCTTTATCTCAAGCATAATGCAGTGAGCAAAATCTATGATTTTAGGGCTGGGATCTCTTCCATCAGTGACAGATTTAAGCAGGGAAAAAGAACATCTGAAAACCAAGGAGCAGGAGCTGCTCTTCTCTGAGGACTTCTGCACCCACTTGGAGGAACTGATGTTAGGGCAGTGCTTAAAGTATGTTTTTGTCCTGAACAACATCTATGTAAAGAGTGCTCATGCAGATCTTCTTTTTTTGTGTGTCAGAGCTGTATGTGCTCAGTTCAGATGCACCTTTTATGGTGAGGTTTCATCCTTGCTTCCAAGCAGTGCCAGCACAGCCAAGAGAACAGCACTTGAAGCCAGCTCCTCCAAAAGCAGCAGCTGACATCTTTTTGGTGGCACCTCATCTGCCCCCAGCTGCCCATGGGACTGCAGAAGTGTCCTTGAGGGCACAGCTGCTGTGCTCCCTCAGGCACCCTGGTGTGCGAGAACCGGTGAGCAGGGACTAGTAAAGCCTGGACTGCAGCCTCGCATGATGCCCTGGAAGGACAGTGGCATTTTCCTGGTGCTGACTGATGGGATCCAGCAGCATGTGCAGCCACGGAGGTGTGCAGGGGTGCAGGATGGAGAAAAGGGTCCTGGGTGACCCTGTTGCAGGGTGTGTGCTCAGGCTTCAGTGTCCTGTGCTCTGGAAGAGGTTTGCTGACCCTCTGACACAACCCAGTGTGTAGCACACCTTCTGGCTGGGGGCAGGACCCGGGACAAAGGGAAGCTTTGGGACCATACATGTAGTACACTGCTTTGGCAGCCTGCGCTTTCTTTTTTAACAATATGAATTAGTAGTTGTTACTAGCATAAAATCACCAGTTAAAACACTCTCAGCTCATTTTTTAACAGTGGAGCTAATTGCCCTTAAGTGCCTGAGCTCCAGCAAAACGAAATGGCACCTTTGTGCAGAAACCCCGAGTGTTTSCCTGGTACATCCATAACGACCTTTAAAATAAGCCGTTACAATTCTGACATGGTACCAGCCTGACACCTTGGGCTGGGATTTAATTTTGAGTTATAGCAGCGTTAGGAAAACATATGATGTGGCCGTTTGTTTGCAGAAAGAAGGGGGAAAAAATCATAAAACCCTCTTTTTTTATGAGCTGTCGCTTGATTCGTTCCTGGAGCCCCAAGTAGCAAGCGTCTAAATCAATGCACACAGCTGTTCTTGCTTCTTGCAGCCCAGCAGGTGTACTGCCCAATGTGCCTGCCATGTCCCCCCACTCACATAACAAATAATAACGTCTTACACACACCAGCCATCCATCACAGTTATGGCCGGCCCTGGTGAGGCCGCTGTTCTCAGGGTAGCGTGGAGATTATTTTTTTTCTCTCTTTTTTTCTTCTTCTTTTTTTTTTTTCCTTTTTTTTTTACTGTAGAAATACCCTGCCCGTGGATTATTAGTCACACTTTSTGGAGTCCTTTAATTGAATAACCTTTGGCACTTGTGGCAAATGAAAAAAAAAAGGAAAAACAAAAAAAAAAGCCAAACCCAAACCCCCCACACCACAGTGTTTATTTGTGTTAAAAAACAATAGGCATATTGTGACTGGCGAAATCAATTAGTCTTCCTCTGCAGTAAGGGCCCACATCTGGTGTGATTTAAGTTAATGTAAGGGAAGGGCCGCAGAGGCCCGAAGACCCCGAGTTCTCATTTCAACAGGTGACAGAGAAGGCATAAAAGGCTAATATATACTACAAGTGCGGAGGCGAGGCTATAAATACTGGAAGGTTTACTTAGGAGGTAAAACAAAGCTAACCAATAATGCAAAAATAAATACCTTCCTGAGACAGGCTGTCACCTGGCATGTGCGGAGGCAGGAGGAGGTGAGGGGGGAGGGACGGGAACGGCTTGGGAGGCATGGGGCTCTGGGCAACATGAAGGAGCTTGGCTTTCTGTCTGGCTCGGGACACCTTCCTTCCATGGGGAAGATAGCAGCAGGAAAAAGATAACGGAGTGTTTGCTCAGCCCCTGCATGATTTACCTTGCTGGGGTCTAAAGGAGCTTGCAAGATTCCCCAGCTCTGCCTGCATCTGCCAGGGACCCAGGTAATTCCTGCCAGCCCATCTCAACTTGATCCTGTCACTTCAGTTGCCCTGCTTGTTTTATCTCACTTGTGCTACAGTGACACAGGACTTCTCAAAGACGGTTGTGTGCGTACTGAGAGTTGGTGCACTTCACTGACAGCTAAAAAGTATCAGACGAAGTAGATTTTTTTTAATTTTTTTTTTTTTGCTAACTAATATTTCAGAGTTATGGTAGGATCCATAAGCCATCCAACTCCCAAAGCCTGGTTTTCCATGGATTTGTATCCCACATTCCTACAGTTCTTCTCGTACTCTATGACTGCCTGAAGCCAGCTCCTGCCCCTCCCTTGGCAGTACCTCTGATTCTCCTGGCTTCTCCACCTTCCCCTGTTCTCTCCATCTGACCACAATATCCCCATCTCCTTCCTATGTCTTTCCATTACTGAAAACACTAATATGTCCCTTTCTCCATTCCTCAGCTGCCCATTTTCATGTAATTTTAAGGAACTTACCTCAGAACCATTCAACTTTCCCTCAGATTCAGTTGCCATTGTCCTTAAAGTCCAGCAGGTCTTGGGGAAGGGACTGACAAGCTCAAGAGGACGGATGTTGCAATTATAAATGCCTTTTACTTTGCAAAGCAGACTGAAGGGTGTTCTGTGAACACCATGTGTGCATTTGTAAATACACATTTGCGCACAATTCATATGAAGCCACAACATTCAAACTGATGGGTTTGGCCACTTCTCTCCAATATATTTCTGTAATGCTTGGACCATTTGCTGGCGTCTCTCTGTGCATCCTGGGCCAGTCACCCCAGTAATCCTGGCACAGCTGGAGATTGAGACTCTTTGAACTGGGAAGCCACCCTCAGGGTGGGTGCACACAAAGAGAACAGAGACTATAGATCCAGCTAAGGAGTGTCAGGACCCTTGTGTTTGCCTGGCAAGGGAGGAAGGCAGAGGGATTGTGGAGCACCACCCTCCTCTCTCCAGCCCTGCTGTATCTGCGCAATGTACAACAGCACAATAGATCGACTGGATTGGATGTTTGAAGGAAGACTTGATTTTAACAAAAAGATGCTATTATTATAATTATTGTTTCTGAGCTTTTTATATCCCCTTATTAACAGACACCTAGGAGGGGGAAATATGTATATCATAYGGTCTCTGAGTATAAACACTGCTGGGAAAACACATCCCCAGTCTGAATCACTGTTACTTTGTAGTGGGGATATGTTTTGGTTCACTAACTCCAGTGACTTGTCCRAGTGGGAAATGTGATGATTTGATTTTAATTTCTTCACAGCAGTGATAAGTCAGCCTGCAGCCACAGTCTCCATTGCCCTCCTTACAGAGACTATAGGCAGGTACTGTGACTTGAAATAATATCACAATGATAATAAAGGGTTTTGTTATGTGGGTTGTTATTTTTTTAAAATCAGTTTCCAACAGCTGGTTGCCAGTTGCCCTCTGACACAGACACATAAAAGGGAAGTAGTGAGTCCTGTACCAGCAGGGATCACTGGAAGAAATGCAGCCCTCATAAATCAAGCCAGCACTGTTACATAGCTTTAGTACAATGAAGTGCACATGTGCAAGGGTGACTGAAGAGGGACCCCACTCACTGGCTGGGAGCAAACAGACCTTGCTCTCAGGGAAAGGGTATTCCTGCCACCATGGCAAGCAGCAGGGAGGAGAGACTTGGGATAGGGCAAGAATCCTCATTACTCTGAGGAGAAGGTTCTCAGGTGATGTCCAGTCTTTTGCCAGTTAGCAAGACCACAGCAGTGGAGTTCCTACTCTCCCCAYAGAGGATCAGATCACTACTTGACACACCTTCACGGCCGGATGGAAAATATCTTTCATTTGCTTCGATATATCGCCTTTCACTCATGCCCACGTAAGTCATCTTTAACAATTATACTTTCTCCCTATAATCTTTGAAGCCCTGGAGAGATTACTAGTGTCATCTCATCACTGCAGCAGAATGAAGCCAGGCATGTTTCTTCTTTTAGTCTTCCTTCAGTTGATTTATCAGCTTTAAAACCAGAGTGCTAGTCCTGACCATAACACTGCACAGCACTGGCCAGAGAATGTCAGCCCTAACTTCTGCACTGACCTGTATAGCTTGAGCCTCAAACAGGCTAAAGATGCCTATCATTTTCTGAACAAAGAAATCACAAGCAATGTTCCAGGAGTAGGGAATCATAGAGAGCTGGGCTGGGCAGGCCTTGTAGGTATAACAATTCCTACAGTTCAGGTGTTCAGCTTACCCATCCCTTTCATGCTTGTTGCCTGTTTCTTGAGTTTAAATGGCCCCTAGTCAAGGTGCAGGATGGGAACAGACTTCTGTCACAAGAGGAAATGATTCAGATTTTTCCCGGGTGACTTCTTCCCTGAATACCATTGGATTCCCCTACATCAAGCTCTCAGTGAGACACAAACCTGGGTCATGAGCTTCAGAGTGCTCACCACATGAGGGAGGGATCGTTCTGGCCTACTTATCTAGAGCAAGCAGCTACCACCAGTTTACCCCCTACTCAGGAGACAGGACCATCCAAGGCAGTCCCTGAGCAGGTTGAATTGTTCAGGTTCTCCATGGATCACCTCTTTCTTTGTGAAAGAAACACAGCAGTAACAAAAGACTTCAGGAGCTGAGAGTAGCTTAAATTCGAGTTACATTCACTGGATTTTTTCATTTGCTGGGTTAGTTAATATCAGACCTCACAGATATACACTGTTTGAAGCCCTTGAGTGATTAATTCCTCCCTGTCAGGGAGAGAGGTCGAATTTAACAGGGGAGATTTTAAGAGTATAGATCAGTTATACAATAAACTCTTCAGTGGTCTAGTCAATCCAATTAGCAGGGGTGACACAACAGAGTTTATCGGCACAATATTATGGAGATCTCAGTTTGGGATAAGCATTTAAGGTTTCACGCAGCCAGCAGTTGCATACCAGCAGCATTTCAAAACAAATGTTTATTATTTATATTCCTCACAAAATATATTATCAAATATTCCTGTGAGTGGACCCCACACAAGAAACCCCACAGCCATTCACTGACTCCATGTTGCCACGAAGAAAGTTAACTCCATCCCAGCCAGACACAGCTCAAACACGAAGCTCCATCTTCAAGACATGATCCCTCCATCTCTCTACCTGGTGCAGATGGCAGACAGAGCTCACACAGTCATTAGGTGGAGATGAAAGTGTGTGGAAGAACAGAGACTTTACCTCTGTAAGGAGCGCTGGCGAAAATGGGATGAGCAGAATTCATTSAATTCCAGCTTCCCTATTTTTAAATATTTTTAAAATTGACAAGAAAGCAGAGAAGAGCAGTAACTATTGTCTGGGTGCTATGGAAGCTTCAGTTAGTAGAAAAAGTGGAGAAATTCTGGAACTCCATTGTTCTCTTCCCTTGAACAGACTATTCAGAGGTGTGTTATACACTGTGGAAATACTTCCATGGAAGGAAAACAAACAAGAAATGCTTTAGGGGTTTTTCTTCATCATAGGAAGGCTTAGTTAGTACTGATGACAGAAAGATAAAGTCAGACAAATTCAATTGAAAATAGACACATATTTTGATAATAAAGATAGTAATTGCACATTGCCAGGAACAGTGTTGGGAGTCTCTCTCTCTTCCTATCTATATATATATGTGTTAATAAAAACACGTAGGGTTGAATTTCAAGGTCTCCTGCCATGTCTCAAGCAAAAGGAAGAAAGGAAATGGCCTTAAGTTGTGCCAAGGGAGGTTCCCATTAAATATTAGGGAAAAAAATTCACTGAAGGAGTGGGTAGACATTGGAATGAGTTGCCCAGCGAGGAGGTAGAGTCACTGCCTCTGGAAGCCTTTAAGAGGTTCTGGATGTGGCAGCTGGGGACATGGGTTGGGGGTGATTATGGTGGTGCTGGGTGGAGGGTTGGACTAGATGGTCTTCAAGGTCTCTTCCAGTCTTGATGATTCTGTGATTCTGTTGCTCTSTCTTGTGGTAACCATGTGGACTGATTAGATGTCTGAATGCTCTTTGGTTTTCTGAGGCTGTGAATTGCATCATCTCCTAATTTTTTTTTATAAACTACATTTACTATGGCTTTTTCAGTAAGGCATACTGGAATAGACATATTCCAAAATATTGGAATACCTTACCTGTGAATTACTGCTTGCTTCTCAAGTTCTGTAACATTAGTGAGTTCAGACAGATTCATTGTATCAATACAGATGCCACSTGGACGCTCTTAAGTTTTCCAGTGATCTTTGGAAGTGAGGACACCAGAAACTTTCCATGCCTCTGTGTAACACAATGGTTTATCATTCCTCATAAAGCCTTGCAGACCTCCTCCTCTTGTCCACTAAATGCTTCCTGTAGACGTATCAGCTGCTGATTTAAATTTCTCATTAGCTTTCTTTTTCTGTCCACTTATAAAGCCTCACCAGGTTTTTAGGCTTGTGCTCTCACCTCAATGTCACTGAAAATCTTTCCTAATAAAAGAAATTACATTTGTTAAAAATCAGGATGCCATTCACTGTGAAGCTCTCAAAAAATCCGAATTGAGTGGCCCATACATTTTGTCTTCATGACTTAGAGCTCCTGGAGGTTTTCTCTTGTGTGTTCTGCTCATGCTCAGGCGCATTCATGGATCTGTAGATTACTAAGTATATTTCATTTGCTTTGTCTGTATTGCCTCCTTTTCAAGATGAACTCTGTGTAATTACTTTGTGCAAGCCTGTGGAGTTTAAATAGGTGCTAAGTACTTTCAAACTAAAGCTGTAACAAATGCCTGTGTGTGTGTGTGCCCTGGGTTAAGCATTCAAAGAAATGAAGAGTTACTGTACTACTAGATGATGGAAAATGACTGGAAAGGTTTGACAGGCTGTGGGACTGGATCATAGGAGGGGGTTTGCTGGCATGTTTGCAGATGCTTTTTTTCCAGTTCAGCCAGCTGTAACATATATACTGCTGGAATATGTTTCATACTGCTTGATAAAAATGTGTGTTAACTCATTTGTCTTAAAGCAATGCTTATGAATAAATACTAAATAGTTTTACAGATAATTTTAAGTAAAATTACAAATAAGAGAACAAATAGAAAAAGAAATCTTCTAATCCAGTTAGTAAAATAAAAAGTAATTGAAATAAAATTTTTCAAATTTGAACAACTTCCTCTTCAAAAACATAGTTAGCAAAGTACATCAATAAACTATCCTTCAGATCTCTATCTTTTGGTTGGACATGAAGCTGTATTACTTTAAAAATTAATTCCAGGTAGAAGAATGAGTAGTGGTCCCATCCTTTGGTTTGTCAGTGTGCATGACAGATGAACATAAAGCTGTGCCTATCTCAAGAGTAATTACACTCTTTCCAGAGGACAGCATGTGGCTTCAAAACCTAGTGCAAGCCTGCATGAGAGCCTAGAACTAGTAGGAGGATCTTTTTGTTTTTATTTTGATTTGACTTGTGCTACATGCATGCTTTTAGAGTTACTATTTCCCAAGAAATGCTGACATGTGTGGTTTGGAAGCTCCCAAGGTAAAACTGCCTGTGATAGGAGCACTGAGATCTAGGTGTGGATGATCATGCTGTAACCCCGTATTTGGTGCAAGTGGCAGTCTGCAGTGTTGGAGATGCAGGCTTTTATTTAATCCTTTTTCTTCCTCCTCAAGCAAGGGAGGGTTGCAGAGTAGCGAGGGCAGAACAGTGGCAACACATCCTCCCTCCTGCACGCTGTTATTGACAGCTCTGCAGAGCCATCAGGTGTGACACTGAGCAGGTTTCTCACCTTCTCTTGCTGCTGCTGGCAGCACACCAGACTATCCCTCACTCCATCCTGGCCCAGACTGCTCTAGCAGTGTTTCATCAGTGATGCACGAAGCGCAAGGCACTCCAAGGGGTTTGCAGACATTAATCAACTGACTGTGATTTGTAGCACTTAAGATGGAATATGATCATAAGAAGTGCCTCCATTTACTTATCTATAAATTACTTACAGCTATCCCCTGTCTTTCCACATCATGGTGACAGTGTGCAGTTAATTGATTCATGGGGGTAAAGAGCTTTCAGACCACCCGATGAAAGATGTTACAGAAGTAAGTGGTGGTGAGCAGGAGTGGTGTTTTGGCAGTGTGTTTCATGCCGTGGGGATGGTGTAAATGAGGTATTTGCTTCGCATTCTTGGGCTCCCTTCGTGTGTGGTGCAGGGAACGCGGTCACCCTCCRTGAAAGCAGGTTTTATGTTGTGTGACATAAACGCTGGAGACCACTCTATGTGCTGGGACACATGATACAGCTGACTTGYGGGCAAACTAATACAACCCACACCTCTCTGCCACGTTGGGATAAATCCCAGAGTGCACCTCTCAGAACAAGCATATCCTGTTGTGAAATGTCAAGCAATCAACATCAATAAATAACGAGTTGAAAACGGCAAGGTGGCGTAAAACTGCACAGTCGTGCTTGGGAAGGTAGGGAAGCTGATTAAGTGTTATTTCCTGATCTGTAAATCATCAATTCCAAACTTCTTTGTGTGTTGTCTATAAAATATTGGCTGTGGGCCTTTTGTTATAAAAAGGTAACTAATTTTTATAGCAGCCCCGTAAATAGTAATTAACGTGCCACAAACTGAACAACATCCTGCTGTAAAAAATGGGGAAACGCTGTGCCTATTTTTTAAGAGACCTGCATTTGTGCCTGGGTAGGGATGAATACTTGTTTGCCCCTGTTTGGTGGGTAGGTGCACATGCGCTGCTGTGTTGGAAAACTCAAGTCCCTTGATTCTGTCCTGTGTTAGAAACAGCCCTGACATAAATGGGAGGGACCAGCGATCTGAAGTCCACAGTCTCTTTTTGGTGTCTGCTGTATCACAGGAGACAGAAGGGAATGATGAAGTAGGCGATTACTGAATACAGCATTTTTCTTTCCAGCCTCTATCACTTGATGTTTAGCTTATGCCCTGAAACATGAGAAGGACTTAGATCTTGTCTCAAAGCATTTTTTCTGAGTCTGTCTAATAAAACTGTATATGCTCTCATTATCCATATAAATCCCTAATCCCTTTCTGAACAGAAACAAAATGTTGACCTCAGTGGTACAGTGAATCCCACAGGTCCAGCATTCTTACTTACAAAGAAGAAAACCAACCACCTCCTATCTTTTTACCCTACTTCCTCAGTTTTAAACTGATAATCTTATGGGTGTAGACAGTGCCGCCTGTTCCGTAAGGAGTGGGTAGGTGGGCGTGTCAAATTTACTGTGCACATGGACCATAGGAGGATACGGAGCTGGGAGGAACGGGATTGTGCAGCCCAGCCAGACCCGTGTTAGATGGCCTGGAGTATCTGCACAGCTCCAGGAGGTGTTAATGGCCTGCAGCAACAACAGCCCTGCTCCTTTTGCCCCCTGCTGCCTTCCTTGAGAAAATTTGCACCTGGCCACATAAATGCTGAGGGCAGAGACCTTCAGATGCTCCTGTAGGCAGCTACAGCTTCATGTCAGCGATGGAGCCCAGCACAGGGCACCCGCATCAGCTTTTTCTGCCTTCTGCCTGCCCTGCTTTGAGAGAGTAAGGAGGCAGCTGGGCTGCTGCATCATTACCCTGGCTTCTGGATGTGATTTCCTGGGAGTCTTTGCTGATGCAACTGCTTCACCTGGTTTATTTAAAGTTCTGGTTCTGCAAGGGCTCTGATGGGAGGAGGCAGGCAGTGTCCTCCGACGGGACATGGGCAGTCAGCAGCAGGTGCAAAACTCTCATACGCAGCAAGTGAGTACATCAGAATTTTAAAAAAAGGAGTAATAGAAGAAATGAATGTTTCAGTGAGGTGGGGAGAACAACAAGAGAAAGTAGGCCAGGTAGAAATGAAGGACTGCTTGTTAGAAGAGGTCAGGTCATGATGCTGCTGTGAAAAAGAGCACTTGTCCCTTCTGTCCCCCTCTATGCCACACTGTGCCCTCTGTATTCACCCTTACTTTCACAAACGTTGTCTTCACTGTGGATTAGGGTCAGTCACATCATTTTTGGGTCAGATTATGGTATAGACATTCAGACAATGAGCACAGTGCGGTCTGATTCCATTCTGCCGGCAGCATAAAAGTGCAACAGCAAAATCCTAATATGCATAAAAATCTACTTTGGCCACTAGGGCCTGGAGTCCGAATGAGCTTACTAGCTCTCTGCTATTGATTGCAGTGGGAGTGGTAGTCAGGTTCCCAAGCACCTACCAGAAACTTGGCCCACATGACAAGATAATGCCTCTTTGTAACTCTCCAGCCTGATTTATCCACTTCTGACAGAGTTCTGCGAGCAAGGTCTGGTTAAGAAATATGAACTTGTTAAACCTTGCTGAAAGGTTTGGAGAAAGGCTGCAATCTCCAGTGAGCAAAGTGCATCTCTCCCAGAGCAGGCTGCATGCTGGGGCCATTCATCACAAGCCACGGGGAGGGGTCTGGCAGGGAACAATTGATATGGTTTTGCCATTGAAGAGAYAGTTTCCCCTTAGAACATATGGAAGACAGATTACACAGGCCTGTCCTAATGTGGATGGAGCTCAGATGGGAAGAATACACGGGTGAGAGAGGGACATCAAGGAATCAATATCATCTGACACCTGTTTTCTGTTTCCAGTATGCAGACCTGCGCCTTGCTGCCTCTGGAAGTGTCTTCCTCTGCTTGAATTTCAGTTCTCCCTGCAGATACATCAACTGTGTCCTAAACACGAGGGTCTTTCATCTTGCATGACAGGTGGCAGAAGCTAATGGAAGAGGCCAGCCCTCCCCACCGCACTCCCATCTTTCTGACCGCCCCTAGCAGGCTTGCCAGGTTTTCGAAGTGACAGATTCAGACATGAAAAATGTTGGCAGGATGCCACGGGTAAGTAACTGGTTGGGTACATAACAGTGGGGATGGCGGGAAAATGCTTCTCCAAACACCATATCTCCTTCCACTGGAGATCTGGTTCTTCACCTTTATTTTCTCATTTCCCAACACACAGGAACCAGCTAGAACCAACCCTAACAAAGCATTGCCCGTCTGTTTTTTTATGAGAAACATATGTGCCATAATCAAGGCAACTAAGGGGAAATAAGGAAAATCTAAGTTAAAATATGGAATCACCATTAAATAAGCAAAGCAGCTCACAAAGCAATATTGCAAAACAAATATGCAAATTTCAATGAGAAAATAGAGAAAGAAATGGAAAGGAAAAAAAAAACAAAAGGAAAAAAGTAATCCATGTTAATAAGTTCCTTAAGGGGAAGACAAAGTGTACAATAAATGCCTCTTTAGAACACTGTCTTTCCTAGGGAAAATTTCATCAGGTTTTGCAAAAGAGAAAAAATTTGACTTATTAAGACTGTATGAAAGTAAAAAAAAGGATACAGCAAAGTTATGTGTCAGAGCAAAATAAGCAGAGAGAGAAACCACGCAAAAAAYAAATGTTGCTTAGGACTTCTGTGACAAAAAAGTGATGACAATGCGCAGTGTTACCTGCCTGCCCTGTGTGGGATAGTGCCTTAGCTTGCAGCCCCTTTGGTGAGAAGTTTGGATGAAGAATGTGTATCCTTCTTCAGATAAAGCATGAGCAGGGTTCCCACATGAGTGGGATTGCAGATGAAGGGAGGTTTGAGTCCACAGAAAGGTTAGTCTGTGGTAGGAGTGGAGGTAAGTCAGGGTTAGTCTCTTGCCTTTTAACACTGCAGAGAAGAAGAGAGGCAGGAGAGGGTGCCGGGAAATGTCTTAAAGTCAGTGAGAGAGAAAATGAAAGGAATAACATTCCTTTTAATGTTGGACAATTCCTTATCTGGTGAGAGAAGAGACTGTTGCTTTGCAGTCCAGATGTTTTACAGTGGTTATACGTCAAAATTAAGAGCTGTGTAGTACACCAGCCTTGAGATGCAGAAGATAACACAAGTGAAGGTACCTACAAAGCATCAGGTGCATTAAAGCCCCAGAAAATTGAAGCAAGTTAACAGATCTTCTTGGAGGGAAAGGAATAGACAGATCAGATAAGATTTTTTTTTTAAAAGGAAAAAAAAGCCCACAATAATTGTACAGAAGTTTTCTTTGTTCATCTTTGTGGTGTCCCAGCATGGCATGGGATCACCTCTCCCCTCCACTGGCAGTATCTAGCTTCCAGAAGCCTCTGCTGAGGAGTCCCAAGCCTCTTTCAGTCCAACACACAAGAGACTATACATCATTGTTATTATTATTACTGAGGTTGTGTGCTGGTTCTCCAATAATTCATTGATGCTTTGTGTGGGAAGTACAAAAACTGCAGCCTGGGGACTAGAGCTCACTGTCGGGGAGTTCCTCCAGAGACTTCATTTTAAAAGTTATTCACTTTAAATTATCAAGATATATCTGTCAGGGTCCTTAATACACTAATTATAGAACCACAGAATCATTTAGCTTGGAAGAGACCTTTAAGACCATCAAGTCCAACCCAGCACTGCCAAGTCCACCATGAAACCGTGTCCCTAAGTGCCACATCTACAATCTTTTAAATACTTCCAGGGATGGAGACTCAAGCACTTCCCTGGGCAGCCTGTTCCGATGCTTGATAACCCTTTACGTGAAGAAATTTTTCCTAATATTCAACCTAAACCTCCTCTGCTGCAACTTGGGGACATTTCCTCTTGTCCTATTGTTTGTTACCTGAGGAAAGAGACCAACCCCACCTTGCTGCAGCAACCTCCTTTCAGGGAGTTGTAGAGAGCAATAAGCTCCCATCTGAGCCTCCTTCTCTCCAGGCTAAACACCCCCAGTTCCCTCAGCTGCTCTTCATAGGGCTTGTGCCTTGCCGGTCTGAAGCGGCAAGGTCACTCCACCCACCAACATTTTCCATGGGCCCTGGGCTCTGTTTCAGCTCAGGAACCTATGGACCTGTGTTGTATCCTCATATCCAGTCTCATCTCTGTCCCCCTTCTCCAGCTGTGCCTCGCTGAGCTCCCCAGATGACTCTGGACAGGATCCATCACCTTGCCTTGGCTGGGGGTCTCAACAGGAATGGTTATCAGCCCTCTGGCACTGCCCTCATCTCCAGGACCCTGCCTGGGCCGGGATCACCCTTGAATCTCCACTTGTATGGCAGCCCCACTCTGGCTGCTTCCTGATGATCCCACTGCTTCCTGTGACCTTGATTTGCATTAGTGCAGGGGCAAATGCCTGTCCCCTCTTGTGTCACTACACAGGGGATGCAGGGAAAGACAAGGGAGGAAAGGGAAATATTTATGGCAGATGAAAACATGCTTTTTAAGACAATGGCCCTGTAAAATTGCAGAAGGCCCTGTTGATATTGGTATTGGGCTACTCTCTACCTGTTTGCTGAGACCACGGGGCATTCACTGAAGAAAGGTTGCTTGAGGGAGAAACATCACTGGGGTGTTTTTGGTTTTGTTTTTCCAGGAATGGTTTTGCCCCTGGGACAAGGGAGGCTATAATTCTTTGAGTCATGATATGACAGAGCTTCCTATGGGGTAATAAACACTGATGAATATAGAAGAAGATGCCAAGGCCATTTATTTTAAGATTAGCTAAAAAAGTTGCAAAGTCCGAGAAAGAAATTCTGAGTACACTTAAGAGGGCATCTTGCATTTTAGGAACTAGAAGGCTTTGGGGAAATGTGGGAACGTACCATGGAAAAAGAGGAGTGGGGTCTCTTGTCTCTGTGTGGCCACAACTTTATAGCAATTACTTCTTGTCACAGGCTTCTTGTACTTAATGTTTTCTATCCTCGAAGTTGAGCAAACAGACCCTCAAGCTGTTGCACCGACTGCGTTACTCTCTCAGCAAGGGTGTGTTAGAGGAAGGCTGGTGCCGACTTTTCTTACAGCGAAGAAATAGGTGCTGGGTGTGGGAGATTTTACAGTGTCTGTGAAAGTCACAAGGGATTAAAAATTAGTTGTTTGATAGGGTGAGGCTCATCATTTGGGATTAGCCTGCACGTCACATACGCACAGCTGAAATGAAGAACATTTGACAGGAGGGGGAGGGCCCCTTCACCAGACTTAGGCAGCACGTCACTGGTTAGTGGCCAAAACTATGGACATGGAACTTACCTTTAGTGACGTTGTTTTTAGTGGGGAGAAGTTTGTGGGAGGCTAGGCCAGTAAAAAAAGAGACTGCTGTGGTTGCAATTCAAGATGAGAGAGTTTTGTGGTATAGAGAAAGAAGAAATGCAGGAGCTTCTTTCTCCTTCCTTTCCCCCAAACTATTTAGCTGGATGAGCAAAGGACAGAAGGTGTGAGAAGGAAAAAAAGGCTATGGAAGAGGGAAGATGAGGACAGAGCTTGATAATACTTGTTTTTTCTCATTCTTGGAAAAGTGTCCCTAATCTCACTTCTCATCCAGAAATGGACTCATTTTCTCCAAACACTTAGGAAAGGTATTGCTTGCTGTTGCAAATCAAGGATCTTACTTGTTGAGTGCTTTCTTTTTCTAGGACCATCTTCACCTAGATGGCCCTAGGTGAAGATGTTATCCATCCTCTTCACTCTKAGTGAAGAGTCAACCTATGTGAATCAACACAATTTTGGTAAAGTTCTCACTACCATGTCTCCTTTTTTTTTTTATTCCTGTTCATCCAGAATGAAACTTCTTTACACACTATAACTTGTAATGCCACAAGCTGGTATCAAATCAATTTTTTGTAGCAATCATATCTCATGAGCATCTATAGCAATGCTGAAAACTTTTGATACATCAATATCAGCTTCACTCCTGGTCTGTACACGCATCTTAACCTTCARCTGGCGCTTGAAGTTAGGCAACTTCATTAGTGCATTTTTTATTTCAGCATCTGGTAACTATATGCATAGTGCTATGGTACTCTGCGTGTATGTAGCTGTATTGCAAACCTTATATCAATGAGCTCATCAAAACAAATGAAAAACCAGTCACATTTATCTAAATCCCCTGCTAGTTGAATTGCAAGGTCATCTTCCAATTTAATTCTTCAACTTTATCCCCACTGTTTAGCACACATTTTGTACACAGTCATTTCAGTTAGGTTATCACAGGCTTAAGATAATGGCTTGGCATAAGGGATGCTCGTTGCCCCTGTGAAATCACCATCAGATAGCAGTTCTGGATGTGCCATGCAGCCTGCTGCTTGAGAGCTTGCCAATACCATATTACTTGCTGTCATTGGAAACTTCTGTAGTGAAGTGCAGTTCCTAGGAATGTTTGTCATTTCAAAAGGAAAGGATCCTTTTTTTTTTTCCTTCTTTCATTTGAAAACAAGTTTTTATGATGTCTTTCAAAATAGTGCTTAGCTCTAAAATATTCTTTTAAAAAATCTGCTTTCAGAATCCAGAAGATTCAACGGCTTCCAGTTTTGTTTCATCATGCAGTACTTGATTGTTCCCTCGTGCCTGAAAGTCTCAGTCTGCTGCTTTATTGTACACTTTTGCATTTGGGCTCCAGAGCCACAGTGTAAATATGTCAGTGATTACTTGTGCACAGAGCTTGGGTGTGTTTATGCAACATGTTCAATCACATAATAAATATTGTAAACATTGTTGTTTACATCACTAGCAGTTTCACTCTGCTAGCCTTTAAAAAACATCCCACTATGTATCGAGCCAGCTTTTGAGGCTCAGCACCCATAAAACACAAGGCAGGTCTTGCACAGAGTGCTAAAGCCATATTTGAGTAATGTGGATGAGGAGCATTTTTTTTGCATTTATTCTCAGAGCCTGCATATAACGAAGCCATGTATTGTTGTATTCCAAAAAGAACAAGCCTGTGATGAAAAAAAAGGCACTGCAATTAATCACCACTGATGCAGTGCCAGTTCTCTGCTAGGGCCAGCATTTTGCCATTATGAGTTTAATTCTTTCCCTACTTCATCTTCATTACGTCTCCATTCTATCTTTACCTGAAAATTAATTTTCTTTTCATCCCTGCCTTAGTGTCCTCACCTTCCTTTGGGCTGTGCATTCCCAAACTCATAGCATTCCTTTCCTTCTTGCCTGGTCTCTGCTTCTTTTGTCCTCTCCTCTCTCTCAACAGAGCMATACAACTGCTCTGTTGCCTTGTTTCAGGTTCACTGTCTCTGCCCACAGCTACCTTGATCCTTCGTGCACCCCAAATGCATTGTTCCTCTCCTATCATTTTCTGCAGAGGAGAAAGGGAGACATGTTTATGGAAAGAGTGTGAGAAAAGTCCGAGTTATTTGTCTGTCTCTATCTGGGAGCTGCCTGGGGAGAAGAAGAGGTGACTCCAGGAAGGTGCATTTTTCTGAGTACCAGAGCCGCCCTAACAGCTCAGGGCAGTACCTGAGGACCTATCTCAGAAGGGCCCAGAGTTCTAGTGAGTTTGATTCTCCACTGAAAAACACAAGAAGAAACAAAATGCATTGTGTCTTCTGTGCCTGTTTATACATGGCAATGGAGCAATGCACAGGAAATCGATTATGGAGGCCTGTGATCAGGGATGAAAAGGTTCATTTTGGTGACATTTAAATTGTTATCTCTGGGTGTTGGAAGGCTTATGTGCACCCAAACTGGAACCAAGAGTAACGTGGGTTTAAATCTGAATTTATCAGTGAACACTGGTGTGGCTACGCTGTGTTTTTACATTCAGAGTGGCCTTTCTCTGTTAAAAAAATCTCCATCACATTTGCACTGGAAAGACTGGAGCTGACATAGGGGTTTGTCTATCACCCATTCTGGTTGTGATTTACCAACAAAATCAGGTTAGTACGTGGATGGGCCTCCAAAATACTYGTCTACCCACTTGAACTGCAGGTATGATTTACAGGACTGGTCTTTTTTTAGTTCGAGTCTATGTATAGATGAGCTCTGAATTAACACCGTGCTGAGATGAATGATACGGTTCATACCTCTTAGAGCTGTTGTTCCAGTTGGCCTGAAGATAAAATAACATCTGTTCATGGCAGAACTTGAAAAAGTATAAGGGAAAAAGAAGCGTCTTCTCTGTGCACGAATACTCTCTTGATTTTTTGGATGTTTGCTGTGAATGTATTGATAGGTATAAATAGACTATAAGGAAAAGAATAAAAGAAAAAACAAGCAGGTAGAGGCTCAGACTAAAGAACACAAATACCCAAGGGCTGTTAAAAGGCAATGGCAGAATGATAAACTTCGACAACCCAGTCGAGAAGTGGAAGTGTTTTGTTGTTTCATACTTGGACAAAGGACTGAGAGCTGAAGGACCCAAAAAGAGATCATGCAGTTGAGGCAGTGGTAACCCTAAGTTTTTTAACAAACACATCAGGCAACAGCTCTCACATTTTTAATGAATATTAAAGCTGATCCTGGCAAAAAATGGCAATTTTTCAAGCAGCTATGTAATTATATTGCTACCTACAAGCCTCATAATGCCTCTATCAGGTCTCCATTAACTATATCTTTAAGAAAAACTGTGTGYGATTGTCCACTCTCCTCTTTCTTCTGCCTTCTGATACATGGGTATTTTTTCCTGTGATTTGCATCCCACGGTACTTTGCACTCCTAACCTGCAGCCCTTTACTACTGTCTCGAGGCCAAAGCATGGAAATGCAGATGATTTAGGTGTAGATTTATTGAGTGTGTGCTGGGAGATAATTTGCTTGCGTGAAAACTTTGCTTTAGGGAACGAGCCTCTGATGTTCAATGARGAGTGTTTCGAGCAAGACCAGAGACTGAAGCAGTGTTGTCAGAGGTAACGTATCTGGGAAAGAGCTGCTTATGAAAATTGCGTTTGCATCAAGCCTGCAGCAAAACACTTAGGACAAAGGAAGAAACCGAGCTTTTAGTGGTCCTTAGCTCTTGGGGAATAATTTCTGGCGTTACTTGGGCTCACTCCGATTGGCGCTTCCAGGTACACAGAGATGCAGTGGAATTTCCTTTGCTGTTCGGCTTTCTCAGCCCATGGAGAAGGGAACTGCACTCTATTAAAGGATTTTTTCCCCCTCTTTTACAAGGTTGTTTGTTATCTCGGAATGCAGGCCAGCGCTGGAGCGTGTAATTACAACACCATGTCCTGGGTTAGAAAGAACTCAGACACTAAATTGTCCATGTCATCACCTGAATTTGACCATGAAATATAGCACAGAGGGACTGGAAAGGCAGCCTGTAAAGAAGTGAGGACTGAATGGGCATTTTGGTGCACTGGGCAAATCCAATCTGCTCAATCCATTGCTTCAGTCCCAYCGCGGCCATTTAATATTATTACCTGCTTCTTGCCCTTGAAATTGTGCTTCCACCTCTCTTTCCATGAGGTGTGTCTGAGTGAAGGAGGTCAGGGTTAGAGAAGATTGCAATAAAACATGACTCATTTTACATGGGTGATCAGAGTCCTATTAAGTTGCAAAGCAGTTGATTTTTAAAAGAATGTCTTTTTTTTTCTCAATCAATTTTTTTGTGTGCAGACACTAGGAAATAGAGGTCAGGTCTACTGTTCAGGGTGTTCAGAGATACCCCCAAAGCTGGAATAAAACCACTTACACTCCTTTTTGCAGAAATTCTTTATTTTATTCACTTGAGCGTCTTAATATTACCACAAATTTTGAATGTAAGGCCTTTTCTGCGCTTCCTCTACGTGTTGGAACAGAAAAAGCTCTATAGTCACAAATCTCCAGGACCAGGAAACAGCTCTTGCAGGGCTTCTCTGAGCTCAGAAGAGAAAGTCTGAGGCAGCTGCATCAACCCAGTGACTGGTACATGGCTGGAGAGGGCAGATGGCCGTACCTGGTATTTTGTACCACTTGCTGTAATGCAAACAGGAAGAAAGGTTTGCAGAAGGGTATGGATGAGAAATACAAACCTTGTGGTAAAATGTTAGTGCTTCATCAGGCTTAGAGACCCAAATTGATCTAGGATGACAAAAATGATGGACAAAAAAAAGAGCAAGACAATGACAGAAAGCAGCAGTTGCAGAATATAAGAATGACCTCTATCTCTCCCTTAGCAGCTATTCTCAAAATCTCCACAAAAGAAAGTTTTGGTATAAGCATGTGTGTGTGTATGATGTGAAATAACATCCTGTGAGTTGTACCAAAATATTTCTTCATKAATTCCACTCTTCAACAAGAAACATTTAACGAATTTCAGATGGTTGTAGTCCTGGCATGTAATAAAGCCTGCCACAGCATTCTCATACGCAGTGCCCAGGAACCCTCTCCCGTTTGGATTTCCTGCATTATTCACCACACTTACTTTACAAGACATTGATATTAATAAGTGATTTTTTATTTACTTATTTAAAGAATATTTATTTGAAAAGGTTGTGGTATATAGTTATAATTATTCCCTTTATATACTTTCATGATTAACTGTAGTACTTGGAATAATAAAGAAAAATAAAATCACATAATGACATTCTGAATGTATCATTGATAACTGTGGCAAGGTTTCAAAACACCATAGCACATTCTGAAGTCGCAATTTAGGTTGTGTGACTAAACATCATTGATTAAGCATTAAACATCAAGTCTAGTGTGGAGGTTGCATCTTTGCTTGCTTATCTGACACTGTACAAAATTTGATAGCTTGCCTGTGCACTTAAAGCCTGTGAATATGAATTGGTGCCTGCAGCAGCCCTAAAGAAACATGGAGAATCTGTAGGGCCTATGTAAGCCTCTGTGGAATTTCTATCTGGAGAAGCACAATAGATGAAAAGGAAGTTGGAAATTGCCTTCTGCAATCTGTGTTTTGTATGTGTGCGATGTTGGTAAGATGTGTGTATTACAGAGATTTTTCTGTTTAAATCTGATTCTGGTTTGTTCTTAGCTACGATGCAAAAAGCTGTGGTTTATTCTGGCATAAGTAAGGATCATTTTCACTGAAACACTGCAGTAAAAAACAAAGTGCTGAAAAGGGAATGCTGATATGCCCCAATCTCATGGAAATGCTGCGAAAGAAATGTCCTGCTTATTGGAACTCACCTTCCCTAAGGAAAATAAATAACGGAGGAGTGCTCCATATGTGTTGTGATACAGATGTCTATCTACTCTTAAGGGGAAAGTCTTTATCTCTCTTTAGTACAGAGATAAGTGAGTCATCTGCAATTTCCCAGCTCTTTCTTGGCCCCTTTCAAAAGCTGAACAAATTAACATGCAAGAGGATTTCTAGGCTCCAACAAACGGTTGCTCCGCATCCTTAGCTATAACTGTGAAATTTTATATTTGCTTTCCTTCTAAACCCTTAGACAAAGCCRTCAGCTCACAGTGATTTAAATCACTGGAGTTTTTCAGATTTCTCTGAAACTTCTGCCCTGCAGACTACCATTATTGTTGTTACACTCATTTCCACAGAAGGACCTTTGCAATAAGAATTTTCCCATTGTTTTCGATGATAAAAACATGCATAGGACTCATTTTCACACATAGTTCATGCTTTCCCCTACTCCCTTGTTCTCCTCCTGGGGCTTATACTCTCACTAGTAACTAGGGAATCGTCCAGTGAGATAGAAAAGGTAGAAAAGGAATACCAGCACATCTGCTGTGCTGGGGGTCTCCTAATCCCTTCTTGGATGTTGTATGCAAGACTGGAAGTATGCTGCTGTCCTTCAGGTGTTCTGCACTCGATGCTGAAACACAGCCCTTAATTGTGGCTTTCAGATTAACAAGGTGAGAGCTATTACAAGAAAAGGACCATACAACTTCCTTGTGCAAAAAGTCTATTTGGAGGAGTTGTAATTGTCTTTCTGCTTCGAAACCATTCCCCTTGATGTGACAGTCCAATTTAAAAGTGACAGAAGTCCCAGCAACATGTGCAAATCAAAGTGGTCCACAGTTTTGGTGGACCTGCAATAGCCAAACCTAAATATCATTCCCCTGTAAACATTAAACAGTCTCACTCGAGCTGGAGATTAACCTTACATTTTAAAAGAGTTAAAATGTCTCACTTGCCTTTTCTATCTAGAATTCATGGGGTTCCTTGCCTAAATAGGTTTTGTATTCTGGGATCTTCATTGTGTTTGCTTAAAGTTTTCAAGTTGACTAAGTCCTGAAAACTCATTTCCAATTTCTTCTAAAGAGGATTGCTTAAGAAATGAGTCTATGGAAATAGCAGTCTCACTGTTGTCTCTTTTCTCAGAGAATTACGTGGTCTGTATACATTCCTGCACTTTCCAATCCACGTTACCAGAACCATTTTAAAACAGCCAGAACCAAAGGAGTTTTAGAAGAGAAAAATTTCAAAATTGTTTTAATTTCATCTGTCCTTTACACTGAATAATTATTTGCTTTTAAGAATGGTCACCTCAGTATTAATTAGAGTTACAATGCTTTCATTTCTTCATTTTCCACATATAAACTATTTCAAAATCTGGGGGTTTTTTCACTCTAAAAATATCCCAACATGTGGCCATACTGATTAATCAACATTGTCAGCACAAAACCCCTTTTCCTGCCCACACAAAAGTGAAACAGTGACTGACCACAAAAAAAAAAAAAGAAGAGAAAATTGCAATAGTTGAGGAAAAAACACAGTAATAGAATTCTAATGAATGCAGAAGGGAGGCTGCAGTGGTCGAGATGCAAAACTATTTAAAGAAAAATGAGTACAGTAA
Source organism: Amblyornis subalaris (assembly GCA_018881555.1). NCBI lineage: Eukaryota > Metazoa > Chordata > Aves > Passeriformes > Ptilonorhynchidae > Amblyornis > Amblyornis subalaris. The sequence continues at coordinate 4,630,682 of JACAXG010000058.1, forward strand.
TCAGAAGCAAACCAGAGTTACTCATGTACAGAAAACACAACATGTATGTTTGGGATCGGATCTTCCGAGCACTTTCTGTGGCGTGTTTTTCAGGTGGGGACATTGCGTTCAAGCTCCTTTAGGTCCGAGTCTTTTGCCAGGCTTGTAAGTACAAGGGTGAAACTCAAATGCAGAATGAATAAGAAAACAAAATCTGAGCAAGAAACAAGAACAACAAAAACCATATGATGGTTACTGCAGACTTSGAAGAGAAGACGATGGAGCTGACTGCAGATCAAACCAAGAAAAGCAGGAGTGAGAAAATACAAGGCAAACAAATTTTTGTCTTTTACAAAAGACAAATCTACAAAAATCAAAATGCAAAAGCTGGTTATGTCTTTTAGAGCATTCYCAAGAATTAAAAGAACCCAATGAAACTATTGAGCAGGGAAACCAGTTCATCTATTGCTTTCATAAATACAGTCCTGGAATGTTTCATGTCTGCCAGGTACGCCAGTCAAGCATGCCACTATGCTAAAATGAACTGTAGAGGGAAAAGAAATTAAAGGAAAAAAGAAAGAAAATGCTGGACTGAAAAATAAATATCAAGTGGGGAAAATGTATTAAAGTGCAAAAAGTACAAAAAATACGAAAATGAATGTAGTGTAACTTCCTTATGTATGGAAGCAATAATTGAACTGAAAAGAAAGCTTGTCCAAGTTCTCAACGTCAAAATACCTGGTTTTCCCATTACAGCACCTTTTCTTATTTGATGATTTCCATGTTGTGGTTGCTGGTTGTTCCATGTGTTATGTTTGCTGTTTGTCCCATTGTGCTGCTCTCCTCACTGCATGCAGTTTTCTGTTTAACTCAGCATAATAAGCCATTGTAGTTCCAATGGTCAAGAAAGGTGCTTAAAATACTAGTGCCCTGGGGTCCGGCAGTATTGTGTTCGACTACCCCTGGTTTTGCTGACACAATTTTGGAGAGGTATTACATGATTGTGAGGATGGCTAACTGCTCTACAATTGTGCAGTAATTTTTTTTACAGATTTGATAATATTCCACAGGCAGCAGGCACTGTAGTCCTGTCCTCCCAGCATGAAGTTTTGCCCTGGGATGGAAAATCTGATTTTTACACCTTTCCTAAACGTGCTTTGAAAGAGTAAATCCTTCCCTACAGAGCATGCCTGACTTGGGTATTCTACTGCCATGAAATATTTATCTTGTCTCAGCTGCTCACAGCCAGGTTGACTTCTGACTCTCCTGAATGTCAGSAGGAAACACAGTTCAAAACTTTATTGCTGCTCCTGCCAGAAGACAATATTTTCAAAGAACTCCTGTAACAAATCCATGGAGTACTTTGAATTCCTCTGGTTTATAATATAAAGAGCCATAAGGAAAAAAAACTACCTCCTCATTTTGGATCTTCCAGGGAGGACATTAAAGTGACAGATTTAAAGGACATTTACAACTCCATTGAGCCAAGAGGACTYGATTGCGTTTTTCCACATAGGAAGGAGGTGTTGGGTATGTGTGTGTTCTGGGATGATATGTGGCTGCTGCTGGCTTTTCCAGATGGCCTCTGATGTCATTGCTAAAGATCCTGAAATCTGCTGCGTGAGGAAATTCGTTTCATGGCCCTCTGACACAATTTTAAATGGTCTTTGCATAAATTYAAGGGACCAAGGAAATGGGACAGTAAACAGAAGGTGACAGAAACGAGCAAAGTGGAGAGAATTCACATCCCTGAATGGGGCAAAATGGTGTGGTTAGCTCATCTACATAACTTATCTGAAATTCTCCRTCTACTGACTGATTCATATTGGACCAGTTCCACAGGAAGAGTCCTCTCTCTTTTGAGAATAGCTGTATTTCTTTGGGAAGATGAGACCAGGGCCACCGAAGATGAAATGCGTGGGCTGGGACCATGTGGTCCACACCTGGAGGGTGTCAGGACTGCACACACTTCTGGTCCTCAAGGGGAGAAGAAGAGGTCTCAGCAGCTCTGTACCTCTCTGCTCATCATCCTGCCAAGGTGAGCTGAGGTTGGAAACAGCAGATAGGGCTGGCAAAAGGCATCTAATCCCTGAAACAGTCTGAACAGCTCAGCTGGCAAAGCAAAACATGTGGCAAAATGCTCCTGTGCTGCTGCTGCTGCTGYTGGAGCTGAACGGATGGGCTTTCTGTGAGACRTCCTCATGGGAAAGGGGGAAGGGAGGTGTCTGTCAGCCACAAGCAAGTCTCCTTTGCAGAGCATCAGGAGAAAACTTGTCAGATATTCCTACACTGTGGATGAACAGAAATCTCCATTCTGTGGAGCTCGGACTCCAAAACTGCCCCATGCAACTGAACTCACTGATTTGGGAGTAAGCAGTGGTGCAGAAAGTATACTGGGATGCAGTAAATAAACATCCTGCCACCTTCTCCTCTCCGTTTGCATCCACTCGGGCAGTCAGGGCTCTTGGAGGAGAACCTCTGCACCTTCCATCAGCCTGGTGGCTGCACATTTACCCGCCAGAGCACAGAAATGCCTGTGGTCTTGGCCAGAGATCTGGATTACGCATCTTATCAGCAGGGTCTTGCTTTTGTTCTTAAAGTCATCTAAAAAAGAAAATCATTTAACATGCAGRTACAAAGGACTTTTGTTTTCCCATGAAATGTGTACCTGCCCAGTATCTGATGGGGGCAACGTACGGAGCACAGCTAATGAGGCCAGACATGAAACTGAATCCTGAACTGAGCTTTGAGTTTTGTGGGATCTTTGTACTCTTCTCAATAGGATTTTTTTTTCTTTATGTATTTGGAAGAACAACAGAGGTGCTGAACAGTGCCAAGAAATTTTTGCTGGAAAATATTCTTAATTGAAAAATAATTCTTATTTTTACTGTTGATGTTGCAAATGTCCTGTATATCTTCAGTTACATCTAGATCTTACTCACAGCTGCACAGAAATTGATAGGATCATTGCACAAACTGAAACCTATTGTATCCACCAGAAGAATGCATCTTATGAAAAATTCATTTTTCTCATGAGAATCTAACAGGTGCAGGAAAGCATTAAAGAATACGCCACAGACACACAGCTCTAGACATGATATGTGAGTCTTTACTGAGAGTATGGGAGTTCGATTTATAAACTCCCCAAGTTATCAGAAAAGTTGTCAAACAAGCAAGATTTTCAAGAAATTTTACTGAAGAGAGTAGTAAAAAAAGTACCCAAAACCAGTGAAACCACACAAATCTATTCTACAATGGAACTTAAGSAATGCGAATAACTGGTAGCACATGAAATGGTCTTTAAAAACAGAGGTTCAATGCATGATATCGTCTCATTCAATCATCTTGGAATGAGATAGTGGGAAGGGAACAGAAGAGGTTTTTGTAGTGTTATAGATCAACAGTGGCAAAGGGAAAGACTACCCAGGAGAAGAAAAGGTCCTTGTGCTCAATCAAAAGAAAGGAGTGCCAGTATTAGAAGAAGGGATTATCCAGTATGTGAGGATGCTGACCCAAAAGACCATGGTCTGTTCCTGTTCCTGCAAAATTCCTCATTATATTGAATCATCATGCTCTCTGCATGTGTTGTGTAAATACTTGCTTTCAGAAAGTTCCAGAGTTGAGGATATTTCACCAGCCTTCACAGTAACCTCCAGCCTATCARGAAGTTCACAAATCTTATCTTTGCTCTGGGTAGTGAAAATCAGGACTTCAACTCCAGGCTGAAGGGGTGGAATCTGTCATCCCCTAAGCTGAGAAGTGAAGAATACAGGTTTCTTCAACTGTGATAGTTGTTTGGACTCCCTTTGMGGTCCAAGGAAGAAAAAAGTTATCTCATCCAAAATAGGTCATGAACAGCACTGGAATGGATGGCAACCAGCCCATGTGGAGGGAACTGCATTATATGAGTTAGGCGAAATGCAATCCATGCCAGGTTTCTGCTGTTAGGCATCTGAAACTGAGAAGAACAGAAAGACATTCCCAAGGTGAAACCACACTCTTTTACTGATGCCTGTTCCCCAAATAAATAAAACTCAGGAATGGTGACCTCATTAGGCCTATTTATTGGCAGGGTTGATTAAATAAGCTGGGGGATAGATGCACACCTCTGAACAGCTATTGAAGTGTCACGTATACATCTGTGTTCCCATATCTCCATATTTTTATGCTCCTGATACATTTCTATGGGTGCTTTAAATGACAGGCTTGGGSCAGCATTCCCTGAGAGGGAAATGGAGTGCAGTGGGACACAAATTGAGGGAGAAGTTCTTGGTGATACTTTCTGTTGTGGGGTTTTTCATGATTGTGACTCTGTCTTCCTTGTGACTCTGTGACTTCAGTAGGTCTCACACTGCTGAGGAATCCTCACTGAGTGCTTTCAGATGGGAGCTGGGATAGGCACTCCTCTGAATTTARAGGAGCCTCAAAGCATCCACAGAAAACTGTAGATTTAATGACAGAGAGGGAGCCAGCTGACTGCAGGGCACCTTGCCAACAACTCCCATGACTCAGACAATCCATCTGACGTACCTGCAATTACACCGTATTCCTGTTGCCTCACAAGTAAATTTGTTTTGTACATTCTGAATGAAAAAATGCTGCACTCCCCATGCCTTTGCTTTCCTCTTGAGACTACACTGTACGATCATGCATGAGCAGAGGTTCAATTGCTTGACCAAGGAGAAGGACACATATATACAAARTCTTTAATGAATTGCCCATAAAATCTTACCATACACGTCTGATAATATCTTTAAATGTGATCTCAGAATGTGAGATATTCAGTACCTCTTCATCAGGGTAGACTTAGCCCTGCACAGTACAAGCCACACATTAAATGTATTGAAATTGCACCCATATCTAGATGTTGATGGGGGCTTTTTTACCACATGCAAAATGAAGGAGCAGAAGAATTGACCTCTCGTTCTTCACTGTGCTGTCTCTGACACCCGAGTGCACTGTTGGAAGATAATGTGATGTCTGCTGCTGTGGGTGGCTGGAAACGAGGGGGAAGGCAGCATTTTTCCATGAAATTCCTTTTCGTGGTGAGATCAGATGCATTTGTTGATAAGGTTCTGGTAAGGAATTGAGAATCTGTTCCAAATTAGAAAAAACTCACTCCCCAGAAAGTCCTATGGGAGCAGAGAGGAAGGATTACATATGGGATCAGTGTGGCCATCCCTGTGTAGATAACGAATGGGAAACCAGCACAGTTGTATACACAGAAAGAAAAACACTTAAGTCTGTGATGAAAGGCCAGATGAAAAAGGAAAGTGTTATAATTCAAGAGAATATAAAAGACAGCAGTGGGCCATCCTTTCTTCTAAGGAGACAGGTTAGTATATCACTTTCCTGAAATCACAGCAGGATGATGGATTAGTTGGATGGGAAAACTGGTGCCTGAGGCACTTCTAACTTCAATGTTTCAAGTGTCCATAATCCTTCCTAGCCTTCACCCAAACGTGAAACCCTGTAACAAGCATRGGGAATTACTGAGGGCAAGAAGTGGTCTCCCTACTTATTTCCTGAAATCCAATCTTGATAGAAAGTACCAGGTTTCAGGTGCATGCCAGACSCTTTGTATTCATTGCACCTTCAAAAAGGGGATGCCTCTGCGCTGGACCCAAGCCCAGATAAAGAGATGGTCTTTGTTTTAAAATGCAAGTGAGCCTGGTGAAATTCATCTCTGATGAAGGCTTGTTCCATTCTGAATATATTATAAATGTTTCACACTTGTTTTACAGTCTCCTTGGTTGAAGGAAGCTTGAAGGAAGCCTGAACTAACATCTTCTAACCTGTACGTGTAGAAGAGGGGAGGCAGAACGGGAGAGACAAGAGGTCTATTTACCAAGACACGGGAGGCCACGCTGCAACACATGATTGAAACCCTCACTGGTTTTGCTGCACACAGCATGGAAAGAGACAGCCAGAGGAGACAAAAGCAAGGTGAGGGAAGGGTGCTTTAATGTTTTGCAAGAAACATGTTTTAGTGCACTGTGTCTGTCTTGTTCAGCTCCACACAGCCTCAGCTTGTGAAAGGAAAGCAAGACTCTTCTGTTTCTACAATTGTCAAGAAAAACACAGAGGTAGGACTTGACCATGTCTGTGTGGGTGATACCCATAGGGGTCAGCAGCCAGCTTGGAAAAGTGAATCACCTCCTTTATTCCAGCAAAATAATGCCTTATATTAAATATGGTTATTTAAACGTCATGATTGTCAGTGATATCGTTACTCATGTGAAAAGAAGATGGAGAGTTACACAACTGCACAGTTTACTGAGCCATTAATTGGTGGCTTTTGGGAAGTGCTGCATCTTATGTTTCTACCCCTAGTCAAAAAGGAGCCAAGGTCAAGAGCCCTTGGGCATATCCAGTGAAAGCCGAGCTGATGGGATCCCAGAGAGCACACGTCATACTCTAAATCTCTATAAAATCTGCTGTGAGCTGCTCTTGTTTAGGTGYATGCTTAGGATTTATTTCAATAGGTGGAACTTGGAAGGACACCACGTCCCCTTCTCATCTGGTTCCTAGGACACCACTGGGAACAACCTAAGTTGCGTGGCAACAAATGTTGGCTGTAATCTGGCTACAAGCTACCAAGGTTGAACCTGCCTGAGAGTGGCACCCGTTGTGCCTCCAGATTCATGGCCTAGGTGGATTAAAACATGATAAGAAACTGCAAGCTGGCCTGTCTCAGGCCAAGGAAGAAATTAGCAAGGAGCCATGGAAGGATATGCTTTCTGGGGCATGTAATTTAAGATCACATGRTAAGAACTTGTGCGAACTGTTGCAATGACTTCTGGAACATATCCCTAAATTTGGCTCTTCATATGCTTTACAAAGGAAAAAGTTCAAGGTTTTAAGTAATAAAACATTTGTCTTTGAATAAATAGTCACAAGAAAAAGGATCAAGAGGAACTGTTAAAGTGGGAGATAGAGGAGAACATCTTTTCTTTGTGACTTTTAGCATCTTCACACTTAAACACAATGGATAAGGTTTCTCTTCTTAGGGCATCTTACAGGCCCTTTCTTTCTCTTCCTTTTAATCTTGAATACCAGTGCATTTWCAACAGCAGTAAAGGGGGCTGGCAACAATTCTCAGTTCATTTTTTTATTATAAAAATTAAATTGGGTATGATGAGCTTTTGTAAAAGAAAGCGAGAACTGAAAATATCCAGAAAGTCACAAAGTGCCGCCAGAGAGACATTTGGGAAGGGGTGAGGTTGTTTAAACTTACATTCTTCCYACCCTGGGCCAGCTGTGTTTCTCTTCTCCTCTCACACCCATCTTGTAAGCATATGGAGTATATTGAAGTGTTAATATAACAGAAAATAAGCCCAGCTAGATTCTTAAAATGGCTCCTAATTTAAGGTATCTTAGCTTAAAACAACCTGGCTATTCTCAGTAACTGCTCACCAATGCAGTCAGTCTAGGTGAGGAAAAAACTAATTTGGCTTTTTTCACTTTCAGTGGATTTTGGTGGTGACTACTGCAGGTAGAGCTGAAAAACATGGTAGTGAGCCTCTCCACCTGTGGCTTGCATTTTAGATTTAAATTCTTGTCAGTGGAAGTTGCACCGAAGATTCACTGGGCGGAAAAGAAAGTTTAAAAAAAAAAGGACTGAAGGAGGTTACAGTTTCACTGAGATTTACTTTGTTCTTGAGTCCACTCGTGAGTTTTTTAGACCCCTTGTCTCACTCCACACATGGATATGGACAGAGATAATGAAGATTTCCTTAGCTGAGTACTTCTTTTCCCTAAAGGCTGGTAAAGCAGCATGTGGTGATGGTGATATTCTCACCGTATAAGGTGGGTTAAAAGGTTTCTCTGCCTGGATTGGTACAATTTATGATAGATATTTGAGCTGCTGATAAGCAGAAACCTGTCAATGACACCAAGATGACTTGTTATTCATTCTCAGCAGTGACCCATGACTATTTCTGGATCCAGGAAGGAAAATTCTCCCCTCTGCTATTCCAAATGTATTTGCTGCTAATGACATTGGGGGCTGCACCCAGGGCATCCAGACTAGCATATCTGCCAGAGAAAAGAACAGCAACCTTTGTGCAAGATCATTCATTTTGGCTTTAAATTGGCACAGTGTACAGATCCTCTGCTCATTCCATTGTAAATCAGAACTTCATGATTAAAAAACAAACAAAAAACCCCCTAAACCTCCAYGGAAAGTAGTTAAGAGTTTTTTTCATATTTGTTGTTAATCTCACCAAAAAAAGCACTTGAAAGTCAAACTCTCAGTCCTTCATAGAACTACTCCACAGCAACCAGAGGGGKACTGGGCGCTCAAAATACCACTTGCAAAGTAAAGCAGTATCTCTGTGCACTAATTGCAGCAAATTTAAAGAAAACACTTCAAAAGGTGAATATCAGTAGCCTCAAAGAGACTGAAACATTGGATCCACTTGTCAGGATGTTCTGCTTTTCTAATTTGTGTCAGGCAATGGCTTCTGAACACTGGAAATATGTCCCTGAGGTCTCCCTGACTCTGTTCTTTGAGGAGAGCTTTTCAGTGCAGTTTGGTGCCTTTAGGTGTTCATAATTCTCCATGTACCTTTCAACAGGTTGCCAGATTTCAATTTGGCCATTTTGTGGAGGATCACAAATTCAGTTATCTGCATTGTCTGATTGTTTTGAAGAGGCCTTCCCGGGAACCTTTAAATTGTCTAAATGTTTTAATCTGACTGCAGGAGGATGGTTTGAAAGGGAAACATCCAAGTGTAACATGTTAAGGCCATGTTAAGGTGCAGTATTTGAGCCATACAATACCATACTGGTGGGAATTCCTTTGCATGTTACTCCTCAGAGCATGAGGAAGCACAGGGTGCCAGTGTCCTTTTATGATACTCAAAGAATAAAAAATTCTTGGCCTTTAGAGGGGTGCATAGGTTGCACATCTTGAACAATGTCACTAGTAGATCAGCCTGTTCTTTGTTCCAGGATATGTCATAAAAGATTTCAACAGAAAATTCGAATATTTTAAGTACGTTGTTCAGCCATGATGCATGCAATTGGCACAGACTTTTCTAAAGAAATGGATTAAGTGAGAGAGAAAAATAATTGGGGAATGTTTGCAATCAGTGTGAGAAGTAAAAGTTTTGAACACACATCTCAAGAGGCAACTTTGGAGACATTAAACTTTTTATGAAGTGATTGCTTGATTTTGAWTTTTTAAATTACTCTGTAACAGGAATAAGGACTCTGGAAGATCTTCTCCCTCTTTATCTGCAGGCAAATCTGCTTGAGAGACTGAAAGACTGCTCTGCTCTTCTGGCCTGGAAGAGCAAGTGAAATGCTGGTACATGGACCACCTCTACACTCAAAATTTACAGCAGTATCACTAACTCAGGAAGCAGTGGAAATGGTTGAAAAGTAACTTCTATTTGTTTAATTTGCCTTGATTCATCACTGATTACTCTAACTCCATGCAAGGGCTCCATACACTTAGCTATAAAAAACTTAGCTGTAAGTTTCTAAACTGATCTGCTGACTCTGTGTGACTCTGCGTGCAGASATGGCCATAAAGAGAGAAGATGGAAGAAGAAGGCATGTAGGTTGCAGGGTCTGTTAAGTGTAAAATAGAAAATGAGTGAGACTTTTCAAATTTCCAGCTTTATGCACTGTGCAGACAGGAAACTGTGCATTTTATTTATATGATTATATTAATTTTGGTTCAGAAGTTAATAGCATCATTCCCTTTGTGGGACCTGTCACGGGTTGAAACTAAATCATCCCCCGCGGTGTAACACGAAAAGGGGGCTGTGGGCTCAGGAGAGCCGTTTTCCTGTCATTAGCAAATTTCATCCTTATGTCTGGATGCTGAGTACACTGTCCACAGAACAACTGAGTCTTTTTCCTAGCTGCAGAGAATATTTTTGCCTTTGAAGAGCATATAATTTAGCAATTAAAAATTCTTTTTTTTCCTCCTTGGAGGGCATTGTCTGTGAATATTTCCACGGATATAGCCTTGCTCCTTGTAATCCACGGCACCATAAAAGTACCTGAAAAGATGACACATGGGACTGTATACCGCCAGACCAAATCCTTGAGCTCATCCCACTAAAGCCATCCCATTGTTGTGCCAGTTCCTCAGTCGTACCTGGATGTGGCAGCTTTTGCATTAAGAAGTGTGGATACAGCTCATTTTCCTCAGCTGGAGTGCTCTGCCCCGTGCATTCCTCGTGCTTAGCCTGGCATTCWTGGTGAATTGTGGAATGCAAGTTCACTTCCACTTCTGTCCAACGGTAAATGGAAATGAGTATGGAGAAGCCTTCCCCCCAAAACCCAAGAGTGCCACCAGCTGCCAGCACCCTGGTGGCACTGGCAGGCGTCAGGGTACCTGCAGTGCACTGGCTGGGCAGCCTCAGCCTCGAGCAGTGACAAGAAAAGAGCGGAAGAGGCTTCATGGGTGTTCTTGGTAGACAATGAATATCCATCTGAGGAGAGGTGGGAAAACACAGGAGCAGCAGTGACCCGGTCAATAAGGAGCACAGGGATTGAAACTACGACGTGGAAAATACTGTATCAGAGGCAAGATCTGGTAATCCCAGCACTAACGAATGACAATATATAGCAAGGAAACTCTTTGGGTATCGTTAAACTCTGACAAAGGAAAGTGGGAGGGGRTGTATGTGTGTGTGTGCATGCACCAGAGCACGTGCACTGTGCATATGCCCAAACTGGGAAGTAAACAGCTCTGGGAAGAATAAGAAATTAATTTCCCAAGACATGAACTGAGGCTCCCACTGCTGGCTGCTATGTAGCTGGGAGTGGGCATGTGGAAGCCGGGTGACCTGGCCACTAATCCAGCCTGCGCTGGCCTTCTCTGTGCCTCGATGCCCATCTGCAAGATGAGGATATTGACTGAAGGGCTCCCAGGTCATATAGTGAGAGGCACTGAATGCTGCATGGGAGGAAGCACCCAAAGTTCGCTCCRCTGTAAACTCTCCCTCCTGTTTCTCTTTCCAGATGGCTGGGCTGGCGTCACCAATTAAAAACAAAGAGAACATTAGGGAAATGAAAGAGAGGAAAAGAAAGATATACAGAGCAGCAATTAGAGAAGAGACAGCTAAAATAGGTTCATGATGGCAGGGATTCCTTCATGTTTGAGAAATGTGTGTAAGGTGAAACATCTGTACTGTAAAGGTAATTTTGTGTTAATAAATGGATCCCCAAATTCTTTCCTCCTGAAGATAATGTGATGAAGCAAGCAGATCTGACACAGTCTGAGAACAGCTGAGCAATTACAGATGGGTCTGCTGTGAGCAGAGGAAGCGAGAAAAGGTCAGCCTGTTTATGGACCTTGTGTGTTGCTGGTTCACACAGAGTTAAGTGCTTGAACTGCTATCTGTGCCTTTGGAAATCTCCCACAAAGTCTCCCCAGAGACATGCTGGTGAGAAGTTTGCACCAGCTTAGAATAAACTGGTTTAAAACAACAATGAATCAAAACTGTTATAAACCCTTGTGTGACTATTTTGCAGCTCAGCAAAACTGATGGCCATAAGGAATTTAATCCAAAGATCTCTCCATACGTAAAGGCATATGATTTGTCACTGATTCAGCTGAACATGCGGACATTCTTAACGTGCTTTAGAAATGAGCTACACTGATTTACCACCATAAGATAAACTGATTATAAAAATATTAAAATTGCAGAGTCCGGCACCAAGAGTTAAGAAATTCCTCAATTAAGGTGCTGCAGTCTTTTACTATGAGATCACATCATCTTCTTTCCAAAGGTGCCCCCCACTCCAAGCATGGTGTTCAATTACCGACAAGTTTTTCAGTGTTTTGTTTTAATCCTCATTATTTGGTGTGTGGTCCCTGACCCTGTGCTACCGATCACTCCTCAGCCCTGGGTCCAAAGGCAAAGCTGCTAGTCCACGAGCAGGCTTTTTGTGCAACACGCTTTGTGAACATGCACGGCAAAAGTTTGGGAGCTGATGTCAAATAAATAAATAAATAAATAAGTGACTCCTTCCATGGCACATCCCCATCCTCAGAGCACAGCTCCCACTGACTCAGCCCTCAGCTCCACAGAGCAGTCTTGGCCTCTCATCCTTGGCACACAGAGGAGGGAACAACACACACCTACTGAYCCGACCACCCCCCAAAAACCCTGTTGGAGTGATTTGATGGCAATTGTCTGGAGCTTCGAGGCAAAAGCAAGGCTGGGCTAAAGCTCCCTCATGATGGCTTTCAGTTGTCTAAGCCATGATACTCTCTTCCTCTCCCATTCTGTCTCTTTTTTCACCAAGTGTCATATTTATTTTGAAGGTTCTGTCTTCTTCAGCAGTTGTGCAAGGTCCACTAGACAACAGCTTTTTTCATTAGTCAACCCCCTTTCATCACCAAGGCACCATCCCTCTGCGTATTGCATGAGAGGGGGATCCTGGAGACAAGTGGTTGTGTTCGTAACTAATTGTTATAATGTACATRTGCAAGAGGACTGAACGTAAATTTCATGGGTATCTTAATTTTGATCCCTCCTAAATTTTAAGTGTTTGATTTTACAACTCTAATGATCTTTGAATGTGGTTTTTGAGAAAATTTCCTCAGTTTTTAAAAGAGCAAACTTTAAAAAAAAGAACTTGGGAATTTCTGTATAAGAGGCAATAACTATTCTCGCATGGACCATCAGGTCGGTTGGTTCCTTTCCTCACGGGCCTCAGAAATGTAAAAGAATCACAGGGGTCAAACGAAGTGGTTTCATTCTGGGTTTTGTTTTTCATGTGACATATTAATTCTGATTTGAACTAAAACAAGATGTAAATCCACATGTAAAAATCAAAATTCCTCCTTTTCAAAGGGTTTGAATGAAGCATTTAGATTTTTTGGGATTTTCACATCAATGAAAATGGTTCAGCAATATCAAGACACACTGAGGTCAGTGGTGGTGGCATAGTTCATTAAAAGAGAGAGAATAAATAGTGTTGTAGGAAGAGCAGAGCAACATTTAGTGTAGGTGTCCTTTCCAGCTATGGCTGCAATATTCCCATGTGACATTAATTTCCCAAGGCCAGCAAAGCGGAAAGAAAGGCAATATTGTGGATTATCATCTGTTTATGCCGCCCTATCCTAAGGGACAGAGGACTGTGTATCCAGAGACGTGCTCATGCCGTGCAGGAATCACTAGTCTGTTCACTATTGAATAAAAAGGAGCATAAAAGGGTTTGTTCCATTTCAGTGTGGAAAGTCAGAGGTTGCTGCCAGGGAAACCTGTCCAGAAAGCACACAGTATTGTTGCTACCCTCCAGCTCCACAAAAATGTTTCCCTCTGTATTTCTCGCATACTCCTGTATTTTTCTGTGGATTTTCAAAACCCATTAATAGTGCTGGAATTAAGTTGCTCTTTCCAACAAGAGAAAAAAGAAAGGCTTTGATTCCACTCCTCCTGTCTAGTTTGTCACCTACAGTGTTASAAGAAGAAAAGCCTCCCGAGCTGTGCTCGCATGTCTCTCTGTGTGTGCGTACACGCATCTGCGGGTGAATGCGATGGCGCATGCAAGAGTATGTGTGATAACATCATCCAGATGCCACACCGCACTCTTGGATTATGTCAGTCTCACCCAATGAAGCACACTGAGCAAACGCTAATAGTTAAGAGCTAATAAACACTACACTAGAAGGTCAGTGCTGAATCGTTTGGATTGTGCACATGGTTTCTCGGATACTTTCCCCCAGTATTTCCCTGTGGCCAAAGACAGGCTGTGTAGCTGCAGATCTCCCTGTAGGAGAGATTTTTAGAGCCCCACACTTCACTGAGTCAGCTGAATATGTTCAGAAAGAAACAGCCCTGATACAGGGCTGATACAGTTGGACAGGATTATTGCCAGAAAGCCGATTTCACAGGTTTTGGAAGGATGCTCTCAGTGAGTGCTTCCATGTTTTTGATATGGTTGGCTCAAAGCAAAAAATGCCATATTTTAAAAATTGTCATATTTACAGAGGTCAGAAATAGAGCACACAAGTCTTCAATTTATTTCTCTGTACCTTCTTACCTTTGCTTTCTTACCAGTCCTTGTACATGCCATATAATCACAGTAGACTTCAGGCTCCTGTCTTGACAGTGCAATCTATATGTAAATCAAGTGAAAATCTCTTGGTTACTTGCATAAAATGTGCTCTGCTTCAGTATCTGCTATCCTTTTGGTCACTTGTAGCAGTTAATAAACTGGAGCCTTTGTTAACCAATCACTGCCCACTTCCTCCCTTCAGCTGACCCTTTTGTGAACTGCAAGGAGTTCCTGCACAGACAGTAGATGTAGTTAGAAGTTGGCCACACGGTGCTGGAGACAACTGTTGGAATAATGAAGACATTGAGAGAGTTCTAAAGAAAAGTGTTAGATCAGTAAAATCATTTTGTGTCAATCTCTAACTATTCATTTAACCTCAGACCCAAACTCCTTCTGCTTTAGGATTATTTAACCTTAGCCTTTTTAAATTTGGATGAATATCAAGAGAAACAAAACACTTCTCTCCTAGGACAGCAGCAGATACCGTTAAGTTCTAACACCAATATTGGACCAAGATTGATGTACCTTCAAATGTGGTCTGTGTTGAGAACTGAGCTCTAACTATGTATAAGTTCAAGGTGACTTCCTGACCACAGAGGCAGTTTGRGATCCATGTCTGGAACAAGCTCTTCTGTTTTTCCTGATGGTCCTGTAGAAGAGGTGCACTCCCTCCTGCTCACCCTGTGCTGCGCTGATGTGGGGATGGTGTTGGGAGCAAGCATGTTATAAAACCACGGAATCATAGATCATAGGATCATAGAATGGCTTGGTTTGGAAAGCACCTTAAAGATCATCTTATTCCAACTCCCCTGCCATGGGCAAGGACACCTGTCACTAGACCAGGTTGCTCAGAGCTCCATCCAATCTGGCCCTGAACACCTCCAGGGATGGGGCATCCACAACTTCTCTGGGCAACCTGTTCCAGTGTCTCACTATCTTTGTAGTAAAGGATTTTTTCCCTAATATCTAGTCTAGGCCTAATCTCTTTTGGTTTGAATCCATCCTCTCTGGTCCTGTCACTACATGCTCTTGTAAAAAGTCTCTCTCCATCTTTCTTGTAGGCTCCCTTGAGGTACTGGAAGGCCACAATTAGGTCACCTGGATGCCTTTTCTTTTCCAGGCTGAGCAAACCCAATGCTCTCAGCCTTTCCTCATAGGAGAGGTGCTCCATCCCTCTGATCATCTTGGTGGTCTCCTCTGGACTCACTCCAACAGGTCAATGTCCTTCCTGTGCTGGAGGCCCCATAACTGAATGTATGACTCCAGGTGAGGATCTCATCAGAGTGGAGAGGAGGAGCAGAATCACCACCCTTGCCCTGCTGGCCACGCTGCTTTGGATGCAGCTCAGGGTGGGGTTGGAGACGACTAGTCAGGACCAAGGGGAATGGGAGCACATACTGGAAAGACTCGAACTGAGACAATTAGAGATTCTTACAGGAGGAATGGTGTTTCAGGAAGGCTGCCATGAGTTCAGACCAGGAACTGAGGACCCGAAAGAGAAGAATAAACAGCTGCTGATGGATATTTCTCTGAAGTTTCATGGTGCAGTTTTAGTAGGAAGGGTCTACCTTCGCCAGTGATCCAAAAGTTAAGACCCTTTCCAGCGCTTTCCAAGAATGTTCCCATTTCCCAACCAATTTGTCCCACAAGACAGTTTACAGCCTTTATTTATGAAGCTTAGACGGCTAGCAGGAATCTGGCAATAGAAATTATCAAACTAGTTCTAGAGGTGGGAAAACACAGTTCAGAATTAATGCCGATATGTCAGCAGCCATAAATAATATGTGAGTGTGCAAACATGCATTTTTAACCTATGGAAGTGCCTCACCCCTCAAGACCAGTAGAGATGCTCTGACTAGCAAACGCAACATGCATTTCTTATGGGTAAAWGCCCCCACTTAACCTGAACCCTCTAGACCAGGATGCTCAAAACTTTTGGTCTGTCCACACCTTGAGAAGTCATTTCACCCACCAGCAATGTGGTCAAGCTCAAGGGCTCTGTTCTCAGGTTGGTAATTTCATAGACTGTAAAGCCAGAAATGATCATCTGGTCTGGCCTGGCCTCCCCCATGACACATGCCAAATAATGTCACCAAGTAAATCCTGCCTTAATTTCAACAAATTGTAGCTGAACCAAAGAAGATCTTATCTAAAAAAGAAAAAAAAGGTGGTTTATCCTTGATTTTAAGGCCCAAGAGATGGAGAATTCAGCATATCCCATGGTAGTTTTCTTTTGGAGGTTAATTACTTGTTGGGCTTTAAACAGGTATGGCATTTCTTTGGTTTTTTTGGTCTTGATCTTACTTTTTTTGTTAGCTAGATTCAACAATCTCCTCATGCRAGAAATATTATTATCAACTCCCCTCTGAATTAATTTTTTACTTTTTACCAGATTTTATAGATGTGGTCTCACTTTAAAGCACTGGCATCTGAATCTGTCTTTTAGGGACCCTTTACCCTGTCTGTGTTCCTCCTATCCCARCATGTTCCCATCCTGCTCCTGCAGCACAACCATGTCATAATGGAGGGCCAAATTTGATAGCTTCAGCACCAACATCTGAGCTTCCAGTGGTGGACAGTGATAGGAGGCAGACTTATTTAGTTCTTCAGGTTTTATTTGTGATTCCAGGGGSCCTATTTTTCATCTTGTCTATGAGATGGGGCAAATGCAGCCTGACCACTGATTGAACCATGTTGTCAGCAAATTRCTGTCTGGATGACTCAGTATTGGCAGAAGTGTCCTGAAAGTAACCCAGAGAAATGAACAGACAGAACTGTTTCTGTGAATGTTGACATCTATCTTTCAGCCCCAAAAGAGCGAGAAAAAATACCCACAACACTTGAGAAGCTGAGATTTTGTGTGGGACAAAATGTTTTGACATTTCTCCCTTTTGAATGAATAAAAATGTGTCATTTATGTTTGGATTAACACTGTCCTGCACTTCTGCCATGAAGCTGCAGCTCCTCAACTCTGTCTTCTGCAGCCTGTGGCCCAGGACTGGTRGACTTGGACCTGCACAGTGTCCTCAGATTGGGATGTCAGCACTGCAGCCTAGACCTGAGGCTGCAGAGGTACCTGTTCATCAGGCATCCTGCTTTTGGRGACCACAATACCATCTCTTTAGGCTGCTTGATATACCCTCCCTAAGGCTTCTGTTTGATCTGTCTGGTCCCCACTCAAACAGAGCTGAAAAGCCCATCTGTGGCTGATCTTACGTAATCCATCATGATCCTCCTRTAGAAAGGAGCCTCTCCTTGTCATACTGGGGTACCACAGGCAATATGAATCATACAGTCCACAGGGGTAATTTGGCTCATGGTAAGTACTGGTGATCCAGGTCCAACAAACTCTTATTGTCTGGGGATCTCAGTAGAGCTTACCCACCAGATCCTGGTTTTATCAAACAAAAATCAAGGGTTTTCTCCAAGCTGGAGTTTTCTGGCGAAAAATGTTTGGTTGTCAGAGGTGATCCTCTGTTCTAYCATAAAAAAAATCACCTCATCAGAAAAGTTACAGCCATCTGTACATGCACCATAGCTGGTGGGGGGCRGTATATTGGAAATAGCTGGACAGTCATTATTTTGTCCCAAACAAATGCCAAGCCAGGCCACTCAGCTTGGTTGCACTACATTCACATCCTGTTTCAAATAGCCTCTCTTTGCTACCTCAGCAGTTGCTGAGTACTGTCACACAGACAATTCACCATTTCTCTCCAATTTAACCTTCACCACAGGGAACTGACTTAACACCTTAAATGATATCACACATTTCTGTATGAGTCACAAATGACAGTAAGCTCTCCTTCCCCCTGTGCTAGTATGTGTTTCTAGTCAACTGCAACCAGGAGCCTGAAATACGAAAAAAAAGGGAAAAGGCAAGTCTGTTAATCCACCATGACACATACACCTTGATTTTATTTTATTGGAGGGATTTTATAAGGGCTATTATCTCCTGGTTTACATAATCCAACACTTCCCTTAGGGCAATCAAAATTGAGATTCATATGACTTGGAGTTTACAATCCAATGCAGCTGGCAAAACTGGGATTCAGATTCATGACCGCAAAGGCAATCCTACTGCACACACACTGAGGAAGACAAAAAAAGAGAGAGAGAGCACGAATAAGAAAAGCTCCCCTGAAGTGATCTGTTATATTGTCTGAGAGGAGTGTTTGGGAACTAGTACCATTAAATGAGTCGAAACTTCAGCTAATTTGATTCAAAGGTTACACGACCTCTGCTAAGTGAGGGACTCCCTTTCCTTGCTGCCTTTGTCTGTTCTTAATAATTTAGCCAGCAACAAGGTAAGATCCAAGATTGACTTTTTCTGCTACAAACATGACTTCAGTCCAAGTATTTTAGCACCTGAACTCAAGTGAGGATAATAAATGTCAAAGAAATATTTATTGCTTGGTATATGGAGAATTTCCAGTTCCCTATACTGCAATAACACACATCCATCTGCTAACAGCATTAGAACTGCAGTTTTAAAGCAGATAGTGCCTGAAAATAGAAGRCTGCAGTATGCACAGATAGCTCTTGCATTAAAGTGTTTGATACTAAGCCGATAATTAAATTAGAATTTAATTATCCAGCCTTGGGAAGCTGTTTTCTTCCTGGACTCAGGCCCACACAGAAATTCAGACTGAGCTCTGTGCCTCTTCCACTCCTCTGTGTTCATTTAACTGAAATCCATTCCTGCAATAACCAGCTGAGGAGAGCAAGGATACAGAAAAAGAAGGTTAAAGAGGAATAATTGAAATTTAGAAGTGGAAAAAATCTTCTTATCCTATCCGGTACATCCCTCCAGCTAGTACAAGTGAGTTATTCTTCAGAGCTTTGTCAGGTCTAGATTTAACTGACTGCAGTGATGGAAGCTCCATCTCTTCCTTTGGGAGAAAGCTGCACATTTGAACAAAGCTCCCTGCTAGCAAATATTTCCTGATACTAAGCCTGTATTTTCCTTCTTTTTCAAAGTGATCCCTTTAATGCTGGCTTGGTCCAAGATTTTTTCCCAGTGAACTCAGCTCTGTGAGACCTGGAATGCTTGCTGGAATGTATGTCTTTTCACCCCCAGATTATGGTTTGAAATCTGCCCTAAGGTCATGGTGGATGGAAGCTGTGGCTCTAGCACATGGTCCCACAGGTCTCTGTGAAATAGGCTGAGGTGTGTAGTCCTGTCCTGAAGGTACACAACAAAAGCAAGGGCACAAAGCTGCTCCATCGTTGTCCATTGCTGAGCCACGTGCTGGTGGGAGATAAAAAATCCTTTTGAGACTTGGAGACATAGTAGGCAGGAGATAAAAGTGTCTGAGCAAGGATGGTGGGGCAGCTTTTGCTCTTGCTGAATTGGTATATGAAAGTGCTTTGTGCAACGTGGTCTATTGGAAGGTGTCCCTGCCAATGGTGTGGGAGGTTGGAACTAGATGATCTTTAAGGTCCCTTCCAACACAAACCATTCTATAATTCTATGACTACCCTCCTTCAGGTCACACTGGTGTGACCTTTGGAAAGTCTAGCTCAGTTACAGCACGTGAGATTGCACCATGCTCAAATACTACATTTGACATGATTCTAACATGTTATGACGTTGCAAATGTCATTTGCATGTCACCAGAGGGTGGGTGGAAGAACAATCCGACTTTTTTTCTCCAGGTCGTGATGGGGGACGTTACCTAACCACCACCTTTCCCCTAAAGGGAAGAAGAGACAGATAGAAGACAAGAGCAAGAGAGGTTCGGTGCAGGGCAGCACTCCAGGGTTCAAAGCTGTCACTGGCAGGTCCCTGGTGCTGATGTGCCAGTGATGTTCACAAAGCACCCTTGGGGTCAGGTTCAGAATTCCAGACGAGTTAGTTCAGTGATCCTTCTTTCATCACGTGGTTTTCATCACGTTGGAAAGCCTGCATTACCCTGGAGTGACACTGGTGGCTCATTCTGGGGAGATGTGTCAGTGTCTTCTCAGAGGGACGAAGGTCTCATTCTCCATCTCTCACTCCACATAGGATGAGGAGATACCAGAGGGCACTTTGTCAGTCTTGTCCCTCATGGTCTAGAAGAGATGGTGGCATGTCTGTTCTGTTACTCACTGGTGCCTCATCCTCAATGCATGGTTTATGGTACAGATGAAAGTCTCACAATAGTAATGTTAACATTTGCTCTTCTCCCTCCCTCCCTCAGCCAAATCAGCAAAACCTCTGGAACAGCTTTGTTCTGCAGTTCCTCTGGAATGAAAAATGGTGGCTGCTGTCTCTGTCTCAAATGCCAGGAAAACCTGCTGGCCCCTGTTATATATGTAAAGAAAGGTGATTCACCCTAAAGACTGGCTGAGTTAGGTCATGCAAATGAGATTTTGCTCATGAAGTTACAAATGAGAGCTTAGTCAGTGATTTATCCCTGCTTCTTGCTCCATCTCTTGGTCATTTCCTCACCAACTGCAGTCTCTTTGCAAGGCACACTTCACTGAAAATTATTCTGTTCTTTTACCCCTGTCTCTCTCTCTTCCTCCAAGAAATTATGTTTGTATGGATTATTTTGCAGTTGAAATATTTTTAATTAACTATGCTTGTTTTCATAGTTTATAATACACTTTGCTGAATGCTGTGCTAATTAGCATGCCTTCATCAGTAGTAGGGCTTGAACAAGCTACTGCAGCTTGGCAAAAGACAGCAGAGAATTCAGATTATCTTGCTGAACAATATCTTAAAACAAAGCAAAACAAAACAAAAACCCCTCCTCAGTGAGCCAGACGATACCTAAAGCCTGATTCTCTAGCAAACATTGCTTCATGTGAAATTTAGCAGACAAGTGCAGGGTTTCTCTTACTTCTCTGTGATCACAATCACACAGTGTAAAAATTGTTGTGGATTGTTATTTCAAGAGGTAACATAAGATCCTATAAGCTGAAAAGCTGCAACACCATGGGTCTGGTAATGGGCTTTGGAAGCCTTTGTCTGCTTTTCTTAAGTCAAGACCAGTTTCATATCACACTGTAAACTCTGGAGACAACTTTAAAATACATCGCTGCTGAGTATGTGAGGAAGCAAGATGAAAATGTGCTTTCTGCAGGAATTTGTGCGGGTAAAATTTGATCACTCTGATGTTCATGGGAAATGAATGAAGAAGCAGTATAAGCATGGCCACAGTGAATTAATTTGGAAAGTTACACAAATTCTAGCCAAAATTATTTTTTTCAGCTTTTGCTGAGCTTTGCTGCAAGTCTGGTTGCGTAAAACCATCTGTTCTTTTTCAGAGCAACCTTATTAAGACCTACTGATAGTATTTCATCTCCTTCCTACAGACAATGTTTCAGTCTTTATTAGAGTTCCTTAAACGTGAGGAGCTGTAATCTTGCCATCCTGTTTGCACTCAGAAAATATGATGAGTAAATCTGTCATCTCTCCTTGAATAAAAGGACTCTTTCCTCACACTGTATCTCCTAATTGAGGTAAATTCCTACAAGTTACTTATGCTTGATTGGCATAAATTAATGTCTATGCTGTGATTTGCAGTGGATTCAATGTTAGAATTATACGTCTGGTAATTGCTCTCATAAAGTATGTTCCTACTGTAGATGTGTGGGTGAAATGTGTCCTGGGGACTGCCTGTTGCCAGCTGTACTTCTTTGGAACATTAGCTTGAAAAGCCACTTCATATAGCGAAAAGCTAGTGAAAAATTATTCAACATTCACAAACAACATCTTCTGAAGAAAAGTTCTAATCAAACAAAATTAATTAMTTTATTTATCTTCATGTTGAAGTTTTCATTTAAATTTGATTCCTATAGAGAAACATGCTTTCGTTTTTGGTCCTTGCTTCTTTTTTCTTCTCTTTCCCTGTGTAGAAAGAAGGCAGAAAAAATAGGAGAAAATGAGAAATACACATACATGAAAAATGCAAGAAAGCACCACAGCAGTTTTTCTCATGATTTTGGTTTTTTCAAAAGCAAGAGCAAAGAGAATCTTTCTTTTTCTTGCATCTGTCTTCCAGCACAAGAAATAAATATGTCTAAATACTCCACTTTCTCAGGTTTCTGAATTATTAAAAATTCTTTCTGGATGGCAAGGGAAGGACAAAATTAGGAAAGGAAAAGTAAGGGTGACAGCTTAATTATCTAATACTTGAGAATTACATAACAGAAAACAAACAAAAAAAAGGCAMCAAAAATGGCCACACTGAATTAGTCCAGCAAGTTATACATTAAAGATATATCTGCAAATGAAGATTGTTTCTAGGCAGAGATTTTTTTGACAGAAGTATATTTTTCAGCAGGAGAAAAAGTATACATTTCTGCTCCTTTGATCTGAAAGGAAAAGAATTCCTTTTTTTTACTCAGAAAACCTTTTCTCTGTTGAACTTTCTGAATCTTAAAACAACACCTTCTCTGTTTGATCTGACAATAAATACGTTGTATATTTCTGGAGTGTGCTCCTCTCAGAGGGCAGTGGCAGAGAGCACAGMGTATGGACTGAAATATTTTGTAGCACTGTCATAAAAAAAAGGCTTGTGCAGGGTAGCACAGACCTGCACAGAAGGGAGCCTGGAAAAAAACTTAACCAGAGTAACCAAGGAAAACTTCTGCTCTTACCACTGGCATTGTGAGGTCTTTACTCTCCCCTAAGCCCAGCAATGAGCTCAGTCTCTGAGGCCTCATTGAAAAAATCTGAGTGCGGTAATCACCTGATAGGCATTTTATCTGTCTGAGGATAAACTGCCTAATGGGTTCTGCTGGGATTTGAAACCCGTTCCTTGAAGTCTCCCTGCCTCAAGCCGGTTGCTCAGTTTGCTAAACCACCCCCAGCAGTCTTGGGGAGATCCCTGCTTTCTCTGCTCACGGAGCAGTCTCGACTGAGCAACCAACAGGAACAACCCTTAGTGTGTGGAGGGGTGTCTTGTGTTCGCTGGTGCATTTGAAAGGACTGGGTCACAAGTTTTGCAGCTCCAGCCCATCTTTTCTCCATTGGCCCTGGCAAAAGTGAAGGACCATTTAGCTTCTTTCCAAACACCAGTGGTATTTTTCCACTGTTGCTGCGCTGCATGTAGTGTGCAGCTGTTCATTGACTGGAAAGCACCCAGAGGATGGGAGGAAAAGTTTTCCTCTCCCATCCTCCAGGAGCAGGAAATGGGAGAATGCCAAGGGCTTTGCAGGGTGGTGGGCTCTGACCTTTGGATTGGTGGGTGGTGTTGGTCTGCCTAAGCTGGGGAGCTGCTGAATAGCAATTCCTAACTTTTCTGAAACTGGACCAGATTGCCCTCATCTTCTGACTGCTCCCCTCACTTCCTCCCATTTCCCATGCTCAGGCAGCCTSTTCAGCCTGGAGACAGTGGTGCATAAGGGTAATTAATGCCTGTGCCTCCTGCTCTGACACCTCCCCAGCTGAGAAGCTTTCCTCTGCAATAACAACAATAACAGAAGATCTCCTTTCTACTTYGGTCAAGGGTGGAAGCTGAGCTCACGTTTGTATATCCTGGCTGTTGAGATGGAAAGTGTGAACTTTACAGAAAACTAAATCTGCAGAGAAGAAGAATGGTGGAGGGGSAGGGGGTCACTCCGGAGAAAGAGAGGCTTGCAGACGGAGATCCCATTATATCCAGACCTCACAGTGTCTCCCCACTCATTCATGCCAAGCGCTATGTGGGCTGGGTGTGAGGCAAAAGTCCTCAGGCTTAGCCAAGGAGAGAGGCCCCAGCATGTGTTGCTGTGCTTAGCACTGGAGTCAGTATGGACCCTGGCCAGCTGCCAGTCACACTGGCATGGCTGTTATTAGATACCATTGTGTTAAGCTTAGCACTTTTTGCAGGCCAGATAAATTCCTTTTGTGTTTTCCCATGCTCCTGACACGTTTAGAAGAGTTTCAACTACAGAGAGAAAAGGCACAAATAGTATAAACAAACTTCTAATGTCCAGTGGGCATGGAAAGGGAGAGAAGGTCAAGGCAAGATGAAATCACCCATCCTGAACTCACTGCAGGCTGAGGTTCATCAGCTCTTGAGCTTGGGTTGACATTTTATAAACAATTACACAGGGAAAGACATTCCCTGAATTGCCTTTTGCAGAGGGGACAATTAGATCGCATGAGTAAATTACAAAAAGAGCAGTAGCTAGTTAGAGTTATGGGGAGCTGCACAGTGGCCATGCCAGTTGGCTTGTGTTGACCTGTTTGTGACTGGAAAGTCAGTTTGGATAAATTTTTTGTGCTTCATGATTTTTCTTTCTTTAAATAACATGATTTCATAGCCTAGGAAGAGCCAGAAATATTGGAAGGAAAGAATAGTGTGTGTACTTTCCAGCATTCCTCCATGAGGCAATCCTCACCTGYCCCAGCCCCAAGCACCACGCCAGCCAGCTGGGTGAGATAACCCCCCAAGACAGCTTCAGCTTGCAAAGAAGAAGTTGCAGATCCCATAATATTGCACCTTTTTGGTGACCTTTCTTTTCTGTTAAAGACTATGGTGAAGAAAACTAAGACAGATACCCCGAGGACCACAAGACTACTCATCCCTTCTTGTTACCCTCCCCTGCTCACCAAGGCAGTATTAGCAAACTCTTACAACTCCTCCTTTTAGCTCCTGCCAGAGCTGCTCTTCTGGGGATATGTCCACTGGAATTTTAGATCTGCTTGAGGAATCTACTTTGTGGTTGTCTGCTCTTCTGTACTTGCTAGGGAAGGACAGCTTGCCTCTTCTTTCTTCTCTTTGCATAATGCATTAGTCTTCTCTGCTGCCATCTCTGAACCAACACATGGTTTAGGGACCAACCTGTTACCCTGTGAGTCCCAACATCACTCAGTCAAATAAAGGGATTGGGTTATGGCTGCCCTGTAGCTGCAAGCATAGCAGAGCAAGGGCTTATAGAGGGGAGGAATTTGCATGGAGTCCCAAGAAGACAATTGGAGATCTGATGGCTATACATGGGGTTAAGGACACCCCACCACAGTATTAAATTGCTACATTGGGTAGAAATCCCTCTCCTCCAGATGTGCAAATGCAAGACACAGGAATCATGGCAACCACGCTAAAGATGTACCATTGCCAACAACAATGTGCGTTAGAGGCCAAAAAAGGAGGCAAGACGAGAAGGGTTTGGTAT
This sequence comes from Amblyornis subalaris, assembly GCA_018881555.1. Taxonomy (NCBI): domain Eukaryota; kingdom Metazoa; phylum Chordata; class Aves; order Passeriformes; family Ptilonorhynchidae; genus Amblyornis; species Amblyornis subalaris. Next base: position 4,655,780 of record JACAXG010000058.1, read on the forward strand.
TAAGAGTTGAGGGGGAAAAAGCTTGGGAAACCTTCTCAGCAATTCCATTCAAAGCTCTTTTGTTAGTTCTCTTTACAGTCCTGAGCAAGTAAGTTTCTGCTTTCAGGATCATTCCCCTCTTGCTTTGCAAATTATTCCTTCATATATTCCAATATATGAAGTCCTGTGAAGCTCCTTGAATAATTTTCACAGCACAGGGTATGGCACATCTCACCGTTTCCAAAGCTATACTCTTCTAAAGAACTTCGCCATGAAATGCCCTGCCAAATGCAAACAGTACAGATGGAAGATTTTCATGCCAAATGTCTACCTAATGATGACTTGTGGGGGGATGGTTCAACTGTTTCAGCGAAACTGGAGCAACAGTTTCCAAACATGAGATTAGAGGGAGAGATATTTCATTAAGAAAGTCTGAATTTTGAGGTAAGGACTTGAAATCTGGCATAGGGCTGGGTGCTATTATATAAGGTATATGCTTTTTTCTGTGTCCCTGTGAAAATTCTTCTAAGTTTGACCAACATATTGCCTCTAAATTAGTAAGTCTGTGCTTCCCGAAGAAGAGTTTTTTCAGAAATTGGCAGCTTCGTCTCCTGAATATCCAGTGTTTTCTGGGCACTTCCCTGGCCCCATACCTCCAGTGTTGCAGATTGACTGGGACAGAGGTTTCCCGTTTTTCTTTCCCTCTCCCCCACTTTCTCCCCTCTTGTGCGCTTCCAGCATCTTTTCTTGTGCCCCAGTGACAGGGTGCAGCAGGGAGTAGGCAGCTGTTTAGCATCACAGTCTAGGGGTAGCCCTGGATGTGCTCATGGGCTCAGCCCTGCTGTGCAGAAAGAAGAGAGCAGGACACAGGCTGTGGAGTGGGGATACAAGCCCACAGCTCAAATGATAAACTGTGAGCCAGGTCATCCCAGTCTGGTAGATGACCCAAAACTGATCTTTTTTTTTTTAATTCCTGCACTATTTCTTGTAACTTATACATTATACCATAATGTATAAAGGGTGTCTTGTTATATTTCTCTCCTCCTTTTGCTTCATGCTTCTCAGCTCCTGGGCAGATGTTGAGAACATCCTGCATAAGGAAGCTTTTCTCATGGCTCATCCTGGACACCTCCTGATGTGGGATCTTGAGGCTTTCTGGAAGCTGATGGATGTAAGTGTCCCATGCGAAAATGAATTTGCAAACACACATTAATATTGCATAAGCAGCTCCCAGTTTTGTGTCCTGGACTTACAGTCCTTGGATATTTTTAATACGGGCTTAAAAGCATGATTTTAATAAGAGTATGGAGTAGAGTTGTGGTTTTCTGGAGGCAACTTTAAGCCTCAGCTGTAGCACTGTTTTCAAATGTACCTGGTGTTTAAATGTAGCTGAACAAAGGTGCATAGACCTAGGAGTTCATAGTTCCACTTGAATATTGTGTATTCAAGCACAAGTACCTTTTCAAACAGAAATAATCTTGTCATTTCCTTAAAAGTTTGAAAAACTCACAATCCTCATTAACAGACTTGTTGTCATGCCATTTCCAAGTTTAAGACTGATTTCCATGTTAATCTCTTCAGCACCCTAGAGGAGACATATTTCCCTTTCCTCCAAAAATACTACAAGAATTAAAAACTTCCAGCGTGAATGCCACTGGACATAGATGTGCCTTGGCCCACTGAACGAAAATCTCAGAGATTTATATGTGTGCTAGAAGAGCATTAGAGTATAAACAATTTTACGGTTCTGTCTGTCATATTGCTACTTGCAGTCACTATAAGTCTGTACCAGCTTTGAGACTATAATCCTCCTCAGGTGCTCCAAGAATACTGGGGAATTTGAGAGCCATGGTTTATAAAAAAAATCTGGAAAAGGTTTCCCATTGTCTCAAAGTGAAACGTGGCTGATGATGAAATCTGATGGTGGATTGGTGAGGAAGCTGTGACCAGACTGCAGACAAGATATACAGCTCACTGGAGAATGCTCTGAGGCACCAGGACACAAGGCAGGACTGCTCCACCCATCCCATGTTATGCTGGTCAGTCTGGGAAGGACAATCAAAGGTAATTCAATTTCTCCATTGGTCCTCAAAAGTTGGAATTTCATGCCTGAGTTTACAGGAATTAGAGGAGTCACAAATGTTTCTTTGAGCTGTTTCAGGCACCATAAAGTTTTACTTAGATCTGCTCAGACATGAGTATTCCCCTGTGAAAAAGCATGAATGTGTGTGACATTGCAATGCAAATAATGGCTAAATGACATCAGAAACTTTTATCCACACCTTTGCTACCTGGTAATGATTCAAAAATAATTAGAAATAAGCAGACCAGTGACAAATCCTATTAGAAAATCTGGAGATGGAAACTCAGTTCAGTTTAAGTTAAAATTAGGGTCTCTGTTAATTCACATGTATTCATAGACAAGAATAATTTCTAGACACTCAAGTAAATGCTCACTGTGCTAAAAACTATGAAATGCAGCTTTAAAAATCTATTATTCCTGGCTTTGGGGCCATATTTTCTTCTTGTTTTTACACCATCTTTAAAACTTTCATGTCTTGATGTAGTCCCAAAGCAGATGCAGCATGATATGGTTGAGGTCAGTGATTATCCGCTGTAAAGTTCAAGCGGATTGCAAATCATCTACTATGTGAAAGAAATAAGTTTCTCATTATTCTTCAAGGATAGACTAAATGAGCAATAGCTATGTAGCAGCTTGTATCTAAATTACTGAACCACAGTTACTAATCCTGTAGCTGATGTTGTCATGTTAAAAGCTAAATTAAATTTTCTGAATTATCAAGGAAAAAACCAAGTTCCATGATTTGATATGCTTAACAGTGGCTAATATAATTAAGACTGTAATGGATTTCAGTTACAGAAAATGACAGGAAATAAGGAAATACAATGAACACTGCACAAAGGACCATGCATAGTTCAGTCTGGAGCTCCCCAGAGATAAGTTACCAAGTCCAGGGAAGATCAACATGTCATGAAATTAGTTCCAAAGTGTTTTCTAGAAGCATTTGTGCCTCCGCCTTGAAATTGCTTTGCTACCCTTCCTAGTTATAAAAAGTTCAGGCAACCATTCAGAGTAAAGTGAGCAAGCATAAGCTACTGAAAGTGACAGCAAAGCAAATAGTATTCAGGGCATGTCAGAGACTTCAACTACACTGGGGGAAAAATGAGAGGAAGTAGAAAGGTGTGCATTGTTAAGCCAGAGTCAAGCAAAACCAACATATCAAAGTGCACACTGTGACAATTTTTTGAGGAAAATATGCAAAAGAAACATCTCCTACCATATGCTAAACATTGCATATTCCAACAGAACATCCACAGCATTGATGAGAAGTTAACAGCAGCACTACAGAGATTGCTGTTACATAGGATCAGTGGCTGTTCTTGCTGTAACTCAAGATGAACGGACTTTCCAACCAATAAATACAACATAATTTTGTACTGGATACCGACCGATAAAGATCATCTACACATAGGTGATCCTTAAAATGTAGTGATTTTATTTCCACTGAAAAGTTATATATGAACTAGGTTTTTGTGTTATAAATCTGAAGTTTCGAAAAGTACAATGGGTAAGAACAGCTCTTATTGAATTAAAGATGTATTGAATCATCAGTCTTCTCAGAAAGGTGCCTCCTTTAGGGGAGGAAGCAAGAACCTAAGGAAGAGTTTGAGAACATCTTCGAGGTGACAGGGAAGCTGTCAGCACAGTAAAAAACAGGGCTGCAAGTATACAACTGTTATAGGATTCACTGCGATGGGAAAACACATTCTGCCTTAAAACAGAGACTTAGAATAGTTCTTGGGTAGGCTAATCTTGCTGAGAATTGTATTGGGGCTGCCAGAATTTGTTGTGAAACTGTTAGTACTTCTGATGAACTTTGGTTCCTCCAAAGTTCTGAAAATGTAAAACCGCAAGTTTTCCATTATCTGAAAAGAGAAAAATATTGAGGGACTTAGGTGATGCCAAGTATTTTCTATGCTAGATGCCACAGCAGGATTCTGGAAAGAGCACCTCAAAATACAAAGCATGTGTTTGTGTACCTTCAATACACTCTTCAGGAGACACAATTTCTGCAGGCTGTGATGTGGGCTGTGTTTAGTATTCCAGGTGTTTCACTAGGAGAGTGAGGTGAATTTTGAATAATATGGTGGGTAATTGGTCCTGCACATCATTTAGACCTGGGGAGAAGTAGCAGAAGAGCACTATAAAGTCCTCGGGTATCTTAAGAGCTCATGTTGCTGGAGTAAAAGTGAAAAAAATTGCAAATATAAATTTTTTGTAGTGTAAAAAAATCTGGGGAGGATTATTAAAGTGGTAAAATGAGATGACAAGCCTCAGAGTGGTCAGAAAACCACCAGGTATTCTGACCCAAGAGACGAGGAAGACACAGAGAGTTTCCTTGGACCAATGTAGTGCATAGGAAAGTTTGCAACTACCTCTTTTGCTTGAAGAAGCAACTGTAGCTCTCAGGCAGGCAGAGTGTGACAGATGAAAAATGCCTGCAACGGAAAAAGACTCAGAGAAAGCAAAGGGTGATGTGTTCATGAAGCTCCGAAAGGGGTGTAGGAAGTGACCGCCCGGAGAGATCTAGAAGACACAGAGTGCAAACTTTCAACAGCCTACAAGGCTGAAGGAGTTAATGACAGAGGCCAAAGTCCTGGGAGACTGGAACAGTAAATGCAAATGCAGGTTGTCCACAGATGCCTCTGAGGAGGGTGTCAGTGTGCCTTTCCTATACCAGTGTGGTCAGAGTTGGAAACCAGTGGCTTGTATGTCACACGCACCAACAAAAACAGAGCGTCAGCATGTTCAAATAGAGAAGGCAGCTTTGGCCCCGGTCCACAGGTGTAAAATTTCACTTCTTTATTTATGGGAGGCCAGTGTTAGCTGAACTGAGCATAAAACCTTTCTAAGATTGCCGAGAGGGACCTGGTAACTCTCATGCTGTTCAATACAYACATGCTTTTCTCTTTTAAGTACAAGAGTACAATTTGAAGACAAATCTGGGAAACATTTGGTGGTTTCAGAGCTGTTTCAGAGCATTAAATAAAAGAACAATGGAGCAGAGCTCAGAACTAGATGGCATGGATGATATTTGAGTTAAAATAAAATAAAATAAAGTAAAGCCTAAAGCATGGTAACTCTCAGATGAAACACGGACTCTGAGCTCCAACTAGAGATACTCTTCAAACTACTAGCTGAGAGTGGAGAGTGGTTAGAATAGCCCCTACCTCAGTCTGAGGGTAAGATCTCTTTACAAGGTGGAATTTTGTTTAAAGGTGTGAGGGTGTTGAGTCCTGATGTACTACAGGAAAAAAATCCATGCTGTTAAAATGTATAAAAGAGCAGGGAAACATTTTCCCCAGCAAAAGAATAATCATTCCACGGGGAAAAGTAAGCACATGTTTATTTGTGCTATCTGCAAAAACACTATGTACTTGTTCTGCACTCCCATTCTAAGCAATATAAGATATGCTTCGTTTATGCTATTGCAATTTAAGCAGCTGTCAAATCTAATTTTCTTTTACATGGTATTACTGAAGCAGTGAGGTCTGATAAATTAATGCCAAACTGTGGTCATGAGTTCAAGAATTTGCAAGTGAACTTGGAGGTTTGGACATGAACTACTAATTGCTATTATTCCAAATATAACAAATGGGTGGGAAATGGCGTAAAAATATCTAAAGAAGAGTGCTTAGTCAGACTCTGATCCATACTTAGCTCTGTTAAATTGCAGATTGTCAGCATGGCTTGTCACTCTCTGAGGCTTTGCTGAGTAGAAAACTAAAGCCAAGAATGGTCCAAACAATTAGAAACTGATGTCAGAGATATTCAAGGCCTGCCAAAGTGGAAAAAAAAATCAAAAGGGAGGAGGGGGAATAAAGATAGGATTCATGGTGTTGGAAACTGTCTCCACTTCTTGAAAATGATGCATTAATCCATGATGATATGGGGTCATCACCTGTGATGGGCTGTGTCTGTGGGAGGGCAGCAGCCACCTTACCCAGTTCCCAGAGAGACTGAGAGATTGAGCACCAGGCAACAGCAGCACAGTTTGAGGTGCAGTAGCCCTCAGGTGTGAAATCACTAGAAGAAAAGAGTTGGCTGTCTCCTGAGATCAACATCACCAACCTCCTGGTTCACTTTGCAGAGTCAAGTATGAGTGCCAGAGACTTTCTAGCCCTAACTGACCACTGTTAGTCAGCTTAGCTAACAGGTCAATTATAAAGTTTTTAATTATACATTCTGTTAATGGTGGGCTTCAGGACTTGTTATCAGCTTATGTCCTGGAAGGCAGGACATGGTATTGAATGACACAAGGAAAAACTGTGCTTTCGAGACAGAGAGTTCAGGCTGTGAAGTAAAAAATACTGATTGTTGTCATGTATTCTTGGGAATGCACTCAGAATAAAGGCCTTGCATGTGGTTCCCAGGCTAGACAATGAATCACGGACATGGCGTGGCACATACCAGTGCACAAAGGCTAGCTCAATTTTGTGGATAGCTGCTGGCACTGGCACTGCCACAGGCACCAACCACGTGGGTGATGCACATGTAATTTCGCCAAACATTAGGCCCTGGTAGGTCCCAAGAAAGTAGTCAGGAGGAAGCCCTTCATTGCAGGATAGCAGCCATTAGGTGACTTTGAAAGGGTCATCCAAGAGAAATACGACACCTGTAGGATGTGGCTAATTCTGTGGTTTGGTATGCTTTAGAAGCATCCAGTGGCACTTTCATCAGGAATCTTTGTGTTCTTGAGCTTGTTCAGGCACTAAAATGACTTTTAAAGTCTGACACCTTCTGCCAGCTGCAGCCATGATCCCTTCTGTGTTCTCAGCCTCTGTTTTATGGGGAGCTGCAGCGCCCTGAAGCTTGGCCTCTTGCTGGTGGGGTGCCTTGCGACTACTTTGCTCGAGGAAGTGCTGCGAACTACCATTCTGCTGGTGTCTTCTCACGCCTCGCAAGCAGGGTGTTCAGCAGCTGCAAAGACCACAAGAAAGAATCAGAGGGGCTGGACCAGGCACTTCAGAGGCTGTGCTGGGAAGCACAGCAGAGTTTGACCATGGAAGCTGGGGAGAGAGGAGGTCAAAGTCTAGACATTTGGGAGCAAAGGTTCACTTTGAATAGAGAAGGGGCCCTGGTGGCCACTAAAATTACCATAAATGTCTGTTTACAGGAAGTGGTTGAATGGAACAGATCAAGTTAGGGTACCCGAGGGCCTTTAAAACTTGGAGAAATCCTGTGTTTATGAGGTAGAGGGGAATTGGTCAGAGCTGGGAACATTGGAAAGTTGTTGGTGAGCGGACTGCCTTCAGCCAACCACAGCTCTGGGAAAGCAGGGCTCAGCTGACACATGCCTCCACAGATGGCAGCCCAGAGCAGTGTCCACACTGCAGAGCATACACAATCCATGGTCAGCTTAATCTGCTTGCAAAGTAAGTGGGAAAACATCCTTATAGAGGAAACTTTATATATACTCATGAGCCTCGTTTGTGTTGCAGTCGGTTCTCCCTGAGCTGTCAAGCTTGTTCTCTTGAGCACATGAACAGCAGTGATCTAACACAAAAGGTCTTACCCAGTTGTCTGACTCTTTGCTCCCTTCAGCCATCATAAGGCTAAATGAGACTGGGGAAAAGAAGGGGTGGGGGGGAGAAGAAAAGCAAAGCAGAAGAAAAATGGGGCTCCCRATTACTGGCATGCACATCTCCATATAGACTAAGCAGCAAGGGCTCACAGTTAGCAAACTGCTCATTAGAGCCAAGGCATTAAGTCATTTCTCCAGGGAAGAATAAAACTGAACTCAGAGTCCAAAACTCTGCCAGAAAATGTAAGGCAGGGGGAGGGGAGGAGAAGTGATTCAGAGAAAGTGAGTAAAAAGGAGGCATAGGAGAAAAACCCCACCAAGTAGAGAAAACGAATGGATGGTGGGTAAACCAGGAGAATGAGGGTTGAGGGGAATACAAGGAAACAAAGGCAAGCAGAAATGAGAGCAGGTGAGCTGTGGGATAACTAAAGTGTTGTAACACTCAGTAATTTCTCAGGCTATGTTCTTTCTAGGTTTTGGTGTAAACAGTTAAACAGGGAGCAATTTCTGCCCTGATGGAGAAAACAGCAAGTACTTACGGAGTTTTTGGCCACAGAGTCTGTCAGCGCCCTGGACCTGGTCTCAGCATTGCCTGCTAGCTCAGGCCTCCAAAGAAACGTTTCCATGCTGTGTAGCAAGGCAGAAGTGCACAGCCCTGACTTGGCCTGGGACACATCACAGACTTGTCTTTCTGGTAAYTCTGTCTCCCTGTGGGAGGCTCGGTGGTGCTCTAAGCAGCCCTGCAGCACCAGATTCCCTGCTCTGCTCAGGCTGCCCTTACACCTTCTGCAGTTTTTCTGTAGAAAGACACAACGGGGTAAGTGAGTGGAGATTCAGGCTCATGGTGTTTTGCCTTTCACTAGAGCCTCCATCTGGCAATCCCAGAGCATTCCTGAGAGGTGAAAGCACCTCACTGGCTGGCTCTCATGGTGACTGCATTGCAGTTGGAGCTGTATGGATAGGTGACGTGTGCCACCAACCAGCACTGAGCTGTGCACTCCAAACTGGAACAAGTCCTCTCAACCTGCTCTTATCAGCTGCAAGAAAAGCTTTTGACCTGGAGTGAATGTATGCTCCAAGTGGGACCTACAAAGCCCATGTGGGTGGTGATGTTAGGTTATTGTATCCCTGCCCCCTGGGGCATGCCCCCATGCATGGGTTAACAGGAAAGAGATTGTTTTGCAAAGCCAGCAGAATACAGAAGAGGCTATAAATCAGTACATGGATACAGAGGATTTTATTCTTAGGAGCCCGGCAAATGGGAAATGTTCTCTCCAAAGGGGAATGGGTATTTGTGGAGGCAAAAATGTCATTTTAGGTTTTTCTAAGATCTCCACCCTTGGAGATTTTCAAAACACAGCTGGATGAGGCTTTGAGCAATCTGATCTACCTTTGTACCCATGCTGCTGCTGTTTTTTGTCTCCAGCTCCAGAGAGCTGGCTAACCAACTCTTTGGGTCTTTTCATGAGGACAAATTCAGACTCATATTCAGACTCATATGGCTCAAGTCACTGGTAAAGGTTGTTTTAACTAACCTGCCTGTTTAACACTGCATCAGGTTAGGTCTGATCAACATTATGGTAGCTGAGCTCTGTTGAAAGTTTGGTTGAAGTTAATGGAATTGATAATGTGTTCAGTGGCTTCAGCTGTGTCCTAAAGCTGTCTGTCAACTTGACCAGCCAGTGGCTGAGTCACCATCCCTGGAAGTATTTAAAAGATGTGTAAATGTGTCACTTATGGTCATAGTTTAGTGGTGGACTTGGCCGTGTCAATTTTATGGTTGGACTCAATGATCTTAAAGGTCTTTCTCAACCTGAATGATTCTATGATTCTATGTCTGACTGAAACTGCTACCTAAAGGGAGTCAAGGAAGTTGTAGTGTATTCTGCATGAGTAGCTATGAATGGGGAAATCCCAATTTGGATGACCACAATTACAAAATTTTAAAATAATTTGCTATAGATTTCAAAAGAAACATAATATTTTGCATTGTGCTCAACTTCTAATAAGTGCTGGCAGAGTCTGGGGTCTGCATTTGTGTGAGGTTTGCACTTTATTCTTATGTTGAAGATGATTTGCATTTAATATGCATCTGGAAGTACAGCAACATATTAAGCTGGTATGGATGTTTTAAATTAATCTTCCTTGGAAAATACTGGTAAACAATGGCAATACTAATAAAGGAACTGCTATGAGAAATTCCTAACTTAAAGAAGTTATTAAAGTTGTGTAGGATTTTCCATCTTCTGATCAGCCAGTACATGATTTTGCCTCAGGTTGTTGTCAAGCTAAGCAGCCTATAATTCCCTGCCACATACACTTTTCAAGCACTGGCACATCTCTAATATTTTCCAGTCCATTGGAGTTTCTTTGTCCTTCCAAGATGCATTGAGAGTTATGATTGCATCCAACAATACTGTTGACCCTGTAGTGGAGGCCTGGTCCCAACTCCTGACTGTACTTCAATAACTCTGAGAGGTTATTATTTGCCTGTATACATTAAAATGACTCTCAAACCACTGTAACCCAGACCAGAGGTACAAACCTCAAACACAGTGATTCCTGTTTTATGTAACCTTTGGACTCACTCTTTCAGCTCACATTGCAACCACCTTATGGGGTCTTCTCTTTTTGTTTTTTTTTTGTAATATGACTTCATTATGTGTAAGCAGGTTCAAGATGAGCAGCAAGACTCCCTAAAGTCTCCCGTTCTCCAAAGGGAGACAGCTGCAATACACAGGCCTTGCATCATGCTTACCGTTAAAATGTGGGATCAACAGGATTGCTTTTGGCTCTGGACACCAGAAGAGTCAAATGACATGTTAACAGAAAAGGTTAAAACTTGCCACCTTGTTTTAGTTCCAGGTTGAGGAGAGATTTGCAGGCAGACCTAGGAAGAAAGAAACTAGCACTAGTCTTACAGACTCATCTCCTGCAATAAGCTGGGGGGGGGGGGGGGGAAGCAGGGCAAAAAGAAAAGGAGGTCTGAGAAATCCCAACTTACGTATATTTTTCATTGGCAAAAACCACCCTTGCGGAGCACGGGCCAGGCTGCTGCTATGGGGACCCCGCTAGGAGCTCAGAGGCTCACGGCACGCATGAGGCAATGGAAAAGCAGCAGGCAAGGACTAGAAATGGCTGAACTTTATTTTTCCAAAGTGAAGATCTTTGGTGGGCTGCAGATTACATTGGAAATCAGACTCTACACCCCAGGATCCCGCAGCTGTCCCTCTCTCCTCTAATTTTTCTCTGTCAGATTCAGAGCTATAATTAACCACAAGGTCTTAGTGATACTATGTGAAACTCTGTGTGTGTGTGTGTGTATGTGTGTGTGTTTGTGTGTGTGCGTGCACGCCTGGACTTACTCACCCCAGTGGGTATAATCCTCTACTGAAGATTGGCAGGTTCACATGCAGAGGAACTTTTTAACTAATTCAGTTCTAAATGCTCCTTTTGCTCCCTCTTCCCTTTACTGACCTCTTCCCTCTAGGCTGCAAAGGGCATCGTGATACTGGGACCACATCTCTGCCCTGAAGTGGTGTCAATCATCCCAGTACACATCCGTGAACTCCTTTGTATTAGCCCTGGTAGAGATACACAGCCAAGGTGCTTATTGATGTGCTTCTCTCTCCGAGCCAGGTTTCTCAGAGTAGGTCCCTCAGCATTTTCCTGGAATCAAACAGTGTTGGATTAGAGCGTGTCGGAGATGAGGGGTTCTGACTCGGTGGTGACTTGCCAAGACCTTGAAGCAGGTAAAGGAAAAATATCAAAAGGCCAAAGTACACTTCTCTCGCTCATGTGAGGAGCTGTACCTGAGGCAACACACTAACCTCCCATATTCCTTATCTCAGCAATTCCATTAAAGTCACTTGGTATTCAAACACTGAGAGGAAAAGGGAGAGCATGATTTCGCACGAAAAAAAAAAGAAAAAAAAGGAGGATTTTTTTTTAAAATAAAACCCCAGTGTATTTCAAATTAAAGCGGCCGCAAAAATAATAGGAAGATGCTCTGCATTTTGTCTCAGGAAGGAAGGGGCAGCTTAAATCGTGCTTGCACAGACCTGGCTTTGTTGAGGTTGATGTATGACCTAGCAGGAAAACAGGAAATTCTAGCTCATAAAAGGACTGTCTTAGTGGTCCTACAGGAAAAGAAAAACTTTGGGAGAGTCTATAAGGAGGAGATCACTTGATCTCCCACTGCATGATAACACAGAGCCATGGATTCCTACAATTCTAACAACAGGTTCCTACAAACTGCAAACTGCTAAGCATTGCAGCCTGATTTCATCTGTGTAAAAATGAGGCACAGCCAGTACATCTGTGAAACAGCTTGAATTTTTATTGATTTTAATAGTACCACACCGAGCTACTGCTGCTGCTGCTGCAGCATGGGTTATTCTCAGCTGGTTAATACTGGATCAGGTGTGACTGCTTACATGGGTTGGTTGATTTAAATCCCACCTTTGCCTACACCAGTGTAACATCCAGTCTGCCCAGGGCTAGGTTCACCCCGGAATCTGCTGCTGGGTCCTTTATCTGTCTTTGCTTCTGCCATGACAGGTATAAAACAGGTAGTAGACAGAAAGAGACTAGAGACTCTGCTTTGTCAGGCTACAGATAAAGCTCCTGCCAATGGAAAGCCAAAGTGACTTAGAATAGCTTGGTGTGTCTGGCAAGGGAAAAAAACACAGGATTTTTTTTTTTTTTTTGTTGAGGTTTAAATTTAAATGAAGCATATGCATGCCTAATCCATTCTAATCTATCTGGGTTCTTATATCCCATTAATCACTGACTTGTATTATCACCTCACACTGTCATCTCTGCTGCTGCAGAAAGCTGCTGAGACCCCCATCTCATCACAGGCATTCTGATGACTTGTCATGGGATTTTGTGGGAGCAACAAAACAGCTAAGAGGCCAAAATCACTTCCCATTGCAATGCTTCAGAGGAACGATACAGGCGAGAATTGACGTAAGCTAATGGTCTCAAACATGAGCGACAGACAGTACAACAATATGCTGTTCAACACTTACTTCTCAGAAGTTTTCACAAAATTGCATCACCTGAAAAGTGTTGTTTTATTTAAACCAAGGCGATCACTCCATTTTGTATTATAAAACTTGTTTAAGAGTACATATTTTAAAACAGTTTTCCCAAAACCCAAAAGCAGCCAAACAAATAAAAAACAACTACTGAAATAATCTAGGACACATAGGGAAAGGCTATGAATTATTTCATAGTTAGCTTTCTCCCCACAAATTGACTGAGTACATAACAGGGTTGAACTTCTTAAAAGACCAGCTTTTATTAGCTCAAGCTATGATCTAGGGTGTCTCAACTGTTTAACTGAATGCTTCAGGACACTTTCATAAGGTTAAAATTTTATAAAGTCAACATTCAGGCCAGGGCCCACCTAGTGGAGGTAGATTGCCTCCAACCTAAATTAACTTCTGCAGTCTCAGTTTATATTTTTCACCTCAGGTACTTGGGAAATTTAAGGTATTATTATGAACTATTGCCCAGATGTGAATGCACTTCAGTGGTACATGAAGAGCTTGTCTTTTTTTAGCTATGTTTATTTTCCACAAGCTCTAAGATAAGCTTCTTTGGGTTTTATAATTGTGTATCTTCGTAGCACATATCTTTTTCAAGCCCCTTTCTTCTCTGTTAAGGGCTCCAACCCACACACAGACACAACTCTCCCAGGTCCCCTACTTGGAACATGAGATGGTTGGATCAGACACTGCAGGTCAGAGACAAAAAGAGTTTACGGTCTGAGGTATGCTCGGACAAAGACTTCGTTGAATAATTTCAGACAAGAACGAAATTTGTAGAAATCCCAGTCTGCCTGCAGACATTTAGAAAAGGAAATAGTTTTTTTAATTAATTAGTTTGACTAGCTTCAATCACAAAAAGAGCATAAAGGCATGGATCTTTAAAAGCAGAAAGGCACATAGCACATTAATTTAAAGTATGACTGAGCAGTTGACTAAATTTGTAATCTTGACACAGACATCCCCAAAAAATCAAATTAGGAATAAACAAAACACAGGAACAACTTAATCCTTATAGGCTATTGAAAACTACTTTTCATTAAATGTAACACTGTGTTTTGAGTTGAAATGGTTAAACTGTATTCTTAGTACAGCTGGCTATCAGTTTAGAACATGTGCTGTAGGAGTTTTCCTGACATTTAAATCCAGTGGTTACATTTAGCTACACTACCTATGTTGAGCTGTATTCAGCAGGTAAATTAGAGCTTTCAGTAGGCAGGACCCAGGTGTATCTGGTACATAACGTGTTGAAGTCCCACAGAGAAGGTCACTTCGGATGTGACTTTGCAAATTGCTTCCATGAAGGACAGATGCAGCCGGCCATTTAGAAACAGTGAAGGGTTAAAAACTGCTCCCTTGAATTTATTTCTGATATTGGTAGAGGGCTGAAACCGCCAGCCTGCTGATTGATGGGTTCACATGGGGCGACCTTCGCATTAGCAACGCGACTCTGGTTGCCGGGTAAACACAGGCAGATGGATCCAGCTCCAGTGATTTTCAGCACTGACGGATGCCGAAGGTATTTCTGATCCGCATCACACCCTGCAGATCCCATGAAAATGACTTGGCACAGGGCAGAAAGTATTAGATTCGGGTGACAAATAACTACCTGACATCAGCTGAGGCTTCTTCAGAAAGGTTATGCTGCAAATAACCGGCTTTTACGTAACTTTGTTTTCATGAAGCAATAGAAACTCACACAYATATGGTTTATTTACTTGAGGAAATGTAATCCAGCTACTGTCTGATAAAAACTGCTCCTTGGGAATATATATCCAAGTAATTATATTCCAGCACTGTATAGGGTTCAGGGTGGTTTTGGAGAGGTTTTGTTTGTTTGTAACTTTAAAGCATGCATGTTTTCACTTGTTGCTGTAGTTGATGTTATATGTATTTTTTCAGTGGCAAAAATTAGCATTCAGACAAGACATTTACTCAGAGCTACTGTGGTTTCATAAGTCTTTGCTTTTCAAACACTTCAGTTCAAAAGTTCTTGACTTTTATTCTGTCTTCTCTTTTCATGAGTCAACTGCTTCAGCAGCAAACCCAGCACTTTAAGTAGGCATGTGCTCAATAAATACTCATCTGATCTTCAGACCTTTGCTTTCATGAAGTAGCTTGTTTGTATATAAAAATGACTGGGGCAGGCATGTGTTGAGAAGGCTCCAAATGCTTTATGCCTATGTTTAGCTGATAGGTGTCCCTTCTGCAGGATAACATCCTCAAAATGTGTAGTGTGTGAGTGCATGTGTCCCTGCAGCGAGTTAAAATAACTGTTTGCACCTCTGTGCTGCATGTTACCATTCCTGCCAGGATAATCCGGTGGGGTTGTATCTGATAGGACATCAATAACAAGCCTAGAACTTGGCAAATGTCATCTCCCCAAGATGGAGTGTCTTGTTTCTCTGTCTGTGTTGTGCTGTAAAGCTTCTGTCACTATTTAAACCTTCTCCACTAGAGATGGCAAAATTTCCAGGTGGCCCAAAGTTGTCCCCTTGTCTCTATGGTGAAGACATCCTCCTGGTTTTCAATGCAAAGGAACACAAATTAATAGAATCAATGACTAAAATGCAAGCTTCTGGAATAGTTGAGGAAAAGAAGAATCAGCATAACACTGCCAATGAACAAGGAAAATTTCTTCCTTTTTTTTTTCCTTCTGCAGTGGGTTCTCTCTTGCCCTAGGCTTTTAATTAGACCTACCCATTTGTCCAGAACTCTGCACAGAGCAATAAGGTTGCCTATAGCTCTGTAGTCATGCTTACAGGCTTTTTTCCTTATATTTTAATGACAATGAATTAATCTTTCACCATTTTTTTCCCTTTCATTTCTCCTACATCATTAGTCTCCAGCTTTCATCTCTTTTTTCTCATCCAATGCCGACCCTTCCTTCCTTCCTTCCTTCCTTCCTTCCTTCCTTCCTTCCTTCCTTCCTTCCTTCCTTCCTTCCTTCTTTTTCCCTTTCCTTTCACCAAGACAGGCTAAAGCAAAGACTTTCACTCCGAAGGTCACTGTATGAACACATGAACGTGGGTTCATTTTCATCTTCTACAAAACCTGTACCTTGCTGCCAAGAATGTAATCTGCTTTTGCCCACTTGACCTCGGAGGCAGACAGTGCTGCAGAGATGCAGTGGCAGACTGAAATTCTCACAGTATACCCTTTTCAGTGGTATTACAGAATTTCTGAAAAATTAGAGCTGAGACCCTGAAACTGATTTCATTTTCTTTCAGAAAAGCCTGCTGTTCTCTCAGCCCCCTGTGTCTTTGGTGTGTTTTCCCTTTTTTGCCTGTGGCATTCTTCTCACCAGAAAACTTTACTGCAATTGATTTTCAGGCCTTTCCCTCATGTCCACACACTTGTCTCCACCAGGCAGGGATCTGGGTGAATAATGCCAGAGGTAGTTCAGGAAATAAATGCTGGGTAGGGCTCGCTGCAGACAGCAGGCGTGTTGGACTGTAGCACACCAGGACCTCCCACACTGGCTTCCCACAGAGGTGCAAGATGGGGAAAGAGCTTCAGCATGCAGCTCCACATGGATCCGTGCTGGTGGGGAAGGAGTGGCTGTGCCACTTGTCCCCGCGTAGAGGAGCACTCGGAGCAATGGCATGCAGTGCCAAGTGTTACATGGAGGTTCCAAGACACATGTCCTTTCCAGGAGCTCCCAAAACAGCCTGGCTGGATGGTGCCCTTTCTCCAGTTCAGTGCAGGGTGTAGTTTGTTAATCATAGGCAGATGAAGTGTGAGGCAATTTTTTCCTTGTTTTATCTATATAACTGGCAATATTTCCTTTAAAATGGAAAGCTGAAGATTGGGACGTATTTATTAAGTCTTGTGAACTTTAACAATGAGCTCTTCAATATAGACCCAGGGCATTGTGTGCTCCCAAGAATAAATCCTGATGTTTGGAAAGGGCGTAKCAAACAGAGATGGTGCTGTTTGAAGCTGGCTTTTGAGAGCAAATGATGGCAGTCACCCAGGGCTGTGTGTCAGGGGCACTCTGGTTTCACAAATCTGTTTGTAGTCTGAAGCACTCAGCTGAGTTTTGTTTAGTGTCATCTAGTCAGAACAGTCAGAAAAGCAGTGTGATGCCGGAGGGTAGTCATAACCAAAACGATTCCAGCTGTCAACACAGTGGAGAGACTTTTAATTTTGTGGGCCCTAAGCTAAAGGCCAGAGCGAGTGGCTGGCTCAGTGGTCATGTAGTTCCCCACGTCTGGGGCTGAAGGAGGGTGTGGTGGCCCTGGAACTCTGTGCTCAGCCCCCCAGCAGCAAACTCGGTACAGTCAGCATGGTCCATGCCAGTGCTGCATTGTGGAGTTGGAGCAGAGCAGGAGCACAGCACAGTTATCCCTCAGGGCTGAGCCTGGGGTGTCTTGTGCAGGCTGGTGCTGCTCTCCTCATTACAAGGCTCCACTTGGTGCAGTGTCACATCACCACCATCCCTGAAAACTTAAACTCAGCTCTGATCTACTGTCACGTGCAATGCTCTTTCCCACGTGATCAGACCAACAGCCAGAGTGCAGCATGTGTGGGTTGCTTATCTCCTCTTTCCACAGTGCAAACCATGTGTGTGTGCACGTGAGAGAGTAGCGTGCACTGCCTAGGGAGCCAGCCCAGGCAATTGTGCCATTTACGGGTCTGTTCCATTGCAGAGGGACTGCATCACTTCCAGATGAGAGATGGCACAGAATCAAGCCCATTATATAAAGTAATGATCTGTATGGAATTGCACTCATTGATTCTTAAGGGTTTCTTCCAACTCAAGGATTCTATGATTCTCTACATGGCTTAAAATATTGCAGATACCACGTATTTAGCAACCAGTAGTGTAAGAATTACAGCAGCAAAAAATCAGGATGTGGAGAAGGCATCACTAGTTAGACCAGGGTGGACCACATGATCTGGTGCCACAAGCCAGAAAGAACCAACAATTGCATATTACCGTCAAAATCCCCCAGTTGTTAAACACTGAAGTGATGCTCAGATATATTAGCGTCTGGAGACACTCCACAAAATTCTTGGAAGACGTGAGTTTTTAGTCAATTTTAAGTCTTCTGCAGCTTTTTCATTCTGCTCAAATGCAAGTGAAATGATTGGAGTCAGGGAACATGGAAAAATCCCTGCCTGTCAAATTCAATATGGATATATTTTCCTTGATTTTCCTTCTAGAAAATCTTCTAGGCAAATTCACAGCAGAAATGTGTTACAAATACTGTGTGTTGTTGTTACAAATATCACTTCATAGCATAAGAAATGAGAGAATTTTGATAAATTCAACTAATTCACATAAAATCACTTTTGCTCTTTGCAATGAAAATAAGCTATTTATATTTACAGCTAAACAGTTTTGAGGCAATGAGCTGCCAGCAACCTCAAGCTTCAGTCCTGCTGTGTCAAGTACTGTTTAGTCACTTGGGGTATTTTAAATACCCACTGTAGGTTTATTCTGCCTTGTTTTGGCAAAGCATTTGCCTGTGCTTTAGAACAATTCAAACCATGTTTCTGAGCGAAGCCTGCCTTTTTCCTTTTGCCATAGTCTATCCATGGGACTTTTTTGAAGTTTTGTAGCTAGCGAGTGAATTAAGGGCCTGGAACCATCAGCCAGAAGCTGTGAGTAGAAGCTGGGCTTTCATGTGCTGAAAATAGTCTTGTGTGATAAGGTCGATGTTGCACTCCAGATATCCTCGCACTTACAGTTTCTGATTTCTTCAGGTTTCAAGGAGTAAATGAGAACCGCATAACACTGAGAGCTGTCTCATCAAGTGAGGGAAGAGGTTTGCTGGTTTTGGCAGAAGGCTTTGGATGGTATAAGTTTGGAATGTGAGCAAGTATGATGCACTTCTTCCCTTTAGTCACAACGAGTGGGATGCAGCTGAGCAGATGTGGACATCTTCTTCCGGGTTAGGTGTCTGGATGCACAGCCTTCCTTTGTACAGTGCTAGTTACCTCATTGTAATGCAGACATCTAAAACAGTGAAACTGATCAGATCCTAAAAGTATTTATTTCTCTCTGTGACTTTCAAGAAGACCCAGAGCAACACACTGAGTCATAAAATGCTTCCTTGCAGACACCTGAAATTAGACATGATGAATAACACCCTAAAAATTTGATCCAACTGCCTTTGAGGTTAGCCCCAGATGACATCACTGGGTATTTTATTGGTCTTTAAAGGCATTTGATGTGGAAGGCAGGGCAGAGGCTGCCACTCAGATAAATTCAGGTAAAGGAATATTGCTGAATTTGACTGATGCCACGAAAGATTGCTGCAGCAGGTTAGCAGTGCTGGGCACATCTGTGACAGCTGACACAATGAAATGATCTCCCCTAAGCAGGCAGATGGAGGCTGAGACCTAAGTTGTGACCATGCTGGGAATAACATGGGTGCTGCTGGAGACGGAACAAAAACACAAACTATTTCTATTACCCTGTCAGATTTATCCAGTGAGCCTCCTTAAAACCACAGTCTCCTTTCAACAACTCAACTTTCCAGCTTGGAGTTACAAACGCTTGAGCCTTTGTGTCTCTCAGGAATTCTTTTGTGCTGTATTTGACCTTTTCTTCACTCTCTTCCCCAAAACCCATAGCAATGACAGTAGTGGCGATGCATGTGACATGTTCTAATTCTACTTGCAACCACTTCATGGTACGGTTAGCACTAATCACGGCCTGTGCTTGCCACAACAGAGTGGGTGCTCACAAGTCCAAGTGGCAGCTGGACACCCTGTCTGCTACGCAAGAGCTTGGACTGTGTCTCCAAACACAATTAATAGTTGTCTGGCAGCAGAAGAAACCCACAGCCGTTTGCCTCTGTTTTCCATAAGTGAGTCTCTTCTCTGTCCTTCCACAGGGTTCAACTAAGTTGATGGATCCACCTCTTCTAGCCTATCTTCTTCCCATCACTATGTTGCAGGAAACCTCTGAATGCAGTGTGCCTGGCAATGGTCTTCTGAGGACCAGCTAAGCAAACAGAAATGCCACCTTGGCCAGGGCTATCAAATGACCTGCTGCATYCCTTCATTCTTCACAAAACAACCTGGCCCGTTGGTTTGGCAGGCTTGTTAGCAGGAGGAGAAATGGAACGCCTAAGGTATGTCATTCTTGTATGTCTTTAAAAGTTTTTATGGCTGTGATGATGAATGCTGGTATTCACTCCTGTTCATCCTACTGCTGAGCCCAAACTGGAAGTGGAAATGAAGACAGAGGAGGTAGCAGCTGCAGTGGCAGTTCAATTTCACAAATGGAGATAGCCATGAAACTTGGGAGAGCCTGAGAATCTCTAGGAGGCAGCATTTGCACAGTACTATAAGGAGAGAAAGGGGAGAAGTGCACACACTTTCTTATGCCTGTTTCAATATGCACTGATCTCTGATGACTTCCTTCTCCTTCCAGAATGTAAAGCATGAAAGCACACAGAATAAAATTCCCACTGATGAAATTCTCAAAAAGGAATGACTTTACAGGCTGTAAAATATTGTTCTGCCAAAAAATTCTAATAAAGCTGAATATTTTTAACAGCTAAAGTCAAATTYGTCTTTTACATCCTCCCCATCTTAGAAATAGGCTTGAATAAATGATTCCCATCACACAAGAAAACCGTCTTGCTCATTGGAATTGCTGGGTTCTTCAGCACCCTTCCTTGGACAGTAAGTGCCTGACAATGAATGGCAGCTATTGAAACACATAATTTCCTGCTGGCCTAGGGGGGACCTTAAAATATGGAAAGAGGACAGATGTACGTGGCTCAGAGCAGTGCTTCTTGTGACAGTATGGGATGCTGACATTTACATTTCACTTATATTCAAAACTTCTTGTASGCTCCCTTTCCCTGGGCATGGCTGGTTTTTCCTTCATTTATCTTTCAAGCTGTAGTGGAAAAATGGGAGCTGTTATGATGAAAAGTGTTTGGAACTACTGAAGCTCCAGGGAATGGGACACCCAATGGAGAGGTGTCATGCAGGACAGTTTTTCACCGGATTTACTGAAGTGGTTTTGCTGAAGAGTTAGGAATCCCACCCCTGAACACCTATCTGTGGGGATCYGTACAAGGTGGAGATGAGATAGAGCCTCCTGAAGGTAACAGCAAACAGCAAATCTCTTGTTTGTCTTATCCATACAGCAGGGACACTGGCTGGCTGCACCTGGGACATTTGCTCAACTCTTCCTTATGGCTGAAAACTAGCTGGACCACACCAACACCAGTGTCTCTGAAGTCTTACCCTGGGTAGGAAAAGGGCAGATCCTCAAATGCTTGGATGTCACAGGCTGTTTTTCCACGGTGTTATAACACTGCATCCCCTTGTGCAGGGAGGTAGAGCTACAGCATCACTGAGAGAAGCCTGGGTACATCCTTAGTATCCATCAGAGCTGCAAACAATGCTGGAGAAGCCTTATGTCTGAAGAGATCACAAGCCTTGCCTTGATGCGCCCAAAGCTCTCTGAATCCTTCACATCTCCTCAAAGACTTTTCTCTTGCTCCACTGACATTTTTATAAAGTTCCGTGCTATTTAATCTCAGATAACCATGTTGCAGTTTAAATCAGTCATCACAAATCTGTTATGGCCCTCCAGATCAATTACTTCCCTCCCAGCTTAGACCATTCTTGAAAATTATTACCACCTCCTATAAATATGGCTGTGAGTTTGCAAAGCGTCAGTTCTCCTTAGAAAGACGATTTGTTTAAATAAGTAGAGAAAGAAGATTTGGGCTATTTTTAGGCTTCTTTCTATGATGCTATACGAAGATTTCCTCACCATGTTTCCCTGTTCAGCCATGCTGTCTCTGACTTTTCACCCAGCGGACGAGGCATCCACAACAGTGGTCCCATGTGGCTCTCAGCAAGTGTCTTTCACTGTTCAGTTTTGTTATGACTGATTTATTCCTTATCTTGTATTCTGCAGTAAAACCAAGGGACCTCCTACAAGACTGAGTTCACCTCAGATAAGTGCAGTATCCAAGTGACACTGGCAACAGTGAGTTAACAGTGTTTCTCATTCACTTCAACTGGAGCATCACTGAAAATCCCAGCAACCAGATGAGACTGGTCCAAAGTGAAAGCTGTAAAATGTTATCTGGAATAGGGAAGACTATTTGAATAGAACAGCTTCTTATCAGGAAACTACAATTTTTTGCAAGGCCAGAGGTACTTTTAATGAAAAAATCTGAAAAAAGAAGGGTCTTTTCCACTCTAGAATGAGATTGGCCTGACCTAGAATAGCCAAGAACTTGGCAGCTAAGGTGTCAATGTTTATAGGAGAAGAGTTGGGCTCYTGTGTCTGAGTTAGACTTTTCACTTTGTTTTGAGCCCCACACATGTCGAGTGAATGATTCTAGCATGTTGCTACCAGCGATTTCCTCTACAATCTCAGTCCTTTTGTGGGAAGTTTTAAAAGGTTTTTGGCATATCTTATTGCCAAAAGCACAAAACTTGTTAAAAGCAAAAAATATGGAAAAGGTGAAAAAGCTATCTGTGTCCCAAGTGCTCCTATTATTGCAATTTGCCTAGGGCAGAGGTGAAGTACAAAAAGGTTCAATGACTTTCCCTATTTTACTCAAGGAGTCGGCAGCAAACTGATGTCGGACACCCCACAGTTGGGGTCCTTTTCCAGATGTCAAAACTATTTACTTCTTCATTTTAATTTAGGTGCTGGAAATTACAAGCCCGGGTTTTGTCTTTCCTAGAAGTCAGCAAGCATTTTGTATGGACTGAACAAAGCTAAGTCACAGGAAACTGCGGGTCTCCTTATTCCCTGCCAAGCCTCTCACCTTCCCATGGAGCCAAGGCATCATACTTCTGCACAAGAGGTTATGGACAAGAAGGTCCTGTAGGCTCCTTTCAGAACTCTAAAAATAAGACTTCTCATAATATATATCAGTACTAATTAAGTTTTTGCTATTCCTCCCACAGAGGGTTATCAACATAGTTTACACAGTGTCATCTTTTAGCAACTGCTCAAGAGTTGGCTGTTTCCCATCTCGTCCCCTCTGACACATTTACATGTTCTCTTTATACAAGCACACAGATTAAAAAAACCCTCCCTGTTGTGTCTTGAATATTTTCGACCAAAGAGAAAAAAAAATCCCTTGCCAAGTCATTCAGTAGCTGGAAATGGCTTGTCACGTCCACAGACCAGAAATTCTTTTTATTTTTAAATGACTAACCATGCTATGATTAATGGCTCACATAAATAGGCTCAAAATAAGTCTGGCACAAATATAGGGAAGGAGAAGGGTAAATGGGATAAGGACTGGATGGGTCTGCAGCAGGACATCGGTGGCGTGAATGGCATAGCAGGCACGGAGCAAGGAAAAAATGTTTCATGCTATTTGTAGCTCAAAATTGCAGCTGCAGATGGCGAGGCTGYCATGTAGCAAGGGCTCAGGACATGGAGAAAAGGCAACCTGCTCTGTACAGACTTGTCTTTCCCTGGAAGCTGCTGTCTCTCTGGAAGGTACACAGGGCCTCATTGCCCCGATAGTAGGGCAATACATAAAAGCTGACAGTACCCTTGACTGGAGCTATATCCATATCCCCTGGAGTGTTTTTGCCCAGTGTTTTACTCTACAACATACTTTGCTATCCCTCTTCCATAAGCAATATTTTCCAGCTTTTTTTGTCAGCTGTTACTCTGTTTATATTCTGCTCATACTGTACAGTGATAGGTTTGAGTGGAAAGGCCAGACACGTAGTCTTAGCAAACAGGGACAAGCACGTCCCTTCAGTGGGCTGTGGGAAGTACAAACTCACAGCTGGTGCAGTTTGTGAGGGAGACAAATCTGGTGGTGTGGTGAAGGATGGGGAGGAGGCGGCACTCATTCAGACTATTGATTCAGTCTTGATCACCTGCTAGAACGGAACCCTTCGAGCAAAACTTGTCTTGAATAAACACAAATGCCAGGAGATGCATCTAGTGGCACAGAATGGAAAGCTCTCTCCAGTGTGGAGAGGAGGGCACACATCCTGGAAAGCAGAGACTCTGGAAAGGTCATGAAGATGGATAACTCCAGGCAGATGGCTGAGGAGGAGAAGCAAGTCAGATGCTACAGCTCAATGAGGAAAATGAGGAATGGAAAATGAGCAGTGTAGTTTTTTCATCAAGCAGCAGCTCACAGTCACAAGCTGTTATGACACAGGCACATGCCCCCACAGTCAGGTGGGATCAGAGAGCAGAGGGGTGCATTGGGCATGGCTCTGCCTGTGTGAGCCTGCACAGTCTTGTAGYACCCTTGCTGCTGCAATCCCCCTGGCTCAGCTGCATCCCAGAAATATCCCCTCCTACAGGACTCCTCACTGCTGCTGGGAGCAGGATGCAACTGGCAGAGCTGACGTGGCTGTGGGCCCTCTGGAGTCAAGGGCCAGGTTAGCACTGTGTGTCTTACAGAAATCMCATTGCAGCTGTGAGTGACAGAGTTTGTCACTGTGAGAACAGTTACCAGCAATTTCTAAAGTTGCTTTGCCATTATTTTGTGTCTGAAACAGTCTACAATGACTCATGGTTTCTGAAATAAGAATAGCAAGACTGTAATTTCATACTTTTTGCCGTGGTGAAACTTCATTAAAAAGTATGAGGTGTTTGGATTTGATGCTGTTCACACCTTTCCATCTCTGATGGCACAGATTCCTAGGGATAGGACACTTCTTTAGGGACTAAACAGAGTTTTGGTCTCCGGGAAACAGAAATCCTTTTGAAAAAAACTGAGAAAGAATTTTTCTGAGGGCCCAAAATAAGTGAAATCTTTCCCAGTGAACAGTGGTAATACAGGAGGTGTACGTAGGCCTTGGCCAGCAATACATAAACATTAGATTTCTGCCACAATGCAATAGCAGAGCTCTGTCTCAGGGAAGCAGATTCCCTCTTTTAAAATGGGAAGCCAGAAAACTGTGTGGACATAATGAGATGTTTCCCGATTGCCAGAGTATTACAGGATTGCCGTGAAGCAATAGAAGGCCTGCCAGTTCTGTGAATACATCAAGGCTGAGATGAAATGTGTTACCTTTTCCTCTCAGCTCTCTCTCCCAAGAAACTAGAAGAAAAAGGAGCTTCTAGTGAGCTGAGCTTGCAACATAGAGAGTCATCCATACAGGCATTAGAAATAAATGTTCTGTGACTTCCTCTGTCCAACTTGCTATTGGATGTTATACAACAAACTGTAATTTAAATATCACCAACTGTATATTAAGCATATTAAGCTATATTTAACAGTCCTGCCTTATGCATCCTTGCTTGTGCTAATACATTTGTCTATATATTTTTATAAATATATGGCTACGGAGTATGTATTATAGGGGGTCAGATATTTCCCATGAATATCTTTTTCTGAATGGAAATTTAGTCTTTAAGAGCTCTGAATTTCCCTATGGCACTTTTGCTGGAGATTTTTACTCCCTACTGGGAAAAATAAAATGCTTTGTTTTGAATTAGCTCAACCTAAATTGAAATACTTTGGTTTGTCAAACTGAATTAAAACATTTCATGAAGGGGCAGTTCAGCTATAATTTATGTCCACAAGAGTTACTATGTGCCTTGTGGACATTTTAATTTATAGCCATCATACTCCCATAATGCATCATAATCGTCTCTCTCATTAAATTTTTGCAATGTACTCTGAGAGTCAGATGGCCACAAAACATCACAGGACGCTGGCTGGGAACTTCATCAACTGAGGAACATGATGTATCACCCTCATGAGGCACCACAGCAGCTCCAAGGGACCCACAGTTATATCAAACCAGGCTGAAGCTAAACTTTTTCTGAGAAAGGACACATTTGCTTTCAGTAAAAACATTACTGTTTCGACATTTCTTCCAGATGTGCATCCAAAATAAATGTTGATATCAGAACTTTCTATAGAATAAAACATATAAATTTTGACAACTTCTCTGTCTAATAAATAAGTTCTACCTTCAAGTCTTTAAGTGCTTTTCCCTCTTTCTTACACAGGAGTATGCACCGTAGTTTTTGATGTAGCAAAGCATCCCTGACCTGCCATGTAGGTAGAATTATGTGCTGTGACTTGGGTGAGGAGCACAAGGGGAATCTGTTGAATTTCAATAAAAGCTTGAAACTTCCACATCTTCCCATGGGCATGAGAGATGATAGATCAGAGGAACCAGAGCACACAGGAGCAGATGAATTGTAAAAGATGTTTCTGACACTAAAAAATAATTATACAGCATGAAAGTTAAGACTTTAATTCCAGAATATTAGAAAACTCAGAGTCGCAATTGTCTTGGTGAGTCTAAGCCTGCTAGTTGCATTCTGGTAAGGTCTTTAATTACATCAGCACACAACATAGGACATAAAGTTTGGAAAATATTTACATTACAGCTCTGGATTGAATCTATTCAGGTATAGAAATGTGACGTATCTTGGGGTGATGCTGAAAGAAGGCAGAGACTGTTATGGAGAGGGAGCTCAGGCGATGATGGAGCGTAYAGTTTGTTATGAGCTGAGTGTCAGGAGTGCGTGGCATGGCATAAAGCCTGGACCCAGCACAAAGGACTTTCACTCTAGTTGACATTGCATGGAACTACAAGAATCCAGTGTGCAAGGTTGGCCTTCAGACAGAACTTCATAGCTAAGATCTTCTCTTTTATTAAAAATGATAGGGCAGATATAGGATAAGATTTTCGGAACGGCTTCAGCCAAGGCTGGCGCTCCAAGAGAGAAAAGGCAAGAGCAGTCATCACTGCCAGTACCACTTACAAAATAACAAGTATGGACAGTGCTTGCAGAGGCCGTATTGAATCACAGTGAAAAAGCAGAACAGTGATTTTATCTGGGTTTAGGATTAGGGGACAGTCCACTTACATGGTTTTGACTTTCACTGGGCTGCCAAGGGACAGGGTGGTTGTGTCATTGAAATATGGAGATCCAGGCTTCAGACAACACCAGGTGTAGGATTATGCACAACACCTGACTGCCCTTTCCAGAGCAAAGTGTTGACATCCCAGTCAGAGAATACCTTGGTCCAGTGTCTGGTTCTCTCTGTCCTTGAGGGAACGATCCTACTTACGGAGAAGTTAGCTACATGTAACTGAGAATTATGTCAGATCAAATGCCCCTTTAAGGTCTGCCTGAGGACTGCTGGGAGGCAGCAGGCCTATGTTTAGAACACCTTACAGGAGACTTGTTTTGCCAGCAGAAGTGATGAGGTTTGCTGTAACAAAATTAATGGGAGCTCTGGGTGCTGCCCTCAGCTGGCCCAGAGACAGAGTCCTATCTGAGCTGCTAGTGACCTTCACATAAAATACCAGCTGTCTCTCTAACTCTCCAAGGTCATGAGAACATGAGATTCAAGTCAGTTGAAGTCAATTTGGTGCCATTCCCACTTTCTCGGGCGATGCATCCAGAGCAGCCCAGATGTGCATGCCACATAGATCCTCTCATTCAATCCTTTGTCTTCCGTCTCAAAGCCTTGGCTGCTCTGTATCTGTGTTTACTTAAAAGACTGTTCTGGCATTGCCATTGATGCCCAAAGCACTTCAATGAAGAATGTTGGAAAACTACCCTGTACGCATCCCCAAAACACTGTCACTGAAGAAGAGGATCACGGAGCATGCTAGCACGGAAAGCCAGTAAGTCAGATGTGTATTCCTAGACTAAGGCGACACCAGTTCTTTCCCCTTTGTACCACATCATGCCAAAGCAAATAGAGATCACCATCGCTGGAATCAGAAATGAGTACAGGGCAAAATCCCTTCTCCTTCTCAACTTGCTACCAGCCTGTAGCTGTCCYGGAATTAAATAGGTCTGGATTTTGCATTTTTAATAGTCACTTTGTATTTTATAGACTTGGATATGTCAAAAGAAGAACATCCCCTAGAGAGAGCCTTTTATATATGCCACAGTTTGTTCATGAACTTGCACCAACTGGCTCCATGTGTTGCTGTGTTTGGCATCTCCCTGGAGGAGGAGGAGGAATCCCCCTCCAGTCCTCTCCCAGGAGGTGACCCCCATTCCTGAGAAAGACAGGGATTAGCTGAGCCAGCAGAGCTTGTGCCTAACACGGCTGGGGGGAGTGGAAAGCGCTGCATGGCTTCAGCAGAGTCCTGTTACACACAGCACTGACAACTGCAGGAGGAAAGGAAGAGGCCTGGAGAGCACAAGAGGRGCTGGAGCACACAGAGTAGTGTTGTGGATGGTGAACATAACCTTTGTTGTTAAAAGAGTTGGTTTAAATTAAAGGAAGGTAATTATCATTATTTTGAGATTGATTGGCATGCAGAATATGTTGTCCTAGGCTAAGACCTAGGGTGTCTTAGTATTGGAAAAAGAAAGGAAAAGGTGAAGGACAATGAGAAAATTAAATTGGTAATGCAGGCCTAATATATTGATGTCATATATAGTTGAAGTAGATGCACATACATGCAGTAGCACATATAGAAGATACACATCCTGGATCATATATGAAATAAGGAAGATTTCAGTTTTCCAGGTTGTTCTGATGGATCTAAGAAATCCAGAGCAGATTAACTTGCCCAGTATTTGTGCTTGCTAATGCCAAATGCCCACATGCTGTCAGCTGACTGTAAACAAAATGCAAATAAAAATAAAGCACAGAAATTAAAATACAATTACCTTTGGTTAGCAAAAGATGAGACATAGCTTGCACCCTGGTAAAGTTGTGCCTCTCAGGATGTGGAATTTTCTTGGAGGATGTTTGGACTTGTAGCTGTGATTTTGCACAAAAACGACCATGGTGAAAAGAATCTTGGTCAAAGTGGTCATAACCACCACACCAGGCACCATAATGTGAAGACATCCAAAAACTAAAAAAAAATCTTCCTCTGAAAGGAAGCCAAGAGCCTGTGCAGTTCCTAGAGAACAAAACTTGGAAAGTAGCCCCAAAAGAAGATCTATTGCATTAGTGTGGTGTAGTGGTAGATGGGGTACAGTCTGATGGTAGCTTAATCAAACAGTGTCTATGAGAGTTTAAATATCTTAAAATTAAATTGAAGGGTTTTTTGAAGTGAATCAGGGAGCTTTTTGAATACTGGATTTAATTTCTCAAGTTTTGAAGAACTGGAAGGATTCCAACAAAATATTAAGAAGCTTGTCTGCTGACATTTTAAAGAGATAAATGGCATAACAGGGGAAGTTACAGGTCAGTTAGGGTGAAATTGATGCTGGGAAAAAAATAGCAATGGGACACAATCAAAAAACAGTTAAAGTACAGGAATTCAATGAGTGTTAGTCAGTGAGGTTTCATGGAAAAGGGATTCTACTAAAATAAATTCACTTTGTTCATTGAAAAGATTGTGTTCCTGGCTGAAAGCTAATTCTGTTAAGGTAGGGTTCCATTCCTTCCAAATGTGACTTTGAAATATTTTGCATTCTGACTAAAGTAGGACCCTGCCAAAGCACTATTGCACATGTTAAACAAATTAGAAATCAGTGAAGTGACTGAAAACTGTATTTACTAACGGGGAATCTTCAGTAAAGGTGTGTTTGTTTCTAATGGGGTCTCACAGAGGTCTTGGTTCAGTCTAGCACTGGTGAGTATTTTTACTGATAATCTGAAAGTAAGTATAAAAAGTATTTCTAATTAAATTAGCTGATTGTACAAGATTTACGGCATAGTAAATGAGGATGGGAGCTTCTGATGGATGCAAAGAAAACTGGGTAACTTGTTAGGCTGAAAACAGTTGAACATACACGAGTGTATGCAAATACATCTGTGGCAACAAAAAAAGTGTATGTGATGACACAGTTTGGGGTAGTGCCACTGTGAATCCCAAGAAGAATGTCCATGGTGGGGGCTGGGAAGTACTCTCAGAGCAGCTGCAGTGAGAGTGTTTCAGGGAGTGTTTTAGAATTACACCTCTGGGGAAACTGCTAAGCTGGGAAAGTTCCTGTGTTGTACAAGGTCACACAGAAATCTCATGTCCCTGAAATCAGCTGTTGAATTTGTCTACTGAGAGCCTCCTGGTAGGCAGACAAGAGCTCTGCTCAGGTTAGACAGGGAGAAAGTTATGAGAATGTCTTCGTTGAGAGAGAATATGCGGTGTGATAACCAGAMAATTTCTACCTCCTTTAGGAGAAAAGTGACCCTTGGATGCAGCTCATGTTTTTAGGGAGAAAGCCTGGAAATTCTGGAGGAAGGAAAGTACAGCGGGAGTGAAGGAAGGATATTGATGAGGCTGAAAGGCTGGAAAGACTTTATTTGTGCCTCAAAGAGCATCAGGATG
Organism: Amblyornis subalaris; assembly: GCA_018881555.1. NCBI lineage: Eukaryota > Metazoa > Chordata > Aves > Passeriformes > Ptilonorhynchidae > Amblyornis > Amblyornis subalaris. The sequence continues at coordinate 4,685,610 of JACAXG010000058.1, forward strand.
GAGAAGATCTCTGTTAGAGAGAGAGAGTTCATATATATACGATGTTCTCTGGAAAGCTGTGAAGTAGGGAGGTGAGAATTCATTGTGTCAGCCACAAGCCACCTTGCTCATGCTGGTGATAGCCACTAAAAGGCCAAAAAGAAACCGGCAGGTAGACTATGTGGAGAGACTTCAGATCAATTGATTTCTTGTGTGTGAAGCTGTCTCCTCACCTCATGCAGCGTAATTAAAGGCCTTTGGACCTGGTGTAAGATTYGTGTCCCAGTAGGCATCAGATCTATGAAACAGAAAGGTTCTGTGCTGGCAAAGGCAAGATGGTTCAGTTTCTGATGGAAGCCTATGTTGTTACGAGCTCTTACGAAGAAAAATATTATCTTTGGCTGATAGCCTTACATGAAGGGCCACATTTTGAAAGGAACCTTGACCTGCCCTTGAAACTTGCACTTGCTGTTCTGCAAGCACAGAGTTGCTGGGGAAGGGTGGAAATTTACTCTCTTCTATTTCTATAATTTGATTTTGCAGGCAGAGATACAGCCAGGCCCTTAATGCAAGCCAGTAAAAACTCCACAAACACACAGTCTACGTTGCTTGTCTGCACATGAGCTTACTGTGTTTGAATTTTATGGTGTTTGGGCTTGTGATTTCAAAATAGTTCATACCCCATACTTGCACATGGCTCAAGTGGGCAAGTGAAAATTCACAAGCTATTTTTGAAATGTCTTCCAATGGTTGCATTTTACTCTGTCAAAAGAATGATACAAGAATTTGGTGGTAGATCCAAATCTGGTCGGATGCTTTGAGTTGCATCCTGCTAGACTCCCGTGTGACCACAAGGGTGGAACTGTCAGGGTGAAAAAACAACTCAGGCTAACTGCTGGGGAAGGGTTTGTGTCAGATGACAAAAATGGTTGTAAGCAAGACAGACTTCCAGGTGAGTGAAGAAACAAAATCTGTTCAGTGTAGAAAGGAGAGATGGAGTAGGTGTAATGATAACAAGAGCAAAGGGCATCCCTGAATTTGAACATCAGCTTCAGATCAGAAGATTAACCTAAGGAGGTGGTTTTTTTTCCCTGTAGCTCATAATGAATCCATAGTGGTCACAAAGACAACCGAGGACTGTGTGAACAGTTTAATGAAATTCAAATGTGGGCCTGCTGAAGGACAATACTCTCAGGAACATGGTGTGATTCTTGGGGATGGTCTGGTGCAGGGCCAGAAATTGGACTAGATGATCCTTGTGGGTCCCTCCCAACTCAGAATATTCTGTGATTCTGTGAAGTTACGGTGGAAAATAATGGTTTTTTAAGCAATAGTATGAAACCYTTCTTTTCTGCTAATAGAAACTAGGAAGGAACTTTTCCCAATACTGCATTTCACAGGCTTGGCTACAGAAAGGACACCAGGGCAAATTTCATTCCCATTTGGTTAGGTCTAATTGGTCATGTTCCTCCAGAAGCAACTAGAAAAGCAGGAATTTTAACATTCAGTGGCCAAGCATAATTTTATGGCTCCTTGAGATGCTTCTTTCTGAAGTACCCATCCGCAAACAAGCAGAATTTTGGCTGCTTCTGCTTTAACTGAATTGTTGTCATGTAGTCCTATCCAAAACTTTCAAAATCCAAATGTGATCCACATAACCATTTTTTTGTCTTTCCATATTAAGCCCTACAACCTTCTACCCTTTCACAGCAGTTCCCATGAGCATTTTTGTGGCATAGCTTCAGATGCTAATATTGTTTGCTAAATTCTTCAGGCCTTCCCTGAGGATGGAGTTCTTGTTTTTCCAAAACAGACACAATGCACACAACACCTCATCAAATAGTCAGCTCTGCCTTTGATTTTATATCAAATAACAAAGCTTTTTCTGGAAAGCAATCTTGTCATATAAACAGTAGCTAAAAACATATGTAAATGTCCTAATACTTCAGAAATGTCTATGAAAGTAGACTTCTAGTTGCAGAAAGAGCAACACATAGAAACTCCGAGACCTCTAAACTTCTGGTGTGATTTAAACCTATTGCATGATACATACCAGTACAATGTCTGCTTAATACTGTGGCCTTATCAAGTCTCTTGACCATTCACATTCTCTGGAAGCCCGGGATGATAGCAAAACATACGTGGGCATCTTTTCTGAGTAGCCCTCCAGGATAAGAAATGACCATTGCTGACACACATGTGTGCTCAGTGGAAGTTCAGAAATGATCTTGGAGCAAACTCTTTATCAGAGATGTCATATCAAGCCTGCAATGATGGGCATCTCTGAGTATCTAATAAGTCATGGTGCTCTTATTGTAGACTCACAGACCCCGCAGAGTGACATGCTTGAAAAGGAAGGAACCAGCATCATCAGGACTGCTAACAGAGTGGTGTAACAAAACATGCTAAAACAGCCTAGCTGTTTATGGGGCGACAGACCAGCCTGTCACACAATGGGTTGTGGCCAGCAAAGTGATTATCACAGAGTTGAGCATCTTCATATTTGGCAAGTTAAAATAAATTTTGATAAATTTATCTTTATTATTATAAGCAAATGAATAATGTAAATGCAAACATAGCAGTGATATGTAGCACAACATATAACTGGATTTACACTATCTTGATATAAAATGCATTTTAGAAAATTTCTTGTATTTAATGCTATTTTATATCAAAAAGAGGGAGAAAATACAGTAAAGGATCTTTTACTGTGAGATGGATTAAGTCAGAAAGCCTTCTGAAAATGCTCAGAACTTCAGGCAATAGGCTGTGGAACAGAGAGGAAAACTAGTGCAAAAGCAGGAAGAAAATGACTCAGTGCAAGCTAGGAAGGAAACAATTTATTGTAGGTAACTTAGACMATTGTGGAAACAGTTTCAAAACAGTTTTGGAAGAAGAGTGAAAGATATTTATGACAAACGTTTATCTAGGGTGCCTGTTGCTTATCTCAAATCCGTTTAGGCATCACAGATTGGAGGTGACATTCTATGGATGTTGGAAATAGGAGTAGAAAATGAATGAGAAGAACTAATATCTTTGAGCAAGAAAATAGTCATATAGAATATGTCCACATGAACCAAAAGCCTGGTATGTGTATCTGTTTCTGAGGAGATTTGTACTCTGTGACTGCACAATGCATCACACAGCACACCATGAGGGACAGAGGAGCTCCTCACGTTCAGTTTCACTCCTGTAGACTTCAGCTCCCGATTATATCGCATATTGTCGCTTGGGTTTGCGTGCATAYCCACCTCCCTAGATTCCTTGTGGACCTGGATAGCTTTTGGCATGGTTGTGTTGTTCCTAGTATGGCATCTTGGTGTCACCTGTGGTGTTTAGCCACTTGTACCTGCAGGGTTAGGGAAGCACATGACTTCTGGAAGAGAGAGAAAGAGTGGTATTTCTTGCTAGTTAACCTGCAGCGGGAAAGAGATTTTTCCCCACAGGGGAGAAGGGGTTACACAGCACAGATGGAGCAAGCCTTAAATAATCTGCTTGTTCTCACAGGTGACTGTTTAAGCAGAGGCTTGGGCTAAAGACTTTCAGGTTGTCAGGATTCTGTGATTATAGGTCATGGCCACATCTTTATCAAGGGACACTGATTTATAACTTTCCAGCTTCCAGCTCCTGGGCACACTCTGATTATGAGCTGATTGCATGTCTGGATGACAACAACCGGGTGTTCACCAACCCCTATCCAAGCCTGGTTTCCTTAAATCAAGGAATGTGTCTTAGTAGGTCTTCTGGTCTGGATAATGCAGGGGTTCTAGGGACACAGGAACCTTTTGCAGGGAGAAGTACCCAGAAGTGCTCAGCACCCTCAAAGGGTGTTCGGAAAGGCCTCCTGAGCACTGTCAACTTCAAGACTGACTCAGGCAAAGGTCATTTGCTGAGCCTGAATCTGTCACTCTCACACACACACCAGGTCCCCTGGCAGTTCAGCCCAAGGGGGTTCAGCCCAAGGGCCCCGAGGACCAACCTCTATTGGTTTGCCAGCAGCAGAAGGCAATTGCTACCTCTGAGTGCTGGTGAAGATTAGGAAGTCAAGTGGGAACAGACAATACTTTGTTTTTCGCTCCAAAGGACCCTCTCAAGCATCTGAATCTTATATCTAGCCCATTTTCTTCCACCCCTGAGCCTCCCACCCTGACTACCTCCCATCCTCTGGCTGCTGAGCTCCACTGCTCCCGTGCAAAGCTGCAGCCCATTTAAATCAATTCTGACACCTAACACCTCTCTGTTTTCTCAGCCTGCCTGCCCCAAATATTTCCCTCCAGCCTTGACAGAACGGGTATTCACACGGCAGCTCCAGAATAACAAGTTTCCATTTTTTGAGACGGTTGTATGGGGAGATTTGTGGTGTGGCAGCAGGCCAATGGGTGATCATTTAGCTGGGGTAGCTCACTACTGGATAGTTAATTTGACATGCAGAACAGAGTGGTTAGGCTTTCTCTGAAGCCCAGTCAGACACTTCTGGGTTCCCAGTATTAAATTATACCCCATGTGCAATGCCAAAGTATCGGCATTTGCGTGCAAACCTTGACTTCAGGGATGTTCATCATCCCAGCAATGGCTCATTTGCTCCAACACAACCAATTTTCTCCAGCAGTCGCTGGGATCATTATCTGCTTTAGAGAGAGATATGAGTTGCACTAGGTTGTCCACAACCTCTGCATCACTAAAAAGGGAAAAATAAAAAGGTGAAGACATAGTGGTGACAAATAATGGTGATGAACCCATAAATATAAAGCTGGGAAGAGCAGGTCCTTTCTCAGTGGCAACAGCCCAGGACTCTGAATTGACTCCTTTTCCAGGAAATACATCAAGTGTAGAAATGAGAGTGTGGTTGCAGAGATGGATTCCCACTTTACACATGCGCTTTCTCCATCTCGTTTAGGGCTTGGACGGAGTAATCGTTATCACCACATGGTAGCTATCAGGGACTAGCTGACACATTATAAAAGCCTAATGTAGACAATGCACATCAGAGTCTTAGCCAGCACCTGCATTGTTTGCCAGAACACTTTTGAGATAGACTGTTCTTGTGGTATTTGTATTGCTGGCAAGAACTAGAAATAGAGGAAATCTGGAAAACATTTCTCAGGGAAAGAAAAAGAATCCRTGAAGTGTTGTGGATTCTAAGGCRGTACTGAAACTCTGGTTCCTTATTCAAATGGCTGTGGAGCCTGGGAGTCTTTTGGGTCCTCAGACCAGTATTTCACATTTTCTGATTGTGTTAGCAGTTGCAATTGCTTGATATTGATCGTTTATTTTCCCTGCAATTTTTTGACCCCAAAATCTGTTCTTTGGCATTGCTATCCTTCTAACTAAGGAAACAGAAGAATTGCGTCTACTGAACTCAGCTTCTTGAAAATCAGGAGAAAAATATTTAGACTATTAATAAAAAATGTATTCTTCTATTTCATGTGGCACTGGCCTTTCCCAGTGCTGTCCCCAAACTGCATACAGCATACTGARGTCTTTAGGGAGCATTTGCTATCTGATTAGGCAGTTGCATATTAGGATGACAACTGGAACATAAACCAAAATAGTCATAAAGGAAACAGAACAGTCCCCCTGGAACAGATTTCCACTGCCATTCATATCCATCTCTCACACAGAGCTAATTGTGCAAAGTGCTATAACAGGACTACTAGAGCCCTGCGATGGCAAACAGAGGAAAAACTGTCTCTATACAAACAGTTGGGATCTGTAGCACCCACTCACCAGAAAAGTCAGATATTTCAAAATATTTTTCATGCTGTTGAATGGATGACAAAATGTGGTTTTCCACTGCACCAGAAGTATTGAGATATCCTAACTTGCTTCTGCTTGAGATGAATGMTTTTCAGCAGACCAAAACTGTAGCTGTTTTATAAAAAACTGAACTGGAATGTTTCCATAGCAAGGGCCAGTTCATCTTTTTTTGCAAGTCCTCAAGAGTTGTGGCAGACCTCTTGGGACCCTCTGTGTCCCCTGCATCCTTTGTGGGCAAGGATGTGAGTTGAATTTCCTCTTGCTGTTGCTCTACCATGATTCTCTCAGGCTTTTTCATTTTGGTGGAAAAATACTTGATTGATTTGAATTGCTTCTCTTACTTTTGGGAATATTTACATTTTCTCCCCTGCCTGGGCAAAGAGAAACTTGCCAAACATCTCAAGTGAATTTTGTGGGAATGCTRATGTAAAATGCCCTCCATCAGTTGTGTAGAAATGAATGTATCTATCCTCTAAAACCCTGTGGTCAGATAACTTTAAATGAGAAATGTAAGCCTGGCACTCCTTTGCATTGTGCTTGATTAAGAACCTGGAGAACTCAATGGACCACTAGAGCATTAGTAAGACTGCACCTTCACAAACATGCAAAGAACCGGGACTGGAAGGAATTTCTAATCAGATTGCTGATAATGTCAGGTGGCAGAATATAGGGAGGAAAGTGGGAAGTAAATGTGCAGGTCTCAGGTGTAGGAGGGTTCTGAGCAAGAAAGGTTGTGCATCCAAACAGGAAATACATACATTTTGCTAGAAGAGTGTCAAGGTCCATGCTGAGAATTCCGATCTCTTGATCCCGTGGAGCACACACATTTCGGCCACAGGGTACCCAGTGCTTTAGAATGTTTTGTTGTCGTCTCCACAAAAAGTGATCCCTAAAGTTTCCATCCTCTGTCCCAGGGCTGTACAGCCAAATTTATAGCAGAGTTCATGAGAATTACTGGAGCAGACCCTCATTCCTTTATGTGGGGATGTACCTGTGGCTCCTTGTACCCATTTTAGGACTTTATAATAATAYTGTGATAAATACTGCAGACGACTTCATTTGTCTGAGGCCAGTGTTTTTGTCCATTGTGGGGAGGCTGCTTCGGAACCAGCCCTTTCTTCTTGTCTCAGATATTTGAATTGCCACCTTCAGTTTCCTCTGTTCACTTCCACAAAGAATATGCCATACCTTTGGATCTTCCGGCTGCTAGGAAGCCTCAATGGATCTGGGTTTCCCAGCAGGAGACAGTCAATACCTCTGGTTGGTAACAGAGCTGTACCTGTGAGGTAAGCAAAGAATGAGAAGGTGATGTTTGGAAGAAGCAACCTTGTTTGCACCTTGTTTTAACCTATGGGAGGAAACTGAGAGAGTCATCAGAATGGACCTGCCTTGTTCTACATCATCTTCCTTTAAGATGTGAATTAAATGGTGGTGGAGGTAGGAGTTGGGCTCTTGGCTGGCAGGAAAGCTTGTGCTGTGAACACGGTTTGTGCTACTGTGTCTTACCAGGTCTGGGGAAAAAAAAAAAAAAAAAAAAAAATGAGTGTTCAGAAGACCCAGGAGGAAAACAGAAGCTACCTGTGTCCTTAATGACTCCTTAATGAGCAACTGCAATTGCCACATGGGTCCCCTGCTGGGTGCTAAGCGACCATGGAAATGCACACCACGGTCACACCAAGTGGGAGCTGAGAAGCTGAGGAGTGCTGTGCTAACATGGCCCTTCCCCAGTGAGGCATTCCACACCTACTCTTATGTTTTTGATCTGAGCAGATCACATTTCTGGGAGGCTGCTTTGTCACTGGCAAATACGAGGCAACAAGGTACCCAGGTGTATGTCTGGCAGGCTGTGGACTGTGGAGGTGAATGGAAGAGCTGTCTGTTTCCAGATGAAGTGCTCTTATTGAGAGATTTTTGGAACCAGCTCTTCTTGGTGTTTCCTGTCACTTCATGACCTACCGCTTCCTTTTTCCTCAGGATTAGTTTAATTTGAATGTCAGGGTTTGCACCGTAACCTCCCATCTGCAGGGAGTGGGCAGAGGACCTGCATCTCAGTAAAATGTGAGCAGTGGCTGATACCATAAATCAGAGGGATTTTAGAATCTGATGACAAACCGAATTCTTGTCAGAAAAGAGCAGAGCTGACCCCTCCCAGACTGTCATCRAAGCTGGGTCATAAAAATCACAGCTGTCACCAAAGCATGCCGGGCCTCTGGGGGACATGCCATCCTGGGGACTCATCTGCTGCTTCCGTGGCCAAATTCCAAGCCCTCAGGCACATTCCACTTGACATTTTGTCACATCTCTTGCTAGTGCATCTGTTCAGGGGTATTAACTCTTCCTAAATCACTTTATCCCTTTTTTTTTTTTTTTTCTCAGAAAAAACAAGACTATGGGAGATGAGGAGTCTGAGCAGTGCTCTGTGGCACAAAACAGAGTCCAAATGTTTAAAAATTGCCAGCATCTGGAGCAACTACTCCTGTAGGCAATGTTATTACAGCAACAGCATCAGAAATATAACCTGTATTCACATAAACTTGAAAAAACAACTTTAGGTCACAGTTGTACATACAAAATGACAGGAAATTTTCCCAGTGGTGTCTCTTTGAGCTTTGGCCACAGACAGATATCTATCTCCAAAGGAGATGTGTGAGCATAAAGTCAGACCATGGTGACTTCGGTTGACCTGACATGACTGCAGACTCTGCAGTGGCAAAGTGTAAAAGCAAAGATATTGAGGCACTTTTCTCAAACCAGTTGATGGGGTCCAAGCTCTAAGATGCCTCTGTGTGAGTGAATGGAAGTTTCTCTATTCCACCTGTCCATGAGATGATAACCAAGCACAGACAGTAAAATTCACAGCCACAATTTGTCCAGCAGGGATGGCAGCAAAGAGGCTGTGTCTCCAGGCATCAGAGAAGCTGTAATGTGCTGAAGAGTCACTGTTCCAGAATCACAAAATTTGAACATGTGTGGGCTAAAGGTCAGCTGGTTTCACTAAGGATGGCAAATGACAGCCATCTGGCCTAAGAGAACGTGGAGAGTATTTGCTGGACTTCTCATGTTACTAGTGACAAAACTTCTAAGAGTTTCTAAAAATAATAGGTGCTAATTTCTTTACATGCACTGTCCTGCATCCGGGATGAGATAGTTCAGTATCAATTCTTGTGCTGAACAAGGAATTAATAAATAACTTAAAGGTCAATGTCAACAAATAAATATAATAAATATATTAATAATAAAAATAATAAATATAATAATAATAAAAAAAGAATAAAAATAAATAATAAAAGTTAATACAAACAACAACACCCAACCCCCACCCCCCCCCCCAAAAGCCTTGCTTGAATACAGGTCCCTTTAACACCAAAACTGTAAAGTCAGAAGTGTTTAGTGCACATTGTATTCCTGTTACACAGACAAAATGAAGTATGGTATTATGGATGGAGTAAAAAGTTTGTAGTCTGTAGCAAAGAAAGGTGCGAGACAGAAGCTACTTAAATAAAAGAACAAAGTTTTTTGAAGTAGTGAGGAGAACTTCCTGAATCGTACTCTTTTCAYGAATCTTGTGAATCTGGGAAAATTTGAAAGTTTTGGAGGATTCATTTGCTCTGAGGGTTAGCGAAATATAGAGCTATGGGAAAATTTTGAAACTTGCAAGTGCCTATTAAATTTCCATCATGAGAGCCCACAGTTTGTAAATCCATTGCTCAGAGAAAGTCACATCGATTGAAGTTCTCAGTAAAAAAATTGTCTGCCTTTGTTCTCAGTCTGCTGAAAACGCCTTCAGTTCTGTATAACTCTCTAAATGAGCGAGAGCTGAAAGCAAATACAGTTCACCYGGATTTCCTCTAGTTCCCTGCAGGTATCACAAGGGTGTTTCTCTTTGGTCTTCCTCTGACCAGACATATTCTAGCATGATTTCAGGCTTTTGGGGAAAGAAGTAACATTTGTTTTCTKGTTTTGCTTTTTCCTGAGGGCTGAGAAATCACAGAAAGGAAAAGGCAGCTCTTTGAGTGGGAGCTGGTCTGTGCTCCAAAGCCCTTCTACCTCAGGTACCTGGGGATGATGCCCTGTGCCACTTTGTTCAGAGTCACAGTCCCTGACTTAATTGAGGTGCAAATGGGGCTTCCCCAAGGTCACACTGGCACAGGCTTGGAGGTGGTTTCATGTTCTGCAGCACAGAGTGCACTTTGCAGAGCTGTCACTTGTGTTCAGGGAGGGCTTCCCGGATCCCTTCCCAGGGACATGGGTGTCAGAGACTGAAGTGTCATGGTTTATGGCTTAAACATTTTTACAAAGGACTTTTGCCTATTATAGCAAAACCGTATAATGAAGCTGCAACAAAAAACTGCACCCTGAATGGGCCCTCTGGGCTGAGGCCCTGGCCTGTCAGTTGATTTGACATAAGATAAAAATGACACCATTCTAAGGTCTGGGCTGGGGGGAGAAAAGCACTTGCACAGGAGGATCCTGCCCAGCAGCTTCGGGGAGGAGGCCTTAGCCCCAGGCTTATCTGCTGCCAGGCTTGCACGGAGGAGAGAGGTTTTGGGCGTGTGGTGAAAAAAGCCTCTTCTCAGAGGAGCGCCCTGTGCAGCTGCGGGAGGCCCCCCCACTCCGGGAAAAGCCACATCCACAGGACATGCACATGAAGGGGCAGCCGAGGGGGTGTCATGCCCCATCAAAGGCCCCCTCTAAGGGGTCCCCAGACCCCGCACCAGAGCACTGCACGTGGTGCAAAATGGTGCAACAGGCCCACAGTCTTGCAAGGGACAGTCTCAAACTGGCCCCCTGCCGGGGTGGTACCTGGGCATTCCCACCTGGCCCGAAGCATATATTAATCCAAAGGATTCTGTGCTTCGGTGGTGGCGGTGGCACTGGGAGACCGTCACCGCCAAGAAGACCAGATGTAGGGGTCAACAAGATGTCGTTGGGACCCACAGAGGGGTGATATGTTCCACCTAACCCTTGTCACTCTCCCTGTCCCCTGCCCCCCAACACCTCTTTTTTCTATTTCTTTCTTTCTGTTTCTTTCTCTCTCACTTACTGTTAAATAAAATACATCAATTTTTTTGGCACCAGCATTTAGCCTCATTTGGCTTTAATCTGTTTCAGGGTATATTCAAACCTTCAGGGGTCTTTCCACTTCATTCACGCAGAGTTCTCTTCTGTCATTAGAGCAGATCGTAACAATGGGCACAGGGCTTGTCAGAGGCTTCTGCCATGGCCTGTCCTTGGCTTTGGTCAGGCTTTGGCCTTGGAACTGAATGTGAGATTATGTAGGCCAACAAGGGTATCACAAATCAGTGATACACAGGAGGTCTCAGTAGACAGCCTGCTGGGCCCTTCTTCCCTGTCAATCTGTGAAAATACTCCCAAGAATAACTTGGGAAGGTTCTGAACAATTACTAAAATTAAACATTTTAAGGTCCACAGGCCAGGTACATTTTACCAAAGAGCTTAAAAGAGACTTGCTGAAGAATGCTCTGAGCTATTCCTGTCGATATCTCACGGGTCCTGGAAGAGTGAAACTGTTCCAGATAACTGGAAAAAAAGCTAGCTGTTTTTCCTGTGTTCAAGAGGATAAATGGGATTGCTCAAGCAAACACAGGCACATTAACCTGGCATCAATCCCAGGGAAAATTATAGAAATACACATAGGAGACATGACTGGTAAGGAATTAAAGGATCCTGATGCAATTAAATACCATCGGTGTAATAATATGAAGAGCAGGTCCTGCTGGAAAAAACTAAGATCTCTTTTTAGAGAGTGATTACAAAGTGACTGATAAAAGTATGTTTGCTGGCCAATCCCCTTGACTTTGTGTGATAACTTTCTGATGTAATCTTCAACTTGCAAAAATGTCTACACTTGTTGGTAAAGAATCTTCCTCTGAAGCTGTGGGGGTTTCTCTCTCTCTCTCTCTCTCTCTTTTTTTAAATGGGAGCTTGTTTTGTAGAGGATTTTTCCCATTTGCAGAATCAAAACCATATGTTTCAGTTTTGGTGTATATTGAAATATTTCAGTTTGCTAAATGAAGGCAAAGCCTGACCACAGATCTGTCTGAAATCCCATTCTTTGTGAGGAAACCATGAGGACTCTCAGCACTTACCTGAACAATTTCAAGTTTATTGATCTGCAACCAAATCATGCAGATGGTGGATTTACTCAGCAGGCCTCTGGAGTTAGAACAGCAAATCTAAAGAAGGAATCAATAGCTTTGAAAGCTCCAGGCCTCTGAAGCTGGAGCCTAAACCAATCTATACCAAATGGAAAGGGGAAATACAGAGCTTACCAAGCATTTTCCCCAGTAGCACCTTATGTCCTTAGCCTTCYGCTGCAAAAGTCTCCTTTGAAAACAGCTGGTTCAGGCAGTCACTGCAAATGTGAGACTAGCTGCAGTACTGCTCCGAGTTCTGAGAGCAGTGTGCAATGCTTCTGAGGATTTACAACATCCTCTTTGCCTGGCACCACAGCTCAGTACTGTCCCAGGCAGCCTCCACCCTGCGTTGTCCTGGAGGTCTCATCCCTGGCAGCATGTGCTGTGTGGTGGGTGAGTTAGAGTCCTACAGTCCAACACAGCACAGTGGAAGGAGATCAGTGCTGTTACACATCCACAGCTTGAAGTTTGGTCTTCAATTTTCCTATGTTTTGTTGCTTTCAAAAGGAAAAGGGGAGCATAAGGGTCCTCGGTGCTCTTCATCCCCATTCCTCTCCCTGTTGCCTYTTGGTGTTCAGTCTTCTCTCTATCCTCAGCAACCCTGAGTGGTTCTTCCTTGCCTGTTCCCTAAAGAGACCTCCTTCTCAGACTGTCCTTTCCCTTTTTTCCCTCTTTCTTTGGTTAATTTCATTTTCCTTCCTAGCCACCCATTGTCCCCAGCCTTTCTACCTCTGAGATTGCCAACCGTTGGAGGTTTCCATATTCCTCATCCTTGCTCCTGCTAGCTGCTGAGTTTCAACCTCTTGAAAACAATCTCCTACTCTCCCATATCCTTTAACCTGTTGCATCTGGAAGCTGGTGGTGACACAGCTGCAGTGGCAGAAGGGACAGCTAGGGAGCTGCCCACTCCCACTGCTGCCACTGAAGCCTCACAGCTGCTACTCTGCTCCCCAGCTTCCAGGTCAAAGGCTGGGCTTTTTTATTTTTTGGGGGGTATTTTGAATTTTGCATCAATTGCCATTCATTGGTTATTCCTGAACTGCTCTGATCCAAAAGGAAAGGAAATCAAATGCAACTGTGTTGATCCTGGGTTTGCTGCTTTTATCCTTCAAAAGGCATTTAAGAAGTCACATGCATATGGCAATGAAGAACTGCCACAGAAAAGGATCGCATGTTGCATAGTAAATATTGACAGATATGCAGCAGATATCTGTCCCACTCCTTTCTTTCGCTCTCTCTCTCTTCCTCTCTTCATTATTCTATCTCAACAGCCAGCCCTGTTTCTGCTTTCTTCCATCTGGCAGCTCTCACAATAATCTCACCCACCTGTTAAATGAGAGAACGTCAAGTTAAATTTACAGCAGGGCCTGGAAACAGGATGCTACAGAAAAGTATTTTAATTAAAATCCTCTAATTGAATGCATGCTTCCTTGTGAAAAGGGAGCTGCCAAGAAGGGCCTGATGTCACCACCTCTACCCCYATTTGCCACGAAAGGAGAGCAATTGAAACCAGCTCTCAAGGTGGAAAGAGGAAAGGACATTTCCAGGGAGTTTTCCAGGGYCACCCTTGCAAAACTGTTAGGTGGTTCATGGGAGGTTTGTCCCTTTACCAGAATCTGAGCTGAAGATGGTACAACAGCTGTGCTGCCTCTGTCAGGCACTTTGCAGAGCAACAAGTCATGTGTGTGTAAGGACAGGGCAATATCTGTGTGAAACCTGAACTCTGGAGAGAAATATGACAAATATAAAGCCTGTCTGACGTGGAGATCGCCATTGCACAAACTCTCCTGGGAACACTGTGCTCTGCCTTGCTAGGCAATCAGGTGGGATTTTAAAACCTGGTTTACTGCAGTTGCTGGAATAGATGCATGAATGGAGATCAACAGATTGATATGGAAAGGAGGATGGCAAGACACATCACAAGACAAATGTCTGAAGTTCCCATTCAGAGAGTCTGGGTGACCATACCTGGTGCAACTGTTCAGTAGCTCCAGACACAGCCCGAGGAGAGAGGAATAACAGGCTGGATAGGTCCAAAGAGCCAAAGGTGGGAGGCAGGAGGAAGTATTTAGAGCGAAGAGGGAATTAGCAACTGCTGTAGAACTGCGTCACTGCCATGTAACTCTAGCTCTTCTAAATACTATGCAAATCCATCAACACCATACACTTCCTGTAAGCATGAAACCTCTGACTTTTCTTTCCTTGTTAGACAGTGGTTAACTGTTACGAAAAGCGAGTTACAGAGGATAAAATGCACAGTACATGCCTCTATCTAAAGGCATAGTAGTACCACCGACAATTCGCGACATTCTGCAGTATTTACAGGTTTTTCCATTAAGCTGCCCAMAGCACGTGGAGGGGAAGTTTGGCACCACCGCATTCCTGCACCTTCAGGCTGGTAAAGGTCATTTCCCGCGAGCCTCAGGTCACAGAGCAGAGAAGTTCCCGGCACCCTCAGGTGTTAGCCAGCCCTCCTTCCTTGACAACAGAGAATCCTTTCATAAAACACATTTATTTTACATTTTGATATTTTAATGCTTCATTGGCCTATTTAGAAATTGGAAAATCTTACATCCCCTCTTGAGAAACCTGGCAGGCACATTTGGCTCATGCTGAGAAAGCAAAACCACTGGCAAACCCTCCAGCCTTTGCTAAAATTTAAAAAGGGCAGTCCAAGTGTTAAAGGCATTTTGAACACCCTTTGGGAATGCTGGTGACCCAAAGAATGAAGATCCAGGGAAGGGTAAATTTTTTTTCACGCAGCATATTCTGGGGTGCAAGGATGACTTCCGGACAAAAAGGTACAGCTCCCCAAAACAGTACACAGGCCAGGGTTTTAGAGTAATGGAGGATAGAGAAGCCAAGACTTTTGTCCTAAGCTTTTTGAGTCTCACCTACATACTTAGCAGCAGCTCTGAGAAAGTGCTGTTGAGTGCAGTAACAGTTCACACACCAGGAGCAGTGTTTGCCTATTCTTCAGCAACTCACGCCACCAAAYGTGCTCTGTAAAATGCTCGAGCATTGCTTTGGTGATGAGGGGTAGAGCTGGTGGCCCAGGAGTGCAGGGCCAGTGCTGCAGATGAGGGTAGGCTGAGAGTAGGGACAGCGGCTGGAGAGAAGCGCTTCACACGACTTGGAAAGGAACTCCTGACAGTAGAGATGACTCTGCCAGGCAGAGCTCAAGATGGATATTTGTATACACATAGCATTTTATGCAACCCTAGATAATGGCAATGTCCCATAGGTGCTTACCATGCATTTTAAAGAAACACCTAGTGAAAATGTCCACTGGCTGAAGAACAATTCGAATCTTAAACTAGCTCATGAAAATGGAGAAATGCCCTTGAGAAACTGAAAATTTCCGTAACAATATTGCTTTATAGCTGTATTAACCGCAATGTGCTACAAAGGCTATTAAATGAGCTTGGAATTAGGGTTCAGATTCTCAGCTGATGAAACATTTCTGTAGTTTGCAAAACTTGCATTTTGTTTCCCGCTAAAAAATCTCAGGAGTCTGTAGGCATACAATGACATAATAAGATTCTGCCTAAAATCCTTTAAATAATCTACAGCATCACGAGTGTTCAGCCATTCACTTAATTGGGACCATATGAACCTCATGAGTCATTTTCAAGCAGTCAGACGGCAACAGCTCAAGAGCAAGAGGAGGCAAAATATAGCTGGTGCCATACTACAAGCCTTGCACAGTATACACAGAGTGCCAGGAATATCCTCTCCTGCCCAGTTGTTATCAGGCTGTTAAGCTGATGTATAAAAGAGTGAGAAGTGTTGTCACTTGCAGCTGGGATCAACAAGGCTGATTGAGCTCCAGAGCAGTGGCTATAAGTAGGAGAGTCAGTGTCATTTTATAGCAAGTTTTAAAAATGGAATAGAAGATAGGAAAGAAAGAAAAAGACAGAGAGTGAGACGGTTCAGAGAATGCAAGACTGAAAGGAAATTCCCTGCAAACATTTAGTCTTTCCCTACTGCTCATGATAGACAAAGGGTAAATGTGACCAGTCACAGAGACTGTCTAAGACCCTGTTGCTGTTTCAATAAAGGAAACACTCACCTAGGTTCAAGTAGCGCCCAGCTGAGGAACTGTCTGCAAGGGGAGGTGAGATAGGTGAACRGATGGTTGGTTTGGGTGTCCTGGTAAAGCTCAGCCTTCGGCTGGAGCTGACCTAGAGATGTGGGAGCCTCTCTAGGTGCTCATAAGAGACAACCAGCATGCAGGGAGGGTATCTGGCTGCCTTCTTGTGGCTTTTGGCAGCCTCAGCAATTGCAGACAGCATCTGAGAAAGTCGTGGCAACTGAGCTCGCCATTCACTTCTTGAAGCTGTCACTCCGAGTTGGATGTGATGCCAAGCTGTGTGGCCAGAACCCTGTGTGGGTGTGAGAAGCTGGCCCTGTCTTTGTCAGCCTACATCTGCTCTCTGGGGACACAGCTCCAGTTTCTGATGCTGCCAGGCTGGTGTGCCTCGCTGCTCCACTGACTGCTTCTAAGGAAAATGTTAATCACATGGATTAGTTACAAAGAAAAGACTGTGAAGCCCAAACCACTCAGGTTTGTAGCATTGCTACTGGCACGCTCCTGAGCTTCAAGCACCTCTGAGTCACTGCCATCAGATAAATGAGTGGAATATTTCTGTTGAGGGAGTGTTGCATTAAGGCTTTAATGGAAGAACATGTTTAGTGTGAGTGCATTGCTGGGTATACCACATCATCAAATTTGGAGTGCAAGCCAGAGATAAGGGCGATCTASAAGACTTTGGAGAGGCCCTGGAAGTTACCTACATTGTGACATCATCGAAGGGCTCGTTTGAAGATAAAAATCTCCAGGTTTGGTACAGCTGCAGCTGGATCTGTGCCCACTGCTAGAACGTATCAAAGTGCTTGAACACTTTGGAGTGCTTGAGGTCTGGAGAGTGCACAAGCACTTTCCATTGCTTAGCAGTTGCTCATCTTCTCCCAGGAAGTGAGTGTAAGATTCAGGGGAGTGTGCTAGACCCATCATTCCTACCCTGCATCTGTAACCACCCATCCTCCTTCCTGTCCAGGACCATGTCCTGAAGGGATGAATTTCAGAAACCTGATAAGGTAAGGAAGAATCCTAAGTKTTGTTCAGAGGAAAGGTTTGACTCTTTCCCTAGCAAAAGAGACAGAGAKTGTACCGGAATTTTTGTGACATACTGTAAGTTCGTAGGCTACTTTGGTGACGTCTAGAGCCAAGCTGTGTTGCTTTGTCCTGGGAATATCTTCAGTTTTCCTTGTGCTTTTGATAGGTGATGGAGAGCTGGGTGCTCCCAATCTCATCAGTGTCCTCAGTGACTCTTTTTCTGAGTTGGTTGTGTGCTCTGTCAAGTTACTTGCTCCTTGACAAAGGTAACCAAGAGCAGGGAAGCAGCCCCAACCCCTCCAAGGCTCTTCCCTCACCTTTCTCACAATTTTCCTCAATGCTGTGCACCCCTCTCTCCTCTGCAGCTCTTTGCCATTCACATCCTCACTCTGGACCACTCTCTTCTTGCTACTCATCACCCTTCTCCATGCTCCATCAAACCCACCCAAGTCACTTCGTTGGTGTTGGCCTCTTCCCTCCTGCACTCTGGACTCTCTTGTGTGTTTCCAAGCTGTCACCTTAGCTAAATACAGCTCCCAATGTTGCCCTCACTCCCTGCCCCTGCTCCTCAGGCTCCTCCTAATTCCCTGTTGCCCCTTCCCTCAACATGGGAGGCTCATTCTCCTCTAGTTATAAGTGACCTCCCCGCCTCTTAGAGGCTTTCATTTCTGTGAGCATCCAGCCAGTGGAAGACTATGGACATCTTGGCTGAGGACTGTCTCAGTCCAAAGTTACTGGGAGCAACTGCTCTGTTGGTCAAGACTCTGACAGAGAATGTTGGAAGATAGAGCTGGTTTGGTTACTGTTAATTTGTGTCAGCAGATCCTGAGGGAAAAGTATCAATATTGGTTAAKTCAAGACTCATTAGCCATGGTCTTCTCTCTTGTTCTTTTCTTGGGCTCCCTGCTTTCTCCTGGAGGTTGCTCAGCCTTTCCTCTCTCCTCAATGACTTTTGCTTTTCTTTTTCCTCACCATTATTTTCTCCTTGGCGTTCAGATTATAATGGGGAGTAAATCAATTAAATTGGAAACAAAAGAAAAATAATGAGTCTCAAAAAACACCCTCTAGACAATGTCCATTTACAATTATAGAAAAAGCTGATCTTGAGCTGTACRAATCTAGGAGAAAGACTCAAAAACAAACTGCATATGAAACTGCAAGCGGGGCGGAGGGGGAAGCAAAAGGAAAATGCATGACAAATCCACATGAAGTGTCCCAGACAGCTTTTGTCTGCACAGAAATGGTTTTATGGGATTCTCTGCAGAAAAAGGAACAAAAAAATTAAGGAGTTGGGTTCAAAAGATCAAGTTGCATTTTCATTGATCTCAGACTTGTAAGAGCTGCCTCATCAATCACAGTTGCTTAAAAATTCCTATTAATGGCCTCAAGTGCTGGGGCCGCCCATATGGTTCATCTTTGTAGCATTTGGGCGACTCCCTGGGAGCAGTATGAGATCTGTCAGTGTCAGAGCCAGACACTCTGTGCTCATCCCTGCATTCCCGCAAGTGGTGTAAGGAGAATAACTATCACTACRAGACTGAGGAGCTCCATCTGATCCAGGACACAAGTAGTAACAGAGAATGAGAAAAGAATAAAACCCAAATTATTTGGCTTTCAGAAATACTGGGCAACTGCAGACCTGGGTGACAGTCCCAGTGTGCAGTCCAGGGGCTGTACGGGACTGTTTTGAGCTAAGGTGCTGCATGGCAGTGCACAGTTTGTTCTCAAGGAGCTGAGAAGAACATGGTGGGTGGAGACTTTCACACTGGAAAGGAAAATTAGGAGGAATATCCCCCAACATTATTCTGAATGACTTGATTAACACCATAGTAGGCTGAAAGTCTTGAACACCATAGTAGGCTTGAAGTCTTCTCAGGTACAGCTGGAGCTTGTCTTGTCCTGAGCAGCAAAGTGAGCATGGTGTTAGAGCACTGAAAGGAGATGTTCAGAGCTCTGAAGGTGTCCAGGCAGGAGCTGTGCTCCTCACTGCTGCCTCTTGCCTGTGCGCACCTCATGTGCTTTGTCTGCTGCCTTTGGCATTGGACATCCGTAATAGCATGGACAGAATACTAGGAATGCTATTGATGATGAGCACATTTCCCCTATTCCAGAGAACTATCCCATCTAGCCAAACTGACTTCATGCCCTTAATGCCGTCAGTTTTCCTTGGAGACAATTCAGATCCAGAGCCAAAATTCAACAAATCTGTCTCCCTAATGGGCACAAATTTTCTTTGTTCTAAGTTCTCCTTTCTTGCATTGAGGAATTGTCATGAGAGCACCTTTTTGAACTGGATCTTCCATTCAAGTCCACATTGAACTTACATAGCAACAAAAAAACTCAGAAATGAACACTGAAAATAATTGTGCTGGAGCCTGACTTTGGTAAGAGTTAAAGCATTCAGTTTGCCATTGTTGTCCCAGAAGCTGAGCTGTGTTTTCAGAGGCATGGAACACTTCTCCTGTGAGGAAAGGTTGAGGGAGTTGGAGATGAGATGATCCTGGAGAAGAGAAGGCTCCAGGGAGCAGCCTTCCAGTACCTAGCGGTGGTCCAGAAGAAAGATGGGGACAGAAGTTTTAGGGTTTGTAGCAATATGACAAGGGGTAATGGTTTTAAATAAAAGAGGGTAGATATAGACTAGATACAAGGAAGACTTTTTTTTTTACAGTGAGGGTGGTGAAACACTGGAAGAGGTTGTCCAGAGAGGTTGTGGATGTCCCATCCCTGGAAATATTCAAGGTCAGGTTGGGCAGAGCTCTGAACATCCTGGTCTGGTTGAAGACGTCCCTGCTCATTACAGGTTGGAACTAGATCACCTTCAATGGTCCTTTCCAAATCAAACCATTCTATGATTCTATGATAAGTAGAGTTGGACAGGTTTTGGAATCTGAAATAAACAGCAGGGACCAGCAGATTGCTGCTTTCACATGTAAGATTTAATGTGAGCTGTGACTGTTAACATATTTGTTCACCACTCTGCTCTCA
Organism: Amblyornis subalaris; assembly: GCA_018881555.1. NCBI lineage: Eukaryota > Metazoa > Chordata > Aves > Passeriformes > Ptilonorhynchidae > Amblyornis > Amblyornis subalaris. The sequence goes on from JACAXG010000058.1 coordinate 4,705,608, forward strand.
TTGGAATGGAATGAAGCTGCATCAGGTGAAATTCAGGTTGGATATCAGGAAAAGATTCTTCACTAAGAAGGTAGTCAGTCACTAGAAGAGGCTCCCCAGGGAAGTGATCACAGCATCAAGCCTCTAAAAGGAGCATCTGGACGATGCTCTGTCACATGGGTTAGTTTTAGGTATTCCTGAGAGGAGCAGGATGTTGGAATCAATGATCTTTACAGGTTCCTTCGAAGTTGAGATATTCTATGGTTCTGAGTTGTGGCAGAGCAAGTAGGAGCCATCAATACTGCCAGGAGGTCCTCAGAGTTTGTAGGGTCTTACTGCAGAGAAATCTACAAGAGAAGAAGAATATTCACAATCCCTACTCCCCTCGTGCTCTTGATTGACCCCCAAAGGCATCACAATTTATAAAAAAGGTAAATACCTGTAGCTAAACAAGGCCAATACAGCATCACAGAGACTGATCTCTTCTTCTTCAGGTGGGCTGAGAGTTACATGGGAAGCAAAACTTAGGTCCTGCTCATGCCATGCCAGGGCTGAACAAAGGAGCACCTCCTGCGAACAGAGCACAGAGAGAACGAGTAATGCTGTGAGAAAAGTCATTTGTCCCAGAAGCACTAGAGCTGACATGTCAGCAGTGTCAATCCCTGCTCTCAGAGAGCCAACCTGCCACAGGAAAGTGCTTCCAACGAGGATTAAACTTGTTTGACTGAGGTCTGCCGTGTCTCAGGGACCTGCACAGTCATCCTTTGTATGCACACACACACATGCACACACAACTCCTTTACAATCAAGCTGTTTACAAGCAACAATGCTGAGTTTCAGTGCACATCCACTATTTCACACATTTTCACCCAGTCTCAAATGCTTATGCATCAAATTTTTGAGGGACAAAAGAGCTTGCCAGCCTTTTCTGGATGTCCTTTTCTTGCTAGTTCTACAAATTTTCTCTCTTTAGCTTCAATAAACCACTCTGATTATTTTCGTTCAGCCAGTTTGATCCTGCTTTGTGCTCACAGGAGCAGGAACACTTTTTCTGGTGGCTGCCTCAGGATCTCGGCAAGATGCCATAGTCTGTGAGATGAGAAATGGTGACCTCATGGATAGGGGAAGGGAAAAGAGGAGGCGAGACTGAATTTTTGGTTTTCTACATTTGAATCCCATCAAGCTTTTTGTTTTCATTTCAAATTCTTTCCAAAATACTGTATCTATTTTCCTCCAAGATACTATGACTGAAATGACTTTACGCTTTGCCTCCAGTGATTATTTTTTTAGATCAAAAGAAATAATTTGTTTTCTAAAGGATTTAAAACTTTTCCAATAAAAAGCAASCAGAAATTAAGAAGAAAAAAGGGGAATAATCAAGTGCCGTAGAAACCAGCAAGTAACAAAAGAGTTAAAGTTCCTTACACACAGCCAAGTTAAATAAGACCTGGAGGGACACATGGCTCTCCCCCCAGGTACCCCCTCAACTCTGGGGTGTGGGCTTGTGAAATGCCTGGGAGGCAAAGTTGGCCCCCATTGTGTCTTGTTTAATTTGGCTGCTTGAAATACTCACTTTTTTTTTGTAATTTGGCTCTTCCAGCAGCTCTCACACCTTCATTTAACATAAATGTCCTTTACATTTCCAGCATGCCTTTCCCCAGCCCTCCATTCCATATTGATTGAGCAACTGCCTCTTTTTCTGTGTGCACCTACACGTGGCTCCTGGCACAGGGCTGTGCTTATCTGCACACGGAGGGAGAGCACAACCAAACTGACGAGCATAGTCGGCACAAGTGCTGAGCTTCCAGGGTGCACTTCTCAGCTCCGTGCGCTCGTAAGGAGCCAGGAATCGCATCCCAGAGATTTCTGCTGGCCAGCAGCAGGGCTGCTCTGGAGCAGCATGCAACAGTGAAGTCTTCCTGCCTGTGCATTGCAGCCTCAGCTGGAAAGCCTTCCACCACCACCTTCCCATGGAAGACTAAGCTTGGTCCCCCTAAGCCTGCATGTCTGGGTGACATTGCAACAGTGACGGGAGAAATACAGCTCAGACTTGACAGCTGTGCTTGGTGGTGTCAGTCATCCCGCAACACACTCTTCCTCCTGTCTGACTGAAGTTTTGAAAGTATAAATCAAGCTACATTGCCTCTAATACAGTGCCAAATTGGTAAAGATGGGCACTTTGTCATCGCCTCTTCCAGTTTTGCAATAAATGCAGCAAAGACTGCTACACATGGCCAAGGGCAAGTCCTTTGTTCACTTTACTGTCTATAAAATGGGGATACAATGCCTTGGCCAGCAAGGGAGGTACTGGGATTCCACAGTTATTCTCTAACTGCTTTGGCCATGGAAAGCTGAAGATACATTTTCAAGTACTATGACAAAGAGGAGGTTACAGGGTTTTTTTTCTGGCTACATAGAGCAATGAAAGGTCTCTAACAATTAATCAACATGAAATAGAATTTAATAGAAATTTTGAAGTTATATTTTGTTGCTATATGTAAGTCTTTATTTAGACATAAATGCCCAACGAGTTTGCTGTAAAGCAGCCAGCTCATTGTCTCACTGAAGGAGATGAGTTTCCATTTGCTGCATTAGAAATGTGTTCAGCCTAAAGTATGTACCTGTCTGAAAAGGCAGAGCCCCAAGTGGGCAAGGAAAATACAGGGATGGAAGGAATTCCAGCTGCTGAGACAAGACCAGAAGACTTGGGGAGCACAGCTGCCCATGTCACTGCAGAGTCTTTCAGGGGATGCAGGGTCAAGGACACCTTGTCCATGCATGGGGACAACACCAAGGACAGAACTTCTTTTCTCTGTACACCACCAAAATATTCCTGGGAAAAAGACTCCATCTGCAATGACTCTTCAGGACTGAACACCAGAAGCCAATAACATTTTTCTTTCCATTATTGCTGTGAAAATTATTCAGAAGGAAATCTGAAAAAGTACAGTGAGAGACCAGGAAATGGAAATGAATGGCTGGACACTTTGGGATTGCTATAGGCAGCTCTGGTTCAGTGAGATTTGCTGGGTTGCTGCTTTGTTGKCCTGGGAGATACATTAGAAGACGATMTTTAGAAATCATAAATAATCTCATTATATTGCAGCTGCCAGCATTCTGGGAAACATGGGGAAAAACAGTGGAGAACTGAGTTAAAGAACCCCCTGGTGACACAGTTGTGGCAATAGATGAAGGGAGAAAAAAACATAGATATTATGGATGGATGAACATAGAGAATGTTTTAGGTTTGGATTCAAGCTCAATTGAAATTGAGCTTGCCTGCTTGCCTTGTAGGGGCAACTCATAGAAGCTGTATGTTGCTCCTTCTGTTGTAGAACTGTTGGTCTTAGAAATGGAAAATAGCTTTAGCCCTGGGCATCTACTCCACAGCCCACCCAGGACTGACCCCGCAGGACTTTCCTGAGCTTTAGAGCTGCAACTCTGTTCCACAGCTAAATTCGGCTTGAAAAGCCACTTTATTTGGTATTGCCCTTGAATTTCCCTTCTCTCGTTCTGCCTTCTCTTCGCAGCTTGTATAAGATGAAAAGTAATTCACTGCTGAAACTCAGTGTCAAGGGGTGTCCAACTGCCCTGATTGTGGGTCACATTAATTTTTATAAGGCTGTGACTGCATTTCTCATATATTGCTCATTGATGCCAATACAATGAATCTGGAATAATCTACCAGCTTAAACCTGAAAGAGGTGTACATCAGATGATCCCTTTACATCAGGTATCACGACATGCTCACAAAATGAATATGGCCTGGAAATTAAGGAGAAGGCAAAGAACTGAGGCCATATGACAGATAAGCCTTGCTCCACCTCTCCACCTCTTTCGCTTTGTGCTATTTATAAGCTTGAGTTGACAGCTTCAACTATGGTCATGTTAGGCAGATATTTCCAGCCTTACATTTCTTCTACGACATTACAGAATGTCCCCACCATGTCCTGTGTGGTGGAAAACACAGATTCCAGAATTATTTAATTCTCCAGTTTGGATTTGTGCATGAGTAGCCCTGAAGACCAGGGTCTTCATTTATTTGACAGAAACTAAGTATGATAAATCAAGAATTATTATTAARTAGGTTTTTATCTGCACAAGTTCTTTGGATCAGATTGTTTCCTTCTCAGATCATGGCAGTGATGGAAAAATCTTCCCAAGTTACAAGGGCAGACAGCTGAGATAACTCCTAACATTTCATGGTGTTTGTGTCACCCTAAATAAAGAAAGAACAATTAGGCATCGCATAAAACCATTTATGTTGGTGTATAGACAGCGTAATCTGTTTCATGTGCTTTTAATTGTGTTTAATGATTAGTTGCTATAAATAGTGCTTACAATAGTGTATACAGTGGAAACAACAAATTTAATACAGCACATTTTACGTTGAAGGAGTGAATGTGTTTCCTTTCAAAGGTTCATTTTTGTCTTGATATTATTTTTATCTGTGTGGACAGAAGCTAGAGCACCCCAAGCTCCTTTGGATAAGTTCAAATTATCCATTCAAGAAGGAGAGCAGTTTATTATTCATTATCCAAAACTAACTGAGCTATTAATAGAACATCTTTTCAGACTCTATGTTGTACCTTTTGCTTTGTGAACATGGCCAATTCTTTCTTATTTTGGATGCATGCACTTAATTTTTCTTTTTCTTTTTTTTGTACAGGTTTCTTCAGGTTAGCTCAACCTCCTTTTACATAATCTTTACATTTCTTTTCTTTCCTCAGCTCACCAAACTTTTCTGTTGTTTTCCTCTGGTCTTCTGTAAAACTTGACTTTGTAATGTTCATAGATTTAGGAATTGGAGTATTGTATGGGTAATACTATAGCTGTAGGAACTCAAGTGAAAAACTGCAATACCGTATAGAAGTGGAAGTGACTTTTATTTAGTTTTCAAAAAAACATGACACTGCCAACACACACATGGGACTCACAAGCTCCAAAATGTATGTCTCCAAGTGTTCTGAAGAGATTGCCATTGAACCTTCACTTCATCTGGCTTTCTTTTCACTGGTGATAATGTATTGGTGTTTGGACAGATCTTTTATATATTTCAGGAGTAACAGGTATTGAGCTTTAACCTTGGAATCTTGGTGAATAATCCACCGCAAATCTTGGGCAACATTGCTGCACTTGTCTTCTTCCTCATTTTGGGCAGCTTGCTAGTAAATCTAGACTTCTTGTTGTGGTTACAGTAAGAGGAATGGTACACACGGTGTGCTGCAGTCTCTCTGCCATTCTCCCATTGCTGCATTGCAGGGTTTCTGCTGTTAAGTCACCTGTGCTGTGATTTTGGTGAAAGCAACACATTCCTCAGTGTTTACCAGTTTCACTGCCATTGATCGTGTCCCTGGCTGTCAGTACAGGCCATTCTTTGCATTCTTTCTCTCATGTTCCTCTGGTGCTTTTATACACACCTCTGCATTCATGCTTCTTTCTAATTAATCTTCATATTTCTGTTTATGGATTTTTGCATGGCAACATAATATAAACAATGGAATACAGTGCTGGCCCTGGTTTGGAAGGTTGGCAGGATAAACCCAGTTTATGGAGGGTTAATTGTACTGCAACTTGTTCCAGCTTTACTGRGAGAGACAGATGCAAGTGATCGTCTCCAATCACTAAACCACATTACCTATTTAATAGAGCATGCTGACAGTAGTTTTCCTTTGTACCTGTTCCTAGGTTGGTTACACCAACTTAATGCCACTGTATTCATGTGCAATTACCCGACTGCATGCAAAGGGAAATGTTATAAACCATCCCAGCCAGGACAGGAACTCAAGGCCTGCAACTCCCTGGGCACCTCTGATTCTTACAAAGGAAACACTGGGAAGACTGTGGGTGCTGCAGCATGTCCCCAGGGCTGTCATCAGTGTAGTCTGGAGGGAAAAGTCCAGCCACAGGCACCTTCACTGAAAGTGACAACAGCAGTAAACCTCCAGGTTTATTAACAGCTGAACCAGCTTCTTGGCTGAAGCAGAACCACCCTCCCCATCATCCTAAGAGAAGGGCTGATGATCTCCACTGACAGTCCCACTTGGGCCAGCTCTGTGCCTCTGCAGTACAGCTGCACCCACCCAGCTGGAACATAGTGCCCTGAGGTGTGCACAGCGCTGGATGCTCCAGGGCAGACATGGCCAAACAGAGCCTAGGGCTGCTTCTGGAAGCATCTGAGGGTAGCCCGCAAAAGTGACTCTATCTCAGCAGAGAAGGGCATTATCCAGCCGAATGTCAGAGCTTCCAAAATGCTCAACAAATTCAGAACATTACTGGAATAAGAACAGCATCTGTAGTAACTTCAACCAGTGTAAAATTACATGCTCCTAATCCTTCTCCCCCACAGCACGCAATGAGTTCCACATTGAGTCAGAAAAATAGACGAGCTCAGTGCTCCAGAGATGGGCTATTGCACAACTATCCCTGCTGGGGAGGTTTATCACTCCTCTCTGAATCAGCTGGTGCCAACCACTATCCAGCACAGAAGCCATGCTCATCTGTGTGCTGTTGGAACACAACAGTGTGCAGCCATGTGAACTGCTCTTTTCCAGGCTGGTCCTCTGTTCAGACAGGCTAGAAGTGTTGGAGGTTTTTACCATAGAAAAGAGCTGATATTTGAAGAGGTGTGCTCCTTACACTGCTCCTGTAATTTGCGGCCATGTTACGCTTCTGGGGTGATAAGCAACAGTTACTGACATGGAAAAGCAACCCTTAAAAAGAGTTACAAGGATTTTAGCTGTGTTTTATATGGTTTCCTAGATAGCAATTACAGACAAATTAGAAAAAGCAGCCAGAAAACTGGGTGAGCCACTTTTCCGGCAGAAGTTGTGTGGGTCAGCATCAGGCTACAAAAACCCCGCCYAGCTGACCCACAGGGAAGCACTCAGAAATGGTCCCATCTGTGGATTCAAAATGTTGGGCTGCAGATCTGGTGAAAAAGTCTGCTCCTGCAGTCTGTCTCTCTATAGAAGAAAAAGAAGTGCTGAAGGAGTCAGATGTTCCCTGGACATGAACTGCCTTATTTATAGCAAACTATCCCTTGGCCACACCAGCACCCTCCTCACGAAGTTCTGTCATTGCTTTTATAGCTGCATTTCTACTACATTTGTAGCATGCAATAGGCATGCTCAGGCATTCCTCTGCCCAGTCCTCGGGTGCATTTTCATGTTGTTGTTTCATTTAGAATGATGTCCAACATCTGCTGATGCTGATTTCACATGGGATGTGTGCTCTGGGTCGATGCACTCAGTTGAGTTGAGGAAAAAATAATCTGAACACTTTCAAAATTTTTTTATGGCAGATGCTTTCTGTCAGCCCTCACCCACCTCAGTAAAGCTTCACCAAGTATCTGATAAATGAGCCACTCTAGCAGATCATCTACTGCAATTTTTACTGTACTGTATTGTAAGGCCCCAAAAACATTAAACACTTCCCAAAGCATTAACTTGGAGCATTCAACCTAGCAAACTCTAAGCCCATTCAATTTTAAGTTACTCAAAATGCCCAGAAGAGAGAATTAGAAGAAGAAACAGAGAAAGACAGAAAATATACAGAAAAGGACAGACATAGCTATTAGTGCTGGTTCCAGCAGTGTTCAGCTGACAGAAATTCCAAGAGGAGGTAGGGGGAAGATATGTCCTTGCCACATGTCCTAGGTTAAATACCCTTTGGCCTTCCTGGCCCTTCTACCAGGTGGGACTTCTGGTCATTTGGCCACTCAGGAGCTGAGTTAGGGGCTCCAGAGGCAGGTGTGGAGCATTSCCTCTGGTGTGCCAGGGATTGGCAGCCACTGCAGGGCTGGGATACAGGCCAGGAAGGTGGAGTGTGCAGGGYATCGCCTCACCGGGGCAAGGCCCGACCTGCCCTTTCCCCTCACACACCCRAAATGTTTCGAGCCAGCAATGCTTCCAGTCTTTCACATGTATTTCAGAGAATACCACAGGCTATGTAACTCGATTTGTATTTATGTTTGTGCCCTGAACATTTTGCTTTAGCACATAATGCTTACATTACCTCCAAGAACACTATGTKGTGCTGGAATGCAGTGTTCTGGTGTTGCTGAGCTGCACTGACTGTGGTCACAGTAATATTTATGTCCTGTGCCTGTCAGTGTGCTAAGGAATGAAGCTAAATAAATTCTGTACAGCTTGCAAACCCACCCAGATTATTTTTGTGCCATTCTTTTCATTTCTGTAACAAGTTGCCAGGTTTGCACTTGGAACACCCTGTTACCGTACGATGAGGGATCTCCTGTCATCGAGGTCTCCACTACCCTTCCTGTGATTTGGATTGGGCTTTTAAAAAAGGACACTTCTTCAGAGATGTACCTTTTGACCTTTTAAATCTGCAGCATCAAACTGGGAGATACAGAGCCTTCTCTTCTCCTGGACTGGAAACCATAAGCCTGCATGGGCTAAGACCAAATGTGCCAGCCCAGGAGAGGTGGAGTTTAGACCCCCTGGTTTCTGCAGCTCTGAGTAGATCCTCTGGTGTCTAATAACATCCATATGCCAGATGAAACTTGTGGCTGGGGGCTTGCATGCAGGACACCTGTTCCTTACGTGGCTTCTTTGAATGAGATGCTACATGGTGGCCTTCCCTGCACTGGGAAAATTAATAAGGTCCCTGCCCTCCTCCACTGTCTCTTCTAAAGCAACATGTGAGAACTTACATCCCAAAGCTGCTTAAAGCTGGGCAAAGCTTTCAAATGTTCGTGGTAAAGCAGGGAAGGAAGGAAGGGGAGAGGAACCACAGCATTGCTGCCTCTGCCACCCACACACACATGCCTTGCAAATGAACAATCAAAGGACTCCTGGAGGAGAGCGTGACTATGCCAGGAGGGCTCTCAAGCCCTGTGGTTAGGGCAGTCACCCAAGGAGAGGGAGTCTTCCCGGAGTGGCTGCTGTGTGTTCTGCAACCTGGGCTGCCCACCAGGCCAGCTGGACCCACGGGATCTCCCACTGATCCTGGTGCATCTCTCCCGCTGTCCATTGCAGTCCCCTCTCTCTGGGAAGCCCCAGTGGCAAATGGCTCAGGGCCTTGTGTCTGTGCATGGGTGGCAGGGGGAGAAGAGCCACTGTGTCCAGGAGATACCTGTCACACCTGGGTCCGCTTCAAGTTCTGTGCTCACCTCGTGTTCCCAGGGTGGTGTCAAGGCCTTAAGCAGGTTGTCTGTTCAGGAGAATGTTAACCCTTTGCACGTAAATGAACACTAAATATATAATTTTAACAAGTTTGTCCCGTTGTTTTTGGTACTGCCCTCCAAACACTGCTGTACTTTTGCTTTGCACAGTGACAACCAAGAAAAAAGTGTAATATTTTTTGCCCATTTCAGTATTASCTTGCTTTTAATCCTCATAGACTGTCAATGTAACTTTCACATCAAGTACTATTTGTGTACTTATAACTTTACATCTTGGGACAGAGAAGCCTCTCTCAAACTCTTCCTGGTTTTTTTAGTCTTGATGCTGAATATTCTGACCCTGTAGTAACAAAACACTAAGGAATAACTACTAACTAGCTAACTAAGCTCTCTCATTTTATATATGTGCCCCACAAAATATGGTCAATGAATGCTCACCCTGAGGTCAATATGCTTCATACAGAAAACAACTTCAATTCACACTGATGCAGTAACATTATCTCAGTGTGCTGAAGAGCTTGATTGGATCAGGGACAAAGTACTCAATAGCTTGAAGGATTACACTGCTGGAGAGTCTGGGTGACCATCCCAAAGCTCTTACCCAAGGATTCCTACTAAAATGCATGGAAACTGGGTACCAGTTCTTCACTCTAATACTGGAGGTTGTGCCCCACATACGTCTTTTGATTTTTTCAGTGACTGTTTCCAGTGATAACTTTTGGTTAAATTAATTTCTTTTGTTTAATCCATATTAGAAACATGTCTTTTGATATAGAGAATGATTTTGATTTTGTTGAGTCTCTTCTTCCAGCTGAAATACAGACCCACTCACAAAGAATTAAATGGAATAAATAAGAAAGCAATCTAATGCAAAGAACCAGCAGAAGTTCTGAAATACTGGTTCACACAACATACTATCAACCTGTAGAAATTGTTGCCATAAAAGGGAATTAAATCCAAAAGCAAAAGTCAAAGCACAGATTGAAGGGTATTTCTGAAAGATTCTGAAAGGATTTTAGAAAGAGTCTAAAACTCCCTGTTTCAAGATTAAGTCAGTAATTCATTATTAGGGATAAACAAAAGACAACAAGGTGAAGGACAGATTGTCCCACATCCATAGTTCCCCCTACCCTTTTCAGCAGCGTCCAAGGCGAGACACAGTAAAAGTCAGGATACAGTTGAACAGACTAGGTACAGAACTGGGAATGGCACTGGTATATTTATCTTCCCTTGTAAAAACAAAAATTAAGAAATGCTTGCAAAATTGATCTTTAAAGGTCTTTTTACCCTTCTGGTGCTTTTTCAATTCAGGAAAAAAAAAAGTATATTGACACAAGGAAAGCTGTAAACTCTGCAGCCATAACTTACAGCCAGGTTTGAGGCGGCTGCAGCTTCCCCACAGCTTTCAGTGTTAATGTCTCAATCTCATATTAGAAATATAGTGCAAATAAAAAACTGGCATATACCCCCAAATTACATTTAAATATGAGAAATAAATTATACTGCTATTTTTAAGTATTATTGACTGTACTGACTGTGAAAAATTATTCTGAAGATCTTTTTATTAGCCTTCAATACTCAAAATAACAACTCTAGCTGTCTTTAAGACACACTTCCTATGAAGAAGGCAAATTCCAAGGACTCAATTTTTAAATTTCTTGAGAAGACAGAATTTTTATTTTTATTGCAATATTGCCTGGACTTCACAATCTAGCACCATGTCTTCACCTCCTCTGTTGTGCAAACACAAGTGACAGTATGTTGAAAATGTGTGTCTCTAGAAGACCACTGAGGAAGCCTCACAGACAGAGAAAAACACAGAGGGAACAATTGCAAAGATTTATTTAGCGCTTTCTGTGCTTGGCACTTAGAAACAGAGTTCCGTGCGTAGGGCAAATCTTTATACACCTTTTTCTTCATACATATTTTACATACCATTTTTATTGCCCTCTTTTATATTCATAATATTGAATACCCCACTAGGCATATAAATACATTTATCTACAACACCTCACAACAACTCTCAATAATATCTGTATTCTGTTACTTGGTATTTGCATTTTCACACAACTTAAATGCATAGCTTGCACCAAGCTACAATTGTTTTCTTATTTTTAAAGGATTTGAAGAGAAAAAAAAAAGGAAAAAAAAAGAAGAAAAAGAAACAGAAAAGAAAGATGTTAAAAGGCAATGATCTATTTGGTTAAACAGAGATCATGTGGCAGGTGGAAGGTTGGCAAATACTCGACCTCACTGTTTCTGCTAATGGTTTTCTATGGCAACTCTCACATGCAAAGTCAGCTGCACTCCTGTAGAGCTCTCTTTTTTCATTGCTCTTCCCATGAGCTCAGTCTGGACAGTTTCTTCCCGCTGGGCAGAGTGCTGTGGGACACACGCTCCCCACAAAGGCTGTCATCCATTCGGTTTGGCTGCATTACCTCCAGACAAGCCCACAGGAGCTGAGCCCTCCTCCCCCCATTCATCTTTCCAAAGTTCCATCCCCGCTTCTGTCTGAGGCTCATTTGTAAGCTAAAACTTTTCTCTCTCCTCTCTCTCCCATCTTCATCTGCCAGCTGGGTGCTGGTGAGCTCGACCCTCTTAGAGAAATTGCTGGTTCGGCAGAGCCATGGTGAAAATGCAGAAACCTCTTTGGAAGAAGCTCCAGCCCAGCAGTGCCATTCCTGTGCTACAGTGGAAGAAGGACCCACAGGCCTTGGTTTCAGAAATGGACTGAGCCACTCCAGCACTGAGGAACTGTCTGGGAAGGGGGAGGTCTTTAGGTCTTTAGAGCCACGGCCAGTGCAGCTTCAGAGGATGAAGCCCTGGGAGACTGCCCTTCTTCAACACCTGGAAGAGACAGCACAGGGGAATGGGTCCCTCCATGCTGAAAGCTCACACTGCTGAAAGTTAATGCATAAATGGTAAATTCAGCTGCTTCTCTCCGGCTTCTCGCTAAAGTCATGCCCTTCTCTCTGCAACATCCAGAAAAAGCAGATGCTCCATCCAAGCCAGAGGCCCTGGGCTACAACAAGCTGCAAAGGCTGTCAGTCGAGGCTCTCCACAAGGTTCTGTGGCACATATCTGGATGGCTTATGTTCTTATTTATCATTACAATACTAGTTCCACTATAAGTTTGAAGGCAAAAGGGTACTGGGATGAGTTCACCCCTGGGAACGATGAAGGTCCATCTGCCTTCGATGCCAAGGAGAGGCAGTGTTGTTAGACCATGTGCACAGACATCTGTGAGGAGGAGCCCTGGACCGCTCCGTACTGTCTGTTGTCACAGGCGGCGGCCGTCTGCTGGTTGCTGGARGGAGGGCTGATCATGTGCATCCCGTGATCCATCCCTGTGGAAAGGTATTGCCTCTCTCCAAAGGCCCCGCTGGATGGGGAAGAGCAGAGTAAAGTGCTTTGGGAGGTGGTGAGTTTCTCCGGGCTCGCTGCCAGCCTGGGGGAAGCAGGGAAATTGTATCCATAGAGGTTGTAGGGATTGTGCAGGGAGAAGGCATTGTAGGAGCTCTGCTGCATGTGGCCACCACCAAACATGTGTGAAGAGGAGGAGGTGGAGGCAGGGTTGCCTGCTTGCATGACATACTGAAACTGGGAGCTGGGGAAAGATCCCAGCTGGCCACTGTACGCCTCCATCTTGCTGTTGCTGGGCAGGGAGGAAGGAGCCGGCATTCCTGAGATCAAGGATGGAGTCCTCTGAGGCATGAAGGTTTCGGAGGGCTGCGAGGCAGAAGCAGAGCTGCTCTGCAGCCGGTTGTAGCCCCCGTCGCTCAGCCCTGGGTAGCTCTGCAGTGCTGCCATGTTGCTCCTGGCACACGGAGGATAATCAGACAGGTTGAGGTTGCAAAGCTGACTCTCCCGGCAGCCAACGTTGAAAGTGTTGGGGGCCAGATGGAAGGCTGGAGGAGAGCAGGATGGAGAGAGAAGGTGAGAGGAAGCAGATGGTGAGGGGGTCCCCGTGCTGGAGGTGGTTGGGGAGGTTCCTGTGCTGCCTCCTGCAAAACAAAACACATTGGGAGGATGTTCAGAGCCCAGAACCACATCTGCAWAATGAGATGGTCTCATTAAAAAATGACTTAGCTTAATAAAGAAGCAAGGGTGGTAAAATGGCTGCTGGAAAACTCAGCCTATCTTGGCAAGGGCCCTCACTTTATTAATAGCATCCCTTAGTCTTTCCTTCTGCTTTTTTGTTACAACTTTGTTTTTCAGCGGAGGTTTTATTCCCTTTTAAAATGGGAGAGCGAAGCAAGCCTGCCACAGAGTAACCCAAGGCATTTGGAAAAGCTGTGAGAAAGCACTGCTCCATCAGTCAAGAGATCTGCCATTTTCAGGCATGTTTATTTAGTCCTTCTTGGTGGGGAGAGGGGGCAAAAGTAATTTCTCCTCTCTCCTGCAAACGTGCTTTATCATCTGCTTAGGGGCTTGTGGTGGGAAGTGGCTGAAGGTGTGTTGGACTTCTGCACCATTCAGCATTTTTGTCAGCTGGCTCACGGTGCAGCGGGACTGATTTAAGCCAGAAGTAACACTAAAATGAAGGGACACAGTTTCAAGCTGTTCCACAGAGCTCAGAAAGGGGATGTGTCAGGATTTTCAATTGTGCGCTTTAACTTTAAAAGGGATTCCATATGTTGTACCACCGATGTTAACAAAATATTGATATATATGCATGCCGGTAGGATCAACGTATTATACAATATTTATGCTATGAATGATGGAATTGACCATTTTGCACAGCAGGGATGCTCACATGTTCTGACCCGGGAAAATAATACTGTGTAATACTACCAAGAATGGTAGCAAACTGAAAGTAAGTGATATGAAGATGATAGCACAGTTTTGAGCTTAAGATTATTTATAGGCAACGTTCTGAATTACAGGAAGCATTCCTGAACAACCAGGAAAATCAGTTCTGTGCTCAAGGGAATTCAGTTTTCTGATATGAAACCCTTTATTTTTATTTAAATTATTCTCTTTGTATGAGATCCCCTCTGTGCATTAGGGCAACTAACACTGAAGACTCTTGTAAAAGGATCAAAGAGGTGCTGCTGAAGAGACTTGACCAAGGAATAAGCAGACCCAGAGGAACTGAGAAGACAACTGGTGAGGCAGCATTTTCAACAAGGTAGAAGATGACAGATGAGAAGTAAAGGCACTTGAAAAGAGGGTGCTAGAGTGAGTAGATGAAATTTCACCAAGGCAGAGATTGCACACTGAGGATCAAAAATAAGGGACAGTTTTTCTTGTATGACCTTGTGGAAAAAAAAACAGCAGGATTTTGAGACCAATCTCGGTCTTCTGCAAAAAAAAAGGGAAGGAACTTAATGCAGTGTTGCTTGATGAAAAGAGAATAGGTGATGCTAATGGTTAAGAGATTCTCTAGAAAGACAGCTTCTCTGTTAGTACATGATGGTGAGAATGTGAGGTTATATCTGACTCTTTCTGACATATCTAGGATGAAACAAAATGGGGAGTGAAAATATGACCCCGAGAAATTAATAATATTTGTGATTTTTTAATTAATTTTTTTTTAACCCAGATTCAGAAAAAAAGAAGAAAAACAGCATTGGATGGAGTGAGTGCTGTTGACCCAGGCRGCACTAACAAAATGCACATTTCTGGGCTGCTAAGTCAAAGCAGTCATTCCCATTACCAGCCAGGGGGAGGAATGCTTATCAGTTATTGCTTATTTCTGAGCCACAGACTCCTCTTGTCACTCATTCAGAAGCATAAAAGAGAAGCATTGCATCAAATCTCCATTAAAGTTAATGAGAGAAATTGAAGTTTCAAATGGCATTATGGACTCCCTGCATTCGCTTCCTGACTGAAATGCTCAAACTTTCTCATGCATTTTAGCTCCAGAGTTCAAAGGCTTTTTGTGTAAATTTCTAATTTAGCATTTATTTTAAAGGGTACACTTGTCTGGTTCATTTAAGGTCTCTGATAGACAACCTCAGGCAAATTTGGCTATGATAAGTTAAGATGACACCTCCTCCAGCTTTTCTCCCTGTCTCTGTGTTACATACTCTGTCAATACTGCAGTAGGGTCAGCAGAAGGGACATCTGCCTCTACACAAGTAGTTTCATTGCAGTCAGTTTTAGTTGAAATTAGYGACTTAAGATTGAACCCAGGTACACAAATACAGACACCCATTTTTCTGTTAGCCCTGCTGTAAAAAGCACAACCTCCAACAGGGAGGGCAGGCAGACAGCTGAATTCATGTATCGTCTTCTACTTATCCAAGCCCTAAATACTGAGGTCACATAATCACAAAACAAGTACAGCACAAAGTGAGATGGATTTAATCTGCAGTAATCCTGCTTTTGATTCTTTGCATCATAYATCTCATGAACAAACTGCAGAAAGTGACTTACTTGCTGACAGTGTCGAGAATAAGTAAAAATGAATGTGTATATATGTATGAGTATTTAATGATCTGTTTGAAATAAAATACAAAGAATAAATTATTAAATGCAATGTCTTCATTTAAGTCTTCCTTTACCCCATAGTTAACCTTTAAGAACTATGTAGGAGAAAAGTTACCTCAAGCATTAGACTTTATTTATCTGCTAAGGAGCTACAATCCAGTCACACCCATAACTGAGGCTTTGGCTACATGGAGTAAGAGTAAGTAGARATTGCTAATTAGCGATTGCAAGGATTGCTTAGTGGTTCCCAAACTGAGAATTGCACATTTCACCCCCAAAGCGGGACTGAGTGATTCTGCTTTGAATAATCCCTATTTGCAGGCCAACAGAAAAACCCTGAAGAGACAATGCAGCAGTTAGGAAAYTAAGTAAAAAAGATTTTTCTTTTTCTCTGTAACTTCAAAACTGTCAGGAGGTAAGAGATCCATCAAYAGGAGGAAATGCCAAACCTGACAACTCTCTTTCAAGAATGCTTTGCTACCAACGCCAGCCACAAGCACAGAATACASCACGCTTCTGCTGCAACAGGGCATAACGCAGAAGCAGGAAGTTCCTGATGATTTGCAGCATAATCTTTACACCTCTAAGTAGAACAGAAACAATACAAAGTGAGGTCTGTCTCAGCTCATTCTCTTCAGAACAGCTCCACCCTGCTCTGAATGATGTTTCTTATCCATCTTTGCTGGCAGCCCTAAGTAAGGACCAAATACAACCTGGACTTTTGTGAAGTTATGACTTGGTCTGCAGTTGTTACAAAGTCAGCYAAATACCCCTAGAGATGGCAGCAAGCCCAGCAAATATATCTACATCGTACTACGGTCTTGGATACACAGATGTGTATGTCATTTTAATGGAAGGCATGGATACAAACCAATCTAGTTAAACTGATACACAAAACTATGTTTAGATCTGGTTTAAGTCAACTGAAACCACATTTAAGCAAGAATAAAATGAATCTCTCAATAATTCTCCTCTGTTCCTTTTCTCTGCCCACTGTTTCCCCTGGAAATAGTTGCCAACACCAAAAGCATTTACCAGTAATGTCACAGTATCTCTCACCTCTACACTTATCATGATTCCAGAGTGATTAATTACTATTTTGACCRGCCTGCAGAAGATCATTTTTTGGCTCTGCAGACATCAGTCCCACATATGTGCGATTATCAGGTCACATTTGTATAAAATACAGAACCTCAGAGGCTCCTCCTTGGTATCTGAACCCTGCCCTGCATGGCAGATGAAAGCGTCTGTCCTCACAGTGTCCTGCTGTTATGTCCAGGGCTTAGCTAAGCAATGCTGTCATCCTGAGAGSAGCTTGTTCTCTGAGCATGGGCTTGCATGCCCATATTCTCCGGGCATACAAGTGATAACTCAGCCGACCTTATCAAAAGGACAGAAGGATTTTCAATGAGGTGGAGTGGAGAACAGTCTAGTGCCAGAGAAGTCAAAATTTGCAAACTGGACCGAGAAGTAGGAAATCATTGGTAATGAGGGGAGGTGGGAAAAAGAAGAATGAAATCATAGTGGAAGACGGGGAGACCGTGTGGAGAGGGTGGGATGTAAAGGCAAACCTTCCTCGTGCCAGCACTTCCTCTCGTGACACCATATAGAAATGCTGTCTGTGCACCAGTGTCAGGTACATGCCCACGGGGGTTAGGGAAGAAATTACAGCTTTTCCTCTGGGTATCAACAAGAACTGCTGTTAAAATATCATCTCAAGTAGCTTATGACTGATCTTTCTTTTCTGTCACCYGTGTCCACCTAAGCCTCGGTAATGGTGCTGTCTCCCTGTATGTTGCAAATAAACCCYTGCTTTTGCTTTTACCTAGACTGAGTTTGTGTTAAGGACAATTCAGGGTAAACTGCAAGCCCAAACGTAGCAAGTCCATGGGTATGATGTGSCTTAAAATGAGGGGCTGGAGTATTCTTGAGGCACTCAGCATGCCAGGGTGTCTGAAACGCTACAGGGACCTCTTCCACACAGGGCAGGTCACATAGAGAACTTCTAACACTGCAGYGTAGATGGAAAACACATCTGCCAGCAGCCAGCATTAGCCAAAGGAACTTTCTGGCAACAGCAAGATAGTGGGGAGAGCATCAGTGCCAAGGGAGTCTGAAGCAATTGTGCATGGAAAATTTTCTGGGATCTCTCTTACAAATGACACCATACTATTCACTTGACCCACAACTTATCCCAACCTCCTTTATCTGAAAGGTGCACATAAATCAAACTTTGGACTCCACTGCAGTGTATTTTCCTTGCCAATGTTTCCAGGCATTGGTTGCTACCATCACCTGCAATGCCTCCATACAAACCTCTCAGTCCTTGAAGTCCTTGCTTRGTGCAGAGAAGGAGATCAAGTGCAAGGTGATGCTGCCATCAGCACAAGATACTTGAACATGAATGCCATGCCCCGTGCAATGGCAGAGCCTCACCAGACAGACAAGAGCTTTAGAGCAGTTTGGGCACCTTGGTCGCAGCCTGCAGCTCTCAGCATGGCTGGTCTCCAAGAAAAAAAAGATGGGAATCTGAGGGAGTAATGAGGTCACGAGGCAGGCTTTGTGCAGATTGCCAGGTGGTCAGACTGATAGATTATGAGGCCAGAGTGTGCCACTGTAACTATCTGATCTCATGTCCTTTTGGAGCCAGGCRTAGCACAAACCTGGATCCATTTCTGCTTCAAGCAGCACATGCCTCAGTCCTGCTCGATGCCTCCAGACATCTAAATGCCACAATATCAGGTGTCAGTCCTGCTCTCACCTATCATGACAACTTTTTCCTTGCAAGTATAACTGGCAGCCCAAGATCTCTGCTCCCATTCCTAGCTTTCCAAAACTCAAAGCCAAAACCTTCAGAAGGACTGAAGGACTTCCTCACCATTACTACCCCTCTGAGTTCGCTCTTCACCACCTTGGAAAACTAAACAGTTTTGATGCCCCTTCCTTGTCTTCTCATSAAGGAAGGGCAGGGCCWCCTGGTCTGTGACATGYTGGATTCTCTTTTCCTTCTTTYCCCATTTTTAGGAGTGAAAACTTCYCACTTTCGTTGGAATGAGCGCYGTTTCTGTCTTCACAGACTGTAGCTGCCTTTTTTCTCTCTAGAGCCCTTGGCCAATTATCAAATTATGAATCCGCTGGTAAAATCTTTAAAAGGCCCGAATGAGGCTCAAAACCTACCACATGCCAAGTTGCTGGGTTGTAGAGGAAACATAAAGAGTGCTTTGTAGTTCTTTGGGATACAGCTCACAGAGCACATAAAAAAAAAAAGATGATTACAGCAATAGATTTAAGGGGGAAAGTATGCACTGTATGGCACAAAAGTGAGGAATGAAAGGAAATTTTGGTTAAGGTTAGTAAATTATAGAGAAGGACTATTTTAATAAGTTTGCCTCAAATCACAAGAATCACTGGAATTAATGGTAGATCTAGAACCAGTCAGAATAATACTTTACTTCCCTTTAGCTTTGACAGATTTCTGCAACACAAACTGAGCAGTCAGAAAATTAGAGATAAAACTTGCCTCGATCACCCTCCAAGATAAAATAGTTTCAAGATCTAATGATAAAARCCAACCCTGCTTTCTAACATGGACAAAAAGTACAATTCTGGACATCTGATTTCCATGATCATCCATATCCAGAGCACCAACAGCACTGAGGAAAAATGTCACAGTACTGTGGCAAGCTCAAGGAACATGTAACTTTCTATTCATAACAAAATAATGTGCTACTCTGAGGAAACTGTGCAAATCTTCAAAGTACCATTGCCCACCTCCAGTCATTCATGTGAAATCTGATCACCACTCATCGGATAACAGAGACTTAGGCTTCAGTCACTGGAATTCAGGGTAAACATCTCTCTGGAGTAACAGAGCACTTCAGGCTACTTTCAGGTCATCAGGACGTGGCACAGACTTTGACTTCCAGCCCCTCATGTCACATCTGCGAGGGTATTTTAATTTTTCCATGAAGCACCAAAAATGYCCCTTCTCTAAAGAAAAACTGGCTGCAGCTCAACCAAGAAGAAGCTGGAACTGTTTGCTCCCTGGTGCTTTGTTTAAATGAGGCAATCTAGRAGCCATTTGAAGTATGTAGCAGAAACCAGCACTTGATCCCAATAAGTCTRGCAACAACCTCTCTGTTTCCAATCTCCTCTTCAAGGTCAAAGGAATCAAGAAGATAATTGAGTCCACACCCAGCTATCTGACCTCTGCCAATAGCCTAGACTATTCACAATTGCTTTGAAAAGCCAAGCAGCATCCAGATTATCCTGGTGGCATTGCTGAGAGAACCAATGGCTGCCTTTGGGAGGCAAGGGGCCAATCAGATGAATTTGTAGGTGGTTCAACTTCCTKTGGCATAAGCAGCTCCGCTGTTTTGGGAGACACTGTTTTTGGGATCTATAATCCCAGATAAAGCCGAAAGGATCTTAACAGTTATTTACTTCATTCTGCCTCCAAGCACCCATGATGCCTTCACGTGAAGTTCTGGAGGGCTTGATCTTCCTTCCACTTGACACCAGTACACATTTGTGCATTCAGGATTTTGTTTTCATATAGGTGCAATCAGGGCAGCTCTCTGAGCACCATCCCCATATGGGGTGAAGAATGTTATACCAAATAAGTAACAGACAGTAGAGACAAACCTTGGCAAGACAGAGGTGATGCCTGCCCAGAAAGGGTAATGTCTACAGACAGAGAAGCTGGAAAAGCAGCAACACCTCAGCTCGGGGTATCTGTCTCACATCTGCTGATAGACTGTGCAGACTTAAGGTCTGTCTGGAAACATCGTTACTACAAGAAAACATTGTTCCTTTCCAGCAATAAATGAGACCCTTGAATCTCTTCCACACGGAGGAGACGGAGCCCTTTGTGCATGTCCTTGTTGACATAAGCCTGCCGGGTTAAGAGGTTCCCCTCTTGGAAGGAGACAGCAGGACCTGTACTCAATCAGTTTGTACGTTTGTGCTGCTCTAGAGAGAGCACCAGCTATCTTACCAGCGAGGAACACACCCCCTTTCCCTCCAGTACCCTTTTATCAGTGCTAATCTCCAGAACCAATAATGCCAATTTTGCAGACTAAGAAGTGGACTCTCTACCTCAGGTTTCCAGTCCAAGATTAATGCAGATGCTCAAGTTGATGGAAAAAGGGTTGAATCTACTGAATCTACTCTTTGGTAGAGATCTCAACAAAGGCACTTATTCAAGCAAAGAGCCCATTTGAAAGGAAAGCTGCCTTGAGAATTCATCAGTCAAGGTTAAGATGCTTTACTCTTGCAGATTTGGTACGCATGTGTCAAAACAGTAATTTAATGGTGAAGTGAATTTTTATGTGCTGCAAGCCTACTGCTACACCACATCATGTGACTCCCATACTGCTCCTGAAATTCTGCTTAGGAGGCAATTCTTTTTACCAACTGCCAAGGTACCTTTGATTTCACTTCTTGCATAAGTCATCAGCTTTTCTAGGAAGGATTAGATACTGATCACTATCCTAATATTGTCCCTGTGCCTTTCTAGTCCCTATGTCCTCGCAGAATTTACAGTCACTGATAGTGATCTGCTCATCACAATATCCTGTGGGAAACTGGATATAACACAGGAGCCAGCAACAGCTCTTTTTACTCTTAGAAAGTGACATAATGCAGAGTTACTGGAACTCTTATTTTCTTTTTTCCCCTCTCTCTCTCTTTTTTTTTTTTATGTTCCCTTTTAAAATCAAGAAACTGAGCCACAAATTTTTAATAATGAGAATCTGGACAAGGTTCAATCCAAATTTTGAAAATATATTCCAATTAAAGACTTTAATAGGTTCTTGGCTTTCCCCACATCTCATTGCCATGTGCATTCAATAATCCCAAGCCCCCTTTTTCCCTAGTAGTAAGTAGACTGCAGCATGGGTGATATCATTCTTCCAGAAGGTCAGCCACTCCTGGGCTGCCATTTTCTGAACATTTCGTGCAAAGGTTTGGTTCAGAGCAGGATTTCTTTCTTTCAAAACTGGCTGTAGATCTGCTGTGATCGTGTCCAACAYGGTGTTCACTCTTGTGAAGCTGCAGAGACTTTTTGATTACGTGCTCCAAAAGAGAGGTTTTGTCCTCAAGCCAGAGGGTCTCACTAACAGAAGCAGCATGTTCTTTCCCTTGGTAGAACAACATGGTGACCACTCAGGTCACAGCCCTGAAGGGACCTGCTGATGTGCTTTGCTTCAACAGCAACACGTGCAACTAAAGCTCATGGACTACAAGGTTCAGCCACACCTGCCAGTGGGTGCGATATCAAACTCTCCAGTTTGTGTGGCAGCTGAAACCTATCATTGTGCAGATTAGAAAGTTATTCAATCCCTGCACGAAACAGCTGCATCCAGCACACCAAGTATCGATTTTGGTGTGTCACTGTGGCCCTTGCTCCACATACAGCTTGGGCCAAACAAGTGAGCAAAGCACCAGGATGGATGTTGCATGGCAGAAAGGATAATGTGGAAAAAATTATAATATCTTTGGATAATTATATCATGTGGATGCATCTGGAATACTCTGTGCAGACTTGTGTTTAAACAAATGATTAAGAACCTGGAAAGCTTCCCACTAAAAGAGAAATTAAATGACTGATGCTATTCACTTTGAGAGGTACAGAAGAGGGACATAAAAAGCTGTAAAACAATTAAATGTATGAGGAAGGTGAATGAGGGGGAACTTTTCCTTAGCTCTTAACATCCCACAAAAAGAAATGAACATTTAGTTAGAGCAGAAAAATCAAAGGCTTGAATGAAGCACGTTTCACACAGTTTTTTTCACAAAACCATGAAAATTAGTCAGAAGAGTCTATCGAGGGTGGGTGACAAAAACCTACCACATAKTCTCTGCAAGATAGTAGAGGCCATAAAGATTTGTTACTTGAGCTTCTTTTTGATTAACTCTACAAACTGAGGTTTTCCTTCTCATCCAATAAATCATTCTACATTTTTTTTTCCAAATCCTCTTAAATCTCTTTCCACCCTTTAAAAATAAGTACAGTAGAAGACCATATTGTAGTGTCAGTTTGCAGCTAGGAAACTGCCTCCCCATTGCTTTCCACTCTTCTTTTTTCTACACCAGAGGTTGCAGGTTTTTATCACAATATTACACACACTGTCCTTTGCCTGTGCAGTGGCTTGTCCGAAGTCTTGTCAGTGCCAACGTTTTCCAGCAAATTTTCTAGACACGTGGTGKTGTGTCTGGCTGAACCAAAAGCCATGCTTTGTTTGCATGCTTGCAGGTTACCAAGCAATCTCTTTTGCCCTTACTACCTTTGTCCTCATCATTACTGACCACTTTGCAGTAGTTTTGAGATTTGTTCCTTTTAGGAACTGCACTGTTTCATTTAGCTCCGGACAAGTTAGTGCTGGAACCAGCCTCTGCAGAGTAATGCTGGGATTGTCCTCACTAGATGGTGTATTTGTAGTTATCATCTTTGAGATCAGTCAGCTACTCATTTCGGAATACACACTAACTTTTCCAAACTGGCACTTGTGGCAATAAATCAGACGCTCTCCAAAAAATCATCACACCTATACAGTTATTTCTATCAGTCAAATCTCTAACCTGACCAAATAATTCAGTTGGAATTGTTTGACAAAACTGTTTTGGAAAATGCAGATAGTGCTTTTGTTTAACGAAAAAATTGCCAAGTGACAAAAGTAAAGATAACAATTTGTAGCAATCCGTAGCACAGAAAAATTTAGCTGGAAAGCAGGGAGGGCACCATATTTATGCTGCTGACATCCCAAACTTTTGCCCTAGAAAACATAGTTTTTCCTACTACAGTAAGATGGACCCATCTCTAGAAAATCAAACTGAGTTCCACAGTTCCTACAGGGGAACTGTTCCAGCACTTCCTTAGACTTCGTGTAACTGGAACCTTTTGCTTTTTTTTCCTATCCACCACAGACAGCAACTTATTTTAGTACTATTATATATTCTCTCCCTCCTCACAAGCTGAACAACCGTAACTTGCTCCTCATCAATAAAGTTTCTCCTAGGCTTGTGCCCACTCTTGCTGCCCTCAGCTTGTCTCTCTGCAGTAAGAATGTGCCCCTCTTTACCTGCAGTGGACACAKCTGATCCCAAAAGTCTCCTGTAGCCCCTGTGCAATTTCCCAACAAACAATTCAGGGGATAAAAGGAAATCTTGCAATTCCTCAAATGTTTATTCAGAAATGTCATGTATTCACCCAGTTTTGGAGACAAAAGTGGTACCTAGATTAAAGTATCGGTTTATTAAAATAATACCTGGAAAACTTCTAATTCATAAATACACGAGGGTATGAGATAACAGCATGCAGCTCAGAACACTGGAGCTCCAGATGGGGGAGAGGAGCAAACTCTGGGCAACTCACCTCCATGTACACACTGGCTAAGGCTCGGAGGATCTGCGGTGCAATAGCTTATGCTGATGTCAGCTGTTAAACACCAGTGATTTACTCACCTGTCACCCAGTTCATGTGCTTGAAAGCAAGAAGGTGAAGAGGTATGGGCATGATATATCCTGGTTGTCTTACATTTGGAGGGAAGAATCACATGTGGCTAAAAGCCACCACAGCATTTCTTGCTCTTTCTGCCAGCAATTCCCAGGCCTCCGGAGCAGCATATTTGTGCTGGCATTTGGGGGCTGTCCCAGCAGCCAGAAATTAAAATAGAGTGTGTTTGTATCTTGGCTTTGCACCTATTTTTGAGACCAGGGGTCAGCTTGTTACAGCAACTACTGGAGAGGTGAGCACTATGAGGGTTCGAGTATTTCTGATTTATTATCTTGAGATCATTTCACATGGCTAAACACAGAGCTCAGAAGCACTTTTTTGTAATGAGTTATTAGGTTTTGAGCTCAAACTGTGAACATAACTTCAGTTAAGGGCTGCCCTAGGCTTTGTTTTCTGTTGTGCAGTGGTGGTGGTCTGCACAGGGCTGGCTGGTCACAGGGTACTGGCTTGTTTCCTGGTTTTTCAGCTGCCAAACTATATTATAACAAGCTAAAAATACATTAAATATTTTCCTTTCCTAGTATTACCTTACCACGTAAGCAGTAGTTGGACTTGCCACTAGGATGTTATCTGATAACCGAGGGGAGGGAGGTGGGCGAGCCTGAAGAGGGATGAGACACTGGAGAGAGGCTGCTTCAGCGACTGTGACCAGGAGGGAGAGGCTGTTATGTTTCTATTKAGATGGGTGATGAAAACACTTCTGAATCCCTGCTGTAACTCACCTCTGACCACATGCCCCACCACAAGTGCTCCTCAACACAAGCCCCTGAGCTTGTGCAAAATCTCTCCTGCCCCGTGCTGTGCTGTTTAAGAAAAGTTGGGTGGTCATGTGAAGACCATGCATGGGGAGTCTAACACAACTGACTGGAGTGTGCTCTGTCATCTTCTGATGCTGTGCCATCAGAAAAATTATTTGGCAGGTGACCTGGACCCTGGGGTGGGGGACAGTCAGCAAGAAAAGATTCCTGTGCTGGACACCCTTYTGATTCTGCCTCTGTGATGGGCAGCCCCAACAGCCACCACTGCTTCCCTACCTCTGGAGGAGGCCACACCATCCCCAGGTGGATTCAAGGTCTGGAGGGAAGTTTTGGGGGTGATGCCAAGCTCAGCTGTGAGAGGCTGGAGAATCTGCTACATGGGGTGGGCATTTGGTTTTGATTATTTAACTTTGTTGGTGTCACATTTGAACACCATTTTGAATTGTTTCTTTTCTTGCATGTATATTGGAATAAAAGAAAAGTATCAGGCTGCCTTGATACCTCTATTCTTAGTGATCACTCTGTTTTTAACCAGAAATAGCTGCACTAAAGTGAATGGGAAAGACCTATCCCTGCAAAAAGCAAAATAGAAACACAGCCTGAAACCGGAGATGAAAGCCCTACTTAACAAATGAGATATATAAAGGGCAGAAGCTATGAAAAGACACAGCGTGAACAAGTGGATAACACTTGGCCTATCCAATAATTCCTCCCACATTCTTACCAGCAGAAAGTCTCTCCAGCAGGGCCACTGGGTTTTGAAATCAAGGTAGTGTGACCCCAGAAGGAGGCACATTCTTGGTTTCCCTAAAGGTTCCAGAGGACACACACCCATTCCCCTTGTGTTTCCACACAAAYGGCAAATGTTAACTGCAAACGGAGAACAATGGGTCTAAAATGGTTGAACATTTCCTCGGTTTTTCTGTGCTCTCTTCATATTTAACTCATTATGTGTATTTGCACTGGTTCACCTGCACCTATAATCCTTCCTGCTCCTCCTTCTAGCTCTKAGGACTCTAGCTCCAGCACTGGGGAGACCAGGGAGATCAAGTGGTTCCTTTGCACCTCATAAGGCATGGYCTGTCCACCATTTCCATCACCCTCTCTGCTCTTTGTCCTTTCACTTCAACCAAGAGCTCAGCAATGTGTGTGATGTTCCCATTCCAGTTGCTGGACACACAGCAAAGTGCATTGCTGCTCTCCCACCCTCTTCTCCTGCTCTTTCCACAGCTCTGTGCATTCTCTTTGTACGCTCACCTTGCTGCTTCTGCATGGTAGTGAAATCTTCAAAGGTGAGAGTGCGCACGGGGGGCCTCCAGAAAGCGTAGGTCTCCATGATGGCCTCCAGCCCCGTCCTGTGCAAAGAAAAGAAAACAAGGAGTTTTCACTCACCCCAAGTGACTGGGGGCAGAGTCACCAAAGAAAGAAGGCTCTGACCATGCTTGACAGGCTGCCAGTGGCCACTGAAAGGTCACCTTGGCATCTGTGAATTCCTCAAGTGAGCCTTCCAGCACAGGTGCTGATCACCAGAGTAAAATGAAATTTCCCCAATCCAGTATTTCAAAAGCTCCTAACAGTCTCCCAATGCCTTTTTCCTTTCCAGCAAGAATCTCAATCCTTCTGTCTGCTTTGCAGGGGACACATGACTGTCAGCTCCTCAAGGCACACTTTATCATTGAATGGCCCTCCAAACTTTGTGGATACAAGCTGTCATGCAAACAAAGGAGGTCTGGGATTCAGCCTACAGAATCAGAGAGATTTGGTGAATTGTCTTTCCCTGCCACTTCATGGTTCTGGACACTGTTCAGAAGTGCTATGGGAAGCCATCAAAAAGGGAACCGCCTTGGATTTGGACTTTGACTAGAAATGCATAAGATGCTCTTTGTAAAGGATCAATGGTATATCTGTTCTGGGTTCCTAACTCACCACAAAGACATATCRAAGAGAAAAAGCCAAAAATCAAGTGAGAAGTTTTCTTCTTGAAGGGCTGGAGTCTCAGATTTGTTCTTATTGTCACCACAGAATGCTAGCTCTGCTGGAAGTCTCTTAACTCGGCAGGCTCAGTGAGGACATTAGGTGCATTATCAAACCCCCTGGAGTTTCTTCCCAGGAAAAGCTCTTCTCAGTGGAAGCTGCACACTGCTCTGTTCCCCATTCCTTGCCTTCCCCTGCCTGTTTTCCAGCAGTAGGTTATAGCCCTTGCACTGACTGAACACCAGTAGAGATCCTTCGTCAAATGCAAGAACATATCCCCTTTCAATGCAAAAGGCACAACATCCCCGGAGCCTCTCATCAAATGTTGAGCTGACACTGGAGCTGCCTTTTGCTTCTGAAAATGTCTTTCTGCACGTGCCTCCACTCACTCAGTTAACTTTCCAAAGTCTCCCCGGAAGCTTGGATGCTTTAAATACATTGGAGTTGGCAAACCAAACTCTGTATTTTAAGAGGAGGTTTAGAAGAGAGGTTGTTGCATGGTGTTTATTAGCTGCTAAGCTGTTAGAAGTAGAAACAGAAGACATCTCTGCATAGCAGTCTCACACTAGTGCTGAGCACATTACAACAAAACTATTTGGTTAATACAGCGGCCTCTGCCAGCTCAGAGACAACAAGGCAGGGCAGAATTTGAACCCATCTGCTAAGCTGGGCTCTGTGTGCAAAAGCTGCCCTTCGACTACCGGTACCACACCCAGGATTTCCTCTGCTCCCTCTGTGTGAAAGTCACACATGTTCAGCCTCCATCTGCTTCTTGGCATACGCAGCCGGGAAGAGAACAGTGCCTTTCTTGTAGCCTCATGAAATGATCCCCAGCCTGAGCACTGAGGGAAGACTCTCTGGTACCATATATCCAGGGGGCATAAAATGCCCTGAGCAGGTTGCAATGCAACCAGACCTGCTGTTGAAAGGACCTGCCCTGATGATTAGATCCACGTAATACATCCAGAAATGCAGACTGAAAGTTCCAGCTGTGCTAATCCAGCTGCTCTGTGTCTGCCACAGGATCACGTGGGGAAGCAGGGAGGCCAACTCCCTAAAACCAGTAGACACACAGTCTGGCTCAGTCATTAGATCCCCATGTACATAAGCCCACTCTGCCACAGCATCAGACTTTTAGCTCTGCTCTCTCAACTCCCTTCCAGTAAAATCCAATCCCAAATGGGAGATGGCCCAGGGAGACAGGAAAGGCAGGTTAAAGCTGTTACCCCTGCCTCTCCCTGGAGCCTACATCATTATCAGCTCAGCAACTCACTCACAATTTAAAGTTTCTAGCTCTCCATCTACCACTTTCACCTCTATCAATACAGTTCTCACAGCTACCATATGATTTCTACTTTTAAAAGCAAAGAAAAAAAGAGAAAAGTCAAGAGACAATAAAAAAAGAAAGAAAACAGTAAATCAGGAATAATATACTGCTTTCAAGGGTTGGACTTAACTGTGTCTGTGAGATGATAGAGGGTAAATGGCAGCACTGAGAGTGCCAGAGCAGCTTGTAAAGCTGCTCTATTCCTGCCCTGTATGTCAGGGAAAGGAAAGATGCCAACACCAACAGGGACCTAGCTCCTCCTGCTCCAGGGGAGCAGTTCTACAACAGCCCCCTTGCTGCAGGCATGGCTCCTTTCACCCTTCCCTTTCCACACTGCAACTGCTGGCAGCAACACTGTGGCTTAGCCCTGCAATGCTGAGGGCAGCAGCGTGTCACAGGTACCTGAAGAATGGATGTCAAACTTCCCAGTTGGCTCTTCCTGCCCCAAATGTGAATCTTTTTCTCCCCAGAAGTATGCATCTGTTGAACATGTGTTACAAAACATCCTCTCTGAGCATGTGGGTGACAGAGCTCAAAGTTATGACCACTTCTATGCACAAATTTAAGCCCCCATATACTAGACCAACGTTTTTTCCCCGTTGGTTTGTGGGTTTCTTTTTTTTTTTTCTTTGGCTTGTGCTTTTTGAGGCTTTTTTTCTTTGTACAGAAAAAATGTTGTGGGTGTTTTTGAAATAGCATCTAAGCAGAACACATCCTTACTGAATTTTCACATCCTTCCACGCATCAGACAAGATCCATGAGAGAGAAGCTTCATGTGCTAACCTGTTGGGCACCTACCATCCCGTGTATGGAGTCTTGCGGAAGAAAAACCTGCAGTCATGCTAAAACACAGCTTTTGGTGAGTAGACACACCACCTTTGTGTGACTGATTTTACAACCCCATCCCCAGCCTTTCTTCTGTCTGTGATGCATTCCTATTTTTGAAAGAAAATGTTGAGGTGATGAGGTGGGAATCAAGAAATTGACTCCCTGTCAACTCCAATAAGCATCTCTCCCATAGCAGTTTATGACGTTGGTGTGCTCTTCTAGTCAGAAGAAATACTGGAGTGCTCTTCCATGTGTGTGTTCCAGCCTCTAACAAGGAAAAGAATCCCCACCTGGCCAGTGAAGAGACATTTTGGGACAACAATAAATGCTGACAAAAAAATGATTGTTTTCAGCATTTCTGAAATCTCAGGAAATTTGGTGGGCTTTTGTTGAGGGCTGCTGATACTGAGTGTGCTGAACATTATCCATGTGGCATCTACTTTCTCTTCCAAAGAACTGCACTGAAAAATTAACTTCAAACTATCTATCAGGCCATAAACTCTTCCCTCTCACACCATCTTTATGAAGGAAGTAAAAAAAAAAAGTATCAGAAGAGGACTCACTGCCAGCATTTTTTTAATAAGGTCAGTCCTTTAAAAGGTATCCAAAATTTGCTCTCTCTTTTTCATTCATTCTTTTATTTTTAGTGCTATAAAGTTTTAATAATAGGCAATAAATGAAACAGTTCCATTGTCCGAAAAAATGAAACGATCTATCTGTGCACCTCCATAATCCATCCCATATGGCTGCTCTTGCCATTCCCACTGCTTGCAGGATTCAGGTCATCATTTCATTGTTTGCTGGGGAAGCCAAACTATTGGCTCCAAGTGCCCTCCTGGCTCTCTTATCCTAGACAAAAGCTCAAAGAGCATTTCCAACACAAACAACTTTTATTCACCTCAGCTGCCCACATCTGAAAGTAAAGGGCTGTTGTTTGCCTTCAGCCTAGGGTTTTTTCTTCCATCACCCTGCTGAGTTTCCTGACCGTTGTCCCTGCTGGCTTCCTCCTGCATAAAGAACTCCTGCAAGCATCCCACTGTCAGATGAACTTTACCCAGTCTCCAAAAATAGTCTCTGTGGCATTAAACCTGCACCCTCACAACCCAAACATTTGGCTGGCTGAGCTCCATATGTCAAAAACTCTGCTTTCTCAATCTCTTGAAGTTCAGGAAAGCAACCAAGTAATAACCTGCCTCATTCATACATTATGTAGGTATCCTTTCACCACCAAGAAACTTCTCTGTCAACACCAGGAACTTCTCTTGTTGCATTTTTACAGATGCTTCATGTGCTTTTGAAAAAAGTGAAGCAGGACCAAAAATCAGGTAGAGGGAATCTCTAATAAGCAGGAAATAAGACTTGGCTTTCAAACACAGGCTAACTCCCTAATCCAACAAGGCTAATGGCTGAACACCATTACTTAACACGGTTTGAGTGCTCAAAGCCTGCAAAACATTGTCCAGCTGCTGAGCTGTTTCCATCCTTCTCTCTGAAACACCTCACTGCTCCTCCCAGCTCAAAGACTGAGGCAGTAAGCCATGAAGAGAGACACTCACAAAAATAACTGAAAGAGACCTAAGAAAGGATCTGGGAAAAGATTGGTATCCCATGTGGATACAGGCAGTTACATCATGATGGGGTGTCCTCAGAGCAGCAGGGTTTTAGCAGTCTCTAATGAAGGGATACCACAGTCCTAAGGAAACACAGGGGAARGCTGCAAGCTGATGGAAGTGAAAGATGTAAAATGGAAGCTAGTTTTAAAAAACACCAGTCAACTCCATAATTTCTGCAGCAGGCAACAACAGTGAAACAATAACAAAATAAATAAGTGGAGGAAAAACATCAATCTCCATTTAATGGAAGAGCCTCAACACAAAGCAGAAAGGAAATGTCCTAGGGAAGAAGTGGCTTAAGAGTTCCTTTTCTTCCACCATGCTCTCCTTTTCCCCCAAGGGTTCTTTCCTCCATCATTTGCTGGCAAAGTCTTACCATGGYTCTGAATCAGTATCTGATGTCACTGGGATAAGATGTCCTGGATTTCTGCACCTCAGAATTCTGCATCTTCTGCAGCTGCCACACCTTTTATTTTAAGACCTTATACATAAAAACTCTTGAACATATACTACTCACTCGCCTGCTAAACAAATGGCCCTTTTTCAAATTAGTTTATTTCTTTTGCAAAGAAGATTTTCAGTGGGACGTTCTCCAGCCACAGCCTGATGCACTGCAGTTGACTGAAGTTGTGGGAAAGATGTGGGAAGTTGATGAGCATCACAATTGTTAATTCAGTTGACCAGTGATCCTGGTGAGATTACAAATTCACAAGGCGAAGAAGAGCTATCCAGCACAGTTACAAAAAGTCCTATTTGGAGAGTCCTTTCCACACACAGTTTGGACCTTAATGCTTTTCTCCCTCCCATCTATGTATGTGTCCTCTGGAAAGGGAGCAGCTGGGCATTAGTGTCCTCCTCTAGCTGACAACAGCAGTGCAACTGCAGCCAGACCACTGCTTGTGAGGCAGGCGCCTGACTGCTATATATGCTTGCAAATACCTTTGCCTGTTTTTTTCTTCCTAAAGCCTCAGGCTGCTCCCTTTGATGTGTAATACCTTAAAGATTTTAATTCCTCTTTACATCAGCAGAGAGCCTTACTGAGCCCTCCCCACAGCTGCAGCCATGTAGCAATTTCCTGCCCTTTCTTAAATCAATGAGCTACAAAGATCAGTAATTCCCAACCTTTTCAGGAAACTGTCCAAATTCACTGAKCTAGGACCTTATTAATGTCTTCCACATTAATATAGCCCACCATGTACCTGGAACTGCATCAATCCCTCTCCCAAACCCAGCCCCCCGTGCAGCTGTATCTCTGCACACGGGGAAGATCTTGTACCCAGGACACACACTACTTTCCTCACACAGGAGAGGAAAGCAAAATAAAAGTCACATATGCCTCAAGGAGAACTGATGCTCACAGTGGGGATTAAATGAGAGTGGCAACATCTTTTTGCATAGCCTCAGTAAGGTGAGACCAGAGGAGCTAAGCTGGAAAGTCTTTAGGTCAGTTAGACATCTTCGTGATCATGGCAAATGTAGCATTAAAATGTGTGGTGGAAAACACAGGGCAGATGCCCGTTCATGAGCACTGACCTTACCAAACCATGAAGGAGACAGCAGTCCTGGTAAACACACACAACAGGAGCATGCAAGTAAAAACTGAATTACAGTGCCCACGGGGACAGCAAATGAGGGCTATGCACACAACTTTCACCCTGGTCTGTGCACTCAGAGCTTTGCTTTACAACCCTAAGCTTCTTGTAATGTAGTCATATATGTCTAATTGTATAATTAAGGTTTAAAGACTATGTCACACTGATTTAAAGGATACCCACATCATTTAGATCTGAAATACTTAGATCTGCTGCACATTCTGCAGGATTCATGAAGAGTGGAAAAAGCTGAAACTTTGTTTGGACTTTCTTACTCTTTTTTGATAACTCTGTAATGTCTTTTTATTAATACAATGGTGCAGGGAGTTGATTAAAACTCCTGCTTAACTACTGTGCTGTTAAAATATAATTGCTTCTAAATAAGGCTTAAGGTATTCGACTTAATTCTTCCATAAAAATCCTGACAAAAATCAAAGTAAAACAATCAGACATTGCTGGAGAAAAACTGAAGTTGTTTGAAACTAGAACACTTTTGCACTTTTATCCTGCAAACCTATGAGAAATTCATTTTTTTCTTCTAACATAAAGCAAGCATTTGCACTCTGAGTTTTGGCATTTCCTGTGAAAATTAAAATTTAAAAATGCCCTTCCATCCAGCCTTACATATAACAAAGAAGAATTATTTTGGATAGTGTTAGACTGTGACCTATTTGTCTGATTTACAACCTGCTATCCCCCTTTTTTCTATCTCTGTTCTTCATTTTAATAACAACAAAAAAAATTGCTTTCCTCAACCTTAGACGCATGCCCTGTGCACTCATCAGGGAAAGGAGGGAAAAGATCAGCAAGGAAACACAAACAAGCTTCTGTTACCTGTTTCTCCCAGAATCTCTGAAACCTTTAGCAAAGGGGTTTCTGTCAATTTTTAGTCTGGTGATCTAAAAGGAAGAAAAAGAGAATTAGTTGATGTCTTCGAATATTTTCTTTCAACAAATGAAAATTATGAATGTTTACCACTCTTGCCCAAGCCACCTGTACAATGATGTTCCATACTTATTTCCCCAGACCTCTATTAAATTTGCCCTCCCATTATCTATGAACAGATGACTTCCTTATCGAAAAATGGCACCAGAGAAACCATGGCAGCATTAGGAAACCTGGCACAGTGCTGGGGCTGAGAAGTTGTTCCTGAAGCAGAAGCACACCTTGTACCGAGGTGCAAAACCCCAGGAGCTGTAACTTATCAATGGCCATGTGGTTTGGGAAGCAGGCACACTGCTCAGGTTTGGCTGATCTCTGAGTTATCCTAGCCTAGATATCCAGCAGCTGGATGCAGTCATGGACCTTTGAACAATCCTAAGGAGAAAAGGCCAAGCAAAGCACAGGCTATAGCCCCCAGAGATGTCAGATGGCCATCCAGTCACATGTACAAGTTTCTGTGTTCTGGTCAGCATCTGGGTGGCCCCTCAAGGGTTTTCTGATCTGGAAATATTTTTTATTTTTCTTTTTTTCCCCCCTCTAAATAAAAGGGGTGGCAGCCAGACTGAGTGCTTCGGGGAAATCTTCCTTCCTGCTTTATTTTTAAGCATGAATTCCATGTTGCTAATATGGAAAACAACTCCAGGATTTTGACCTTGCAGCCTGTGGTATTATACTCCCTGTTGGCTATTCCACAATCTGGTGTAGCACAAGAGCTTCTCTCTGCCAGCCTTAGCTTGTCCCAAAGATTCTATCTCTGGAATGAAAGGAGAGTGAGATCTCCAAATCCTACCAAATTTGAGGTGGTTCTTTGAACTGAAACTGCTCAAAAGGAAGTAGCTTAATACAGTCTGATCTGAAGTGGATTTGCAGGTGTTTTGCTTCTGTCAGAACCAAGCCCTCACTCTGGATATTAACCTCAGATCTGGAATGCAGCTCCTATTTTTGCAGAAGCTTAATTTGTGAACTTAATTTCCGCTAGCCTGACTTTGCAGCTGTCCTGGGACTTGTGTGTACAGAGACAGATATGTTCTGTGGAGGATGGAATTACAGCAGAGGGAATCCCTGTGGTGGATTTGCTAATATTTTACAATTGTTTCCAGAGACGCTTCCCCCAGTAAGGCAAAGGTTTACAGCCACTGGAGGGCATGCAGGCAGATTCAGGGGATTAAAGTTTGGTTTTCATGAAAAGGTTTCTACAGCCCCCCAGAATCTCCTTACTGGTATTATAAAAATGTGATTGTGTCCCCCTAAATTTTTTTTAACACAATCCCCAAACGTTTGGAGTTCAGAAAGACAGAAATTTCAGTGCTTCTTTACAGTGAGGCAGCTTATGGTGCCAGTCCCCGACAGGGATCCCTCCCTTAGCACCTCCCTCCCTGTGTAATTATGTCTTATAGGTCTGGGCATTAAGGAAGAACGACAGGCTAATTTCTTGTCATTTCTTCTCCTTTCCCTATCCTCTTTCCCTGTCTGGTCTACAGTTAAAGTTTGTGGAATAGCTGCATTTGGGAGAGGGGGGGCAGCAAATTTCCCATACTGCAATGATAGTGAACCCACCATTGTGTTGCAAAATTTTTGATCCATTTTGGATCCTGATTTAAGTCAGTTCAAGGTGACCAGACTGAGAAAAAAAGTTGGGAGTCATGGGAGCGCTGTCTGCACATGTACTCTCCTATACGTTGCAAAATAAAAACCTCTGTAACATTTCACTAAATCGTCAGAATTCACAATTGTTAGAGACTGGTTAAATATTGCAATCTGCTTTAAGCTGACTTAATAAGAGTCTGTCCCTCAGTGCAAAATATTAAATGAATTCTAATTTCAGAAAAAGTGCAGATCAGTCATCCACAACTTCTCTGGGCAACCTGTTCCAGTGCCTCACACCCTCGTTCCTAATATCTAGTCTAAACCTTTTTCTTTCAGTTTGAAGCCGTACCCCATTACCTTTGTCACTACATGCCCTTGTAAAAAGTCTTTCTCCATCTTTCTTGTAGGCTCCCTTCAGGCACTGGAAGGCCACAATCAGGCCACCCCAAAGTCTTCTCTTCTGACCTTCACTTACAGTGGGAAGCATTTTGCTTACCCAGTCCCTATCCTGTTGTCCATCTACTCAAGAGGTGTAGGAAGAGAGGTTGCCATTGAAGACTGGGGCAAAAAAGGTGTTAAGTACCTCAGCCTTCTCCTCATCCATTGCTACCAGTTTTCTGGTTAACATACCTGTAGAAGCATTTCTTGTTATTCTTTGCATCCCTTAGCAGGTTCAGTTTCAGCTTCACCATAGCCTTTTTCACCCAATCTCTACACAACCATACTTAATTATATTCTTTCCAGGTTATTTGCCTTTGTTTTCACTGCCTGTGCATTTTTGCTTCTTTCCTTTTAGTTTGACCAGCAGGCCCCTACTCAGCCATGCTGGTCTCTTGGCTTCCTTGCTGATTTCTTGCTCCTGGGGATTGGTAGCTCTTGGCCTATATGG
This sequence comes from Amblyornis subalaris, assembly GCA_018881555.1. Classification (NCBI taxonomy): domain Eukaryota; kingdom Metazoa; phylum Chordata; class Aves; order Passeriformes; family Ptilonorhynchidae; genus Amblyornis; species Amblyornis subalaris. The sequence continues at coordinate 4,741,192 of JACAXG010000058.1, forward strand.
AATATATCCTTAAAGATCTGCCAGCTCTGTTCCATCCCTTGTTCCTGAGTGGAGGCTCCCAGGGGATCCTATTGACTATCTCCTTGAAGAGCTGGAAGTTTGCTTTCCTAAAGTTCAGGGGCCTAACTTGACCCCTTACCTGACCTGTATTCCCCAGGACATTTATGCATGAGAATTTCAGTTTATATGCAATAGATGCGTTCAAAGGCTTATTTTGTCAACAAACTGATGAGACTGGGCTTCTTTAAAACTTTTTCCTTCACTGCTATAAAAACCCCAACTATGTGTTTTGTCTCTGAGATCACAGATCTGGGCTTGTTGTACTGCCTTAAAATTTTAGTAATGACAGGTCTCTGTAGTTTGTACCATGAGGCAGCAAGGAAGTTTGAACACAATACATCTCTTTATGGTTGATCTCAGTTACTTACTTTACAGTAAAGCTACAGCCATCTTATCTTCAAGGTGATTTTCTGGCTAGGTACTTCATGTCTACACACTACCCCAGGGCAAGCATTTTCTTTTCTAGCCTGTAAAGCRTACACTTTTCTTAAGCTATGTTTCTTAGAGAAGTTAATATCTCAGTGACAGGGAGCACACAGATATTTCTATGAGCATACCGCATAAAAGAAGCTTGAAGGGACCCAGCTTTACCTGTTGATTTTGGTAGGCTGTCACTGTGGTGAAAACAGTCTCAGGGAAGTTGAAGGTTTTCACCCCATCTCCTGAAGGAACTGGCTTCGTGGGAGAAAGATCACTGCTGAAATCCTTGCGGATGACATGAACACGAGGCTGGTACTTATGCATTGAATGTAAGATTATCTGAAGAGGAAGCAAAAGGAAAAGGACTTCTTTTTTTCCCCAAATATTTTACACAACATCCAGATGTACAAGAAAGCAGGGATGGAGTAAGATCTAATATGGAGAAAATAACCCTTTTCTTACAAGCATGTACAAGACAAAGTTTGTGCTTTGTACRGAGAGAAAGGTGCTTTATAGAGTCAGGCAACATTTGGAAGAAAAGCACTGAAATAGGAAAAAAAGCTCCCTAACTCTGAAGAGCAGCTACAGACATATGTGCCCCGCAGGACACAGGAGCATCAAAGCAGCAGCAGCACCCTTTTGGGTCCGAGACAAGCAAAGCTGGGACAGCAGGCACCAGGATTAACTTCTAACTTACATGGCCTTGATCATCAAGCTCGTTGTTGGTCAGCTTGAGCTTGTCAAAACTGACCACCTGCCTCATCCAGGTGTCTCCAGAAGCCAGGGAGTCAGGGTGGATGTAAACCCTTGGGGGCACTGGGGAGTCAGCATTGCCAGCCACCATCCACTTGGAGCTGTGATACACATACCTGGAACAGGAAGAGTAGATGGCTGAGAGAGGTTGTTACTCACTCACTATAGGACCACATCCAGGACTCCCCCTTCCTTGCCACCCTCATGCACCCCAAGCTCTCATTTGCAGTCAGGGGAGAATGTGCTTTATTGCAACCTCCTACCTTCTAAATGAAAGCCAGATTACCCCTGAGCCACTTGTTCAGACTTGATTCCTTATTAAAACCACCTTGCAGTTATTTTCCTTGTAAAACTCTGCCACATGTGCCTTCTCAATTCCTTAACCCTCTCTGAGCCAGAGTAAGAGGCTGGGAAATACGGGTAAACAAAGTCCTCTCTGAAAATATTAATAAATGCCCTGCAATTTCTGGAAATCTGCACTGTATCTCATACCAGACTGTGCAAAACACATGTGGCTTCACCCAGAAAGAGCAAAATCCAATGGATACCACTAAAACAATTGATAAAACAGAATTTCTCATTTTAAATGTTGCAAAACAGGAAATTCCATATAGTATTACATACACAGGAATTAGAGGAAAAAAATATATTTTTGTTCCCAGTCTTTTGTGATCTTTTGTGTTCCTGATCTAGCCATCCTGTATATGCCATAAATTTCTCTACCGCAGTTTTGCCTCGACACTTTTTTTATGCCCTGCAGCTCCTTCCCTCTAAGGCATTTCACAAACAGTTCCACTGACACATCTGAGTTCTGCCCTATGCTGCCCCTCATYGAGTCTCTACTCATCTCTGCTAAGATATTTCAGTCTTTACCTACAAACAGTGACCCACTTCCTGTATTTTCACAAGAAATGGGGGAAAAAAGGAAAAAAGAGGAGTCTTTTCACCACTAGTTTGCTCTATGTGGCTGCACAAGCTAACAAGGATGGAAACAAAGGGTAAGAAAATAAATTTATTTTCAATGCTAATATTGTTAGAACCACACTCTTAGAAAGAGGAAAAACATCCAGCTGAGCATCAGACACTATCATGCTGCTTCCCAGGAAACRCATTTTCCTGAGAAAAACTGCACAATTTGAGAGAAAAAATGTAGTATTTAGCATTTGAAGCAGAGGTTCAATTCTGAATCCTTGAAATGTGGTTCAGTCAAGACTATTTGGAGAAAAGACTTGCTCTCAGGGGTCTTTTAATAAGAATACATAAATCACCCCAATCTGCATAGTTTTCTGGGATGCAGAGGACCATGTGTTTTCCAGAGTATTTTTTCAGATCAGAAGCCCATTAATATCAGAGAAAGCTCTTCTTCCTGTCTTTCAGCTCAGCAGTGGAAAGTTTCTCAGTGACTCCATACTGTAGGTCAGGGACCAATATTCACTGAGGCTGCTGTGCTGGACAGTGAATGCTTTTAAAACAGAAATCACCCAATTCAGTTCAGGCCAGACTTGAGGTGCTTGTCTCAGTTCAGCTGCTTGCTGAAGTAGTTAATAGGGGCTGCAGACTCCCCATTGATAACTCCAGTTATCAGTTCCCTCGGGCAGTCGTTGCTAATCATGTCAATAGGGAAATGCACGATAGATTAAAAACTGCTATCTGAAAAGAGAAAGATTTCAGTCCAAAAACCCAAGAGACTGTATTAAACCTTGGGTTTGTGTCTCATGACTCTGGCCAAATCAGTTCTGTTGGTGTAAATCACCACGGTCTCCTCCAGTACACCTTTGCAGTGGTGTGTAATGGCAGGTGTCTTCCCCACGCTGTCATCGACAGTTATTGCAAGATTCCTACCTCTGCCCCTGAAAAGCTTACCTGTATCTCTTGTTATCCACAGGGACAATGTCCATGGCAATGTAATACTGCTGGTGGGGATCCAAGCCTGTGATTTTCACTCTCATGGCTGGAAACATTCTCCTAGAAAAATAAGAGCAGAAGAAAGGAAGAAAATAGTGAATAAGGAAACTGAAGAGGTTCCTTATACCTCTCTCTGACACCAAGAGCATTCTACTTTACACAACCCAGTACTTGGCATGACTCTTCTGGGCCTGGTGTGGGTAGAAAAGACTGTGTTGGCAGTGGTTTGAATATTCAAATTTTTCCCACTTAGAAAAAGGGGTAACAGGATAACAACCTCTAAGTAATGATAAAAGAGTCACAATTAAGCACTCTGTTCCCAGTTCCTAGCAGACAGCTCTGCTATGCTTCACACAAATTGTCTTCTCTAAGACATTTCTAGGATGGGCAGTGTGCCTTCTACCTCATGTTTTTCCCACTTGACATCCACCTATAATTATTCTCTCATATTCCATTAAATGCAGGATCACTTTATTTCTCTTTTTTTTTTGAGAATATCACATTTCAGTATAGAATTTGATAGTACTGAGGTAACATTTAAAGCAAATTCATCATCCTGAAAGATCCTCTCACTGTTATGTTAACAGTTATTTAAGAAAAAACATCCCTCAAATTAATCTTCTCATTAGGAATATATTTCACATTCAACAGGAACACTGGCATTATTGTCATGGTTTCCTTGAAGTCCTGGCAGTATTTTGCACAATCTTTTTAATCAGTGTTGTCTTCTCTATGCCATATGATCCAGATTTATCTCAAGCATTTTCTCCTGATAGGCAAGTTATGGAACTCTACACCAAAAAGAAACAATTCCCAGGCTTTCTCTTCTTGTCTGAGCACAATTTTTGCTCTGCTGAGCACAGTCACTGTTCTGGAAGTGTTTGTAGCTAGGCAATCCTTTCAGAAGAGAACAGATCAGAACAATTCTAACCTTGAAGCATGCCAGTGTTAGTGTGGCCATGGCATAATTTTTCCTTCTTAAAAATTTTATGGTGGCCAGCAGACCAATTTCTCTTCTACACTTCCCTCAAACAGCACACTGAGGGAATCGCTTATGCTGTATTATACTTGCAGCTAATGTGGTATTTTTACACCTTCATAAAATCTGAGGAGCAGAACTGAGTGAGGTGCAGAAGGAATCGAGCAACAGAGCAGAGCACTGAAAGAAATCCTGCAATGTTTCACCGACTGTTAACTCAAACCTGAGCTCTGCTTGAGTGACTTCTCAGCCCTTATCCAAGAAAAACTTGAGGTCTTATAGGATGGTGTTACTCGATTGCATGATTTCTGCCTAGAAAATACAGAGCTTTGGTAGGAGAAACTCTGAAAGTACTGGATGCTCATACAAAATTACATTCTGCTTCTCTAATAAATAGACATATCCTTATGGGATAGAGGTATTTGGATGGAAAGAGGATATTAAAGGGTAATTTAAAATCACAATCCCAAAACAGCAGAAGAGTGTTCAAGAAATGTTGTCCAATATTTCTAGGAGTCATCCCTAGAAACCATCATGACACTTTCTATTTAGTGAGGAGCAGTAAAATGCCACAGAAGAAGATTTAGTTCTCCTCACATTTCTGTTTCTCGAAGTACTATTAGGGAACACAGCCTGGAGGAGGAAGAAAATGGGAAAGCTTGTGTCAACATCCCCAAACATCTCCCAAACTTTGCAATGCAGAGACGTGACCATGAGAAGCTATTTTAGTTTCTCCCAGCCAAGCCACATACAGCCACTTGCAGAAGAGAGTGGGAAGGAGGAGGTTGGTGCTCAGCCTTCACCCTACCCACAGCTCTTCCATTTCAGGCCACACTGAGAAGATAAGATCTGACCTATTGGTGACTGCATCTGCTTTGGGAAAGGCCATTTATCGTGGGGGGTGGGGAGAGCACCACCCCACAGCTGCCACAGCACAGCTAACCCGAGTTATGAGAGACATAAAACTGCCAGAAAAATCATCTGCAGAAACCCTTCAAGGAGAGGGCAATTTGTGCAACTGATGGTGTGAGTTTGCTAGTAGAATGACTTGGGGGGGGGGGGGGGAGAGGAATAATGGATTAGTCTTTGGTGGCTTGAAGGCATTACCTTGTTTTTGCCACAATGGCTCATTAAATCTGCCAAGCCAAAAGGGTACAGGATGTGGCATTTTACAATCCAGCTCTCTTTAATTAGAGAGAGGTGGCTTGGGAGCAGCTAAAGAGGTAGGTCATGTTTCAGAGGGTCGTTGAGAAACCCGGGATTAAATCTGAGTCTCTTTGGGTCTAAGTGTGCGCACTGTGTTGGGAAAATTGAATGCGCTGTGTGTCCCAAGAAGCTCTCTCCAAATCTGCAGCCCCGTGTAAAGTTGCAGTGTAGCCTGTGGGGTTGTTTACTTATGAAATACCTTGTAAAAGATTACCACAGACCGTTCAACAGGCTTAGAGGCTAATCTCKAAAATGATCGGAGAGAGCTCGGTTGATCCCACTGCTTTCCCTAAGGTTTAAGTGTACTTCTAAAGTTTTGTAAATTATTACTGTTTTTCTTTTTCTGTGGGTGTAAAAGTAACTTAGGTTTCTTTGCCGTAAAGATGTGGCCTGGAACTGTCACAGCAGGTCTCCAGCAGCACTGCTGTGTGGAAAGGGGAAAATGGAAAAGGCAGAGGCTAACTGGTGACTTAGGGGTGTACTTGTGTGTAATCCTGGTAAAGTCCCTGTTCTCTGCATTTCCTCTTGCCCAGAGGCACCAGCTTTCTAGAAAACAAGAGGCTCAAAGGTTTGGAAGGAATTCAGGCCATTTGAATGTGGCTGTATTAATACACTGTCAAGAATCTTTCATCTAGAAAGGTATCAGCTTTATAGGCAACAGCTACAGATATGAAGGCTGTCTGTTTTCATAGGGAGCATGTGATGACATCTGATACATTTTAGGAGGAGGTTTTATATCAGCAGCAGTTTGGGATGATCAAGTTATTTATATATTAGCTTTACCACTCAGCAGGAAAAAAGTCTTCCTAAACTTAGACTGTGAACTTACACACAGTACTCTTTTAGGGGAAATATGATGTGATATGAAATAAGTTATTACAATTGCTTTAGGACCACTTAGAAGTGTTTTAAAAAGCATTTTAGTAACAGCCATGTGCCTCAGTCTACTCAATTTCTGTTTCCTTCCACAATGAGAGTGAGGTCTATGAACATCAAATGTGAAGAAAAATAATGATAGATAAATATCTCTAGAACATGATCAAAATAGTGTTTGCCAGCACTGTAGTGTACTATTAAAAACCATGTTTGGGAACTTTCAGCAAAAGAAGTAGTTGGATTGTGGCAGCTAGTATTATATTTTTTGGTGGTGGTAGTTAAAATTTTCTTTTAAAATACAGTTTAATTTTCCTTTTTGAAACTGTTCAGAGAAGGAAGATCACAGGTCTATCCCCAAACTGGATTTTTTTTCCCAACAGAATAAAGTTTCAGTTTCTAACCCTTAAGTTAGAAACTTAAATAAGATTAGACTTTTATAAGGGTGACATCTATTAAATGCAAACCCTAAAATGAAGGCATGTGCTCTTTAGTTGAAGCAAAACACAATTTGTCTATTGACAGTAACATAGTCACTTCTCAGTCATAAAAAATCCAAATGAGAAACTCTGCAAAATAATCTCATTTGGGTTTGCAGACTAAGCTGTACAGTGTTTACAATGTGTGTGATTTTACAGGGCAGCCTGAAGTTATCATTGCTATCTCATCTTTCCTTGAATTTAAGACTGATGCCAAGTGTATACTTCTTTAAAAAACAAATGTGTGAGGTGTGAAGAAAAGGAAGGCAAGGCAAGGCAAGGCAATGGAGGAATGCCCTTCTGTTTCTCTCTGCAGCATGGAATCATGTAGAGGAGATGTTTGTTTTGAGAAGAAAGGCTGAGAGCAGGGCTTGGTAGTAAATGGATTTATTGTTTATGAGGGAGAAGGAGACCAGCAGATCTTCTCAGTTGCTCCCAAAGGGGACATTTTTCTGGAAGCTGGAGAAAGCTTATCCAGCCCACTGGGCCAGGACCTCTAAAAAACAGTTTTGCAGCTGTGGCCTGCCAGCCCTTGCTCTGAGAAGCCCTCTCCATGGGCCCCTTCAGCATCAATAGAGCTTCACTACAAAAGCCCTGTTCCTGTCTCTAACTGAGGAGCACTTTGGGGCCTGCCCTTCTCTCCACTGGAAACAAAAAATGTAACAGCCCCAAGTACATGCTACAATCAACTCACTCATGATTTCAGGAATGCAAGCAAACTGCAGGCAAAATACCATTTAACCTATCAGGAGGCGCCGAGAAGTCAGGAGAGGACAAGGTTATCTCTTCCACTCACTGATGGCTTTTTTCAGTCTTACTACTGAGCCTGGCATCAGAATTTTAGTTTGAGCAATCCTGCAGTACAGATATGATAACTGTGATACAATAGATGAGATCATTTCCCTCATTGCTGAGATGAGATCCTGGCTCTGTGGCAGGTAGAACCTGTGTTCCCAGAACAATACCTCTTGGATGTGCAGGTATGCATGGTAGCACTCATATAACCACCTCCTTAAACAGCAGGCAGCCATTCCCTTCCAGAGGAGGACTCCAAGCACTCCCTATCGTGTATTCCCCCAAGAATAAGTGCACATTGTTTCCCACCATAAAAAAAAATCTAAATAACAATGTTTTGATGGAAAAGAAAAAAGGAAGAGTTATAAGAGGACTGGAGTAAGTTTATGGAAACAAGACAAAAAAAAGACATCTATAAATACAGCATGAAGAAAAGAAAAAAAAGCAGAATTAAAAGTGAGTGAGAGTGGGAGTCTGAAAGTCAAAAAATGCAGTCTGCCTGACACAGGCAGGAAATAGCTCCAGAAATATGTTTAAAATGAGAACGTAGGTTAGAAATTAGCATTACACAGCAAGAGCAGAAAGGCATTCTGAGGAGAGGCAGGAACCAAGCAATGCTTACCAAGTCATAGAAAATTAAGGAGAAGCTGTAGTTATAGGCAACTGAGTCTGTAATTATAATGGCTTTCAAAACAAGAAGGCCTTATGGGACTCAGTGTTTCCAAAGAGAAAGCAATAAGAGCAAAATCTTCTGTGGGGAAGGAAGCAGATGCAAATTACACWGTGTGTCTCTAACAATTTGAATAAGTAGTAGGAAATCTTCAGGAAATAACAGCAGTTCTGCTATTTTTGCCAGAAATAATAAAATCTAATCTCTGGGATGCATCATGTATCATGCATCCCACATGGAGAAACAGGACTGCTAGACTCAGCTCTCACCCACCACAAACACATCTCCAAGAGAAAAATGTTTAACCTGAGAGATTAAAGATCTAATTTGTGAATTCTATCGTATCTGTAAGGACCATCCTCAATAAACAGGTGTATTACCTAAAGAAACTGCCCAGCTCTTCATTATGCTTTGCAATGATTAACCTACAAATGTAGTCAACAGAAAAAAAAAATAAAAGGCAAAAAAGCAGCCCTCCAATATTAACATCCAGTGTTAACATCACTTCTGGAGAAGAACACTATCAACCAGAAAAAACCACAGATATTTAGTAGTTACATAGATTTTCTGCAGGTGGTGATGGGACAGTTGGCCTTCAGGACTCAAGTAATTACTAGCATCTCCTTTCAAAGAGAAAGAATATTATTTAGGATTATAAAGAATATATGATTTTCACAGGAAGTTATTACTCTACTGTGATACATAGTCTTCTGTAAGTGAACAAATTATCCACACTGGAGCTTGCAAGATGTCAGAAAGGTCAGCTACTTCATTCAGAAATATGTGAGCTGCCAAGATCATCTTCATACCACTAAGTTCTGAGCATTTTAGTTTGAACTGGTGTTGGTGGGCTTCAAGATATTTATGCTGCTTTTAAGTCTATCTTCTCCATGTATCATCAGAGAATTAATTATAGTAAATCCAACAGGTAATAATATTTTAAGTTTCTGAGGCAGCATGGCCCAGGCACCGGGACAATAAAGTCAGAAGCAAGGAAGTTGGTTCTTCCAATGCCATATTTAATGATGCTGAACAGATCTCTTAATCTGCTTAGGTCTCAATTTCACCACTTTTTAAAAGATAATAATAATGATTTTCTCTGTGTCTGCTTTAACATCTCCAGAGAAAAGGTGTTGCACAATAGCAAGAGATATAATTCCTGTTACCTTGCCTCTTCCATTTGAGGCAGAAGGTCGAAACCAGCAGCTCACTCTGTACCGATGCAAGATTCTTCCCGTGCCACTGAGGTCTCGAAATGGGAGCTAATCTGCCTATTATAATCTCTTCCAGGGATCATCTGGGTTATTTGTCCAATACAACTTTCCTCAAATTATCTGGACTTTCTGGGATTGCAGAGCAAGAGTGCTCACTTCACAAGAACGTAAAACAACAAGTCAAGCTGTCCTGGCGAATTCTGAGAGCACGGATGTGAAACAACGCTGTAAACAGTAGAGCACCGTGGGTTTTCGCCAAAACATGGGTAAAATTCTCTGCCGGATTCCTGCGGCAGAGTCGGGACAGCTCCCGGGGCACTCCCGGTGTTCGCTGGCCGTGGCGGGCTCTGTCCGTGGTGCTGACGCCCTCCTTCGCTGCGTCAAGCAGAATTCAAACCTCATGAGGTGGAGGTAAGAAACTGCCTGTTAACGCAAACGTGCCTGAAAATCCGAGTTTGGGGCATCTAGAAATGCACAACTACCTTTGGGTTGTGTTTTGGCAAACAGACTTTAGCCATGTTTTAGTAGTAGTCAGCAGCGAAGATCTTCCCCTTGGCTAACAGCATGACTGGGTGGGGTTTTCTTTTTAAAAAAGTCTGGCTAATTAGTGGCTCTTCCTGACCTCAGCTGTCGTGGTATCAGCTGCAATAGCAGAGCAAAAATTTAAAACTGCACATTTTTTATACAGGAAGTCATTAACACTTTATCTMTTTTGAAGTGCAGGAAGACATTCATTTGGTGCAAAGGTGGGTTTGAATTTCACTATATTTGAGATTAAATCAACTGGCTCATGAAGTGCTATGGAAACTTGAAAGGAAACTCAAATGTTGCACCCCCAAAATCATAACTCATCTTAAATTCAGTACAGCCAACAGTACCRTGATTGTTTCCTGATTTATTTGCTCAAAGGAACAACTATCCTCAACGGTTTCCTGCAGCTGCCAGTTGTCCTTCGGAGCCAGTTATTCAAACAGTAACATGAAACAACTCTACCTGTCTTAAGAATGCTAGTAGGAGATACAGCTGTGAAACTCTGACAGCCATTTAATTTTTCCTGCATATTTATTCCTTTGGCTTATCAAGAAGGAAAAAATATATTTCTTTCTTAAAAAAAAATTGGCTTGTTTGGTTATGATTTCTTACTTAACTAGACAGAAAGCCAGAGATGTCTTACCTGCCTGCTTTCGTGATGATCATCTCTGTCCCAATGTCATGAAATCTTTTCCAGAGGTCAGCACACTGCAGTTCTACCTGGATCTCTTCCATGGATGAAGGTGGAGGAGGCTGAGGGCCTGTGCCACCTGATGTAAGGTCAGAATGGGAGCCGAATGAGCAGGATGTCCTTTCTGCCAGCACCTCTGTGTCTGACCCCGTGCTCTGCTCTGAGTCTGCAAAGTAAAGAAGCCAGGTAAGACACTTCAGTTCTACCTACTGTGAGGGGTAAGAGGAGGGAAGAACAAAGTGAACACAGAAGGTGGTAAAGAACAGTATAATGACCTTTTATAAGGTGTATATGTATATAAAYACATATATAGTTATGGTTTGTTGTGATTTATAGCCTGATTTGGGGCTTTGGGCTTCCAACATGATATCTGCCCTTTTTTGTAAAGTTTTAGACACAGCTGATAAAAAGACCCTCAACATAAAATATAAAAAGTAGCAAGCAATGGTGGGAGTACAAAATATAGACGACAAACAGAAATGAAAAAAAAATTATTCAACCCATTTTTTCAGTCTAAGATTAGATGGGCTTTTTGGAAAACTACATTCTGTTTAATTGAATATTCTCCTGCAGTACTATTGAAGAGTTGGTTATTTTTAAACAACACAGTTTTTTGTTCCCTTTAATATCTTTGTCATCAAAAACAACAAGCATTTTTTTATTTTGCTTTTTGGCAGCACTATTTGGGAAATGTGCTTTATTTGCTCCTATAAAACTTTTTTTGAGCAATGATACTTCCTGGAAAGATAACCATGAAGCTTTTGGTGAGGAAAATGCTCTAGGCTACTGAAGAACAAAAAAATGTGATAGTAAACATATGGAATATGCTGCCAAGGCAAACAATTGAAGCAAACTGCAGAAAAGGCCACGTGACACAACCACCTCTATGGGGAACAAGAAGAAGGTTTGATCGATAAATAAACAAACAAAAAGTGAGATTCAACCAATTTAAAAGTCCAGGCTGGCAAGTTGAGTCAGGTGGCCATTTCTTTGCAAAAATATTTAATGTATGTATTAGGTAGATATATTGTATATATTCAGTTCTCACTTTCATACAGTAGGGCTAAGATGAAATTTTGCAAATAGCAGTGCTATTTTGCAACGGGGCACACACCCACAGTACATCAAAATAATTCACAATACATTCTGCAAAGAAATGTGCTTATGTTCTGAACCTTACTTTCAACAAATTTGCACCAGTATTATATAGATGACCAACAAAGGAATAAAATTATGTGAATCATCGAATGACTCAGGAAGAGCTCTGTGGATTTCAAAGAAGGTACAGAAACAATATTTTAGAGCGTCCTCATTGATCATGTAAGTACAAGCATCCAAGTGAATGAATAAACGGCTATTTACATGTGTTCTCTGCACTTGAAGAAAGAAAGATATCTCTGTCTGCAAAGGAAAGCTAAGGAGACAAGACGTAACAATCTGTGCTAAAACTGTGATTAAATTCCTTCCATACCAAGAAATTGCCAGAAACTCTTTAACAACCCAGARGTCACGCAGGCTGAGTCTCAGGTTTACTGTGTTTCTGAGTCAGTGTCTCCTGGAGCAGCTTGCACATCAGTGCAGGGCTATGGTTAAGAAGAAGCAGGGGTTGAAGATACCACCTGCAGAACCACCATCCTCAACTCCTGCCACATAGAAACATTTCTGGAAAATCCATTTTGCTGCAGTGGTATGGACATAAACTGTTTGACTGATAGTTTATGAGAAGTTTCCAGCCCCAAGTGTCATTTGGAAGYATTTATCTTTTGTGAGAGCCCTAGGTGATGTCATTGGACCGTGGACATTTTGCTTGAGAGTTGTTTTCAGTAAGCTTTGTCAATTATTTAAACAACCTGCCAGTACAATGTAGGAATCCTGTAAGACACTAGAAATGTTCAGTACATATTGCTCCCAACCCATTTCAAACAGGGAGTCCTTTATATCTCCCATGGACTTCCAAGTTAGGCTGAAGCAATAAAAGGTCCATCCCTCTAAAGGAGTAGCACAAACTTACCCATACAGGATTGTTACTTGGGACCAGTACTACACCCAAACCTAATATCCTACACACAAGGTGATTCAAGATAATACGGGATAATCTGCTGTGGTTCTGTGGCCACAGGACAGATAATCAATCTGCAAGTACAGAGGAGCTGAGGCATTTTTTCTCTGCTTCACTACTCCAGTGATGCAGGAGCAAATCTTATCTTCTTTTTCTAGCTCAAATTATTCCACCTTGAGGAGTTGGAGAAGGTAAGTAATCAGTGGGGGTCACTATGCTTAGGTCTTCCTAGGAATGGTTAATCACTTTGTCCTGCAACAAAAACGAAGAGGATGCTTCACAAATCACAGTAAGACCTTTTTGTATATCTGCTCATGTGCTGAACCAGTAACCAGAAGTATTATATCTTCTCTGAGGTCACAGAATCACAGAATCAATTAGGTTGAAAAAGATCTCTGAGATCATTGAGTCCAACCTATGACCCAACAYCACCATGTCAACTAGACCATGGCAGTCAGTGCCACATCCAGTCTTTCCTTAAACACCTGCAGGGATGGTGACTCCACCACCTCCCTGTGCAGCCCATTCAAATGTCTTTTCTGTGAAGAAATTCCTCCTAATGTCCAACCTAAAATAAAGCTAATCTGCACCGAGAGTCTGAAGAAACTGGATGTAGCGAAAAGCTTCCATTATGGAGTACTCATTCTGAAATGAGGCACTAAACTGTAGGTTTGAATTTAAAGAGACAGGTTTAGGCTGCATCATCTGTGCTTGGTTCAGGTCAGTGTCYTCTGAAGCAGTATGGTAAACGGCCAACAGATGGCACTTGGTTAGATGCTGTCCCCACAGCATTCCAGCACTTCCTGGACAGCCTTTCAAACTGGGCATGTGGCTGAAGCCTTGGGGATCCCTGGAAATTAACTGGAATTGCATGCTGCAAAAAATTAAGTATTGGAGTCTTAAGTCCTCTCTCACTCATATCATTCCTCTGACTTTACAGACTTTTGGAGGGGCTTTTTTTTAATTATGGAAGTCGAAGGAGAGCCATAACCTTGGATATAATATTTCATGCTGGCACAAATCAAAAATTGCAAAAGGAGTTCACCAATTACCGATAAACCAGTATCTACCAAAACATGTGATACCATGCAGAGGAGAACAGAGCTCTTTTTCCCCCAAAGATATTATTTTGTGCCCCAGGTTAGGAATTATTATTACCCCCAAGTTATTGCATAGAAGAGTAACTACCTCTTCTAATTTTGGAAATGGAGAGTCACTAGTGTTGTTGCTGTTAGATCAGTCTCAATAGGCACTGAGATGAGTTTTGTGTTTTCTTCAGCCTTTCCTGAGCTAAGCTCTCCTGAATGTGGTCATCCAGTTGGAGACACTGAGCTCAGTCCCAGGGAATTCACGGGAGCTTTAAGTGCATCTGACATATGAAATTCAAACCTAGTGACAATCAGGTATACAAGGCTCTGTGACTCTTAACCAGAGTTCTCTCCATGTGCTAGGATTTTGAATTAATCAAGAGACAGGTGTGAACATCTGTAAGTGAGCAACGTATAGAGGGGTGCGGGGTGACCCAGTCTCAATGTATAGTAATTTATCGTGCCAGCTGGCAGCTAGCACAGCTCAAGCCACTCTGTTGCACATACTCGCTCACAAGGAAGCAATTAGTAAAAAAATCTGAATTTTCTTCTGGCATTGAAACTGGGAACTTGGTTTTATTCACACACCAACTTCAGTGGGGTGCAACTTTGCTAAACTCAAAGGCATTACTTTCACTTTACATTGGTTTAAGCAGAGAGGAACCAGGCAGTAGCTCCTGAATCGCCAACCTGATATAACATACTTGTGAACACCCAGAAATGCAGATTGCGGCTGGTACTACATATTGTGTAGGACTGAAGGACAAACAGAAGGATTTCTGAGGAAGATAAGCTAYCTATAGTTTCTTCTAGCTTAAAAGTGACACGATAAGATTATTCGTTTTTCCTCTAAGAGGTGCCTTGTACAAAAGCCCACATTCTGAATTCAAGGTCCAGTCACAGGGAAATGCAGACCCCCCATGCCCATGAAGTGGCTTCCTTTCAGATTTAGGAGACCTTCTCAGACTACTGCCACAGGAACTCTGACTCTCTTGCACCATGTTAGGTTGCAATCCTACTGCACCTGGATGTGGCACTTAGGGATATGGTTCAGGGGTGATCATGGTGGTGCTGGTTGACTATTGTAAAAGATTTTGAAGGTCTCTTCCAACCCTGATGATTCTGTAATTTGTGCCACTCTAGGCATAAGTTAAACAAGCAGCAATTAAAGTAGTTTTATGGTTTTCTCTTGCTAGGGTACAGTCCTTAAGAAAGAATACTTCAGAACAAGCTCATCCATTGCTGACAACTGACAAAAGTGGGAGTAGATGCAACTGAGATTTCTAAACCTACAGTACTTCACTGGACTTTCAGCTGAGACAGTCTCAGGTCAAAATGTTCCTTATTGCTTTTACAGGAACCAATGAATTGCACTTTCTGATCTTACCCGCTTTTCTCTACAAGGTCCTTTATCTCACCTTGAAGAGGTGTCTGCTTGATGTCTGCTTGAAGAAGGGCCCTTCCTGCTGCACCATAGCTATTGAGATGAGCATCTCCAAAGCTCCTGCTGACTGGACAGTCAGTATCACTCTGCCTCTTTCATTTCTCCATTTTTTCAAATCTCTTCTAAAACCATCCAGTTCCACTCTTGCTCATTTCTCATGTTCTTTTTTTCTGATGTTTCCACAATTATTTCTGCTGTGAAGTGATGTGTAGCCAGAAGAAAACACAGGCATTTTGGTCTGTGTGGAGACAGTTGCAATGACCACAGGGAAATGCCACTACTTAACTCTTCCAGACTAATAGGTTCTCCCTACAGACAATACAGAAGAAATACTAAAACACTGTCCCTTGTTACAGGCAGCTTGCTCGACAAACAGGCTGACCAAGTGTTTTTGACCATGAGACTTGGACTAATCTCTCACAACCAGACAGACTCTTGCAAGTGTTGTATTTCAAGGAGATTGAAACTATCTAATGGGAAAATACCGTAAAGTTCATGGAAAAAACCTAATGTGCAAAAAACCTCTCTGAGGCCCAAAGCATAACTCTCTTTCACTGCCACTGTGCAAAAAGGCAGTTCCCATTCTACTGCTCTGTTGGATGGCTTCCTACCATCCCTTCTTACCACACTGACCATGCATCCAGCTACTCACTGCAGTTTAATAGTATTGGATCTTGAGAAGAGGACATTTCTCAGCGCTTTCAGCAACCTTTGAGTCTAACAAGACCAGAGGGTCACTTTCAGAGCTTCCAGGGGTACCTTTGGCCATTTATGAGATTACAGAGGAACATTAAACTAATTCAAATTTTTTCTTTCTTAATCCCTTTCCCATTTCTACTATCTCCAGATCATCCTGGAAATCCTCAACTCAAAATTTCTTTTGATCCAGAAATTCCGAGGCTTCTTGTTGGCAGATAGGAAGGAAAGCACTTCTCACAAGCATGGTGACTCTGAGGTCAGCATCTGAACTGAGTATCCCAAAATGATGGACAATAATCCCATCCAGTTTCCTGCTCCAATACTACATGTCCTGGGATCAGAGCCCTCTTACACAAATCGGTGAGGTGCTACTGCCTGACTTCCTTCTACAACTCAACTGGCCAGTATTCCTCATGTGAATTTCCTGGGTTTTCAGCAGTCTAGTACAGAGGCAAACTGGTACGTGACATACTAAAAAGCTGTTTTCTAAGCAACTTCATAGATGAATCTTCAGCAGAATTTTCGCTGCAGCTGGAGCACAGTAGGGATTCTGCTCCCCTTATTTAACCAATTAAAGAAATAAAGCTCAGTTTAGTCCTTGGCCATATCATGCAGCTCATGCACCCAACAAATCTTTCACTCCAAACTATCAAAAGTGTAAACCACAGGAGTGAGAACGATGACAAAAGCCTTATATACATAAAACATCACCTACTCAGAGGAGCCCAACAGACTTATTCTCTTTCTCTCATGATCTTTTCTTCTTTTTTTTAGGTTTTTATTCCCCTCCATGTGTAGATATCTAATGTAGATCCTGTCAGATTCCATTAGCATAAAGATTTCTCTTGGGTGGAATGTGGCAGCTGTTACAAGCTGTTAAGGGTTTGGTCTTTTACTGTTTATTTTTGTTTGGAGGGTTTGTGAATATTTAGTGCAACAGGTGGTCCTTCCCTCTCCCCTGCAGTTGATTTGSTGGCCATTAGGACCTGCAGACTACAAAAAAGGTATAAAATCTGGGACATGTATGGACAAAGAAAATTTGGGGAACTTCATTATTTTGGAGTTTTTTTCCTGTTAACTCAGCTGAAATTAGTAGAGTGGACACCCTGCTGTTGCTTCTGGTTGCAGACAGATCTCATAGTTCTTTTTAGATTTATGATTTTCAAACTGGCTACTGCCAGCGCACAAAATCAGCAGAATAAGAACCATGCATAAAGCAGTGTGACATTACTGGAATTTAGAAACAAAATGTCACAACCCCATAAAAGTGAAAGAACAGAAACTCTTTAAGTCCAAACAGTTTGTAAGAGTGGAAATTCATTTGGCTGTGGTGTGACGTCGGCTGCTGGTGCAACTACTTCAGGTACACAACTGTTTTCCCCAGTAACTAATGCTTGGGGAGAAGCTAAAACAAAGACCTCAGTAACTTCAGAAATACACAAGAAGTCTGGCTGTGGCAAAGGCAGCAGGAGTAGCAGAGGTGAAGCAGGCTGGAGTTCAACAGAGCCGTTCCAATTAGCGCGGTGTATTTTGCACAGCTGATCCAGCAATTGTTCTTGCTGTAGGCAAAGGTTTCTAAACACTTGGTGATTGTAACCATATGGACATACTGCACACAACAAATAACACAAAGATAGTTCTGCAGGTGTTCTTATAGATTATCTTATCCCCCTGAACTTTTCCATTTGTTCACATGCCCTACTACATTAATCATCCCTTCTTCCAGCATTAGGACCATTATTAACTATCTACAGCTAGAATTTATAACCCGTTTATTACTGATAATATAGTCATAGAATGATTTGGGCTCAAAGGGACCTTTTAAAGATCATCTAGTCTCTCCCCCAATAATATTTATTATTATTCCATTTGTGACTGCAAGTTGCAACCAATATTGGGATTTACTGATCTGGAGACAGTATAAACTTGCCCAAACCAAGAACTTCATCTACGCTCGTGCTGAACTGCCATCTCAAGCAGCTGAACGAAGCATTCAGGTAATTAATTTCTAGCCTAAAACCCTTTTATGAAACCATGGCAGGACAAAATGGCATTCATATCAGCAAGACTCAAAAAAACAAAACCGGAAAATGTAGAGATGGCGAAATGTGCCATAGACAAATGAAAAGACCTGATACAGTCACAACTGAAATCAATAAGAGACAAGCTGTTTCTGAAGTGAAGAATTCCTCTGGTACTTTAACCTCAAATGCTTCCTCATCCTCCTGAAATATAGTTTTCTAAGGTGTTTTTTGCAAGCTGACTTGAGCCAAGAAAACATGTGAAACTTGTTCAAAAAAGGCTGTTCTTACCAAAACTAAGACTGAGTTTAAGGCCAATATAGTTATCACACATCTATTCCCCATGGCAAACACAACTAGTAAGAGAATATAAAAACAAACTGAAAGACACAAAAAACCCACGGTGGCTTTGGCTCTAAATGCAAGTCTTGCATCAACTTGACTGTGCACTGCCAAGAAATGACTGCCTCTGCCTTGTCTTATTCCATGTAAGTCTCAACAAAGAGACACAAGACCCAGCAAAGAAAAAAATCACTCTGATTCACTGGTATGCTCCAGCTGCTCTGCTCCACTCCAGCAATGCAAAACAGCTGTAAACCTGGTTTAACCAGAAAGTTAAATTGGGTTTATGACTTCTCAGTATTGGCAAAGAAGTACAAAGCAGCTGGAGTTTACTAGTATACTTAGCCCTGGGGGTTTGCCCTTAAAAGTTAACTTTTGCTCCAGCCAGAAGAAAAAATATCAGCCACAGTTAAACTTTAAAGTGTGTTTGCCTTTCACAATCTATTGTAATTTTTTAAAGAATGCTGAGAAAAAGAAAGTTTATACATTATGCCAACATGCAACTCAGGACCAGACATTCAAGAGACCAGCTCCAGTTTTGAGCTGCATCAGCTGAAAATGGAGATGCTGACTGCTRGGCTCTGAACTCATCCTTGGCAAATACAAATTCTAATTACATAAGTGTAATCCAGGTGACCAAGAGTGTTCTGAGTAGTATCACATAATAGGATTACTTTGTAGACTTCACTCTAAATCCCATCTTATTCTCTCAGGAAAACTTCCTGCAACTCATCAATCCATGCTTTAGACTATCTATCACAACTAAAAATATCCTGTCAAATAGACGTCCAACCAGAAACCTGTTTTATAAACTCTCCCATCTGTGGATAGTGGTATCTTGGTTTTTTAAAATAATTTTATATTTTTTCCCAACAGAGGCTTCTGGGAATCATATTTCAGGAGAACAAAATCCACTGAAGTAGCAAAAGTTGGACTCAGGCTGTGATGTTGTACTATTGTCTTCTGGAAAGCAAGAATAGCTTGGGTCTTCGGTATGTCAGGCTAGCTTTGAGGAAAACACAATTTGAAATTTCAGTATAGAAGAAACCAAGAGATTCCTAAAATTCCCTGAGGAGATTCTCTGCAGCTCTCAGTCAGAATGGACTTAGGACAAGGAATCACCAGCACAGCCTCACAAAAAGACTGCTCAGTAGTGAGTATTTAGAAAGATCATACTTAAAATAATACAGGGCTGTAAAAGAGCATGCAGAAAAGTAAGATTCAGTTAAATCAGAAGAAAAAATAAAAGAGCATAATACTGAAGAAAATGCAGAAGAACACAGGAAACAGCAAYCTTTAAAAACATGAGACATACTAGGGAGAAAGTGGGATGTTATTAAAAGAAGAGGGAGGTGAAATTGATGACAACTTTAATCTGGCCGAGATCCTGAACTGTACACACTACAAAGAATTTGTCTGGCCAATGTCCAAGAGTTTGTGTAAAATTAAAGAGTGGAAATGCACTTGAAAGTTAGACCAAGCTAAAAAAAATAAGAGACCAGGCATTAGAGACATTATATGCTGTAGCCTGTAAACATAGAGTCATTATTCTTATAAATAAAACCATACAACAAATATTTAGAGACAAACCCAAACCAAAATGTTGGCTCTAAATAACCACAAATTGTGCAGGAGTTTGAAACCGGATCCCAGCTCTGTGGCAGGCCCTTCCCTGATGGAAGTGGGCACCAACTCTGGGACAGTCTGTTTCTGGATTCTGCGGCTTGGACTGCTCTCTGCCAGACAGGGAAAAAAAAAATCATTTGTAAAAAAAAGGAAAACATGACACCAGATTAATGCTGCAGAGGTCTCTATTGTCTCTGAGACCAATGTGAAATCATTGGGAAATTTAAAGTGACTGTGAAGTCCAAAAAATATTGATGCCTTTTGTAGGCAAAAACACAGCTCAAACAAAAGAAGCTTAAATATTTACAAGCTGATATTTGGTGGCCTACAAACCACAGGGAAAGAGACATTATATATGTTTCCCTATACCRTGGTGGTTATCATGACAGCAGTATCAGGGAGCCAGATGGCACCTTAGTAACAAGGAAAGTCCAAAGTTTCCCTTAGTCCTTCCGAAGTCTTGGCGCTGCTGTCACATCGCAGTGAGTTCCATCGTGCAACTGTGCACACAGCAAGAGAAAGAGTACTTTTTCACTTTAAAATTATTTGCCTTTATAGAATTGTTATCCATTTTCTGTAGTGTTATAACAAGATAAATACCTCTCTATGTATTTCCTTTCTAAATGTGACTATTTCAAAAGGAAACCATTAGGAAATTTCCACGGGAATGGTTTCACAAGAAAAATGCAGCTCCATTAAGCTGAAGTTTCAAGTTTAAATTGTTCGTTTCATTCACAATCTACAATTTTCTTTTGGGAAAACAGTAATTATCAGGCTAGTCCTGTTGAACTGATGTTTGGGTTTGTAATAGTTCAACAAATCATTAAAGTGCGTTTTTTTCATCTACATGCTCCATCAGCCAAGCTGTCTTTCAGACCTCCCACACCTCTCTCTGAGCCAGACTTTGGAAGACTATCCGCCCTTGTGCAGTTTAGATTGCCCTCTATCTAAACTTCTTGACTGTAATCCAAATCCTTTCAGATTTCATTCATAACAAAGCTTCTCCTTGACTCTAAACACTTTAATTGCTCACTTGCTGAATCTGTCCTGTTTTTATTACATACATGGGTACACACACACACACACAAAGACACATAAATATATGTATGAGACTGAATTTCTAAAAATTGATTTGGATTTTAAATCAGTGATCTGCCACTGGCTTACACAGCAGAAACTATAGTATTTTCAACGGTACTTTCCATTGGGAAGTTTCTTGCAATCTAATGTTCTGTTTGCTGTTTGACCGCCTCTGCAGAGTCACCAGATGTTTTTACTAAACAATGAGTCTGGGGTATTTTTCACGAATGATAAACATATTCTTCCTTTTATTTGCTTCACATACAACTGACTTGCAACCAAACCAGCCAATTTTCCTGCCTCTGACTATGTAGCCACGCAGGTGGAGTTGAGACAAAAGATTCCACGGAAGTACGTGAGCATGATGCTGGTTTTATTAGCTTCTAGTGTTTCAAGAACAAGCCAGGAACACAAAACAATTATTTTTAAAAGTAAAAAAATGGGGGATGAAGATGTTATGAGTTCATGGGGGACAGAACTACGAGAGACTGAATGGGTTACAGGGCTGTATTACAAGATTATGGTGCATAGATCTGGAAAAGATGTGTTAGGAACTTTAATCAAGCCTTTGCTATGAAAGGCAACCGTGTCATATAAACACAATTTAATTTGAAATCTGAAATATCACACACACATGCCAAGCCATAAATGGAATTTCCCCTCAGAATGTATTCTAAAATCCCACAGCTCCCATGTACTTCCACAGAGGAAAAGCAGCACAAAACTGGTGACTTAGCCTGAAGGATCCATCTCAGTGCTTGTATTCTTTCCTTTTTCCTTAACATCCGTGTGCTTTAGATGTGTATTTGTGGCTTGGCTTTTTCTCTTTTCTTTTAGCAACTGTCTTCAGCTGAAGCTCCCCAAGTCACATCCTGACATGCTCTGCCAACCGCAATCCCACACGTCGCAGTCCCTACATGCCATCACACGTGCTGATTCCAGGAAGCGCACGCTGCTGGACTTTGTTCCTTCCACTGAGCCACCCTGATTTAYGCCTGCTCAAGCCATGGTCCCAAGTGCCATAGCACCTACACCACACAGTTGTCCCACATGTGTATATCCTATTATCCAAACAACAGATGCACCAGCATGCATTCGCACACATACTCCAACATCTGGTGATCACAAGCTCACTGTAATAACTCCATGGACTTCATTCATCTTTACAAAACTCACAAACACTTCATCTGTACAACAACTGAAGAGGTGCATAACCTTTTTCACTTCACTGAAAGAAGTATGTTCTTTTAATGTGGCATTTACAGGCACCCACAGGGAAATACAACCAATCACTTGCACTTACTCTAAAAGCCCATATTTAGTCCTTCTGAATAACAGGGCATGAATGGCTCTTGACATAAACACTTTACAGGTGTTGCACATAACATGCATACAGATATACACCTTTCTATTTCTCAGTCATACCCGTGCCTACATGCCTTACCTGCTGTGAGGCTCCCTTTTCCACTTTCTGGTTAGAAGTCATGCCAGAATAAAACTGATAAAAGGAAAAGGAGAATCATATCCAGATACCTGTTAAATTAAAAACATCCTGCTGCTTAACACTAAAATTGACACTTGCGTAATTCAGCATTTCTGGATATTGGAAATTTCCAGTCTGTTTTCCTTTGTTTCTCTCATCCACATCTAATACAAAAGATATATTCAAAGAGACTGTTGGCAAAACCTTCTGATAGTTTGCTTGGTATTTTATGAAAAGTACTTTAATTCAGAATACTCATGCCTGCCTGGCTCTCAGTTCAGCACACTGGAAACAATGGGATGCCCCACTGTGATAGGCTCTGGAAAGTGCACAGTCCAGAAGCATTGAAGTCTCGGGTTTGCAAAGATCTCGGGAAGCAAAGGTCTCAGGTTTGCCTGATTCCCTCACCAGCGATGTCAATACATCAGTGGTGACCTCAGAAACCAGCTGGCTTCTGTGACCTCAGATAGCACTCTTCAGGGATGTCAAAAACAGGGCTAGTAATTTTCTGTGTATGAATACCCACACATTTTCAACCATGCAGAACTAAACTATTTCATAACCCATTCTTTTAAAACCTTTAAAAGCATGTACTACACTTGGAAAATTATATGCATATTTTGAGTTTATTGAGGTTTTTTTTCCAACCATCTTTTCTCTAAAAAAGTTAGGCTTTTTGACAGTGGAAAGAATGGCTTGCTGTATCTTACTGCAGATGGGAGGAAGAAATATGATGCATCCTACTGAATTACTTTGGAACTTCGTGTTAGAAAATGAGGATTAGCATTTTCGTGAGGAAAGGAAATTGCAAAATTCTCAAATTTTTCAATCTCAACTAAAAGTAAGAATGGAAATATTGCATGTATTTTTGAAGTAGAAAACAAGAATTTGTATCACCATTAACTTCTATTTTAGCCTTCATGATGTGAGTTTGAAGTAAGATCAACATATACATCTACAGATAGCACATCGAATTTGCAGTCTCCATATGTCTCCCAAAAAGCCCTGTTCAACATCACTCTGCTGTCCAGCATTAGAACTTACACACTGAGACACTCCTCCTACACTTAGGGGTTTCTATCACAATTGTGGCACAGAGAAAGCCAAAGGTGTGCTACTGCAGAAAATGCACAGAATGGAAAGTCAAATCATTCAAACTAAAGCCCAGAGATGGAAAGACCCCCATGGACAGCAACACATCAAGAATTCAGAGCTTGTCAGTCCCATTAGTTACTATTTAGCATATTCCACAAAAAACATCTTACTGCAAAAGTGT
The DNA here is from genome assembly GCA_018881555.1 of Amblyornis subalaris. NCBI lineage: Eukaryota > Metazoa > Chordata > Aves > Passeriformes > Ptilonorhynchidae > Amblyornis > Amblyornis subalaris. The sequence continues at coordinate 4,764,886 of JACAXG010000058.1, forward strand.
GTGATTTTTCTGACATGCAGATGATGCCTCACATCCTTCCCAGATGCTGCTGCAGATTTATTTTACTGCTCTTCAAGAAGAACACAGAAGAAAAGCAGAGTTTAATTTGTCATTGGGGTTTCATTAGGAGTGAGGTATAAGGACACAAGCAGCCAAATAGCACATCCCTTATTGGGTCTCTAAACATACTATTTCATCACTTAATTTATTATCTCTAGTGCTCTTGTGCATCCTCCCATGCCCTCCTTATTGCTGAAATGCTGCCATCTGTGGCTCAAAACTTCCTTTCAGCCCTTCCCATACTACATCATGAAGTGTTTGGAGAGAAGCACTGAACTAATAAGGGATCCACCAGTCCTCCTGGGGGAAAAGAGGAGAAGAAAAAGATAGTTTCAAAAGAACATACTTTCCTCCCCCTCTCTCCATCTTCCTTTCAATCATAGTTCTGTCACCTTCTCCTTGTGTGGTAAAATTTGATGTGAAAAGCAGCCCGGGATTGTCTCTGATGCTGCAAAGCTTGACCATGTGGCTACAGGAGGAGGCAGCAATTTCCTCTCCCAGTACAGTTGTGAAGCCCCACAGCGATGCTTCAAAGTGAAACTCTGACCCACCCCTTCCAGCCTCGAGCCCAGCAGGGTCTGAGGTGCAGCTGGGCTGCTCCTCAGTGAGATGCGCTATGGATGGCAGAGAAGGAGAGGGAGGGAAAGGACAAGACTAAAACAGAAGTTAAACAAATGTACACAGTAAGAAAGGAGAAGGAAGAGGTTGGGGATTAGGACAGCTTATTGGATGAATATTTCTTGGAACCAAATGTCATAAAGAGAGGACAGTCCAGGACTGTACACCTTCTCACAAAACACCCCAGCAGAAAGAATGACAGTGAGCCAGGCTGATGTCCTCAATGCCACACCATTCTTTCCCTTCCTTTCCACAGCTCATGTCAGTGTCTTGCTTTCTACTGTTGGCTGCAGGTCTGACCTGTTTGAGCAGATCAGCTCATTTCCTGCTGTGTGCATCAGCCAATTAGGGACCACCTCAGCAACTTTCTTGCCCACTTCCATTTCATGATGGAGAAAAACATTAACATAATAGGGAAATGGGAGGTTGCTTCCACAGGACTGTCTTTGTTGCATAAAGCACCCATGATACTGACTGTGGTCTAGTTTTTACTCCTGAAAGTCTGTTTTTTACTTAAATTTTATGGCGTTTAGGTGTAAAGAAACTAGTACTAAAATGTTTTCACACATTTGCACAGAACAGTTGCAGGCAAGCTCCAGTGAGGCATAGAGATAAAAAATAAAATAAAATAAAACAAATAAAGTAAAATAAAATAAAAGTGTCTGGCTRAAATTAAATGGCTATTTCCAAGGCTGAACCTCCAGATGTCTTTGCAAAATGCCAGCTTTGCAGCCACAATTACTTTTCTGCTGCTAAAACAAGTCAGGATATTTACGGAAAGGTAAACTAATGAACTTTTTCAGCCTCACTTGAAAATAGGAGCAATGGGTTTTCCCCAGAAGGCAGCAAAGCAAATCCAACATTGTGTCTATTACATCCCTTGCCTCTCCACAGCTTTCTCTGCAACCAGGGCAAGCACCTCACAAGCTCATTATATCAAATATTTCACAGAAAAACAGCTAACTTACTTTTATGAATTTTACTCTAAAAAGTGTGCCTTTCTTGCAAGGAAGACACAGCTAGAGAATAACCATTGCCTCTGTTTACTGAGTGGGAGGAACTGAGAAGGTCACATCCATGGGACATGCTTTGTATAATAACTGTGGTGTTTCTAAATCCAGGAAGGCATCTCCATGTGGACTTACAGGGTTACTTAGCAAGTATAACTTTGTGTTCTTTCTTGAATCAAGAATTTCTTACACTGATGGGCAATCAAAAAATATTCAATRAGAACTGAGAAGCAGTAAGAACTGAGTGCAGAGAAGGTCTCAGAACACAGAGCAAGTTTCCTGTGCGGGATACTGCTGGGATAACCACTGGTGTCCCACCCACCTTCACCGCAGTCATCCAGCCTCACCCCCAAAACTTGTACTTCTCAGGTCTCTTGTGTTTCAAGCAGCAAGAGACCATGCAGCACTCTCTGGAGAGACAGGTGGTACAGTGTGCCCCATCCCACAGCACAACCAGGAGCAACGTGCTGTCCCCCGCAGTGAAACCTGAGCCACAGCAACCCCCTCCTCCTGGAAAGGCTGTGACGAAGAGCTTCCCTCGTCCCAGGAAAGACCATGGTTCTCTCCTGCGTGTAGCACGGGGCACGTGCACCAGCACATGCCTTCTGCAACCAGACAGTTTTGCTGCATCCTGCTGCCTGCTACCCTGCACATAACCACTTATGCAGCAGCAAGTGGTGCCCGCTGCACAGCGGCGCGGGGGCGGGAATGGAGGTTATGGTCACGTGTTGTTTCTCGTACTGCTTCCTCCTCAGGGATGAAGTCCTTTCCCTGCTCTAACACGGGGTCCCTCCCATGGGAGACAACCCCTCACAAACTTCTCCAACGTGAGTCCCTCCCACAGGCTGCAGTTCTTCATGAACTGCTCCAGCATTCGTGACCACCACAGGGTGCAGTCCTTCAGGAACAGGATGCTCCTGCGTGGGTCCCCTGCAGGATCACAAGTCCTGCCAGTAAACCTGCTCCAGCATAAGCTCCTCTCTCCATGGGTCCACGGGTCCTGCCAGGACTTCCCATGAGGTCACAGCCTTCTTTCGGGCATCCACTTGCTCTGGCATGGGGTCCTCCATTTGCTCAGAGTGGGTCTCTGCTCCCCCAGGTACCTCCACGGGCTGCAGAGGCACAGCTGCCTCACCATGGGCTCCCCCACGGGCTGCAGGGGAATCTCTGCTCTGGCACCTGGAGCACCTGCTCCCCTCCTTCTGCACTTGGTGTCTGCAGGGCCGATTCTCTCACATACTCTCGCTGCTTTTATCTCTGGCCACAATTCCTTCTGCACAATAATTTTTTCCCCTTCTTAAATAAGTTATCACAGAGGTGTTTCTACCATCACTGATGGGCTCGGCCTTGGTCAATAGCAGGTACATCTTGGAGCTGGCTGGTTTTSGCTCTATCACACATAGAGAAAGTTTCTGGCAGCTTCTCACAGAAGCCACCCCTGTAGCCCCCCCCACTACCAAAACTTCACCATGCAAACCAAATGCAACTTTGCAATGACCAAAGCAGGAATAGTGGAAAACTGTGGGCATCAAATTTCTAGTTTCTATCCTGGTCTAGCATTTAACATCAAAATGAGCAAGTATAATAAAGTCCTATCRAGACAACCAGTCAAGAGTCCAAGAGAAGACTCTAGATGTAAAAAAAAAGAGTCTCAAGTCTATAGCTGACATACAGAATCAGTTGCTTTTTAGTTAACAGTGATAGAAGCATCCAGAAAAGCCATGTGTTGGTGAACTTGCAGAGGGTGGTACACAGTACTAATGGCTATTAGATAAGAAGAAGATTAAACAATCTGGTGCAGCATGAACAAATTCTGTGATTTTTTATGATAAATCTGTAAGATTCATCAGCACCAGTAATTATAACACTTGTCGATACTGGTATGTTGTTCAGTGCAAAATCTTTTTTTCTTTTCTGGAATCTATCACAGTCTTGCTACAGTTACATTTGTGTAAAACACCATTGCAAGGATAAACTTGGGGTTCCCCCACTCTTGCTGTAAACAGGACTGGGCAGAGGAGCTTGGGAGCTGGCAGGGAACTAAGCAGGAACTCCAACCACRCAAATCTCCATGCAGTGAATACTGCTTCTGTCCCATCCCCACACACTGACCCACTAAATGAGCTCTGCAGACTGTGAGTGCAAGGACTGTGTGCTACTCTTTCACCCTCAGAGCGAGAGGGGCACAGCACGCAGCTTCGGAGGAACCAGAGTGTGTGTACTTCCAGCTATGAAATGTGTGTTTGACTGCTATACCGAGCTGCTGGAGTGAACCAAAGCAGCCTTCATGCTGCTTAGCACCTGACCCACTGTTTTTTCTGATTTTATTATATCTCTTTTACAATATCATTGCTATTTCACACTTTATTTCTTTCACAATCCTGAGACTGTCTATGCATTCCTGGTGATTTACTGCATGTGATTTCCTCCCATTTATTTACCCGCCCAAATATGCCTCGGCTTTTTATTTCAAAGGTTTGAAAAGCATTCAAAAGAATCTGCCAGAAATGTACAGCTTTTGAGTAAAAAGTATATTACAGTTCATACAAATCAGTCACACAGGCCAGCACAGTCTGTCTAAGAATGAACAGAGCTTTTAAACTTTATAAGGCAGCATGGTTGCCTTGACAGTACAAACCATCAGAAAGCAAAAACCTCTGTTGTAGCACAGACTGTTTTAGTACAGATCCCTGTATCCCAATAAATGCTTTATTTTCCACATACAATTTAAAGCAATTTTATGCAGAATTTCTGTCAGAAAACTATTATATTCCAGTTTCTTCTATGAGCTCAGCGATTTCTTACTTATTTTAGACCAAGGTTGTTTTGAGGGGCTTTGCACAAGGGTTAGACACATGCAAGAGCAAAGACACACACATCTACTTATATACAATGTCCTCAACCTCCTGCCAGGAATATTTCCCTGTGCCTGTGCTCAGTTGTGCTAGAAGCATCTGGGGAAGACCAAACTGAATCACACTTAGAGAACTGCTCAAACCTGAGCCATTCCCTCATAGAGGCCATGATTAATTCACAGTTGCTACCTCAAGGCAGCAGTAAATGTATTAACATTCACCACTGGGCAGGCTGCCTTCCTGCACAAACACAAAACCCTTGCCCAGAAGGTGGGCTCACTGATAGTGCCTGAGGACTTGCAGCTACACACAAGAGGAGCCCAGTAAGCAAMTCCTCTCTCCCAGGCTGTATCCATTCACAATCTTCCCTTTTTCCTTGCCATAGGCAATGGCAAGTGGCAGCCATTGGTGTTCTCTAAGGCTGCACACTAGCTGAGTGCTTAGGAAAGAAAACACACATCAGGCAGTTTCCTTTCTCTGCTCCTAAAGTCAGGGCATCCATCAGGGAACACTACAGGAGAAATACAGGTGAATTTTGGGTTCAATTCAGTTACTGTCTCGGAAGAGGTAACCTTCCAACCTTCTGAGCCAAACGCTCCAAATTTTAATTTTTAATATCATAAAAGCCTGTTTCTTAGAGGCATCATGCTCTCTGCTCTCAGTAGTTTTAGAGGGAACAAATAAAGTCTGTTAGGGATGATAAGAGCAAGAAGAATGTAAGGAGAAAAAGAATAGAAGAAGCAAGATGGAAAGGATGTGGAAGAACACAGTGGAATAGATGGTGTGGTGAAGTTACGGGGAGAGAAATAATTTAAAGAAGAGGAAAAGAAAATAAAAACAACAGGCCAAAGACTTAATGAAATAAAGGAATAGTGGAAAAATAAAGCAAAAAGTAAAATCTGCCCGCGCATACTCAAAATAATTCAGTGGCTGCAGACTTAGTAACCAAGAAATTAAATCACTGAAAACATTCTCAAGAATTTCCTGTGTGGCTTGGTAACTAGCACAAACACTCAGGAGCCACCTCTCCTGTCACAGGGAAGGCTACAATACTTTTTATTTACTAAAATTAAGGCTTCGACTGTAAGATTCCCTAAAAGGTCTGTTGGCTCCTATTCATTCCAGGAATGAGGTAGAAAGGAGGTAAGAGGTAGAAACACTGTAGGTTACAGTAGTAAAACAGGGGAGAAAGCACAGGAGAAGGAAAATCATAAAAAGCTAAAGAAATCAGTGGGAAAAGAGATCAGGAGAAGAAAAGACAGTAAATATCTATAACAGCACAGCTTTAAGAAAAGCAGAGACTGAGTAATAAAGCAAAATGAAGACATTAAAAGGACATTAGAAAGACATAAAAACATGAAAGAAAAACATAAAGAGGAAAGAGATAATGGAAAATGCAAGTCAAGCTGAAATTTGGAAATTATTTTGACATGCTAAAGGGTTTGAACACCTCACCAGTGCTCCCCAGGTATAACTTTTATATCTCTGTGGGTATAAAACAGACAACCACATGCAGGTGGACACAAAGCCACATACGCTGGATTACAGAGGAARTGTATGAAACTGTTCTAATACTGAATCTTAACCCACGATTGTATTTCTCTGCATRCTTTTGATTCAGTATAAATTAATTCCAGTTCTCACCTCGATCACAACAGTTACATTATCTACTTCAGTGCCATTTTTCCTCATTTAGAGTGATACCAGAGATTTTTAATTGTTCTCCATTGTGCTCTTTTTTTGCACAGACATAGCTCAGACAGCAAAACAAAGGAGAACAAGCTCTGCAGTGTAATATATAGAAAAAATATTTCTACATCACCATTGGAAATTGGAATGCTCTTGCCGAGGACCTTAGAATGGACTTACACAGACAGCCAAAGCCAGGACTTTCCATACCATCCTGTGGAAGCTCAGATAGAGGCAATTATGAATTGATTGGGAAAACATGCAAAGATAATGTGCAAGACAGCAGATGACACCCCATAACCACTATCATATCATTTGGCCCCAAACTGAGGTATGAATTCTCTCTTCTCTGCCAACAGGGGCCTCTAATATCAGAAAGCACACACAGGAACCCAGGGATTAAAACTGCTGAGCTGCTCCAGTTTTTGCAGCTGTTAATCCAGCAGAGGAACAGGAGAAAACATTTTGCACAGCCTTCAAAATTCCCTTGATAGTAGAGAGAGGGCAGGTCAAGATGCCTTGCACAAAATGAGTATTAACAACAGAATTTATTGCATTTATATCTGTGTTCTTCCCATTTCCTCATCCACCAATACCTCTTGATCAAAGGAGATTGAGGGGCTGCCAGCAGAAGGCTTGGCTGGGTCCCATGGTGCTATAGCATCAGTTTCTTGAGGAGAAGCTTGTAATTATGGTATCTTACCAGGCTACAGAACAACCATGACCCCTCCACACATGCCTTCCTCTTGCACCATATGGGGACTCTCAGCAGCAGAAATAGTTAGGAGCCTTTGTAAAACAGGGATTGTGACTGAAACATCCAGGATGCCTAAAACAATCTTTATATATCCATGCACCTTCAGCACAGTACTGGACCATGGAACTAAGGACCACAATGACCCTGTTCACCCTGCATAGCCACCATAACCCACAGTACCAAACTAACCTTGGAAGTCCTGCGCGGGGCCCAAGGGGAAAATGTGGGATGAATACCTGACATGCAATTTTTTCTTTGGCATTTTGTTCAACCTGGGAAAGAACTCTGCAGGGGTCAAGCAGTATTCCTCCTGCAGTGCTTCTCTGTCTGCCTAGGAGTGCAGAGAGGAAGATGGAGGTGGGAGTAGATGGACCAAGCTCTTGTCACCAAGTAAGACCTAAAGCTGGCTGGCTGCCCACAACCCAGACACAGGGCTGGGTGTGTGGRTATGTGTACATTTGTATCTACAGCTAAGGACCCACTGAGAGAAGGAAGGCAGCAAGAGGGTTGGACATTCATAAACACTAATTTAGTAACACAAGATACCAGCATTTTTTTCACTCTTTGTTGTTCTACTCCACCTGAGAAAATGATGGAAAAATTAGACTATGACTGAAGCTGGTCAAAACCTGCTGATGAAATAGTTTTTCTTCAGAAAATGTCATTTTGTGAAAGTAGAAGTGTATCAAAGTGGTATCGTTATTGTTTCATATCTGAAACTATGTCTAATTCTCTGTTTCATGATTAGAGTCCTTTTTGAACTGACATTTGCAAAAATGCCAATATTTAAATGTCTATATATAATTAATGGAAATGTCTTGCATATTCCCACTTAATAAAATATTTTACTCTGTACTATGTGCAGTGATACAAGAAACAGAAGAATAATGTAGACACTGGGCATGTGTAAGAACAGATGTTGGAATGATCCAGCCGATGGAAGGAAAGGTGAGCAGTTCTTATTCCCTTTCCACAGTAACTTGATTTTGCAGGTGCCCTGCTCTGCTGCAGGCCCCATAGGGTGTGGGAAGACTCTATGGCCCTACGCCTGTTACAGTATAAAATGTTCAGACAAAGCATGACTGCTCTGAAAAAACTAAAGTGTCAGCAAGGACACCTGTGTTCCCCACTCTTCAATCACCTCTAGGTCAAATCCATTCAATTTCTCATATGTTTCTCTTGGTTTTGGGGGAAGTCTAACCTTGCAAGCTGGCCTGGGATTGGAGATCTAAGCTGAGCTACTTCCAAGAGGTTCCGCTCCCCTGAAAGAGACATTCTTTCCMTTCCAGCAACACCTTTCTTGATGGAAAGTAATCTGACTTCTCTCTAAGAGTAGCCCTCCATAAAATAGAGGTATTTTCACGCAATGCTCCTAAGATTACAAGACAGTTTTAATTTTAGCACAGGTTTTTGTTTACTTGTTTGTTTATTTGTGGAGGTTGAATTTATAAGTAGCAGTTTTGCTCTCTGACTAAGATTCACACTTAAATGTCGGGACATAACCACAGAAGTAAACAATGGTTTAGAAAGTGCTAACTCAATTCCTCTAAAAACCTGTGCAGCATTATCTAAAGGTGAACAGACAGTAAGTATACCCTAATGTAATGCAAAGTCTAATAAAAAAGCACTTTCTTTACCATTAAGGATGAAAAACAACATTTCAGTGTCATTCACAGTTGTTTCTTCAAGATTCCCTAAGTGTTGAACGCAGCTCCTTAAAACTCCTCCCATGGAGCAGGCAGGCATGAGCCAGCTGAAAGTCATCTGCAGCAATCTTCTGTCCCGCTGCCTTATTTTTGTTCGAGTTTTGTGAGGCTGGTTTTTTTTAGCATGAGATTTCAACGGAACTGAAAATATCTCGTAGTGCAAACTCTGCAGCATGCTGTGAGTAATTTACAGCTGCCAAAACCATCTAAATCAAATCCCAGGAGGGATTCTTCTTTCTTCAACCCATGCACGTTAGAAAACAAAAATGGCCAGCAGCCATTCTCCTCCTCCTCCTCTTTCACTGAGCAGATTCCTGCAGCTGGAGCAGTGTCGTTAGAAGCTRCATTTGTGGACTCCAGGAGAGAAGCATGGTGCAGTTTACAGCAAGCAGTTCAATTCATAACAACAAATTCACCATTTATTTTATTTTTTTCTTTTTTTTTGTAAAGCGAGAGAATTTCAGAGGTGAACCCTGTGGTCTGGATTTTGAGCATTGCGCAGTGTGCTGTCTGGACAATTATTTGTAATTGCAGTTCGTCTGACTGCATGCAAAGGCAGTTCAGACATAAATTAGGATTTAATGTCTACCCAGTGTTCTGCCTGTACAGTTTTTGAGATTGCATTTTTTAAGGCAAACACTGAGAAATCTATAAAACACCATGCAAACCAAATACACACACAGAGCGATTCAGGCTTTTCTTCCAAAAACACCACAAGCAGTTTTGAAAAATGTATGCCTTGATTTATTCATTGAGGAAGTTGGTTTTGAGGAGGATTTTTCCTCTCATTTTTAAATTTTCAATCTCCAAAGAGAAATTTCGGGACTATGTATGAAGGCTAGTGCATGCAAGGTAGGGAGTTCACCTTCCATAAAATGCTGGAGAACACCTGGATGAAAACCAGCAAAAGACATAAAGTGTTGGATTAAGTCCTTGGACATACAGAAGATAGAGAAAGCAACTGTGAGCCAGGCTGACAAAATACTGCTTGAGGTACATTACCAAATGGAAAGAGCAAATCAAAGTGGAAAATGAGCAAAAAGAAACGATACTATGACAGGTATTCAGAAAGAAAAATCTAATTGCAAAAGGACTTGGTGAATTGTAAATGTCGTTTTTCAATGCTTGTGGGCAAAATTCCCCACCCAGTATCATCACTGGACTTGTTCAGTGCAAAGGAGCCCAAAGGGAGGCATGCGCTACCCTGAGCTGAGTGGGGTCGTGTACAAAAGCAGGATGAAGGTGGCAAGGAAGATAAACAGAGACATTGCTGCCTCCAGGGCCTACTCAGCTGCAGTTTGGTACAAAAGAGATTGTGGGGACTCTGTGGAGAAGGTTCAAAGTATTTCCCAGGGTTTCTTTCCCTCCAGTTCTCCCAGCTCACTTCCCTGCCTATCGCTTGACCTGACTGCTCAGACCAGGAGCTGAAGTCTGGGTTTAACTGCATATTTAGCTCTTATACAGTAGCTATTCCAGATAGCTTTTGCTCCTATTAAATGCCAATTATAGCTATTTTGTGAATGCTGGCAAAAAGTGTAATGTTCTGAAACTCTATACAGGCAATATACTGCACAGCCTGGCTATAAACTTCTAGTTTCCTATTTTTTCCAGCATCACACTGTTTTCCCTAGCTCTAATGCTCTGGGCAGGCTTTCCCTTGCTTTTTTTCCTCTTCCAGTGGASAGAAGGATTCCACTGTTTTACTTTGTCTTGGAAAGCTGAAGGACTGAAGCTGTCCTCCTCTTGTAGAACAGTATGTGATACTTCATTCACTTACACTTCTTGTCCCCCACCAAAGCCTCAGAAAATACTGGTTCGTCGTTTGCTGCACAATGCAAATCTGTTAACAAGAGATGCTGGCTGGGTTTCCGTGTGGGATGATTCCCATAACCAGGTCCTATGGTCTGCTCCACAACCAAATGCAAACTAGATTGTTGGTTTTTTTTAAAAAGAAACTTCTCATTGTCTTCTGCGTCCCTCAGGCCAAAAGCAATTTTCTCCAACATTTTTTGTACCACCGCCTGCACAGTTTGTGGTAGAAGTTCATATATTTCTAAGGTCCTATTCAGAGATATTTTCAGCACACCAGAAAATGAAAAACATTTTAACAGATGAGGAAAAAATTAGCAACATATTAGCTAAAACTGACTTCCAATTTAGAGCCATCAGCAACCACTGCTATAGTTAGTACAGAAAACCTTTCCATTTCAGGTTTTGTTTGCTCCATAATTCATTTCTACAGAGTCACTGTGACCTGAATTATGCCTTTCTGATGCTTCCCTTATGCAGAAGTAGTTTTGTTCTTCAATCTTCCCAACCCTCAGTTTTCCATTATTTTTATGGTGATGTCATTTTGCTTTGCATCATGACCTTCTTTTTTCATCATGAAAACTTCTGTACAGTGGTTTTTATGCCTCCTTTATCAGGACAGCAAACTGCCAAGTGCATTCTGCTTTCTGCAGAGTGTCTCATTTAACCTCCTCCCTCCAGCTCCATGCAGTCAGAGTAGATTCCCATCTTGCTTATATTAGCCCCTCTTTCATCACCAGAAGCTTGCCTGGGTGCTGTCTGGGTCTGAAGAGCTCCTTCTTCCACTTTAGAAAGATTCTATTAGAAAGAATTATTTAAGCAATGTTACTAAGCAAGCCGGCACTAAACCTTACTGTGAACTCTTCAAGCTAGGTAAAGAGTAAATTATTTCACGTTACCTTAAGTAATCTTATTTTTTAATAAATTCTTAAAAAACTGAAAAAAATATCTATTCTGCTTTAAAACTTACCACCTTTACAGGAATTCTGCATCTCTAGCTGCACRGAGATGTTTGGGAAAACTATTCTAAACCAATGAAGTTGGTAATTTAAAGTGGATTTACTAAAATGCTATAAGATACTTAAGTGGAAATCCTTACTCTGAATTAAGATGACCCTGACCTGATTTCATTTACTTCATCTCTAAAGAATAGATACCCACGATTTTCATGTACATTAGCTAAAGCTTTTTAAGGAAACAATTCCAGAAAATCTACTTGTTTCCCATATTTCACTGTTCCATGCAAATGCAAATGCATATATATTCATATGTGCTGACAAACATCCAGTTCAAATCAAAGTATGCAAGAGAAGATCTGGTACCACCCATTTTCTCATTCTCCAGTTCGTGCCTTCTCCTAGGAAAAAGGAAATACTGCTGCATCTTCCCAAGCACCTTCCCATGCCACGGTAAAGTAGTTGTATGGCTGGAGTGCCCACCAAAGCAGTGAGTTCATGGGACCAGCCTAGAGAAACCTTACATGAACATGAGTTGGTGTTAATTTGTACCAAATCTGAGTGGAATGGAAATATCCCTCTGCAAAATGTCCAGTTCTTGTTCTAACCTACAGGCCTGCAGGAAAAGAGGGAGATCTCTGTTTTAGGATTAGAGATAATGGTGCTATCTATTTAACTATTTGCATAATACAGTATTTCATACAGTCACATGCCAACATTTTGGACCGTAATTCTATTCTGTGTTTTATGCATGTTTTGTGTTTTTTACAGACGACATACCTGGAGCCCTCACTTCACTTGTCATCTCTAGATGCAGCAGGCATTTTGTTCTTAAAATTGTCTCCCTGGTTTTGTATTGCTAGAACCAAAAATTCACCTTCAGTCTCCTATTCATTTGACGGTATTTTATCTTTTCTCTCTACTCGGAGCAGTTGCGATGTTTCGGTCTTCCAGCCTCTGGAGGCTTGTATGTCAAAAATAATTTATGTTGATCAGTTTTTTTTGCAGGAGACTGAGCAGAAATTAACTTGCATCCCTCAAGTGGCTGTTGGTTGTAAGAGAATGTTCCCCCTATTTCTTCCTTTCCCCTGTTATTTTCTACTAACACTGACTTGAAGCAAAATGGTTCCTTCCCATAAATGTTTAAATGTATGCAATTGTAGCAGTACTCTGATTCCCAATTGTAGGTGGGAAGAGCAGGCTCAGGAAGAATTCAAACACATGGAAATGATGTTTTGTTCTGTGAACTGAGCAAACATCAGGATCTCCTCCAGACATTGAAGACAGAGGCAGCACATAATAGCAGTGACCTGGTAGCCACCAACCCAGGTCACAGGAGCAAATAGTGAAAGCCCTGTGTCCACATGAATGACAGCAGGGCCAAGAAGGCCCAGTCCCGAAGCAGCAGCTGCAATTCTAGTATTACACGAACTATTAGCACGCACCAAGGCTTCCTGAGAGCAGGTGGGAGTGCTTCCATCGAGATAATCGCTTTCATAAAAATAGTTTGCTCGGTGCGGGCAGAAGATCAACACTTTTTGTGGTTAATAGTTTAAGGGTCAAATTGTGTTCTCAAGCCTGACCCTGGTTAAAAGTACATGGGTGTTGTATTTAGAAATTACTCATTTCCATGTCCCAAAACAGTTTTGGAGTAGGGATCCATAGGAACGCAAAGCATGCTGGAAGCAATGGGCAAGTGAGACAATTTTGGCTAGAATTCTAAATTCTCCAAATGATTCAAGCCAAAACCAGCAAGAAAGTCTGCCTTAGGAAGTGCTAAAAGTAACAGGGAGTTTACGGGCAGAACACTCTTCATCAGAAAAGAGCAATAAATATTTGCTTGTAGCCTATAAAACTAAGAATGCTGAATTATTAAGATCAATGCACTCAGATACATTAATATAAATTCAAAACAACAATTACTCATGTCTAGGTCTCTGAAGTAAGACAGCACCATGTAAAAATGCTGAAGAACATTTACATTTATGAGTAACAGAGGAGGATGCTACATAAATTCAGATCAGCCCCCTAGGAGTAAGCATATTCAACTTGGCWGGCTGAGACCACTTGTGCATAACAATTCTGAGAGACTTGGCTGAAGAGATCTCTGACCTGCTGTGACAGTCTTGAATGTGTGCTGGAGATGCAGGGGAACACTGCAAGACTAGAACAGTGTCAGTGTTAAGTGAATGGGATGAACAGAGGAGCTCTGCTGATGAGTCTGATATTTCTTCTGGGCAAGAAAAATGCAAAAGCTGGGAAGGGATCCCATTCATAAAAAAGCCAAAGAATAAAGATATAAATAAAGCTATATCACATATTTCAATGGAACATAAATCTTGTTAAACAGAGCATGCTGAAGCAGGCAAATGCAAGGTTGTGTATTTAGGAAAAAAGAATGGGAGCCAAACCTACAAACTGAGGTTTGTGTTTTGAACAGTGGTGTGCCTGAAAAGGGATGGGGTGTTGCGAAGACAAGAACACCATCCGAACTCCCAGTGTAATGCTCTGGAAAAAAAAAGTAACTGTGTTTTAACTGGGGAGTAATGAGTGGGATTTGAGGTAGTTTGAATCTAGATTTTCAAAATTTTTAAAGTAGAGGTACTACTACTGGAATACTGTATACAGTCCTGTGCACACATTTTCTGAGGGATGTTCAAAAGTTCAATGGGATAGAGAAAAGTAACAGCATAATTACTTCTGGTTTTGAGAAAAACGTGTTTCAAAGGAAGATGCAAAGAGCTGTGCCTGCTTCGCATATCAAAGGAAGGCAAGGTGAGTTTATTACAATGCAGGGATACGCTTACAGTATAAAACATGAAATAGAAGAGAATTCCTTAATTTCCTGGAGGAAGGCTTGACAAGAACCAATGCAGGAAGCTGAAGCTCTTTTCATAGGTAAAAAAGACACATGTTCCTAGCAGTTGAATGATATCTCCTGCTGCAGGTGGTGCTGAATTCTCCCGCTTCTGAACCTTTCAGATGAAGCCTATGTGCTTTTCTAGAAGGTATTCTTTAGCCAAATAAAAGGTTGACTGAATAAAATGCTGCAATCTGTGACAGATGGAAAGGTAATGAGACATTCTAATGGTCTCTTTACTCCCTAAACTTCATATATCTAAACTGCTGTTGTTTCCCATGATTAGAAGGTTGGTGGGTCTCTGTGGATCTTCATCAAAGTAACCAAGAATGTTGATAGGCCAAAGACTATTCCTTACCGCACACAAGGATACATAAAGCTACAGGCATCTCAGATGATCTCACTAAGAAGTAACTCTTTTAGTCCCTGTGTTAATTGAACTCAGAAGCTTTTGTATTAAAGCACTGAAAAAGGAAAAAGCTTTGTCTTTGGATAATGATGATGATGATGACTTCAAGGGGGTTTCACAGCCTATTTTCTGTGTGACCCTCTTAATATTTAAATAAATAAATAGAAGTTCAATGTGTGTATTTTCCCTATCATATGATACCAAAATAAAAAGAGTGAATACCACTTTACATTATAAAACAAAATACAAGCTGCTAATGTTATTTATTGGTAGAAAACTGTAAAATACTATAGCTAATCAGCGTAATATGAAAAAAATCCTACAAAGGCCATTAGGAGCCACCAGAAGGATATTCCTTGTGGTTTACAGCATATCCCTACTGCTAGTGGAAAAAGTGATCTGCAGTGTTAAAGTACAAGTGCTTTTATTTGTATTTTAAAAAAAAGCCACTATTGGGAAAGAACATTATCAAAGCTAGAAAGCCAAAAGGTCTCACTAAACTTGTCTACAAAGAGGATGCAGACATCACAGGAGAGATCACTTAGTTGCCCTACTCAGCTCCTCTGAGATTCAAAACCTCTGAGGTTTGAATCAGAATTTGAATCAAAAATAAAGCTAAAAAAAAAAAGAGAAGCAAAGCAACTTCCTTTTCCTCCAGTGCAGATGGACCAAATTCCATAATGCCAAATTCCGTAACTCCCTTCACTTTCCCTGACAGTGGCATGAATCCAAAGGATCTCTGTTGACAGGAGAGGTATTATCAGGAGGACCATCTGCACCCACTTCCAAGCTAAACAGCTCTCAAATTAATGGATATGACAGTAAATTTGCAGAAAAGCCTGTGAGAGTAATTTAGTGTTTGCATTAGGTTCTGAATTAGGTTGCTTTGCTATTCCCATTTGCATCCTGGAGTGTTAATTGTTCTAGCCTATCCTATACTCTCCTCTGTAGGCTGAGATGGAAAGAACAGGGAGAGGTATTTCTGTTTGCACATTTGTCATGCTTTACATCTTGCAATGTTTATGGCTTTGATGTGACTTCTTAAGGAAAAGCTCATACTGGGCTTTGTGGGGGCAAATTTGCCACATTCTCCCACTTCATGATTTCATTCAAACTTACTCCAGACGTTCTGGTTTTAATATCCTAATGCACTTTTTCGGTTCAGAATCACAGAAAAATCAATACACAGGAAAGCAAGACCCTCAGACTATACAGAGTTCCCCTGTTAAACTACCATCTTCAAGCTCTCTTGATCAGGTCTGATTTCCTCTTTAAACCCCTTTAAAATCTCTTATGAGCCCTGGATATCACTGTAGAGCATATCCTGCTTTCAAACATGCTTTCACAACTGCTCACAGTTTCAAGAGACTTAATAACAAGCAGCACTTCCCCCGTCTGGGCAGCAGAAATCTCTCTAGCGAGGCAGGGTGCCTTCCTTGCCTTGACTTTCAAAGACAGCAAAAGCTTTGGGGACACCCAGAGACTTCTGTGCTGCCAAGTTACCCCGGATGGTGGGGCCCCCTCCATATGTATGAAATAAAACTCCTGGTGGACACCATCCTCTTGGCAGTGGGTGCACAACATACAGAGACACCATCTTGAACAGAACCATCTTGAACCTTGCCGCTTGGGTTCAGGCACAGTTTTAAATCTCGTCCTTCATTTGATTTGAATGATTTGCACAGACTGGCAGGCAATCAGCTGCTTTCTGTGTAGGCTGTCAGGGAGGATAGTAATTAACCCCCCTGGCCAGGCCAGCAGAGGTTTTAAAATAATGATGTCGTCCATTCCCTGCTTTCTCAGCATCTCTCTGATGCAAATGCCTTCCACTTTAGTGGTCAGGACCTTCTGTTAATGAGAAATTTCTCATTACTTGAAGTTGCGTTTGTGCTCCAAAGGGCACAGGACACAGCAGTGCTTGTAGATCCAGAAGGCTAGCAATAAGTTATTTAAGCCAGGAGAAATTCAGAATTGCTAAAGTTAATTCAGTGAATGTTAGGGCAGTGGTACAGTATAAAATACACATAGCGAGAAAGTAAACTAAGGGTAGTATGAAGCCTGAAAAATTATCTGAATTTTGTCATCTTCTCTATCAATAAAAGGGGATACTTGTTATCACAACAGGCAGCATTGAAATGTTTATGAAAGTATCAGCTAAAAGTACTAGAATAACAGCGTGTAAGTTTAAATGCTGGAAAAGCAACAGCTGGAAAGCCAGCAGAACAGATGAACCAATTCAAATGACATCTCTAACTGTTAAATGATTGACCAACTTAGGTCAACAAGCTTTACAATCAATTTAAAAAAAATTAAAAATTAATAACACAACTGTGCAATTACAAGAAGTTCCTTTGCAGACAAGAAAGAAAAGCATCTTGAGCTGCAATATGAGAATAAACCCTATAGTGCTCGTCAGGCCACCAGGAGAAGGGGTGGCAGTTTTATTAGTCAAATACCTCCTTTTCATCCTAAAAGCTTGGTGTTTGAAGATGGCAGATATATTCTGATCAGAGACTTCTAAAATAGTAACTTTAAAGGGTGTATACTTTATACTGTTCCACGCAGCAACAAGCTTCTTTCATATCACTCTTTTTTTTAAGAACTTTTAATAAAATTTAGGACAGTGGAGAAAATCGTAGCCAGTTCATTAATTCAGCCCTTGGTAGAGCAAAGTGATCAGGAGTTGCAGATAAGAAGGTAATTTAAAACTAATCACCTTGTTAGATGCTGGTAATATTCAAGAGGTGGTAAGGTCTTAACTTGGGGGATGCTCTTACTGTTGTCAACCATGTGATGCTGAGTCAGGCACTGATATGTTACCTATCAGAGTTTTCTAAAAAAACCCCAGTAAACTCGTTGGGATAAGAAACCTCTGCGGGTTGCCTGAAGGGCAAGGATAAATGGTGAAGGTATCGGTAAAGCTTCCATCTTAAAAAATCAAGAATCAGTGAAGGAAAGACCTGGTGAATCTCTTTCAGTCTGAGATAAGCAGAAAGTTACTAGAAGGTTTTGTTAAAATATGCATAAATCCCCAGGGATTGGAGGGACTGGATTTCCTGCRAATCTATTAAACAAAACCAACCTAAAAACACATAAACCAAAACATTATATAAGGGAAAGATGGTGGACAGGCTTTTTAAAAAGTGAATAATATGTCAGTTTCTTCAAAAGGGACAGCAAAGGATATAGGGTAACATGCTGAGAAGAGATGTTGAGTGACTTGAGACCAAAAGGTTTTATTTATTGTAGGTCAACTCTCCAAAAGCCAACAACTTTTAAACTCCTTTAGGGGCTTCTTTCTCACAGACCCACCAAATAAAAATAATAATAATATATGTGTACTGAGAATTCTTGGATAATCCACTTAAAAGGAGAAATGGAATACTATCATAGAAAGAATGCAAATAAGGCAGCAGGAACAGATGGGTTTATGGCCAAACATGGTGTCCTTAGACCTATTTATCAAGATCATGCACAATAAAAAGGTAGCTTCTCTTTGAGAAGAAATAAATCAACTAAAATTTTAAACCCCAGATAATTGGAAAGCTTGACAAATATATAGGTTAGACTTCTTGTCTCTGGATGTAGAAATAATTAAGCAACAGGAACTTATAGTCATGACAATAAAAATATGATTTTGAAGGTAGGTCAAGGACTGGCACTTATGGTCTCTAAAGATCCTACAGCTCGTCTGTTCATGGATCAGTGGACTGAATGTCTTCATGGGGAAGGCAGTTGACAAGACCCTGCTGACAGCTGACAGCTGTTCATTTTGGCCATGAGGAATTAAGCAGAATTCTCAAAATTAAGCAAGTGAGAGACTGATCAGAGGCAGGACCTGCAATAACTCTCTATGAAACACTGAGTACAGGATGCCTCATAAGCGGTGGAGATACAGCTCAACTTCTACACATATAAAATTGTTAGTCAAGAGAAAAGAAAGGTGTCGGATCTCTGTATTTTCAGAAAAAAAAAAAAGAGCTCAGAAACTACTGCGGATTAAAGATTCAATTAAATACCTGCATGTCTCAAGTCCTCAGGAACTTTAAGAAAGGGAGTAAGAACAGAGATTTCTCAGATGGGCTAAAAAATAATTGTGAAAATGAATATACTCCCTCATATTCTTTTCCCATTTCACCACATACTTGTGTGTGTACCAGACAGCACTTTAAAGACTTGAAAAGCTGTTGTCATTAATTTCATCTGGCAATAGACGGAGCCAAAAATGAACAGTTCCGTACTATTAAGGCCTCCCACAATGGGAAATCTTACAGGGCTAAAAGGGTAGCACATTGTTACAGAGCTCAGCTGAAATAAGAAACTCAGCTCAAGGATTCTTTATACATGAGGACGAAGCCATATTTTTAGGCTAATACAAAACGAGAATGGTGTGAGAAAATTTCTGAGATGAGTGCTGCATAAGAAAGAGATTAAGGACAAAAAAAAAAAAATTAAAGCCCCTTCTTTACTTGGCCTTCCTTGAGATAAATAGGAAAATAGTCTTTTTCCTTCAACTTTCTCTCTTTACCATCTCACTTAAAAATAAATAATTCTTCACTTAATCCAATGTATATTTCTGTTTCCATTATGACAGCTGTCATCCATCTAGATTAACTCTTTTGGAAGCGGACAGAAAATATTATTTAAAAATTTGTGATAGTAAATTAAGAAGTCCTCTCTTCTGTCAGCAATAGCAATCAGCAATAATTGTATAAGAGCTCTCATCTGACCTTTTTGCACATTTGAGCTACTGATGTAGATGAACTCAAGGAAAAATGGAATAATTTCTAAAAAACATGTAATTTTAATGGAGAAATAGATACATCGGCATAGGGAATGAGAGAGAGAACACATAAGCTACTCATCTTCCAGGTGTGGTTTGCTCAAAAACAACTTCAGTAAAAAATATTTCTATTTATGTATCTGTCTCTGTGGCAATTCAGTGTATTCTGTGTGGTGACTTTTCCTACTGGAGAACCTCTTGAGATGCAAGCTCCTTTCCTGTCATCCTGAGTTGTGCCAGGGACCCAGGATGACAGAAGTGTTGTGAGTGGACTTGACAATAGCTCTAGTCCTCGTAGCAGACTGCAATATCCCCTGGGRCCTGCTGGGCTGCCTGCTGCCTGCTGCTCGCATGGAGTTCCCTTGGTGCTGAAGGAAGAGATGATATCCCTCTTGCTGTGAGACTCTAAGTGTAGAATGATCAAACCTGGAAGATATCAAGTCTCATCCTTGAACTGCCCTCTTCTTTCCTCCTTAAAGATGCAGCCTGCTAATTCTGGGACACCTTGGCGCCAGATGGAGAAGCACATCAGTTCACATTTCTAGAAATTAGTCAGAAGATGAAAAAGTGGTTTTAAATCCATGCTTTATTCCTTACTCACACATAAGGGAGTAATCCCAAATTCCTAGTCATTATACTTTTTATGAGTAATATTGATTATTTACATATTGCACATATTTATTCACATACTACTTTTCTTTCATTGTATCATGTTAAAGTTTTTGTGACTCTTGAATATCTTGTTTTGCAATTTCTGCATGTTCTAGCTGTGTCTGGACGGGGTTTTTTTAGTTGTCTAAACAGAAAATTGTTTTTCTTTTTGGTTTTGTTTTTTTCTTTCTTYAATGGAAGGTAAATAGCTTAGGAAATGGCTGGCCTGATGATCATGTGCCAGACAACATCTGGGGAGAATTATCAGCAGTAATGTTCCTGTAGACAAGATAGTCTAGGAGAATAAGCATGCTGAGTCTTCCAATGAAAAGCAAAGAAAGAGGATTCTGAAACAAAAGGAAGAAGCTGGATACTTGGGGAAGAGATAGTAAAAAATCAACTGAACAGAAAGTAGCTGAAAGTAGACAGGAATAAGCAAGAATGACTAGCATTGGTGTACCCAAACTGTTATTTCTTCCTAGTCAGGCAGGTACAGCCCTGACAGAACAGGTGTGTCTAGCCAGAGACCTTCTTCTGTGCTTTTCATCCCAATTTGCTTCTCTGCAAAACCCAGAATGACTAGGAGAGATCCTACAGTGTCTTAATAGACCAAGGAAGTAAAAGGCTCTAGATGTGTAAGATCAAATTCAAGCTTTGAGTCCATGCCTCAAGCTCTTGTAGGTTACTGACAGGCAGTCATAGGCACAGAAAAGTGCAGACCAGTCTGACCTCTGTATGGCTTGCACTGTGCAATTCTTACCTTTATTGAACAAAAGTAAAAGGAATTTATCTCAGATTACACAGATAATACTTATCTCACTGGAGCTCTGCCCAGCTGGCTACTGTATTCATACTTCTGTCTTTCTGGGTCAGCCTCACGTAGTATCAACAAGGGGAAATTTCACTCAGGTCACTGGAACCAATTTATACCCACAAGAATGTGGATTTTGACTTTTTTTTTTCCTTCATGCTACTTCCCCTTTACAGTAATTTTTTAAAGGTTTTTTTCCTATAACGTTCTTGGGCTTCATGTGCCTGATACAACTAACTTCAAAGGCCAGCCCAACTGCAGTCGTGGCTTGCATGGTAAGGGTTTGGCCTGCTGAGCTCATGAAAGCAAAATTTCATCTGTTTTGTGGATTGGGCTCTTGACCTGCCATAAAAATAAATGCTATCTTCTACTGTTATTAAATGGTAGGCTGTTTCTTGTTACTAGTGTGGTATACGCGTCCCTTCCATATGCCTGTCATTAAAAATAATAAATTGGGTTCCCTTATCTCATGGAGATCTCTTATTTTGCCCTCTTGTTTTGGTCTCCTGTTCATTTCCACACAGTCTTGCTGACAGGCTCACACAGTTTAGATTAAAACAAAATGCAGCAGCCTTTTTCCCCCGACAGCAGAGACGCAAGCAGTTCACACCTTCATCTGATGTTCCACTTCACCAGCAGCACTCTCTGAAGGCACAAGGGAAGCAAGACAAAAAATCCAGCACAATACAAGAGGAAATTAATTTGCGTACAAATATGGTATTCCCACTACACTTCACCATTGTTGGGACATTAATTGATTGTTTATCATGCTGCCATTTTCTTTTGCTGTTTGTTAATTAATTCTGTATGTATTCTTCCCACACCATGAAGCTGCTTCTATTTGTACCATGAAATAGCTGATCAGAATCTTGATTATTTTAGAGATTGAACACTTTGCTTTTAACAATGTTGTTTTCTGATGAGTTATCAATTATCACTAATATGTTCAACAGAGTCACTTCATTGACACATTGCTTAATAACAGTCTTGGTCCTCCACACTAAATTCTTTATACTTCCTCCAGTGAATGTTACCCTTCCCAGTGATTGCACCACAAGACACAGAATTGTTTTTCTGCCTAGCTCTTCAGCAAATAATTGCATCAAAATCAGCAAATCTCCCTCTACTTCTCTACGTAAATTGATTACAATAATTTTCTTAAGTGAAGGATGAAAATTCACAGGTTTTGTTGCGCAAGTGATGTCCTTTGTTCCATCCCATTCCAAGCACCTAAAATATGCCATTGATTTTATACTTTTAATATCCATTGCACCTGGTCACTCACATACTTTTCAGGATAAGAAATCATCCAAAGGCATTTTCTGTCTTGAGAATTTGTCCTTTTTTATCCTTTTGTTATGGCTAGCTTAATTCATTAGTCTTAAATTATTCTTCTGTGAAAAAGGCAATCTTTAAAGCCTTTAGTTTCTCTCTGTTAGAAAAAGCTCATTATGCTACATTTTGGACTATTTTTTTATCAAAGCAGCATGAAAAGATGAGAAGTAAAGCCTCTCAGGGTATACTAGTGATCACTGTGATCATCTTTTTCTTTCATGCTAGCCACCACAATCTTATTTTCGTGTCAGGATTTACACTGTGACTGAAGTTCTGTAGTCTAACACATGAAGATGTGCCAAGAAATTGCGCTGATGAACATGATGTGAATTCATTAGACGTGTGCATGTGCTGAGATGCTCTCCAGGAATATGTCTCAACTTCTATATCACAGCCACTTAGAACCTTTAAAAAAAAAGAACAACTAATGGACCAAACCAGATGATGTTGCTCAGTGGTTTTCCCTTACAATCAACTAAAAATTTGCCAGTCAGTCAATGTTTATTCACTACTTTCATTTTCACATATTGTTTTGTTGCTCACAACTCTAGTTGTGTTTTCAGGGTGTCTCACACACGACCCCTAAGTTCAGTCCTGTTACTATCCAATGTAAGGACTGCTCTTATTAATTGTAATCCTGCTACCATTGGCTGTAATATATGTAGAAGCTGGCTCAAGCACAATTATATGGAGAGTAATTTGGAAAACGTATAAATTAACAATATCAGTGGTTTTAGCTCAGTTTATATTGAATTCATCTGCTGAGCATCTCTTTACATTCCCTCCATGGCATTTCCATGCATTGTTCCAATCTCTCCCCAGTGTTCAGCTAGAAGGACAATGGAAGAAAGTAGTTCCACATTTCCATCTATCTGTACACAAACAGACTCAGCCTGTGCATTCTTTCTTTTCTTATTTTTACCCCCAAAAAAGCTCCCAGGGCAGGAAAGGAATGCTGGATCAGGCCTGTCCATAGTCGTGTGTTCCCCAGCATCCCACAGAGGGATGTTGTTGCTATTATTTTAACAGCAGATCTCTGCTGTTGTTTCTATTTTARTGGCAGATTTTAAAGCTTCCGCTGACATTGGTACAGACCCTGAAGCTCAGCTAGAGAATCAGAGGTGGCGAGCAGATGGTGATACAAAGGAGGAATGTTGTATCTATAAATATTCTGACGAAATTCATATCCAGTGTTCCACACAAGAGCCAACAAACTATACTAAACCCTTAATATGGGGTTTAAATTTGTTTTATGTGGTAAATGGGTTTTTAATCTGGGTTCCCTAACTGGGAGATTTTTAATCAGAGGGTGTAGCTATTTATGTCAAACCACTGAAAAAAATTATGAAAGGTTAATTGTGCATTAATTATCTTTTAAAAATATTACCATTTACCAAATAAGGGGAAACATTTCATTCTGAGTTGTCAGGGCTTCTAAGAGAGTCCAAGAGAAGGGACAATAGCTGAGGCACAGCAATCTCTGGGAAAATACTCCTGAATAATAGTTTGTCGCAGTCAGTATTAAGGTAACATTACAGTACATCAGTTGCATGTGCAACAACTCAAATCTCCTTGTGGAAAAATGAAGTGCAATGTCCTTTAAACCAAGGTGACAAGCAGGTCTGCAAGCCACCCTATGGACGTCTGTGTGAATCTGCAATCTCTAAATTGACAGTGTTGAGGTTTGATGTTCTGTTTATATCTTCAGGTTCTAATTTGTTTGCTATTGGTGATACACTGATTGTCGTTAGCTATCTACTTATATGTATTGTGGGAAAGGAGAGGAAATGTTGTTTAGAAGACCTATGTCAGGAACAAAAGTGAACAGAGAATCAGTGCCTCTTAACAGCATGTGAATAAGCTTTATGCAGTTGGTTTTATTTCCTAAAGTGGCACTCAGATCTGAAAGTGGAGGAATGGAGCTATACAAACGACAAAAAATGTGTGAAAGTGTGGAACATTATTTTTCCATCATCTTTTCATAAGCACATAAAATAACTCTAGCCTAAAGCATCTCTTTTGAACACTGGGTTATAAAAGTAATGGGATAAATTGCCTGTCTATATATGAAACATTTTAGCTGTATTTCTTAAGAAATTAGGTTCACAGAAGGCCATCAATTGGTAAATTTTCCTTTTCCCCTTAGTATTCTGGACCCACTAATCCAAACTGACTCACTGGTCAGCTTCAAACAACTTTGACAGAGGGATAGTGGTGTCAAATGAATTACATTTCTACACATTTTTTGAAAATCAAAAACAAATTAGCACCTTCAATGAAGAGGCTCTCTTGACTACTTCCTCTATGTGTTCATCCCAGCAGAACATCCTGAGGGAGGAGCCAGATGGAGAAGACGTTTGCCTGCACCTGGGATGCTATGTGATATTCAGGGAAATGTACGGAGAGCTGAAAACGTTGGTAATCAACACAATACAGTCATTGGGGAAGGAGCAGGAGSAACTAACATTTCTGGTGACATCAGAACACGATGCAAATAATTTGTCCAGCTGCTTGCAAGAGGCTTGTTTCTTTCACAGAAATACCCTTTAAAAAGTCATCAAGAGTTCAGGGCCCAGAGGATGAGCAAAACTAGTCTTTTGGAGTTGAAAATCCTTATAAAGTCTTCCTGAAGTGTTGGTATGTCATTGTTCGTATCTTATTTTACAAGATCTAAATAATGACATCTCTCCTGTTCGCTGCAAATGACTTTCAGTAAAATAGTTGCACCAGTGTGCAAGACGACAGAATGAGACATAAAGATTACCTCTCTTCTTCATAATTTTCCTGCAACTGAAGTCCAGAAACTGAGTAATAAACAGACACCTTTCCACAACTTTTACCACAGGTTGTTAGTCAGAAAGAAAGAGAATATCTCACCTAACAGCTCAGTCCTCTATCATTCCTATTCTTCYTGTTGGGTCTAATAATATCTGTTTGTGCAGTGACTTTACCAAGCTCTGTGAGATGACAGTGGGTTTGCAGTCTTTATGTCAACCACCTCCAGCACTAGGTAAAGGTAGCATGTTATGGCTAGACCAGATTTTTCAATTATGGTCATGCAAGCCAATACCATATTTTAAAACTTGGTAGTATCTTTGAAGGCATGTAAATGATTTAAGCACACTTTTTTCCCCCACCAATTTCCAAATGAAGTTTAGGTTCAAGTAAATGCCTAAGTTGCACCTGATGTATTTTCCAGCTCCCAGTGACTTCAGTGAAACTATTTTTCTGAGTAGGGATGTATAAGGGATCACAATTTAATTTTGTTCAACATTCTGTCTTTTGTTGCCACCATAAAAGGTGATTTAATAAATACTGCAATTTCTGAATGGACTTACCTAAAGTTCCAACATTAGAACTGCTAAATGTGCAAAACAAGATCATGCATGAGGGAAATAAAATCAAAGTCCCACTGGAGTTCAATGGCAAACAACAAAAGGGCTTGACAATTTTATATTGAAATGAAAATATAGGATGAAAATAAATAACCTGATTTCTCACCTCACAACTAAAATAATTTCAATATATGCTATTTTAATAGCTATTTCTGCTTAAAACTATATACTTATAAGATGAAAAATCACATTCCTCTCTGAAGGGTCTGTCCCTTACTAAAGTTACACATCATGTCTAGCACTTCTATAATTGAAGTACTAAAGAAATACCCTTTACTCCATTTTCTCTATTGTTTATTTTGTGCCACAGACAGAACTCTGAGCAGTTTCCATTTCCCCTACAATTAGGCGCTGCTCCTACAAACACATAAATGTGAGCTCACCTTTCCTGCTGGGAGGGATTTGGATGGGATACTCACTGCAATAAAGGACATGGATACATTTTGGCAGGATCAGGGCCTCAGATAGCAAGGAGGAAACCAGCTAACAGAAACCACCTTTGCAAACATAAAAAAGGGAAAGATCCCATGAACAAAAATTAAAGTTTTATACACTTTTAAGTGCCAGCCAGAGTATTTAAAAGGAGAAGAAACTGGAGTTTTTCATCAGACTGATGAAAAAATACTGATCTTTTTTTTAAATCCAAGTTGAGATTGTCCCTTTAAGGATTTATGGCATGGCACAGCCCAGGGTTTGTTTCATTTGGCATTGACGAAACCATTATTTTCTTTTGCCAAGAGGTTCAGCAGCTGAAAGTGCAGCTTTTTCTTCCTCACAGCTGTTTGCTCCCACATTATCAAATATTTTCCCTCCAGCTTTTGCCCTTGTCTTGCTCATGCGATGTAAATGATGCAGGAATTTTGGCTGCTCTGCTTCAGTTTAGCGGAGTGATAATCTTAGGCAAATGCTTGCAATGTGTCTTTCATTAAAAGAGTTTTTTGCACTTCTGTTTAACACAGCAAATTTTTTGAATTGCCCTTTCAAAAGAAGATTTCACATCCACTTTTGCCTGGAGGGAGACCCATGCTGCCACTAATATATCTGCTGTATAAAGGGGAATGCTCTTGTTGAGTGATTCTCACCAAAGACAGCAGACAGTTCTACCTTCAACTCCTGAACTTTAGCTACTTGCTGCAAACTTAATTGGAGAAATCAATACTTAAATCAGTGCTTCTCCCATTAAAAAGGAAGGCCTTCTTTGCTGCTCTATACAAAAACAGGTGTGAAAATTCCACTGTAAAATGAAAGTAGCTTTTGTTACCAAAGGCATGGAACCTCTTGCAGAGCACGATACTCTTATTTTTAGCCATCAAATGTAACACTAGTATCTAACACTTGTTGTCATAAAAAAACTGTAAGTGCAAAATAGGAACAGAGAAGACTGGCATTTCTAAAATACTTAAAATAGGTTAAATATTTAAATACAGTGTTTTAGTGTCCCCAGAAAAAGATTATAGTACATTCCTATAAAAAATCATATCAAAAATACTAGTATAATATGGTACATATCATATATACATAAAATAGTAATATATATAATATAGATATTATACATATTATAAATCTTATATATATATAAATCTTATACATATACATATTATAAATCTTACTTATACATGCACACGATGTGGAGAAAGTATATAGCAAGTAAAATGGGATTCAAACTCTGTCCAATATTAAACAGTCACTTTTTCTGAGCCTCTAAGAGTAGCAGGAATGTCTTCACCGAAAAAAAATCCCCAGTTCTTAAACAAAAGAAATCCTAGAACAAAAGTAAAAAAAAAGAGAGGGAGAACTACATTCACTGAAAAAGGAGAATATTAAATATTTGGTGTAAGTCATCATCACTGCTATGCTTTTGTTTAAATACAGTAATAGGATGGGCTAGAGTTCTCAGCTGCTTGCTGAATTTGGCCCCAAATAGGTATCTACAGACTCTTCTGAAGAAAAACAAAATCCCAAATATTTTAAAATAACTTTTGAAAGTCCTGTCCTCATAAAAATATAACCTTTCTTGTCTGTGTCAGGGGAGTCAAAATGTAATTGAAGACAATGAAAATGTTAGATCTCCAATTTGGCAAATTCCTTGTGCAAGGGACTCAACCACTGATTTATTCCTGTGCTTTCCTTACTAAATCAGTATGCATTTTGAGCCAACAATTTGAATTGGGAATCCTGTTATTTTTAATTGCTCTACAAACTCTGCAAACTAGGCCTTCAGCTTCAGATTCCTCTGCCCTTGCAAATAAGAAATTACTCCTTTCTATTCCCTTGTTTATTGTTAAGATATACMAGAATAAGGGGTTCTATTCCCAGCATCTTAGACAAAGAGGAAACACAACTCAGGAATCTCTGAATAATTTTTTTTACCACAAAATATCTGTTTCTAAATGGATATCTCACCTGTAATTCATTGTGCACTGAAAAAACCCTCAGGACCTCTGTTCTGTTTCTAAAACTCTACTTTTATTATTTCTTCATTCTTCATTTAGGGTTTCCCATGGACTGAGATTTGAGTTCCTACTCAAATATCATTGACCATTCTTTTCAATTTATTATTAAATTATGGCAAACTCAGACCACAAGTAAAATGATGACGAATCCTGGTTGAAGTCCTTGTTTCCCTTATGATGGAGATACTAGGGAAGAGTTAGGAGCATTTGACCTGTTCTGCTCAAAGAAGCAATTCTGGCATACGCAATGAAGACCACGTCTTAGTATGTGCATGGGAAAAAATTTAGCCAACCGCAGTGTAAACAGTTGGTGTGAATGTTGCCTTATTAAAGGAGGGTGACTGACCAGCAACACCTTCAAAATATTGCTCTTTGTACAACTGTAATGTCCTGAAGCCCTGGATGTGAACTGATGCTCTGCTGTACAGTTAAATGTAAGCAAAGGAGATCACCAGGCTGGCACGAAGAGTCAACAAATTACGTGCAACAGCCCAAGTGCTAGCAATGAATCACCTCCTGCTTTAGAAATAGAGCTGGACAAGCACCCTGGCTCACAGGAGAAAAGTCACGACTCAGAAAAGTCAAAAATAATACAACTGTGAATGTGGAATAAAGAAATAAAGGAAGCAGAAATGGGAGGGGGGGAAAGACTAAAGAAGAAACACAACTTTCAGGAAAGAATTGCAAAATAAATRGTATACACTTCATCAGATGACCATAATAATAAGTTTTTTGTTCCCATATGTCTACACAGCAAACATCACTGTGTAAATGCTACAGTAAATAGCAACTATCTGAGACGTAATTATTTATATTTTAATTCAAGACTGTCAAGAATTTTCATGAATACTCAGTAATTGAATATTCACAAATAAAATGATCAAGGGTCAGTTCACAAATACATATTCTTATTCAACCACAAATAACTGTAACAAGAAAMCATTGCTACTACTTGTAATTCTTCATTTATGTTTGGGGGTCCTAGCCAGACTGATATTTCAAAAAACTTCTGCTGCTGTGCAGAAAAACTGGTCCCTCTTCCCTCCAGCCATGCCCCCAGGAAAAACACACAAATAAACAAAATAACAAGCAGAAATTTTGAGTAAAGGGGGAAGATTGAATTATCTGAAGTACTTGATAAAGTATGAAGTATGAAGTACTATAAATCAAGTTTAATTATGTCCTTAACAATAAGAAATGTGCTATACGTAATTAAATTAGCAATTAGAAATTGCCTCTAGGTATACCTATAGAATAAATAATTACACTCATTGCAATAATGACTAACATAGTCTCTCTGGCACATAAAAGGCCTCTGTATACTGACAATTTAAATATTAATACTATAAAGCACTGAAATATATGATGTTTATATTCAGTGAAAATCCATAATGTACAGCTAATGCAACTGCATAATAAAATAGACTTAACTCCATGTATAACATCTATTGACTATAAAAAGGCCAAAGATCTGAATAAAGTAGCAACAGTTGCAAACAGGATTTTAAGTATTATTCTAAAAAATCCTGTGGAGCTCACTGTAAAAGAAAATATTTCCTCTAGAGGAGTCTTTATAATTTTTCCTGAAATTCCTAACTTTTTTGCATGGATCCGTGGAAAACAAAGACCATGGGAAGAAATCCTGCTCTTTTTCATGAATGCTTCTGCTTATTTGAGAGGTGTTCCCTTTTCTTTCTCTTACATATCTAAACTACATCAAATTAATAAGTTTATTCATATAATGTGCTAAGTTGTCTTCAGAAACCATTTTGAACAGTATATTTCATTTATAGGAACCATGCTATTCATTATTCCGGAAAAAAAACCAACACAGGAAGGTACCCAGGTGCAAAGAGAAAGTCTGAAAACAGTTTCTAATTTCTTCTCATGCCGAGAGCAGCCAGTGGGTAGGAAATGAAGGCCTGAACCGCTCCCTTTCCCACCTCGTTCCCCTCTTCCTTCCCAACATTGATCCCTCTTTCAGGTTTTCTATCAGTTTTCTGGTTTTCTACTCTTATGCCACTATTAA
Organism: Amblyornis subalaris; assembly: GCA_018881555.1. NCBI lineage: Eukaryota > Metazoa > Chordata > Aves > Passeriformes > Ptilonorhynchidae > Amblyornis > Amblyornis subalaris. The sequence continues at coordinate 4,795,072 of JACAXG010000058.1, forward strand.
CTCATCTCTTCCTGATTTCACCATCATTTAATTCCCAGGAGGATAATGTATACATGTGACAACAAGAACACACCAGGGACCCAGTTCATTCCCTGGTGCATTATGCCGCTTGTCCCGGCCAAGTGAGCCCCTCAGAGCAATATAAGGCACCCAGTCCTCATCCAGGCTGAGCTACAGCACTGTTATTCTTGATTTGCTATTTTTCTAGCATTTATCAGCCCAAGGACAAATCAGCATTTACAGAAGCCTACAGACATTCCAGTTCTGCCGGTGTCTGAGAGCACAACCAGGAGCAGGGCATCTGACATTGCAAAAGAACCAAAAATGCCCCAGCCATTTTTCATCYCTCTTGGGGCTGAACTGCTCTTCTGTGGAAGGCTGTAACTATATGGATTACTTTCTTATGTGCCCTGTATGTACTCAGTCCAACCTCTTTTCATTTTTTTCTAAATCAATTATTCCAGAATTACCCTGGATAAATGATGCTCAGCACCTTAATGCAACTTGAGCAAACAGTCTTGAAGCACTCCTAATAAACAGCCGAGTCACAATCGAATCTTTCATTCCGAGAAGCAGAACGAGGGGGGTTTTTCTCCTGAAAAAAATATGGCTGCGTTTTCACAAAAGCTATTAATTATTGTCCCTTTCTGTAATGGCACACTGCTAGGCACTTCCACAGCTGCCCTCCCTTTCCCCACCTCAGGCACAATTTCCTGAGTTATGGAGTACACAGAATTACACTGTACAGAATAATCCAAGCGGTCTCTAATGGGGCAGTGTGGGCTCTGCTGGTCCGTCAGCATTGCAGGGACCTGCATAACAGCACTGTGATGTTACAGTCTTATGTGGCTAACACTCCCAAGCATTGAAGTGAATAATGTGACTGGCTCGCCACTAGGCAGATGGAGACTTTGCTAGGCTTGTTTGATGGTAAATGAAGACTTTTTTTTTATTTGCTCTAAAGAGCTTGGCACAGGAAACCCCCAAATCCTACAATAATAAATCTTCTGTTTATCTTTTAAATTCTGGAGCAAAACAAAAACCATTAGACAGCCACAGTCATGGGCTGTATTCTATATTTTCCTAGCTTCCTACAACCTTCTGGCATAAAAAGATTAAGCTTTCTGAAGCAAAAACACAACTCCTTAGCTTAAAAATAACAGCCTCATTGCCTTGTATGGAGCACTGTTTTATTGTATTACACAATTAAATGGCGGGAGCACTTAGAAATTGCAAAGACAGGCATAATCCAGAAACCTGTGTCTGATCCAACCTGGTTGTTTTTACACTATCAGGCACTAAATCTGAAGAGCAAACATGATCCATCTGTAACATAARAGTGATCACCCAGGCATTAACCTCACTGTCGTGATTATTTAACTCATACAGACTGGCACAGTATTCTAGCAGACGAAAAAGAAATCCCCATACGTAAGTCAAAATTATTCCAATCCTGACTGCTTTGCTGAGGTGGAAGCTATTTTCTGGCTATCTCTGTCTATTTAGGGTATCCCAGAGCAGAAATAAAGTGAGAGGTCAAGATCTTCATGGCGATTACACTTCCTTAACACCACTGAAAATAAGGTCACGAAAGCTGCACCCTTGAAAATCAGCACCATAAAGTCCTTTGAAATGCAGATACTTGGCATCTCAAAGAATCAGGCCCTTCTTCGGCAGCTGCCTCCTAAGTGTGCTTCCACACAGACTTCATGCTAGGATACGTCAGCTAAAAATTAAGTATTGSCAATCCCAACTCTTGCATGGTATTTAATTACAAGTTAAGGCAGCAGCAGAGTCCAGCACAACCTCAAGGCTGAAATTTGCTTTTAAAAAAGCAAGTGGGAGTGTTTCCATTAAGTCTRAGAGTGTATAAGGGAATACTCAACAGGTCTTCTACTATTTTTTCACCCTGATAAGAAAGGCTGCTTAAAGCACGATAAAAATTCATTTGGATTTTTTCTGTGCAAAGTGCATCTACATGCAAAGCTGAAAGAGGATGCTGACAGGGCAGCACTGGGATGATCTCTTCATCAAACAAAGTGATGCTTGTAAAACTGATTAAATGTGATTACAATAACACCTATGAACATTTAACAGCTGACCTTTCAATAGAATCCTCTGAGCAGGATTGAGGAAAACCCAGTGTGGTGATTAGGCAAAAAATAATAGATCTATCTGTGAATCTCCATCTACTCCCAAGATCCCTTCTTCCTCAGCAAACTCAAACTTACAGAACTGATCTACAGGCATTTCAGGGGCAAGCCAAGAAGAACCTATTTTGAAAGACTCCTTAACCTACACATCATATGCACCATACATTTCTAAATGTTACAACGTGTTCTCATTGGAATTATTTTCTGTGCCCAGGCATCCACAYAGATGCTGGTATCATAAGATACCAGCACTTCTGGTATCTTACCTGGGGATACTGCTATGACTTCTTAAGCAGTCAACAATGCACAGTTCTTCACTCTTACTAAAAGCAGAGACTTTACTAAAGCAGAGACTTCTTTACTAAAAGAAGACACTCTGGTGTCTTCAATTTTTCCCTTGGTTTTGGGGGAGATTTCTGATCAGGGAGTTTACTGTTTCCTGAAGCTCTTAAAAGCAGAAGCTTGGGCTTGTTAATTCATTGGTCATGGGAAAAATGTCAGTGTTAGCCAGGAGTGCATCCAGTCTCTGAGTGAAGTCAAAGAACTTTAAGTCATTCATAACTATTCTGTGCGCCCTGGCCCASTGATTTTAAAACAATTTTTTGCTGTGGCTGCATTCATATAAATGTGCTGATTATTAATATGATTTGTGTCAGCTTTTAACCAGTTGGTTAAGTACTCTTTAGAAACTCTAAATTGGTTCTTTTAAAGGTGGTTGGCAATAATTTCTTCCCAAGCTCCTTTCCAAGAGCTGCACATGTGGACAGAGCTGAAAATGTCCATTTAACAATACTGGAAGATTTCCTTCCCAAAAAGCAAAAGCCTTGAGAAGAATGAACAGGTGCAATGGCAGTGAAGTAAAGCCATCCGCTATGACAGGGACTGAGTTCTACCATGCAAGAATTTAGCTGAACTTTTTTTTTAATATATATATATGTAGTGAATTAACCAAGAAAATCCAGCTTTGAAGAAATGAAAACTTCATTAAATTCTGCAGAATTTGCCAAAGAACTTTGGTTTTTAAAAGAAGAAAAATTGAGAAGCAGTTTTGAATGTCCAAATGCTTGATTTGATTATTATATAAATAAAAAAGCCTTGTTTTTTATTTGCTAATTCATTCTGTGATTTATTTTAAAACTACTTTTTAATTAATTTAAACTAGAAGGCTTGGGATCTATTTCTAAAACAGTTGCACAACTTGATGATACAAAAATAAATTCTTAAAGACTGGCCAAAACCTAAGTTTTCCTGATTCTCCATAAAGTAAAAAAAAAAAAAAAAAAAAAAGCATTTACTAAGCTAAATCTAAATGAATCCTCACCATCTTCACTTTTTTTTCTGCTGAGTCCCAAACTGAAAATCCTCCTCAGACTTTCTCCCTTGCTGTGAATCAGTATGTGCTGGCCTAAGCCACTTGGTAGGTGAATCCTTCCCTCTAACAGCTGTAAAGTTGCATTTGGAAATACAGCAAATATTGGACAAACCGCTGCCACAGGGGTCTGACTCAGACAATCCTTTCACCAGACTGTCAGATCAATAGCTCTATTAAGCAAAGGGTATATGAAAATATTATTGTAAATATTATTGTAACAAGTGCTTTTATCACTTCTTGGACTGATTTACCAATTCATTGTTTTCTGACCTCGAAGAATATGCAATTAAAAGCTGCCCCCGTCATGCAAATTTCTGCTAGAACTTGAATTGGCACCACATTTCCTCTCAGTTTTAAAAATTCTTAATCTGCTTTCAAATATTTCAATTTAATTTTTCCATACCATTATGTTGTCTTTCCCTAGCACTTCTCACCACAGCACGGTACAGCTTTTAACACAGGAAATGCAATGGGGTTGTGTTTTGAGACAGCAGATGTTTCACAGGTGTAAAGGTTGCAATCGCAACCTATTTTCAACAGTATTGGAAATAAGCAGCAGAAAGCGACACCTTTGCTTTTTTTCACCTCTGGAAACAAAAATGTCTCAGCATTGCTGCACAACACTCTCTACCTGTGGAAACTGTAGTTTAAATAAAAAGCCATAAAAGCGAAATCTTTCAACGTCCTGCTATGCAGAGCTGCTCTGAACAGGATTAGGAACTGGAGCACTGGGAAGATCCCAGTTGCCTGCATTTTCCCTACACCCAAGTGCCCGCTGCTGCTCTTTCCAATGGAGCCAYACAACTCCCAGGCTGACAGACACTGCCCATATGTGTGCATTGTGTACCCACGATACTTTTTCTGTCAGGATTTAAACAGAACTTCCCATTCCACTACTGCAAAGTAATTGCACTGTTTAGGAGGATGTCAGAGAGCTAAGAGCATAAAATCCTGGAATTCCATCAACAGGCACTGGCACACACAGCCTCTCTGGGAAACTCTCTTGATCTCTGAAAAGTTGTTAGGTTTAGAAATTTTAAGCTCCTTTCATTGAAGTTGATTTTATGTCACCAGTGTAAACTACAGATCTCAATATGGACACTTGGGGTGATTTAAATCACAATTGAAGGGATTTTACTAATTTACAAAACAAACAGATGTAAATGCCAGATGATCCTGTCTCAATATATCCAGGAATTTTTTGAATACTCTCAGACTGACTTTAGTGCATTATTTAAACTATTGTAACCTTATTAATCTAGATCAGGAGGCAGGAAAAAGAAATGTTGGGGAAAAAAAAGAAGGTTTGATCTTTGAAGACCTAAGACTGCAAGCAAAGATTCATAYGGGAATCAAACTGATTACAAAGATTACAATGATTACAGTGATCTGTGCAAATAGAAGTGACTCAAATGACACCAACTGTGATGTGAAACAATGCAAATGCTCTTTCCTGAATGCAGCACTCTTGGAAGGCATCTTTCAACTTTTCCATCTGAAAAAAGCATCAGTTTTCCTTAAAGACAGATATAGATAAAGCAGGACACTTCTGCCTGAGGAGACGCTAGCTGGGCTGATATTTGATATAAGCGCTTAGTCCCAAATGGGAGCAGGGAGAAGTGATTGATGGTTCGTAAGGAATTACTTGACTTTTGCTTGTAACAGAAGCTTTTTGGATTCTCCCAAAGTTCTTGTCAAAGACAAGAAACATCTTTTGAAATAGCAGCTTTCCCCGTACCAGCAGATGGAATAAACCTGTGTGAAAAAAGCTGCAGATTTAAAATACTTATGAAAGAAAGGAAGAAGTTGTTTGACACTCTGTCCTTATTCTAATGCTCTGCTGCTCTGTAATGTTTGTCTCTATTATTTTATTACCTGCCCTCTTAATATAGCATGAGTGATTCACCTCTCTGCAGGAAGAATTTCACAAACCCAGCAGCAGGAGTTCACCAATTCAGTAAGAGGTGTATTACTACCGGGACAAATCCTGCTCACTCTGTGTCTCCTCGGGCTCCAAGGTCAGAGTTGTATGAACTTGACTAAGACAACCCTTTCCCCAGCCCCACAGGACTCGGCTCTCCTGGCTCTCATCTGGACAGCCCCACCTGCCTCCTGCAATTGTCTCCTCTGGGAAAGACGAGAGCATTAGCTCTGCGGCTGGAGTGTGGGGGGAGCAGAGACATTAGGAGGGTCAGATTTTCACATTTCCTTCCATCGTGTACACAAGGGAGTGATGGATCTGAGCTCTGTATCCCCTCTTAAAGAGGCAAACTGATGATCCAACAGGTGGAATGAATTCATGCAATCCCAGTCACACACAAATTTGTTAGAAAGACTTCGCATCAATAAATCCCAGCCCCAAGCCAAAGGCAAAGCTGACACTCTCTGCTTTACATCTCATTGTCACAGAGCACTGCCCATCTGCGAGCTCAAGGACGATGCAAAGGACGATGAACACCAGTGCGCCCTACCTCAGGGAAGAGACGAGAAAATGTTCTCTGCCAGCTCTTGAGATCCTAGCCCCATCCACCGAACACTCAAACAAAAGCTGAAGTGAAAAACCAAATTAAGTCACTCCCTTAACAGCCACTGCTCAAAGAACGGACTTCATCAATATGAGCATTCAGAAGCAAGGTATTAAAAAAAAAAAAAAAAGAAGAAGAAGAAGGGTCAATCGCATTTTCTTCTGCTCTTAAAATCTCTTTGCCTCTCCGGAGGGTGGGTGGGCCGTATGGCTCCCGCACCCCCGCCAGTGGAGGGGGTTTGCCTGTGGGCAAGAAGGAGCAGGAACCCCGCGGCAGAGCGGGTTTGTGATGGACATGGATGCAACTTCCCGGGAGACACAGGAGAACAACACACCGCGCTTAAAGAGCTGGAGGTTTTACTCTTGTCAGCCACTGAAGGCTTTATCAACTCCTGGATCTTAATCTTATGGATAAGCATATGTAATAAACACATCGTAGGTCAAAATGCGCGCCGTGTTGTTTTCTCTCTTTGCAGAGGCTCACGGTAGTTTGCCAATGTAGATGCAGATAAACACAGGGAACGAATAATTAAACTCTCAACAACGCCTTGTTTTCTTTTGTTTAATTTGTTGTTTGGGGGTTGTTTGTTTTCTTGTTTTCAGGTGGGTTTTGGTTTTTCTTAAATCGGTATGTGCACTTTTAATATCCGCAACCAAAAATACCCATGGGGACTGCACTGGCAGTAAAATTCGTTTAAAAATTCGCTTGTGTGTTTGTTTGCGAGGAAAAGGACAGTCCCAAAGCCGAAAAATTCTATCTAATTAGCCGCACCTTTTTGTTCTGCCTCTGAAGTGCCTGTGCTCGTCTTGCCGTGAAGAGACCCCAATCGCCTAAAGCAGCAGCCGTGTTTCTGTGGAGGCAGACGCGTCCACGAAGACGCGTTCCACCCACTCACTTCAAAAAAAAAAAAAAAAAAAGTCTTAAACTTTCGACGAGGAAAGGAGCGCGCTCGGCTCTGCCTTGGTATGTCCCTGCGTCCTTGGGGTGGCGAAGGGAAGGGCCGACCAATGCCACCGCCGTAAACGACGGTAAACAATATATACATCAAGGGAGGCAACGCCTGGGGCCCCCGTGACCTTTCCGCTGCTCAGGTTAAATCTATAAATACGCAGAAGACATCCGAGCCCATTGTTTTGCTGCCCTCTGAAACCGAACCTGCCAAGAGGACGGAGGGGCGTCCCGCCACCCTCCTCCTCCTCCTCCGGCCTCTCGGCGGCGAGAACTGAGTGCCGGGGGAGGATGCGGGGAGCACGGCCGCGGCCGGCAGCGGAGCAGCGGGGGAGGCTTCCCGGAGCCCCGCGGCGAGCTCTGCCTCCCCCGGCCCGGCAGCGGCCCCACGCGCGGCGCTTCCTGAGTGCACGGGGGAGGAGGGGGGGGCGGAGAGAAGGTGAGAGCCTCTGTAATCCCGAATTCCTTTTCACAACTTCGTGATTGAACCCGCACATGATTAAAATCCAGATTTATCCGCCTCTTAAATGAGTCTCGTAAAAAAAGCACATTAACTCTGGCGACAAGATTCATGGCTGAGACATAAATAACTCGGATGCTCGGGAGATATTTTTCACAAACCTGGGGGATTTATCCGCTTGCTTTTCTCACCTTTGCCCACGCCACACCCCGGCGCGCCACCTCCCAGCCTGCCACTTCGCTTGTCCCAAGAAGATGCGGCCCCGAAGGGAGGGGAGGTCTCTCGGGGAGACACGGTATCGCCAATATCATCATCGAAGTGTTTGGGCATGGCTGTAAAATGGCACGTAAGGGGTCAGGGATTCCGCCAAAACGGGGAAACGAGAAGCGCTGCCTCCCAGGCACTCCCAAAGGCTGCAGTTTGTACGCGTCCAGCACAGATCCGCACCGAAGGCGGCGATGCCTCGATGCGGGGAGTGAAGCGCAGCCGCCCCGCAGACACCTCCGCCTCACCCCAGCCGGAGGACGTGTCCCGCGCGTGGGAGAGAAATCCTGATACCCGCCTGCACGGAAAAGATCTGTGAAAAGGAGAGCGAAGGTTTACTCTACCCTTGGCCGTGTTTAGTTCCCCGTGGTGAATGGTTTTCAGACCCTCCCGCGCTGAAATGGAGGGACTTTATGCGAAAATATCAATAAATGGGGCTAGACCGATTTACATTATCGCACGCAAAACCAACACACAATTTCCCAGCCCGTATTGTACTACTTGCGGCCTCTCCGCAAGCACACTCGTACCAGTAATACCGCCGCAGAAGGAACAGCCCATCGCTACTCGGGGGCAGCGGCTTTGAGTGTGGAACCTTGGGGACGCTATAAAAATTCCCTTTTCTAATTTTTTTTTTTTTTTGCTATATCGCTGGAGATTTGGCAAGTTTAAAATACGTTTAGGTGTAAAGTTTGTTCTTAATTAGGTCTTGTAAAGATGGAATTTGGCGGTCATTATAGAGCCGCTAATCAATTTTCACCCAGCAGCAAAAGTACACCGCGGAGGAATTAGGTTTAATGAAGTGACTGTGCAAATTACAGTCGCGGACTTTATTTAAAGTCTATCAACCTCCTAAAAATGATTTCTCAAACTGTTCTTGATTTCCTTTGCTTTATGAAAAACATCACGTTTGCTTTCTGAGGTTTCAGGCATTAGAAACCATTCTTTCCCGCTCTCCAAACTGGTGCAGGGAGAGTTTTCCAATTTTCCATTTCGAATTCATGGAGAAACGGGCAAATTAAACTCTTAGACCGAACAAAAATATATCGCATTGCGGCTAAAAAATGATTAAAAACGGTCTAAAAAAAAAAGAAGACTAATGCACAGATCTGCTCTATTATTAGAAAGTAGATTTTTGTCGTTTGTTACGTATTTATTCTTTTGAACGAGGAAGCCTCTGAAACCGTAAGCTGTTTTTTTGACTGATTGATCGCTACTGTCCCCTCTCCTCTACGCCCGTCCCTCCTCTCAGAGAGACGACCCTGGAATTTACCTATTTCTCTTTAGCATCCGCACCGGGAGAGGCTGCTGCTGTTAAAAGCAAATTGAAATGCGGTTCCTTGAGAGCGTAGCGGGGCGAGGTCTTCAGAGTTCCCGGGCTTTAGGTCCTTCCAAAAACACTTCAAATATATATTTTTTTACAGAAAATGTTTTTGACACCTCGATTCTTTCTCTCTCTTTCTTTTCCCTCTTTTTTTTTTTTTTTTGTTTAGGTTTCTTGGTTTGCTTTTTTTTTTTTACTCTAGGTTTTGAGCAGCTTATGCTTATTGGTAGCTCAGGGAACGTCACGCAAAATAAATAAAAACAAATTTTAAAAGGTGTTTTCTTCTCCAAGTGCAGCCGAGTGGACTTGGCAGGAGTGGAGGAAATTTCTGCCCTTTTTCTTAGGGGTTGTGCAAAGAAATCCTTTGACCGTTTTCCCCCATCCGAATACTAAAAGTAAAGAGACACCACCTAAAATTCGCATTCTACCCTCACTATAATTGTGAGAGCGGGGCCTCTCCCTCCGTCCCTTGTTAAGGCCCTGGGGAGCGGGTGTGGGGACGGCGACAAGGGCCCGGGGGCAGCCCGGGGAGGGGGGCCCAGCGCGTTTTCACCCCCGGGGTCGTCGCGGGTCCGCGGCTGCTTTTGCGGGACCGTCGTTTTAGGCCGGAGAGAAACGGCCTGGGAGACAAGAGGGGACCGAGGGTTTCACTTGAGCCAAATGATAGCTCCGAGCTACTGGATCCCTTTTAAATAAAAATGAATAAATAAGAGTTTAAAATTAAAAATACAGACAGGAGGAGGGAAGTGTCGTGCTGCCTCTYCCCTAACCCCGTGTCGCCGGCCGAGAGGCCGCGGCCCCGGCACTGCTCCGTTAGCCACGGCTCCCGGGCGGCTCCAGGCTCGGGAGTGCGGCCGGACTCCTCGGAGTCCCCCTCACCCGCTGAGGTCCTTTTCCCTGCCGGGAGCATTTTCCCCCGGGCGAGGGTAGGTCCCCCTCCGCCGTCCCCCCGCGCCTCCACCGGGGCTTGTGCGCTCCGTCCCAGGAGCGGAGCGAGGCCGCTCCTCAGAGACCCAGCGGGTCCGATCCCGGGAGAAGGATCCCGAGCTGCGGGGGTATGCAGCGGGTCCCCGTCACTCCGAGGAGCCGGCGACCCTCTCCTCGGAGCAACGCTAATCCTGGGCACCCACGTCCTCGTCCTCCACCAAAACCTCCGGTTAGGGCGGCACGGTCTCCGCGGGGCAGACACGGCGGGTTGGCCGGTGACTCGGAAAAGAGGAGAGGGGTGCATCTCGCACCCCACTCCTTTGCCCCCGACCCACCCGGCAACTCCACGATCGGGGCTCGGAAAATTCTGGGTTAAAACGAAACGCGTGTCCCGAGACACCTGGGAAGGACTATCGCGATAGACAGGCACGGAGAGAGAGGAGAGAGGGAGAAAAAGGAAGCAGAGGGGACACGGCATCCCTCCCGGGAGATCATGGAGCTATGGGGGAGAAGAGACACAGYGAGTAGGAGAAAAGTCCCCGTAAACTGAAAGCAAAAAAAAAAAAAAGAAAAAATTCCAAGAAATCTCCACAAAATTCCCGCTTCCTTTTTCTCTGTCCCTAGTCTCGGATGTTTTCTGGGACGAGCTGCCCGGCACTGCGCTCCCGGCGAGCAGCTCCCGGCAGGACTCAGAGGCGAGCGGCTGGGAGGGAGCGGGGTGGGCGGGGGGTCCCGAAAAGAAAGGAGTCGCACTAACCGGGATTGAGGTCCAGGCACTGAGTCGGGTCTTCATTGTCCCCCAGCTGGCCATTGGGGCTGAGGCTTTCCATGGACAAATCCAGCCCCTTGTCCTCCCAGTCTCGCAGTTTCCTCTTTTTATTTGTTCCGATCAAGGCTTCCACCGAGAAAGCGTGCGCTCGGGAGCTGAGGGCCACCGCCGATCTTCGCCTCTCACTCATCTTATCCCCCAGCCCAGACCCTTGGGCAGAGGAGCGACCAGTGGCTGGGAGCGCACAGCTCGGGGACCAGAGGCAGAGCCTCTTGCCTCTTTCTCCCCCCCCACCCCTCCCCAGCTGCACCCCCAGAAGAACCAGCCCTCAGTCTCCTGAAGGCACTACATGAGGCTGCAGATACTCCGCAGGCAGAGCCAGGAGGGTGTGCTCAGCCCAGGTCCCAGCACTTGCTCAGAGGGGCTGCGGGCTGGATTTCTTTTTTTTTTTTTTTTCTTCTCCCCTTTCCTTCTGTCTCTCTCTGATTGATCCAAACTTCTGGGATTTTTTTTTCTCCAGGAGTTAGGCAGGCTGCGTGCGCCTGTCAAGGAAAAAAAAAAAAAAAAAGGGGAAAAAAAACCTGTCCCCGGCCAATAGGAGGGAGAGCTCGGGAGAGACCCAAAAGCTGCGACCCAATGGGGAGGGGAGGGAGACTCGGGCTTGAGGGAGAGGAATTTTGGCCATCTGAGTCCTGGAACACCGGCCGGGAGAATTAACTGTTTGAAGAACGGGGAGGCAGTAGGAAACCCATAACTCTAAATGCAGAGAGGTAACAACTCCCACACTTCTCTCCGTCGCACCCAGGTTTCCCAAAGGCTGCTGCTGGCTAATCCCCACACAAAGTACCCGAGAGGTGCTTTACCACCCAGCGGTGCCGGATGAGGGGGTATTTTTAAAACTTCATTTATGCCATGTATTACTTGCCCTTGCCGGCGGAATCGGTGTTTGGCAGAAGCAGAAGCAACGTCTCGAGGGGGTTGAAATTCCACTTCAAAACGATGCGTGTCCGTGGAGCGGCGGGGCTGAGTGGGCGTCGTGGGCTGGCAGGGAGACCCAGACACCCCCGGGCACGGGGAGCGCCTTCACTTTGGGAAGGGTTATTTATATAGATATAAATAATTTTTTTCCCTTTCCCGCTTCTTTTTGTCACTCTAGCTACAGCGAAAACAAACCCGCTAGGTACAGATCCCGGCCGGTTGTCTGGATGATAATTCAGCGTTTTATTTCTGCTCTCCTGTTCCCTCTGCCCTGACATCCTCCCGGCTGAGGCGGGTCCGCTGCTGCTCCCACGCCCCTCGGTCACGCGTGGCGCGGGGGGGCTCGCAGTGAAAAGCAACAAGGGCTGCTTTTGAGAAGGTGACGGAAGCGTGTGTTTTCATTAGCTGGTGGGACCCTGGAAAAATAGGTGAAGTCAAGCGAAACACTGCATAGGGAAAATACAGAGGGGAAAGCCGCGGAGGCTTAATTCGATCCTGAGGATCGCATACAAGTTCAAAATAAAATATAAATAATTATGAAGTACAGGAGGGAATTAACATGGACCGAGCCACGGTGGAAAAGCGGGCCAAGAGACAAACAAATTTTCAGGAAGGGATTATTTTTTGTCCGGTGTTTCTCCGCCGCTCCCCAAAGGCGCAGAGCTGCTTAGGGCAGCGTTGGGGAAGAATGAGGGTTTTCGTATATGATTTTCTTTTCTGTGGGGCTGGAAACAAGTGAAAAGGGAAAATGTGGGAGTGTGGGGGCAAAAGGCACTTCCTTTTGCTCCCAGAGTGAATCCACGGCGCTCATGTCTGCGTGGTACGGCGGAGCCCTTCAGCCCTCTCTCCCCGGCCTAAAGCGCTGACTTGACAACAGCCCGCCGAGGTTCACACTCACGGAAACTGATTTCAGATGAAAAGCGGGAAAGAAGCCATTTCTTCGGCAAATCCTGGAAAAGCTAAGCCTTGTTATCTAGGCCGAGGAGCAGGTTTTGTACGTCTCCATCACCGGCTCTACACCCCTCATCCCCCTCCCCGCCGCTCCTTTCCCCTCCCCTCTACTACACCTCCTTGACAGGTCACTCGCCGCGGGCTCGGCGACGGGCACAGCGGCGCTGCCACCCGGGATGAAGTGTGTTCCCAGCCCGCCGCTGCCCGCTCCTCGACTCCGCCGGGTGGAATAGTGGGAAGAAGGGAGCAACCGAGGCAGGGGCTTGGAGGGAGGCGACAGCGGGAGCGGGGACTCCGAGGAGGGCACATATGTTTCCAGCGGGTCCCCCGGCTGTGTGTCCTTCCCCCGGCAAAGGAATGTCTCAAAAAAAAAAAAAATCCTTTTCCTTATTTCTGAAACCCTCGGAAACACTTGCCTGAGAGACAGACACCGAGGAAGGCTTTTACAGAAGCTGGAGGGAGATTTTAGAAAAAGAGCCCAAGAAAACGGTGGACTATTTATAGCGTTTTAGTGAGAAGAAATGGTGCTGGAAAGGCAGGGCGACTTAAACGAAATTTGGGAGCTGATGTAAGAACTCAGAAATACGTTTTCCACAGCGTTGTATGGGTCTACTGCTGGACAGTTTAAAGCAGCCCCGACCCCTTTTGGGTCTCTTACCTTGGGGCGCTCTCCTGCGCCACCCGAGCTCTGCGAGCTGTGCCCGAGCACACCGCGCCCGGCTCTGGCAGCCGAACACAGCCTCTGCGGGAACGACAAGAAACACCGCGAAGTTTCCAAGCCAATACGGCCCCTAATTGTCAAATCGCAGGGAGCAGACCCTTTCGCCTGGGACGAGAGAGCACCTCCCCGCGGTCCTGGGACACCGCTCCCGGGACCTCGGGGACTCGCGGCCGCCGGCGACTGCTCCTCTCCCTCGTCTCTGGCCCTATCCTGGTGCTCGGGAGGTTTAGGACAGCTCCCCCTCGCTCTACCCGTCCGCGCCGGGCGGTGCAAAAGTGGTGAACACAAAGGCATCGCTGCTCCGCCGTGCGAGCGGAGAGAGAGGGCAGACCYTGCAGCGACCTTGCGGCCCCACGAGGATGTGCCGGGGGAAAGGGGAGGGATGAGGAGGGCGGGGGGGACAGAGAGCCAACGCTACTCCCTCGCAGGGTTCGCTGCCCCCTGCGCTGAGAAAGCTCGCCCAGAGAAAACCCCCTCTCCCCACGTCGGGGGATGGGTTTTCGGTTGAGCCTTTGCACCAAAATCTGACTGAGCAAAACGCATCCGCGCTGCGCCGCCGCACCCGCTCCCCAGGCTCCTCTCAGACCCAGCGTCACCGAGGCCAGGGTTCCCTCTCCCCGCGGCGAGCGGTGTAAACCCCGAGTCTGCCGGAGGCCTGGGCTTAATCTGGATTCAGATGCGACTCCGACCCCCGGCCGCCAGAGATGAATGCGTCCCTTTGCCTGGTCTTTATTCCAGACTCTAACTCGCAGGGGTAGCTCCCATTAAATCCAGGAAACTGCTCCCTGGAATAAAGTGGCAGGAGCAAGGGTCGCAGGGCCGGGCCTCGGGGTTTATAAAGAAATCATTCACTTCTGCTTTCCAGTTGTCGCAGAGCGAGCCTGAAAAATATTTGTTTATATATGGAAATATTTGGGGAAAAAAGAGAAATAAGGGGAGCCGGCTGCGGGGCAGGAGTGCTGTCCAGATGTGCTGTTCACAGGGGCTGAGCCAGTTTCAAACCCTGCTCCACAGCAAGAAAAACCTTTCCGAAGGTCCTTTATCCAGACCTAGCCCGCGGATTTATTATTATTTCTCCTTTTTTCAAGTTAGTAATTGAAAACAACGTTAAAACGAGTCAGCGGGTGCGGGCTGAAGGCTGTCTGATAACGTGAGCGAATGATTTACTGGACTTTAATACGGCGTCGATTATCTTTTAAAACGGATAGGAAGATTTCGAGGCTGGCTCTCTAGTAAGAGGCAAGTTTAAAGCAAACACAAGTCGCCGCTTGGAAACACGAGCGAGGTGATGTTCCCGTGCTGCGCGGGGTCAGTCACTGTGACTGCGGAAAAAAATACCCCTGCAATTTATTTTTATGGTCTGCACAAACGGTATTGTTGCGTATATTAACTAATTCATAATTATACCCCTATTATGCTGTCGATTCGTTCCCCCTCCCCTTCCCCCGGTTTTCTCAGGCTTTGAGAATTGAACCACCGCAAAATATTTACAGTCTCAAGTGTTTTTAAATGGGCTTTGTTTGTGTTTTACAGAATAAAAATCTCTATTAGTGTTTAAACAAACACCATGCCAGTCTCTTAAGCCTTCCAGATGTTTGCAATAAAATGTCAGGTTTTGCCTTTGGGACTCGAAATAAAATTTAACTACCTTCACCCTGTAATTATTCTCTTAGCTCTCCCTTCCTAAATTTATCTGCTTTCTATCAGGGCAGAAAAAAAATCCGATTATACACTTGGACTATAAAAAACAGCCACTACTTTCCCTCCATTTTACCAGGACTTCTCCCCAGTTTGTTTCGGCGCATATATTATTTTTTTCTCTCCTGTTCTCGGGGCGGCAGAAGGAGACCAGGCAGACCAGAAACGCATCGGCACCTTTCCTGGGCTTAAGGCAACAAACTGCCCCTTGTCCTCGGGCCTCTCCCCACATTCAGCTCCATCTCGGCCCCGATGTTCCCGGTGGGGTGGAGAATCGGAAGCCTGAAATTGTCCCTGACCTTCCACCAGCTCCGGGCGTCGGTTTTTCGCAGGCACCAGTCAGACCTGACTGCATTTCGGAGCCTCCCCGCGGAGCTGTTTGGAAATGGGCAATTATAATGAATAATTCACACAAAGCAGGTTCCCCTCGCAAACRAAGACCAAAGTTCCGGCTAGAGACTCTTCTGCCTTCTCAGCTACTGGCTTGGAACAACACAGGCAGGATTAAAAGCCATGCATTTTGTATTTACCACGCCAAACTTCAGAAAAACCCGGAACCATAAGCGGGGAACTAGACGATCTCTCTCTTCATTTGCCGCCTACAAACGCGCTTTGCCTGCTTTTCAGCAGGCTCGTGGAGATTCTGCAGCTTTCAGCTCTCGCTGCTTGCGTGAAACCCGCGGATACACACGGGCGGGCTGGTCTGCTCCAYACTCCCCGCGCGCCGCAGCCCCCGGGCACAGCCTGGGGGCGCGCCCGCCCAGGACACTCCGCTTCACACCCACGGGCGTCCCGGACCCAATCCCGACTGCTCCTGCMGCCCGCTTTTAAATAAGATATTTATTTTTCCTCTCTCTTTTACAGATTTTCTCCCTGCCTGGTGCTGAGGTCTCTACTGACAGGTGAATCCTCGTGGCTGCAGCTCTCGGGTGGCGAGAGGGAAGAGGCAGCTCCAAGGAGGGCAGAGGCTGGCAAGCCCGCCGGAAAGCAGGGCTGTCCCCCCAAAAAACCTGCGCACCGCTCGGCTCCGAGACTGAGGGACAGAGGTGTCTGATCAGCCGTGCCAGCTTGTCCACGGTTTGCCACCCACCACATTACCTTCCTGACAGCCTTATTTGCACACACACRCCCCTCCGAGAAGAGGTGGCAAAGCCTGCCGAAGTCGCTCACACGGGGAGGTGGTGCCGAGGAGAAGCGAGAGCTGGGCTCCGCTGCCCCCCTGCGCGCTCCCCCGGCCTCATCTGCAGTGGGTCGCTGAGGTGTCCTCGGGGCCTTCTTCTTCCTCCCACTGCCCCCGTTTGCAGGTGGACTCGGGAGTGGTGTTAGCCGGCGAGAAGGGATTGAGAGAGATCTCAAAGCGGTTCATAGGTCTGGGCTGGGTTTTTTGTTTGTACTTGTGGGCTGGTTTTGGGGTTTTTTTCCCCCCATTAAGAAACCGCCCTTAGAGAATTTCGGAGAAGGTCGAGACGGTTAGGGAACCTTAGAACGAGCAAGGAAAAGCCAGCAGCGGGGCTGTACCTAAACAAAGTCTAGGACAAGATCTTTAACCAGATCCACTGTCAGACTGAGGGCACAAGAGCCGGTCCCGAGAAGGTCGCCCGCCAAGCATCTCCCGGAGGCCGATGGGAGCCTCAGCTCTGCCGTGGCTCAGCACTCCTATGGCTCCGACCCCAGACTGGGACGCGTATGCCTCCCCTATCGCCTCACGCGGCGTGGCCGTAGGAATACGAGGAGCACCGGGAAAGCCGGGCCAGGGCCAGACGTAGGGCAGCCCACGCGCAAGTCCCAGCAGGAACTTTTCAGTCTAAAAGGTGACTGTTCTCAGCAGGACGCCTGACTACTTTTCCATGGGGAAAGAAAAAGAAATCAGTTTTACGCTGGTAGCAAATAGCATTTAAACAGTGCGTTGAAGAGTTACTTTTTTKCAGATAATTGCTGCTATTATAATTTGGGATAGGTTGAGGGAGCTGACGTTTGCGGGTTTGTTTTCTTTTTTGTTTGATTATTTTTCCAGCCCAAATGCAACCCTCGGCTCTCAAACCCACAGAATTGAGTGGAGCGATCTGGGCACACAGGGCCTACGGTACCTCGCAGCCGTCTCAGCCTGACCTGCCGCCRAGGAGAAGGAGAGGGAGAAGCCAAGCGTGCTTTCACCTTCCCCGGGTACAGGCGCGACCCACCCGGCAGCCACGCTGCCCCTTGTCCCGGTCTGGTCCCCAMGCGTCACACATGCCAAAAACCCGGCGTTCCCCAGAAAACGCTGTGGGTCTTGCACACAATAGTTCTCGTATGGGGCACTCCAGGCAGACAACCGGCCCCTTGTTACCGAGACGGGATCCAAAGCCCTCTTTTCCAGGGAGGAAAGCCGAGCTGTGCACAGCATTACAATGTGTGTTCAGTCAAAAAAATAAATATAAGGGGAAATTTTTTTCTCTTCAAGGCACAGCTCTTTGAACCAAGAAAGGTCTGTGTGCTCCCCTACCTCATACATGATGTCTTATACTGTAAACAAGCCCATTTAGGGCCGAACCTAAAATGCAGGAGACTTTAATGGGACTATTCAAAAGATCTGTGGCGGCTGGATATAATTCTCCCACTATGGAAATCAGAAGTTTATCCCGCCGTGTTAGCAACGCTAGGCACCACTGCAGAAGCAGGAGAGTGGTCCCCGGCCTCCTCACGAGACATGATAGTGGCACAACCCGGGAACTTTAAACACGGCTTGTTTTGACCCACGTGAAATACAACCGCTGTGTAAAGCAAGCACGCCAGAATCGCGGCTCTAGGCCCCCCGAAAATGGTCATGACCCACCGGACTCCAACCCAGGTTCCCTTTCTACATCTCAAACCCTGCCTGCTCGTGCTCCACGCCCGGAATTTACTCAGATTTATTATTAAGCAAGCTTTTATTAGCTTTTAATACTGTTTTTATTAGTTTCTAGTAACCAGAAAGCTGCCGGGGAGTGGGCTCTCCCAGGACGAAGTTTTGGGCTGGCGGGAGGAATTTCTTCTGATATCTGTGGTCCCTTTTTTTGCTGTGCGACCTGCACGCTTAGCAGGGATTTCTCCCATCTGAAAGATAGAAACCTTGGAATCGAACGGAGGGCGACGAGCGATTACGCCATGGGACGTCCCCTGATCCAGCTGAACCTTTATCCCTCCCTCGGCGCAGCTTTCTCGGCTCCCGATAGCCCATCACGCTAATTCCCCGCAAAGCCGCGGCAACCTACAGATATCCCCCCGCTCCCGTCTCGGTGCCGGCCGCATTCCTGGCGGGGTCACGTTCTATCATGATACTCTAAGTGAAATCATCTCTTTCCATCCCCTGGGGAGACGCGACCACGCAGCAGCGAGCCCGGCAGGGTGTGCGATGCTTCCCCTGCCACGAGGCCTCTCCCTGCCCTGTGCTCGGCCCCGGCGCGCCCCTGGCGCGTCCTTGGGGCAGTGGGCACGGAGTCGCCCCGGGTCAAGGAGCGGCGTGTGGCATACTTGGAGGAGGAGCCCGAGAGGGGCAAAATACTCYCGCAGAAGAGTATTTTGAGGCGGGCGGTTGGCAGCAGCCAGTTCCTGTCCGCTGGGGCCGAAGGGCAGGGACATGTCCGCAGCAGGGATGAGCGGAGCCCCCCGGCCGGCCGGACTCAGGGCTGCAAGCCCCGGCAGCGTTTCCCGAGGCTGCCCGGCGCGRGCGCAGCAAGCGGGAGGTTCCGTGTGAAACCAACACTGGAAGTTCAGCCGCGACGCGCTCCGGCTTAGGGAAAGACAGTGCCGGCAGCAGGCGCCGTCTCTCGCCTGGCACGGCCGGCCGGCAGGTGAGGTGGGTGAGCCAGATGCAGAGGGGACAGCAGCTCGCCCACGGGGGAAGGCAACAAAGCAAATTGAGAGCGGGATCTGACAGTTCAGCACAGATCGGGGCTTCGTCTCCTCGGGGGCGAGCAGTCAGCGAGGGGGGGAGACTCGCTGTAGGGCAGAGGGGTGTTCAGCCGCCTGCATCCAGCCGTCCTCTCGTGCGTGGGTGGCAGGCGGCTGAATAGGTACTCCTGGCTTTGGGCTTCAGTCAGGCGGGCCAGCGTGACGAGAGCGGCCGCACAGCAACCAGACAGAGCCAGCCTGTGCCACACTGCAGACGCGCTCGGGGAATAGGGGTTCTGTCTTTGGAAAACAAAAACACAATAGCAATTAAGCGCTCATCTGAGTGTGACTGCTTGTTTGGCAGAGGCTGACCGGAACCCGGAGGCTTTCCCCTCGCCAGCACACACATTCGCCCCCGTGTGAGAGGAGTCCCGCCCAAGAAAGCTCTCCAGCCATCGGGACTAAACTCAGGTTGTGGGTGCCCCCATATTGCCCGGGGAACGGGGGCGCAAGGGGGACAAATATGGCCTCTTCTAAAATAGCAGGGCCGAGCAATAGCCTCTGAGTCAAAAGTGCCTCCGTAGCAATCCTGAGTGGAAGTTTTCTTCTTTACAGATGTTTTGTGGCATATTGGTCTATTTGTTAAGATCCCCCTGTGCCTTGGCAATCCTGCCCTGCCGCACTTTACTCACTTTGCGTTGATGTGGTTTCTCCTCTTGCATTTCAGGATTATAAAATTCTCTCCCTCTCCCTTCCTCTCTTTTCCCTCTATAGTCGGGTTTCAGAGAAATGTTGGTTAAACCTCATCTGCTGCTTTCTTTCTCCTGTGATGGCAAATTCGGCGTCATCTGTGGACTTGCCCAATGCAAACATTGCATTAAGAAGTATTTCAAGGCATTTTATTGTTGCTCTGCAGTCCTTTGATGTGGTCTATAGGCACCGATTGTTGATGTCTCCCTGCGACTCCTCAGTGTCAGCATCTCATTTCTGTCGTTTCTTCCTCCTCCCCCCGCATTTCTTCCCTTTTAAAAATAAGGGTTTTGAACGGCCGTGACAGATCCCACCATTTCACCCACCAGTCACTTCGGTCCCGTTTCCCAAGGGAGCGCCACTCCTAGCAGTACCGGGCTGCCCCCTGCTCCGGCGACCACAGATTTCCCTGCCCGCAGGCTGCAGTGGGGGGCGGCCGTGTGCCTGGCCGCCAGTCGGCAGGTCTCCTGTTCCCCACGGGCACCTCGCCTTCCCGCTGGCGTGTGCTGCTTTCCCCGCACCGCTCCCCGCAGCGGGGAAGGCAGCGAGCAGCTCGCACCACGCGGGGGAGCGGGAACTGCGGCAGCACCGGAGCCTCCACTCGCGGGGCCGCCCGGGCAGTGACGCGCCAGCCCACGCGGGGAGCCAGCCTGCGGGGACTTGTCTGACCCGCGCTGCCTGGGCCCTTTCGCCAGCGACCGGCGCCTGGAGCCCTCTCCCCCCTTGGCAGCAGCAGGATTAGAGCCAGATCTTCGTTTTGCCGGTGGCTCGCGTGGGTCCAGGCGGCCTTACAACGAAATCCTGCGCCGTTTGCACCCGCGCCGAGGGCGAAGGGCACATCCTCCGCGCAATCCGACCGAGGCGCCGCCAGGCACTGCAGAAGCAGAGCTCGGGCCGAGCTCCCTCCAGCGCGAGAGCCCAGGGAGCTTTAGAAACATCCCCACTGGGTACGACGGGCTCCGGAGAGAGCCACTTCACACTTCGCACAGTCTGTAGGGACAGCGGGCTCCTGAGAGAGCCACATCACGCTTTGCATGATCTGTAGGGACAGCAGGCTGATCCAGGTCGGTATCTTTGGGAAGGAAAAGCCAGTCAGCGGCAGTGATGGCCCAGCAAGACAATCACCAACGTTCAAAGCCGCTGATTCAACACGGCCCTGCGTTTTCAGCGGGAGAGTGATGGGTTCGGTGTCTCTCGGGTCCACCACACAAACACACTCCCCTTATCCTTCCTCCCATTTGATTTTCCTTAGCAAAACAAACTCCTGACCTCCGCACGGGTGGGTCTCTCCCGGGAGTCAAGCCGTTAGGCAGGTGGCTGTGGCTCGGTCGGGGAGGGGAGGGGGCGGCCCGAGGGAGGCATCTGTCAGCCTGCTGCTCCCGTTCGGCCGATCTCAGCGTTGTTCCTGCCATCACTACGGGCCCGGCGGTGGCCGTGACCCTGAGGACCGGGATGCCAGTCCAGGCTTCTCCGGGCGAGGAGGGAGCAGACGAGAGATAGCCGCCCCGGCGGGCTCAGGCAACGGTTGGTAACGAGTTTAGTAACTCCAGCCTATGCATCGTATCCCTGAGCTGGGAGCGTTGTAAGGGACGCGAGGCTCATGGTTTTATATGGGGTAACTMATTTCTGAGGAATCCTCAAAGAGATTTGGCCGTGCACCACTGAAAGTAGAGAGCTCCCACACATCGGAGAGGCAGGCACCGATCTCTTCTCTCTGGTGACCAGTGACAGGACCCGAGGGAATGGCCTGAAGCTGCGTCAGGGTAGGTTTAGGTTGGATATTAGGAAAAAGTTCTTCACACAGAAGGTGGTTGGGCATTGGAACAGGATCCCCAGGGAAGTGGTCACAGCACCAAGCCTGACAGAGTTCAAGAAGTGTTTGGACAACGCCCTCAGGCACATGGTGTGAAAAAATGGGGCTGTCGTGTGCAGGGCCAGGAATTGGGCTTTGATGATCCTTGCGGGTCCCTTCCAATTCAGTATATGATTCTAGGATCTCCCTCCTGCTCTGACGAAGTTGGGTCGGGACCATTTGCCAAGCCGTGTCCTGGCCCTCGCCACTTCCCCAGCCGCCGTTTTTAATGGCTCCTGGGCTCCTTGCAACCCGATGTGTGCGCGCCTTTCTCCGCGGCACCGCGCCCCTCCGCCAGCCCCGGGCAGGCGCATAAAACGGAGGGTCCCATCGGACACTCAGTCAGCCCCTTGTGCACTGGCAGACTTCTCCCTTGTGAACGAGTGGGGATGTGAGATCAGTCCTGAGCAGATGTTCCGGCAACCAGGCTCGTCCGGAGAGAAAGCCCCGTCCTTCCCCACCGCCTCATTCCTGCGCTCTCGGCGCTCGCTCGCTCCCGCCTCCCGGGCCTCCCCGCGCGGCCCGATGACCTCATCCCCGGCATGTTTGCCATTACGCTTTGAGTTACCCAACCATTTTTTTAAAAAATTAAAAAATATAAATTGCTGCTTTGTGAGATCAAAGTAACGATTTCTGGTGCATCTGGAAACCGGAGAAAAAAATTGGAGCAGCAACAGTTGCACAACTTCAAAGTGTTTTTTAACAATGATTTTTCTTCTTCCTCTCCTCCCCAATCTTTCAAGCATCAGATAAAGACAATGGGCTCCATGGCTGTTTTCCAGAGATATAACCTGCCTAAAGTGCCGCACAAAATCTCAAGTAGACAGGAAACACCTTACACGGCTTTCTTCTTTCGATCAAATAGAAATAGTGGGAGACTCGTCTTTCTACTAGCCCCGATCCCGTCGCTTCTAAACAGCGTCTGCAGACTGTGTTATAACGTGTAGGTAAACGAGTTTCAGGCGCGGGCTGCCACTAAGTCTTTATTCTTTTATAGYGGTTTCTAACAACCAGCACATGCCCCGTATAACACAGCAGCCGAGTGTAACCCAATAACTTGCAAGGAAGGAGCAGAGGGCGGCGGCGAGGGGAAGATTTTACCAGCAGACACCCTCGGGCTGACAGGGAATACAGTGGACGGACAGAAGCAGGTACCGGGAGCGGCAGAGAAATTTTTATTCCGTTTATTAGTAGGCATGTGCCTGCCCCGGTACTTCAGGGATCATGGAMCCCAAAAAGAGAGCAGAGCGGGTGGGAAAACCGCGCTCTCCTCTAGCCCCGCTCCTCGCCGGGGTCACTTCTTTGGGCACTCGGTGGCCCTCAGTGCCATCTCTTTAGTGTTTCCAAAGAGAAACACCAGGATATTTTCTTTCCCCACCCCATGTCCCTCAAGCCCCTGGGTCCCATGCATGGGGACGATGCCCGCAGCGAAATGCTGAGGCCGTAAAGGGCGAGCCCACAGAGGCGGAGGCTCTAATGGCTTCGACCCTGCGCTCCTGACCCGGTGCCTCCCCCACACTTGTCCCTTTTGCCCCCTTAACTACTTCAGGGCTGTGCCTTTGAACTTGGAGCAGAGAAAAAACTCCCTTTGGCAGGGCGGTTTCCTGCCAAAGCGAAAAAGCCGACCACGACTCTTCGGTGTCAGGAGACGTATCTGGAGCCCCGGGAACAGAAACCTTCGCCAAGTTTTTAAAGTTAATGGACAGCCGTAAGAAAGCAAAGAGGGAGAAGGAATCACTCAAGGAGCCGCGGAAGAGAAATCGCAGCTCTTTGTCGTCTGCTCAGGAGAGCAAGAGAAGCCTCTCGTCTCCCCTCCAGCAGCTAAAAAGGCCGTGCTGGGTCAGCAGGAGCGAAAAGCAGAGCATGGCCGGGGCAGGGGCTCTGGGCCTTTAGCTGGAGGTTTGCAGGCGATCTTTCCCCTCGCAGCGCCTACGGCACCCGAGGTGGAGCTGAGCTATCCTCAGTTCCGCTTCGTGGCCGCGGCCTCGCCCGCCGCCTCCCCTGCTGGCCCGGGGGACCCCTGCAAAGGCCCCGCCGGCAGATGTGACACCTCWGGGTCACACCTTCCCCCCTCCGCCCTGACACTGGGCATGCGGGTCGGCCTGTGCAGTGCAGGCTTTACTGACCCGCTTTTATTGTAGCTGTATCTTCTCTGGTTTTCACATCGAGTTTTTACTCCTTCTTTTGATTTTTAAACGCACGGCTCGGGCGGACGCCGTCTAGCCGGTGTTATGTGATTAATTCTCTTTGGGGCTGCAAAGATTTGCAGGCTCCCCATCCCCTCTTTAGGTTTCACGACCGATCCCCAGCGAATTGCTTTCCAGGTTTGCACGGCGCAGCTTAAAAGCGACGCTTCAAAGGCCGCCTTTTCGTTTTAACGCCGGCATTGGAAAACAAGTTTGGCACACACTTCCCTCTCCCCGAGAGACCGTCACGGTGCTCAAGCCCTAAAACCTCGCCGGACTGAAGACACCTCGGCGGCATCACGTGAAGCGTGAAGACCTGGTGCGTCACCAGCTCCTGGGAACTTTACAGCACCGTCCCCTACGGTTTGCKGCCGTAAACCGTGAGGAACTGCAATAAGAGCTCGACCCTCCAGTCTTCTCGCACTGCCTACAAATAATCATTGTAAAGAGCTACAGAGCAAATCTTTCGGGGTCGGGATCTCCGCAGCTGCAGTTTCCCTCCTACACAGTTTCACAGCTAAACGCCGAGCGGCTCGTCCTTTCGGAGAGCACCTTTTCTTCAGAGTATTGCCRTATTCCAAAACATGTGTGTCTAGAAACAGCAAGGTTGGCGGCATTAACTCCTCTGGTCCTCTCACCCTGCTCCGAGATTTCGAAATCGCTCATTTCCCATTTGCAACGGCAGATACATCACAGAATAGGGGGAAACACCAAGGGGGAAWAACGATTTCAGAAATCAGCTCATGTTTATTTCCGGAGAAAAAAATCCCAAGCAACAAACCAACCAACAATAAACCGCTAACCTATTTCAAATGTGCCTAGAAGATCAGTGTTATCTCTTTTCACATAATCGGGGTTGACAYCTCGTTTACACGCTGGCGCGGCTCGAAAGCTTTTTATGGGTCTGTGTTCGCTTATATAAATATAAATATATTTTCTTGAGAGAAACCCTCTGAATTTCGAGTACTGTGACTGGGTTTTGGTTTGGGGTTCCTAGCCTCTAGGAGGTTAATTGTCTAATTATTCAAATAAGAACGAATTAGGCGAGAGGGAGGGTTGGGGGCAAACTCACCCAAAACAAACTGAAGAGGACTGGACATATGCTTGAGTACTCAGTAGTCCGACCTGGGTTGCCTCTCCCAGGAAGCTCAACCCCAAAGGTAGATAGACGGACAGATAGATGGACAGACTGTCCGGCAGGGACACGAACAGATTTTGCAGGTTAGAAAAGGAACTTGAGTTCAGCCTGGAAAGGGGTGGCACAGTTCTAGGAGTGGAGTTCACTGGTATTTATTTGTTTGGATGGAAGTATACATTGCTTTTGCAGGCACTGCTTTGATCGAAATAAAACTGCACCTACACTTCCCTRTCAAGTTCAGAGAAAGAAGGAGAACGCGAAGTAAAGTGTTCCTTCTCAGCTGAAGATCACACTCTAGCATAGACGGCCTGGCAGCTCAGACACAGCACAAAGAGGGGTCACAACCAGGGGCTCATACTCACCCCCTCGGCTTTGCCAGCGGGTCGTGTGGACACCAGAGACAACACTTCTAGATGCCTTCAAACAGAAAGCAGGCACGGACGCGGCAGCCCAGCGCATCCATAAACGCACAGAGGACGCTCACACACACGCACACGCACACACACACGCACACGCACACGCACACACACACCCACACACACACCCACACACACGCACGCAGCGACACATGCGGCGTGAGAGGAAGGCGAGCCCCTGGGTGCAGGCTCCAAGCTGGGTTACGTTTCGGGAGCGGCGCGGGGAGCCCTCGCAGCCCCGCTGCTTTCCTGGGGCCGGGAAAGAAAGCAGATTTGCAGGGACCCGGCGCCGAGAATTTGTGTCGGCCGCGGGGTTCCCAAAAACGCCTGCCCAGGCGGGGAGTCCCGGGCTCCATGAGGACTCCGAGGAGGCCGAACCTGGGGGTGGCTGCAGGCAGGCTGCCAGACAACCCCCCCCCCCCCGCGCTTGCCCTCGGCCTTCACCCGTGCAGGGTACGCCCGCGCTGCGCACCAGACCCACGCCCACAGCACCCCCGGTTCTGCACGCATCCTCGCTCAGAAGAAGCTCTCCACGTACCTTCCTTTTTTTAAAAATATATTTATTTTTTCCCCCTTCACACGTGATCTTAACTCTTATTTTTGCCATGGCAATTGATCGCTCCGTGTTTAGCCTATTCTCAGCAACAGCAGTAAAATATGCCTAGGGCATTTTTAGCTCTGTCTTAAGGATATAGTAACTTCTTCGGAATCAGCTTTAAAGTGTATTTGCCCTAGACTTAGTTTAATCTCTCTGCCCAAACAGATCCCCCAAACCGTCCTATGCCATTGCAGTGTATTAGAACGTGAAAGGAGTCAAATATGTGCAAATACGCCTTTCCCAGCTCAAAGCTGCCCAGCTCGCAAGAATTAGGGGGAAAAAACTAAACCATATGTGTACAACGCCACATTCTGTATTGCACTATAAGATAAAGAGCTTTGCCGCATCGATTCAATGGAAGTCATTAAAAAGAAAGCCCGTGAAGATTATATCCGTATTTGGGAGGCAAATGCTTACTTAGAAAATTTATTTCGGACACAACAACGCCAGGTGAGAGTTTGCGAGGCACTACGAGAACCGGTGATGCATGGCGCTTCGGCCGCCTGAAATAAAAGAGGTTAAAAAGATACTCGGCGGGGCTGATCCCTGGGACCTCGGGAGAAGACGGGAGCGGAGACTCCTCGCTCAGGCTGAGCACCAGTGGGGCAGGGGACGGAGACCGGCTGCCCTGAGACACAGGAGTGATGCGCTACCCACCCTCGGCACTGCCGCGGGCTCCAGCACACGGAGCCTCCGAGGAAAACGCTCGGGGATCGGCGGGACTCGTCAGGCTTTGCCGAAAGAAGAATGAAAATGAACAGCGGGATTGATCTATGGCAACTAAAGCTGCACCCGGCACGGAACGGTGCCGGACGCTCAAGGCTTAATTTCTCGAAACGTACCAACTCACTCACTAATTGTTTTCTATCTTCTTTCCCCTCCTAAATTGGTTTTCGTTTTATGGAAGTTGCTGCAGTTTTCCCCGCGGAGATGCTTGAAAAGAGCGAGCACTGCAGCCCGATACTGTTGCTTCCACCGCTTGCCCCACGCACGTTGTCTCCGAGGTATTTCCACGTGAACCTGGACTTTCGGCTCTAGCTAATCCCAAAGCGCTCAAACTGTGGGCAATGATACATGACTGGGTGCTCGGTAACTCACAGATTTATTCCCTGCCTCAGCAAAACACGCTCGCTTTGGCCGAAACAGGATGAAGGCAATCATTACCTTGCTTTAAGCCCTCCCCGAAAGCCCCTGGATGGGGACATAGAGGCGTGTAATTCCGCCACCCAGGGGCTTGGGGGCCCAAGGGGGACAGCAGAGGCGGGGGGCTCCAGACTCGCCCCTCTTGTCCATCACCTTTCCCGCCGCGCCGGGGCTTGGAGACTCGCAACGCTCCAGCTCCGAGGAGGCGAGGAAGAGATGCAGGGCCAACGCGAGTTTTAACATCGCACTGCAAGTCTGAGAGAGGCTCGAGGTTGGGATACACGGCCAGGATCAGCCGTGGCTTTCCAAACCCCACGTCTCTGCTTTTATTCCGGAGGCATCTGTAGCTAGCCCCAGCAGATTCCCAGAGGGGAACGAATAAAGCCAACAAGGAGGAAAAGGTCGTGTATCGGAGCTCGTATTGCAACAAAAGAAGGCGGGCAGACGTCTTTATCTGCCGATGCGTTCATTCTGTCCTCTCTCCAATTAGCAGCATCAGGTGTATTTTGCCCTGTCGCTCCTAATTGCCGACTATCGAAAACAAAACAACGAAAGGTTTTCCGCGCATCGTAAGCACGTTTCTCTCTCTTTCCCCACGCTACGGAGGTGACGGCTTGCGCCAGCCTCCGGCTCGTCTCGTATTTTTCGCGTTATTGGAAGAGGGCAGCGCTTAGTAAATAACCCCCGATGAGCAGATCTGATCGCCCCTGCACAGTCCACTCACGTATGCTTTTAAACCACTCGGCCACTGAAATCATTCCCAGCCTCCGGCTCACTTGAGAGAAAGAACTGGGGAATAACCGTCGGGAAAGGGACGGACCGAGACACCCTCCTTTCCTCTGCAGGCCTTCACTATCGAAAGCGGAGCAGAAGCTGCCCTTTTTCTGCTCTGAAATCTGCTTGAGGGAAAGAGCCCTTCGGGGTGCGATGTCAGGATAGCCTTCAGTGCTGGAGATCTGTTCCGTGCAGTAAGCAAGCGTCGTCCCGGAGGGAGGAAGGGAGAGACTAAGGGAGTCAGAAAGGCCTTTGACGCGCCTTCTGTTTGCTTTTAACGTTTGGGAGGACCTAGTGAGTGCCCAGAGGCTTAGGAGGGAGCACGGAGACACAGCCCAGCCTCTGTGCGGAGCCGCGCAGTGCTGCGGTACGGGGCTGATGGGATAGTCCCGCACTCACCCCGCAATACGGGCGGAGCCGCGGGAATTAGTTTGACAGTCTCCTTGAACCCGCGGAACTCGGAGCCAGCTCCCTCGCCTCGGTCAGAGCTGCGGGACACAGGCAAAAGCAGTTTCCGGCTGCGTGCCACGAGAAAGCGGAGCGCTGTGCCGGAACGGGGAGCCCCGGGGCGCTGTGCTGGAGCGGGCGCTGGGAGCGGCGGATGATGCGCGCGTGGCCCCGCCCGCAGCGCCCCCGGCCCGCGGCCGCCCCCTGGCGCCCGCCGCCGCGCACTGCGCCTCCCGCCCGCAGGGACCCCCGCGGGACGCGGCTCCTCCGCGCAGGGGAAGCCCCTTCCCACCCACGCTCCCCACCGCTGCTCATCTCCCGCGACACTTCCCCGCCAAACCAGTTCTCTCCACTGGCCGCTCGTTTCGAGGTGGGGAGCGCAGACAGGCCTGCAACAACGGCAGGCAGGGGCGTCCCACCCTAGAGACACCCACCAGCAGTGCGAGCCCTAAGAGCAGAGGGACCAGCTCCCTCAACAAACCCGGAAGCCCAACCCAAACTGTTCACTATTCAGGAAATTTAGTAGTTATTTTTTTCCCCTCGCTGTAGCAGAATTACCCTTCTTTTGATATTAGATCCTCGGAGAGGCCCTTGTGTTCACACTGCAAGGAGGAGAAAAAGATTAAGAAGCTGCAGTAGAGACTGTGGTGTAAGTTTCTTTCGGGACCTTTTCAGACCTTTTGCACAGAACAAAAAGTATGAAATTAGAAATCAACAATCTAAAGGTGTCTGCAAAGCAGACAACTTTGATGCTTTCACTGGATGCATTATTTATTACTCTATACTGAACTGTCTGCTCTCCAGCACTCTTCACTATGTTTATTTATGCCACAAGCACCCCTAAAAGAGCATTTCAGGAAGAAATACTATAATTCAGTACCAAGTGAGGGCATCTTCAACTGGAAGGCTCAAAATGCTTGGCAAGTATTTGTTTAGCCTCCCAATGTCTGTGTAATGAAGTCACCCATGCCTCATTTATAGTGAGGAAACTGAGGCAATGCATACTTAAGCAACTTGCTCAAATGCAACACAGAAATAAAAAGTAAAATATGTTTTTAGATTTCCTTTGCTTAACCAAAGAGCAAAACTCTTCTTGCAGGAACAGAAAACTGCTAGGCAGATAACAAAGACCCAAATCAGATTAAAAACAACATAGCAAAATGGCCTTGCTGATGTACATTTTGCTATTTCCTATGAAGCTGTAGCAAAACATTCAATGAAGCTGATAGGAAATATTTTCTATTTATTTAATTCTCATCTGCAGCTACATTACACTTTTTTTTTTTTTTTTTAACTGAAGAGAGGTAAAGCATCCTCCCCAAAACCTTGCAGCATCCATGCAATCTTCTTAGGCCATCCAGTGACCTCCCTTGACAAACCACTCATCATCTACTGAAATAGCCTCATAAACCACAAAGACAAGATTCACACTTCAGCTGATCCATCTCCTCAAAGGCAAGCAGAAAGTAGAGTGAAGCCCTTTGAGTTAGAACTTGGTTGGCTTAAAGAAGAAAAAAGTGGAGTTTCTACTCCTGTCAGTGTGTGATGCTGGTAAGCAAAGTGGATTAAAACAGCAGTGATGCTCATCACCTCAATTTTGTTATTACACTATATAGATATAATTGTAATTCTGAAGTCTATTTTAACAACACTCTTTCTCTGTAGGAATTAACCCCTTTAGGTGTAAGTCCCCTGCAAAAGCACATTTCATCTTCAGTGGAGCCGGGACAACCCATATACCAGTCAGCAACACATCTGAGTTTACAGAATCACAGAATGGATAAGCTTGGAAGGGACCACAGTGGTCAGCTGCTCCAACTCCCTACTCCCTTCCCAAAGCACATTGCATGGCACTGACTCCAGATGGTACTGGAGTATCTCCAGTGAGGGAGACTGCACAACCTCTCTGGGAAATCTATTCCAGTGTACTTGCACAGTAACAAAGGTCTTCCTCACGTTCAGGTGAAACTTTCAGTGTTCCAGTTTCTGCCCATCGCCTCTGGTCCTACTGCTTGGCACCACAGAGAAGAGCCTGGCTCCATCCTCTTGACAACCTCCCTCCAGCTACTTATAGACATTGATGAGAGCCCCTCTCAGACATCTCTTCTCAAGGCTGAACACGCCCAGCTCTCTCAGCCTTTCCTCGTAACAGATTCAAGATCTTCAGAATCCCAGCACATCCTTGGGCCGTTTTGGAAATTGTTATTAAACACCAAAATGACACTTTCCCCACAGGTCACACCAATACTGTGCAACCTGCAGCACTCATGCAGTTTACAGAGTAAATTCATCCCCTTCACCATTTCCTTCTGGGGGGGATTCAGGTTGGTGAACGTAAGGTAGGAGAGTTGCAGTTTGGATCAGTTATCTCAACGGGAGCAGCAGCAAATCTCTCACAAGCAAGGCCCTCCTTCCTCCTGTGCCAACGTGCACATGTAGCAAAGGCACTGGCTCTGAGACAGAAACGGGTTTAGTCGTTCATGTCCAGTGCTTTTTCCCCATGAATATCCACACAACTTCAGCTGTGGGGGTGTGAAAAGACTTATGCCTCTAAGAGCAAGTTAATAAGGGCTGTCTAAAAATAATGGATGCCACACTGCCACTTGCAGTTTACATTTGCCCTACAAGCCTAAGGAGAAAATTGCTCTTTTTTCCATTCTTGCTGCAGGAACATCTGCCAGACAGGCCATGAAGGAGTAAGTGTGTGCAGAGCAAACCCCAACCCACTCATAGATCTTTCTTGGCTTAAATACTCAAGAGGCATTTATTGAAATCTTTGTTATTCATTCAGCAATCACCATGAAGAGACTTTTGAAATATATTTGAAGAACTGTTTCCAGTCACAATAAAAAGTCGGTCTCACAACATTCAACATACATATTTTACTTTACTCAGAGAGGGATGTGGCTTAGGGGAGGAAGCCTGAAGGTAAACGGTGAACAAAGCCAGAAACCATCTACACCAGAAACTCTGGATAATGCCAGAGAGTAGCCTTGTTTTGATAAATTTCATCTGTATTTAGCTTAGTTTCTTTCTATAAATCCTGGGGCATCAGGAAAGAAGTTTTCACCAAAGATAGCAGAGAACATACATCTAGTGTTTCAAACAGAAGTTCCATTAATTTTATCAGCATGTGACCATGATTTCACGTTGATGGATGACAATAAAGTCACACCACATTGAAATTGGAGCAATTGCAGGGTCCTAGATAGAATGGCATGTGGGACAAGTGATACTGTCCATGCAGCATCTTGCCTGTGCTTTGCACAACCTCAAGTCCCCAAATGAACTGCGAGCATCTGATTTCGAGAATGGTCTAGGACACGAGAGATCTGGTACTACCTTGCTCTGCCATAAGCTATTATTTCCCACCTGTAACGGTTAACCCAGTAACCCTTCTAATTAGAGTCAGACTGTCTTTACATTATCGTATTGAGGAAGCCGATGGCTTACCTTATGGCACCATCACCTTCAGCCCGGTGACTTCTAATGTCAGCTGTATGAATGAGGCTAAGACCATGCTATCATAGGCTTTATAAGCCAGACTTTACAAGCATGCTGTTACTCCCAAACATTTAATAACTTTTAAGGATTTTGGTTCTGAAACCTTCGTCTTGACATTTCATCTTGCAGATACAGCAAATGTAGCACATCTGGAACTGATTTGAGGCTTCTGGTGTGGCACAGATTTGCTGTTCCCATCTCACAGCCATGTTGGTGTGCTGAGAGCACCACAGCACAACAGACGTTAAGCTCAGTGCTTAATTTTATGTCCACAGGCAGCACGAGACCACTCATGTAGTGGATAATCTCATCTTCAGTCATGGTGTTATGTGACAGCAATTTACCACAGTAGCAAAATCTCTTTCCAGATGTTAAACTGTTTATTGTACCTGTRCAGGAGGTTGGCATTTGCTTTTATATAAAATAATTGTAACACCAAGGCTGCTGCCTACAAGTGAAATGATCCATGAATTTTCCATTTGCATAATAATGTGGGACTGTGGCAGGTAGAATGATTTCTTGTTGACAAAGAATAAATATTTATCTGTCACACCTTCCACAATATGACCATTAGCACAACCAAAATAACTGAAAAGACAGTGAGAATCAGTGCAAAATCTTCTGTGACAAAGAGAATTTTCCATTACTTCAGCTGTCATCTGGACAGGATGATGTGATAAAAAGCTTGGATGGGAATTCAAAGTTTAACAGAAGTCTTCTTTCACAGCCTAGTGAGCTAAAAAAACCCAAACCAAAACACAAAAAAACCCAAAAAGCTTTAATCAGGTCAATTAATTTCACATATGATTATGGCTTTGCTGCAGCATTTTCCCTGGAACTGGCTGATGCAACCTGTAAAGTCTCACTACATAAGGGATTTCTGAAAAGATGAGAGATGTCTGGGTCCTTCCAAGGCTTCTGACTACACAATACATTGTCATTCTTCTTGCAGCTACTGTCAAGTTTACCCAGAAAGAATGAACAGATCAAGTAATTTAAAGGAAATCACAGTCCAATACAGGAGAAAGGGGGTGTTTGTTTTCCTGTCAAGAACAGATAATGTATCTCCTGAACAAAATGCCTTTTCCACTAGAGTCCTTATGCCAGCTTGCTAGACTATTTCTCTCTGTGACACAGCCCATTGTTTGTAAACAAAAAGGTAGGCAGAACCCAGGAACTCAAATGCAAAGATCAAAGCGGTGGAAGATCCATCTGCTGTCTTGAACATAAATCTAATCAAGCTGGATGATCGAAAGAGCACACTTTCATCAGCAGTATTTACTGGTGTACTGTTGTCAGGATTGGGATGGTCCTAACCAAGGACAAGAAAACATTTGCTTTGATAATCTACAGTTCCCAAAACATTTAGAAGCAGGTCAGTCCCCAAGGATCCCATTTCACTGTCCTTCCTTGGACTTTCAGCTCACTTTTATGAACTCCCTAACCTTCAATGGATGCAGCCATAATCCTGCTAAGGAGCTTTGATTGAATTGTAGATAAACATACACTGAATCAGAACTATGTACAAGGCCTTCTGGAGAATCTGAGAAACCAGGTCATGTTTGAAAACTAAGTATACTTCAACCACATCTTTGAGAGTTACAATCAAATTCCAGTATAATGTACAATATCCATGCACTCCAGCTATTTGAGTCAGGGTGTATGCTGGAGCAGTGCCAGAGTTAATTTAAGGGGCCAACCATCATTTGGGACCTCTGCTGAAGAAAACATTGTTCCTGAACCAGAAATTCTCAGTAAACTCTGCGCTGTAAACTGAAAGCACAGAACTGAGACTCACTATGAGATACGATGACTTCCTAAGAACCGCTAGCTGCAAAGATAAATGTCTCAAGTGTATAAATGTTTTTGTTAGATCTTTACAAGTAATTCACCGTGGAGTTGATATTTGATCTCTAAAGGTAAGAGAGCCTTACCAGGAGATGGTGTCTGACACTGCATATCCCAACCACGACATACGTACTTCAGACGCACTAACAAACAGGAATGGCAAAAGAGGAGATTTTGAGTCTAAGACACAAATTACCCCACATATTCAAAATAAAGGATCATTGTGTCTGCTTCCTTTTCTTGAAAGAGCAACACAGCAAGGTGTAAGGATACCTCTTCACCTTTCAATTCCTTTTTCTTCAACTAGGAAAGATGTATTTGGATCTTTTTCCCATCCTGGGAAAGGTGTTCCTGGAAGAACACCTTACAATGACTTTCACAATACCACAAGGCATGTCTATACAACACCGCAGCTGGGGTCAGGAGTGTGCTTCTGCAGAAACTCACCACTGTCCCCACCAACTGCACTTCAGCTGATGTCACAGAGAAGTATTAGAGAATATGATCTAGATAAAAGCAAACATGAAAGTGCATTTCAGGAGTGCACCTACTTTGTTGCAAACAAACATTAAATCCCCAGCACCCTGGACTAGAGTCAGTGTGGGAAAAACAATTATGAAATATACAGCATCAAGTCTTCTACAACAACTGTTCTCTGAACAGCAGTTCTAATTCATCTGCACTACTTTTTAAACACTGCCACAGAACACCATATAGAATGGTGCCTATAAAAATGTTCTGAAGAGGAAACAAGGAGGTAGAAGAAGAGATCAGAGTAGCTTGGAATTAACTCATTGCTTCAAGCTCAGCTTCTTCCTGCTAAACTTCCTAGATGTCAAGTAAATGGCTCAAGAAACACGAAGAGGCGGTCAGGCTAAGTTCAGCTAAACAACCTGAATGCCAAGATGGTTAACTTTGCAGAAAAACCATGCTCTAAGAAAAGTGAACTAGGCAACAGATACCTGCAAACATCTACATTTGTTGTCTCCTCTCAGGGGACTCTAAAGATCATGATTGTTAATGGACTTTGGATTATTTCACTGGGCAGACGCACCTGTTATTTTGAGATTTCCTCCACAGGAATAACTAGAATAAAAAGCTAACTCAACAATCAGTAGGTGAACATACTCATTTTACGCAAGTTTAACTTTCCTGAAGATGAAAAAACATATATATATTTCCCTACTTGAAGAAAATAGGTCAGGCAAGTAATATTTGTTTGACTGATGGGGAAAGGGAAGGGAAACCCCCCAATGTATTACTTAATTAAAAAGAGGCATTAGTGAATTTGATTGAAACACTGCTAAATATGTAATGCATTAAAGCCCTTCCCCAAAGAAAAGGCAGTTTTGAAGTTCTTCCTGCTTCACATACATGATTTTCTGAAAAAAAAATCTAACAGTTTTGGAAAGATTGCTCAGAACAGTTTGAGTAACAAACCAAAATCACCTGTTGGTGTCAATCCCTCCCATGAATGCTCCTATTTCACTTCCACAGCAAAGAAGGTGTGTTGAATGGCAACTCTATATATTAGGTGATTTGAGTACGGAAGTGTAAAGACACCTTGAAACTATGAAAATTAGAATTTGTCTCTTGAATATAGGCTTCTATCTTTGCTAGTGAAAAATTAAGTAACATATTGTGGGACCTTTGCAGAAATCGATSCATATTAAAAAGTGCCACAGCAAACATTTTATGCCAAGTCAGTAAGCAGCAGTAACTGCGTGCCTTAATTTTTTGTCCTAGTTCCCTAATGCAGCAGTTAAACACTGACAAAAGTTTTGTAGAACTACGTAAATATGCACAGTTATAACTGTGTCCTTTCCTTGTCCACTACAGCTTATTTAAAACCAGGGACAATTTTTGAATATACTTATTCTTTCCAGAAGGCATTACCTTAGGCTTGTCTATACTGAGTTTAGTTTCCAATCAGTCTGCCTCCATCCATTTTGCTTCTCTAGTCTTGACCAATTTTAGAAAATCTGTCATCATCAAGTTCTTGCATGGCAGTTCTCTTCTTCAGATCCCTAATGAATAAATACAGGTCTCAGCACAGATCTGGAGACACTCAGTCCTTAACTTTATGTCCTGGAAAATTAAATATTTCTTTCTGAATCAACTCACTATAATTAACTAAATATTGCTTTTTACAAAAAGCCCCAAAACAACAACCAACCAACCGCACTATGTAGAAACATACCCCCCTTCCATGTTTTACTAACTCAGTCATGTAAGACTGCAATCCTTCATGACAAATGCCACAGGCATATAGTGGTTATGAGCTGCCAGAGTACAGGATTAACTCAATTTACATTACAGTATAGCAATTTCAAACACAGCACCATGAAGTGTAATGATACAGCTAAATATGCTGGCAGAGGACCAGTAGGGCTTTCATTACCTTTTAACATGTACTACTACCCCTCTTCAGAACACGGTGTCTCCTTTTGGCAATTCCCCTTTGCCACAGATTCCCCGACAAATTCCACAGTCCATGGGTCCCAGTCTGTGGATCTTATGAGGCCTAAGATCAGTGCAGCCTAACACTGTTCTCCCATCACTACACTTTCTTGAGGTTCAGGAGTGAAGAGTTCATAAAGATCTATTTAACTCTATTCTGGCTCTGACCTTGGCACAATTTTCTAAACAAGTAATTCTGTAAACTTTACAGAAAGTTCTCTAATTCTTAACACAAGATTTCTTTGATTCAGGCTTACATCTTCTCCTCTACACCTTTTTTAAAGCAATCCTAGATTTGATGCTGAACTGAAAATCCTGGAGCTCCCAGCTAAACAGAACAGCAGGTGAAATAGGAGCAGCTGAAGCACATGTCATTTCTCACTGAAGTACCTTAAACCTGACCACCACAATGTCACAAATGGCAGAAGTGAAATTCATGTCTGCTATGTGGACTCTTTGGAGTGACTATTACGAAGTCATCGAGGACAGTATGCACAGTGAGTTTTAGAGAGACACATTAACTCACTTCACATGAACTACATAGATACAAAAAAAAAATTCACACTGAAGTTGAAGACATTATAGGGAGAAGCAATAAGTTCTCTCTTCATCACTCTGAGCATTTATTTGTAAGTCTCTGCTTTTATTCTGCTTATCCAAGGACATGTTCAATCACCATATCAAAGCTGAAAAACCCCCACAGGAGGAACTGTCCATCTGTAACAAGATCACATACACAGCTAAGTATGTTCTTGAGAGAATCTTTCTGCTAGATTCTGATCACCTTGCCTATACTTCAGCTTCTTGCAGTGGTCAATGGAAACATCCAGAAACCTATATAGGCAACCTTACATTCTGCTTTTGCACAATTTCTTTGTGAACTGTGATTGCTTCTGTCCTCCCTCTTTGACTAGCCAGACAAGCTTAATGCTGGTCCCACTGGAAATATCTGGCTTCATGCACACTTTTTAATGCAATCACCTTCAATGTTCTACTTGGATCTTCCAGGAAAAAAAGCTTTTGTTTCAAACCAAAATGATTAATAATTAATAAATGATTTTGTTACAAATAACAAAATCTCTATCCCATGATACAAAAGTCCTTACAACTATTCAGCAGCTTCTATTGAAATCCCACCAGTCTCCTTACTTCTTGATAGATAGGGGCAGCCAGTTCTCTGGCTTTCTCTGCTCCATCCCCTAAAACCTTTATCAGATGGGACTTGTCTTCCTGGAGTTTCTTGATTTCATCCCTGATAGGTGCAAATTTTTGGATAACTGACTCTGCTACCACCATTTTGTAGCAAGCAGTGTCGAGGCCAGTGGCTTGGCACAGCACTTCTTTGATGCTCAGCCCCGTCACTGCAGCATGAATGGACACCAGATTGGACACACCGGGGCGAGTGGTGGGGTCGTAGGTCACTTCTGAGGTAAAGTCAGTCACAGCTTTGCGGAATTTCAGCACTATTTCATCAGGGCTGTCTGCTATGTTAACAGTAGCTAACTTCTGTGGGTCTGACTTGGACATCTTCACTGCTGGATCTCTGAGGGATTTTATTTTCTTTGTTGTACCTTAAAAAAACAGAAAAAAAAGGAATAATTATGAACACAGACAATGGTTTCTAATGACAATTGCTAAGAACGCTTTGCAGCAATATGATGAAGCTGCTTATCCTTGCTCAAAAATGAGCTGTGAGCACAATAACGTATGGTATATTTAGCCCTTAAGCCCTTCCTTTCCTTCTAAGAAGCCACCTTTCTCCTCCCATAAACTGAATAAAACCTGCTCCATTTCTCCCATCCTCAATAAGCAGGAACTTCTTCTGGGGCTACTCCTAATATTTTCTGCAGCTAACATACTGATTTTCCCTGAAAATTTCTCCTCCCTTGTATTACTGGTGCTGGGAACAAGTTACCTAGAGAGCATGGACTGCACATTACTGAAAGGTTCTGAACAGTGGAGAAACAGGATAAATCAACCACTGGTAAAAAAATAATCCTAGAACAGTTAATCTCTTTATTTCAGGAAACTCTTCCACCCAAAATCTCCTTTAGGTAATTCTCCTAAATCTCGGTAAAGACACTTATTAAAATTCTCTACCTCAACACTGACCAGCTCTGTTAGAGGTAAAGCACTGTTCAAGATAAGAAAGGTGTGGGTATCGCACAAACGGCTAAGATATATGCATGTACATGAAATAGATTAGTAATATCAGGAGAATATTATAAAGTACTTTAACAGTATCAACCCACACCGTTTCAGTTTTTCACCAAGAAACATAATTCATGGAGCACATAAAGTATCACYGATCTATAGAGTACTCACACCAATTGTTTTTAGACACCTAAACCAGCCAACTAAATTACCTGCATACTGCTCATGAACGGCCTAKGCACTCAGTGAAAGGATAAGGGTTCTTCCAGCACACAATTCAGACTGCCCCAGAAAGTGCTTTGTTCTTAATCACCTTTTGGAAGAGTATGTCTCTTTTCTGTAAATTTGAAAGAGTCCAGGTAATTCAATTGTGTACAGCTAGGGAGTCTGAATAGGCCCTTAACTTCTCCACTCCTGTAGGATATTCTGTTGGTTTGAATATACTTGTGAACTTAGGAAAGAATGTCTTTCATGAACAAAGTGAAATGTTCTTTCTTCTTTTTTTTTTTTTTTTAAATCAAGCTTTTTATTTAAACAGTAAACAGTCTCACCTGCATCACAGGCTACACTCAGCTACTCTTTACAGTGCTTAGTACTCGATTAGAAACTGCAGAATTTGCAATACCGCATATTCTCAAAACTCCGCTCTAGGTCTAACACCATTTTTGTCACTGAGGCTTGAAAATTGAGAAAGGTTTATTACTGCCTGTCTTTTCCAAGGTGAGAGCTCCTTGCCCTTTTGGGGGCGAAGGTCTCTGCTGTGCATTCCTCTACATTACTTCCAACAAAGATGCAATGCTTCTTCCTTGCCCGATTCTTCACGTTTCTTAAGAAACATGCCATTTATGCCATCTGACTCCTCCTCACCCCCCGGCCTATGACCTTACAACTCAAAAATGGCTGAGAAGATTTTCCTTRTAAGTCTTCCTGAATCTAAGATCAAAACCATAAAGTCTTAAGCTCTGTAAGAGGCACATATTGAAATATTCAAGTATATATTAAACTCCCCTAAAAATTTTTGAGCACTCTACCAATAAACCAACAGGCTGCTTAGCATGCTCAATGTAACCATCTACTACTCAGATACTGAAGAATTCTGCTTGCTAGAGGTCTGGTCTTGCTGCTTTCATGTCTCCTGAACTAGAAACATGGAACAGAGACCCTACTTTTAAAAAGTCCAATACTTGAAGAGCAAGGCTGACTGGCAGCAGCAGAGTGCATCTGGCCCCCTGGACAAGAATACCAGACGTCACATACATTCCTCTACCAGGGATTTCTAAAGCCTTATGTCTATCTTGGGAGTTCAATTTCACAGCCTCTAGTCTCTTGTTGTCAGTTTTTAATTTTCCACTCCCTTAGCATCAGTTTGCTCCCTTTTCTTTGTCCCTGAAACTATTTCCACAATATTTAAATCCATCTTCAACCTTGAAGTGTAGTTAAGAAAAAAAAAAAATAACTAAGACCAGCTCACTTAAAATGGCTTTGGGCACAGGAAAGAATTCTCCATATTTCTTGTTGAAATGTTGTGCTATATCTTGGGCTAGTTCCAGGTGCAGGACTTGATCTTCTCCAACAGGAACACGTGTTGACCTTTTAATAAAAGACAGATACAGGAAACTCAGCAAAGCTCTCTGATTCTGCTGAAATGTTACTCAAGACTGTCACAGCTTCTGCCATGACTGAGGGCCAGATTGAGCCAAACACTCAGTCCCAGCTAGACAGAGGCACTGTGGGAACAAGATCCCAAACTGACTCTACTGAAGGATGAGTCTGCTTTTTGTGTTGAACTGGAAGCACATCTCCAAGGGCAAAACCAGCCCTTTGTGAAGACATCTRTGGCAAAGATACCTGTAAGAGCCACTCATAAAACTCAGCTCAAAGAAAGGTTTCTGTAGTATCTCCTGCTGTCTCTTTAGAGATCAAAGAGCACGTAGTTGTAGTGTGCAAACAAAGCAAGAAAGATCTGCAAGGCACRAAGTGCAAGCACCTTGTCATGTCAAGTCTCAGGAAAACGTAACTGTTGTTGAGGCATTAGTACTGAGGACATATCAAGGGAAGGAAAGAAGAGAGTAGTTCTTCCTCATGGGTCACAATTGCATAAATATCATGTGTTGGAGTGTCTCTATTGTCACAAGTGTTACTAGAGGATTAGAACTGTTAGATTCAAAGGATAATTTGATCTCCTGTATTGAACTCAATGGCTTGAATACACTTCTGGAGGAAAACACAGTCTGCATTAGAGGACACGAGGAGGTGAAGAATCCATTACTTCCCCTGGTGATTCTTTCCCACAGTTAATCATACTTGCTAAAAATGTATGATCCTTTTAGATGAGGCAGACTTGAAATCTTGCCAGCTTTTGATTACTCTCCCATCCCCCAGCAGATATTTTTTAAAGGCTTAAGGGGTATTCAGCTCTGAATACTGGACACGTTCCAGAATAAGGAAGTTCACTATGCATCTTTTAAGTTCCCAGAAAATTTCAGTTCAACACGGTACTCTTTCCCTCCGATTCTGAATTACTGGGCTGATATCCAGGAATCAATTTGTCCACCTTTATTCCCAACCAGTCAGCAAGGCAACCTAAAAACAGTCACAGTAGTCAATAGGAAATCACAGTGCCCTATAACTAACAGACAGAAAATCAGTTACCATAATCAATATACTTTAAGCAGGTSAAAAGAAATGCTTCCATATGTCAAAATGGTTCCATATTCACAAAGTTTGCCACTAAACAGAAAACATATTATCTCTATAAAAGCCTCCGCATGATACTTTGCCTTCTTCCTTGCTGGTTTTTTTTTTTWAATATTTCTGTTCTGGTGCTATTTTTACTCCTTTCTGTCATATATTTACTTTCTGTCCATTTTCCTGTCTCTTTGATCCTTGGTTCATCTGACTTAGTACTGTTTCTCCCCGTCCTCCAGCTCTAAATTCTACTTCATGTCTGCTGTTCCCTTCGAATATTTCCATTTCTCCCTAGTTCTTGTTCCTTATATTATTYTGTTTACATTAAAACATTTCTTATTAAAGATATTATGTCAAATTTTTTCAAAGAGATATTGGCTTCTCTTTCACTTCCTTGTTTTCTGCTCTGTGTGGACAGCCTGCTGTTAATACAGATAGTAGCCAACAACCATTGGCTTTACTAAGGAAAGATGAAACACCTGATCTTATTAGAGATGGAAGACACATATATGGTTGAGCTCAATAAAAACAATGCGATTTCTGATAAAGTTGTCTAAATTTYACCCTTAAATACTTTACACTCAAATCACTCAAACACTCAACAATCAAATGGGACTTACTGCAAAGAAAATTGTAATATTCAAATTCATTYTGACTTTTGCTTGCTCCCCATTATTTTAGTTAAAATTCAGGTGAATCAGAAGTACCATTTAAYGGTCTTCTAACAGTATGGCTTTCCCCTACTATGATCACTTAACACAAAATTTCTCTAGACACATTTTTCTGAATTAACAACTGGTTAATCTTGGTTACTCTGTCCTGAAGTCCTGGTCCTCACAGTTCTGTATTACTTCTCTGTCCCAACAAATACACACAACTTCCCTTCAGCACAATGCCACAAAGTACATATGCTCAGAACATAAAAATRATTAATATGCAGTGCATTGTCTCTAGTATTTGCTTACTGAGACAGTTTAAATCATATTATGAAATACAACCAGTCATGACAATGCACTAAAAATTCTACCAGTTAGGCTACAGGCTTAGGCATGCTGAGTCAGCAGTCCCTCATTAGGGGCTATTTCCACTGCAGCACACAGGACACCACAGAGAAAAYCGAACTAGCCCAGCTACTACAAGTATGAACTGGCCTACACAGAATCCCACACCAATATTGGTACACTACATACAGCCAGTTTGAATATGTCTACAGTACACTGCATAAAATAAAGCATAACTACTCAAAAAAAGATATACATGTAAATATGTAATATGTATAATTAAACATCAATCTGTTATAATTCCCTAAGAATTATTCTCAAGTGAGCAGCTTTTTCTCTTTACAGCCCTGTCAGCTGCTTTCTAACCAGGCTAGATTTCAGCCAGCCACTTGAGAATGTGTCATCCATTTCCAATCTTCAGATCTAATCACACCCAGCTCCCCCACTTAATAAGTTAGCATGTTGACCTGACAAACATTCATTCCAATGCTGCTGAACTGATATTGCCCACGGGCTCACATTCTGCCTCTTACTTGTACAGCAAAATATCTGCTGCTTGAAGCACAGGGTAAGTCAACAAACCAACAGTTCCTTCGCTGTTCTGGCTGGCACGCTTCATCTGTTTGAAAAAGAAAGACAGAGAAGAATCATACTTTCAGCTAATGGTATCAAAATATGTGATTTTAATTAATTAGAATTCTGACAAATTGAGTAATTTATTGTTTAGCTCTAGAGAAGAGAGTGTCATGTAAAATCCACTACTTATGAATACATACATTCTGGTTTATGTCCTATATTTATGAATTTCCCTACACTGCTCTGACACTCTAGTGAGAAGACAGCACAGACTTTTGTTTTCTGTTTGTAACCTTATTCATGAAAAAGATTTCAAATGCAAAACAACCACACTGAGTTATTACACTTATACGTTACACATAAACCCTACTTTTTAAATAGCATTTTCAGCAACAAATTTTTGAAACACTTCATAATTGAGATATAAAAAGGTATTAATACCTGTGTTTCACAGAAAAGAGATCAAAACATAGTGATCATACAGAGTCACAAGGACAGTCAGTGACAGCTGGGAGAACTCAGAACTACTGAGGCAGAGTCCAGTGCTCTCTCCATTAGTTCACACTCCACCTAATGCATTCAAGGCCTTTACTGCTCCAGGACATGGATCGTTTAAATCAAGATGGTCAGGCTACATACACTAATTCCGGTCTTGCAATGGCATACCTATGTTTTACTTTTAGCAATAGTTAAATATACTAACCCCCTTGAAATCTTAATTATTTCAATAAGACTGTTCAAATATATTTAGATTTTTCTCACACTCTCCTACAGATCATGTATTCTGTCCACATCTCTAAGTGCCTAGGGTTCAGGGAACCTAATTTGCAAAGCCTAGCACCTGTAACACCTATCTACAGATCTGGAAAGTCAATCCAGTCAAAGTCAGATTTAAGAGCTTAACTTCAGAAACTCAGGTTTGAAAAGGTTTGCTTTAATCTATGCCATGCATTAACGCTGGTTGCTGTACTTAAGTTTTACTGGTTTTATTTAATTAAGAGGGAAAACAGGAAAAAAGAAAACATCTGGAGGTATTTAAGACTGCTCTGAACTCTGCAAGCCAAACTGCTCTTAAGCTGTCGGCTTTTTTCCCCCCTTTTTCAGATACTTCTTTCCCCTGTCTTTTGCCTCTTCTGCTTACTAAATGTCAAAATAAAATACAAGGAAATTAAATGCAAGAACTTTGTTGATGCAGTCACACTGATGCATGAAGAAGATTAAGATGAACATTTGAAACTTGTAAAGGCAAACATTTAAGATCCAGTATCACTCAGTGTATTTTTAATATTTATAATTTCTATACTCCTCTTCAAACATATGCCTTTTTTGAGCACTCTTCCATAAAATCTACAGAACAGCCACTCTTTATAGTGGAAAAAGAAAAGCTGTTTATGGAACTCCTTAATCAGCAAGGCTCAAGGTTTCCACTGCAGTATCTTGCAATAGTTTTGCATTATTAAATAAGCATTGAAATAACACTGAATATTCTAGAAAAATCAGTTTAACAACACTAAACAAACCTTGTATTGAGTACAGTTTTTGCAAGTCCCTGCAAAACCACTATTCTGTTGCTCCCAGAATGAAAATGTTCACTGAGAGCAACAGACCTGGAGAGACACATTTTCCCCCTTCCACCACATGACTACACAACTACTTAAACCTAAAGCAAGGATAACCAAGATACAGTTGGTACTTCATAGACGACAAGTATTTCCAGGAGAGCAATTCTACTGAATTCCCATATATTTCTTTACAATTTACCCAACTGTCCATACCTTCCACTGGGGCAAACGTAGCAGACGTGGCACATTAGTTAAGCACCCAAGAATCCAGGCAAGTTCTGCATGTTCAGGAACCTGAAAGTATGAAGTTAGAATCTATTTAAATCTTCTTCACTTATATGCATATTTTCTCAAAATCAGTGAAGATAAATAATATCAAAGACCAGAAAGCCATTTATTTCTGTACGTTATTTTTTCAGTAAGGTCAAGTGACAAGCTAAGCGAAAGTTTTGGACACTGCCAAGATTGAATGCTCTACACTTAAGTAGCATAGCAAGGTTCTTGATCCTATCCACTCAGGTTCTAAATAAGAGAAAACGCTTTAGCAATAGCAGAGTTGAACACACATGTAAACTAATCAACTGCTCTTGCCATTGTGCCACAGCCTCTCCACACTTTTAGATAATAGATTAATAGTTAAAAAACCTCTCTGCCTTTCTCATTTCCAGTGCCAGTAAGTTACTCAAGCTTTATTTCTTCTCCAACAGGGTCCCAAATGCAGATCTCCCTTAACTGTCCTCACCAGCCTCACCTAAGCCCTTCAGCCATCCCCCTCTACCCACGGCTCCAGGAATCCCATTTAAGCTCAGGCCAGGCTGTGCC
The DNA here is from genome assembly GCA_018881555.1 of Amblyornis subalaris. Lineage (NCBI taxonomy): Eukaryota > Metazoa > Chordata > Aves > Passeriformes > Ptilonorhynchidae > Amblyornis > Amblyornis subalaris. Next base: position 4,839,930 of record JACAXG010000058.1, read on the forward strand.
GACTCCTTAACTGAGCCACACTGCATTGCAGCATGGCTGGCAGTAAACTAACCACAAGTCCTTCACAGAAACTGAGCTAATCGCCAGGGCAAAAGAAGAGCTGGGCTGCTCCTCAAGGCTGTGGCTGCAAGAAGACGCAAGCCAGGCAGGAAGTTATCTCCTTGACCAGGACAATGCACTGATAGGGCAAGGATGGTGGCARTGACAATCTGCTGATCAGCAGACACAGAAAGGTTGTTAGTCACACCAGAGGACAATCCAGGGAGCCAGTGAGAAAACCGGGCAGCAGGGATAGGGTTAAGCATAAGGACATAGTGACGTAGTTCAGGTGAAGACAGAGGCCTGAACTTAAGTGGAGTTCTCAGGAACTGGGCAGAAAGTGCGCAGGTGGAGGGTCCAGGTGAGGCTTGTCAGGGCTTAGGGTGCACCAAGAAGTCTTAATGACCCTGACCCTGCAAAACAGAAATAACACCTGAACTCAAACTAAAAGACAGACTGTGGCTTAATTTGTCCCTCAGTTCTGCAGTCCTATCAAAACCAATACTGGCCTGCAAGCAAAAGAGGATCAGGCCTCTGCATATCCTTTACTACAAGGGTGGTTTAAAAAGATTAAAAAAATCCTACTTAAGCTCATATAACAAACTCTTCATTTAACATTCTGGGGAGACTGTGGTGACAGTGAAATTTTAATAGTTTCAGAAAGATGTCAGACAGAGCGACTGCCACCCTCCTGCTAAGAGGAAAACTTTCTAGAGGCAGAGACAAGAAATGTGTTGTGTCAATAACCAACGTTGGATGAGACCATGTTTACCTTCTTTACATATACTCTTCCACTTTTGGATTTCAGATATTCATTTTAGGATTAGTAAAAGAGGCAAGCATTGCTGATGCATATGCTGTACTTCGATTTCTTTCCTGTCATTCTTCCTTTGTTAGTTAGCTATATAGATGATAATCATCAAAAGAAAAAGGTGATTATCCTCAAAATTATCAAATGATTATCCTCTGCTCCTTTGCTTCCATATTTGATTTACTCTTTTCAATATTGGCAGGTTTGAACGTTTAAGAGCATGCTGTCTCAAAGATGTTCAAAACTTCCTGCTTGCAACATGAGATAACAACCCAGGCAGAAGGCAGTAAAAAGTGTTTGTTAACAACTAAGAATTACTAGCGTAAATAATTGCAATTCCTTTGTTGTCACATTTTAAATATAGTAATTTGCTAGCTAGCAATCATTGGACTACTTTGGTCACCAATGTGTAGAAGTATCCAACCTCCACTCAACACCTCAGTGGTTAGAAATACGAAATATTTCAGGTGGATTCTCTTTGCCGTCTTTCTGCCTTTCCCACAGATTCAGGGTTTTTTAAATTCCTTCTTGCTTATTTGACCTGCAATCTTCTGCGCACAAGACAAAGTGCAGCAAAATACACAGAGTAAAATGAACTTCACGGAAAATACTAAGCTCAAGACTTCTATTTCATTTAGAAGGAATCACCATCTGGTTCAAAGTGGTTTCTCATTTCTTTCTTCTAGTCACGGATAGAGAGGAGATGGTGCTCTGTTGCACTTGTGTTGACAAGGACTCTCTTTAAAAGCTATGCAGTCATTGATTCAGCTCTGTCAGATGTTGCTTTCACAGCCAAGACTGCACGTGTGTTTCACTGGATCACTGCATTTGACATTACATCAGTTACCAAAACACCAAGTGATCTAAACAGCATTTGTTRAGTTGAATACACAGTTCTGCGTCCTACCAAGTTATACTCATTTCTAAGCCTCAAACACACACAGTCCTTTCCTAAGTAAGACTAAGGTGCTGAATAGTGTGAAGAAAAAGCCTGACAAAATGGGGAGAAAATATATAAAAGTGTACCAAAAGCTAGAGATTTCAGTTGGAATAAAATTCAGTACCAGAGGCTAATGAGTTAACATTCATCATCCAAATTGCAGTAACTGACCGTACACTGGTGTGTGAATCAAGAGGTTCTAGGCTTAAACCACAAATCATTTGTCAGACTAAATCATGGTTTAAGCTACTGTGTTTTACTTGGCAAGAGGGGCAGGTAATTGCTGCTTTTGATTGGTCACCCTGCATCAGCTCAAATGTTACTCATGTAGCTACAGTATTACATCACTTTCATMGGATAAATTTGATACAAAGAGACTGGAAGACATGATGATGAATATGACATCAGTAAAATGAAGGCTCAGTCTACTCTTCCTTTCACTGAGCAATATCCATGGATCACCATCAGGAGAAACCATTCTCTCAGACAAACTCCATCAGTTTCTTGCTGCAGGTCCATTTAAAACTGTGAGCAAACGTCTTCWTTAAACAACCAAAACACAAGAACGCAAGAAATAAAACTATACTGGATCACAACAAAGGTAATGTAGTCTAGCACTCTTGTTTCCAGGAGTAGCACTTAGAGTGAACACGAGTCTACTGCTTCCTACAGTATCTTCCTCTCATACTTCTCCAGCATCCATAATTGTACTAGGGAATAGCAGAAGGTATTATCCTTGGCCCAGTCCTGTTAGYATCTGGGTTCCCCAGGTATGTGTCTAATCCCTTTCTGAATCAGCTGATACTGCCCACTTCACAACCACATGTAGCAACAAACTCCAGAGGCTTAAACCTGATGTGTAAAGAAACACTTTAATTTAGTCACTAATGTATCCATCTTTGTTCACGAGTTTTGAATGCCACCTGTTTCTTGTACTGCACAATTTTGTGAACAATTTCACATTCAGCTTATTCAGCGTTTTTGTGATTTTGTAGACAGATTGCATATAACCCTCAGCCTTCTCCTCTTCAAACTGAAGCAACCTGACTTCTGAACCTTTCCTTCTTAAGGCAGCTACTCTAACCCCTGTTGCATTAACTCATCTTTGTATCATTTCTAATTCATTAGTTCCTCCTGGAGATGTAGACTGTAAAACTTCATCCAATATTAAAAAAATGGGCACACTAAGGTTTTGTATGGTGACAAAACATGATTTCTGTCTTATTCTCAATACCCCTTCTTGTGATATGGTGTTGATGATGATATATTCTTGGCTTTTTTGAAAATTGCTTGTCCTGAGCCAATGATTTCAGAGAACTGCCAATGATAATTCCAGGACTTCTTTTCCTGTGTTGTGACCCAGCTCAATATTTTGTGAAGAAGGTTTAGATTATTTTTACCTAAATGTTTTACTTCGCATTTAAAGCTCTTCTACCCCTTATTTGCCTACCCACTCTGTTTTATGAGTTCTTTTGGAGTTCTTTTCCTTGGCATAGCATTTGGTTACCCCTAAGAACTTAGCATTGCCCATGAACTTCTCTTCACTGCCTTCTTCAGGTCATGAAAGAATATGTTGACCAGAACTTCTCCCAGCAAGAATCCCTGAGGGACATGACTGATGACTGTGCCATTCAAAAAAAAAAGTGAGCATTACAGCCTATGTGGCTTTCAACAATGAAATGAAATGAAACAGAAAAGAYATCTCATGTTTGCATCAATCTACAAAACAATTTTCAGTTGCTTCCTATTGTGTTAGGTAGTGTTTATCGTGTCATCACAAGGAAAACCTTTGCCAAAGAAGCATCACTTTTTACACAGTTTTCATTTAAAAGAGTAGGACTGTTAGGGAGGTATTTTGCTTGCTTTTTAAAATTTTTTTTTTTTAAAAGGAGGTTAACCAAAACCTAACTAGGGTTTCAGGAAATAAAAGTATAAAGAGTTCCAAATAATTCAGGCTATTCTGTGTATACTTTAACCACTAAAGAACTTAATTTGCTTTGTATTTTAATATCTGACAACGGAACTACTCTCCACAACTACGATGTACTTCAGGAATGACCCACCTTCCCAAAAGAGAACAGATAATAATAAACTTAACTCATCTTCAATGAAGACATAATTTTCTCAGCAGTGCTCTCTCCCACAAATATGTCAGTATAAAAATACTACAAATGGTAGAAAACCAGAATTGCATCTCCAATTAACAAAACTCAAAACCAGTGACAGTTCCTGAACTGTATGTCAAACCAAACTCCCAAGAACGTCGCAATCATTGGTAATTCTGAAAATCAGCTATCTAATCAATTAAATCCTTCAGGTCAACTTCAACTGCTTTTGTGYCCTGAAAAAAATATAATAGCCTGTTTCCAATATAAACATTATTTTCTTGGGAAATATTTTTTGCAGCCTTGATGAATATATTTGGAGAACTAACAGTCTTTTAAGTCCTCCATTTATTGTTTCCCTTACAAAGCCAACTATTTCCCATTAAAAATTTTCCAAAAAAGCTCAACGAGATCCATACAGTGATCCCCCCTTTTCAGGAAGCCCAAATCATACCCTTTGCACTTCGCAGTAAATTTCTCTCTTTTTTTCCTGCTCTGTGCTCTTGCCCATTTTAACGCAGTTTTCTTTCCTCATCTTCTAGAAGTCTGTAAAACCATCAACATTTCTCAAAGGGTGGAGATGGTCATCTCTCTGCTATTAGGAGGGACACATTTCCTCCTTCAATCTCCACTGCATAAAGCATCCCCCCAACCTGGCTTACTAATCACTAATCGAAGAGTTATTTCCAGAGCAAACTACTTGCATTCCTTCCTTGTCGCCTGACAAGGCCAAGTCTGCATAGCCAGATTCATTTTATTTTCTTAAAGCATACTTATTTAACACAGGTGACCACTTCCAAATGATAATGAGCAGTTTTCTAAAAGGCACGAACATTTCTGTTTCTTCACCTGAGTGCCCTGCTCCTCCCTCTTTAAAGATAAATAGCTTCATAATTATTTGCTTGTGCAGCCATTTGAAGTTATTAAACTCAGATCACACTTTATACTTGGATCATCTCTGGAGCATTATATGCTGGAGTACAATCTCAGAGCTTCTCACTGCAGATCTATTATTTTGTCCTTGATGCTAGCTACTCCTTAACAAATTATTGCCGATATTCCCTGAGCACAGCTGATGATACATACATGGAAAGCCAGTAGTTACTTTTAGTCCAAATAACTCTAGATGACTTTTTACGATGAGACCTACAGCTGCGGAGAACGGCAAGCCATGAGATTCAAGAACAACAGTGGGAGAGGCATGAAGACTGTAAGCAGATCTGAAAGCAGGCAAATCAGCAACACTGGGCCTCAGCTTTCTGAGGTTATAATACAAAGTTGTGTGTTGGCAGCTGAAGTGGCTTCCTGCAAAAGAGATGCAGTGTTTCATTTTCAAGATGGACTTCCTCAAGTTGCAACCTACAGCCCTTCTCTGTAAGGCACTGCAAATTTGCTGCGTATTTATCATGTGGAAACAGCTTCCCCTCAGCAGTGTAAGGTCATTAAGGGCTACATTTTAAACGGGCAGTAAATTTCAAAGATTTAATTTTGACAGCGTAGAGTACAAACAAAAACGTCTGGGGAGGTAACTTGGATAGCTGTGTACTAAAAGAAATTTAAACAGAGAAGGGAAAGTGTCTTACATTTAAAAAGAAATTAAACCTTTTTTTAGGACTTTGTTTTTTTCTAGAAGTATCAGTTAAGTGCTCCCAAAAAATTCAAGACGCCTTTTTTTAAAAGCAAATGATGCTCACATTTATTTTTCTTGAATAAGAGATAAGATTTTATTAATGCCTAAGGTTGCAAGCAATATGTTCAACATAATTAGTGATGTATCTCTGTATTACACAGCTGAAGAGAAAAAAGGTCATAAACAAGACCAAAAAAAAAATAGACAGCTCTTGAATCACATTCTCACAGCAACTGAACACCCAATGAGGTACTCTTACAACAGAAAATTTGACACAGTATCCCGAATTCCTGTTCGAAAAAATAATTGAGTAGAATAAGTTTATGGTTACAAAAGCAACATTTGATTTAAAGAACACGTTAAGCAATGTATTGAATTGGGGGGTGGTTATCCAATTATCATTGGTAAATCTGTTAGTATCTACAGATTTCACTTTTACCTTAGAACATTTTAGTCACTTGTCCTTATTTATATTTGGCTAAAGCTTACAGAAATAAGATCTGTCTCTCTTTTTTAAGAATCTGACCAAGAATAGTCCTACTTGAATCAAGTTCTACCAGTTATAAATCCTGACAGAGTACAGTAATTTGGTCAAAGTACCCTTTCCCCTCCTTTATTCATTATGAAATTAACTTATTTTCAAAAACATTCTCCTGGTCTAACCCACAATACTGTTTGAATAATTAGTTTGGTAGAGAGGAAAGTATAACAGCTACATAATAGTATGAGATGAACAAGATAAATTAAGGAAGAAGGGGGAAAAAAAAAGAAATCCTAGTGAACTGTGACTTTTCTTCCCACTGAGCTCTAGTTATGTCTAGCCCAGTCCTATGAGGGAGAAAACAGAGGAATGAGAGAWGCAGAATAATTTTCTAAATTAAACAGTCACATACTTCCTCTTATGACAGGAAGTTTTCAATGGACTGTGCTAAATTAATGTACTTTAATGAATTTATAAGCTATGATGCAATGGAAGCTTTTCAGCCCCTCTGAAAAYTGGGCAAGGAGTAGTGTGAATCTATTCAAACTCTGTCCACAAAACAAAGCAGATGGATACTTCTGGAAAATAACAGCAGTGAAACAGTGCACACATTTATATTGTCGTATTTTGGCTTTTGGAGTTAAGGCTATGACAAATTTGCAAATTCCCACCTCCCAGAGTTACTGCTTCAATTTGCTCGCACACTGCAAGAATACTGCAGCTGATTATACTCAGAAAATAAATCACCATATCCAGAAGGATGAAATCTGCAATTTTCCGCCCAGAAACTGAATGTTATGTTGTCCAGAATCTCACAGGACTCCTCAGAGAAGTGTTCATGCAGCCTATCAAGCACTGCCTGCTGAATTAACTCTGWTGGAATTTTAGTTTCTCTTGGGACATTTAGCATGTGTCTACTACAATAGATAGGTGGACAGGAAGAACAGTCTGAGACCACATAAAAGCAAAATCAGTTTCTAATATTGTTTTGACTGTGAAGCAGATGAGATACAAGATGGTTATGGGTAAGAACTGAAATGTGTAGTGTACCCACCACGAATCAGAGAAAATGGATTATATCATATAAGCTTACCATGTGTGCAGATTGCATACTGTCTTCCTTATTTACTCCCCCCCCCCCCCCAGTCCTTTTTGTTTTTAATAAAAGATATAAGTTTTATGAAAGACAACTGTTACAGCTTTTATCAGTTATGGTACAATTTAAGGAATACATTTTCTGTTTCTTCTAATATTGTCACAATATTTTGTGTAAGTAATTATTCCATTACTTCTCTTTTATGCCCAGTAGGCAAAGGCAGCCACTTCAAGTGTATCTTGAGATTATTTTCGCTAAGAGGGTTTCATATATCTTGCAGCTGTACTCCGAATAAAAATGCATCATTTTGAAATATGCATTTATTTTTATTTTTATTCTTACTAAAATTGTCACTCCTCTGTAACTTTCTACTTGAGAAAATATAATTAAACAAACTATAATGAAAGAGTTTCTCTCACTGGGAGGCGATTCTACTGTCCAACATATCCCACAACTGTGTTTTCCTAGATASTCTAATTAAATGTTCTTGTTTATAGTGCTTCATAGACAATGTGGTTCCAAATGCTACCCTAATTATTCATCAACATCCTTCTTGCTTCTAAATATTTTCAAGTTATCATCACTTGTTCTTTGTAGCCACTACTTCCCTAAGTTGGAGTTCAAGTTTGTATATGGCAATATAAGTGTGGGAGGTATTTGTTGAACTGCAATGTATGGAGACCAAATATACAGCCAGCCATTAACTTACTGTTTATACATATCATAAAAAATTATAATCTATAAATGGTACATTCCGAAGCATACGAAACTAATTTTCAGCAAACTAGCACTTTTCATTTATAGGTAATTTAGCTGTATACCCAATACATAAGAACATAGGCCATATGCCCTCTAAACAACACAACAAAAATTAGCCTATGGAAAATTTTTCTCACTTTTATTTAATTTTAGTTGCAAGGCAAGGACATCACTGAAATCTGTTCTGGGATTCTAAGTCACCTTCACCTGTATCCTTATGATAGCACTACCTTTTGGATCTGTATGAGCATGAGAGGTATCTATTCTCACCATGCTTCTTCCCAGGAGTCAATCTGTGATTAATACTGCTCAGCCTTTTGCGTCTTGCTTGTATTGAAAAGGATGATACAGTGTGTGAAAACTCTGGAGGCAAGTATTTCAGATAGCCCTGGATTAGAGGTTTGAAAAAAAGCCTAAGTAAGTAAAGTAAGTCAAACACTTACCAAAAGGCACAGGCCTTTTGAGAAATGAAGTAGCAATATTTTTTTCACATATGGCAAACATATTCCAGATGAGCAACACAAGCAGCAAAGTCCAGAAGAAGTAAGCCAACCAAACAAATAAACAACAAAAAAATCCCCCTTTCAGCAATTCTAGACCACTCTTGCCCAGTGTTATCCAGAGAAAGTGAGAGGACACAGCAGCATTTACATAAATGATTGCATGAGCAATTCCCTTAGTGGGGCTTACCATTACTAGCACACTTTTGCAGTGTAAGAATTTCATTCTGCCTTTACTGCTACAGAATCAGGCTACAGAAAAAGTCATTAGTTGTAGTGGGTTTTAGTGACTAAAACGAAAAGTTCTTAGATGATAGTTTTGTTGCATGACGTTTGTTTAAAAAAATGAACAGAAATGTTATTCAGAAATAACTGCAGAAATATTTCTGTGATCTACAGATTTGGTTATTTTCTAGATAGAACTCAAAATAAAACAATAATTACAGCATGCTAAGCTACTGAGAATTCTCTCATTTATCAGTTTGATTTAGTATTGAAAAAACCTACTTTGTCTATAACTAAATACCTAACCCAGTTCTCTGTTTGTGGCTGGGTTTTCACTGCTTTCCTGCTGAACTCTGGCAGTACAATCTATTTCAGTATATAATCAGTTTTGCTCACTTTACTTTACACCTCAGCCAAATGTTTGTAAACAAAAGTGTGGCTTTTGGACCACCCTTGGAGACTGCTACAGTGGCTGAAAAGGAGGCCAGTTCTCTTTTTTTTTTTGGAAAACTGAGCAATTACCAATTAAAATCAAGCAATAAACTTTCCTGATTAGCAATAGCTGCAATCCATCTTACACCTTCATTTTTAGGAACAATCATCTCGATATTATGACATTCCATTACGTACTATTTCATTATCATACTAAAACAATAATCAYATTAGCAAGGTTCCTCTCTCCTTTCCTCACATCATGAGCTACACACAGATATTCCTTTTAATTGCTTCCAGAGAAACATCTGGTCCTGCCTATGTAAATGTAACAGATCATAGTGCATCTCTGGGTATACCTGACCACTTCTTACAGCTTGAATAGACTTGGTTTTGGGAAGCTGACAAACCACTTCAGCCTGAACCAGCACTGGAACAGTCTATATTCACGAACAACTGTAATAGTTCTTCTGATTGCACTGTGACAATGAGCTTTCAAAAATATGCTGGAATCAGCCACTTCTGAAAGTTGTATTGGTACTTGCATGATAAGTATTGGTAAGAATGGGGTTCAAGACATCAGACATGGCTCAAATATTTAATCTAATGGTTTACATTAAATAAGAACCACCATTAGATCTGAACAGATAAGGATACAGAAAAATGAAGGTAAAAAAGTAGTCTAGTTAACAGAGGCCAGCCTAATCACCATAAGGTAAATCAGAATCATATTTGGTGGAAGCTTCTGTTTTAGAAAGCTGAACATATTCAAGTCTAGCTATCTAAGGTTTTCATTGGTTATTGACCTTATTGGTACTGTAGAAGCATTACATACAGAGCCATCATTTCCTGAGTCTGATACTTTCTCTTTGGGGACTCAAAGATTCAATCTCTGCATTATTATATTGTTAAAGATACAACATGCTTTCTGTGGCTGAATGCAATGCAAGATCCTCACTGATAATCTGCTGGCTTCAAGGGAAGCCTGAGTGTTGGCTTTAGCAAGACCTGGAACAGCACTAGTTTACCTTTTAGACCAGTAGGAACTTAAGAAAAGCAACCCTGGACCAGATCAAATACTCACCTCTGACAGCAACCAACAAAAACAAGAATGTAAGTGCAGAAAAGCACGGATACTATCCCATCTGGTGTTTCATCACTTCCTGCAGAGGTGACTCCTCAGATATGCAACAGTCCCCAAGCAATTTTTCAGATTAATTTGTTGAGTCCATTTCTGAATTCACACAAATTTCAGCATGYAGAGTATCCTGTGTCAAGGGGCTCTGTAGCCTAATTGTGGATTTTGTGAAATGCAGCATTGTTTTGCTTGTTGGACCTTCCAGGTGTTAACTTGTTTTGATACTTGTCAGTTCACATTCTTCAGTGGATGAAATAATTCCTCCATTTCACTTGCAGTTTTATAAACCTTCACTTTATTCCTCTCTAACCGTAACCTGCAAAGCATCTTTGCCCTATGCTGAAGACTCCTCTCTGTGTATCTAGTCACTGATCCTTGTAATTGTAACTAATTGAAGTGTTCAGTCGCTTGAAAACAAGAAATACAAAAAAACCCTCCAGACTGGTTTTTAGTGCATCATTGGCTTGTAACTCACCTTGAGATTATTTCAGTTAATAACTTCATCATTTTGAGGCTGATCAGCCAGGGTAGAGAGAAATTAAAACCCAAGCTGGTAACTTATTTAAAATCATAAACAGACTTGRAAAAAAAGGTATAAATTAATTTAAACATATTTCCACTAGAATTCTGAGCTCATCTATTTAGACTGGATTTTTAATACAGAGGAAGAGTGAAGCAGGAAGTGTATCTGTCTTCATCAATTCATTATGCACCAGGGATACAGAGCTATGATGCCATTTGCAGTTTAACAACCACAGGAAACTGCCTGTAAAGAACCATATTGAAAGGAAGAATGTAATCCCATTTCGTCTTGCATTGATAAAATTCAGACCCTGTGCACACCACCTTTGCAGTTGTGTCGCAAGGTGGACACCCACTTACGGATGTCTTCACAAGAGCAGAAGCTATGACACATCTGTCTCTGTGAGAAATTACAGAACTTTGCCAGTTTAGAGTCAGTAAGAAAAAGTTAATTGAGCAAGAGACTAAGTTGTGTTGCAGTAAAATATGTGATAGACTAGGGTGACATGCCAAGTAGGAAGGTAAGTCCAGTACCCCTTGGGGTGGTCAAGAGAAGCAAATAATTCACATACAGATTATCGGATCAGATGGAAAAAGGTCCAGATGAAAAGGAGGTTATAGCAAAGAAGGGAAAAAAAGTCTCAGAGAACATGTAACCCCCTGATGATCACGGTGGAACTGACACAAAACTTACCATGTTAATCACCTGTTGGAGATAATTGTGCACCTGGCAGAATAAGTGGCAAGAGCTGATACAAAACCATAGAAACATGTTTTCCTTACCTTTGTGGTTACACAGACTACCTTTATGCATTTATGAGTTAACCTTTTGTGACTAAAGTGAGACTTACAGAGATAAATTAAAGGGCTTCTAAGAGGTCTTTTCAGTATTTTACTCACAACCTGCACAAACTCTTAGCTCTGCTTCAGAAATGCACTGTGTGCTTATCCCTAAATGGACTTCTCAGTCATGGTTTCAGCGACATCCAAACTGCAGCAAGGGTTAAGTTTAAAATCCAACATTGCTAACATTTTCTAGGACCACCAACACAAAGATGATAAAGAAGTTCAGCAATGCTAGACTCATTTGTGGACATGTGTGGAAAGCCACTTAATCAGAAACAAATCTAACCTAACAGGAGTCACTCACCAGTGACTGCCGGAACAGGAAACACTTCTTTGGGTCAATCCCACAGGCAAGGATGGCAGCAGTGGTGTCCAGGATGTTCTGGCGCAGGACAGCTGGCTCCTTGGGCATGGTGAGAGAGTGCATGTCCATAATGCTATAGAGCACTGAGCTGCACTTCTCCTGCAGAGTCACCCAGTTCTGAACAGCTCCAAGGTAGTTACCCAGATGAGGAGTTCCAGTTGGCTGGATACCAGAGAAGATCCGATCCACAACCACATTCTGTGACAAAGCATTGGTAAAATGAACACACACCTTTTTTTTACAGAGTCTTTTATATTTTAGAGTCATTAAAAAAGCCTCATTTACACCTGTCTCTTCTTCCTTCCTGTCAACATATTAATGTATAAATGACCTCAGGATTGATAATTGCAGTCAGTTAAAATACTCTATCTTACTACAAAGAGACTGACAACTACCATACTTTTAAGCTGTCAGACTGCATATGCAAAAAAATACAGCTGTAAACAAGATTGGTGAAAAGCTGGTTTCAGAAACCAAGTGGTAAATTCTTTCATCCTCTTTTGCACCAAAGCTTTATGTTTCGCTCTGGTTTCTATATCCACTCTGATATAGAAACTTAGGGTCACAGTGTAGAGAAATTCAAACATTTTTGTTGTAAACTCATGCAATGTCCCAGTAGATTGCCATCTCAACTCCCATGAAAATTGAAGTCTTATTTTTCTAGCTGCAAAGAACATTTCAAGCAGTTCCTGAAAGAAATCTAGTTCTTGACCCAAAGGTCAAAGAATAATGAAAGAGATCATCAAAGTTCTGAAACTACCCATGTTGGCAGCAATAGAATTTCTAAAATAGTTCTACAAAGAAATACTGCTATAGCTCAAGATCACACCTGGAATACTGTCCATGCATCAGGACCAGTAAAATGTCAACATCTGAAAAGTGTTCACAGAGAAATAGCAAAAAAAAAAACTGACTAAGAAGCTGAGGTTGTGAGCAAAGATTAAAAAGCTTGAAACATGTATAGCTTGGCTAAGTGACAGTTACCATCTTAGAAAGTTTGTTTTCCTGCATCCCAGCTCTCCATCCGACCATTTTCTCAGAGCCCCAAGYTGTCAGCATATGATCAATTACCTCCCCGACCTTCCCAAAGAATTCCACCATATTCAAAAGTAGCTCAGCAATGTTTTATGTGAAAATGCTTGTTACATGCCAAGTTGTAAGTCAACTGTAAGTGAGCAACACTGCTCAACTTATAAATGAGGGTCCCCCCCATCTCAGCAAGCCAGTCACAAAGCTACACAATACAAACCTTCAGACTCAGTTGTGTGTCAGGATCATCAACTTCATCATGCCTGTGGCTGCATGATTTTTTTCCTGCTAACTTTTATGAGCAACATCTATAACTTAGCAGGGAGAATTTATTTACTGATGTAGTCTGTTTTCTTTTCTGTGAATCTCTTACAAATGTGGGTGGGAGAAAAAAAAGTCATACTGCTATTAAACCACACAAAATGGCAGTAAAAGTCAAGGCCAAGTACCATTATTTTTAACTAATAGAAAAAGGACTTCAAATTGACTTAATTCATTTTGACTCAGACTTAAGAAAAATTAATGAGAAAGTATTTCCAAGCGGAATAGGACTTTTTATTTTTTTTAAAAGCATGATCTATAGTTCAGAAAAGCTTAGCCTATTTCCTTCGAAATTTGCTGAAAAATTCTCTTTGCTTTCAAAGTAAGTCTGTTTTTCAGATCAAGACAATTTTCTTCCCCAATGTTTAAATGTTTGTGTTGACAGACAAGAGCAGCTTTGGGCTGGCTGCCATGCTAATTTCTCCTGCTCACATAAATGCCCACACATTTAAGTCTTTACAGCAACCCCTTCACCCCATCCCAAACATCTTCTTTACTTTTAGTATATTCCTGAGTCAGTTTCTAAGCGCTCTCGGAAAACCTCCAGCACAAGAGCTGCAAGGTAGTCACTGCAATGCAAAGCACACCACTTCCTCCAACAGCAATTCCAGCTTCCAGTCCTTGTGTTCCAGTCCTTGACCACCCATCTGACGCTTTTCTCCATTACACAAAAATGGAGTTATGCTACTCAATCTCTTGTTTGGCATTTGATTCCTTGTTTTCCTAGGAACCTATATCAGAGCATTTCTCATGACTCACCTCCCACTAAACTAGTACCTGGCCCAAGGATTGCACCCAGATTCCTGTTAACACTGAGAAAGGCCAGGTGCTCACCTACAGAAGGAGGCACACAGCATTCCAACATATATAAATTAGAGGAAGTCTCGTAGAAACTTGGGGAACTTAGGATTCAGCAGGCTTCAGAGCTGTACATCTGATAGTACAGTTTCTTTTCCCTGGGACCCTGAAGCTGGTGCTACTTCAGTGCAGAAGCAGCTCTGCCCTAGGGTGACTGTGTTTTATACCAGAAAGCTGGAATTTCTGTGCAGTCAGCACAGATCAGCATGTCTGCCAATACCTTGATCCAAAAAGTGCTGACACCCTGAGCCTGTGGAGAACAGCTCTGTCTAGAAACTTTGTCAGTCCCCAAGTCACACAGACTCTGTTCCCTTGCAGCCACAGTCCTTTCTTCATATGCTTACCATAACATGCTCGTTATCTGCCTTTTCAATTTCTCAGATCATTGTCCAGTCTATACATTTTGTTATTATGGACATATTGGAAGTATTGGAAAAAACTGTGTCCCTTAATTTGAGTATAATACACTCAATACATAAAAATGCAATAGTGACATTAAGTAGGCAGTTTGAGAATGTCTTTCACCAAAGAAATACAAGGCATCAGTGTCCCAACATAAACTGTATGTTCAAATACTGTACTAACTCCAAATATTCAAAGGCTAACAGTGAGCTAACGAAAGGTAGATTCATTGTAGTAGAATGTGAGTTAGCATCTGGTGACACACTACATGTTGAAAAGAAAACATCCAAGTACAATGTAAAATGGACACAGTTTCATATAAAGAGAAAACAAAGTTCTCTGTCTATCCATTAAAGAAAATATCTATGAAGGCAAGCACATCTTTAATGCTGCTTTGTATGTGCAAATGGTAAACAACTACTTATAAAAGGTTTGTTCAGTATAAGGGCAATAAATAGCAAGTCAAACATTAGAAACAAACAGTAGCAGTATTATACTAAGTCTAAGCTCAGCAATTACTTCACCTAAAGTACAGAATTCGCAGAAACAAGCAAATCCAATAATGAAAACTGAGCTAGGCTGAACCTGAGTAATGTACTAGCAAATCCATTACAAAGAACAAACCCACACTGGCTCCCAGCTGAGAGACCAGTTGACTAGAAGTCTTTCATCTTTAACTCCTTTGATTCCATTTAACAACATAGAGCACGAGAAGTTACAGCAAATAGGGTGGCATGAAATATTCCATTGTGTTAGCAGAAGTCTATATTAAAAAAAGCCCACACAAAACACCCTCAAACGAATCTTGGATTTCTTGCACTAAAAATATACATGGAACATTGCTCCTTTGGAGAGAGTTTATGTTCCCTGTTTGTTCACTCCGTGAGAAGCAGCGGGCAGCATAGCAGCGTGGCAGGGGAGTTCTGCCTGGTACCATGAAATCATGGGGCTGGAATGCACTTCAATGAAGCTGTTAGGTCAGGGGATGGGAGCTGTGTGCTCCAAAGTACTGGAGTTGGAAAAGGATAAAAACAAAAGGAGTGAAGACTTCCCAATGGAGCAGAGTGAAAGCCACAAGACATGCAGCTCCAGCCCACAGGCACTCACTCATTCAGACATCTGTAGTAAGCACAGTGTGAGCCTGCTGTTCGTATGTTTAACTCTGTGTGGTGTGTGCACCTACACCAGTAGTGCTGCATGTTAACCCTCACTCCTGTTAAGAGTGCAGTATCTGACAGATGACTTAACACCTACTATTTATTTTCTCTCTAAAAGACCTCTGCATAGCAATTCTAAAAACCACATCACCAAATGAAGCTTGGCCCAAAACCCATTAAGATTCAGGTGCTCTCTTACCTAACTTCCCTTTCGTGAAGAGATAAACAACTGCTCCTTATACTGAAAAAATATCAATATCCAAATGCTCTCAAATAATCAGGAATAAGCATTACATTCTTATTGCAGAGTAGGATGGCTAAAGTCTGGTCCTGCCATCCTGCAGTATGGCCATATCCATTTTCATTGCAAAAGAGGAAAGATGACAGCTTCCAAAATCCACTGCTGCTCTCTTGGACCAAAGCAGAGCTTCCTCCGTATGCCATATTGGTAGGAAGGAGCATTACAACTGTCAGGGCCTCAATTCAGCACTCAAAAACACACTCATTCCCTCTCATGAGATAAATGTGCCAGAACTGGAAGACACACCAAAGCTCATTAAGATAAGGAAAAGATCCATGCAGATCAAAACATCCCATGTCACAGCCAATTCTTGGTTTCCTGATTATACGTTTCACATGTTTAGCTTTATGAATTTTGTGAGTGTTGAACACAAGTATTTACCTGTTGAATACATGTATTTGCCTGGCACAGTCAAGAGAAAACTGCTTCTCAAATACGTGGCAAAATCAGCCATAAAACAGTTCTCCCCCTTTACAAAGAGTTACACAAATAAAATCAAGTGAAAGCATTCAGAAGACTTAAGTTCTCAGAACCTCTCTTCTTTACAACTCCACATAGTATTGCCAGCACCCACTTGAAATGACAGCAGACAAGCTACAATTATAAGGAAACCTTATGCCTATGCTTTCATCTCTTTTTGCGTTTTAAAAACAGAGAAACCTAGCATCCATTCAAGGAGGCAGGAGAAAGGTGCCAGTAGACAGACAATTCTCAGGATTGCTCTCTCCTTTTATTTTGGCACAGGCATGTTATACAATTACATAAAAGTATACATAAAAATTTGGTTAGAGTCCAGTTAAGACCTATTATTTAACACAACAAACCATAAAATGATCACATTAATCCTGCCCTAGAAGTACAGAAGCAGTGCATGTCAGCTTCACAATCTACCCAGTGATGAGGGAGACAGACATACATTTTCAAATCCCAAGGGGGCTTTTGCTAATTATATCCTTTGAGTGACTGAAGGTAAGGACAAAGCTTCAGACTAACTAATTTCTTTGGACTTTGTTAATCTACCACACAATCTAACAGATGGGAGATAGGCTTATGCCTCTATTTATAATATATCTAATACATATTTTCATCTCTATATTAAAAAAAAAAAATTCGCTCTCAAGCTCACCTTTGGGCTGAAACAAGAGCAAGAGATTTTAGACCCAACCCCCCCCACTGTTACAGAAACTTATGACAGTATTACAATAGCAGCTGCAACAGAAATCACCCCACAAGCCACAGTGGTGGTTACTATTCACATGCTATAACATTTAGCTACTTTGCTCTATTTTAACAGCCATTTAGTTGGGGCAGAACAGGTGAAGAGCCAAGCGAGATCCACAGCATCAGAGCTAATTCTAAACACAGGTGGTGGGCACGACAGAGGGAGCAGGAAGTCGACAGGAGAATCACTGCTGACATCTAGGACAGGGAAGATTGATGGCTTCCCTCTCTAGTTTTCCCCACTGTGTAGGCACGCAGGGGGTGGGGGAAAGGGACGGAGAAGCTGCTGTGCTGGCGACATAACACACCACAAGCCTCCACAGCACCAGCTCTGATTAATGAGACTGGAACGACTCAGGAAACAGCAAAGGATCATTCACAGACTTTGCTCTTCTTGTTATAATTTTATTCGTGGGGATTCATTTTGCCCCAGCTGTCCCAAACTGAAACAAGTTCAAATTTGCCAGAGGAAAAGAAAATGTGAAAGTCAAAGGGAAGAAAGAGCAGCATAAGCAAACACAGGCACGAATAAAGAACAAAATTTGGAAAATCTGAAATTTCAAACATGAAGATCCTCTCAACAGGGATAAAAAAGGGAAGAAAAATAAAGTCAAAACAACACAACCAAAAACTTCCTCCAGCCTCAAAGACAAAAGAAATTCTTTGGCTGACAAAAGTCACCAACTACTGCATCTTTTGCATCTGTCTACAATTTTTTTATTTCCCTTATTAATACTTTGCAACTTCAAAGCTCTCGTTGCTAAAATAATACGCTCGTCTGTTAACACTGGCTTAGCAAAACCTGTCTTCAGACAGTTATTAAGCAGCAAAATGAAGGAAAGCCAGACAAGTCAGATTTTACTAGCTAAAGCATAAATTTTAAAGCCTAATTGGGACAATTTAAGTATTAATGTCGTTAGAGAAAGAAAAAAAATGAAGGAAAAGGGAAACTTAGGAGCAGTCTATGTACTACAGAGTTTGCTTCATGTATTGTTTTTAAAGCAATCACTTATCTGAAAAGTTGCTGTAGAAACTTTTAAACTTTTATTTTGATCTGATAATTCAATATGTCATACTCATCTGGTACAAATGCTATTTCACCATGCTTAAGTCTTAAAACGAGGGGCTAAAGATCTAACATTAAATTAGACAGAAACATATTTATACCAGAGCAAGTTTTCAGATAAATAGCTTCTTAGAAAAGACTAACCCATTGCCAGAAACTGAACTAAATTAAGATTTAAACAGCACTGCCTAGTATCCCTTTCTTGAATGTCAAATGCACTCATATTTAAACTTCAGTAGGATTTTAATATTTATATTTAAAATGAGAAACACATTTAAAGGAGGAACATTTACAGCACATACTAACCCCACCCTATAAATTTAACTCTGCCCTCTAGGGCTAGCAAAGGAATTCAGTGTAACTGCGTCTGGGTTAGGCTGCCCTCTCATGCTGCCTTGTTAAAGATGACTCAGCCAATGGCTCCTTTCATGTGGCTCGCTGTGGCTCGCAAATGTATTCTCTCACTTGCCTTTATGAGCCCCACGTGCCACTCCGAGTGCTAATGACAGCTGCCCTGACAGACACCAGCATTATCTCCAGCAGGTTGCCGCAGTTCGTGCCACCACATGCCAGAAGGTACCTCTGGACCTGAGGCAACCACGGACCCTTCCCTCCTGCAATGAGTGAAGCAGGTTATACAAACTCTGGCTGCGGGACTTGGAGGCAGCCAGCAGTCTCCTGGCTCAGAAGAGCTGGCTCAGGTTCTCTGCAGAGGCCTAGGACAAGAACCAGTGATAACATCTGACAGAGCAGGAAGGGTTTGTGCACAGCTGGTGAAGGCACCAAGCACTGGGTCTGCACGCAGCCAAGAGTGGTCACCGATCTTACGCTAAACCACAATGTCTTCCTTAGCAAGGACACAGCCTGGTAGTCCTAGTTTTTGTGCTGTGCTCCTCACAGTTCTCCGCATCAACAYGAAGCATGTCACAGCTCCTGTTCAAAGCCGAGCCATAACCCAGCTACAGAGCAGGTCCAATGCGCACTGAAACATGCACTGCTTCTGCAGCTCATGGTTTTCAAAGGTGTGCACAGAACTACAATTAACGGCCTCAGATGTTGCTTGATGCAGCCTTAACCCTGCATTAATGATTCTCAAACCATTTACTTCCCTTTTTAAAGCTGAGGCAATAAAGTTTCTCCAATCAAAATACCTAACCACAAACATTAACTGCAGGTCTTACCAGTCCATTTCACCCAGGCTCAGTGAAAGGCCAAAGGAATTAAAACCAATATATTTTTACAACTACCACACAAGGAAGGTGTTAAAAGACAAACCAAATCAGTGCCTCACTGACAGGAAGTTGCAGCTGGTGAACTATCAGCAGGAACATTCTAGCCAGACAGGCAAGGCATGAAGGTAAGGTCAGATCAGAACATGTTACTTCCAAATCCATCAAATGATGCACTCAGTGGTCACAAGCTGAAAACTTGACGGTTCAGTACTGCTTGGAAGAGGTGGCACAAGGGAAAAGGAGAAGGAGCAGACACAGTCCTTGTTACATTGTGGAGAACACAAATCCATATAAAAACAAGTTTACTGTTCCTTGAACAATGTGGCTGAAGCAGCAACAACCAAAGTTTTCAGGCTCAGGTGCCT
The DNA here is from genome assembly GCA_018881555.1 of Amblyornis subalaris. Lineage (NCBI taxonomy): Eukaryota > Metazoa > Chordata > Aves > Passeriformes > Ptilonorhynchidae > Amblyornis > Amblyornis subalaris. The sequence continues at coordinate 4,859,770 of JACAXG010000058.1, forward strand.
CCTGGAAACAGCTCCCCAAAGCACCTATCAGGTCTGCCTTCCTTCTGATCCAGCTGCAGCCCCACGGGCTGGCACAAAGCACACTGGCATGGAAGCACTGGGCCAGAGATCTCCCAGAGAACATCCTGTTCCGCTCTGGGACTTCACCTAAGCAGAGTTACTCTGTATCAGTCAGCTCAACTTCAATACTTGGAAAAATACAGGAACAAATAATGAACTTCGAAGAAATTACAGAAATAAGAGCAGACAGTAGCATTTCTCAAGAACTAGTGATGTCAGATCACTCTGACAGCCTCCCACAGCACAAGAGATGCTAGAATGGAGAAGCAGTACTAAAGGTTATATTCCAATTTTCATTAAGTTCCAGTACTATCTCAGTTTCCAACAAGCTAGAGAAATAGCACCTCAAATACAATATTATACACTGGGGGTGAAACTGGACAGAAAAAAACCCTCAAAACAGCACTTATTGATGGCTTACAGTGGTTGGGCGGGGTTTTGTCCTGGGTCCAGTATGATTTGATATTTTAGTATCTCCATCAGTAATCTGGATGATGAAATAGAGTATTCCTTAAATCTGCAGACAAAACAAAGTTGGAAGGATGATAAAGGCTCAAAATAATCTTGACAAAGCAAAGAAGTGATCTGAAAAAACAGAATGTTATTTACGAGGCAAAAATACACTGATTCATACAGAAAAGTCTACTCAACCACACAAACACAGGAAGGACAACAGCTGTCCAGACAACTGCAGAACAGGGTCTGGGGTTTGTAACATTTTAGAAGGTATGAATCAATATCATGCTGCTGCAAAACCATGACATTTAGAAACTACACCAAAAATTGCACAGGAATATATGAATAGGATGAAAATCCAGGAGACAGACAACAATTTGCTCATCTTATTTAGGATGAGGATGGCCTCAAGCTGGAGAAGTTGGACAGTTTTAGGTCCTGTGTTTCAAAACAGTGGTAGAAAGAGGCCATAGAAGTTCCATAAAATCCAAGGAGTGACCTGAAAAAAAGACTACAGAGGAAAGTCCAAAGCTTCTTTAGTCCAGTGGAAAGAAGACCATGAAAGTGAAAGGTCTTTAACATGCCTTAAATACACACTGTTCTACGTATGACTTTTGGTTAATTGGGTAAGAAACAATGAGCTTAAGTTGTAGTAAGAAAGATTCAGATCAAATGTAAAGAAAAGCTTCCAAGAGTAAGAAAAAGAAAGCATTTCAGAAGAGTGCCTACAAAGGTTCTTTATTAAAACAAAACATATGCGATGTGTTGATAAAAATGTAAAGGCACTTAATTTTTATTTTGGGTTAGAGGAAACACCAGATCACCTCAAACAGGGTCTGTTCTAGAGCTCTCAGTCCATAACCTCATATAGGCATGATTAAGGTCAAAGTGAGATGACCAAAGAGGATGGAAAAGGGATAAGAATTCTATTTAGACAGACTGGATCTCATGACATTTCAAGATTCAAGTCCTTCTACCTGCACTCAACAAAACTGTAAGAACTGAGGCCTTTTCACAGATAGCAGCTGAACACTGACACACTTTGAAAAACCATTTTGTGCTGTTGAAAGATGTGAAATACAAGTTAACATTTAACACTTGTAAACTGGTACATATCCACATTTAGAAATGTACATTGCTTCAACAGAATAAATGTGATAGCAACAAGTGAAGAATTAGCACTCATTTTGCTACAAGATACGTGTTACTGTCAAAATGCAATGAAAAGTGTATTATATTTCTCAATTATRTATTTTTTGATATATAAAAGGTTGATATGATTTTAATATATTACACTAAATACCAAAACCTTCACAATCTTAAAGAAAAACAAAACAAAAAAAGGCTAAAGAATGCCCCCACAACTAAATACTTCCCTCACAGAGAAATTAGAGAAGTTTCATGTTTTTGATCACAGTAGTATCCAAATCTCTTAAAAACATCTGATTGCTCTTGCTCCTTCTCTGACCTCTAGCTGAAAGAGATTTTATTGTATTTTTTAATATATTTTCTTCAAGCAAGGAGGCAGCTTGCTACTAAGATTGCCCTACGGGATATAAACAAAGAGTATCACCTTACATCTACAGGGATGTTTTTTAAAAAATACTTTTTGTTTGGAATTACTATATTTCTTCAGAATATTGTCCTAGAAACTCAAAGAGTAGTTCATTTCCTCTCCATTATTTTATTTGGCAATTTCCTGTAGCAAGGAAAAGCTGGCTTCATTTCACATGGGGCCCAAATTAACACAGCTGTTCAAAAGGTTTCACCTTGTGGTCACTGCATGAAATTCATCTCAGGTGAATAGCAAAGCTTTAAAACCACCTGATGGATGTTGAGAGGCCTCAAAATGTGGAAATCTCAGTAAATTCCCTAATGATGCACACATGCCCAAAGAAAATTCTACAGCTGGTCCTCCTTGTCTATGCCGGAGAGAATTCTATGAATTTAAATATTTTAGATATAATAATCACAGTTGTATCAGGGACTTCTACAGAATTTAAAAACTTTTTCTGAAGATAGACAATACTCACAGACAACACTTAAACTGTTGTTTTAAGTGCAGGCTGACCCTGAAATCACCAGGCTGGGCTGTTTCCACAGAAAGGACAAACAACAGATGAGCAATGGATGAGGGGGACAAAGACATTCATTTGTGTTCAGGTCAAGAGGATGTAGCCCAGTGAGACAAGRACGGAGACAGCAAACTGTGACTTGCTTATTAGACACCTTAAGCCCAGAAACATCAAATGAAAAGTTCCCTGATTCATGTGTGACAGTCACTGGTTTGTTTGTTATAAAGAGGAAATGTTCCTTTCTAACTTACCTGTATTATTCAAACTGGCCCACAGGAAGCCAGGCAAATTACCAACTCTCAATTTGGACGTACCCTGTGGAGCAGATCAGCGTAAAAAAAGCCAGGTGTTTTTACTCTAGGTATCCCTGAGATGTGTAATACTCCATTTTTCCTTGAGTACTGGCAAGTATTCTGAATACTAGAGACTTACAATCAATGTTGCATGGTCAACTGTGAAAATGTCCCTCCGGAGGGAGTGACAGCACCTTTGTCTGCTGTGACCTGGCTTAATGCTTGATGAACACACAGAGTGCTGACACTGCTTTAACTCTGCAAAGATCTAAAATGTAGATATCTTWAAAAAATACCCAACAAAACACTCCAGTGGAAGTGCATGAAGAGCAGAATGTGTACTTGACTGCAGAAGTTACATGGGCTAATTTGTTGCCAGCAGAGATGCAAAATGAGATTTGGTCAGGAATTCAGAGGGCTGGACCCCTCATTCCCTTTACATAAGCAACAAAGAGGCTTTGAAATGTTTGAAACTGTTTTGTTCTTCCATGCAAACGGAAAGCACCCTATGGATGCCTATTAAGTAAAGTCTTTCCACATCTTGGCAAGTATGTGATTTCAAGAAAAATATTTGCAAATGGATAACCCAATTCAAGTAGAAGTCAAAGACCACCTTTGAAAGAAACTTTGATGTGGCTATAAAAAGATTATATTTAGGAAGGATAGCATAACGTGGTTCTGTCATCAAAAGTTTGTACCTCCCCATATCTTTGCTGGTTTTTGTGTAAAAAGCAATGCTGGTTCGCAGAGAAGTGAATGCCCATGAGACATGGGATTAAGGCAGAATCCCTGAAAAGAACTGCTCCTGACTGTTGGATAAAGACAAAACAGGCCATTTAGCAATCTCACTGCCAAAGGGCAGGGATATTAGAGCATCCACAAGTGTGAAAGCAAATGACAAAAATAGTTGCTATGTGAATCTTTGGTGAGATCATCAGGAGGCTGGGAGTCTTTTATTAACATGGAAATGCTGCTGTATCTTCCCCAGGTACATCTTTCATGTACAGATTTCAAAGTCAGAACTATGCACCTGCCAAAGGGAAAAAGATGATGGTGAGACTAGGAAGTTGTAAAGACACTTGAAATTAATTTTCTTTTTTAATGCTGTCCAACATCCTTCAAATGAGATTAACGGGTCAGCATCCAGATTGTGAGGATGACGCTATGAAGACCAATATACAATATTTGATTGTCACTGAGTGTAAGTGATCAGAAATGACAGTGATGGGATTGAGAACAACACATGCTCCGTCTGCCAGAATGGGAGAATGTATACAATTTCATCTCATTTCAGCTTCTGAATACTTCCGGGAATTGGAAGAATATTACAGGAGTTCTGAAATGGAGGAGTAGTTTATAACATGAGCTACATGTGCAACACCATGAAAACTGAGGAAACTCCTATTTTTCAACTCCATACAACACTTATTCTTCATTCAGACATTGTGCAGACCTCACTGAAGCAACCACTCCATTCCTTTGGCCAGCTCCAAGAAGCAGATGCACCCCCTAGCATAATTCAAAGAACTCAAAGCTAAAAGTAAAAGCAGACTTTTCATTTCTGGTAGCAATCATCACATTTCAGCACAAGAATGAGGGAAATGAAAAAGTAAGTATATAAACTTCATTGTATATTTGTGTGTGTACATATATGCAAATATGCATCTATTGCCATTCCCAGTCAGTGATAACTTCAGTGCACTTTCAAGGTGGRTATCTCTGGGGGTAGAAATATATTTAATTCTGTCCAGTGGATATGTAGATTTTGTAGATACAGCAGAAAATTATAAAATCTGCTACATGATTTGTCTAAGTTGGAGATTCCAAGAATGATACTGTTAGTCAAGGGCTCAAATAACCAAAAGGAAAGTAATTTCAATTCACTGGTTACAAACACAGCAAAACTCAAAAAATAAATGATCTAAGGTGACTTAACTGGYTTAATGTTTGGGGTTTTTCTTCAGTTTCTGATCCTACTGCAATTTGAGTCAATTCCACAAAATGTTTGTTCATCTAACCCTAGAGTCACAGCATAAACCACAACTTGTGTCATGGAAAAAGTAATTGTTGAATGTCTAGAATAACACTTGCTGTATTAGTAAATGGAAATTCTATCTGCCAATGAAACAACATTAAAACAGGACCCCAGTCTGCTGTCTAGAGACAGAGGTGATCTGCTACAAACTGACTCACAGTTCTTGTTCAGCATATGCACTGGAGAAATTTACACAAAACTTCAGCATCCACCATGGCCAGAGTAGCATCTTCCATTAAACTCACTGTACAAAAACATGTTAATAAAACCAGAAGTCCCTCAAGAGAAAAAACAGGCTTAGTCAAGACACTGAAAGCAAGGGCCAGAGGGGGAAAGAATGGTGGGACTCTACCCAAGCCCTGCCAAGACGCCAGAAAGAAGGGCTGTTTCCTGCTAAAACAATCCATGTTTGCCAGATTTTATTGTTAGAACTCCATTACGGAAATGAATAGGACCCGTTCACGCCTCAAAGATCCTTCATTTAGGTCTACAATGGGGGGGTCTCTCTGTGCAGCTACAACAGTGGCCAAAATCCACCAGAGACAAGGCCTTAAGCAAGGCAGATTACAAGAAGTCTCTCTACAAGTGGAAGTCTAATAGATCTGTGTGGAAATCTGAGCTCTCTCAAATCCAGTGGAAACCCATGAAACGTATATTCTCACTGTATACCAACTTACCTTCAGCTCTGAAAATGATACAAAGGCAAATGATTTCATTCTGGCATAAAGAACTATTCCATTGCTTTATCTGAAAGATAGGCCAGCTTCCCTAGAATAACATTAGTTATTATTTACTTGTTTATTTATTTAGCTACTTAGTGATTAGAACAAAAACAAGCAACTAGTTAGGAAAAACTTCCATTCCAACCTGAATAGAAGACACTAGAGGTTTTAATCCAAAGGCTGGAACAKGTTGCTAAATCCAGCTGATTTCATAAAAATCTGGGTAACTAAAGAACTTTTAGTACCTGTGCCAAATAACAATAGTAAAAAATGTTAAAATTTGGGAAAACAGGAAATAATTAAAAAAAGAAGGCACCAATTTCTACATACGAATCCACATAGAGGCTACCTTAATTGGAAAGAATTTCTCAAATCACTTAGATCTTTCCTAAAGGTCCTGTATAGCACAATATATTGAACCACCCCATACTGGACACCAGGAAACATCAGGGGTCTAACAGGTATTCGCATTTCTAGCTTTTTTTTCTCAGTCAAAAGCACTTTCCTACTTCCAAACTTCATTCTCTCTAGAAGAAAGAGATGCAACACCAGGGACTGTCGCAATCATAAATCCAGGGCAAGCACTTAAAAATCTGCCTGTTCATTCATCAATTTCAGCACACAACCGTCTGGACAGACATTCTGAAGTTGACCTGCCGCAGTAACCTGTGTATGTGTGCAGCTTGTTACATGCACCTGGGGACTCATTTCATTAACGGTTAACAAAGTGACCCCTATGTGACAGCAACAAATTCAAGATGGGAACATAGATGCTTTTAAATTGTTTGCATTTCATTCATAACACATCTGAATGATACTAAAAGTTGAGCTCTCTCTCCCACTGTCGTTTTAACTACAATCTTTGAAATCCTTAAGGATCAGGGTCTGGTAATTTTAGTTACTTCCTTTCTCTGGAGCCCATATGGTAACTATAGCTAAAAATTTTGAAGATTTAATTTGCAATCTGGGAAAAAGCATTTTAATGGTCTTCTCCAAAACAACCCTTCAATTTTTATCTAACTGCCTTTCTCACAGCCATCTTTGTTAAAACATATGAAACRTGACCAGTCATTAACAGGACTAGCACAGTGACAATGGAGTGATCAGGTGGTCTGAATACAGAAGGAACAATACTTCCTCCAAAAAAGTAAATCAAGTTTCATCAGACCCAAACAATCTGAAGATCTCTTCTTAAAGTACTGACAATACTGGCCAGAATCACTGAGGTTCACAGAGGTCCAGTAAAGTATCAGAARACCAAAAAAGGAAAAATGACATTCCCATCTTCAAAAATACAGGAAAAGAGGAGCAGTCTGGGAGGTAGTCTGCTTAGCATCAATACCCAGCAAACAAAACCCATATTTTGCAATCCCCTCGAAGATAACTAAAGGAAAACAACAGMAAATGTGGATTTGTTAAGAGCAAAGCAAGCCAGATTAGTCTAATTTTGGCCTTGAGACTCATTAGGCTGTCAYAGTAGGAGAAGATGCAGTAAATATCTCTTGATTTTAGCACCACCTTTGGTCACGAATTGTAAAGCAACCTACAGAAACTACATTCAGGAATATATACCGTGGCATTTTTTTAAAGATATTAACTCAAGTAAAGAAACAGGTACGTTCCTAAACGAGCTGCTAAGGCTACCAATATATTGGCTAAGATTCCTTGAAGATCTTGTACTTGCAGTGGTCCTGACTAAACACTCACCAGACATGTTTTCTGTGCAACACTCACTAAAAGGCAGAAAAAAAMTTCTTGGGACTGTGAGACTCAAACCAATTTTCTCTTTGTACGACCCGAACAGTGTCTGCTAAGAGTCAGTGTCCTTAGCTTCATTACAGGAAATCCAACTTTAAATGCCATAAAAAAGATGACCAAATTCTAGCAGCAAAGAAGAAATGACCTTGTGTTAAAAACCAGCAACCCTTGTGGCTGAAGATGCAGTTCTGTACCACATAAAGCTAAAACAGAATCCACTTTCTGATGCATTACTCCTGTGAAAGTTGACAAAAGATGAAGGTTGTAGGACATCAAAATGTACTGCTTAGCAACAACAATACAGGCACTGTAATAGGTCATGTGTGAAGGCCAGGGAACGCTTTCCTATCCAAGAGGAAAGACTAAGGTAGGAGAAAAGGCAGCAAAGTGAGAAGTTCTTGTTTTCTTTAAAGATAATCTCAGGAAGAACAGCAATACAGGTATTAGAGTATTCTTGCAGTAACTGTTACATTGATAACTACTTTGATACTAGAAAAGAAAAATTATGCCAAAGACTCCTGAGTTCTTGAAGGCAAATAACATCTAAAAGTAGGCTTCCAGCTGGGTGTCTGGAAAGCCACTTAGTGATGCATGAGAACCTATAATCAAAAGCAAGACCTTGTCATTCTTCTACTTCATCTTTGCTGCCAGGACTAAACCTAATCCATGTTTCATCAGGACATACACCAACAACTGACTGACTCACCTTAGATTAAATTTTCCTACTGACAGGGTATGCCATAGTTGGATTTCTCATAATCTTATCAGTAATTCCCTGGAGTACCTGTTAGCTGCCATTTTTAAGAGTGACTTATCAAAGAAACAGACTTGATGAAATGACTTTCTATAACCTTGGCTCAGAAACCACTGAAGAACAGTAAATCAAGGAATTTGAAAATAAGCTCTCGAAAGTCTAGATACCCAAAATGTAATTAATCTCTCTGACAAAACAATACTTTTTTCTTAACCATGTATATTATGCCTACAAATTCTACTTGTGTTGTAGAAATATGTACAACAAAAAGCATAGAGCAACTTTTCCACAGCATGGTAAATCCAGCATAATGATTAACTGTGCGCTACAGTGAAACAAAGCTGAAATCACATAAATTATGTCTTCTAGTGATTATGACTGCATTATCAAACACCTAAACATCAAACTATTGGGTGCCAATACACTGCTAAGGCTTGAAGGCAAACACTTTTCCAGCTTGAAATTTGAATATTCCTCATTAGCAGGCAGAAAATACGTGATCTGTTCCAAGCTGCCTGCTGTAATAGCTGAAACACTCCAGAGCCCAGTCTGGCAAGAGGAACAGCATAAATAGGAAAGCCATTTTTTCCCCTCAATTCTTTTGAAGATGCACTGTAGTACCACTTCAATTCCAGTGCAATTCATTCCAGAGAGACATAGGAGGGCACTCAAAGTGAGAGAAAAGTGATGAAATCCCACAACATATTGGACGTGCAAATTTAAAATCAGAGGAACAACTTAAATGACCACTGTTACTTGGGAGTGGGTGATAGGAAGCAACATAAAGTTGGTCAGAGTRTGGTGCTAACATAAGACTCGTGGGTTCAATCCCCATAAGGGGTTTTACTTAACAGTTGGACTTGATGATCCTTGTGGGTCTCTTTCCACTCAGAATATTCTGTGAGTCTGTGAACCAACACTAACTTTGTGCTTGTTTTTTAAATGAAAACATTTAAAGAATAACCAGAAAGAAGCATATTCTCAGACCTATCACATCTAAAAGATATCATGCAATAGTAACCAGGTGAAAAAGCATCTGGTAAAAAATCTTGACCTGACAGGTAACTCAGAGGTGGCAAAGAAATGCACATCAGACAATATTAAAATATACCATGAGCCATGTTCACTCAGCAGATTTCTCTATTATAAAAGATAAAGCAGACTTCTTCACCGGAGGGATGAAAGCAGGTGAGGGCATCTGCTGTGATACTGAGCAGAGCTGAAAGAGTCACCATGTGCATCAGGAAAGATAAACATATTCAAATCCTTTCAATATTTTTAAAGGAACTTTCGAGTTCTAAAAATAATGATTCGTTTGAGGTATCTTTGCAAGACCTGCTTTGGCAACATATTACAAGGACTGTTCAAATTTTAAGTGTTAGAGACCTAGGAAGCTTTAGGCACACGTAAGTGAAATGAAATCAAAGGACTTCAAAACATGGAAACACCCAACAAGCTTATGGAGTAGGCCATATCGAGATTCTTCAGATGTTCTATACTGTTACAACTCAACACAGTCTTATATATTAATTGTGAAAAAAAAAATACAAGCAGAAACCTTACCTCTGCCTCACACTAACAACTAGTAGGAAGAACACAGTTACTAAGTAAAATATCAGTTATCAAAGCTTCATATGGGATAACAGGTTCTCCCTCTTTTGCTTTCACTCTACCTCCTCAATAGAAAGGGCATAATCAAGGTCATCTGCATGGTATTATTTGTTTTAGTAATTAAATGAAATATGCCTTGATTTCTTAAGCTTAATTTTAAGGATCCTAGTTCTGAAATAGTCCTGCAACGTGTAGTTTACCCAGATTCACCACTATATACACCAACTTTTTGTGCAKTAGTGTGTGTTTTATCTTGATGTGCTCAGAATATCAACTCCATGGCTGAGGGCAACAGAATTCAGTTGCTGCAAATTCACAGAAAATGCAGAAAACACCAAGAAACTGAAAGGCATCTTTGATCTTCTACTTATCCTATTTCTTCTCAGAAATAACATGAGACACGTTTACACCAGCACCCATTCTGAATAAAGTGTTTCATTACCAAAACATACCATACCATTCAGGATTTGGACAATATATGAAGAAGAGCAAGATTTTCATGAAAAAGCCAATTGTCCAGATAGGGGAAAGCAGCATTCTCTAAAATGATGCAACACCAGTCATCAAATTCTTCCACTTCCACTTTAAAAAAAAAAAGGCTACAAACTACATAAATATTTAGACTTCTAAGGCAAACCATTCATAGACATAAAACTTTATGAAGSAGGCTGCCTACAAAGACAGTGACTGATATACACCTGATTGTTTAGGGTTATCTTCCCAAATACAATCAATGTAATCAGTTGTTCCTTTATTTCAATTTTCTAATAGAATAGGGGGAGGAGGTGAACGAGAGGAGGGAAGGCTCCTTATGGTTACAATGAAAATCCCAAATGTGTTAAGGAAATTTAAACACTACTACACTCCACTGAGGTCGTGTAAATACCAAGGCGGGGGGGGCCTTTGACAGTCATCCATTCAGACACCTATGCGGTTTTTTTCCTTTTCTGCTGGAGAAGACAAATATTTGCGGCCAGTAGGTGCATTTAAGATCAGAAGGTAACGCTTTAGGAAGTAAAGACCAACGCTGAAACCTCGCACAACGACCAGCGGTACCCCAGCGCTTGGACGACCACCAAGACACCGGCACTTGCGGGTTCAGACCTCCCTCTCTCCCGCTCCCCGAGCGGCCCGYGGAGTTAAAGCTCCTGCGGCTGAGAGGAGCCAGCGAGAAGCAGCCGGGAAGCGAGAGCAATGAGACGGGCCGGAAGAGCAGCGCCCTGAGGGGCGGCAGAAGCCGGCCCAGCCCGGCCCCGCCCCGAGCCCCCCGCCCCGCGCATGCGTGCAGCCGGCGCGCGCGGCACGCGCGGGATGGCGGCTGGGCCGGGAGCGCGGGGCTCGTCCCGAACCGGGCACGCTGGGAAGCGACGGGGGACATTCYCCAGGCCGGTTACCTGGCCGCGGGTCCCGCGGTGCAGGGCCCGGATCAGGCCACTCGGTGTCGCCATGGCAAAGGCGGGAAGGAAGGGGCGGGGGGAGACAGGGCAGCATCTGCGCATGTCCCGTAGCTCGGAGGGCGCAGGCGCGGCCCGGAGCGGCGTCTGGGAGGGGCGGCACCGGCGCTATCACGGGCCTYTCTCGGGGTGTAGGGTATGGCTTCGCTTTTTTCGTGCGTCCTGCCTGACGTGCAGGTTGCCCTTGGAACGGCTCCTCTCAGCAGCGTGTCCCTTCCGAGGTCTCCCCGATCCCTGCACMCCTCCGGCTGCCTGGCCGTGCCCATGGCAGGTTTTCCACGCAGAGGTCCGCAGCCTGTGCGCTGCTGGAAGATACGCTCCTCTGACCGTGCTGTCAAACGAGCTAAAGTCGGCCCCCACAGAAAACCCTGAAAAGCTGCTCTCTGTCCTCAAGTCTGCCCTGCTCTGCCCTGAAAACCAAGGCAGAAGCAGCTCCCGTCGTCCAGCACGTCTGACGCAGCGCATCCCCAAATCCGGTCTTAGTGCCTATGTCGCTTACAATGCACCAGGAAACATAACCAAAGCAGGAAATACTGAAGTTATCAGTAAGGTTTAACATGCTCCTGAAGAAGTTGTCCGTCGTGTCAGCTCCTCTGCGAAGTGCCTGGTTTCTCTCCAGTTCGTTTCTCCCGAGTTCGATTCCCAGGCTGGGAAGCCACACAACGCTTGTTACCAGTGTTCAGGGGATGTGAACCACGGTTTACGTGCAGGTCTGGAAATATCTGGGCTGTGGGAATCTGCTGCTGCAGGGTCTGGGAAAACAAATCAGCGATCAGGACAGGAGGTGTGCTTGTAGGTCTGTCACCAGTGGCACTGTGCATCGTACTGGTGATTATTTCCAGTAGCCCACTCAAACCCTGTCACTGAGGGTGTTATCATGGAATGTTCCTACCTCTAAAATTTAGGAGTAATTTTAATAGTTAAACCCACAGTAAATTTACGTAACTGTTTATTTATTTTCACTCCGATGCATTGGTTAGTGACAGTTTCTGTGTTTTAAGACCATGTATGAAGAATGCTTAATACATAAGAGCCTAATCTTTATTTACTTCCCCAGACTTTGCTATAATACAAATTGTAAAAAATCTGCTTTGCAGTCTGTAAGAACTTTAACTTGAACCCAGAAATYGTACATATAATTTTTTCTCATCATTTGCATCATCACTATAGATAATTTTCATAATTTGAGCTGAAGACTTGTGTGATGTTCATCTTTGTCTGATGTTTTTATTCAGTATTTCAGCAAAAACGTGCCAGCCGTTTTTGAGAACATAACTAGGCAAAAATAATGKGAAGCTGGTTGAATTGTGGGAAACATAAGGGAAGAACCTGAAAAATTGAATATTTTTCAAGATTTTCCTATCCTAAAACCAAAAAATGATTGGACAAGAGCCTGTGGCTGCTGCATTAACGTGAAACTAAAGACGTGATCTGAGTGGAGCATCAGGCAATACCCCRTGGTGGCAGGGATGGACAGGTGCCCTACCCTGTCTCACAACTGGAACTGTTCTCTTTCTGAGGTAATTGGACCAGGTAGAGCCGTCTTAAACTAATGCCATGAAGAGGGCAATGCTGGAAACAAATGGAATATAAACCTATCCTCAAAAACTTGCAAAGAAAATTGGGATCATGTGATAAAAAATGTTACGACTATTTTTCAGTTGCAAATAATTTAAAACAAAACTCGTCTCCAATATGTTTACCAAAGAGGAAGCTTTCAGCACCTCATAAATATAAATATTATAATGTGGTTATAAGTCAGTAAGCTGAACATTGATTCGAGGCAAAATGATGAAGAAAAAAGCTATGTAGGATTCAGCAATAAAAGACTAAAGAATGAAGATGTAGTTAATATTACTTAAAAAGCTTTAGTGCTCATTTTCAACATTATTAGAATTTGAGTTTATAAATGGAACAGTAAAAGGTGATACTTTTTAGACTTTTGTAATACCTTTGATTTAGTATCACAGAATATTCTAATTAAATATACATGAAATGRCTAAGGGCTGATTAGCTGACAGGTCTTCAAAATGACTTCTAATAGTGGAGTTTTATGGTGACTTGTGCTTTGCCCAGCTCAATACTGTTGCTGGTAATCTGGAAATAGATACTGAGTAATTTATGTTGAAATGTGCTCTTGACAGAAATCTTGACAGACTTATAAATAACACTAAAAACATCATGATCACACAGATAATTTTAAAACAAAGCATGTTTTAAAATCAAATTGAAACTGASGTAAAAACTGAAATTAATACTGGATTTTTTCTTTAACCAGAACTGAGCCTGAGTTATTAAGTCTTTATTAAACTGAAACTTAAGCTGAACAAAAAAAATCAATACAGTATTTACAATTGTTCTTTAACACAAGAAGAGCCCAGTGCTATAACAGGAATCTAGCAGGGGCAGAAGAATAAACATGRGAGATTCTTGGTGCAGGCAGATAGGGAGAGTAGTGGGTGAGATGAGGAGGAGGTTGGCTTGAGAATCCCAGAGAAGACAAGACAGCTTGCATCCTGAGAGATAGACAAGGTAGAGGAAGAGAAAGATTCACTGCTAATATTTATTGTCTTCTGAAATCTCCTGCTGCTGCCAAAACACCTCTGACCTTTCTCGTGTATTACTCCTAAACAGTTTCGCCCTACCTGTATTACCCCAATGCACATTATGAATCCATTCAAGACTGTTGAGATATGAGGAATTTGCTACAGAGCCTAAATTAGGAAAATATCAGTTATAGGGTGAGGGTGAACCAGGACTCAATCAAAATATCACTAGTGCAATTTTCTGCTTTTAATACCACAAAAGTGACTGTTGACTTAGAAACAAGAGTTTTTGACTGAGTCTTTTAGAGCAGCGTGTGTCCCCTGGGACATGGCAATTCTGCAAAAGATCTAGAGTTTGTGTTGGACAGGAAATCTATTTGCTAGTGCTGTCCAGTAGCTGAAATGGTCGATTTTTTAGAGCTGGGGTACCAGTCAGAGAATACTAAGCCCACTTTGGGTTTCCATGCTTAAAAAGGGATATTGCAAAATCAGGGGGAAAACTACAGACAATAGCTGTAAAATGATTTAGGAAAAGACTTAGGCATATGCTCAATTAAGTAATTAGTGAAGATGCAGGAAGTGCTAGAAGCAGAACAGAAAGTCTGTGATTCTTTTTTCTTCCAGGTAGAAAGACCTCTGTAGCTGGGCTACAGCCCACAAAACTTTTATTTTCATGAAGCCTTGAAGAGGCAGTGCTTTACATAGGGCCCAGCCTTAGTTGGTGTATGATGTGAATGGGGTCCTGGGGATTAGTTAGGGATGTGTAGAGAGTTTTTATGCACAACCTCCTCCTAACACAGAAATTAAGAAGTTGTTCAGGTTTTGGCAGCAGAGTGTAAAACAGAAGAATTGTTCAAGAAACTGAATAAATTTTGAAAACCTTTATTCCTTGCCTGGCTTTATTCCTTGCCACTGTGAAAAATCGTGCAGTAAAATATTTTTTGTTCCTCACCTGAAAAATTAGCAGAAATTGTGCACTCCTAGCTAAAAGCTATTTCCTATTATTGTGCTTCCAGTATATCATATGTTAAAAACATGAAACAGCTTAAAATATTAGAACCTATGTTTCTTGATTTAATATATAAGATTTATATTTTTGCTTAATCTATTTGTGTTTTATCTCGTCTTTAAAATAGAGTAGCAGCTATTCAAGTCAGCATTGTCAACATAATTTTGCTAATACTCTTAACTCATTCACGTCCTCTGATAAAAGTAACAAAGAAAAATGTAGATGGAAATCAGTGATTTTCTACTCAGTGAAGGGATTATGACAGGAAATCCTATGGTAAGAAAGATTTGGACAGCATTTTGAATAAAAAAAGTATTTTAAAAAGTCGACAATACCAAATGAAGCAAGACCTTGCAGAAAAAATAGTATACTCTGATACAGCTAGCGACAGTATCATCATATTTGTACAGAAGAAGAGAGGGAAATAAATTAAATCATATCACAGAGTTGATGCTGTCATTTCTCAATTTTTSAGTGTTTGATCATGTTTCTTAATGTAGTTTGTGGGAGGGTTAATTATAACTATAATTGTTTTTATTGTTTGCTACAGTGTGACTCAGTGTCTAAAATAGGATGCCTTTGTGCTGTGCATTGCTCAAGCATGCACCAGATGACAGCCCCTGCTCCAGATAGCTCATAGTTAAAAAAAGTGGACACAGATCAAAAAGTGTGTGTGCATGACACACAGAGTGATGAATGAATTTGCAGGAATTGACATGCAAATATTGTGACTCCTGTTGTTTTTCAAGTGAAGGATGTCATTAGCAAGGTACTACCTGAATGAAAGAGCAAGGAAAGGGGATTTAGGCAAACTGGAGGAGGCAGAGAAGGGAGACCATGTAGGTTGTGATGTCAAGAACAGGAGTAAGAGGAGAAGTTTGAACAGGCAACCAAAAAGGACCATCAAACCCTTCACACTGCCGTATATAAAGAACTTCACTTGAGATGTGTAAGTTGGCATAGGTTAAAAGGCACATCTTTGAAATTCTTGAGAGCCTAGAGGTTAGCAGCCCGACTGGCTGAAGAGGGTGAATCAATTACTCTTACCTGTTTCATTTTATATTTTACACATGCTAAGGAGGAAGCTTTAGCCATTTTTGTACATCTGTCTGTTCAGTGAAGCTTTAGCAGGATATTCACTTGGAAGCGCTGAAGATATGGCAGAGAGTGTGAAGAAGAGTCGTATTTCCTCTTGTATGCTGAAACTGTTGGTAGTATCATAGCATTGCAGAGAGATACATCCTCTGAAGTTAATGGAAAAACACTGTATTGGTAGCCACTGAGAAATAAAAACACCTAGAATCTTCTGAAATCTGTAAACCTTTTCTCCCTATAATAAGTTGGGAAAAAGAAATCTTTCCTACATGTTCTTTTGTATTATCATCAGTTATGGTGACTGTATTCTTTACATTCATTTTGAATCTGTGTTTCCTGTCATGAGCAGATTAAAAACAGAAGAGAGTGGAGTGAAAGTTTTCTATTGCAAACATCTGTGTCTGAAAAAGGATTGTATTTCCATGTCCTGGAACATCAAGGGGAAAAGCTTGCCCTCCCCAGACACACACCTTTGGTTTGYAGCAATAAGGAGTTTATAGACAAGGTTGCTTTACTACAGTAAATAGAAAACCCAATTCTGCTGTTATTTCCGGTGAGTAATCCAGCCTGAGTGTCTGAGGAGACCTTCAATCATTGTTCCCAGCAGAGAGCTATCTTATTCTGTATCTTTAAAATGCTTAACATATTTTTGGGCGTTACATAAGCAATACTGTTAATAACTCCTGTCTTTTGTGTCTGAAACTGYATTTTATATGCAAATATTGCTGTCTGGATAAGTGTTCTTAGGGACTTTCATTAGAAATGGTAAATGGACATACTTACTCTATATAAATCAAGTGAAATCCACAGAAGAAAAAAATTATGTCAACAGACATCACAAAGAAAAAAATTAGTGCTGGTACGTCATCCTTATCTGTCAGCTTTTAAAGAGCACAAGACTGGAAAAGGAGAGAAAAGACGTTAGAAGCACTTGGGGCCAGACATACAGTACTTTCTCATACTTTTTGGTATTCTTACAGGAATTTAGCCCCTGGAAAGAAGGAAATTTATTGCTTTAGAAACTGCCCTGAGACCTTCCTATCTCCTACATAAATGCCCTCCTTTTGGAACCTCAGTATACTAATATGCATCAATGCAAATACCACCCAAGATACGTTTCACTAGATTCATGTACTCCCTCGCCCAGAGGTGAACCCAGAGAGCTCTGGTTTGCAAAACTGAAACAAATTTGGGAAAGAGTTTGATGGAATCATCATCTGCTGGTTCTTCATTTGTAATTATCTCAGGCACCGAGGAGGCTTTTGCTGGTATGCAGCAGTGATTCTTCSTTTTTGAAGTGGAAGCACATCTCTTAAGTAACAATTTTACTTTGGGCAACATTATTAGTGAGGATGGTCTGTTTCCTAATAATTTCCCCCATCTGCCAACCTCCTTCGGGTATACTCAGCTGATGGTGGTATTTCCATTTGTGAACATATTAAAAACTCAAGGCTACAAATATTATTACTAGAATTAATAGGAAAAAATGAAGAAAACACAGAGCTTTAAAGTTTCAAAAGAAGCTTAGTAAAGTTAAGAAATTGCTTGTTAGAAAAATCAAACAGATYGGAAAATTCAGGAATAGGTAGGAATTCACACAGTCTGAACTTGTGCTTTGTAACTGTGGTTGTTCAGTTTAGTAAGGGAACGTCACAGTTGGCTGTTTACAATGGCAATTAGCATGACATCTCTCTCACTTTTTGTAGAGAGTATATTACAGTGTGAGCATTTGCCTGTGAGTTACATGTCTGTCCAAGATACTCAGAAGAGAACCTAGAAAGAATAATGAAGTGAATCCTTCATCCTGCTTGTTGGAATAAGGATCCTTAAGGTGTGAAAATAGGGTACAGAGAGATCTGCTCACCTAATTTGCCTTTAAATTTGGGGTCATTAGGCAGACCAGACACTTATGAAAAGACATTGATGTAAACTCTATTATTTATTTTTATAAATTGTTCCAGTTTCTATTGAGTATACCCTCTTTCTAATCTAAATTAGTCTTATTTTACTTTCCAGCTTTAGATTGTGTTAACGTCATTGCTTTTTAAGCTAAAACACGTTTTACTTGAAGAAATCGTCTCCCTTTATAATCAAAGAAATTTTTTTTGTTTCTTAAAGAAAGAGCATTGACCTTTTTCTTTTTTCCCCCCCAAAACTGCTGTAAAATAGGCTTTAACATTTTAAATGACAATTGTGACTCCTTAATCTTTTCAGCTTTTCAAGCTCTTCCATTCAGGGTAAGCACCAAAATGTGCTGCAATACTATTACTAGTCTCATTATCGTTCATCTACTTCTACTCAACCATTTGCTAAAAAAAAAAAGAAGCTTTACTGAGAAAGTTTGCAGATGATGCACAGATTGATAGAACAATAAATAGCATTGATATATTTGAGAATAGAGTTAGCTGCTGCACTGCACTGAGAGCTCAATTTTTTTCTATCTAATTTCTATCAGTTTCAGTGCCAGTGTTTTCCACAGTCCCACGATTTGTAAGGGTGACAGGTTTTTTTGTCTCCAGGTGTGTGACCTTCTCCATTTATGTGTGCTTGAATGATTTCCCCTTCTTACCAAAAAACCCAGCTGTGTATAACTAGCTCARTGCAGTTTATCATTCCACTGAGCTGCATATCATCTGCAAACTTTATTAGCAGCACTTTCCTTGTGGTTAATAAAAATGCTAATTGCCAAAACAAGATCAGGGGCTTAACACCTTTTGAGCTGGTAATGATTTAACATCTGGTTAATGTACAGTTCAATATACACTTCACTGATTATTTTATGTTAATTTAAGAAGTAAGACTATCATGAAGTACCAAAATAAACTCTTTACAAAAAATGTAGTTACGGCACAGCCAAGTGTATTTCTAGAAAGAATGAAGTACACAAAATGAAGAGTTGTTATAATTATCTCTAAAAAGATCACTTGTGCGTGTTAATGTATTATTTAATAACACTCCTAGACAGAGGTTTTCAAAGTTTGTTTTTTTCATTTTACCTTTTATATGCACTTTCATGGCTGCGCTCTGACTATTGTGTTTCCATCTGGGGAACGCCTATGGTTTGTGGGGTATTTTGACTGGGTTTGCAGCTGCTTTGTTTCACCAGAGCAAGGAAAGGCTGCTGAAACAGGTTCTAGAACCCTTTGCTTTCTGTGCTCCAAATTCCTCCTGCACTCCAAAAACCTCCCACCATCAATTATTCTTCATACCCCGTTGTTTGCATTCCCTTAGCTTGGCTTTATCTTGTGAATATGAGGAGTTTCCCAGGCTCACACAATTCTTCTCCCCTTTTATGCCAAACTGCTGGTACTTAATTCTGGCAGAGTGACCAGCTGCCTAGAGCACCAGGTTGCTTGGGGGTGACAGCAAAACCTCCCTGCTCTTCCACCTTGTGCTCCAGACTCAGAGTACACATGTCCACTTTCCATCACTCCTGCAGGGAGAGTGCTCCTGGTTTCCCCCTTGGTGCTGTAGGCAAGCATGCTGCCTCCCACCTTCCTCTCGGCTTGCCTGTAAAGAGGGCCTGGCACAATAGGTGCTTTCCTCCCTGAGGCTTTCTATGAATGGCCATACTCGCTGTTGGTTTTTGTAACTAGTTGTTTTGTTGTTGTTTCCCCCCCATGCAGAGTTGTTCCCTTTGGACTGGCCACCATCATCCATTGTTCTCCATGAAACAGAAACTGCCATTGCCCTCGGGGGAGATAGTGGCTGCCTATACTGTGAGGCATCATAAAACACAGACCCCGTTGGGAACAATGGGGAAAAGCCTTCTCAGCGTGACCACCAGCTGAGGCGCATCCAGAGCGCTGGGGAGCAGCAGCCACGGTGAGGGGAGGCAATGGTCCGCCGAGGAGCCTCTCGGCCCTGCCTGAGGGGAAAAGATTACATGCAACAGGAAAAATACCCAATCCAAACCAGCTTAATTGCAAGAAGCAAGTGAAATAAAGTCTTTGTGCAAGGTTACAAAGGGTTCTACTTCTATATGAGCTAGCAGAGCTCTTAGCCAGTTTTGTAGGGGAGGTTGAAGTCCTATTTGCTGCTCTCTCGCACTGATGCCTTGACTCCCCCTTAAATACTTATTTCACAGTTTTAATAGGAAAGAATTTTTGTTACAGAATAATAAGCATTTCGTCTATGAAAATAWATTTTTGCACCCTCCCTCCCTTTTTAGTGGGCAGCCTTCTTCCTTATATACTCTTGGCTCTATGGAGTCATGTATTATTTTTAACAAGATTGGAGATAAAGAGAGGTCTAATAATGGGTGGTTCATTTTTAATCTCTAAGTAAATCAGTATATTCAAATGCACCTTTGAAGTTACTGCAAAATTTGTAATCAAACCATATATATTGTACTGCTGCAGAGAGTACACTGTATTTTTTTCATGGAGAGTAAAGAACCATCAGCAAAGCATACCTGAGTTTGAAAATTCTACCTAACCTAGAGTATTTTATTGCCCCAGAARCATGCATTTAGTGAGACAAAATATTTCAAAAGATGACAAAATTTGAGGGCAAACATCATCAGTAATTTTGCACAAGCCATACTGTAGGAAAGTTGTGATTAGTTTTGAAAACAAGTGTTGTAAGTCTAGGAAATAAATTGGCAAGATTTCTCTTCACAGGACTTCAAACCATTCAGGTAATTAAAATCACAGCATACTCACCCAAGTCAAACTGTAATCTGTTAAAATCCCTTGTACATAAGCCTCCAGATCTCCACACTTGTACATTTACAGTTCTATAGGATGAATAGTCATTTGCTGCCTTTATTTTTCATAGCAGAAAATTTCCTCTTGAGCAGAAGTCTTAACACTAAAACCCTTTGTACTTATGCCTGTGGCCATTTCAGTGTCTTTGTAATTAAATTGATAAAGTTGATTTATAAAGATTTAGTATATGTTCTCTACTCTTCAGAGTAAGGACAGTAATTACTTTGAAACTAGCGATTGATGTAGAGTAAAGACGCTGCATTCTCAACAGAGGCACTAAGCTAGTGGTATTGTACACTTAATAATGTGAGTTTGGGAGCTGAGAGGCAGCTTTTTGGTTTTGAATCACCATGAATCCCACTCAGGATGCTTGGTGTGCTTGTTACACTAAGAGAGTTTAGGAATAGCTTAAACAATGGAGTGCACTGCCCCAAAGTAAGCATTGAATGCAGGGTCGGAGGATCGATTAGAGTGAATGAAACAGTGGAAAGCGGGAGGAAGCAGGAAGGGAGCAAACCCAAAAACTGTGGTACGAGAAATGAAGTGAATACACAATGGTCTTGAAAGAAAGCCAAGGAAAGGAGCTTTTTGAGGAGAGCCCTGACTGCAAGCAGATCTGGGATCATGAGCAAAGCAACAGATTCTTGTTCAATCTTATTGTTATTTCAAGAAGCGGGACTTTTTTTGTAGTAAAACAAGATTACTTCAAAGAAATACCTGGCTCTTGTAACCAATTTCTCATTCTAATGGAAACAGCCTGCGATGTCGTGCATAGAGGCTAACTGCTCAGGCTGTGGTGGAGTTAGACACATCAGCCAGAGAGGGCAAATAATGACGAAAAGCAGGGAAGGAGTCAGAGGAAGACTTTAGAAAAAGAAATGGCAAAATGGAAGAAAAACGAAAATTTGCGGGAAATTAAKCTAAGGCACAGAGACATAAAAGGAGGTAGTCAGGGTGTAATCTTCAGCGTGATAGTCATTCAACCGGGAGATGCTAATGTGTCAGGGAAAGAGTAAACCCTGAAGTGTACCCACGTTCAAATTTCTGATAAAAAGAGAGCCTGTCCCTTGCACCCCATTGCCATTTCAGAAAAGCAGCCCTCTCTGACAGGCAGCCAGGCGTCATGATGGAGGGTTAAAACACATGAAGCTGCTGCCCATTTGGAACACACTCTGTCTCCTTTCACATCTGCAGAGCATTTAGCTGCTTGCATCTGGTTGTGTTTGCGCAAATATAATTCCATATTCACTAATAATTCCCGAGGCTAAAGGCCCCTCTCCTGTAACCTTGTTAATATTCTCACAAGGCCTGGTGTGAACGCCTCACAGCATTTGGATTAGAATTCAGTCTGGTGGGTTTTTTCTCCCCCCCTCTTACTCTTTCTCTCGCTCGTACTTTTCTGGCCTCCAGTTTCCTGGCCACCCACACAACGAGACACTCTCCCTCCCGCTCTCCCCCCATTCTCAGTTTCAAGGAATTTCCTTTTGTCAAAGGCGAAGTGTGATTGACATATTTTCCCCCTCTTAAGTGCAGTCTTCTTAATACTTGATTTAACTATGTCCTTATGGGGCTCGTATAATCATTACCTAGGTGAGAAAGAGACCCCCTGCTCCCTCACTACCATCCAGTCTTGGGCTTCAAGCGCCAGAYGACTGGCTACTTACCGCCTGTTACATGGGTTTTATTCACTTTTTAAGGACGGTTTTATTAATTTGGTGATGATGAGGTGTTCCAGATTGACAGCACTGGAAGCTGAAGTAATTTGTTTGTCCACAAAACAGGTGCCACCGAAGCAGGAGAACCTCTGGCTCTCCTACCAGCGTTCCTTGGGATCCCCTTTCAAAGCACATCACCAAAGCCAGAAAAATTGCCTTCTCCTCTGGCCTTTGCAGGGAGAAGGGAATTCAATTTTCTAATCAATCCTCAGCCCTGATGCTAAAACTGATAAAAAACTGAGCTGGAGCTTGCCCTGACCACGGTGTCACAGCAGTGAGGGACATAAGCATTTTGCTGGTCCACTTCTGCTCTCTGCTTTATTTAGCATGAGAAATCCATAGTTTCCTGTTGTTCTCCAGACTACTTTTCATGTGACCTGCATAGCATAGGCCATGAACAAATGTCCACCCCAAGTAGAATCCAAGATGTTCTAGGGTGGGGACAAGGGGCTGAAGGAGAGTGGCTTGGGATTTGGAAAGGTAGGTGGGCTGCTGACAGGAGAAGAGGAAGGTGGGTCCCCAAGCTGATAACTTGGAGTCATTAATGATTCCCTGGATAATCAATGTTGGGCACCCTGCCGCATTGTTCTGTTTCATCAGTGATTTGTATACTGGGAACAGGAAAGTAAAACTCTGCATTATGATGGCTGTGGGTTGGCTGTGGGTATGGAGTTGAAGAGGTTGCTCAGACTGAGCCAAACATTTCCAATATAACATAGGAAGGATTACTAATGAGTTTTTGAATTAAGATTTGCAAGATCTTAGCACACCTTTTAATCCATATGAGAGACAAACAAAGTTTTGTATTGAATTTAACAGTAATAGTCCTGGAAACTGATTGTTATAGACAATGCACAARGAAATGTTTATAGTTATGTATGTTGAAAATGTATGCCACATCATTGTAATACCTTGTTTTCAGTTGTGTATGGACTTTGCCATATTTGAAATAACTACAGTGAAACTTCCCATGTCAAGTATTAATGTCTGTATCTTGCATCCCTCTTTTCCCCTTTCTGTGAAAAATGGAGGAAAATTAAATAACTGAGTTTTCAGAAAAAGTTCTGGGAGACTTCATTCTCACATATATGCTAAAAAGCCCTGAAAGGGATACCAGTAACAATTAATAATCCCTACCTAGTTTGGATGAAAGAGTTTTCTTTTGATCAGCAGATGGGTTGGAGGATCCCTCTGATGTCAGGAATGTATACTTGCCCATTTCCGCGAAAATTTTCCCACATTTACTCAAGTTATAATCTTCAGGAAGCCCCACTTCACACAAAGACATTAGAAATGCATGTTCTCTGAAGGATTTCTGCCCAGGAGTGGATGGCAACCTTCTCTCCCACCAGAGCAATGGAGTATGTCATGCGCCCATGCTGTCTCAAGGCACAGGAGATGAACAGTGTTGCTCCCTCTGCTGTAGTTTCAGTGTTTGTCTGACAGACCATGGGAGAGGAGAAGGAACCTTTCTGACAAGACTGCGAAAGGTAGGGACATGGGACTGAAGTACTGTGAATGAAGACATTGGGACAAAAAGCTGCTGAGCTTGATATCTTGATGTTCTGAGAAAAGGGTGGGGGGCTTACAGCTAGGACTGCAAACATGACAAGAGAGAGACATGGACCTCAGATGCTTCTCTCCAGAAACAGAACAGGAATTTCCACAGAGTGAAAATTCATAAATTAAGTATAACGGGAAAAAAAATCTCGAAACTAGGACAGTAATGATTCAGGCTTCAGAGCAGTGTTTGGATGGTATGCAGTGTAAGGCATGAAGCACCTATTGAACGACCAGTGAATGTAAAAGAAGACCTTGAATATACAGAACCTTCAATAGAGATCCAATGTCGCAATCCAATGGTAAATTGTTATGTGGTTATGTAATCAAACATGGTAAGGTAACTGATAGAGCTGAAATAAGGTCAGGCTTATTACTGATGATCCTTAACATCTGAGTGTTTGACTTGACAACATTAATAGTTTCTCAACATACTATTATTCATACAGCACATAGACCTGGTATAGGCCAGGAACTCATTGCTGCAGAATTAGGTTTTTATCTCATTAATGGCTTAAATTAAATTAATTAACAACTGTTTACCTTAGCTCTGACTCCAAGCCATAAGGATTCAAAAGAACACATCCTTTGCAAAGGCAGATTGTGTGTATTCTGCCATGAGACGGGACCAAATGGTAATGATATAAAAAAAAAATCCTTTCATTCTTGTCTTCCTTTCTTCACACAAACATGTGCAGCTGTGGCCCATATCTGCTGAAAATAGTCATCACCACAATATGGCAATGAATATTTTCAACCATTCTTTTAAGAAAGCTTTTATCTTTTCTTGGCCTCACAATGTCTCCAGGCAATCTATCTCCATTGTCAGGGCCTTGTTTTGTGAAGTATTGTTTCAAGACGCATAGCCCAGGACTGTTTTTTTTTTTCTGGTATGTGCCTGGGAAGGAGTTAATTTGTAGATGGCTTCAGMAGTGTATCAGATCACAGTCCTCAGCCTTGCTGCTGCTGCCATGTGCCAACTGCTTCCCTTGCCACAAAGAGCCTATGACCTGTTTTGCTCTGGCTTTGCGTACATTTGTTTTGCAAGCTGGCCAGAAACTCATGTTGGGTACCTGACTACAGCTATTGGTAAAATACTGTGTTTATGAGTTAGGGGAATGTGCCAAATTCCATTTCGGTGGAATAAATGAGTCAATGCTTCAAGAAGGTGATGCGAGAACTGTTGTTTCCAGCTCCAAGACAGCTCTGCCCTGCTGCAATGGTTTATCCCTGGTTCGGGTTCTCACAGTTATTTCCATCACTTCAACAGGCAGAAGCTTTTTAAAGTAAAACCTACGATTTCTAGGGCATGGTTTACAGTAAGTTGAGTTCTCCATGGGCTGCAGAGCTTGGGAAACAGGGGCTCTGAGTGTGGAGTGGAACAGGCTGTGCCCCCAGACCAGCTCACGCCACTCAGGATTGCTGTGCTGCCTTTTCCTCTGAGACGTTTCTGTTGGACACCTTATGCCACGCACTGTTGTGCATGTCACCTGTGAGATGAATTCACCCGTGYGCGCTGTTGAGCCACTTTTCTGTCCAGGCTAGGTGAAGCATGGCTCACCTTCCTATCTGCTCAGCCTCAGGGCTGGGCTGTGGTGTTTGGAGGGGTTCTCAGGCTTACAGGGTTGCGTTGTTACCAACAGTGCTCTAAGTGAAAAACAGAAAGCAACTTCTGCAAATTGTGAACCAGCCTGGGCTTTCAGAATGACCCCAATAGCTCAGGAGACAGGTGACCTGAAACCTGCTAGAATATTTATATACTCTGGTTTTGCTGAAGAATATCCCYTCTGTTCTCTGTTGTCAAAAATTGACAGTAATAGTATATCTTCTTTTTAATTCAAAGTAGCAAATAATCCTGCAACTTCCTTGCCAGATCGAAATATCTTTAAATCTTTTTCTCTTTTGACTGCTTGAATTACTGATGGAGCATCTTGATGTGTCAGGTGTTTTCCAGGTATTGTGTAAAATAGTCMTTTCCTTAGTGTGCTTAGTGTCAAAGAAAGGGTACAGAAAATCTGGAACTGGAAATTGGGAATGGAATGAGGCTAGTAGCAAGCAGCATCATGGCCCTGGAGAACAGGCCTGGAGGGGACCTATCACCACCAGGGTCCAGTTTGGAGTGTGGGGAACACAATGCAGAAAGTTTTTGAATCACTCCATTGTATTGAAGTATCTGTGAAGCCCACAGGCAAAGTGTGACTCACCTCCTTTAATGGCCAGGCCAAATATGAAATTGCTGCTGCTGCTGCTGCTGCTGCTGCTGCTGCTAGCAAATTGAGAAACAAAGTCATTCCCCCTCAAATAGCAAACGTGAGGGATGCTGGGCCTTTTGTTTTTAAATCAGTAGTTTGACAACTACACTGTGAACGTTGACTAATAGCAAGGACAATATAGATGTGGAATAAGAAAGCAAGAGAATCCCAAATAAAGAATTTCCSCCAGGAAGAGGGAGAACTGGGATAGGGCAACTGGTGTTTATGTTGAGACGTGAGTGATCAGAAGCTCCATTCTGCATCCGATTTGGAGCTGCCTGCAGACATGAAGGTGCTGCTGCGGGCTGAGGTGTGAGACAGGGTGTGCCTCCTTTAGGTTTTCCAGAGGCAGCTCTTGTTCCCATGGATGCTTTGGACAGTGAGTGGCATTGTTCTGGGGGCTGCAGCTTCCACCGAGAGGATTTATACACTATGTCAAATCCCTCCTGTCCTGACCCCTCCTGACTCCTGGACATCTGTAATGCAACACCCCTGAGAGGGTATCTGCAAAGAACCGTTTATTTTGCCRTAAGGGGGTAATCTCATAATAACCAGAGAGTTCCTCCAAGTTCCTGGGAGTACCGAGTGAACCTTGCCCAGTGTTGCTGGCTGAAATGTTGCAAACACAAATACAATGGAGGCTCTGAAGTAGACAGAGGAGCTCAGCACCCACAGCCCATGTTTATTTTCTCCAGAGATGAAGGGGGGACTGCAGGTCAGCAGGAATTGTGCGTTCTGACTGGTATTTATTGACTCAGAAGTCCTTGCTGACAGACAGACAGACAGTCAGGCAGGGAAGGGTTCCGTTACAGTGACGTCGTTTCGTTCCCTCTTCTCCCCTGGGGCTCTCGCTGCTGGCACTCTTTACACATTGCTGTGGCTTCTCCAGCTGGTGCTGGGGCAAATGGCAGCTGCCTTTCACCTCGCTGGTGCTGGAAGCCCGGGTGCCCCCAGGGAACACGACTGCCAGGCTTTCAGCGACACGTGGCAGCACATCTATCAGAGATGTAGCAACAACACAGAGCTTCGTGCTCAGCCTTCCCTCTGAGACCTGGGTTAAGACTGCAGGTCTGTGTCAGATACTGAAGGCGAACCCTGGGTGGCTACGGGTGGTCAGTGTACAGGGTCTGTGTGAAAGAGAAATATATCCCTGAGCTGTGTTCAGCCCCATTTCCACCTTCCATTCCCTGAGCAGTCACTGCTAATTAGGTCTCTGATTGCTCTACTCTGATATTGTGCTTTAGGAGATGTTTGAGACCTTTCTGTAAGTGATAATAAGGCAGATCTAATGACTGCTAAATGCAGGGATGCTATGAGACTGAGCAGCCTCAGGGTCATGGCTTTGATACTTTTGATTCCTGATATGGATCCTCTGGAGTGTCCCTTTGGATTTAAGACCATGCTGGAGACTTGTCTCTATTGCAAGCAGTACAGTCACCTATGCTTTTAGCCACCAAGAGCAATTCTTTTTGATGAGTCCTCACTGGAAGTGTAAAATACTGTATCCTTCATCCTTTGTCAGAATGGAGAGGCAAAATGTACATGTTTAAATAATATGAATTGTTTCTCTTGTTCCCACACTCTCCACTGTTTTTTTGAGATTAATTATCTCACTCTGAGTCCATTAAACCAAAGGATGTAGCARGGTGTGGTAGAGGATATCATAAAATCATAGAATCATGGAATGGTTGGGTTGGAAGGGATCTTGTAGATTATATAATTCCAAAACCCCTGCTCTAGGCAGGAACACTTCCCACTAGACAAGGCGGCTCAGAGCCCCATTCAACCTGGCCTTTAACATTTCCAAGGATGGGGTATCCACAACTTCTCTGGGCAACCTCTTCTAGTGTTTCATCAACCTCACAGTACAGAATTTCTTCACAATATCTAATCTAAACCAACTGTCTTGCGGTTTGAAGCCATTTCCCCTTGTCCTGTCACTCCATGCCCTTGTAAGAAGTCCCTCTTCAGCTTCCATGTAGCCCCTTCGAGTACTGGAAGGTGCTATAAGGTCTTGCTGGAGCCTTCTCTTCTCCAGGATGAACAACTCCAGCTCTATCTGGCGTGTTTGCAGCAAAGCARTGCCAGATAGATCTGATCATAGCCTCTTTATTCACTTCAAAAACATCGTATCAGCAGCATGGACAAGTGAATCATGCTGATGTTTTGCCTAGTGAAATTTAGGGATGCTAAAAAGTGGCAATGAGGGTACCCTTTCAGATTCAGTCTCTATGAATATGCTGTCTCTGCAAACACAGATGCACATGAATGAGAATCCAAGCATCAGATAATTTAATCCACTTCTTGCTTGCCAATGCAAGATTATGTGCAACAGTGCGAGTTTTGTTTTAACAGTCTTAAATGGTGAGGTATCTTCTGTGTTTGGATTCTGGCTGTTTTTCTAGTAATTTGATTCATGCAGTGAGGCATGGTTGCAACGCTTTCTGTTCTGTGACAGAATGCTTCTTACATCACCTAACATATATGGAATTCTTTTCAGGCTCTACCTCATTAAAACCCGATGCTCAGATCTCCTGCCTCTCTAATGTACAGGGGCAGATCTAGGCATATTTTCACTTTTAAAAGATTTCCTCTCYTTTTCATTAATGACAGCTGTACAGCTGTCTAAAGACTGTGGAGATTTCCCTCTAAACTGCTGGATGTTTACTGTCTTCATAATCTGTTTTGGAGAGCCACATGCTTTTGTTCCCCCAGTAAAGGTCCTTTAAGTAGAACCTATTTTCCCTAATGTGGCCCTCCCAGTAAATAGAAATAAAGAGAGTGAGGGGTTCATTRTGTGTTGTGGATACCAATGATGGGATGGTACTGCAAGGAAAATGCTTTCCTGGCTATGTCTTAGCTGCTGGGAGTGTCTTGTGTCAAGGGGCTGAAAAAGTGCATTTCTGTGTGACAGTGCCTATGGAGCACCTCTAGGGTGCTCATAGGTGCACATCAGCTTAGAGTTCTAAGTATAAGAAGGTCAAACCAGCCCCTAAGCATTTCATCCTCCAGTCTTGCTGAGCTTTAGGTGTAGCAGAACAAAATGTATTACAAGCAGGCAAATACTTAGCACAGTTATCAGCACTCTCATGGGCTTCTGTGCCTGAAGAGGGAGTAGCTTGACCATAGAGTTTCACCTGAGGGCTGACTTAAATAACTGGGGATGTCCCAAGCTAATTCCTGTTTGAATAAAAGCACGTACATAGGAACAAAGCAAACCTTGATTTAAAAGCAAACTCGATGATTACCAGTTTGTTACATGACTGTCCCACTGCAACTTTATTTTCTCTATCTTTAATCCACTGCTTTTCTCATCTTTCCCGTGAGGTACAGTGTCTTTATGTCAGTAGCTTTCAAATTGTGACCACAGATTTCTGGAAGCTGGGGAACTGCTTCTAAAGGGTCTGTGAAATAAAAGCAATGTACRTGTGCTGTGCTGTAATCTATGTATGTGAAATGTCTGCTGTAGATAGCTGTCTGTGTGCTCATTGGGATGGTCAGGAAAGTAAGATGAAAGGTTTTTCTCATGTGAAGAAGCAGGGTTTTTAAATGCTAGATTTAGGGCAGTTTTGTAATCTGTAGATTCCTTTAGTTTTTCTTTGTTTCAAGAAAGGCATGCTGGCTGGTACTTTGTAGATTGATGGAATCTCTCAGGGGTGTCCTGTACATGCAGAAAGAAAGGATACACAGTACAAGAGGTGTTCATATTTCATTGGAATAGGCTCCATGCTACAGAAGTGTACTGTATCTGGCTCAAATTCCTGTGTGAGGAAATCTTGGACACAACATCCATGCACAGGGAAGATGCTGACATCAAAGAGTGAAAGTTACCTCTCTAACAAGAGCAGGCACAGATGCAAACCTGTCCTGGATTTGGAGGTGAAAATTTTTTGATCCTGTGCAAATGACTGTAAATCAGTTACATTTGATGTCTAATTCAGATCCTATTTTATGCATTTCAAGGACCCTCCATTGTGTTTCATTTCTTCTACCCGTGTTCAAAGTGCTACCATGGCCTGTTTGCCCACCATGTTAACTTTTGATCCTGGTTTTGCTGAGCACCTCTGAGCCCCTTTTCTTTGGAGCCAGTGGTTGCATCTGTTTGTGGCAGTTGTATTCTAGAAACAGATCCTTTTGCTGTTTATGCATTCACTTCAAAGCAAGTGACAGTCACAATGGATGGAAAAAAAGCTTACATGCGTTGTTACTTGTAGCTGGACCTTTTCCTTGCAAACCTCAGCAAACTCAGCTTAGCTTAGTTATCTCTGTCACTGCAGAAGGGGAAAGAGACTTTGCCATTTTGCCTCCTGCTGGTGAATCCTCAGCAGTGAAGGGTACTTATGACAGAGATAACCTACCCATGTAGTGCTGGTCTTACTGTCACTGATCCATGGCTTAGGCCTAGGAAAAGTTAATTTTGGCAGTGTGATTAGAGGCAGATTAAAGTATTTTTTTTAAAGCAGCAGGTCTCTGAGTTCTTTGACAGATCTCCTCTTGGGTTTGTTTCTTTCTCAAAACATCTTGTGATTTCCTTCAGATGGAGAGAATAATACGAGGTAGTGTGTGTACGTATTTTGTACATCACATCTATACAATGCAATGCACATGACTGATTCTCCACAGAAATACATACTCACAATTTTMTAGGTTTATTTGTTTGGGTACCTTAACTGATACTGGATATGCACAGGTGTTGGRTGTTGTGTATGCACAGAAAGAAACTAAAGTATAGTTATATACTGGAAGCCAATGAAATTTTGTTGAACATTTCATTGAATTAGTGTATTTTGACATATGTGAGAATAGAGGGAAAATACTTAATGAAGTTATGTTGTCTAGAATAAGCAAGGGTACACTTACCTAATCCTGGGTAGAGATGAAACTTTTGTCACTGGCTCTTGAGCATACATGTTTAAATTGGAAAACCTTAGCTTTTGGGTTCAGGTTTTGCAACAGAGATCAGTTGTGTTATGAATTGGGAGTCATGAAATATGAAGTGGTAAATGGTGTTGTTGATGCTTTTCTTTAAAGGCTTGGCTGCTTCCACTTTTGTCAAGTTTTTGTTCTGTGTGTATCCCGTGTCCCTCTATTTTATTTTCGTGTCTCTCAACTGCACCTAGAATGCCTATTATTAACATGTGCTGTTAATATTGCAAACTTAATTTTCAGAAGGGCAGCACAAAACCAAAAGCAGTTGCCTTTGTCTTCAACTGGAATTCAGCACCTCTGAAAGTCAGGCACTCCTCTTTTTCAGTTGGGAGAACAGATTCTCTTCTTTAAAATAATGCTTTGAATTTACAATTTAAAGAACTTCCAATCTATGTAGGTTTTAAAACACTGTACATGCTATGTTCGTACAGGAATCTGGCAGCCATTTCTAGGGAGCATTAAGCAACAAGATCTTGTAGTGAACAGCAGAATTATTTTTTATTTAGAGATTACATAACTCTGACAAAATGGAAAACAGTCCCCATGCTTCACTGTAGACCAGAACTTTCTCTTCCCAGATGGAGGGTGACCTTTAATTGTGTCAGTTCCACCCCACATCCTCAGAAAACAAGGGCAGCTGGTTCACACATGAAGGGAAGCAGAGACTGAAGCAACCATGTTGATCAAGGATAGATCAAGACTGAGGTAACCTTACATTAACTACACAAATCTGACTCCATCCATCAGTCAGGTCTCCAAGAGTGTTCAGGTAAAAATAATTGGTCTTAAATGTCACAAGTTGAATTAACCCCCATCTGCCTCTGTCCTTTTAGCAGCCACTGTTGTAGCAGTACTGATGCATCCAGCAAAGCTGCCTGTCTCCACTAATCCATGGGGGATGGATCAAGCAGTGTTTGATGCTAGCAGTACAAAGAGTGACACTGAGCTGGAGTGGGAGGACTGGGCAGATGGGGGAGCTGATGGTGCCCTCGGGCTCAGTCTGCTGGAGGAGTTGCCATGTGGGCTTCATGTAACTGGGACTCATAGCAAAGAGAGAGAAACTAGAAACACACTAAGTGTTCTGTCACGAGTTAATTAATCTGTGCTCCCATACTCCTTATCAGTAATTGTCCTAAAAAATCCACCACCACTTATGCTCCCCTATCTTTCACTCCTTTTTTTCCGGACGCTCTCCTAAACATTCAGGGTTTTGATTCTCTTTCCCTGTTCCTTTAATGTCTTCATGGTGCAGAGGGGGTGGGTAGGCAGGAGGTGCTGGGACCCCTTCTGTGAAGCAGCTGTGATTGCTTCCCGAGGATGTGTGAGAGTTGGGAAAGATTGTGAGGTATGATTTTTTACTGTACGCTGAAAGGCTTTCTCCATCACCCTCAAGAAGGACCTGAGAAGTGGTGAAAAGGTATAGAGTTGTCAGCCCTGAAACAAAAGCATTTGCACAGTTGGGAAGTAACTGGACAGCGTCTGCGTCCTCTGATGAGCTGAGACAATTTCATTACCCACAACTTGCCATAAATCAGTGAGTTCTCTGCTCTGAAACAGGCATTTGGTGTTTGTTCTGCTATACCTTAAAGTTCGGGGCTGTTGGTCAGAGAAATTACTCCAGTGTAGTGGCAGCATGGCGTCACAGCAGTACTTTATCATTTCTATTGACAAAGTTGTCACTGAAGGCAGTCGTGCTAAACCCCAAATTTAAAATAGGAATTCACTTTGACTCTGTTTATGTTAACTTTCTGTGAACAGTCAAGCAATTCACTTTTATTGACAAGAAAATCTGTAAAAAGTCAATGTCAAAGATACATATGTGTGCATTTAAGTAAACTAGTTTAAAGTTCTCATGCATAAGCATTCAGTTTTGAAGTGCTTACACATTCCCTGAGCCAAAGGAATGGAAACAATACAATGTGATTTATCTGACCAATCAAACCTAGCCCAGACAGCTGCAATGCAGGCTCTCCTGCTGGCTGCTATTTTCATGCCAGCAGAAGAAGAGGGGAGATGCCTCACATGATTGTGTTTYTGTTGTGATCTTGGCACTCCGCTCTTGCCGATGACTCAGAAACTAGACAAAGTACAACCTGCCTCCAAGGGTCAAATGGGAAAAGCCCAGGAAACCTGGTGCTCACCAAACAACTGCCTGTCCATGGTCTTCACTATGTTTGACCTTTCACTTCTATATTTGAATATGGATACATTGATGGGAGCAGTTTGCATGCTGTGCTGGATATGAAATGTCAGCCCCCCCATAACTGATCCAAAATCTTTAAAGGAACTGTGGACAAATTCTATGCACCACGTAGCATATTTGGACAAAATATACTGACATTTGGTGTCACAGTGTTGTTCTCATGGAACATGGGTGATGCATGACATCATCACTGAAATAACAGCTTCAAACTATACCTTTTATCACTCCTGTGTGTATAACCCTGTGAACAATTCAGAAATAAAATACAAAGGCCTCATCAAAAAGAAAAAAACCCCACGACCATCTAGAACGAAGGACACGCCAAAACACCAGCAAAGCTGCTGCCAAACCTGAAGATGTCTAAATTCCTTACAGGGCTATTCCACTGCCAGCAGACCTCCTTGTGATCCTGAAGGTCTGCTGCTGAGCAGTTGAATCTTGACTGCATTAGGTAGCACAGCATGTAACCTGCAAGATCTCGAGAGGAAAACCATGAGGCATGAGCAGGATTCCCCTGCACACTGCTCAGGTCTCTGTGACACCACAGAAATCCACGCATGGGATCCAGCCAGGTTATGTGCATGCTTGTGATATGCTGCGGATCCCACCTGGTAGCATGGATTACTTTGTAGTTCCCTGTCTATGCTAGTTCTTGCCATCTCTCTTAGTTGTCTTTCCTCCTTCTTAATCCACTACAGGGAGTCTTTGCAAAGAACTTGGGAGAAAAGGTAATCTGAGGACAGGTCTGTATTTTTAAGGGGCACATTTTGACTGGGGTGTGCACTTGGAACAAAATGACATTCAGAATGCAGTGCTCTTCAAGTCAAATACTTAAATTAGCTCTAGTAGCATGACCTGCTTTCTGTCTAAACAGTATTTTCAAACAAAAATCTGCTTATGAAAACAAATTATTTTGAAATCAGAAAAATTGAGTGTTTTTCCCCTTTCAAACCAGAAATCAAAGACAGATGGATGTATAAATGTGTGAATACTGCCATTTTTGGTTTGTTGCTGATCCCCCCCATGCTTTCAGGCAAAACCCCCGTGGCTCCCAAGGTGCCTATGGCTGGGAAGGTGTGGGGGAGGTTTTCTGAGGTGTGGGGAGGCTCCCCGTGGGAGCTTCTGGTGGCCTCCACAAGAGCAGGAGCAGCGGACATCTGCTGCACACGTTTTATGTGGCTCTTGTTTGCAGCAGCCGTGTGGGCAGCATGGTGCATCTCACACGTTTTCTCAATCTGTATCCCAACCAGGTAGGATTGACAGCTGGAGAAAACCATATATTCTGGGTGCTAAATAGGTTATCCACCATCCGTAGGAAAGAAAAGCAGTGAGCTTTACAGCCGTGCCTCCCAGCCGTGCCCTTGGTTGTGACTTTGCCACTGGCAAGGCTGAGTGCCTGACCCCTGCTAACGTGCGGTGCCTTTAATAAGGAGAGGGAGGGAAGTAATTTTATACTCAGCATGTGAGTGATTCATGTTCTCAAAGGGGATAAAAATGTTATTAGAAAATTCTCCTGCCAAATGTGTGGCAAATGAAACCAATTTATTAATGCTGTGAAGCCAACGTGTGAAATTGGGATAAAAGGTGAGGTGCGGCCTCACCCCTGTGCTTACTGTGGCAGAATGTGCTGCAAGACAAAGGGCTCTTGTCCTTGGAAGGGGGATGCTGCTGTTGTGACCACACACACTAGCAGCAAACAAGCACAGCAAGTTTTCTTCAGCACAGATGCACTTCAAAGTGTTGGGGTGAGAGATGCCAAGTCTGAAAGAGCAGACCTTCATCATGAGTGATCAAGCTGTTGCTTGAAACCTGTAAAACATTGTCAGGACACCTTTGAAAATGCTTTTATTAATTTCATAGTTCAGGACTTCCCATTCTTTTAGGTTATTATTTATTTTATTATGTGCTAAGCAGTCTCAGTGTTCTCTGTGTCTAACAAGACACGAAACAAAACCGGTCCCAGACGCCAGAATACTCCTGACCTGCAAGGGAGTCCACACAAGTAGCGCATGGGTTTGGAGCCAAGAGGCCCAGACATAGCCCATACTTTCATAGTAATATACTTTACATGGGGCAATGATGAAGGTGACCATATATTTCTGAAGTACCTATAAAGCAGGAGCTGTACTATTGACAAAAGCAAGGTGAAAGAGAAGTGACTCTTGAGAGGTCAAGAGTTCCTCTGCCCTGGTGCCCTTAAGCAAAAAAAGTCTGACTCTTCCTGCATCTCCCTAGTTTTTGCTTTCTCTCTGCCTTGATGTGACTGAACAAGACTGAAACAGTATGGATGGAGCTATAAGCAGGATGAGCAAGTCTCAGCTCTACTTCTTTTTACCACATATCCAAATAGCATCATCTGCCTGTTTTGTGCACCTGGAAAACATCAGCATCYAGACAAACAGTCAGCCAGAGCCTGTCAGGACAGAGGAAATCTGTGGAGGAATTTCTTCCTTGAAAACCTTATCTTCTCCAAACAGTATCTGACTTCAAATTATCATGTAAGTACTCATACGCAGTCTTTCTGGATTCCTTTCTCTTCCTGAACAGTCCCCAAAGCATAGATTCTAATAACTCAGTTTCTTAGCTGCAGGTATCTAAAAATCTGGGCCTAGTTTAATCAAATTCTGATTTCACTGCGGCAATCATCATCTCCAAGGTAGTTTGTTGCATGATTTTATATACTCAGAAACAAGGCTGAGGATTTTTCTGATCATTTCTGGAGAACTATAACCCAGGCATCAGCTCAGCCCATCCAAGCCCAGGCTTTCTGCTCACATTTCATTCAAGAATGCACTTGCTATATTATCCCCATACTTTGGCAGTAGGGCAGAAGGGTCAAGCTTTGAACAAAGAAGTGAAATGGATTCTGAATGTTCCTGGACGAGAAATGTGAAAACTGCCTGTTGTTCTTTCATGCTAAAGAGGAACGCTTAGGAATTTGATGAAAGACTATAAGGCATAAAATTTAGCTGCTATAGTCAAACACTTGTAGAGTATGAGTGGCTGCATATCTTTTTTCATTTACTTTATGGACTTGACCTGTAAATAAAATTGTGCAGATTTAACTATTCTCAAAACTATGAGGGTTGTTGGTTTTTTTCCCTCCCCCAATCTAGTTTCTCTTAATGAATCTCATACTGGTAAATTTATTCAGATACGGGATTTCTTCAAGCTTCTCTCTGCTACCATTGTATGACTTTTCTGCCTGCCATGGAACCAGGAAACTCATTTCACGAGATCTTAACATTATTTGTATTTTGTTTAAAGCAGGGATAAATCAATTAGTTTCTGGCATATTAACATTTTATTAGCATAAGTCACAGAGCTGAGTGATCCAGAATCCAAATTAGTTGTTGGGAGTAGTATAAAGTACGCACAGTCATGTGTCAGGTGTCTCCATCTATCTCTGTTTAAGGCTGGATTTAAAAGGTGAAGTTTGCAGAATCAGTAGCTCAGTCCCTGACCTTCATATCATCAGCTAACAGCACTCAGCTTTCTTGCCACTGCACAAGAGTCCTTCCAAGAGTGAGGTAACCAGAGCTGACAGTCAGGACACAGTATTCTCAAGTAGAGTCCAAGGTCTCTAACACATAAAAAGTCATAAATAAATAAAACCTACCACTGGCAGAAAAGAATATTCAAGCTCCATATATGCTTCAGAGTTCCCAGATTCATGAGAGGGTCCAGTGTCATACTCCTAATCCAAGCCCCACAATGTTTTTACCTTCAAAAGGTGCTCATTGTTGTTGCAAGTTCCTAGTTCCTGTTTCTCTTAACTTTGTGAGTGAGCTTCCATACACTCTACGTTTTAAGAACATGTTTGAGACCCAAAGCTTAATTCCAGCAGCTGTCCACCCTCTTTATGGAAGTGACCTCAGAAATACCTGGCTGTGGGCTCGCTCAGTTGTTAAAGCCAAGGAAAATCGTAGGCGTTTATTGCTCTTTGAAATACATTCAAGTATGCACTTGCCTGGGGTATGGATGTACTTGTATTTTCTGTCTGATCAGTTGTTTCCAGGTATTCTTTGGACTCTTCAAGAGCATCGAGAGCTGAGTACATTCAATCCGTGGGCTGTCCTAGAAGAGCCCTCAGAGCAGGTAGAATCTGTAGACAACCTAGGCAAAGGATACCTGTGCCTAGATTAAGGCAAGAGGAACTCCTGAAACTGCATCTCAGAAAAGGAAGTCTGAGATGAATAGGCTGTTCAAACCATTCTCCAACAATCTGTTAACTGTATTCCCTCTCTATTTTTTCTTCTCTCTCACTCTAACATGAAAGTATTACTACAATCCACTCAGCCATCAAGAAAGCCAGGAAACTGTCCCTATTGGAGGAAGAAGTCTTCTCCGTGGGGTTCCTGGAGACCATTGTGCTGCATTTCAGGAGATCTAATAGTTTACAGTCTAATGCTAAACCTGGAAATGCATTCCCTAGATAAAGACTGCTATTTTCTCAGTTCTAGTTTGCAGACCTGTTATCTGAATTGGCTAATCCCCTGCTAAAACCTGTAATGGATCAATAATTACAGAAGAATATAGTCTGAATATCAAATAAACACAGTAGAAGACAAATAACTCCATTAACTCTGGAACTAAGGGAACATGGATGGCAACTTGTGCTATTCATGTGGCACCCACCATAACTTTGATGCCTGATAAATACATAAAAGAACTGAAACTCTTTCTCTAATTGCCTTCAAGAGCAGCTTCCTGAATGGATTCTGTGGGTCGGTGAAGAGTTAATCTTACCTTGCCATGTCCCCATCAGTAGGGAAGCACTGGTAAGGGCTTTCCTCTACAGGTAGTGACTATCATGTTGACTATCAGGAGTCAATATATCAGAAATATTGTCACTTGGGTCAGATATAGTTGAAACTGGCTAACTTGTTCAAGCAACATTGTGAGAAGAGAGAGAATAGAAAGGAAATTCTAAGCAAATTATCATCACAGTCTTCCATCTTCCCCTTTGACAGCCCACATGTTCTTATAAGCCTTGCTTCCTCAGGAAGCATTTTAATTTACTCTCTGAGCAGCAAAAGCACCTAGCAGATTTTTCTGCCACAGTTTGATAATTTTGTATGTTGAATGGAGACTTCACAGTCAAAATGATGGAAAGGACAATTAACCAGTTTCTGATGTCACCTGTGCTGGTGTGTCAGTCCTTTGGAGCTCTGTTGAAGTCGCCAGAATTACTCTCTATTTCCACTGATGTGAGCAGATTAAAACATAGCCTCATTTGTGCTGTAACTAACTTTTTCAGGGAAGCATAGGATTTTCCATTTTGTATTACAATACTTAATTGGGAGTTGTTTGTTATTATAGCATTATTGTCATATGGCCTAAGTGTTAGCGGGCAGAGTCATTTGTCAGTGTAATTTTGCGTTTCCTGAAATCCCGGATCCTTGGATGTCTCAGACACAAATTTAGCCAGTAGCAGCGCAGATGTGACTGAGCTGTAAGAACCTCTTGGCATCGCTTTGCCACATAAACTGTGATTTATAGCTGTGTATCGCATTGTTTGCATTTGTTGTTGTTTGCGGCTATACGGCAGAAGTGCTCTTCACAGTGTGCCAGAAGCGTATTTGGTCCTGGATGTTAACATCTCACAGCAGGACTGTGTGATTTTGGCTGGGCCTAGTTAGCATTTGTATGTATATGCATATGTATGTATTCATATACATACCCTCTTGTGCCTGCTCCACTGCTTTGTGAATCCATTTGATGCTGGTCTTAGAATCATGGAATAGTTTGGGTTGGAAGAGACTTTTAAAAGTCAACCAGTTCCAACCTCCCTGCAGAAAGCATGAACACCTCCCACTAGATCAGGTTGCTCAGAGCCCTGTCCAGCTTCATCTTGAATGTTTCCAGGGATGAGACATCCACCACCACTTTGGGCAGCCTGTTCCTGTGTTTCACTACCCTCATTGTAAATATTTTCTTCCTTATAGCTAGTGTAAATCAGCCCTCTTTTAGTTTAAAACTAAAATTACCCCTTGTGGCTAATCCAACAGGCCCTACTGAAAAGTTCATCTCCATGTTTCTTATAAACCCCCTTTAAGTACTGTAAGGCTGCTATAAGGTCACCCACAGCCTTCTCTTCTTGAGGCTGAACAACCCCAACTCTCTCAGCCTTTCTCCATAGGAGAAGTGTTCCAACTTTTTGACCATCTTCATGGCCCTCCTTTGGACTTGCTACAAGGTCCAATATGTATAATATTTAAGTATTGCAGTGYTTATGACCACAGAGGAAGTGTCCTGACAAAGAGCTACACTGACATTTCCCACTGCCTAGACTGCAAGTCCCTGACTGAGATACGAAGGTCAAAGCAGGACATGGAGTAAATATATGGCTTTACAGTGAAGGGTCTCTCAACAGTCTTTGTAGTAACAGTTAGATTAATTTACCTAAAAATTGGAAAACACATTCTTGAAGAGTTCTCTTCTTATAGTAGATAGGTATTGTTAGGTGGCAGTGAGGGTGTGCTGGTTTTGTTTGGGATAATTTCCTTCCCAGTGGCTGGTATGGGGCTGTGTTTTGGATTTGTGCTGAACACAGAGTTGATAATAGAGAGATGTTTTTGTTATTGCTGAGCAGAGCTTACACAGAGCCAAGGCCTTTTCTGCTTTTTGTACTGCCATGCTGGCAAGGAAGTTGGGAGTGCACGAAAGGTTGGGAGGAGACACAGCTGGGACAGGTGACCCCAACTGATCAAAGGGATATTCCAAACCATATGACATCATGCTCTGTATGTAAAGTGGGAGGGAGAAGGAGGAAGGGGGGCACATTTGGAGCGATGGCATTTGTCTTCCCAAGTAACCATTATGTGTTATGGGGCCCTGCTCTCCTGGAGCTGGCTGAACACCTGCCTGCCCATGGAAAGCACTGAATTAATTCCTTGTTTTGCTCTGTGTGCACAGCTTTTGCTTTCCCTATTAAACTGTCTTTATCTCAACCCATGGGTTTTCTCACTTTTACCCTTCCGATTTTCTCCCTGATCCCACTGGTGAGGGAGTAAGCAGGCAGCTGTGTGGGGCTGTGGGGCTTGGTTTATGGCTGGGGTTAAACAACAACAGAGGGCCAGCTGCTCCCTAAGGGATGGGAACCTGGAAGCCAACAACAGTAACATGCCTGGCAGAGCAACAGGTTTACCAGGCAAGGTGTAGTTCCACCATACCCAAATGTAAGCAGAGCAGACCAGGGTCGGGTGCAACCAAGAGTCCAGATCATCAGGCAAACTTGTGATGATGAAGCAAGTGCAAGGTCAAGACAGGAAGTCAATCCACTGGGCAGAGTCCAGTGATCATGGGGAAGGCCTGTACTGACAAGACAGGTCCATGAACAATGTCCAAAACATGCGGTTCAAGATCAGGCACAGGCAAGGTTGTGGCTTCTCTGGAGACCCGTAGCCCTACAACAAAGGTCAAACAAGGGCTGTAGTTAGCTCGGGGCTGAACTTGTAGGAAGCTCCTGGACCCATGGACAGGGTGTATGGGAGAGTTCCAGCTATAAGGCTGGTGAGAGCAAGTAAGGCCGGTTACTGCAGTCAGGGCACTGATAGCTTTAACCTGAAAATACTGTAGAAATAGTTAGAAATATGGTTCACTGTTTAGACAAAATTTTCCTCAGTACAAAATGCTCTGTAAGTATCCTTCCTCTGTGCTTGAATTCTGCTTGAACTAGCCCATGTGGAAATAACATTTTCTTTCTGAATTGAATACAGTCTAGAGCTAATGTGAGCTCTAGAGCTTGCAGAACCTCACAGAGGAGCTTTACCTGCAAGATTCAATGCTTTTCCAGGGAACGTGGCTAGTGAGTGTTCATCAAGTTTTTTCTTAGTCTATTAGTCTCATTTTGTGTGAAAGGGAGTCAAGGGCATAATCTCTTCTCTTGATAGAAAATAGATACTATGCTTTCAGTTTAGGGCAGTATTGTGTTATATTATATTAACACAAACACCCAGCTAAGAACAGGTCTCCAAAAGAGACTTGTTCTGCAAACGAGACAATTGTGTCTTCAACTTCTCCAAAATACCTGTGGGCCAAGTGATTTAGCTTCATTGTGGAAAAATGCCTGAAGTCCCCACAGTGCCTGATCCACACTTGCAGTCCTTATCTCATGTATTCCTAATGACAACTTAGTCCAGAGATCTGTTGGGTCTTTTCTGGAAATCCAGCAGTTCATGTGGCAAATGCCACTTCCTATGATTGAGTATTAATTGGAGTTGGATATTAAATCTTGGTTTTCACCTGCACTGGAACAGTGCCACATCTGCTAAATGTGTAGAACCAGTCACTTAGAGTCAGTGGGAGTAATTTAGACTCCCATTCTGGCCCACCAAATGTCTGATTGTGTATTTGAAGTGGAATTGTGTCAATAGGAGAAACCAAAATGGAGAAAGCTTATCTCAAGTTACTGATCTTTACATAGATAAAACTCAAATCCACAGTTCTGGTCAGGAAAATATGTCTTCAGCAAAGAGTCCTACAATAAAATTAATATGATTGCAACTCTTAGTGATTGCTGTCTTTCCTAGCGCTGGACTATATGGTGTTGGAATCAATACTCCACAACTGAGTGGAAGGAAAGAATGCAAGATAATAGGAATAACATGTGTCTGTCTTGATAGAATGCTGAGCACTGTAAATTAGTGTGGACTTCAGCCAGAAAGAGTCTTCAGCCCCTGCTGAGAGTGTCAGCAGCACTGAGTTCCCCAAGTTTATGTCCCTTTGCACAAAATTTGTTCAAATTCGAACCCTTCCTCCCTGGTCCAATAAATTCTGATATAGATCTTGATTCTCCGTTCCTGGAACTAGTGATTTCAGTCTCTAGGGATTTGGGTTTTTTGTGTATTTTCCCCTTAAACTGTCTCTGGTTGAATGAAATAAAATTGTTTTTCTACAGTGTATTGGCAGAAATAATAGAACATCAGTCCTAGAATTCCATTGTATTTTCAGCCAGTGCCTAAAAGCGTGTTCAGATATGCTGAGAATGGACAGTCAAACCCAATGCTGGCCTTAACCAGTTTAATCAGCCAGTAGCACATTGTCTTCAGATGAATTGCGTCACCTTACACTGAGGTTAAATAGGGTGTTTGGAGGGCAGTTTCTTTTTGCTTTTGCTCTTGTTTTGACAGAGCATGCCCTTTGTGGTGAGCTCTCTGAGTGAAATTCCACAGTCCCCAGATGGAATGTAAATACAAGTGGAAATCCTTAGGTGATGAAAAGTGTTGTATCTCTAGTTGGCCAAAAGTCAGGTGAATAAATACAATTTCCATGGCAAACATAATGAACAGCATGGCTAAGTGGTATGTGGTCAATTTGTTTTTCTCTGCATGTATCTGAGCTCTCAAGTGGGATCCTGTATCTAGAAATAACTCATACTGGGATCCCTCCTAGACTCCTCATAGTTAGGTTTCTTCCTTTTAGTTTCATATCCTATTTCCCTCCCTCTCAGAATGTAAATGGTGCGTCCTGAAGAATTCTTGTTGAGCTGTCACACAAAGGATATTCCTTAAATAGCAGGAAATGCAACTTGGATAAATGGTTTGAAAAAGAACTGGTTGGTTCTGTTAGATCTCACAGTTAGTGCTGTGGGRGTGAGTTATCTAACTGTGAAAAAGTGTGTGGCTGACACAAAGTGCTCCCACCTCCATGGAAGAAAGTAATTTTTTTTCCACCTTTTTAAAGTGAATGGAATGCTATGCACTAGTAGGACAAAGGAAGCAGATAGTCCTGGTGTGATGAAGCCTATCAGCTGGGAAGCAGTAACTCTGGAAGTTCAGCTTGTGGCAAATGACTGAACAGGACCTTTTGGGGCAGGGCTATGGCTGAGTGAGCCCAGTGAGTGATGGCTGGGTAATCACTGGGTACATAAACAGACAACACTGAATAAAGAGATCATATTTCCTCTACGAACAGCACTGGTCATACGTGTCTGGCACTAGATGTGTGCCTGGTTCTGCTGTCCACACTTCAAAATGGTGATGAAAAAATGATGAGAGTTTAGAAACTACTGCATATATGACTTCAAAGGGAGTCTTCATAATGAGAATGCAACTCAAGTGGAAGTTAGATGAAGGCTCAATGATGGTCTCTAGGTAACTATACAGACTGAAGATTTTGATCGAACAGCTCGGGCAAAGGCAGAAATTATTGAGAGTCTGCAAGTTTACACATTGTGAGATTGACAAAATCAAACTGAAAATCAMGTTTGGACACATGGTGAGGCCAAAGAGTTGCTGGAAAAAGCCCATCAGCAAATGCTGTGTATTCCTCTTTCCTTGAACTGACTGAGTAAATTTACATTATGGTTGGCAGTTTGCCTGCGAGATGTCCTCCACCTTGGAGAAAGTTTCAGGATTTCTATAGGATTTCTGTGCCTTTTATTGCACTGGAAGCCAAAATAACCTCCCAGTTTTCTCCTTTAGCCGTAAAAATCTATGTGCCTACCTTCTCACCTGCTTCTTTGGCCTGTGGGATTGCTTATTCTCCTTTGTGGTGGGCTTTGAGCACAATCCTGAAAGTGACGTACTTTATATCCCCGGTCTACAGGAAGGGTGGATTAAATTCACTGGGATCATTTTTCAAATTCTCATCATAAACAAAGAAGCTTGCCTATGCTTATTTCAGTTGTGTTATGTATGAAAATGTCATGTTTGGCAAATAACTGGGATCTTGCTGCTGCTGCTGCTTGTGTCTTCACCTCACTCCTCAGCTTGTTTGGGCCAACTGCAGCTGTTGTGTTGGTGCTGAGTGGCTAGGAAAATAATGATCTGGAACTCAGCAGCATATTGTGTGCAAGCAATGAATTCATTGCCAAGAATATGTATAAAATAAATTACTGCCACAATCCGTTTAGAAAGCCTCACTTTCCTTAGCTCTATGGCATCTCCTTGGACAGTGCTGGTGGGCTGGAGCTCTGGCAGGGACTGTGTGTACCTGGGCAGGAGGCTGTGACTTGGCACATGACAGTGGAAGGGTGGGAGAGGGAATCAGAAGGGGCTGGTGGAAAGGCTGCTGCTAGATTTTGCTCTGTTGAGCAGTGGGACCAATGTAATTTTTCTGAGACAGGGAGCTGGATGAGGAGAGCAGGACCAAGGTGAGAAAGAAGCAGGAGAGAGACACATAGTAGGATGGGTTAGAAGGGCCAAATTGGAAGGAGAAAGAAGTGCCATCATTCCTTTCCAGGCTCTGGATTGAAAACTCAAAATCACTAATTCTTTCCTTATTCATTTACCTATG
The DNA here is from genome assembly GCA_018881555.1 of Amblyornis subalaris. Lineage (NCBI taxonomy): Eukaryota > Metazoa > Chordata > Aves > Passeriformes > Ptilonorhynchidae > Amblyornis > Amblyornis subalaris. Next base: position 4,904,247 of record JACAXG010000058.1, read on the forward strand.
AACAATACTGTGAGAGTGCTTTATCTCTATATGTAGTTTTAGAGAGGTTGACAATCTAATATTTCTCTCAGGTATTTGATAATACAAGATAGATTTGTGTTGGTTGAAAAAATTCCTTGTCCTGTTGTGTGCCAGACATTGCCACTAGTGTGCCATATTTTTGTATTTCTAATATTTCGGGAAGCTTTTAAAGAAAACGTGTGGTATGGTTCTGTACTTACTTAGTACTGTGTACTATCCACAGGAGAGCCTAATTAAAGTAGGCAGCATAAAAACCTAAGCACATTAGACCATATCTGAGATGAGATTATCTGTCATTACAATGGCTAGCAGTGTTTTCATGATTTAATTTTTCTGTTTGTTGAATAGTAAGGTTCAGCCCAGTAAGTAACTTTAGTCTCTAATCTAGTACGTAGTGACTGCTGTTTGCAAGACTCATTCCCRTGCACACTGGTGTTATAACTCAGCCTCTGCTGAAACCCCTGGTCTGCCTTCATTTTCTCCTACTCTTATCATTCCATTTCTATGGCTTCCCTGAGTCCCAGCTGTCCAAACCAGCACATACCAAATTCTGCTGCCCATCTGTTCATCTGCACAGAGAAGCGTGACCACATCCCCACAGCCTCAACCAATTTCATTCACTTCCTGCTGCCTTTGGATTCCAGATAAAGCCTTTTTTTTAAAGAAACCTTCCCCTAATCTGTCCACTTACTGGTGTTACTGTGTATGCTTTCATTTACAAGGAGGCTTTATCATAATGGCTGTATTGCTTTTCTAAAAATGCCTGTGTAAGTAGGTTTGTGAGCTGAGACCATGGGAAGGGCAGGCATTTCTTTGTGTCTGTTCCCATTAGGCATTCAATCCCGGGTCTCCCCGTTTCAACTTGGTTTCCCTAGGAAGTTCTTGTATCAAGAATTTGCATTTATCCATTGCTATGTTAGTAGTGTCAAAAGCCCCAGTCACTAATATTGCCCTGCTGTGCTTGATGTTATATGAACACATGAAAATATAGCCTCTTCCCCAAATTGTTTACAATGTGCCAGCACCATGCAGCACATACCCCTGCAGCAAGCACTTCTCATTGTATTCCCTGGTATGGATGCCTGCAAAATGAATGTCATCTGGAAGCAATGGATCATTTTACCTAGGCCACAAAACATGTGTTTGTTGCTAATAACTTTGGTTCACTATTCAAGCATGTCCAAGCAAAATGAATGGCCTGGATTCAGAAGCCTTTGTATCCCACCTTCACTTTTCCTCACACATTATTCTATAACACAAGTCCCTGATCTATGGACATTTGTTTTATAGCCCTATGTAAAGTACCATGTGTTTTACAGAGCAGAAAAAATAGCGACAGCCACATTTTCAGTCAATGTGGTCTGGGATTTGGATGTATTTCCTCTGTCTCTCTTCCCTCTTAAGGTCACTGCATTGTTTTCAGAACTAGCATATCTCAGCAATCAGCAAGTTGCACATGACTGAGCTCTGCTTTACTTGGGAGCTTCTTGAGTCCTGTGCCATGGGTTTGTCACAAATTTAAAACATGCGGTTTCTAAAAAGATAATACCAGAATAGTGGTCAGATTTAGCTTCTTTCTTGCAGTCATGACATCCAAGCAATGGGTAAGCCCACCAGAATACCTGTCTGGCAGTGCACACGACTGTTGTGCCAGTCTGCAAGCCAAAGCACTTCAAGTGATGACCAGTGAAAGCAGGACACCATTGCCTGGGAAACCAAATAAATAGAAGCACACGGCCATCCATCACTGCCATCTGGAAAAGATTGGGCTGAACGTCTTCCTGTCAGGATCTGCTACAGTATTTATTTGTGTAGCTGAGCTTTGACTTTGGGGATTTCAGCAAAATATTCCTTTCAGTGATGATTCGAAGAGAAGATTTGGATCTGATTGTCAGGTTAGTGCTAATCCTCTGTTCAGTTTTGCAAAATTGCAACTGTAACTAATAGTTGTGTTTCTTATTTTTTTCCACAGGTAGGGACTTCACATGTGTGGAAACAACATGTAAGGGATGATCTCATTTTGCTATTGTGTGCATGTGTTACCAAAGCAGTGTGAATGACCGTGAGTTGGTGACATGTACAGGTGTAAATGATTAATGATGGAGCAGTTTGCTCCTCCAGTGAATGTCTAAACCTGATAAGAAGAACAAGGTTTTGCTTAACACAAATAGTCTGGTGGGTTCTCCTAACATAGTTGGAAGATGGAGTTATTTTAAACATTAAAAATAGAAACATCTGAATTTATCTAGTGTACAAGGAGCTCGTGGGTCAGATAAGTAGTTCAGAGGATAAGGCTGGACTAATGAATGTGTATTGCAATGCAGTAAAGCAAACCTTGAAATGTACTAAAGCCATACTTAATACTGGAAAGACAGCATGAGGTGTACAAGCTATACAGAACAGAAGAGGGTAAGGAGGAAGTTGTACTGATTCGTTTTTTTAAGTGAGGACACAAGAAAAGGAAACAAACAAATGTAAATGTGCATTTGTTTCTAACCACGAAGCCAGAAGGAGAGTACGAACAAAATCTTCTCCAACCAGAACATCATAGAATCATAGAATCATGAAATCGTTAAGGTTGGAAAAGACCTCCAAGGTCATTGAATCCAGCCTTTGACCAATCACCACTTTGTCAACTAAACCATAGCACCAAGTGTCATGTCCAGTCATTTCTTGAACACTTCTAGGGATGGTGACTCCACAACTACCCTGGCTAGCCTATTCCAATGCCTGACCACCCTTTCAGTGAAGAAATTCTTCCTGGTGTCCAACCTGAGTGTCCCCTGGTGCAGCTTGAGGCCAATTCCTCTTGTCCTGTTGCTGGGTGCCTGGGAGAAGAGGCCAACTCCCACCTGACTGCAGCCTCCTTTCAAGGAGTTGTAGGGAGTGATAAAGTCTCCCCTGAGTCTGCTTTTCTCCAGGCTGAACACTCACATTTCACTCAGCCACTTCTCATAGGACTTGTGCTCCAGACCCTTCACCAGCTCCACTGCCTTTCTCTGGACACACTCCAGCACCTCAATGTCCTTCTTGTTATGAGGGGCCCAGAACTGGACACAGGATTCAAGGTGTGGCCTCCCCAGTGCTGAGTACAGGGGGGCAATCCCTGCCCTGGTCCTGCTGGACATGCTATTGCTGATACAGGCCAGGTGCCATTGGCCTTCTTGGCCACCTGGGCACAGCTGGCTCATGTTCACCTGCTGTTCACCAGGTTTTTTTCCACTGAGCTGGCTTCCAGCCACTCTGCCCCAGGCCTGTAGCTCTGCCTGGTCCCAAGGGCAGGACCCAGCACTTGGCCTTATTGAACCTCACACCACTGGCCTTGGCCCATTGATCCAGCCTGTCCAGATGCCTCTGCAGAGCCTTCCTGCCCTCCAGCTGATCAACACTCCTGCCCAACTTGGTGTCATCTATGAACTCACTGAGGGTGCCCTCAATCCCCTCGTCCAGACCATCAATAAAGATATTAAACAGGACTGGCCCCAATACTGAGCCCTGGGGAACCCCACCAGTGACCAGCTGGATGTAACTCCATTCACCACCACTCTCTGGGCTCCTCCATGCCAACAGTTTCTAACCCAGCAAGGAATGCACCTGTTCAAGCCATGAGCAGCCAGTTACTCCAGGAGAATGTTGTTTGAAACAGTGTCAAAGGCTTTACTGGAGTCCGGGTAGATAACACCCACAGCCTTTCCCTCACCCATGATAAATATGGTCACCTGGTCATAGAAGGAGATCAAGTTGGACAAGCAGAATGCCACAAAATGTGAAGTTTAGGGAGGAGCATAAGCTTTATGTGTGCTGATAACTGTCAGACATTCTCTTTAGTCAAAGAAGAGCAAAATAATTTCCTAGACTGAATAGGAAAAGTAATATTATTGTTCAGAAGAGAGGGAGTCTAGTCAGTGAAGACATTGGTATCTTCTTTGCTGTCTGAGAGGGCTGGAGAGGATGAAAAAGGCACAGAGTAGTTTGGCACCAGGACTCAGGAGGTTCTGCTGACAGAGAACTTGGACTGAATTACAGAATTCACAAATACACTAAAGAAGTAGAAGGAAGAAAAGAAAAAAGTTAAGAAAAAACAGAGTGGATAAAAGAAGAATAGGAAATGTAGAACCAACCCTTCAATCCAATATTCATTTATTATTATTATTATTATTTGCTTTTTGCTCGAATTGGCTCCATTTGACTACCATGAGAATTTATAGGATTAAAACTGCAGTAAAGTAGAATTATGTCAGTGCCACTTTGATTCTAGCAGGTGAGAGAAGAAGCACTRTAAACTGGGATCCTTGGTGGACGACAAAGTGCAGTGAGTGGTGTGGATTCTTATCATCCTTTTCTGAATGGACAGTGTGAGGCTGATAAAAAGCTAGTTTTTCCAATCAGTGTCTTCACTTTTACACCTTCCCCTAGTGTTAAATGTGTGGGGCCAGGGAAATCCAGAGCTTTTCCACAGATGGCCTTGCCTTCAGAATATTCCTGAGGATTCCTGTGCTCTGGGAGAAGAACAATTTTCCTTCCTGGGAGAGCTGTGTCCTTCCCATAGCCCTCCTAAGAAGTCACCATGAAGATATCCTCACAGAGCTGGCCTTCCCTCAGAGCCTTCTGTTGCAGACCCATTGTAATTACAGCACAAAGATCATTCCTTTATGGAAAAAAAGGACCATTTTCAGAGAAAAAGAAGCAGGCATCATGTGTAATGAGAGGCTGTTTTGAGACAGGAGATTTGAAATGCAACTGATCCATCAATGACGATGTTGGGATTGAGAGCATTAAAGAAAGGAGGAAGGACAAACCTGAACATTCAGGGAACATGAATTGTTGAACTAGATCTCAGAAAATTTAGCCCTTGGAGGGCTGACTGATCAGGAATATAGATGCTTTCAAATAATGGGTAAATTTTTATGGTTTTTTTTATTTCTTGCTTTATCAATGCCATTTTCTAGACAGGAAAATGGAATCACAGTGGGCTTATTCTGTGGGAGGACAGGAAGAGGTTTAATTAACACATTCAAAGAAAGATAGTCAAGAACAGTCTGATAGTCAGGATTGATAGTCAAGAACACTCTGATAGTCAGGATTAATAGTCAAGAACAGAATGCAAGAGTCAAATACTCTATTCTGCAAAGCTGAAGTGAACATATCTGAGAGTAAGAGCTACTATTAATGGAAAGATTATGGTGCAGGAGACCTTGCTCTGGCCAAAACCAAGTGCTGATGATTTGCAGGAAATTTATTCATAATAGCTTTGCTGCAGGGAAAACCAAACTTCAGAGCATGGGCAGACAAGGATCTTCCTTACCTTTAGCTCTTTGCTGAAAGTGTGCTTTCCAGTAGAGTAACAATATGTGTTCCCAAACAGTTTGCAGCAGCAGTAATACGGACATGAAGAAATAAGCACAAAGCAAAGGTGAAACTATCTGCTTTCAGGGATCAAACAATAAGGTGTATAGTTTCTGTACTGTTTTACAGGAAGTCTTATGAAACTGTCAGACTTGAAAGAAATGGCATGAGAGCAGGAGATGAAAACATCTCAGTGACTGGCTTGCTTTCCAGTGAAGATGAGACTTTGGCATTCTGTGAATAAAATGTATAAACTCCTGTCTTCAGTGAAGCTTACAACAACAACAACAACAACAACAACAACAACAACTGAAGGTAAATAGGAGAATGGAAAATGAGGAGAAGAAATAAAATCACAAATTACCTCAGTTGCTGGACTGTGGCTTTATGTTGTTGGAACAATAACTCTGGGACTCCCATGTATCATGGTGATTTAAGTAGTACCAATGCTTATATTTAGATATTTAGATGGACAGATGTTGCAGAGATGCTACAATAATCACACCTGCTTTCAGTGTCTTGCTTACTTAGGACTCACTCTAGAGATGTCAAACAGCATTACTTCTGTGCTCCTTGCATATGATCCCTTGGAGGAGGTAGCAGTTTTATTTTCTGCTTAGCCCTCTAGAGAAATCATGACGCACAGTTTTAACGGGGTGGCTGTATTGTGAGCATGTCCTTGATGAGTTCAGCTTGCCTCCCTTCCTGCACAGTGATGCCTTCTTTGGCTGCCTTACTGGCATGGAGTAGCGAGCTCACAGTGTCCTGCCAACATGGAATGCATGAGCAAGTATTCTGAGAGCAGATGTCTTTTTATTTTTGTTACCTTATATTCGGTAACAGAGCTTGGAAAAAAGGGAGCATTGGTGTTTTTCTAAAATGAGAGTGAACTTCTACTGTGCCTTTTGAACTCATTTCAAGCTGCTAATTTATACTATTTACCTGTGTCCTGTGGCAGGTAATATTTTGGTTTATTTCCTTTGTGGAAGGGATTGTGTATGTCTTCTTTTGTCCATAAAAGTAGCCTATTTGTATATTAAGAGGGCCAAATGTGAAGGCAGAAAATATAGAAAGACACTAAAAACATTGCAATTTATTCTTTTTAAGTATATTTCATGAGTTTTAAGTAAGCCTAACAAGTTTCTTGCATTTCATCATGGTTTCTGAACTCTGTGATGGGCAATGCTTTAGTCTGAAGGTAAAGGGGAGTTTTCTCTGTTGGCTTCCATAGGTTGGCTTCCAAAACTACACCACTATGCAGGGCTCAAATCAGTTTACTTAATGTTTGCTAATAAAATCCATTTTATTTTGTTCATATAAACTGCTTCCAAATATGCTGTATGCACTGGTCTGATGAGGGAGGGATTTATGTCGGTTTAGAAACGACACATAGGAAGTCTTTGGTGAAAAGAAAGGAAGAAAGGAAGAAAGAGAGTAAGAGAGAAAGAAGGAAAATTGCCTACTAGAACAGAGGCTGCATTTTGCTTTGATGAAGCCGCAAAGAATTTGAGCACATATGAAGAATGTCTTATGAAAGTTTTTAGAACCCAAATAAGACATACTTCACTCCTCAAAGCATAACCATAGAGCAATTCCTCATGTCCCATTGAGTACATTAGCCACAGTGCATCAAGCACCTTCAATTTATCACTCTGGCATCTCTCAAGTACCTTCTGTTCAATTCCCTCCTTTAAGCTAGGCAATTGTCTTTATTCTAGCATGTCTTTAAGTGCAGGAAGACTAGGAAAGCAGAAGAAGGACAAAAACCACTGCAGTTTATATCATGCTACTGACAATTATTTTAAAGTGATAGAAAATGAAGGAGGAAGCAGGAGGCTGAGTGAAAGCAAATGTAGAGCCCGTCATCAAAAAAAGGAGCAAGATTGATGCTAGTGAATGCTGTGGCTGTCTCAGATGGCATGCAGGCTACCAGCTGGACTCTTAGCTGTGTTATAAATACTTTGTTGAGGTTTTTTTTAAATATTCATGGTAACTTTTTGAAAACATTTTTCTCATTTCTGGAGTCACACTCTATGAACTGTAAAGTCACAGTAATGTGCTTGTAGGCCAGGAATTGTTTAGAGTCAAGAGTAGAGCTGGTAGATATTTTTCACTTGAAAACAATTTTTTGATGAAAAATGGCCTCTCTTGTGAAACCTTCTGTATTTAATGAAAAACAGAAAGCAAATATGTTCTTTGACTCTAAGTTAAGAGTAAATATCATCCCAAGGCAGTGTGAGCTCCACATGAAGGGGGAAATCAAAGAGTGGGAAAGTGCACACACTCCCTAGAGCTTCTTTCACTCAGAACCTGTCATTTCCTTCATAGGGGTGCTTAATTGAAACTGGTGCAGGATACAAATGTTGAATATAGAGGAAAATAGCAGTTACGAGAGGAAGACTACAGCTGTTGTACGCCTTATCAGCTAAGGGCTGAGCATGGTTGTCTTCAGACCCAGCGTCCATCGTCTACCTGTTTGAAAGATAAACCCATGCAATGATACTTTCTAGTCACTTTTAGTCTTAGTGTTGTTCATAGTCTTCAGTGATTCTGGAATATTTATGGTCTGATGTGGGTTCACAGAGTGAGCCGTGGCTGAGGCATTTTTCAGTCTAAACATAATTACCTTCAAGTTGTCATCATTTCCTGATGTGCTTAGTCTCTATTTGGAGCTAGTAATAAGCTGGATTCATCTCCATCATTTAAGTATTTAAGCAGTGAGTAGTTTTGGAGTCATATGTCATTGAACATCTCTGTGCCTAAACATATGTGAACTCTCAAAGACTAAATTTAACCCCCAGTATCTTGCCTTGTAGGGAGTGTCAGCCTTGCGCTGTACAAGGGAGCTCATTTTTTGACTAACTTGGTGCTTCGTTCCTTAAGCACATGGCGTAAGAGAGACTAGTGCCGTGACTGGTTGCTTTTCATTGATGTACTTTTATTAGCTGTTGTCTTAATTACATTTCTTGTCAAGGTGAAGGGTTACAGACAGTCCCCAGACGCAGATGTATTGAACAGGACCTCTGTGACTTGGGCTATTCTTATGGGAATCTTATCCCAGATAAAGGTCCCTCTTTGGAGAAGCAAGGAACAGAGGCCATGGATCACCTAGGAATTTAGCTGGCAGCTCTGACAGCTGTGAAATTGTCCTATCAGCAGTGCCATTGAAGGGAGCGCCACACAGATCTTGAAACAGAGCCAAATGACTAGGAATCACCTACTGGACTTAATTTCCTCATGGTGCATCACATTGGAATAAACTTCATACTTTCCCCTTAAATCTGATTTGGTCAGACATCAGTAAGAACCCTCTACATGAAGAAGAAGTGAACACAGGGAGTGTGTGCTCCCTTAGGGTCCATCCTGTGCCCACTGTAGGTGTAGAGTCCTCACTGTTCTGCTGGACTGTCTTCCACTGAATAGCAGGGAGCCAGACACTGTGTCTGGGAAGGGAAGTCTTCCTTGGTAAGCAGTATTCACAGCTCATTAGCAAGCAAAATCCTAGGAAGGAGTTAGTAACCTGCCATTGTTTTAATTTTTTTCTTGATTCCTAGAGAGCACTTTTGATGTCTCAGGTTATTTCTTCTGCACCAAGGTGAGTGTTAGGTAGCCAATGGAGGCATAAGGGCTTATAACAGATTGCTAATACACATCTCTGCTGATGCTCCATAATTATTTTCGTTCCACATGTCTTGAGGGTCGTGTTATTTATTTTTTATGTCCTTTTATTTATACTGACATTTTGAGAAAAATGTGTTTATTTTGTTTATTTTGAATGAGGGAACAGTTGCAACTAAATGACAAAGCTTATCAATATCAGTCGAGTTGGGATGATTGCTAAAGCTGAACCTGCAGAATTTTTTTTTAGTTCAAAGACTCTCTTTAAATTGCCCATCACCATCTGTAATTTTCACCTTTGTAACTCACATTTTCAAGTTTGACCACTGGTCAGATTTTTTTAAAAGTGTGCGAAGAAGTGATTTAGTACTCCCTAAGTATGAGGAAAAGTACAAACCCTATGCTTTCTGACTAAAGGGGGATGGAAATGTTCTAAAGATAATATAGCTGCAGACAAAAATTTCAAAATAGGCCAAAAAAATCTTCACTGAAGACAAAAGCTTGTGGATGTCCTGGTGAAAATTGATTTGCTTTTGTCTGAATAACAAGCACTCAGGGACCACACTCAGCCTAGGCTCAGTTCATTTTAAAGTGCTCTTGTGGTATTCTTAACAACAAATGCCCACTGGAGCCTTTACTGTGTTCATTGTGTTTCCTGTATATAAATTATTTTTGTGAAGTGTTTGTCTGGCACATGCAGTAGTGGAGGGCACTGTACATGTATATTTGAAGTAGGGAAGATGGTGTGGCAGAAGTAGGCAGATTTCATTGGTGCTGTAGCATTATGGTCACTGTTTTAATAATTGCCTTGGCATTCTGAAGGATCAAAATGCTACGGAAATACAAGTTATAATGTAGTTATATAAAATTAGAGCGGCAGTAAAAATGAGATTGGGCTAGCGGCAGGAGAGGATACATGAGAAAACAGTTCCTAAACTGAAACGTGGATTAAAGGTTCATTTAAACAGGTTGCTATGTAGCTTTGGACTGACCACAAGCATGTTAAGGCAGCATTCAGCTCCTCTGTAAAACATATGCTGGTCCACAGGAAGAGTTTGTTGCATTAAGTAATTTATGGGGTGCTAAGAAGTTCCTTAAGCTATTATTAAAAACATACAAAATCTTCCCTGGTTAGGACTCTGGTAACTCAGGCTTCTAACTAAGCAGAACTGATAGGGCAGGCCTTTTGATGTTTAATGAGTTCTGAAGCAGATGTGAGATGTGATAGACAGGGGAGCCAGGGTGATTTAGTGCTCATGGAACAAAATGATGAGATCCCCTCCTGAAAAAGAAAATGTAGCTAAAAAGGACAGGTTTTTTGGTTTTTTTTTTTCTTCTTCTTCCCCCCCTTCTTCCTTCTTGGTGCATGTGTTTTTGATTTCCTCACCCCGTGCCTCTCAGTGCTGGCTCATTTCCATTCAAACACACACAGAACACTGAAAACTAATTAGCCCTGGATGCAGCCACAGGAAGTTAGCCTGCCAAGTCCCCTTTCCCCCACAATTCCTCAACTTTCTCAGCTTGCCTCAGGCCAAGGGCCTTGCACTGGGCCTCTCTGTGTAGGTTGCCAGGTCTAATTTTACAATTTCCCTTCACCTTATCAAGTATGCCCCAGGCCCAACAAGGGGGAAAGGATCAGAGCCAATGTTGTGTTGTGGGCCTTTCTCCCCAACACCCAGTCCCCACCCACCTCTTTTCTTTTCTGCGTCAATTTTGGGAGTCTTGGTTGTATCTAGTTTCAGTGTTGACTTGTTAATCTGACCTTTGCTAATGCTTTTTAAAGGAACTAAAGAGAACTTCACCATCTTGTAAAACTTGAAAGTCCCTCCTCTCCAAGAACTTTTCTTGAAGGTTAACAAATTTTCCCGAGAGCCAGAGGAGTACAGGTGTCAACCATTTTCAGGCATCTCATTTCAAAGCGGAGCCCACCACAATCCCAATGCGAGAAGCCAGAGTCTGATTAGAGGAACACAGCAGGCTGGATGCCAGCCTACAGCGGGCAGAGTCGTGACATGTGCAACTCAATGAGAGAATGTCAGCATGGCTGCAAAATTATCACAGTCTGGAAGCTTATTGGGAGTTTCTTCTTGATTCTTATGCTTGGTTGCCGTGTGACATTTCGCAAAAGTCACTTCAGCACTTTTGACATCCCTTTCTAAGCTGGGTGTAACAGGATGTAACCTCTACAGAGAATACTTTGAGCTTTGTGGATGAAAGGCGATAAAATACACCTATTGTCAAATTACAGTGGAAAGAGGTGGAGAAGGAAAAACATCTGGCAGTTGAAGTCCCCTCTTCCTTCTTCTGTGGTATAGAGGATTGCAAACTCATGGCCTTGTTGGACTGTTGCTCATCCAGTCCAGTGTCCAGAACCAAAATGACTTCTAAGGAAGACTTGAGTGTCTTTGTGGTACAATAGATGAGAAAAGAGAAGAGGCTCGTTTGACCTTGTTCCCAGTGCCATTCAGATCTCCAGGAGTTAGGAAGTGGCAGAAGCCCTCAAGTACAAAACATTTGCTATTGTTGCCTGTAACTGTGAATGTTCTTGATCGTTTTTTATTGTTGTTAGGTTTTGAGCTGTGCCAGTTTCCTGAAGCAATGAGTTCCACGGTGTAATTGTGTGTTGTGTGAACATCCTCTTTCCGTCGATGTGCTCTGTGTGTATCTGGAGAAACTTGTGCTACATCTGCTGGTGCTGCACCTGCTCTGTAGACAGAGAACTCCGGCAGGCATGGCTGAGAGAAGGGGGTCATCTGGGAACCAGCTCTAAATCAACTCAGACTTTGAAAATAACCTGAGGGAAAATATTAAATACAGCGCTAGGAAGGGCTGCTGTAGGAAACGAAGAATATCCTATTCTTGTTTTATTCTTCCCTGATGCAAGACTTGAGATGAGTTTTGTAGTGAAGTTACATTTTAAACACATTTACCATCCTGCCTTTGATTTCCATGAATGTTCTTCCTGTAGAGCAGGTGGTGGGACCTGATGCAGAACCATATGTGGGGGACCATGCCTGTTGCCAGCCTCTTTTCACAGCCTGCAAAATGCCCATTATGCTGTTTTATTTAATATTTTGTGCATTTCGTATGTGCTAGAGACAACCCAGTTACACGGAAGTGACTTCACTGCACAGGCACGCTCTTCTGGAGTGGAGATCAAACAGGAGCACAGAAATGTAATGTCCTAGACTCCAGTTTGGAGCATTCTTAAATGTGTGGTGTCTAACATGTGAGTAGTCCATTAAAATGGAAGGGACTACTCTGGTGACTGCTGTAAGGCTATGTTCAAAAAGCTTACTGAGCTCAGGCAACCTAGATAATTTTTAGGGAAAAAACTGTTTTCTGTGGGTACAGACAATCCTGTTCATCTGATGTCAGAGATGTCAATGTAGCATAAGCTCTGTTGGGCAGAGTCTGTTTTTTCCTCTGCATTTGGACCTGGCACAAGTGACCCTCAGAGTGTTTGGCCTGTCCCTGTTACAACACTAATAAATGTAAATTTGGCAGGGTGGCAGAACTAGCAGCTCACTAGTTGACCTATATGCTCTCCCTCTGGCTCCAAGTTTTAACACTTCTTGCAAGAAAACAGCCTCTTAGTTTTTTGATCTCTGCCTGAGTGTCAGGACTCTTGGCCAAGATTATCACATTGCTGTTGGTTGCTCTGAAAAAATCTGTAAACCCCAGTGAGAACTAAACAGCAGGACACGTGTGTCTTAAAAGAACAGAACAAAGACCAAAGCAGTTTTTATGCAAACATCCATATTTCTTTTAGCAGGAGCAGAGCAGTGCAGAAAATGGAGCATTTGATAAAAATTATTTCTGATTCTTGCTTTGAAGTTTTCTGATATAATGACCTGCATGCCAGATATAATGACCTACAATCCTGCAACCACAGCACACCTGTGTTGTGTCTATTTTCTGAGATTGGATGCCTCTAGTTCAGCTCATTTTTCAGAATTCCTCACTTGTCCTGAAGAGGAAAAGGAGGAAAAGAAAAGTCTAATGTGAGAGGTTTTCTTCCTTTCTTATCTGTGAATTCAAAGAAGAGCTTATATTTTACTAGAGTCCTAGCAAAATGAGCCCATGCAGCTGGTCCTAGAGCTATGACATGTACCTGATTGCAAGTAGAACAAGCCAAACAATTTCCATCCAAGTTTCGTTTCATAAAAAAAAACAGGGAGTTTTTTACTGAAAATGGAAGAATCCTCAAAATAATTTTCGTTTCATTAAGTTGTTCATTTAGTCTTCTTAAAACCTAAACAAAAAAATTTAGAGTACCATTTCTGAGTTCTTTGTGGCCAGATTTATAAGCTTCTGTCAGTTGTTTAAAATTGTGTCCCTCCCCTTCCCTTCCCTTCCCTTCCCTTCCCTTCCCTTCCCTTCCCTTCCCTTCCCTTCCCTTCCCTTCCCTTCCCTTCCCTT